>CM028133.1:153059166-154488333 GCA_016271365.2 Neoceratodus forsteri
CTGCCCGCAAGGGCATCTCCGGAAACCGGGAGTCGATTTGTCCATCACAGCCGCGAGGGAGAGAAGACCGAAGTCTTTTTAGCAAAAAACTTTTGATTTCGAAAATTCGAAGAATTAGGAACCAGTCTTATACGCAGAGCGTTAAGGAGGGAACCTGAGCTTCCAAGCGGTAAGGAAGATCTGGCGTCATGGGGCGGAGCCGAGAGTTTTACCACCTGGGTGGGTGGGAGGAGCCAGCTTGAAGACCTTCCGGCAAGATTTAAAGCGGCAAGGAACCTGCCAATAAGTGTGGATGAACAACATAGCCAAGTTATTTATGTTGCTTATGGGTGTGGGGGTAGCATACTTTTCAGACTCATGGGACTGGGACTCATACCGCCACTGCTACGCCCACTACTCAAGATATCAAAGGATTGCTCACCCTGCTCCTCCACCACCGACCCACTCTGCCCTCCTGCCTCCTGCTCTTGCTCTACTATATGTAATTTGCTACCAACAGCTCTGGCATCCTTCTGGTGTTACTGCCATCTCAGCAGGTGCTTGTTTTTCAGGTGGGCATGTTGGCCACTAATGCCTATGTGGCTTCCCTTTTTCCCCCAACTAACAAGGGCTTGACAAAGCTGGCATATTGCTGTGGTCACATCAGCAGTATCTAGCACATGAAAGTTTCAAACTAGGGACTTTTAATCTCTGGACTTCAGATGCTTCTGGGACTGGGATTGTTCAGAAATAGGTGTGAAAGTGTGTGTTTTTTGGGCTGCTCTCACTTCAGTAAAACTACATATGGGAGGTGGGGTTACTTGACTGCTTGGAGGTTTGCTTATAGGCTTGGTGACAGACTGACCCATGGGCTATACATGTAAATGGTCTACATCACCCTTGACCTTTTTTAACTCAGGCTCCCACGTGGGATCATCCCAGTCATCATCACTACCAATAGTGATGATGTCCTTGTCTCCCCCCCCCCCCCAATCACTGTCTTCTTGGAGGATGACACCTTTTTTTTCTCTCTACAACTATCTCAGAGGGCTGACTATCCTTATCTCCAGGATTATCAGACTCTAGCTGAACACTATCCTCACCAGTTCCTGCAGGAACGTGGACAGTCACACTGACAGGCTTATAATCATCTTTCTCAGAGTTCTGAACCACTGTTCCTGTGCTGGTGTCAGTGCCTCCCTTCTTCTCACTGTCAACATCCCCCACTAGCATGGCTGCAACAGTTTTAGCTTTAAAAAAGTAAGACACAGGTATGCCTAACCCAGTTCGGCCACCAACTGCTTTGCTGGTTCCTGCTGTACCACCAGGGCCCACATCAGAAGACACTTATGCAGTCATATGTGTGCCTTCATTGCTGTGGGGAACTGGAACTGAAATAGTATTTTTTTTTAAGCAGACTTCTTAGCTCCCTCATCCCCCCCTGCCATGTTTCCCCCCATACTTGGCTGCTTCTAAGCAGGCATTTTTGCTGACTGCTGCTTCAAAGTTTTGCCTTTCTCTGTATTTGAAAAAAAGGATGTATTACTACTAACTGTGTGAATAACACCTCACACGTGAATGATGACATCGCTCACCTACAGTACTGGCTTCCTTACAAGACCAAACACAATCAGGACAAGTACCAGTACATAGAGTACAACTAATATATCTGGTACGCAGCCTATTCTAGTAAAAAAAAAAAAAACAAAAAGGTAACTTTTTTCCCCCAAACAGGAAAGAATTGAAGAAAAACACACACAAGGAAAAAGGTCACAAGTGGTAAACTTTAAATGCAGATCACCTGTGTCTCTGGATGAATAAAGTACTGTAATGTGTTATTACTTAGTACTTTTTTTTTTTTATATAAGGGCAGAAACAAGTAGCACCACACAATATGGTAGTAGTCTGGATGGGAGGGATCACCAAGAAATCTCTTGAAAATGACTATTTTAATATATACTGTTTTGTAATGCACATGGCAGATGTTATGCAAACAATGCTATAGCAGAGAAAGGGTAACATAAGTTAACTAAAACAGAAACACCGCACAGTGTGTAGTCAAGCTCCAGAAATTACATACAGTGGAACAATTCAACAATGCAGTGTGACTGTAAATGGACAAGTTCAAGTGGTCAAGTAGAAGTACTTAATAGAACTGTTGATTTTTACAGTTTTAGTAACACAAGTTAACACTACAGCAAACAGAAATAACCACAAAACAAATAAAACAAAGGATCAGCTCTGTGAGCAAATACCAATCTGCTTGGCTGGAAATAACCTGCACTGCTTTATACTACTACCCTACCCCACACAACTCTTTCAAAGACAGAGAGAGAAAAGTAAAACCTAATTTAAACTAAGTATTCTACAAAATCCACAAAGTTAGAAAATTTTCCTGAGCAGCACAGTAGCACTAGGAAAAAACTTTATATTTTGCAGCAATTAGCTCTCAAAAACAAGTTTTAGCTATGTTTTCAAAGGCTCTGATGCACCATAATAGACCGTTCTCCAACTCAACACACAGCAGAATGAGCTATAAACAAGCTACACATGACTTTTGACCTATTTACCCACAATGCATTGCACATTTTGCCTTTGCAACAAAATTTCACCAGTGAAATTAAAAGTTACACCAGCAAACTTATGCCACAAGGTGAAATCTGGAGCAACAATGGGCAAAATTGGCAGACCAACGCATTTAGATGAAATTTCGCCATTTACGTAAAATCGGGAAACCAAGCACAATTTCGCTTTGCAAAGGTGAAACATTTTGCCAAGACATGTTAAGTAAAAATTTGCTGTTATGCAAAATAAAAAAAACACGCAAAATTCTGTTTCGCATAGGTGGAAAATGTTGCGTAATTGCAGAATTATGTGAAATATGTTGCCAGGTGAAATATTTCAATTTTGCACATTACCTGCAACTAACTCAATTAGCATTGCAAAGGACACTCACCTGTGTCCTATAGTGTTTGAGACTCCCAGCTCATTACTATGCTGATCTCAGCTTCACTACAGCCTACATTCTAAATGAAACTGCTTCACAAAATGTTTTTGTTTCTCACTGCTACCTGCAACTTACTCAATTAGCATTGCAAAGGACACTCACCTGTGTCCCATAGTGTCTCTGAGACTCCCAGACCATTCAGAAAAACTCACAATACACACTCAGACCACACACAGAAAGAGCAGAAAGCACACAGAAACAGTAAAAGAACACAGGAAAATATAATTATATTTCTGGAGCTCCCACACCCATTGTATAAATAGCACACATGATATGCAGATAGTGTGCTATAGAAAATATTCTCACTCCTGCACAGTGAGCTCTCGATACTCTGACTCATGCCTTCAGCACTTGCACACAATGCACACTCCGATGTCAGTTAGGGGGACAGGCTGGGGGGTGCAAGGGAGACTTTCAACCCTAACACCGAATTTCCTCACTTTTGTCTCTGTGGAACAACCCTAACTGATGCATTAAACAGAGTTTTTTTGCAATGAATATATATATATATATATATATATATATATATACGAACTTTGATAGTTATGCACTAAATAGAAGGGTGGAATCCTGGCAATATGCGAGTGACCTGCTGATACAACTGAAAAGCAATTGTGACACCACTCAATAGATGTAAGTTTCAAAGAACTTGAAAATTAAAATGAGAAGCAGAAGGAATTAAACAATTTATAACATATAGTCGGTGAGAGGTTTCAAAGTTTTGTTTTAATTGGTTAATACACTGGGAGCCTGATTCCAAGAGAGTGAGTACAGCATGGAACAAGCTGCGGAACTGCGTAAGGTAATGACCAAGCCCTTGCGACATGCGAGCTGCACCCTATTCCAAGACAAATGCCAGTTACAACGTAGAATAGCTGAATTACACATGTTGCAAGTTATGCCTGCAACACATGATGGAACCAGCAATAGCGGATGTAGCAGTTATGCATGCTGCAACCCAAAGATCATAGAAACGTGCGCAAGTCACAGACATGGAGTAGGAGCTACACATGTGAGAACGATGGCAGGTAGCAGTGCAGAGGCGGCAAGTGCATCAAAATGGAGTTAATGAAATTTCATGAATGAGAAGACGGATGTCCTCCTCAAGGAACTTGAGTCCCAGGCAAACCTACTAATGGGCAAGGATGAGGAACATGACCTGTGCCATAAGCACAAGGAGGCATGGGAGGAAGTGTCCAAAAAGGTCAACGCAATGGTCAACACAAAGTGTACTGTGCGTGACCTCCAGAAGTGAGTGAATGACCTAAAGTGTCACACAAAGGCAAAGGAGGCCTAAAATAGATGGCAGGCATCAGCCACAGGTCGTGGGCCACAGGGCAAGAGACCCCTCAGTGCCCGTGAGAAGAGGATACTGGTGTTCCTGTGCCAGCACAGTGTCCATGGGGATACAGACCTGGACACAAAGCTGATGGCTGCAAGGACAGGTAAGTGGATGACCAGCGGTGGCCCCTGTGTAAGGGGCAGCACTGCAGAAGTAGGAATGTTTGTATATGCGGAGGGCATGACATGGTTGGGTAGCACTGATGCACTGTTGCCACTCCACAGGCACAGCAGCAGTGGACATGGGCACAGAGGACAGTGGAGGCACAAGCAGTGAGCAGGAACAGGCAGGGTGAAGCCGACCACACAACAGGCCACTGTGACAGACACCCCTCATGGCACAGCCAGGCTCAGCCCCAACACCAGTGGTGGGGGAGCAGCAAGCAGTGGCAGGACCTCTGCAGAAGGAGGAAGAGGGACTGGACCTCTGTGACTTATTCAGTGTTGGAAGCATAGCTGACAGCATTGCCCATGACCTAAGCTCGGACTCCTATGATAGACTGGAGGTGATCCTGGATGAGGTGTCGCAATCCCTGCAGGACAGCCACATGAACACACCCTCAGACTACACTGGATTCTGCAAGACCCTCATAACCAAGCATGAGGATCAGTCAAAGCTGCTGGGCTGCATCTGATTCAGCATTAACGCACGCCACATAGCCAAGGAGGAGCACATGGGCACCCTCATAGGTGCAATAGGAAACAGGACATGCACCACAGAGACAGCCATGGGGAGCCTGGTGGACACCATGGCCACCTCCAAGGCTTGTGTCCAGGCACAGACACAGGTGCTCACCCTGCTGGACATACCCGTGGAGGGCTCTGTGGCACAGCAGACCAGGAAGGTGGACATACTGGCTGCAGGGCTACAATGCATACTGACTGCCCAGCCACTGCAAGCAACAGAGATGAGGGATGCAGCCACACAGGTGACACACATGGTGCAACAGCCACAAACACCGGCACCACAACCACCACCAGCAGTGACAATCACAGCACCACAAGCAGCACCACATCCCCCACCACCACCATCACCACCAGCAGCACCACAGCAACTGCCACCGCCACCATCAGCACCACCAGCACCACAGCAATTGCCACCATCAACACCACCTGCAGCACCACAACAACCACTACCACCAACATCACATGCAGCACCACCAGTGCCACAGCCCCCACCATCCACACCACCAGTGGCACCTCTGGCAGCAACACCACTGTCACCATCAACGGCACCTGCTGCCATGGACATGGGGCATACTGCAGTGGCAACCAGTCACAGGAAAGGCTGAAGATGGGGAGTGGTGCAACCTGCAGAAACAGAGGGTCAGGGCACAGCATAGGTGGCAACACAGGTTCAGGCTGCTGAGGTTGGTGGACCTCTGACACAGGAACAGGGTGCAGTTTCAGGGCTTGCACCTGCTACCACTGGGAGGCAAAGGAGGCACTGGAAGGGAGCAGTGCCTCAGGGACTACTGGACAGTGGGGGACCTGCAGCCATGCCACTGAGGCAGGGTGGGCCCAGTGGTGTGGTAGGGGTAGCGGAGCCGTTAACACAGGGGGCTGCACAAGGCGATACAGTCATGATGTGAAAGTGGACATAGCTGCTGCAGCAGCCGGACATGTGACTGCCACAATAGGGTGGTGGGCATAATGCAGAGTGGCACTAAGGGAGGGCAGTGGTGTGACGTGTATGTGTGTGTGTGAGTGTGTGTGTGTACACTACATGCAGGTGTGTGGGAGTTGTTGTGCAGCATGACTGGGGTTTGTCTGCTGTGATCAGTCACTGGGTGTGGGTATGTGTGTTTGGGGATTGCACTATTGTAATTTAGAAAATGGCTTAAGTAAACACACAAATCTGATTGGCTGACATGGCAGCAAACCTGGGCAATTATTTTTTAATAGTGCCCAGTAAAAAATAAGTGCCAGTCCAAGTCCCACTAAACTGCGTACGCTTCTACAGTGGTGCCCAGGGTGCTTTCTAATTGGCTGAAAGCACCTGATACAATTTGAAAAAGCCGCCATGTTTTTAGGTCACTTATCAAGAGCTACTAGCCCTACCCCAACACCCCTTATTTAAGTGGCAGCTGCCTGAAAAAAAAAAAAAGAGAGAAAAAAGAACACACTGCAGTTATTTTGTGGTCGGGAAGAGAAAAATCGATTTTCTCATAGCCATGTTCATTCAGAATGGCACTACTCTCCCGAATGAGCTCTCGCACTCCTCCAAATGTTAGCAGGAGCCCAAAGAAAAATGAAACAATTGGTGCTCACATTTGAAATCAAACAAAAAAAAAAATCCCTTTATTATTTTGCGCTTTGGGACAGATACATTTCCGTCCATCCGTCGCTCAGTTTAAATGGTGGTTCTGTCATGCGCCCCTCTCCTAATGGCAGTCTGCTGTGATTGTTAGTGCGTGGCCCCCACGATGCCACTCAACTCTGATTTAATTCTCAACAAAAATCTGCCACCCAATACAGATTCTGTAAGTCTGAATCTACGTGTGTGTCTGTGTTGGGGGTGCAGTAAGCAATCAAAGCAACTCTGACTAACAATTTCTACCTGTAAGGCAGGGCAACCATGACAACCAGCTCTAATGTAGGTGGAGGATCTATTTTACCACAGAAAGTATGTTTTAACATGTAAACATAAAAGCACATTTTTTAAAACATAAAAAAATACACTTGCCCATTTTCTAACCGGAATAATACCCAACAGGGTGGGCAGTATTGGGAAATAGACATTCCAGGGGCTATAAGGCCCTCTGCCTGTGGTGTTGGGCCTCATTACGTCCCTGGGTGGTCCAGTATTTCCCAATAATGCCCACCCTGTCAGGTATTATTGCTTACTTAACACTGCACCATACCACAACAACTATAAGTAAATACTGTTCACTAAACATCTGTGTTGCCTCAGTCATTCCCACTGCTGTGATAGGACATGTCATATGTAGCATACAACCAGTGCTTGAGTAGGGTGCATAGCCCATGTTGCACATGCACATCCAAAATGTAGGCTGCATGTGCGTATGGGGCACAACTGCAGCCTGCGGCAGCATAGTGTATGTATGTGATTAAAGCGTACGCAGGCCACAGGTACATGGGGTCAGGGTAATCCACACATGTGGCTTGTGCGTGTGCCATGTGTAAGGTGGGGCTATGAAGGTGAGAGACAGGCCGCACAGCCCACATACTGCAGACACAGGAGAGGACATAGCAGCTGTGGTACAGAGGGCAGAGCAGTAATACCACTGTGTTGGACTACTGTAGGGTGGTAAGTAGTGGGACTTTACAATGCTCCTACCAATGCTTTGCTCTCAACCTTCTGTCCCCTATGTGGAACAGAGGCTCACAGAATGTGGAACATATGGGCAAACAGTGGACACTGCAGCAACACTTACCCTAAGAAGCCAGAACACTGTTACACTGCTTGCCTTTATGTTCACATGGTCTGTTATTACTTGTAGGCTATATATTGTGCAACATGTAACAAAGAACTTGTACCTGTTGACAGTGAATATGGACCTAGTCCTCACAATGTGGACCAGGGAGCATTTGTGCAGTACAATGTGGAACTGTTCCATATACTGAAGGACAGTGGAGAGGTATGCACCAATGCAACACACAGGCAGGTCTGCTATATGTAGGGGGGCAGCACATCAGCACTGAACTGCAGCCTGGGTGCATTTGAGGCCTGCCATGTGCTGGCTGCATTTGTGCACAGGCCACACAGCTGTTCTGCATCCCAGTGGATGCTGACACAGTGCACTGAGAGGAAGCAGAAGGTGGGACACCACGGCTGTACCGGACACTGTACAGGACAGCACACATTCCTGTGTGGTGCCCCAGACCTGAACACACAGCAGGGCCAGAGGTCTGTACAAGGGTGTAGACAGGAATACACGCTGTGCACATATGTGCAGAGGTGTGATGTGTGGCTGACGCACAGCATGTGCCATGCTGTGTACTGCTACATAACAGCCAGACATCCTGCAGCTGGTCTAGACCACTGCATAGTGGCCCTATGCAGGCTGCTGCTGTGTAGGGGATGGCCATATGCCTAGCCCCTCAGATGCATACAGATGGAGTAGGCAGCCATTGGGGGGGGTTACCCATTGCACAATATATATGTATGGCACCACTCTGCCCTGTCATGCAGGGGGTGGTGTGTGCACTGTTGGAAGGTGATGGAGACTGCAGTGACATGTGTGTACAGCACAGCAGAGTACTGTTGGGCTACTCCCCTGGGACAGCACGTGGGATGCAGTGCTAAATCCATTGCCACTGTACCCCAGCCCTATATGGTATGCAGGCTAGGGGCAGCCATGCCAAGTTGCATGTAGTGGAGTGAGACACTATGGCAATCCCAGTACTGTGCCATGACATGATCAATGTGACATGTTGCCTGGAAGGTCATTGCCACATGCACCAAGACTCCCCCATGCCAAGAGAAGTGGAACAGCAGACATGTCACAGTCACAGCAGCCTCAGCCTGAGCAGAAGGACCCCCAACTTCACCACCACAGAGACTGCACAACTGATCAAACTAGTGCAACAGTTGGGGACAACACTCCCCCCACGAGGGTGCAGGTCACACATCATGGCAGACTGGGCAAGAGCATGGAGGGCGATCAGGGCATGCCTAGGTGCCATGAGCAGCATGTTCCGCACCATGCCTCAGCTGCAGCACTGATGGCAGGATATGGCACTGCAGGACCCAAGAGATCCTTCAATAGTTGATAGACATGGCACAGTGGAGGAATGTGGAGATGCAGACAGGCCTGGCCCAAGGTGCAGGTGGGTATGCCATCATCTAGCCACACGAAGTTGCAACACTGACACACAGGCCATGGTGAGCACTGGTACACGCATGTACCTGAGTTCCCCTGCCCCACATGTGCAGGGCACAGCAACATACCATCAGCAGAGGTAGCCAGATGTGGTGCAGTAGCACACAGGGAGCCAGCAGCAGGTGCAGGGCCACCGGAGGTCAGGCAGGTACATGAACTGTAAACCATGTGTTGTGTCCATGCTGTTGTGGTCCACGGGGGTGGTGGAGATGGCTGCATGTTGCGTGTGCATGCAGTGTGTCCCGGCATGGCACTGACATTCACTATTGCTTCCTTGCAGGTGTGCAGAGCAGAGTGACACCACAGCAGAGGGCCTTGCTGCAGGTGGTGATGGAGCAAAAGGCACATGATACAACAGCCTACTGGTTCTGCACCCAGTGCCAGCTACACAGGATATGTCCCATCCCGCTGTCACCAGAGGAGGTGGATGAGCCTGATGCAGACACTGGTGACAGTGGACAGCAGGGGTCGTGGAGGGGCCAGTGGTGGAGACGGTGGTGGACAACCATCTGGCAGAGGTGCCAGGGCAAAACAACAGCCTGGTGGGGTGCCGGCAGCAGAGGACCTGCCAGTGGTGGAGATGGTGGCAGCAGAGGGACAAGAGGTAGAGGAGCTGCCTGCAGTGGAGCTGGTGGTGGTGGAGCAGCCAGCAGAAGAGTAGAAGGAGGTGGAGCATCCTGCTGGGGAGCAGGGGGTTGACAATATGCTGCCTGAAGACAGAATGGACCACTATTCTGGACCTAGTGACATGGACCCACAGCTGCCGGGAGGTCATGATGTTGGAGCCGAGTCACCTGAGGGGATAGCATCGGCCCACAGGCATTGTTGTACCCGGGGCAGCAGGCGGCGGGTAACCAGCAGCTGGTACTGCTGATGTCTGTGATTACAGAGGATGATGCGTGCTTGAAAGGCTCCCTCAGGGCTCTACTGCAAGTACTGCAGAGGTGCTAGCACTGCAACTGCATGGACTGAGGCCATGGACAATGGAACTATGTTGTGCCTTGTGGGAATTGGCCATTAAAGGCTTACGTCGGGGTGGCAGGGGGGCCTCCTGATGTGTGTATGTGGGGCTGGGGTTCTGTTGGGCATTGGGTACTGTTCGGGGGGGGGTCTGCATAACATGTGTGAATGGGGGCTGTGGTTGGGGACGTGCCTTGGTGGGATTCCATATGAGGTGGTGGGGTGGTCTGATGTGTGTTACTGTTGGGTGGGTGGGGCTTGCACATATGGGTTGGGGGGTTTTGTACATAGTGGGTGTCTGGTGTGGATACTGGGGGGATATTGTTTGCCAATCTTGTTGTTGTTACTTGTATTTTCCCTTGTTCCATTGTGTTTTATACTGCAGCATTAAATGTTATTCTTGCACACCTGGTTCTGTGCATCTGTCTCTGGTCTGCATGGGCATATGCATGTGTGTGTGGGTGTGTCACTGTGTATGTGCTAGCACGCATGTGGCAGAGCTGCACCATCCCATGTGTGTCCCCAACATGTACATGGTATCTGTGTGCCAGCTGTACACCTTACAACCCTGGGCGCACACCGGTGAGCATGGCAGCATGGTGCTGTGTGTGCAGCAGTGCACCACATCAGCTCCAGTTCACATGCCACCACACCGTGCATGTTATGGCTGTATGGCACCATGGGCCAGTATGTCTCCTTTCAACCCAGGGGCATGGTGGTCCCTGTGGGTGGAACCAGTGGCACAACGCAATGGTGCATCCTACCACCATATGTTTGCAGGTCTGTGCCACCCGGTGCTGTGTCCCTGTTGTGGTTGCACTGTTCACATGAATCAGTGGTCATGGCAGGTACATTGTACCTGGTGGTATCATCATCATGGCAATGTTCCACTGCCCTGTGTGTGCCCATCACCCACCTGTGTCTACATGTCCATGTTCCATGTGTGCTGTGGTCCTCTGTGTGTTGCCTGGAGTGCCATCACTCATTTGCAGTCATGCCTACCAGATGCTGTACAACATGTATGGGCACTGTTCCAGCTCCAATGCTGCCACATGTGTCACATGGCACCTGCCAGACAATATCCCATCCCCCTGAGGCTTGGTGATGGTAACATGGGAGCCTTACTATTGTTGGAGCTGCATTGCACCACGCAGTGTCCCCCCCGTACTGCCACAGGTATCACCATGGTGATGGTGGTGGTAGTGGTGTCCATATGCCACCTCAAAAGAACTGCTGGATCAGCTCCTGTCATGCAAGGTGTTCTACTGTCGAACCACTATGTGCCATGTGTCCCACCATGCCATCCAGCTCCCCATCACCCTCCTGTGGTGCACCTTCCTCCTGGTTGCTGTCGGACATTGATACATGGTATGCTAGGGTGATGTTATGGAGGATGCAGCAGGTGAGCACTATCCTGCATGCCATCAAAAGGGCTGTACTAGAGCGCACCCCCTGAGGTGTCAAGGCATCAGAAGCAGGACTTCAGAAGTCCGAAGGTGCACTCAATTACTCCTCTTGTGCTGGTGTGGGTCTCGTTGTAACTGACCTTGGCTGCTGTCTGGGGTGTCCTCACAGGGATCATCAGCCATGGCATCTGGGGATATCCACTGTCACCTGTTGAGGTGGGGGAGTGGTTAGTTGCATGTTGCTGTGTGCAGACCTGTCATCAGCATCTCACTATCCTCTGCGTGGCATGCACTGCTGCATGCACATGAACACACATGCAGGCATGCACTCTCAGTCATACACACATCCTTATCTGTGTCCATGCATTACATGAGCTTCCCTTGACATTGTGTGGCCATCCCAGGCCCCTGTGTGTTGCAGTGTGTATGTCTTGTACTGCCTGCATTCCGTGAGTGGCGTGTCACATGTCTGTGTGGCCATCACCTCTGCCTGCTGCAGTGCCTGTCCACCCTGTGCCCCTGTTGTGCCACTATGTCCACTCACGCCCACATGCAGTGTCTGCCAAGTGCACACACACTGTCACTCATGCAGCTTTGCAGTTGTCATTCCCCATGGTACTTACCTACAAGCCATCCTCCAGTGATGTCCCCTCTCTCAAAGGCCTCCAGCAGCCCACAGTTCCTGTAGATGTGGGAGTCATGGCAGGATCCGGGGTACTTGGCCACTACATCTAGGATGCAACCTCCACTGTCACTGACCACCTGGATATTCATTGAATGGAACCCCTTCCTATTGATGTATGCATCCCCAGCTTTGCTTGGGGCTCTGATGGCCACGTGTGCAGTCGATGGCACCTAGCACATGGGGGAACTGTGCCTCATTATAGAATGCCTGCTTCATCTGGTGCTGCTGTTGGGCATCATGCGGTAAGCTAATGTGTTGCACGCTTCACTGTATGAGGGCTGCAAGGAACTTCCTCAGGTGTTTGGACACCACTGACTGGGAAATGCCCATTGTGTCTCCTGTGGGTGTTTGGAGAGTGCTGGTGGTGAGAAAGCACAGCGCTGCACTTACACACACCTCCAGTGGCAGTGGGTGGCCCCTGTTGCTGGTGCTGCGTAGGTCACCACTCAGGTCCTGGCATAGCTCCCTGATGCAGCTCTTGCTGAGCCTATAGCATGCTAGACACTGCTGCTCAGTCAGGTCCTCAAAGGTTTTGCGAGGGTGTCCTACTCTCTGCACCGATGGCCTTGGAACCATTGTTGGATGCTGTAACACGGTCCCTCGGGTCCTGCCTCTGTGCCTGGCATGCTTGCACTCACGATACTCGATTAGCATTATTCCCAGTAGGGCTGCTATTGCAGACATTGTTGTGTGTCTCACTACACTGCTGTCTGACTATGTGGGTGGGGGTTTATATAGCCTGTGCTCTGGTTAGACCAGCTATTCCTTGGTCCAACATATGTTGACATATTCTGGCGTATTTACTTATGCCTCCTGTTCTGGAATAGCATTTCCATTGTACTGGTGTATTATGCATGTCATAAGCTGCATTACACAGTGGTGCAAGCTTTCTTTGACATAACTGTGTTGTAACTTGTGTTTGGCATAGGGGGTTGCATGCTGCAGCATAAGTGTTCTTTCGGAATCGTGCATGTCGCAAGTCATGGGCATAACTTGTGATTTGCGCCACTCAGGACTGGTTTACTACATTTATGTCTGGCACAGCTGTCTTGGAATCAGGCCCTGAGTCTCAGAAGGAGATTTATCATATACTGTAAATCATACAATGATTCATGCATCAAATGTCTTGTTGCATGTGTCCTTTTCTGTGTGAAATTGTGGCAAGTGCCATTTATGTAGTCTAAAGTTATAACTCAATTTATGAGATTTTTGCCACAAAATTGGTCCAGATTCTTGATGACTTAAATAGAAGTCCTACATGATTTAATTATTTTCTTGTAAGTCACTAACAGAGAAATGTTGAGATGCATGTGACCTGATATACTGTATGATACAAAAAAGGTACACCTAAGCATGTACAAAAAAAATTATACAGGAGCTCTGAACTGTAAGTGAAATAAATATCTTACCAAGCATGTTCTTCTTTTCTGTAATGGCTGTAAAAATAAAAGAATATAATAGTCAAATGCTAATAAAAGTAGATAAAATTAACTGATAGAGAAACTTTCATTGATCAGCACTGTAAAATGCAATTCAGTCCATTTGGCGCTAAAGTAAACACAACATTGTTACAAATGTGCGATTCAACAGCAGCATTCCTTTACATACTATAATCCATGCACTGTGTGTTTGAATGCACCCAGTCAAGCTACATTAGCATACAGAGTTCTAGTGCTGTGTGGAATTTTCAAATTCCAGTGTAACAGAACTCCACGGAATTTGCAAAATTCTATCAAATTTCCACCAGAAATAGAATGGTGCAATACCACAGCAGAAAATAGTTGTGGAATGATTTTCTGCAGAAATAAATGCTGTCCTGCAGAATATTATTCCATGTATATCAATATTTTCTGCAGAAATGTTTTCGAAATAATTGTCCATGGAATAAAATGTTGTTCTGCAGAATATTATTCCGTGGATCACAGTAGGTGGAATTCCACTGAAGGAACAGTCATTCCATGCTAATTCTGCTGGCAGAATTCCACATTGTGCTCAGCACTACAGATTTCCCAAGTAGTGGAATAACATTCTAAACTCACACACGTGTACTAACTCGTATGCTCGCTTTAAAACTGCAGTACCACATCATTGTACTTGGTAATAGCATTTACAGTACCAACAGAATATACACACTTTTAAATGTGCATGTACTGCATCTTCTGTTACCATTTATCTCCAAATTAAGATAAACTTGGAAAACAGATGAGCATGTATGTAAAATACACAAGCGTATGTATTACGAAAGCCAAAATATCACCTGGTGGAGGCACCTTGAGCTTTCAAATCACCAAGAAATGAGAAAGCCTAGTGAAATCCATGAACTCAAAGAGTTTATTATCCCATATATTAAATCATTTGAAATGACAGGTGAATAAGATTGTCTTTAAGGGGGTGTTTAGCCAGTGCATAGGTTTTATATAAACAGTACTACTTTGAGCCCATTAGCAGTGCTGGTCTTGGACTGATTACAGTACATCAGTGGTTCTGCTGTTGTCTGTGTGGTATGCAGCAGATTTCCACTAGGGAAGTATTGCTGCTTGTGTGAGTCAGGTAATAAGGCGCATTTGCAGCATTTGGAGTACAGCATTTATATATTCACGATGTTGGTTATATTAGTGCTGCTGATGTTATCTAAAATGGCACTGGCTATGACACACCACATTAACAATGCAGTATTTCTCAAAATGCTGCTGCATACTGCAGGGAACACTGTAATTCAATGACAATTAAGCTCTTTTCTCATTTAGTATTCTGTGACAAGTCATTTACTGCATGTTACTGTGTTGCATCGTAGCTGGCTCTGCTGTATATTTTTTTTGTATTTTATTGTGTTCCAGAATTCATGGAGGTCAGGCTTTTTCTACCAGACTTTTTTGTGGGGGCTTTTCTGAAGTGTTTATTGAGT
Source organism: Neoceratodus forsteri (assembly GCA_016271365.2). Lineage (NCBI taxonomy): Eukaryota > Metazoa > Chordata > Ceratodontiformes > Ceratodontidae > Neoceratodus > Neoceratodus forsteri. The sequence goes on from CM028133.1 coordinate 153,074,297, forward strand.
CTTCAATATTCTGGAGAGCACACAGACATTTGTGATTGGGCTGGCTTAGGTAGTAATTGTTTTTCTATGCTGTTTAAGTGTAGGTGGTAGAGATATCTTTTTTTCTTTAGGTGGGGGAAAGGGAATTTCTTTTATGGGGGATGAGAACTGTAGTTTTGTTTAATTTGCATAGTAACAGTTCATGTATCATTCCAGAGATTTATGCTGTTACAATATTCTACTTCTGATGTAGGATATAAATTATATTACCCCTCCACTCCTGTGGTCATGTTTTGCTTGTTTAGGTGGACTGTATTTGCAAGTCTCCATTCTACAAGTCTTAGTACACCTTTCACAAGAACAAAATAGCAAAAAGTAAATGAATAAATTAGTAAGAATTATATAGAATGAGCAAATGCACTGCTGCTCACTCTTCTATCTCTGTAAATGTAAGAAAAACATTGCCTCACATGAGGCTGGCTATGGGGGGGGGGGCATACAGATCCTGAACATATGCCAATCAAACATGGGTGCTAACACATTCAGCCAGTAGTCAATAGACAGTGAGATTGATTACCTGAACACTATGGACAATCAGTGTTCTATTGTAAAAGTCCATAAATCTCACTTTATTGCAGCTAGACACTTGTGCAAATGCAAACCATAGATGTTCATCAACTACAACAGATGGATGATGTACTGTAGGTGATCACACAGACAACTCCAAACCTGATCTTACTTGGAGCCTGGACCCAGTGGAGTACTCCTTGCCAGACCAAACAATAAGTATGTAAAGAGCGGTACCTATGTACCGATATCAAAGTAAAAACCATGGCTCAGTTAATTCAATAAATATAGTGCATGTGTTCACACTGTAGGTACAAGTGATCAACTAGGACACAGTAGCAGGGGCACACGGATCACCAGCAGAAACACTTGCTCAAACACAGGACCCAAAGACAGCAGATTTGGCAGTATAGGTAACATCCCATAGACCCAGACACCCAGAAACCAACGGAGGACAGTGAAGAACAGCAACTGCATTCTGGATATAACGGGTCTGTGGACATAAGCACTACACTATCAGTAGATGCATCCAACAGCTAGAATTCTTCATCCCTAATAAACTGTCATTCTATTTTTCAAAACATAAATCTGATTTTTTTCTGAGAACTGTTTGCCACCTTTTAGACCACATAATTGTAGAAAATAGCTGTCTTCTGTCCACAAATATTTGTATAATACTTTGCAGATATTTATCAATCCCAATACAAGTGTTTGTCAATGCTGAATGTTGACTCGCTGGCATTGGTGTTGGTAGTGCAGGAGTTAGAGATGCATAATAGGAAAGGCAGTGAAATATTGAACTGACACCAACCCCACCTATGGGTCATTAGCTATAATGCTCATGCCATTTTACCTCACCCTACCCTGTAGACATTGACAAGTGTCGTGGTGTGCTTTGGAGTCTTTGGGCCTTACACTTATCCCATTCCATAAGGAAATACACTGAGGTAAGTGTAGTGTAGGAGAACGGGGTGAACTTTGGGGTTGAACACTCCATGGCACACCTCGATGCCTGTCACTGGTTGCAGGGTGGGGGTGGAATGGTGGGAGTAGTACTGCTGATGATCCCAAGTCACACCCCTGACACCTGGCAATCTCTACAGGGTGCAGTGTTACAGCTTGAAACCCTAACACCGTAGGCGTGTGTTGGTATTTTCACTCCAAATTATCAACATGGGTTTTTGTGACCCCACCTCATGTAGAGCGGCACTGTTAGTTTGTAGCTGAAAGATAATTTTGCACAAGTGTAGAAACACATTTTGGGCAGGATGTGAAAAATGACAACTGTATTGTTCATGAGGAGGTGTTAAAAAAATGGCAATGTTGAAAATCTGGGGTGAAAATATTAAAAATTGGTAGTCATGAGCATGCATAGAAACTGCGCAATGCACGGCCATAACTAAATTATTTTAAGGATTTTTTAACCACATTTTCAACATAGGCATTTTGGGACCTACTCACATGAACAGTGGCACTGTGATTTTGTTAAGCTGTCCCAAAAGTTCATTTCCCACAGCGACCATGTCATTGTGCGCCACAAGTGCGAAAGCACATTTTGGGCAGGATGTGAAAAATGACAGCTGTACTGTCCATAAGAAGGTGTGAAAATAATGCCAGTGCTGAAAATCTGGCATGAAAATATTGCACATTTGCAAAGCTATAAGGGTGTGTGGAAACTGCACAATGCACGCTTGTAACAGTCTTTTTATGGACTTTTGTCACCAAATTTTCAACATAGGCATTTTAGAACCTCTGCTCATGAACAGTGTCACCGTCATTTTCTCAAACTGTCGCGAAAACTGATTTCACACAGTGATCATTATTTTGCACCAGACGTGTAAAAACACATTTCAGCCAGGATATGTAAAATTATAGCTGTATTGTCATTGTAAAATGCCAATTTTGAAAATCTGGAATGAAAATATTATAAATTCATGAAGTTACAAGTGTGCATAGAAACTGGGCAATGCATGATCACAAAATAGAAATTTTTGGATTTTTTTCACCAAATTTGCAACACAGGCTTTTTTTTTTATCTGGGGGATCTTCCATCACTCATCCACCTGGTCACAGCCCCCAGAGCTTCCACCACCTGTCTATTTGTCACCCCTCCCGGTCACCCCGGCTTGCCCCACGGAGGGCGGGGCCTCGGCACTGGTTCCCCTAATTTCAGTGCTGCGGAACCAGTAACTGGTCGGGAGTGCGGTGGCAGGGGTGAATTGAAGCCAAGGGAGGCTTCGCCTAGATGGAGGATCTCCCCTCTCCCTTTTTCTTGTGTTTTCCTCCTTGAGGCGGGGACGTGCAATGACACCAGCATCCGCCCCGCCTCCCCCAGAAGTTAGCACGGCAGCGCGAGTGCTCCCGGCCTCTGCCAGGAGTCCTCAGCACTCCAGATGCTGCCTCTAACCTCCCCCTGGAGAAGGAGAGCGGTCCATAGGATGCTCCATCCCTCTCCCCCTGGCCGGCCCTCCGACGACTCGGGTCTGTTCCCGAACTCGGGTCACCAGCGTCGCAAGTGGAAATCCCACCGCTGCACCAATGGGCCGGCTTTGTAACACAGGCTTTCTGAGAGCTCACCTCATGAACAGTGGCATTGTCATTTCATTAATCAGTCCCAAAAGGTGATGCTACGTAGCGACCGCAAAATCACCCTTGGGAACCAAATAATGCCACGACAGTTTCTTCAGTTCACGGTCAGATTTGAAGAGTGCAGACGTGTTCCCAGTCCATCGAAGATCATCGTGCTGAACTTCGGAGGTAAGTATGGGGTAAGGGAGGTGTGTGGTGAAGCAGGGTACGTAGAAGGTGGGCAAAGGTTGGAGGTGGGGGCAGGAGAGACTGCAAGGGACCATTTTCTTCTTTTACAGGTAAAAAAAAAAAAAAACAAGACAAGAAGGGTCTGTTTTCTTTTTTTTGCAGGTGTTTGTTTGGTACACTGAGGTGGGCTCCTAATGTACCACCTGCATAGTGGGGAGGGGGACTGGGCCCCCCACTGACACAGAAATGGGTGGGGGGTGCATGATGCCAACTGGATAGGGCACCCCCTCAGCACACATCAGGAGCTGGGGACATTATACCAATAGGGAGTGGGCTCCCCCCATTGGCAAACTAAACTAGGAAGGAGGGACTGAAGCCGATGGGGATTGGGCCCCCATCAGCAAGGAAAGACTGTTGGGGGGGTGCATGATGCTGAGGCGGATTGGGCACCCCCTCAGCATACACTTGGAATGGGAGAGGGGCATCATGCCGATGGGTAGTGGGCTCCCCATCTACAAATGAAGTGGCAGCAGTACTCAGTGCTGCCATGTTTAGGAAAGTGCTTCATCAGCAAAGGCACCTCGGGAGTCATGTTTTGGTGCCACTGCGTGACAAGCTTGGCTTTCATTGCAGTGGACCTTTTCTCAAATGTGCTCACCTCATTATTGCTGGTGTGATGCCTTCATGCTGGCTTATTGGGGAATGAGGGACTCACCTACTGACGTGTGCCCTGCATTCACCCACGGTGACTGCACTTCTAAATCTGCTACTAATGCAATATGTTGGCTGGTGCGCACATGCGAACCAACATAAAAATGACATGACATTAATAGTAGCACTAACTATCAAAGTACACAACCTCAAGAAATCCAAAGGTTCTCAAGGCAATATTTCCAACTTTACTAACTCTGACAAAAGTTGAATGTGTGTTGCTTTACAAAAGCACATGTCCTCTATCTTTGAAACCCTGTGACTTTGCTGAAAACATTTTGCAGAGACAGAGGGTTGGAGTTTTAAAGGATGACAGTGTCTGTACCAATCCTTGCATCAGTCCTCAGTGCCATTTTGCAAACCCCACAAAACTATGTCTTGCATTAGGAAACCATCTCCAGTATCTGATGCTGAAACATCCCCAAATATTAGTCTTGTATGGAAGCCCATCCATTGAAAAAAACATATAAAGCATGTAATTACTGTATATAAGGTTCTTGAAACAATTAGTCCAGTACTAAAAGTAAATTCCTGTGTTTGAGTATAACGTGCATCCAAAAATGAAAGGCAAGAAGGATAAACATTTGCTTTTATATTGTTTGTTTCTTACAAACTGTATCCCACAGTACAATAGAAGGCAAGAAAGGAAGGGAATGTAGTGCTGTCTTCAGTTCAGGCACAGAGAAAGACAGACATTATAAAGTAAGCATTTAGACACAACATGATATGTCCAGGGTATGACAATGAGTTAGTGGCATTTGTTAGAGTCAAACCTGGGTCTCCCATTTCAGAGCTTTATGCCCTTTCCACAGGATACTCTGCTAAGTTGTCTAAAACATTAGAAACAAATCCTTGTTCAGATGTACAAGCCACTCCCCCCCCCCCCCCCCCAAAAAAAAAGTCAATCTTGCATGATGGGCCCATGAACAGTGTTGTTTTATAAGCAAATACCCAACACATATTTAGCCATGTTGCCTTAACAGGTTAGTCCAGCATTGACACTTCATCATATAATTGTCATCAGAGATTACAGGAAATATGGGCAGACTGAATGGAGATATGGTCTTTTTCTGCCATAGTGGTCTATGTTTCTATATTTCATGGATTCCAGTATACACTTTACAGTATATCCCAAAAGGAAAGAAAGTAAGTATAATTCATTTTTATATTGTGTCTTTCATACAAACTACTGTATAGCAGCTTATATTGGTGCCCTCTTTATTTACGCAAAGTGGGATGCAGTACTATTTAGCGCGCCCTGTTAAATTAGCGCATCAGCTTCATGTCCAATTACAGCACTATGCTACCTGTAATATTAGCGATCAGCTTATTTTAGCACTTTTGTCAGTTAAGCTAATATAGTGAAAATAAACTGAAAGCTAATATTTCCTGCTATACAGTATATCCCACAGTGCTTTAAAATGCAGAAGAGAGAGGACCGAGAATGCTGTCTCCATTTTGAAATACAGACTAAAAGTCATACAAAACAGAGAAACTGTATTCTGTATAAAAGAAAAATTACAGTGGGTTCAACATAAAAATCTAGAAATATAGACAATGATGGCAGGAAAAAGTCAACAGGTCTGCTTATTCTACCTGTAGTTCTTTGTCTTTTCCACAACCGCTCAGGAAATGTTTGTCCATATGGATTCTATACTTTCCTGTTCAACATCCCTCCGCACCTCTACCTACTGTTACTGACCTAAGTAACCATCAAACCCTTCACTTTGTCCCAGTCATCATTCAAACCATGTATGGTCTTGGTGCCCACTACATCTGCTGTCAGACTGTTCCGTGGATCCACCACCCTTTCCATAAAACAGAACTTCCTCACATCACTTTTAAACTTTCTCCCCACCATTTTTCTCTGATGGCCTTTAGTTCTTGACGCTTTATTTTTGCTAAATAGTTCACTGCAGTTCAACTTGTTTATTCCCTGCAGGAACTTAAAGGTCTCTATCATATTCTGGCTCTCTCTTGGTGGAACTCCAAAGAGTACATGCCCAGTGCCTTGAGATGATCCTCATAAGAGCTGCTCTGTTGACTCTGAATCATCTTGGCAATCTGTGCTGTACCATCTCCAGCCTATCCCTTTCCTTCCTTAGATGAGGACTGTAGAACTTAACACAGTATTCCAGGTGTAGCCTCACCAATGGCCTATATAGAGGTAGTAAAATCTCCTTTTTTCTGCTGTCAATAGTCCTTCCAATACACCCCAGCCTAACACTAAATGATATGACCATGAATACTAAGTGATATGGTCAGTGAGTATGTTAAGATTTGAACATGTGTCTCCAGCTTCACAGGTATGTGCCCTTATCACTGTCCTATACTGCCTTGGTTAGTCCAATGTCAGAATCGTATTTGAAGGCTTCCACGCAACTCTATCTAGACCTTGCAGCCAGTCCTTAGTGTTGTTTTATAAGTCACACTGAAACAATCAATCAGTGGGATCCCTTCTCTGGAGTGGGTATAAAAGAATGCAATTTTTCATTTTATGTATATGACCAGCAATTATAGCCTATCTCCAGTGATGACCACCTTCAGAAGAAATGAAAGATGCCACAGACACGTCATCTACTGTGCAATCATGTTACTGGCCCAGCCGCATGTTCAAGGACACTGAAAATTCCATTTGCAATGTTATTGCAAAAGCCACAGTTTTTACCAATCTCCAAATTATTTCCACAATTTTTTTTTTTTTTTTTAGTTTTTCACAAATTGTGCAGAAAAGATTATACTTGTCAATGGGATGGTCAAATATACAAAGATGAAAATAATGCAGCATGATTACAGGTTTGGTTAAAATGATACAGTGGGAAGGGGTTTTCTAAGTAACTCTTTATTATGATGGTTTCATCAGATTCACTGGCTGGTTGGGTTTCAAAATCCTCTGGCTAAGCATGTGTCCATCGACACACAACAGCAGCTCATTTGAAGGTTTATTGACTATCATGAGTCATTTCAGTCTAGACATACATTACGTATTATTATTAAAAAAAAAAACATATTCATGCTAGCCTGGAAAAATCCCCCCCCCCCCCGAACAAAAAGTAAAACTACAACTGAATTAAGTGGCTTGGACAAGGTTTAGTTGTTCCATATAAGGAAGCTATAAGAAGATGAGATTATTAGCAAATACCATAAGGTATGAACTCCTAGACAGCACTGGGCTTGGTTATGGTTAGCTACTGTAAACCCCCAGTGTCAACGGATAATCTCTTACTAAAAAAAAATTATAACAAATGCAATGTATAAAGGTTTTCTTTCACCAGCAATTTTTTTATATATGGCTCACAAGAATTTAACTAATGATAACAGAACATTATCAGAAGAACTGAACAGATACTATATTGTTTCCTCTGGAGTTAAATGACTATATTGCAAAACTGTACCCAGCCATTTATACTGGGATGTTTCATTTAAAGAGCATATTAAACTTGTATGTTTAAAATCATCTGGAACATTCAACCCACATTTCCAATTATGTGACGTTACACCATGTTTTTTGTTTATATATCATCTAATTCCCATTATACAATTCTAATGTGAAATACATCAGCATATACCTTTCCAGTGGGTCTGTCGGAATATCAAAGTACTTTTCCCTAAGAGATGTCTTAAATTGTTTGTACAAACCATGCAGTTTGTAATTGTATAACATGCTTAATTCATCATAAGCTATCATATTTCTAAATTGTATTTTGACCACATTGATTGCCTCTTTTTTAGGTTTTATCAAACACCCTACTAAGATAAATCCTAAGCTTCATGGATATACAGTATTTTTGATCAGCTTTAACCTAGGGAATTCAAAGTCTCTGAAGGAATTCACAGCCCAAGTCTTCAAAACAGATTCAATTCATCGAAGTGCAAGATCACGCACCTAGGCAGGAAAAATCGGAGAGCCGTGTATTGCATCGGAGGACAATCACTAAAGATAACTGAACAGGAGAGAGAAACCTTGGCATTAACATTACATGGGACCTGAAGGTAGCAAAACATTGCAAGAAGGCAGTGACAAGAGCCAGCAAGATGCTGGGTTGCATCGGGAGGAGGCTCACTAGTAAGAGTAGATAGGGACTGTAGCCGACTGGGATTGGGCACCCCACTGGCACATACCAAGTGTTTTGGGTGGAACATGAGCCAAGGAGGACTGGGCACCCCCCTCAGTACACAACAAATGGGGGAGACAGTATGCCAACAGGGAGTGGGCTCCCCCATCAGCAAATGAACTGGGAGAGGGCACCCCCATCGGCTTTCATGGGGCCTGTGAGAGGCAGACAGTGATAGCCACCACCGTTTGTTTATTTGAAACTAGGAGGGGGCATGCCAACAGCCTGGGTTCAGTGCATTCACATTGTAAGCTACAGCAGTGTGAACGTACAACCAGGAATTTGACAATGCAGAAATGCAACATCAAAGGACTGAGCCATGCCACTATTGGTGTGGCTCTGTTCTTTGGAAAGTTGTCCAGCTCCACCGCAACAGCTGAAAGGGAGTCATCACCAGTCTACCTACTGATTAGCCAGTCGCTGACCTGCCCCTTGAAACCGAGCTCTCTATTGGGCACTCTCCTATATAACATCTCTTATAGTGATGAGTTTGTCTGTGCCTGCATGCCACGACGAACAAAAAGGACAGTTCACTCCAGCATTTAGTGACTGCATGTAATTGGCATGCAAGGGGCTCAGAGAAGCTGGCAGCAAATGGGATCATTACAGGGGTGGGGCTAATGCATTTAAAAACCCGCACTGCATGCTCCACTGCAAGCCTGCTGAAACATCTTGTGGCTGCTGCTGGAACCTGTATTTCCATCACATCTCCTGAAGTGCTGCAGAAGATCCAACCAGAAAAAAGAGACAGTTCACTCCAGCATTTAGTGACTGTATGTAACTGGCATGCAGGGGTCTCAGGGGAGGCAGCAGCCAGTAGGATCACTGCAGGGGTGGGGCTAGTGCATTTAAAAGCTTGCGCTGTGCAATCTGCGTAAGCTCGCGCTTGAGCTTGAATGGCTTGAGCACCATTCCCAATAACAAATTCATAGTGATTTAAATTTTTTTACCTGTTTAATTAAGGACTTTGGTCATAACAATAAGCAGAGACAGCCCTACTACTAACACTTGCTGGTAAGTCATCATACACAATTATATCTCATATATTTGGATTTATAGGTGGGATTTGTGTATGGCGGGGATTTGTGTTTGACCTACCAGTATGCTGTTGGTGAATGCTAAAATCTGGTTAAGTGTAGTTTCAAATATCTGTGAAGACTTTTTCATAATGACGTCCACATGCATAGTGGGTTTAGTGTTTCTGTGCCACTTGTTGACTGTAGCCAATATTAGAAAAAAAAATAATGTGTCTGTTGGAGCCTGTTGGCCATTAGCTCTAACTAAGGCACACATATTTAGTGTCAGTGGCTCAGTAGGTAGCACACTCGCCTCTGAGGCCGGGAGATCAGAAGGCAGTGGGTTCAGTTCCCACATCTGGCACTTGGGTTAATATCCCAGTACTGACACTGCAGTGCAGCATGAGAGGGGTGCTGCACTGTTGAGGTGCTGTCTTTCGGATGAGACGTTAAACCGAGGTCCCATCTGCCTGGATTGGTGGTAGTTCAGGTGGATGTTAAAGATCCCATGGCACTTCTCGAAAAGAGTAGGGGAATTTCCCCGGTGTCCTGGCCAAATTTCCCTCATTCACTAAAAAATACCACCAACAGCTTAATCTGGTTCAAGGTCAGTTGGCATTCATCTGTATCCCCCTTCCCCCGGGTCGTGCCTGAAAATAGTCAGAAATTGTCTAGTGCACTTACCCGGTCAACAAAAGCTAAATGAAATAAATAAATAAATAAATCAAATTTTAGGCATTCTAGGAGAAATGTCTTTACTCGAAATTGGAGAGGATATCCACTCCAAGGTAACATAATGACACTGGACCTATACATATTTTATAAACCCCTCCAAGAAAACTCTTATTTTATGCTTGATCTTGATACTTGGTGGGGATATAGAACAAAACCCAGGATCAAATAATTGTAGTGATTTTAAGGTGATGCCTTATAATGCTTGTAGTATAGCATCAAAAATGGATCTTTTAGTGGTCCGTGTAAATGAACAGGATCCAACTATCTTGGGATTAAATGAAAAATGGCTCACCAGCAGGATAGGGGATAGTGAACTTGTGATCCCAGGTTATCAGATTTTTAGATCAAATAGGGTAAAAAGGGAAGTGGAGTTATACTTTATGTGAAAGATCTTATAGGAGACATTCGTCTTTTACTGAAAGGAAGTGACAAAAATATAGAATATCCTGTTATTAATGTGGTAAACTTAAAACTGGTTATTGCTACAGTTTATTCCCCACCCCCCAATAACGAAGATGGATGATACAGAAGTAGTAATAAATACAATCAGAGAGAGGGTGGAAGACAGACAAACGAAACTGTAATTGGTTTAACCCTTGTGATAGGCTATTAAAAGACTTTGTTTTGCCTCATGGAGCAACTCAACTTATTAAAACACCAACATGATATACTAACACTGTATCCTCAGGAACTGTATGACATTTAATCTTCTCTTCTACTTCAATTCAGATCACTGAATCTGAAGTTTTATCACCATATCTGGGAGATCATAACCCGATTTGGGCTACTATGCCCAAATCACAATTTCAGAGACTAATTGTTCTTTCAAATCAGACTTGGGTAAGAGATAAATGAGAAACTGTAGTGAAGACAAACTTTTAACTAGCATTAGAAATGAACATGGGAAAGCTGCTGTAAGCTGATTCCTAATCTTGATCAATTGGTAGATTATTTAAATTTTTTTTTATTTTATTTTATTGAAATCTAGGATTACAAATACCTTTGAGCAGGAGCTGCTCGTTTACAAAGGTTCCACGTCGAAGGAATGGGGGCTATACATACATACAAAGGTCAACATAATAATACATAGTTACACAATAACAAGAAGTATGAGACTGAATACGAAACTAAATAGTACTTTTTTCCAGCTTTGTGACTTACATGCTCCCAGGGTGAAACAACAAAATAAGCTACCTAGGCTCCCTTGGATAAATGAAAAAATAAAAAATGTGGGTTAAGAATAGACTATGGCCTAGATATTCAAACTGCACCAGGCTGTGGCACAAGCCTGGGCACAGCGCAACATGGCTGCGCAGGAGTGTTGACCGGGTGATATTCAATGGAACTGCGCCATGGCTCAGCATCATTGAATATTGCACCCTGTCCACTCACAGCGCGCATGGCGCAGTGGCACTGCACCAGCGCCAGTGGCCAGAGTGGAGAAGAATTGAAGAATGGGGATGCGCTAACGCAAGTACCATTGCGCAAGTTGCAGCAACCATGATATTCAAAGGCTGACATGCAAATGGGGCTATAATGTATGCATGGCAAAAATGGAACCATTTGCATGTCATTATGGCCCCATATGCATGCAGGTGTGCTGATCCCCGGCGACTTGCATCTGGCGCCCAGCCGGGCAGCAGCCGTTGGGGACCAATGCCCCCTGCAGCACAGCAATGTGCCCCACAGCCCGATCGTGGACTGCAATAAAAGACAGTATAATCCCAAATCCCTGGTGGTCCAGTGGACCGCTGCCTGCCCGATCATGGGCTAAGTAAATAAATGAAAAATCCAATATCCCTGGTGGTCCAGTGGACCTATCCACCTGATCATGGGGGAAGTAAATTAATATTTCCAATATCCCTGGTGGTCCACTGGACCTGTGTGCCCGATCTCGGGCTGCAGTAGAATGAATCGAAACCTATCATCCCTGGTGGTCCAGTGGATCCCCTCCCCACCGCCCACTGATCCCACCATCCTGCCCCCAAAGGGAGTCAGCAGGCGGCAGCACCCTACATACTGCTGGCCCACCATGTCCCGCCAACTGAGCTGTATCGGCTGGGCTGTATGCCCATTGGTCCACAGTGTGAGCCAATGGGCATACAGCCCATACCGTACTACACATTACAGATATGTGAATGGGATCCATTCACATATCTGGAATGTGTAGTTCAGTATGGGCTGCACACTCATTGGCTCAAGCTGTGGACCAATGGCCATACAGCCCTACCAATGGTGTCATTCGGCGGGGCGGCAGGCAGGTGGGGTGCTGCTGCCCACTGCTGACCGGGGGGAGCGGGGCAGTGGGGATCAGTGGGCAGGTGGGGAGAGGGGTCCACTGGACCACCAGGGATGATAGCTTTCAATTAATTCTACTGCAGCCCATGATCGGGCACACAGGTCCACTGGACCACCAGGGATATTGGAAATATCATTAATTTACTTAGCCCGCGACCGTGCACACAGGTCCACTGGACCACCAGGGATATTAGAAATATAATTAATTTACTTAGCCTGTGATCAGGTCCACTGGACCACCAGGGATATTGGAAGTATCGTTACGTTACTTAGTTCGCGATCGAGCGGATAGGTCCACTGGACCACCAGGGATACTGGAAGTATCATTACTTTACTTAGCTCGTGATCGGGCGGATAGGTCCACTGGACCACCAGGGATATTTGATTTCTTATTTATTTACTTAGCTCATAATCGGGCGGGCAGCGGTCCACTGAACCACCAGGGATTTTGGAAATGTCTTTCTTTACTTAGCTTGTGATCGGGGAGGCAGTGGTCCACTGGACCACCAGGGATTTGGGATTTTACTAGCTTTTACCGATGCCCACAATCGGGCATGGGGGGGGCGCCACCATGGAGGTTCAGCCGGAGCTTGCGTGGCCACCCACAGGTGGCAGCTGCTGTGTTGTGCCCTGCAATGTGGCAGCTCACCTGTGAGTTGCCATCCATTGTTATCCTTTTTGTAGGATCAACTTTGTGGTGGTGCAGGTAGGGGTCGCACATGCATGGCTCTGCACATTCCGGGCTGAATATCTGGCTGTGCAGATTATGCATGGGCACGCCTCCCTACCTACGCCCGCATACATTACTGATGTGCTCTGGCGCATCAGGATTTGTGGCGCGCACTTTCCCCTTTTGAATATCGTGTCAGGGTGCATCAGTGGGTTGCATATGGAGCAACACTGTTGCGCCATGCGCAACCCTTTTGAATATCTGGGCCTATGGGGAAAAGCTAAGAAAACAAAATTGCTTTTTGACTGGGGTGAGTTTAAAATGAAAAGAAATTATTGTAGGAAGAGAGCAAAAAAGGCCTATTATAGAAATAAGATGAATACAATTTCAGACCCAAAACAATTTTTGTAAGTAATAAAAAACTTAACATGTCCAAGAGGAAGTGATTTTAAAAGGAAAATATTGTTTAGAGTTGGGGATAACCTGGTTGGAGGACCGCTAGTCGTATCTGAGGTTTTAAATAGTTTTTTGTTGGCCTTCCTGACTATGGCCTGCTCAATAACCAAGACTGTGAGAACATCCCAACTTTAGAAACACAAACATCAAGTGGTTTTCTACCCTTCAGATGAAACTAAATGGGATAAATGTCCGTAAGTCTGCGGGACTGGATGAACTTGAAGAAGAGTTTCTGGAGTTAGCAGCTAATATTAATGCTCCTATTATAACACATATTTTTAATTGGACCTTACAGTTGGGATGCTTCCCCTTGTCCTGGAGGGTAAGCAAAATCATTCTGGCTTTTAAAGAGGGAGATGCCTCTGAGATAAACTAAAACAGGCGAATTGCTCTGTTGCCAAGCTTATTGAAATGTCTGGAGAAACTGGTGCATGGGCAGATAATGGAGCATTTTGAAAAACAAATTGTTGCCCCCATATCAATCTGGTTTTAGAAAGGAATATTCAACATTATACAATGGCAAGAGAAAATCCTGGTCCTTGATTGGTCAGACTGGGACTGGACTTGGGATGTTATCCCAGTTTAACATCCCAGCTCTAGTCCCAGTACAGTCACGACCGCGTGGAAAGCTTAAAAAAAAAAAAATCCATCCACAGCTGTCCGTTGCTTCCTGCTCGCACTGAAAGCGAAAGCCGCACTTCCGATCGGCTTCACAGTAGGCACAGCTCTCACACATTCCCCAAACAAGCTTTGTTTATTTCTAAAAAAAAGAAAAAAAATCTGAAATCAAAGCCGCCTTCAGGATTAGTGTCACAGCAGTCTCCTCGCTTTTCTCCGTGCTCCGCCTCAATTAACATCACCATCTGCTCAAGACTGAAAGTGAAAAGCCCAGATTTCCAATCGGCTTCACAGTAGGCACAGCTCTCACACATTCCCCAAACAACCTTTGTTTATTTCTAAAAAGGAAAAAAAAACTGAAATTAAAGCCATCTCCCACTCTTTCTCTGGTGCCCGCCTCATTCGCCTGTTGTACTAACGCTCGCTCGTCATTCAACTCATCTTCCTTCTATGTCTTTTTTTTCTTTAAATACATGAAGCAATAGCAGGAGAAAAACAGTAAAGAAAGGAACCCAGTATGAGAACACCTAGAGGAGTTGGCGGTGGGGGGACACACCTATTAGATGCCTGCAACAGACACACATAAAAACAGCTCCACCTGCTGTACAAACATTATATGGCACTATTTTTCAAATCCGCATCCCTCCACAATAAAAAAACTACAAAAATACAATTAAAACAGTATTTTTTTAACCATTTTTCTAATGTAAGTGTAAACGAGCCATTGTATAATAGGAATAATGTCCTCCAAGGTGGGTGTTATGCTGGGATAACATCCCACCTCGGGTGTTGGGACACCCTCGGCCAGTGGCCTCGGGCCCAACCACCCGAGGTGGGATGTTATCCCAGCATAACACCCACCTTGGAGGACATTATTCCTTTAACATCTGCACTGTATTCATCTTACTTCTATAATAGACCTTTTTTGCTCTCTTCCTACATTCATTTCTTTTCATTTTAAACTCACCCCAGTCAAAAAGCATTTTTGTTTTCTTAGCTTTTCCCCACAGTTTAATGATTTGGTATGCACTTCATTAGACTCGGGTCAGGGGACAGCAGCTGTTTTTATAGATTTATTGAAGGCCTTTGACCTGGTGAACCATTCCCTCCTGCTTAACAGACTAGGTGAGCTGGTTCTCTTGGAGTGACTGGATTTCATCATATTTGACTGGATGGACCCAGAGGGTAGAGGTTTAGTGTATACTATCTGTCCCTTATAAAGTAGCAAGGCAGGGGCCCTCAGGGGTCCATACTGGACCCTTATTATTTCTGGCATTTACAAACAACTTGCTCAGTGTAGCAAAGCACAGAGCCACAAGGCTGTATGCTGATGATACTATATTTGTGGCTTCAGGATAGCCTCTTGTGGACTTACAAAATGGCCTACAGTCTAATTTTAATGAAGTGGTGGAATGGGTCACCAAGCCAATGCTATTTATAAATGTGAAAAAAATGAAGTTAATGCACTTTGCCAATAAAAAATCAAATAAAACAACTTGACATTCAAACTTTAAAAGTGAACAACTGAATCAGGTTAATTATTATTTGTGGGTCACATATGACTCTGATTTGAATTTTAGCTCACATATAAATTTAACAATTAGCAATGCCAATAAAAAACTTAGTGCCTTCAGGTGTACCACAAAATGTTTGAGAATACAGGATAGAAAAAGAGTAGATGAGCAAAGTATTTTACCTATGCTGACCTATGGGGAAATAGTATATAGAACCGCTAGTAAACTGATGTTGAACAAACTGGATACAATCCAAAATAGAATTGCAAGGTATGTACTGCAATGCAATTTTAGAACACACCATTGTCAGATGTTAATTAGATTAGGTTGGCAGCCTTTGGAGATGGAATACAAAAAAACTTGGTCAAGGTTGGTACATAAATATAAACTGCAGTACCCAGATCATAACATCACCAAGACTCTTTTTTTCACCTGAATATAACAGTAAAAGGGAATGTATGAGATCAGTTCACCTTAATAAAATTAAAATGGGGAGGAGAAAAAACAAATATGGAGATAGGATAATGTGTGTTAAGGCAGCTGTGTTATGGAATAATCTACCAATTTCAGTGCATACAGCCACTGAATATAAGGCTTTTGTTCGAGCTCTGATGGAGTTATTTTGTTTCTCCTGTCACTGTTTCTAGCATACATACAGCATCTGATGGTAAAGAGCAATTGTGTTTTTTGTATAACCTTACTGTGTATTTTGCCTACTTTTATGGTGTTTTCTTCCCTCCCTCTTTTTTATAATGATTTTATATTTATAATTTTCTATTTTGTACTTTGAAACCATAAGTTTAATTCATCTTGTGCACAGGACTGTCTTGGAAACAGACTGTAAGGCCCTAATGACATATCCTGTATAAAAATAATGTTTTACCTACCTACCTACAATGTAAGGGCCTGCAAGATTGGCTAGGGATTCAACCAGGCTACAAGATTAACAGGATTCAAGTCTGCTTCTCCCATCATAGTTGGCTGCTGCCAGGAAAAATACTCCAATGTGGTTCGTGATGCTGTCACCACTATGGTTGAAGAGGACATTGGAGAAAAATAAGGAAAATCATCATTGAAGCCCTTCTCCTTTTCTGGCCATCACCTTCAGCATAGATATAAAAATGCTTCAACAGTGAGGTGAAGGTCTGTTATGAAGGAAGATAAGTATCTAGGGGGCTATTCTCAAAAGCATGCGCATGCTACAAAGTGACTTGCATTCCAACATGCATGATGCAAGAAGCACTTTGCACTAATAGTTGTACCATGCGAGATTCTCAAAAGCATCTTGTGACAACATGCAGCCTGCTTGCACTAAAGTGGAATTGCACCATGGTTGCATCAAAAACTCTGATGTAACATGGTGCAAGGAAGTTTACGACAGCAGTAACCATATTTTCAAAGGGTGATTGCCACATCCCCTAATTTGGCATTCTTAAGCAACCCCAGAGGACATCCTCAGCAAAGCACTGGTGTAAGTATACTTCGCCGTCCACTGGGGGTTTCACCCATGTGCCCCCTCTGATCCCCCTGGAACATGATGCCCCTCCCCACCCAGCCACAAACCACAAAATCAATACATAAAAATATCCCTGGTGGGCTAGCAGACCCCCCAACCCAATCACACATAACTGTAATAGTCCCAGTGGGCTAGTGGACACCCCCAAGCCCTGATCCCTGAATATTAGTATGTAGCCCCCAGCGCTGATCCCGACAATGTTGTGAAGTAGCTCCCCTCCCAGCCCTGCTCCCCAGAAATATTATCATGCAGACCCCCTGCTGGCCCCGATCGCTGGAAGTGTTAATGTGTGTTCCCCTTCCCAGCCTTGATCCTCCAGTCCCGATATAATTTGTTTTTCACTTGAGTTACGTGTTTGTTCTTTGTTGTACTGTAGCCCTGATGGACTAGTGGATCCCCCCCACCCATCAGTACTATACCATCTCGCTCTCCCGACCCATACCCAGCCAGTGACTGGCACAGCCCACCTCTTGCCACCATGGCCAGCTGCTGAATGAGCTCTGTATGAGTGCATACTGTAAATAGTACACAGTGAATAAAAGCTGCTATTATTTACAGTATATGCTCATGCAGGGCTCAGTTGGTGGCTGGCTGTGGTGGCAAGAGGTGTACTGTGCCAGTCGCTGGCTGTGTGTGGTTCAGGGGGGAGAAGGGTGGTAGGGAACTGCCAGATGGGAGTGGGATCCACTAGACCACCAGGTCTACATTATAACAAAGAACAAATATGTACCTGTTAAATGAAAAATAAATTATTTTGGGAATTGGGGCTGGGGAGGGGGGCCATACATGAATATTTCTAGGGATCGGGCTGTTGGGGGCTACATATTAATATTTCCAGGGATTGGAGCAGGAAGGGGGGCTACATATTACTATTTCTGAGTACTGGGACAGGGAAGGGGACTACATATCAATATTTCTGGGGATCAGGGCTGGGAGGGGGTTTATTTCAAAACATTTACATGGAGCGGGGCTTGGGAGGGCCTACTTATTTACATTCTGAGGGATTGGGGCTGGGGGGTCTCGATAGCCCACCAGGGCTTTGTATTGATTATGTATTGGGGACTGGGATTGGGAGGAGCTTGTGCCCCTTTAGTGGGCATTGCCACAGGCTTGTGGCAACCTGTTTAGGTGTGCCCTGCATTTGGCACACCGCTTGGGTTGCTGCAAGTCACGAGACATAGTGGCAGGGAACCTGCCTGATAGAGAATCAGGTGCAGGTCTCTGGTGTATTGGCATTTGGCACAAGTCACCTATGCAGTGACTTGTGCCATGCCTTTGAGAAAGGGGCCTCTGGTCATTTGACCACTCTGGTGCATTGACTGTGGCTTCCCACCAACCAGCAATGCAACACCATGATTGGGCTTGGCTCTGGCCCTATTGTACCTAGTATGGATAGTATGCCTACTCTGTCATCTGGATCTGTCCCAGGGATGACAGTAGTCACAAACCCTTTAACAGGTGCCATTTACTCCCACACTGTGCTGGCATCCTTTTTAGATATGTTACTTTGCCTGTTGCAGTCAGTGCCAACAATGGGAACTGTAGTTCCATTGAATGGGCCTCCTCTCCCAGTACTGTAGTCATGAATGAGACATAAAAGTATGCTTGAAGTTCCTCCATTGCAGCAGCTGTCTCCATCACCAGCTACATTGATAGCCCCCATCACCAGTCAAGACAAAGATGAGGTGGAATATAAACCTGATCTCCTAAACATGAAGGAGGATTTGGAGGATGATGAAAGGGGGGTGTGATCTCTGTGAAGGAAGGTTCCTTTCAAGTTCTGGCCTCCCCTCTTGCAGTGAGGGTTGTGTGTTTGGTATCCACAAGTCTCCACCTAAAGTTCCATCATTTCAGGCTAGAGGAAGACTCCAGTAAAAGAAATTTAATGGTGCTCTTGGAGGTCACAACTACAATTACTATTGTGGTGCCCCTGCTATAGCTTGCATTGGAGGTTGCTACCTTAGCTGCCTGACACAGGCTTTATACTGTGCCTGCAGTTCTTAGGTAGGCTGATAAAAAAATACTGTGTTCCATCTGTTGAGGCTCATTTTGTTCCCTGACAGAGACTGATTCTGGGGTAATCATGGCTGCTGATGATCACTCTAGGCCCCCAGAAACATGAGAACTTTGCTGTCTGACCAAGATGTACGAAGCTGGAGGTTATGTGCAGGATAACTTATACCTCTGCAACCTTGGGCCTAAGAATTGCAAATTATAGGGCATACATGAATAACTTTGAAAGTCTGTTATGAATTATATTCAGGTGTTGCCTGATAGCCCTGTCAAAGCTGAACAATTTAAAAGCTGCTTCAGTTAGTACTGGTACTTGTAAGCATCTGTTATGTTCAGCACAGAATGCCTGTGATGCTTTGTCCATTACTGCTGCCTTTGGCAATTTCCTCAGGAGTTGTTCCTGGCTCAGGGTAGCTGGATTTGCTACTTATGTACAACAGCTCATGCTGAATGCCCCTTTTTGGGGCTCACATTATTTGTATTGGATGCTGTGATGCCATTAAGGAGCAATAACTTCAAGCTCTATTAAATCAGTGACCCCCTACATCTGTCAGGGGGCATGGAAGATATTGTTTTTATTGCCCTTTGGTGACCACAGCTAATGTCAGTACTCCTGCGGTAGGGGCGGAGGACCCTTCCAGGTGGGACAGCAAAAGGAATCAGTCCCATGCAGCCCTTCTGTCCCCTGTACCTTTTATCTCCAAACTTCCTCCTTCTCCTGTTCACTTTTTGCCTCCTCGCAATGCTTCTCTGGACCACATGAATCCTTCTGTTAGAAAAACTGCTATTTAACTAATTCCTCCCATGCTCAAGAACAGGAGGTTCTATTTCAGGTACTTCCTGCTTCCCAATTAGACAGGAGACCTGCGTCCTATACTGGACCTCAGAGACCGGAACACATTTTCTGAGTACAAAAAATTTTAAATGTTGCCTCTTTATGATTTCATCCCCATTCTGCTGAAAGGGTACTTGACTCTTCACAGGATATGAAAGCTACTTACTTTCTTGTCAAAATCTGAACATGCCAAAGACAGTACCTAGACTGGAAAAGACCGAAGACTGAGTAGGGTCTCCAGTGGCACTGTAGATTGGGAAAATAGGGCTGACTAGGTGGGCCAGGAGGTCCCTATCTGCTGACAACTTTTATCTGTCTATGCTTAAATGTTTGTGCTGGAAGCAACTATTATCAGTTCTGAGTCTTGCCCGTTTACTTATCCTCAGCACCATGAGTATTTACCAAATGCTTCATGATTGTGGCAGCAGCCCTCTGGAGGGAAGGTAAAGGGCTTTATGCCTTCCCTTATCTGAATGACAGCCCCTGAAGGGGCCCATCTAGGGGAGTAGTTCAGTACACCTTTGTCTATAACAAAACATTTTTTATGGGACCTACAGTAGGTGTTCAGGTTACTGTACCGCAATCCATACTCATTCTCTGTCAGAGCCTCCACTACATTGTTGCAGTGCTACACATGTCTGTGGGTGGTGCATTTCTGCCTACAGACAGGGTCATGACCCTGGTTACTCAGGTCCAACCTGCACATGACAGCCATTATGTGTCCACCTGGACTATGCTCCATCTTCTGGGACTTATGGCAGCTACCACTGTGACAGTCCCCTTGGCCCATCCCAATAAGTGAATTCTGCAATGGAGACTTTGAGTACAGCTGGGCCAGTGGATGGATGAGCTGGAACAGACGACTGTCATCACATCTTCTCTTTATAAATCATGGCTATGGTGGATAGAATCCCATCATCTATTGCAGGGCATCCCATTCTTCTCACGGACTCTGATGCAGATCCTCATGATGGATGCCACTAGTCAGGATGTGGTGCCTACTGGATCATTTCCAGACCCAGAGGTTGTGGACTGACCTGAGCTCAAATCTCCACACCAATGTTCTGGAGATAAGGGCTGCTCTGCTTAGTCTCTGGGCCTTCACATAACACCTGAATCCAGGCCCCCTGTTAATAAGAACAGTCAATGTGGTGCACTACATCAACAAGCAAGGGGGCACATAGTCTTATCTATGCAGAAATGCGATAAGGCTATGGTACTGGGCACTGTCTCTGGCCTTCAACTGATGGCCATGTTTCTCAGAGGTATACAAAATGTCTTAGCAGACAGGCTAAGTTGGTACCAGTCATGAGTACATGAGTGGGAACTGCTGACCTCTGTGGTAAATGACCTCTTCACAAGGTGTGGTCATTGAGAGCTGGACCTTTTTGTGAACCTACACACTGCAAACCTGCCACATTTGTGCTTGCTCAAACTATAGCCTTGATTTTTTTGATGAAATGCATTGTCCCTTTCATGAAAGGGGAGATTTCCTTAAAACTGTGTTCCTGTGTTCCTTCCAATTCCTATCATTCAGAGGGTTCTACTTACATTGCAGCAGAGTGGACCACCCTAATACTAGTGGCTCCCTTCCGGACTCACCATATATGGTTTCCCCTGCTACAGCAACTGGCAGTGGATCCTCCAGTATCCAATGATGATAGCAATAGTAAATGAGCAACTGTAAAAACAACAACTCATTTATTGCGCTATTATCATCAGCTACCCTGCAAAGGTAGTGATGGAACAGCAAGGAAAGTGACCAGAAGAGGAGGGATACGGAGGTGGAGGGGAGGGATAGGAGGGAGGGTTTAGCTGGGAAGGAGAGCTTGCTGTGGCCAAGCCAACCCTGTGGAGTGGTGGTGTGGGTGGCTAGCTACGGTGCAGTAGGCACTGGGTTTGGGACAGACTAGGAGTGAGTCATTTGCCACTGCTTGTGGGTGCCTTTTTTTATCCCCGCTGAGTTTGGCCCCTCTCGACATTCACCCCCGGAGTTGACAATCAAAAGCAAGGGGGTACAGGGGGTGCACCCTCCTTCTGGAAAAATACTAAGTGGTTCCGGAAGTGGGGACGCTGAGAATCGTATATCACCAAAATGCTTTTCGGCAATATACACATGCCATAATAGCAATCACTGTTTTGCGATCACTGTTACAACATGGACCTGGAGCATCCTGTTCAACTGCGCCTTTGTTGAGGTTTACTGTTACAGGTGAGAGGGACCTTACTGACCCGTGCCTGCAGTCCTTACATATGCAACCATGGCTCCTAAAGACATAGCCATTGCTTGCTTCAGGGTTTTTCCTCAGGTGGCTGATGACTTACTGTCAGCTAGAGCACCTTCCAAAAGACACCTG
Organism: Neoceratodus forsteri; assembly: GCA_016271365.2. Taxonomy (NCBI): domain Eukaryota; kingdom Metazoa; phylum Chordata; order Ceratodontiformes; family Ceratodontidae; genus Neoceratodus; species Neoceratodus forsteri. The sequence goes on from CM028133.1 coordinate 153,096,454, forward strand.
TTCACCAAAGTGGAAGTGTATCTCCATATGGTGTGCTGTGTGTTCTGAGGACCCATTGACATGTCCTGTCAATACTGTACTGGCCTATCTGTTGTATCTGTTGTATCTGCTGTATCTGTCTGACTCCAGTGTTTGGTACTTTTCCATTAAGGTGCACTTGGCTGCCATTTTGGCTTACTATGCCCCAACTGATGGGCAGACGGTGGCACAACTAGAAGTGTTTCATACATTCCTTATGGGTTTTCTGTACTTGTGTCCCCCAGTGCATACACTGTTCTGCCTTTGGACTTTATTTTCATCCTTGAAGAACTGACGCTGGATTAATTTGAGCATACCACAATTTGTGAGGTACACTTCCTTTCATGAAGACTATGTCTTGTCACTATTACTTCTGATTGGAGGGTTTCTGAGCTTCAGACTCTCATGCCTGAGCTACCTTACCCAATTTTTCACAAGGACATAGTGCCCTAATCCACACTTTCTACCCAGAGTGATCTCTGATTTCACATTAAATCAGACCATAAAACTTCCCATGTGCATGCATTTGTTCCTGAGCATGATAACAAAGGTGAGGCATTGCTCCATACACTTGATGTCCATTGAACACTGTTTCTATCACTCTTTCAATAAGGATTGCAGAAAGTCCTTTCAGCATTTTTTCTGTCCCTTGGAAAGAGGATGCACTTGTTTTAAATGATGCCTGCCCAAATCGCTGTCTCACTGTACTGACTTTTGTAACAGGAAGTATGGTAAAGAATTGTCTGGTGTTGTGTGTGGCCACAATGGTTGCCTGTTTCTAGAATGTTTCTACAGCTGACATTGTGCTGCTACCACATGGAGCACTGTACACACTTTCACTAAACACTACAGTTTAGACATCATCTCATGTAGGGTTTCATGCGATAATGGTGATTGCAGAATGGCGAGTGTACATCACCAAAACTAAATTTTGGCAATGCACACTGCCAGCAAACAGCAAGAGGGCACCTGGGATCCAGGGGTTTATTTTTAACGTGGGAGTTGTGCACCCTGCACCCCCTAAGTGCTTCGTCCCTTGCACCCCCCTACTAAAGGATTCCCAGGGGGGTGCATGTTTGGGGAGGTAAAATACTTAAAAATAAACAAGCCACCTGCCGCAAAAAAAAAAAAAAAAAAGAACCATGCCATGCTGGACCTGAACCCTGAATCCTACACCTCCCAACCGACTATACTGTCCACCATGCTAGCAGACCAGCTCAGCTGCTACCCCCTACACCCCCTCCAACATACCTGCCCTCTCCTTCCTCTCCCCTCGTTCATGTGCAAATACATGTGTACACTTCCCATCATGCTACCTCAACCACCCAGGTATCATGTCACTACCCTGCAAGGTAGCCCTGAACACAGGTGCCATACCTGGGTTGCCATTTTTGTTAGCGCTCAATTGCGGTGACCTTGTTCACTGGAGACCCTCATGTAGATGTGCTGGCCTTTGAATTGCTGTTCTGCAAAGCTCTCTGACCTGATTACATATTAGACTTAGTCATCCTCCCTGGGTGCCATAGTTATTGCTTGGGTATTGTTCCAAAGGAGGAGATATTCTCAATGAAGACATTGCAGTTACTTACCAGTAAATCTTAAAGCTAGTCTCTTCCACTGGGCCACAGAACACTCACCCTCCTTCCCCCTTTCTGTACTTGATGACATACTGTATTTGCTGAGAGTGGATCACTGCCTTGTCTGGAGGTGTCTAGAGGTGCTTATCATTGTTTCCCAGTCCTATGCTTCTTGTTGCATGAATGAAAGTGGTCTCATCGTCTGGTTCCTCACAGTAAGCAATCCTCTGGGCTTGTCTCCAGCAGCGAACTAAGGAGCAATGGGGCCATCCACATTTTACAGGTTCCAACATTGTACATCATCATGGGCAGCCCCCAGCAAGTAAAAGGTTCTGAGTGGTCCTGATGCTGACAGTTTACAGTTCCAAAGGTGTGGCCCAATGGAGGAGATGCTCTCAAAGATCTACTGTTACACTGGTAAGTAACTGCTCGTGTCATTGTATCAATATTCAGCAAAATGCTGATATACCTAAATCTGTGTCAATAGATTGATGCATTTTACTGCATATTGATGTAACCACCCCCACTGGCCCCCCTTGTTTAACCTGCAGGGCTGCTCCTTTCACCACATGGCACCAAAGATAGGGATGGGGGTTGTCACTACAGTTCAGTTTAGTAGTACACCTACCTCTGAGCCTGCCATATACAGACAGTCAAACCAAGTGTGGCAACTACCTGGTGGAGCCATTTACCATGGCCATCAACCTAGGTCCCTGGGAGAAAACATTTGCTCACAAGTATGCTAGGTTTGCACTTCTGGACAGGGGTACCCAAGTAAATTCAGACACAGTGGACGCAATAACAGTACTATTCAAACCAGGTTGGGATTCTAAAGTGTGGCTTTTATTCACATACACAGAGAATAATCACAAAGTGAAGATGCCCCCCCCCCCCACAGGACTACTCTTACTGGTAATGCAGATTACTGAAGTAAGACATTCCTAAAGTCCCATTTAGCATAGGCATGCTGAACACATGCAGCAAACTCTCTGGTTGTGAATTACACAGCGAACTCTCTGGTTCTGAAATGGAGAGTGGCACACATGATGAGAACTGGAACACTTCCTTTTGACTAGGCACACATGGCCAGTACTAGGAGATGTTCTCATATTTCATGAGACATTATTGGTGGCACCCTCAACCACCAAAGAGTACATACAGACTCACAGAAAATCCAACCCACATCTGGTTAAGCTATTTTCTTCAGGCACTGGCCAAATGCACTGAAAGAAAACACAGGTGCCCAAACTGAACTCAGAGAGGTAAACTGGTTGCTTGAGATAGGGGGTCTCCCACCTTTTGCTTCCAAATTTACACTCAGCCATTCATCTGGTTAATAACAGCCTGACAGAAAACTTGTAGATGCTATCTTGAAATATCTTTCACATTTAACATACATTATACACCTCTGAGGCGTGAGAAGGTTAAAAGTTCTGTAATTGGCACTCTCTCTTCACTAGACCTCAACTTTAGCAGACACTTTTAAACAGAAAACAGTCTACGTGACAGGATCCCTTTGTTACAGAAAATTCACCACAAGGAATGCAGGTGCCCCAGGGCTTTTCCAAACAAAGGTCACAGGTACTTACAAAACAGTTGAATCTCAGGCAGTTTCAACACAGTCCAGACTGGACCAGAGGATTGCGCATGAACCCTTAAGATCACCCCCATCTCTCCTGGGATGGGGCAAAGGAAAACCCACTCGGAACAGTTTCCACCACTTCAGTCTCTGTTTTCTATGTTGTTCTTCTAGGGTGAGAACAAACTACCCAAAACACAGTGGTAGCTCTCTGTCAGAGCCAAAACTGAGGGCTTCTGCAGGCTGCAGCCTCCTCCTGGAACTCCACTCTACAGACTCTATCATACTAACTGAACATTCCAAAGCTAACTCCCTGAAGCTACCTCAAGTGTGGCTTATGCTGCTGCGACAGTTCCATGAGTACATCATCCTCCAGCTCAGCCGAGACTGAAACCCGAGACTGACAGTGTGAAATCCATTTAACTGGCATTTCACTAGCTGCCTCTCCCTGCCTGCCACTGATTCTAATGGGATTCTAGCAACCCCTGGAAACAAGGGTTACACTGATACACAGAAACTGCATCAGTCTTGCCCCGCAAAACTGATACACACTTCTCCCATGATTTAAAAAAAATTACTTTTTTATTCTGTTATGTATTGCATCTTCAGCATAAACAAATAAGAATGATATTAGTTTTCATGTGGGTTGCACTATTCTAAAGTGGCACAATCACATTACAAAGGATACATTTCCCTTTGACCCACACCATAATCTATACAGTTTTAAAAGTATTAACAATAAAAAGAGAATAGTGCTTAGCAAGCAACGTGTTATCTCATTTTATAAATTCTTGTATACTATGTATGCTCATAATGTTATTTTTAAACCTAAATGGTGGCTAAACCTAAAAATGTGAAATATTTTTTTTTTCTAAAATCTGGCTTCATAACCGTTTAAAGAAAAAGCTGCTATTTACATGAATGCTGAAACTCAATTTATTTAATTAGGATGAATGCATTTTCATGGCATTTAAAAAGTGTGAAAAGCCTCTGCTGATTCAGATTCCCCCCGTCAGATTTTCTAAAATAGCTGCTGCCGACATGCAGCTTGATTACGTCAATGAGAGAGTCTGATCAGCAACAAGTGCTGTAGCAAGAGCCATCATGCAGAAAATCTGTTCTTTCTCATGTCATTTTACTGAAATGTGTTAAAAAGGGTAAAAAACATTTTGTCTACAGCCCTCACAGTGACATGTCGACATCGACCAACACCACTGCCACAACAGCACCAGGTCACTGTAGTGTTGGGGCTGGACCCTGGCATTGTTTTCTGGGGGTTTTGCACCCCTCCCCTAAAGGGTTCTGGGGGCAATGCCCCGAGAAGAAAACACTGCAGGCAGTGAATACCTTTATGCCAACTGCAAATGCGGCTGACATAAAGGTTGTGCTGTACCGTTGGTTAACAAAACTTTTGTCGTACTACGGTCGCAGATCCAAAACATTTAACATACACATTCATATTAATAGATATATTAAGTTATTTTTTTTAAAGTTTTAAAACACACCACATTGCAACAAACAGCTGTTTTCCATACTGCATACCCCATTCCAGTATAGCCTCCTCTCCTCCTGTGCCAGCCTCCTCGACACTGTACACCCTCTGAACTAAATGCTCCAAATTCCCAATCCTACAGCACATGCATTAGTATTTAAAAAATGTCTGGTGGTTAAGTTGGGAAGACGGTCACAAAAATCCTTCCTCCTGCTGGTGAAACCAGAGCTCATTATAACACCCCCTGCCATGTCCTGTGTTTAGTACAATACTCCATCAAGTTCACAGTTTTAGTGTCGTATCTCAGTATAATTTAAAAAAAAATATATATATATGATTATCTAGTGGGATAGAAAGGTATCTTAAAGCAGACAGATTAGTTGTCCCCTCCTGTGTGCTGTCTTAAAATCGAAGCTCACTTCCACATCCCATATGCAGGTCTGCTTTACTAGCTTTACTGTCTTAAGTGCCTATATCCCCTGCTGATGAGTTCTGATTTCATACTTATAAACAATACCTGGTAGTCTTATTGGACACAGTGCCATGAAAATCTCTGCAGCTACTCCTGCTGCTGAGCCATGCTACAACCTGAACCAGCTCACTACAAATTTGGCCCCAACAGGCAGCGGCACCAGCGCGAATCCAGCCGGCCACTCCTCATCTTAAGCCCGCCACTCCTCATCTTAAGCCCACCTGCCCAGCACACAATAGGTATGCTAGCCTCTGGAGAACTTGGGTTTGAAAGCCACAGCTTCGATTTGTCCACCACATCACAAGAGCTTGATCACTAGTGGCTGCTTCCACTCTCTGCCTGCTTCCAGCTGGACGGTCTCTCTCAATGGCTTTTTCAACAGCTGTAATGCTGTAGCATCTCTTTTTGTCTAAAACTGCTGCACTTCTAGTGAGAGAGAGCGCTTATATTTTGTATGCTGCCTACTATTTTTACCACCTAATTCTAACTGTTTAATGCTGATTCAAACTGTTGTATTGCTATTGGGACTTGTATTTCTCTGCATGGTTATAGCCCGCTAATTATTTCAATTGCTTAGACCTAATGTTCCTTAGTGCTGATTTCTTTTCAACTCAGCTCTAACCTCTGTCTCCCAAATAACTTCTTTCTCTTCCTCAGCTAAACTGTCTGCCTGCACATAGCCCAGTCTGTTTCTAGCATCTCCTGTTCTCACACCCTGCTCCCAGCTGCTTCTCTCTCAGCAGCTCATGGAAATGACATAATCCCCCCACCCCAAACAACCTGTCTCCTCACTTTATAGCTTAACTCCCTACCTCCAAAGCAACCCTCTTTCTCTCCTTTGTTCCTAAAGGCTCCATTGGTGCCTGCCCCCAGCCCCCAGCCCTTGCCACGCTACACGCCTTTTTCTCTTATTCCCTGCCCTAATCTTTTATCTTTCTGATTCTTCAAACCTCACACTGATTATACAAGCCTGTGCTTAGCCTTTAATTGCTGCTTATCTCTGCTCTCTCTCTTCCAGATTTGGCCCCAATGGGTGGCGGCACTGGTGAGAATCCAGCTGGCCGCTCCTCATCTTCAGCACACCTGCCCAGCTCACCACAGGTACACTAACCTCCGGGGCACTTGGGTCAGAAAACTGTAGTTTGAATTGGTCCCCTGCAGCACAAGAGCTTAATCACTATTGGCTGCTTCTACTCTCTGCCTGCATCCTGCTGGACAGTCTCTTTCAACAGTTTTTTCAACAGCTTTAACGCTGTAGCATCCTTTTTTGCCTAAAACTGCTGTGCTTCTTCTAGTGAGAGAGAGCGCTACTATTTTGTTCTGCCCACCCTCCCACCCCAGCCTCTGTTAAATACCCTTCCTCCCCCACCTCTACCTGACCCCCTCTTCTGCCCTATCAAGGCTGTCTATGTCTTATGTGTATGGCTCACTCCTCCTCTTAAAGAATCTTCATCAACTCCTTGGTCAGTCCTACTCTGGCAATCCCTCCATTGCCTGAGGGAAACCTTCACTCTTGAGCTAATGCCCTAATCTTTGTCCACCTATATCACAAAGAGAATACTTAACTACAAATCGTCCTGAGTCTTTTTATCTCTCACCCCAGCAACAGCAAACAATGCAGCCTCTCATGCACCTTTCCTTTTTCCTAACCCTGTTTTCCATCCAGATGATTCCCCCCTCCACACCTTATCAATTAGACCCAAGACAGTCTATAACAAACCATAATGCTAACTGCTTAAAATCAACATCAGTCCAACCTTTCCCTCCACTTGAAGTCTATCATTGTAATCCATGCTTCCAGCAACTGCTGAAATTCTGCACTTATCCCCTCCCTCTCTCATATGCTCACTAACTTATTCCTACTTACTACTACTGGGACTATATTTCCCTCCTTCCCTCCCCTCCACCCAAAGCTAGTTCTATTTTTATAGGCACAGGATTTGACTGACAACAGGAACTTCCTGTTTAGAGGTACAGGAAGTGAGTGATCACAGGACCACCAAGGACCCACCATCCTAGAAGGACAAGAGTAGCTCTCCATCCCCTCTAGCTGCTGGAGGTCTGCCTCTGAACAAGTAAGCGGTCTACTGAGAAACACAGGATATTCTTGTCTCAGAACAGGACAATCAGGAGCTTAAAGGGCACACAGGCAGAAAGTAAGGAGAGAAAGAAAAAAAAATAGAGGAAAGAGTAAGGATTGCAAACAGTTAAGGGGCCAGAAATAAGACATGATTGGAGTGGTGCAGTGCAGTGGCTGTGGAGCAGCAGTCTTCTGGGAGATGTTCTGGAGGATGCAGTGTTGTCCCATCTGCAGGCACCTCTCTGGGCTGAGGGAGGAGGTTGCTCATCTCCAGGCTGAGTTGGCCAGGATTTGTGGGACCTCCTCTTCCATCCAGGGACCACCAGTGCCACTGCGCTGCCTCAGAGGTTGCCAAGAAAGAGGAGTGGTTGGACCACAGTGGGCTCAGGGAGGGTGAGAGTGGTGGAACAGAGGCACATTCCTCCAGTTGTACCTCTCCACAATTCCTATGCCATTCTGGCAAAGTGTGGTTCCTCTATGGAGGCACCTACAGTGGAGACCAAGGAGGATGCTGGGAACCTCCACAAAGGAGACCCACAGGAGGGTGGCAGGGGACCCTGCAGGGGAAGGAAACAACTCCTGGTGGGGGACTCCATTGTTAGGAAGGTAGAACTGGGCAAGGAAGGGAGAGGAGGGAGGTAAGGTGCCTGCCTGGCACCATGGCTTGGAGGGACAGGGAGCGAATCCTCAGGATTGCCAGAGCAGCTGCACAGGGGAGGGAGCTGGATGTTATTGTCCACTTAGGAACAAATGACCTGGCTAAGAAAGGGATTAGAGAAGTGCAGGAAGAGTTTGTGGAATTGGGAAGGGGCCTTAGTCAAGTAGCACGACGGTAACCTTCTCGGAGGTGCTACCCATCTGTATGGCATAGGAGAGGTTAGGGTGTTCCTGTACTAAGGATTCAATCAGTGGTTGAAAACTGGTGTGGAGCTCAGGAATTTGGCTTCATTGGGGACTGGGGTCCACCTGGAGTGATGCAAGCCTATACTGGCATGATGGGCTGCATCTGTCCGGGAGGGAACCAGGATCCTAGGTGATAGGTTTAAATGCTTCATTGGCAAGCTTTTAAACTAGCCAAGGGGAGGCACTGAAAGGAGCAGGAAAATCCTAGCCCCCCAAACAATCAATGGCAGTAAGTGTGGCAAACACCAACATGGAGGTGTCGATGGGGAGAAGGGCAGGGGTAAATGGAGAAAGTGACAAAGACAAGAAGGACAGGGATGGGGCAAAAGGGGTAAGGCCATCAGGAAATGGAGGGTAATGGTACCAATGCCTGTAGTCTGGGTAACAAGCTCCTGAGCTGGTGGCCTTAATGGAAGAGGGATGCCTGATATCGTAGCAGTCACAGAAACATGGTACACAGAGAACCATGACTGGATGTTAACATACCAGGGTACATAACCTACAGGAGAGACAGGCAGGGAAGAAGAGGGGAGGAGTAGCTCTCATGTAAAGGAAGGATAAAAGCAACTGAACAAAAGAGTAAACAGGAAGGAGAGGAGGCACTGTGGGTCATCTTGGAGACTGGAAAGGGCACCACAATCCGCACAGGGGTTGTATACAGACCCCCATGTCAGGGGGAAGGAATGGACAAGGATATGATGGAAGGCATTCTTAGAATGGCAGAGAAAGGGGAGATACTGTTGATGGGAGACCTGAACATGCCAGATGTTAACTAGAGCACATTTGCTGCAGCGACATCCAAGAGCAGGGCCATTCTTGACGCCCTACAGGTGGCAGGCATTAGACAGCTAGTTTCGGAACCCACTCGTGAGGGAGCAATCTTAGACCTCGTACTCTCAAACAGGGGCAGTGAGAGGATCTCAGATCTAGAAGTGGGTTGCCATCTGGGACAAGTGACCATCAAACAGTGTGGTTCACGTTAAACTCAGCTACAGAGTCAAGCATCACAAAAGTGAGGGTACTGGACTCTTAGGAGGGCTGACTTTGGCAAGATGGGAGAGTGCCTCAGAAAAGCACTAGCAAACAGGCTAGAAGGAGGTGTGAAGCAACAATGGGAATTATCAAACTGCCATCACAGAGGCAACAAGCCTTTGTGTGAAGCAAAAAGAAATCAAATGAAAGAAAAAGCCACTATGGTTCTCAAGAGAGGTGGCTGTGAAAGTCAGGAAGAAAAGATAGCATTCCAGAAGTATAAGGAAACACAGAAGGAGCAGGACAGAGAGCTGTACCAGTTAACGAGAAAGAAGCAGGGAGGGAAGTCAGAATAGCAAAGGCCCAAACTGAGGAAAAGATAGCCAACTCAGTTAAGAAGGGGATAAAACCTTTATAGGTACATCAGCAGCATAGAAAGACAAAGGAGGGATAGTGAGGCTGAATAGAATAAACGGTGGGTGGGCAGAGGGGACAGTGAAAGCAGGAATACTGAACGAATATTTCTGCTCAGTATTCACAAAAGAGGAAGGGGTATTGCCTAATCCAATTAACAGAAGCACTCTTGATAGGGGGGTCTATCCCAGTCCTTTCACAGAAGAAAGGGTTCTGCAAGAACTCCTAAAACTGAAGGTGGACAAAGCAATGGGTCCTGATGGAATTCACCCCAGAATTCTAAAAGAATTAAGGAAGAAACTAGTGAAACCACTGGCTACTCTTTTAATAAATCATGGGAGGATGGTATGGTACCCGAGGACTGGAGGAAGGCGGATGTGATTCCCTTCACAAAAGTGGGACCAAGACAGAGGCAGGAAACTACAGACCTGTCAGTCTGACCTCTGTGGTAGGGAAAGTGATGGAGTCACTCTGAAGGAAAGAATAGTTGAGTACCTAGAGGTCAGTGGAGCACAGGATCCAAGGCAGCATGGGTTCACATGGGAAGGTCACGCCAGGACGAATCTAATAGATTTTTGACTGGGTGACCAAAGTAGTAGACCAGGGAGGGGCTGTGGACATGGCCTACCTAGACTTTAGCAAGGCATTTGACACAGTCCCATACAAAAGATTATTAGTCAAATTAACCAGCCTGGAGTGGGTCCCAGGGTGGTAGCCTGGTAAAACATTGGCTGGACAACAGGGCACAGAAGGTAATTGTAAATGGAGTCCACTCTGAAGAAAGGGCTGGTACTAGTGGGGTACCGAGGGTTCAGTATTGGGTCCAGTCCTTTTAATGTCTTCATCAGTGGCATTGCAGAGGACTGGAAGGAAAAGTATGCCTTTTGCAGATGACACAACGATCTGCAACAGGGTTGATACACAAGGAGGCGTGGAAAGGATGAAAAGGGACTTGGCAAGGTTGGAGGAATGGTCTGACGATGGCAGCTAGATTCAATGCAAAAGTGCAAATAATGCACCTGGGAAACAAGAACCCAGGGAAGAATACACAATGGGTGGGGAGGTAGTAACAACAACAAAACAGGAAAGGGACCTGGGGTAATCATATCAGATGACCTTAAGGTTAGCAAGCAACGTGAGAAGGCAGTAGGGAGGGCCGGGGGTATACTGGGATGTATAGGGAGAGGCATCAGCAGCAGAAAACAGGAAGTTGTTATCCCTCTGTACAGACAGTTGGTGAGACCCCATCTGGAATACTGTGCTCAGTTCTGGAGACCCCATCTCCGCAAGGACATAGACAGGATAGAGGCAGTCCAGAGGAGGGCAACTAAAATGGTGAAGGGTGTGCAAGAGAAGCCATATGAGGAGAGACTAAAGGAGCTTAATATGTATACCCTTGAGGAAAGAAGGGAGAGGGGGGACATGATAGAAACTTTCAAGTACCTCAAGGGAATCAACAAAGTCCAAGAGGGTAGCATCTTTCAGAAAAAGAGACTTGCAAGAACAAGCGGACACAATTTAAAGATAGAAGGAGGGCGGTTCAGGGGCAATGTGAGGAAGTATTATTTCACAGAGAGGGTAGTGGATGCATTGAACAGCCTTCCTGAGGAAGTTGTGGAGTCTAAAACTGTGGGAGAATTCAAGAATGCATGGGACAGACATAAGGCAATTCTTGTGGGGGGCAGGAAGATATAGGCTGTTGGTTAAATAAGATCTGCGGCCTATCCTGTAGGTAGGGAAATGAGCAGACTAGATGCGCCTAGCGGTCCTTATCTGCCATCAAAGTCTATGTTTCTTTGTTACTAGCAACTACCCTAAGAGTTCCAGCACCTGCAAGACTCACTCTCAGGCCATAGAACAAATTAAACTGCAGGCAACTCGACTGATCTGGCTACTTTTACTCCTGTCTGGGAATATACAACCCAACCCTTGCCCCAAAGATGTGGACACTGGCTCACCTGTGAAACAAGGCTACCTCACGATTGCCTCAATCAACATCTGTAGTTTGTTAGCCAAATTTGACTTGTTACAAGTGCTGGTAACCCAAAACAACCCAGATATCCTGTCTATAGTAGATACCTGGCTCACTTCGCGAATGCCTGAAACCAACATCCATCTAAATGGCTACAACTCATTTAGACTGGATAGAATCAGAAAACGAGGAGGGGGTTGTGTCGTCTATAGTAAAGATCATCTGCAGGGCCAGGCACTCCCACCTATAGAATCAAGCAGCAATGTTCAAATTCTTCCAGTCAAAATAATCCTTGGTACCCATGGGAAGGGCATTACCATGATCTCCACCTACACTATATCCCACCTAAAGAACAGGCTGCAGCCTTTTTTGGTTTAAAATAATATATATAGTACAAAAAGCCATAAAGACTAATATTCAACTTACACCCCAATTAACATTATTAATTCCATCTAACAAACTTAATATTAAACAAAAGTTGTTGGTTGACTATGCTATAATAATTGCAAGAAAATGCATCATTTTGAAATGGAAGGATAATTCTCCACTAAATATACAAATCTGGATTAATTTTATGGTGGATATGATGAACCTTAAGAAAATCCATTATATTAAGGAAGGAAAATTAGAAACATTTGAAAAAATATGGGCCCTGTTCAAGGATTTAATCCAACAAGGTCTAAGATAACATGCCAAAAACTTATTAATATAAATACATAAAGCAAATCAAATAAAAATTAATCTAATATAGTATGGATAAATGCCTGGTCCCCGCAGCAATGATGAAAATATAATACCACCACACTGATTCTTTTTGATGCAAGCTGGGCCGGTAATATTTCTGAACAGGAAACAAAAAGGCTGCAGCCTTTAACATGCTCCTTGAATACCTCTCAACTATACACCTTAACTCGGAGGTCGTCATGATGGGTGACCTCAACACAAATTGGTTGTCTCATGATGCTGCCTTTTACAGAGATGCTATCACCTACTTAGATATTGTCCATCTAGTTGAAACCCCGACATGTACTAACTACCGTTCTGATCCAGTACACTATTAGACTGCTTAAAAACAAACTGCCCTGAACAGATCACCTGCAATGTTGTCCTCCTTGACTCCATAAGCGACCACTCCCCCCATCTTATGCACCTGTGTAAAAAAAAAAAAAAAAAGTCTCCAAAACTGCTAACTATAGAGGTGACTACCCACATCCTGAGAAAAGGGCTTTTAGGTTCCCTAAAAGAATACCTCTGCTGAATTGACTGGTCCCCAGTTTACTCCATAACTGACATTCATGATGCATTAGACTACTTCATAAAGACCTTCAATGCAGCCTGCAATATCTTTGCTCCCCACACAAAAAGGAAGTTACTGTAAAGTGGTTCCAATAAGTCATGGACAGTCTCATCTCTCATCAATCTTATGCATACCAGGTATAACCTCTCGCATAAAGCTAAAAGCACGAGTGCACGCACCAACCTCCAAAGCTACCGAACTGCCCACAATAATTGTACACAGGCCATTCAGCAGGTCAAAGCACATTTCTTTTGAGCCAAAGTGGACAATCCCTGGGGTGACAGCAGCATGTTTTGGGCTAACATTACATCACTAACAGGGAAACCTAACAGATCTCCTGCTATGCTAAACCTCAATGGTAATATAACCCAGGACCCTAAAACCATTGCTAATGCTTTCAACAAGGCCTTCACTGACTTCAGTGAGGTGTCCCACCCAAAACTACCTCACCCCTATCAATGAACCCCACTGTAATTCCTTGGCTGACTCCACCCCCACCCAGGCCCCGCTGTTTTACCTCAAGATAGTCAAAGTCTATGATGCCAAAAGATACCTGTGCAAGTATTTCGCAAATCCAGATACAGCAGTGATAGATTAGATTTGAAACTATTAACCTTTGCCTTAGATGTTGTCCTGCACCCACTAATGATAATCCTTAACCTCTCCCTTACTCTACCTCTGGTAATTTCCTCAAACTCTGGAAGGCTGTAGTTGTAATACCAGTTTTCAAAAGTAGTGATAGGACCTTCCACACTAACTACAGACCAATTTCAATCCTACCTATGATCTCTAAAGCCTTAGAATGTATAGTCTAAGATCAACTAATGATAAGTGATAACTTCTGTGCATGGAACAGCATGGCTTTCAGAAACTACATAGCACAATGACGGCTCTCGTTGAATTGACTGGATTCATTCACAACTCCCTTGATTGTAGGCACTTAGTGGGGACTTCCTTTATTGACCTCACTAAGGCATTCAATACAGTTAATCATAATCTCTTACTACCTCAGCTACGTGAATCCACCGTTTCAACCACCTCCGTAAGCTGGTTCCACAGCTATCTCACCATTCTGACACAGTAGGTAAAAAAATCGGTGAAACCCTCTCAGACACCCAGTATGTTAGCACTGGTGTCCCCCAAGGATCCATTCCTGGCCCACTGCTGTTCAGTCTGTTTTTAAACAATCCCTCCAATGTCTGCCAAGACAAGATCCTGTTATATTTGAATGATGCCATCATGTACTCAAGCCATTCTGACGTTGTCACCCTGGAACACAGTCTTCAGAGTTACTTCAAATTTGTTGAAGACTGGTTCACTAAGGCTTGGTTGCTACTCAACTACAAGAAAACAAAAACTATGCACAGCAAATATATGTCAGCCTCCTTAGCCATCTGCAAAAAACCAAAATATAATCCTTGAGATGGTGCCAAACTTCAAGTAGCTCAGGGTTATTCTGGACAGTATCTTATTCTATTCTCTGCATGTTGACCATGTTTTTAAGACAGTCAGCAGAAAAACTGGACAACTATATAGACACAGGCATTACCTCTCAGCAGACACCCTCAAACTAGCAATAACTACCTTAGTACTGTCTGTGATAGATTACGGCCTCGTCGTATACAGCTCAGCATCTGATTTTATCCTGAAAAGAATCGCCCGTGCCCTCAACAAGTCCTGCCCGCTACTCCTGGGAGTACTGCTCCTAACCCACACATGCAATTTATACACACTTACAGGTTGGCTGAACCTGGATAACCGGATTCGCTACCAACTCTGTCTCATGGTCGAGAAAGCCACCCTTGGCCTGACCACTCCTGCAGTCCAGGCCTTGCTATGCTCAATAGCCACTACCAGACTGATGAGAGGGCACACAAAACTCAATACCAAGTCCTTTTCCATTGCACCACCTTAGGGCAGTGGTTGTTTGGCTACCGAGCTCCAAAGCGGCTGAACTCACTCCCAGGTGACCTCTTAGCTGTACCAAAACAAGGCCCATTCAAACCAAACCTTGGCTTCCTCCTTACCAATCAGTTGACATGCTCTTGCTCCCAATAATTAAGGTAAGTGGCCTATGACTTGAACTTATCCCACCTGCAAGTAATACCTATGCCCTGTCAACTGATCTCTCACTCCCTACTTATCTGCTCTCTACCCCTTCTTCCTCCTCCCCCTCCCTCTCTGTCTCTTCCTGACACCTCTTCATTCCCTTTGCCCCATCCCGCTCCCCAGAGCAATCTCTCCACTTACTCTTCCCCCACTGCCTCTGCACCTCACTCCCCTCCTCTCCAGTCCTCTGTCCTCCAGGCCCTACACTATATATTCTATCCCATCTAAACACCCTACCCCTTTACTGACCTTCTCCTTTGCTGACAAAGGGAACCTGGGTTTCCCTTGCTCCCCACCTTGCCCTCTTCACACACCACTCTCTCTAAAGTGCACTTGTTTCCTGCCTCCTCTGAATACATTATTGCTTCTAATACTTATACTACCCTTGTGCCTTAATACTGACTTATCTACCCTTGTTACATAGTCTCCATTTGACTACTAAAGTATTTTATTAGCTAACAAAACTGCAACTGTATTTTATTTTTATTCATGTGTGTACCTTTGCAATGATTGTGTTTTTCCACTACTTTTTTTGTATCATTTCTGATGTGGAACCTTTGTAAATGAGCCATTAGCTCAAAGGTTGTAATCCAAGACTTGAATAAATAAATAAAAGGAACCGGGAGTGAGTTCCAACCATAGCATCAGCACAGAAGTAGCAATATCAGCAAAGATCATCATTGGACTGTTTCAAGGTAGTGAACCACATGGCTTCTGGGGAACACACTCAAACACAATGCTCTAGACATCAGTTTAAGTCAAAATCTGCTTTACTTTCAGTAATAGGGAAAAAAAAAACCAGCATGTATTCAGCTTATCAGACAATTCCGTTCTCTCTCTCTCTCTCTCCCACCACTTGCATCTCTGAAAAAGAAACCTCCTTCTCCTTGTTCCCCCTTTATTGTGCTCAGGTGTTTCTGGTTAATACCCGTCCCCCTGCAGTACATCCAACACCCAGAACACAGAGGGATGTGTGGTCTTTTTTTGCAGTTAAACTTTTTTATTAATTTTTCATAAGATATACAGACAAACCTCTTACAGTACAGTACAATGTGAGGAATTTTTTTAAAGAAATTGAGGCAACATATAATAAGAACATTGCTACAATAATACAAGGAGCTTTTGGTTTAAAATATAGTAAACTATAGAGGTCATGTAATTAGCATATACTTGAGATTTGTAGTGAACTTAAAGCGGATAGCATGATTAGATACGGTTTATATTAAAATGTTACATAATTATATATGATGCTGCAAAAGGGAAAAAAGTACATTCGTAAAAGGATTGTGGAGTAATAAACAATGATTGAGAACAGAGTATAGGAAAGAAAAGATATATAAGAAAGTTAAAAAGAGAGAGAGGGGAACTATATAAAAAGGGGAAAAAAAGTGAGACTACAATGATGCATCAGTAAAAGGGAAAAATCCATATATATATATATTAAGTCCATACATTGGTGTTGGAAGATTTAGTTGATTCCAAAAAATTAAAAAAGTCCTGCCAACAATTGTTACATAACATGAGTCGGTCAGACAAGATATATGTCATACAGTCCAGAGAGGCATATTGCAATAGTTGGTTAATAATACAGAGAAGGGTAGGGATTATGTTGGATCTCCAATGCATGAGGATTGTGTGTTTAACTTGAAGGAAGAGTATATTTAACCATCTGCTCAGCGAATATGAAATTTTATTAGAACGGTGATTAAAAATACCAAGAATGCAATGTTTAGGGTCCAGTGTAAAAGGTTGACCTACCACTTTCATTGCAAATCTGTGAGTACAGTGCCAAATCTTTTGTATGAGGGGACAGTGCCATAAGATATGCAATAAATCCCCATTGGAGGAATTGCAGCACCAGCAATTGTTATTGTTCAATAAATCCATTTTTTGTAATACAACAGGAGTTCTGTACCACAAATGAAGGATCTCGGTTTGAATGAGGGAACTGCGTTTATCATTAAAAGATTTGTGACAGGAGAGCCAACATCTGGACCACTGTGCATTGGTGATATATCGTAGCAAAGTACTCCATCTGTTTTTAGCATTGACAGAGTAGTCAGGAAGGATATCACAAATATCTTTGTAAACAGTGCTATTTAAATTGGATGTTGTTTTCATCCATTTAGAGATGTGCTTATCATACAGAGAACTGATAGAGAAGGGTGTGAGGTAAGAGTTGCATGTGGTACAAAGCTGTAGATATTTCAAAAAATCCTGATGGGGAAGATTCCATATGCCTCGTAGGTTGGTGTAAGATTTTAACTTTAATGACTTGGGTTCAAGTATATCCTGCAAAAAGAGAATACCCTTATTTTTCCAGGTACGACAAAAAATGGGGTGATTATCAAGAGATATATGGTGGTTACCCCAGATGGGGGTGTAAGCTATGGGTTTGGGGTTAGATTTAATATGCTTGTGAATGATTTTCCAATAGAATATAGAAGCAGCTATGGTAGGGTGAGACTTTAAAGAAGAGGTAAGGGTGTTATAAAGGAAAGAAGTCGCCACCTTACCAGGATATAAGGATGTTTCCATATTGACCCATAAAGGAGACTGGATGTTGGGTTTGTTAAGCCATTTAATTGTTTGAGATGTACGAAAAGCCCATAAGTAGGCTTGGAACCAAGGAAGGCCAAAGCCACCTTTTGACCAATGGGATCTAAGTTTATTATGACTAAATCTAGGTATTTTGCCTTCCCAAATGAAGCTGCCAATAATTTTGTCTATTTTGGTAAGAAAACTAGAGGGAAGTGTCAAAGGGATATTGGAAAACTGGTATAATATTTTAGGAGTTATAGACATTTTAATGGTGGAAATTTTACCATTAAAAGAAAGTTTAAGTAGCTTCCATCTATCAAGTGTTGTTTGGATACTGGTTAACAGAGAGGAAAGATTAGCATCCCATAATTTATTCAATGTCGGGGTGATCCGAATGCCAAGATAAGATATACCTTGGGGGGCCCAACGAAAGCCTAATGAGTTGTTCATGAGGGGACTACAAAGGGTATTCAATGATAGCATTTCAAATTTGTTAAGGTTTAGAGCTAGTCTGGAGTGGGAGGTGAAGTCATTCAGTAGTTTAAGTAAAGGTTGCCCAGAACTTTTGAGGTTTTCAAGTAAAATAAGGAGATCATCTGCATATGAGAGTGAAGAATAGTGAGAATTACCAATAGTAATGCCTTTAATTGTACCAGATTGACATAGGGATGCAGAAAGAGGTTCCATGGCAAGTATAAACAATGAAGGTGATAAGGGGGCATCCTTGTCTGGTGCCTTTTGCCAAGTAAAAGGAGGAGGACAAAACAGAGTTCTTGAGAAGTCGAGCTGAAGGGGAGGTATACAATAATGAGTCCAAGCACAAAAATTATTTGTAAAGCCAAAATGAGATAGCACCTGATATAGATATTCCCAATTGAGAGAGTCAAATGCTTTCTCAAAGTCAATGGCTATTGCAGCTGCAGGGGTTTTAAGAGTTTTTGCTTTATGAATTAAATTGAGTAATGAGCGAAGATAATCAGAATTGTTTCTATTTTTGATAAATCCTGATTGAGAAGTATGGATGAGTTTAGTCATTAAAGATTCTAAGCGGAGAGTTAATAATTTGGCAAAGATTTTTCCATCAATATTAAGAAGTGACATCGGTCTATAGTTTGAAGGAAGAAAAGGATCTTTGTCTTTTTTTGGTAAGACTGTTATAATGGCTTCGGTCACTGTGCATGGGAATTTCTTTATTAAGGTTGCTTCTTGGAATACATTGACTAATACAGAACAGAGAGTGTCAGATAGGGTTTTATAAAAATCAATAGGGAACCCATCACTGCCAGGTGCTTTACAGTTTTTTAATGATGATAAAGCAGTTTGGATTTCCTGTAAAGTGACTGGTTTATCAAGCATAGCTTTGTCCTGAGGGGATAGGTGGGGTAGATCAAATTTTTCCAGAAAATGCTGTATTAGGTTAGGATTTGTAGTATTAGGTTGCGAGTATAGTTGATGGTAAAAGGATTGCATAATACGATTGATTGAAAGGTTATCTGTGTGTGTCTGACCTGATAGATCTTTTAGACCTGCTATAGGTCTCTGCATCTGTTGAGTTTTTAGCTGGTAAGAGAGCAACTTTCCCCATTTATCTCCTTGTTCCCAATAACCGTGTTTAATCCTAAAAAGGGCAAGTTCAGCTTTCCTGGATATCAACTTGTTGTTTTTAATTCTTAATAGTAGAATTTCCAGATGAAGCTGTGAATTATGATTGGGTTTATTTAATTTATAGTATTGGGTTTCTTTTCTTAAGGGATTTTTCTAAATTAGCTAACTGTTGTTCTCTTAATTTCTTTCTATGTGCTGCATAACTAATAATTTTACCTCTAATAGTGGCTTTTAATGCTTCCCAGATAGTACCTTGAGACATATCTGGAGTATCGTTAATAGAAAGAAAATCTTGAATCTGGGTTTTAATCCAAGGAGTGAATTCAGAGTCTCTGAGTAAAAGTGGGTCTAAACGCCAAGATGGGGATTTAGAAGAAGGTGGACCCCAGAGTAAATGCAAACTGATAGGGGAATGATCAGATATAACAATAGGGAGAATCGATGTATCAATAATTTTTTCAGTAATGAGGGGAGAAGAGAACCAATAATCAATCCTACTATATGATTTATGTAAAGAGGAATAAAAGGTGTAATCTCGTCTGGGATGATGTAGTCTCCAAATGTCAGAGACACCTAAATCCTTCATAAGCACTGATAGAGTATTAATACTATGGGGGTGGGCATCATGTGATGAGTTACTTCTGTTTAAATATGCTTGTAGTGCTAAGTTAAAGTCACTACCAATAAGAACAGATGATTTTTTTTTATTATTAATCATAATTTGTTGGGATAGATTATGGAAGAAAATGGGTGAATCAAAGTTGGGTGCATATACATTCACAAACATAAGCGGACCTGCTGTGGTGTTTAATAGAGTTATAATCCATCTACCATCCGGGTCTCTAATGATTTTTATGGGGGACCAATTAAGAAATTTATGTATTAAGATAGCAGTCCCATGTTTTTTGGATGGAGAAGATGACGCATATACTTGACCGACCCAGTCCCTTTTAAGTCTGTCCACATCCTCTCATAAAAGTTTAGTTTCTTGTAAGAAAGCAATATGTGTTTTATGCTTTTTAAGATAGGTAAGTACTTGCTTACGTTTACAAGGCGAGTTGAGTCCCTTGACATTCCATGAATGTAAGATTAGATCACTCATGGTACTAGGATATAAGGTAATGAGTTACAAATAGGAATGAGGGACTCAATACCATTAATTTGGAGGACGTCACAAATTCAAAAGGTAAATATGTATAACAAACAAATGTATGCAGGGCCCTTAACTTGTATGGGTTCAAGATGATTGAGTATTTGTATTCATTTTGTCTCGCAGAGGGAAATAGATAAGAGAGATAGAGGAGAGAGATAAGAATATCAAGTAATTAAACATTAGAACCAACAAATGTTAGTATAAACTCAGTAACAAGAATATTAATTTGAAACTTTTATGAAATGCAGAGCAATAAGAGTCAGTAAATATACCAGGACTCTCACTCTACACTACTAGGCGTATAGAGTAATTAGTGAATCTCAAGATACGGTTTACCCTATAATCTTAAGATACTAAACTTTACATAACAGTATATTAAAGAAGTGTAATTGAAATTTGTGCTGAGGTAATTAAAGCATTACCCTGGAAAAAAACAAAACATCATTCTACCAAATAAAAAAGGATAATTATGCAATAGTGTTAAATTCTAAACATAATGAATTAGCTTGGACCTAACAATAAGTCCAGTATTAAATAAAGTATACCAACATGATGGCAGATAATGGTGGAACAGTGTGAGTCAGATAAAAGGATACCTGATGTGTATTAATCCACATAAGCTAGGTAAGGGAATGCAGTATATACTATAGGTTTATAGTGCATCAGTGTATTGTGGAATCATTTTTACAAGTTCCAATGATTTGGAAGAAAATGGGAAGAAGAATAATGTGAAAAGGCAGAAAAACTCAATGTATAGAAATACAATTGGAAGCATACTTCGGTGCAAAATCTGTGAGATATAATGGGAATGCACCTGATGCACTACATACCAGAAGTGATGCAAAATAAATATTAAATAAGTAAATGATTTTAGAGTATTTGTCTAATCATCTTCCACATTCCAAATGATAGGATTTATGTGGAAAATGCTATAATAGTAGGGTTAAGGGCACACTGATATGAAATACAGAACTCTATATATGTATGTATGCGCCTGACCACATGGTGGCACTAAAGCTTATGAAAAATTATAATGTAAATAGCAATTATATATATTAATGTCTGGCACCACACAAGGATTAATTAGAAGAGACCTTACAAACATTGTAATATTGATTCTTTCTCTTATTTTTAATTTTTTTTCCTATTGAATACATTGAGAGTAACTCCCACATGGATTAAATACCTCCAGTGTCAATTGGCTCACCTCCTACAGATAGATACAGGCTTCTCAGCAGCAATAGCGATTTACTGCATTTAAGTGCTCCAAACCTGTTGGGTGCGATAGAGACTGCGCTTTTCGGTAAATGTACCGAAGGAATCGAGTGAGGTGGTGTGAAGAGGAGGGATTCTGTTGAGAAACTGCTATATCACATCTAATTATGGGCCATAGTATTTATTACAATTTTTTTTTTTAGTGGGAAAAACCTCAGGTAGCCTTGCTCTTTGATTTTCTTCTCCTTTTCTTTTTGGGTGGTTCAGATGATTTAAAGGGAGAGCCGGACACAAAATCAGCCCAGGAAGAATCTGGTGAGCCATTACCCGTTGAGAGCTTCTTCGGGTCTTGAGTAAATGTGTCGGATACAGTCCGTCTCAGATCCTTCGTAGATGAGTGCAGATCTTCTTGGAGCAGATCTTCTTAGAGTGGGAAGAATTTGTTACACAAGGTAAGAGGAGTAGAAAAACTGATGTGACATTCCACATGGGAAGCTGGAGAGGGGGAAATATTATTTAAACAGCAGGTATTATTATTTAGAGAAGAACCAGATGCTTTTTTTTCTTGTATGCGTGCGGAGCTTCTGGCAGGAGCTACAGTGGCAGATATGATGGCTGCAGATTTCTCAGGGACCTGAAGGACAGTTTTAGCAGGAAAGGCAAGACATTGTAATTGCGGAGTGCTTGTGCTGGAGCAAGAACGAGCTGCATTAGCATCGCAAGGCAATGTGAGTGCGGGCTGTGTCCAATTCAGAAATTAAGTCAAAATCTGCTTTGCTTTCAGTAAAAGGAAAAAAAAAAAACAGCATGTATTCAGCTTATCGGACAATTCAGTGCACTCTCTCTCTCGCTCCACTTGCGTCTCTGAAAAAGAAACCTCCTTCTCCTTGTTCCCCCTTTATTGGGCTCAGGTGTTTCTGGTTAATACCTGTCCCCCTGCAGTACATCCAACACCCAGAACAAGCAAGGATATGTGGTCTTAAAGGGACAACTTGAAAGCAGTGGTGGTTTGGTGCAAATACCATCAGAGCCCCATTCCTAACCTGTGTTACGTGTATTGAAGGGTGGTGAAGCAGTTTATGGGTAGAGGAGTGTGATGGGCATACACTCCATCAAAGGGCTGTTACATGATGACTGCACTTCTTGGTGCTGAGAACACTCTGTGTAAATGCATTGTGCCTTACTATGCACCTCGACATGCAGTTTAGCGTAATGTATCTTTTATAGGGATATACCTCTCTGCATGCAAAAAAATGGTAACACTGTTTAAGTGTAAAGACTACACGTTTTGCATTTGAATTCTTTCTGAATTTTCCATTTATTAAGATGTAAACTTGTAGGGTATCTTATAAATTAGGAAACCTACACAGCAGCAAAATGTACCAATAGTTCTATATAATAACCGGTGACCCCCTATTATGACTGGATATCCAGTCTTGATAAAATGGCATAATAATCCCCTGAATTCTGTAATGACTCAATAGACAGTTGTTATGGCATTTTCTTCCTTGTGCTCTCAGCTAACTGAAGTGCAAAGAAAACACAGTGGCCCAGATATTTTAAAGGGTTGTGCATAGCGCAACAGTGTTGCACTATGCACAACCCACTGATGCGCCCTGGCACAATATTCAAAAGGGAAAAGTGTGCGGCACAAATCCTGATGCGCCGGAGCACATCAGTAATGTATGCAGGCACAGGTGGGGGGAGTGTGCCCATGCATAACCTGCACAGCCAGATATTCAGCCCAGGATGTGCAGAGCCATGCATGCACAACCCCTACCTTCGCCAGCACAAAGCTACGCCAAAAAAAAAAAAAAAAAGGAACAACTGATGGCCACTCACAGGTGAGCTGCCACATTGCAGGGCACAACATGACAGCTACCACCTGTGGGTAGCCACCAGAATTCCGGCTGCACCTGGCGGCATCCCCCATGCCCGATCATGGGCATTTGTAAAGAAAAACTACTTCCAATATCCCTGGTGGTCCAGTGGACCACTTTCTGCCTGAATGTAGGCATTAGTAAAGAAAATCCATCGCCCAATATCCCTGGTGGTCCAGTGGACCGCTATCTGTCCGATCGTGGGCATTTATCAAAGAAAAATAATCCCAGTATCCCTGGTGGTCTATTGGTACCCTCCCCCACCTGCCCACTGAGGTCCACTGCCCCGCTCCCCCCCCAGTCAGCAGCACCACCAGCCTGCCGCCCGCCACCTGACACTGGTAGAGCTGACACCCATTGGCTCAAGCGTGAGCCAATGGTGCAGTCTACTGACTACACATTCCAGATATGTGAATGAGTCATTCATATATTCAATGTAGTACATGGAAGGCACGCCCATTGGCTCATGCTGTGAGCCAATGGGCGGAGCCCTACCAAGGTGTCAGTCAGTGGGTGGGATGCTGCCACCCTCCGGCTGACCAAGGGGGGGGGAGAGATGGGGCTCAGTGGACAGGTGGGGGTGGTACCACTAGACCACCAGGGATACTGGGATTATTTTTGTTTGATAAATGCCCACGATAGGGCAGATAGTGGTCCACTGGACCAACAGGGATATTGGATGATGGATTTTCATTACAAATGCCCACAATCGGGCAGAAAGTGGTCCACTGATCCACCAGATATATTGGACGATGGATTTTCTTTACAAATGCCCATGATCGGGCAGAAAGCGGTCCACTGGACCACCAGGAATATTGGATGGTGGATTTTCTTTACAAATGCCCGTGATCGGGCAGAAAGCGGTCCACTAGACCACCAGGGATACAGGACATGTTTTTTTTTATACAGATGCCCATGATTGGGCTGCAGGGGGTGTCGGTCTCCGATGGCTGCTGCCTGGCAGGGTGCCAGGTGCCAGCTGTTGAGGCAGCGCACCTGCATGTAAATGGGCCATAATGACATGCAAATGGCCCCATGTGCATGTCAGGTTTTGAATATTACGGCTGCCGTGCATGGCGCAATGGAACTTGTGCTAGCGCATCTCCATGATCCACTCTGGCCACTTGCGCTGGTGCAGTGTCATTGCCCCATGCACACTGGAGGTGGCCAGGGTGTGATATTCAAAGCTGCTGAGCCATAGCGCAGCTCCGTTGAATATCGTCCAGTCCACACCCCTGCGCAGCCAAGTTGAGCTGCTGGTGCAGTTTGAATATCTGGGCCACTGTATTTGTGTGAGTATAGTGGCTGCTCAGAGATATGCCCACTCACACAAAACTGTTTACAGTTTTTGTCTTCATCAAAACTTTTCACCAGTTTTTAGGTTTGTCTTATGAGGATTTTTTCATACACCTTTGGTGTGTGATAATCTCATAAACCCCTCAAGCTTTGCTCTCGGGGTCTCTGGATTATCACACATCTCAGATGTGTGAAAAATCCTCATAACATACACCTGCACAGGTATTATTCTCTATATAATGCTCTTGCATTACAATGGATTCAAGAAATTTATTTTTCTCCATAATGTTAATTATCACTGTTTCTAACACTACAATTTTATCATTTACTAGAGCTACAGTAGTATATTAAACAAAACGTTCATGCATTTTTAAATTAATTGGGGAATTTCAATAGATGTCACTGAAACAAATGTCATCATTTCAAATGAACTGAAGTATTCTTATTATGGAACTCATGCTTTAATTACTAGTATTCTTCACACTGAGATGACCCAGTGGCACTAAGTGGTGAGGCACTGGATGCCTTACCTCACGCCACGCCGTCAACCCGTGTTCGAGAATGAGCACGGGCCGCTGAGGGTCGGTGGGGAGGAGAAGGACTGAGCATCCATTGGATTGCTCTACTTCTCCTGGGAGGGGGACATCAGCACTTGGTACACTGCTGGCTCCTAGCGGAGGCTGGGGGCTAGTGTGCTAAGGCTACAGCTTGGGATGCCAAGGCAGACATTCAGAGGAACACAAATGGGAGCATGCCAGTTCACTCCTTGGGCGTCATTGGATGTCCTCGGCTTGGGGGAACAAAAATCTGGAGGAAAAGAGGTCCTGGCGCACTTCATGGCAGTCGGTCCCCACTGGCTCCACCCTCGTGACTGGCTGCAACACACCTCCAGCACTGAATCCTTGTATGAGGCAGGTCAACTGATCCCTGCCATCCCAAAACAGGGGTTAAAGTGTGGTGAAGCTGGAGGTTGGGCTGCAAACAGGGGACAGGGCTAGGAGATCCAACAGGAAGTATTGCCCCTAGGGACTGGGAAGAAAACAAATTAACTAAAAAAAAGTATTCTTCACACTGATTGAAAAAATCTTGTAGCAAAAATGCTGAATCAGACTATGTGTTGCTGATACATCATTTGTGGGTAATTAACATCTTTTGAAGTGAGGTGCAACCCACAAAATTGCCAGTTCATGCACGTGTCTGAAATAATCATTGATTTTGTCATTATCCTTCAGAAATTATAAATAAGAAGGACTTCATTTAAGTATTGCCTAACGTAGAAATTGCATATGCTTTAATAGGAATATATTTACATGGACACATTGATGGTTAAGCAGTTATTCCTGACGTGGTGGGAAGAGTTGTACTGTACCCTCCCAGGGGCATAATGAGGCATGACACCACAGACAGAGGGCCTTATAGCCGCTGGAATGGCAGGAATAAACCACATCACCCACCCTGGAGGGTATTACTGCACTTAAAAACAGGTTATAAGTGGCACACTTAAAAACTACAAAAAAAAAAAACCTGATTAAAAGTAAATTTCACATCATTTTTCTGGTTTCACTTAAGGGGAAATGGTCATTAATACAGGCTCTTACTCTTATGCTTACCCTCCA
The DNA here is from genome assembly GCA_016271365.2 of Neoceratodus forsteri. Taxonomy (NCBI): domain Eukaryota; kingdom Metazoa; phylum Chordata; order Ceratodontiformes; family Ceratodontidae; genus Neoceratodus; species Neoceratodus forsteri. Next base: position 153,122,645 of record CM028133.1, read on the forward strand.
GTTAAGCTTTTTAAGAATAGTTGCAGCATTTTCTCTCACAGCAACATACTATATTTTAATAAAGAAAAGTCAGTGACCTGAAATATGTCGGATGCTGGGGGCTCCATTATCTGTAAAGGTGCGTGCTTGCTTCAGTACATTATGTATTGAAGTAAATGGTGCAGTATGGCACCTTGACAGATAACTAAGCCCCCCACACCATACTTCTGGTCATGGACTATTCTTTATTAAAATTAAAGTATGTTGCAGTAGGAGAAAAATGTCACAACATACTTAAAAGGCTTAACCAGAGGGTAAACCTTGCAGAGGCAGAAGCCCTTATTAATGACTGTTTTCCTTTAAAGTAGTCTCTCTACCGTATTGGGATGCTTGCCTGCCATTAGAGGGCACTGTCATGTTTCTGGGTTTTTTGATCACAGTATGCATTAGTGGTGTTTAAGACCCATTGCCCAAGAAACATTGGAAAAAGAAATAAAATTATGTTCATATTTGTGAAGCATGATCACTCTCTATTGCTGAGGACATGATAGACATGAGCACTAGAGAAACAGGCAGTGTAGGGGGTCACTATATTCAGGTAACCCTTGCAGCTGGTTTGGGACTGTTGGTGGTGACAGTAGGTTGCCTATGTTTAAAAAAGCCATCCTGCCTAATTATTTTAATAGGCTTGGCCAATCAACAGAAGAGTGATCATGGTACTGCAGTGCTGGCTGCAGTGGGAGACTAGTGGTATTTTTCTCATTTAATTTCCCACAGATGAAGATGCACTGCTTTCTTGTGGCAGTTAAGAAAGCATCCACATTGTCAGAGGAGGAGGTGTGATTAGCTGTCTCAGGTAAGAGTGCTCTGTGCTACCAGCAGAAGATTAACTTTAAAAAAAGGAAGGGTTTACTTTGTGCTCTTTTAAGTGTGTCAGTTACAGTGCAGTTGAGGTGTGTGGGGGGCACTGACTCACTCGTCGCTTTCACTGAGAACAAAAATGCAGATACTATTTTTAAAAATCATATGTGGGTAGAGATTTTTTCACAATTGGGCATTTGACATAGGGACTTGTTTTAGGTCAGCGTTGTTTTCTCATAAATGTCCACATAGACGAGTCTCCTAGTCAAGAAAGCTAGAAATCTTAAATTCATTTTCATGGGATAGATAAAAACTTTCAGTCATCTAGTCCACCCTGTTGTTTATTTTAGTCTACCTAGATGTTCCCTTCATCATACACCTCATAAGACCACTTGTTCCTAACTATACCTCTGTGTCTATCTTATTTGAACTTGTAGTCTGCTGAAGAGCCACCATTCACCACCTTCTAGCTTAAACTGATCTGATACACTTGTCCAGAGCCTTCCCGGTAAATAAATATTTCTTAGATCAAGTCTAAAATGTTGTCCAGCTACTCTGAAAATGTTAGTCTGTATTTGTATGGCTTTTAAATATGATTATACCATGGACGTAAGTGAACAGCCAATGAAATCATCAGACTGGCAGTTTACCACCGGTGTAAATCCTATGATAATCAACAGCTGTTGATGAGACTATCCAATAAATCATCTGCAACACAGGAATAAATAGAATAAAAATTACAAAACAAATCAACCTCTTTAATATTTATATTTTATTACAGTAAAAAATGAATCTTGGTATATTAGCAATAAGCCACTCAGAGGATGTGGGTTATCAGGGGATTTACCATGGTTACTGAGGATTTACTCACTCGGCTGCGCCTCATGGGCAAACCACTCCAGCCGTGGTAAATCCCCTGATAACCCAGAACCCCTTGTGGCTTACTGCTTAAAAAACTAATTGATTTAAACCATACAACTATAAATCCCTGAATGTATTTGTAGGTATCCATCATGTCCCTGCCCTCTCTTCTGTTTTTTGATAACTATATGTTAAGGTTTGGCAGACTCTCATAGTAATTCCCATTCTGTTGCCTGTGTATCTCAATAGCTAGCCACCACGGTATTCTTGTAAGTTTCCTACTGTTATTTTTGATGGGGATTCCAAAACTGAAACTAGTACTCAAGATGTAGTGTGACCAGACCTGTGCAGTAGCATGAGTACCTTTTCATCACAGCTAGTGAATCTATTTCTAATACATCCTAGTAACCTGCTCATTCTTCCATGTACCTTTTTTTTTTTTTTTTGCACTGAATAAATCTTTCCAGGATATTGTCTATCTTTATGACCAGTACTTTACTTCTTGTAAAGATGCCACAGTGACTTCATCTAAACTTTATTTTACCCATAGGCTCTTCTTGCCAACATGCATAACTTTCAATGTTTAGGGATTATGTTGTAGCTGTCATGTACCTCGCCACTGTTTGATGTTCTCCATATTATTCTGCATGATTCTTGTTCCTTCTTTTGGCCCAGATATTTAAAGGGGTAGCACCTGGCACAACTGAGCTGTGCCAGTGCAACCCCCAGAAATGCCCCCCGTCAATATTCAACAGAGAGAATTGTGCAGCACAAATCCTGATGCCTCAGAGTGCAAAGATAATGTATGCGCCACATCTCCAGGGGGCATGCCCATGCATATGCTGCACATCTCAACATTCAGCTCAGAATATGTGACGCATATCAATCAATCAATCAAGTCTTTATTTAACCAGGCGTTCATCATTGAGCAGAAGCTCATTTGCAAGATGGACCTGGGTGGAGCATGAACAATTGTATATACAGGTCAACACAGGTATTTACAAGGCAATACAGATAATACTCTTTACAGAGAGGAAGAAAAAGAAGTTCATATGTACATAGAATTATACAGATATTGTACAGATTACATGGTATTTACATACATAGAAGTGTCTATAGGAAGATAAAGCAGGTTATCTAAGGTTGCAGGAGGAAGTAACGGAAGAAAAAAAAAAATAAAAATATACACCAGGTAGAGGTGAAGGTAGGGGGGAAGAGAGGGAGGGAAGTAGGGGGAGAAAGGCTAGGAGGGCACGGTGCACAGAAAGGAGTTGGTAAAGCTGGATGTAGAGAAGGTGGATGGAGAAAAGGAGTATGTGTGAGCCCCGGGATTGAATACTATAAAGTACGGGGCATGGTAGGATGTCACAACCCAGGGTAGTGAGCTCCTATCCGAGGTTGGGAAAGGAAGAATAAGGGGATGGATTGGCCTAGTGTTGATAAGACAGGGGGATAAGAGAGAGAACAATTAGGCTGGTGAGGAGCAAGCTGGGGGAGTCAGTACTTAAAATTGGGTCTAGGCGTGGCTATATACCAGTGCAGACACCGGTACTGGGTCTGAGTGGGTGAAGCAGTTACATACTTCTCTGATTGTACGGAAATAAAGCATCTTGAAAGCATTTATACTGATTAGAGTGCTTAATTTGAGGGTTTTTTGTAGATCGTTCCATAAGGTAGGTAGCACGAAGCTTATGGCTGCCCTGCTGAAGCAGGATTTTGCTTTGGGTACTTTAAGTGTAATAGCTGAGTAACTTCTGCGCGTATTTCCCAATTATACTCAGGGAAGACAGCAGGAGATATAGTAAGGCAGCTTATTAGAGATGGCTTATAGGTCCAGAGAGCGGCGTTTCTGTGCGCTGAACTTTAGTGATGTCCATCCCATTGCCGCATATAGGGTGCAGTGATGTGTGTCAAGGGAGTCCCGTTATAAAACCTCAGTGCTCATGGTAGAGTGTGTCCAGTTTAGCCATGTAAGAGTTGGGGCATTGGCTGTAGAGGAAGTCAGTGTAATCAACCAATGATAGGAAAATGGATTGGACCAGTTGCTTCTTGGCATCTCTGGTGAGAAATTGGCTGATTCTAAAAAACAGTCCAAGCCTTTGCCGAAGTCGTTTTAGCAAGTCCTCGATATGTTCAATGAAGGAGAGTCTTTGGTCTATCCAAACTCCCAGATACTTGAATTTTGTAACAAATTCTAGTTTTTCACCTAGAACTGTGGTAATTTGGGGAACTGTCCCACTGGACACAGGGTTAGCTGTACGGATAAAAGGAGAGAGGACCATCGCTTTAGTTTTTTTGGCATTAAGGAGTAGCTTTTTTTGGAGGAGTTGGCTTTGCAAAAGGTTGAATTCTGACTGTAGGTCATTGCAGGCAGCTTCAGGTGTTGGGCGACTCACGTAGAGAACTGTATCATCTGCAAACAGATGGATGTTGGCTTCTTTTATACAGTAGTAGATGTTATTAATGTAGATTGCAAAAAGTAAGGGCCCTAATATAGAACCTTGAGGTACCCCTCTTTGCAGAGTTTTTAAGGGGGACAGACCTCCTTCGGCTTTAACTTGTTGAAGGCGCCCTGTAAGATAGTCAGTGAACCAACGCAGAGAGGAGGGGTCCACACCTATGGTTTGAAGGGCGGAGAGGAGCAGACTATGGTCGACGGTGTCGAAAGCCTTGCTTAGATCAAGGAAAACAGCACAAATAAAGTTTTTGCTCTCAAGATTACGCTGCCAGTCGTTAGTAACTTTGGCGAGGGCTGAGATAGTGCTATGTTTAGTTCTGAATCCGGACTGCATAGGATTTAGCAGTTCCCTAGACTCAAGGTGAGTCCTCAGCTGTGCATATGCTGGGACAACCCCGAGATGTACCCCATCGCCCCATTTCCTTACTTCCTACCTTCGCCAAACTTCAAGAACATTAAGTCCTCTCTCAACTATCACACTTATCTCTCCAGTTCCTCCTCCTTCACCCCTTTCCAATCTGGTTTTCTGAAGAATCACTCAACTACCATCTCCCTTCTCACTGACTCCATGACTCCACCTTTCAGGGACGGACGATGGCCTGACCACCTCGGCCACCTTTGTTGGCCTAGCCAAAGCTTTCAACACTGTTTCCCATCTCCAGCTTCTTGATTCCCTCTCCTCAGCTGGCCTTGCTCCATCAGCCACCAACTGGTTTAAATCCTTCCTCATTGGCAGGACCCAATCGGTGAAAATACTTGATTCCATCTCCCTTCCACTCTTCATCAACACTGGTGTCCCTCAGGGCTCAGTGCTTGGTCCCCTACTCTTCTTTATTTTCCTTAATGATCTTCTCACAACCTGCTCATCTGTGTCTATCCACATGTACATTGACAATACTGTCTTAAAGAGTAGCGGCAAAAACCCTACTGCTGTGGAAACCAGCTTACAGCATGAACTGAACCAAATACAGCTCTGGTTTGCTTTTCCCCAGTTTTTTCTAAATGCCAAGAAGACAATCTCAATTACCTTTGGCACCAGGCAGAGACTGTCTAGGCTCATGGCCCTACTCACTTTCCACACCCTTGATGGGACCATCCTGGAGGACACCTCCTAATTTATATATCTGGGGGTTTGGCTGGACCAGTACCTCAACTTCTCTGTGCACATCAATGCTATCCTGAATAAACTGCACCCCAAAATCTGTACAGAGTTGCATCCCGCTGACTGCAAGGTGTGAAATTGTCCAGAAGATGATACTCCCCATTTTTGACTACTGTGACGTAGTCTATGGTGCTGCTTCCAGATCTTCCCTGACCAAGTTGGACATTCTCTTTAACTCCTTCTGCCACTTTGCTGTCGACACCCCTTCCCACCACTGTGAACTTTATCACTCTCTAACCTTCCTTCCACTGTCTCACAGACACATCTCACACTGTGCCAAACTAACCTCCAAATTCTGGTTCAGAGTGCTCCCCTCCTGTCTCTCTCTCCACTTACCCCCCCCCACTCTCTCAGATCTAATGATGCCCACACCTAGATGGTCAGTCACCACTCCACCCTCACTGGTCAGACTGGTTTCGTCCATCGCTTCCCTAAAATCTGAAATTCCCCCGCCCCTGAAATATGACACTCCTCCTCCAACTACTCCCTTACCTCTGCCCTACACAGTTACCTCTCCCTCAACTGTTCCTGCTTTAACTCTCCTTAATACCTGTCCCCGGTTTCTGACTTCCTACCCTGACCCACCCCGAGCAGGGATCTCAACATTCTGAAGGAGGAATCAGGAGATGGCAACCCTTTCTCTTCATATTCAGTTCTTGCCTCTCCCCCTCTCTTCTCCGCCTGCCCTTCTGGGTCACCCGTGTGCACAACGTACCCCATTCTTTTTACTCCAACAGCACTTGCGTACTACCTCAGGCCTGCTCCTGGTGCACTCATGCACTATAATGGTTCTGTTGCATTATTGCTGTTTTGTATGTTTATATGTTGCTTTGTTCTATTTTGGACATGTATTGTAATTTGACCAATGTTCCACTATTGTTTATTGTATGATACCTTGTGTTCCACCTGTTGCATAATCTGATAATGTTGTTTTGTTTGTAGTACACACATATTATTGTAACTGATCATCCTTCACAACCCTATGTAACATCCTCCCCCCAGGTCACACCATGAGATGAGCAGCTTGTTGTTCAGTGTGTCCTTCTGGTGAAACATTTCAATAAATAAATAAATAAATGTGCCACACACCAAGGAACAAGGTTGAGCCTGGAAAAAAAGGCTCAAATGGTGGCTAGCCACAGGCGAGCTGTTGTAATGCAAGGCGCATTACAACAGCCGCTAGCCATGGGTAGCCACCACCCCCCCCAAGTACACTATGCACAAGCACCCAAACATCCCTGGTGGTTCAGTGGCACCCCCCTGTAGCCCCAATTGCCAGAATAAAGTAGTGATATATCCCTGGTAGTCTAGTGGCACCCCTCTTCCTCTTGTACCCGAGATTCCCATAAAATAAAGTTTTAAAAATTCCCTGTTGGTCTAGTGGCACTCCTCTCCCTCCGATAGCTGTCATACCCATAAAATAAAGTGTTATAAATTCCTAGGTAGTCTAGTGGTACCCCCCCACCTCTCCTGATACTCTGATTGCTGAAAGTGCACAAATTAAATATCCCTGGTAGTCTAGTGATACCACCCAAGCCTCCCAAAGCTCTGATCACCAGTAACCTGAAGAACAGACATCCCTGGTGGTCCAGTGGTACTCTTATCCACACAGCACCCCCTGCACATCCAGTTCTCCCCTAGTCATCGGCAGGCAGCAGCAAACCCACCCGCATACCTTCACGGCTGCCCGCCGAATGGCAGCATACAGTATGAGCTGCAAGTCCAGTGGTCCACACTGTGGACCAATGGGCTTGCAGTGTATACTGTAACAGTTATTCGCAAAGTTCACATCTTTGTGAATAACTATAACAGTATGCATTGCAAGCCCATTGGTCCACAGTGTGGACCAATGTGCTTGCAGCTCATACTGTATGCTGTCATTTGGCAGGCAGCCACAGAGGTATGCGGGTGGGTTTGCTGCTGCCCACCGATGACTGGGGAGGCTGGGTTAGCAGGGGGACCTGTTCAGGTGGCGGTCTGCCACTGAACGACCAGGGATGTCTGTTCTTTGGGTTTACTGCTGATCAGACCACCAGGAGCGGTGGAAGTACCACTAGACTACCAGGAATAGATGTCTTCTACTCTCGGTGATTGAAGCATCGAGAGGGGTGGGAGTACCACTAGACTACCAAGGATATTTAATTCATCTACTTTCAGTGATCAGAGCATCAGGAGGAGTAGGGCACCACTAGACTACAAGAGAATAGTTAATTTATTTTATGGGGATCACAGCTACCGTAGGGAGGGGGTGCCACTAAACTACTAGGGAAATTTATAAAACTTCATTTTATGGGGGTCACAGCAACAAGAGTGAGGAATGCCACTAGACTACCAGGGAATATTCATAACTTTACTTTATGAGGATCACAGCTATGGGTGGGGGCACCACCAGACCCCCTCTGGCAGCACCACATGCAGTGCAGGATGCCATGCATATTTTGCCTTTCAGGCCTGCACAACTTATGCAAATGGAACCATAATGATATGCAAATGGGTCCATTTGCACCATGCATACATTATGGCCCCATTTACATGCTGCTTGCTGAATAGCAGCAATTTGTGCACAGTGTAACTCTGTTAGGGCTATCCTAGGTCTAGCACTGACTAATACAGAAATGATCACAGATCTCCAGGTAGAAGGTCTCCTGAGGGCCAGTGACCATCACATGGTATGGTTCAATTTGGCAACTCAAACTAAATCATCCCATTCCAAGGCAAAACTATGGTCCTTCAGAGGAGCCGACTTTGATAAGATGGCCAACTGAGTAAAGCTAGCCCTGGCAAAAAGAAATACAGGTGAGGGAGTACAGGCAAAGTGGGCAAGCCTTAAGGATGCAATACTTGAAGCAACATCCCACTGTGTTAGAGAGAAAAGGAAGTATAAAAGAAGAAGGAAACCACTTTGGTTCTCAAAAACAGTAGCAGAAAAGGTCAGAGCCAAAAGGCTGGTCTTCAGTTAATATAAGAGAATGCAGCAGGATGAAGATAGGGAGGCATACCAAACTTCTAAAGGAAGCAGGGAAGGCAGTAAGGTAGGCAGAGCCCCAAACTGAGGAAACACTAGCACGAACAGTAAAAGAAGGTGACAAGACTTTCTATAGATACACTAGTGAAATAAGAAAGCTGAGAAGGGGTATTGCTAAGATCAAAGGGGATAAGGGGGCATTTGAGGAAGAGGAGGAGGAGGACCATGTAAAAGCATCTATCTAAATGGATACTTCTGCTCAGTATTTACTGAAGAGAAGGTAGGGCAGGGCCCACAACTCAGCACCATGGACACGAGGGAGGGAGATGTGCACTAGTCCCTTCACAAAAGAAAGGGTCCTACAAGAGCTCGATAAGCTCAGGGTGGACAAGACAATGGGACCTGATGGCATACATCCCAGGGTACTAAAGGAGCTAAGGGAGTAACTAGCAGAGCCATTATCAGAACTGTTTAGTGAGTCTATGAGCACAGGAGGTCCCAGAAGACTGGAGAAGGGCTCATGTGATCCCACTCCACAAGAGTGGTGGCAGGGAGGAGGCAGAGAACTACAGATCAGTCAGTCTTATCTCAGTAGTGGGGAATATTATGGAGGCATTCCTAAAGGAAAGGCTAGTGCAACACCTGGAATACATAGGAGCACAGGATCCAAGACAGCATGGGTTTACAACAGGATGGTCCTGTCAAACTAATCTCAGATTTCTTTGACTGGGTAACCAGAGTGGTGTACTAAAGGGGAGCAGTTGATGTCGCCTACCTTGACTTCAGCAAAGCGTTTGATAGTGCTCCACATAGAAGATTGATTAATATGCTGGGTAGGCTCGTGTGGGTTAGAAGTTGGTCAACTGGGTGGCAAACTGGTTGATGGGCAGAAAACAGATGGTGGTGATAACGGTAAACAGTCAGAAGAGATGCAAGTCACAAGTGGGGTACCGGAGGGATCAGTCCTGGGGCCATTCCTTACCAATATCTTCATCAGTAACATTGCAGAGGGACTGGAGGATGAGGTTTGTCTGTTTGCAGATTATACCAAGATCTGCAACAGAGTAGATGATCCAGATGGGGTGGGCAGAATGAGAAGAGATCTGGATAAACTGGCAAAATGGTCCGAAGAGTGGCAACCTGGGTTTAACGCAAAGAAGTGTAAAATCATGCACATAGGGAAGAGAAACCTGAAGCCACCTATAGGCTGGGAGGAGAGTTGCTGGCCGTCACAAGGGAAGAAAGAGACTTGGGTATCATCATCACAGATGACCCTAAATCATCCAGGCAGACCATTAAAGCAGTAGGTAAGGCTAGGGGATGTTGGGGTATATTAGTAGGGGTATCACAAGTTGTAAGAGGGAGGTAACAATCCCACTTTACAAGACACTGGTTAGGCCCCATCTGGAATACTGCATGCAGTACTGAAGGCCACACCTTCTCAAGGACATTAATCAAACTGAGGTAGCCCAGAGAACGGCAACCAAAATGGTGCAGGGACTGCATCGGAAAACTTACAAGGACAGATTAACAGGGCTCAATATGTATACCCCAGAACAAAGGGGGAGAGCGGTGATATGACTGAAACGTTCAGACATCTTAAGGGCATCAACAAGGTGAAAGAGTCTAACATGTTTCAATACAAGAAAAACAGCAGTACAAGAGGACACAGCATGAGATTAGAGGCAGGTTGATTAAGGGGGTAATGTGAGGAAATTCTTTTTCACAGAAAGGGTGGTGGATGCATAGAATGGCCCACCTCAGGAAGTGAGGGATATGAATACAGTGCATGGCTTCAAACAGGAACAGGATAGGCATAAGAGAGCAACACAGATGAGTATGAATAGATAGGCCATTGACAGAGCAAAGGCCACTGTCACATTCATAAGGTACAAAAAGAAATGGGCAGACTGGATGGGCCTCGTGGTCCTTATCTACTATTAACTTCTATGTTTCAGTTCCCATTCCTGGTATTCAGTCCTGTCTGGGAGGGATGCGACAGCACATCATATTGTACAGTGTGCATACCTGATATATACAGAGGAGATGCACCATAGGTCATCTCTTTTGAAATATATGCCCGAGTTGCACCAGTGCAACACAGTTACACTGTACTACCACATGCACCATTGCCTGTAGGTACTCACTGACATGACTGGACAAGAAGGAGCCTGACACTGTGTATCACTGTACATCATAGTACATGATAACAAGCATTTGCCAATGCCGAATGTTTGCTTGCTGGCATTGGCATTGGTAGTGTAGAAGTTACAGAGCTGCATAATAGGAATGGCAGTGAAGTATTGAACTGAAGCCAACCCCACCGCCACCCAGCAGAGAGTGACAGGCATTGGGGTGTGCCTTTGGGTCATCAGGCATAACAGCCATGCCATTTCACCACACCCTACCCTGCAGACGCTGACAAGTGTCACGGTGTGCTTTGGGGTCTTTGGCCCTTATGCGCACCCCATTCCATTGGGAAATATGGTGAGATGGGTGCAGCATAGGAGAATGGGGTGAACTTTGGAGCTGAAGAGTCCAAGGCACACCTCAATACCTTTCACTGGCTGCAGGGTATGGGTGGGGGTAGAAAGGTATGAGCATTACAGGCGACAATCCCAAGTCACACCTCTGATGTCTGTCAGTCTCTAATGGGGCATTATGGTTGGAAATCCTAATGCCTCAGGCGTTCATTGGTATTTTCACTCCAAATTTTCAACATTTTTTTTTTGTGACCCCCATCTCATGAACAGTGGCAATATCAGTTTGTTAGTCGAAAGCTGCTTATGCACAGCGACTACGGCATTTAGCACTCACAGGTGCAAAAACACATTCCAACAGGATGTGAAAATGACAGCTGTACTGTTCATGGGAGGTGTAAAAAAATGGCAATGTTGCAAATTTGCAGTAAAAATATTTAAAAAACTGGTGAAGTCACGAGCGTGCATATAAATTGTGTAACGCACACCCATAATGTAATTAGTTTGGAGATTTTTTACAGCAGATTGTCAACATAGGCATTTTGGGACCTCCGATCATGAACAGTGGCACTGTGATTTCTTTATCTGTCCAGAACAATGATTTCCGACAGCAACCACGCATCTCTTCGCTGAAAGTGTGAAAACACATTTCAGCCATGTTGTGAAAAATGACATTTGTACTGTTCATAAGGAAGTGTAGAAAAATGCCACTGGTGAAAATATTACAAAGTAATGAAGTTACGAGGCTGTGTGGAAACTGCGCAATGCTCACTTGTAACACAGTCATTTTATGGACTTTTGTCACCAAATTTTCAACATAGCCATTTTAAGACCTCTACTCATAAACAGTGAAACTGTGATGTTCTTAATCTGTCCCAAACATTGCTTTTGCACACTGACTGCACCATTGTGCGCTACCTGTGCGGAAATACATTTTGGGTGGCATGTGAAAAATGGCAGCTGTACTGTTCATAAGGAAGTGTAATAAAATGGCAATGTTGAAAATCTGGAGTGAAAATATTGAAAATTCACAAACTTACAAGCGTGTGTAGGATCTATGCAACACACTCGTAAATCATTTTTAGGAATTTTTTCACCAAATTTTCAATATAGCTATTTTAAGACCTCTGCTCATTAACAGTGTCACTGTGATTTTCTTAATGTGTCCCATACATTGATTTCGCACACTGACTGCGCCATTGTGGGCAACATGGGTGGAAACACGTTTTGGGAAAGATGTGAAAAATGACAGCTGTGCTGCTCATAAGGAGGTATGGTAAAATGCCAATATTGAAAATCTGGAGTGAAAATATTAAAAATTCACGAACTTACGAGCATGTGTAGGAACTGTGCGATGCACGCTCATAAAACAGTCATTTTAGGAATTTTTCCACCAAATTTTCAGAATAGGCTTTTTGAGAGCCCACCTTATGAGCAGTGGTAGTGCCGTTTCATTACTTGGTTGTGAAAGGTGATTTCACGCAGTGACTGCGAAATCACCCTTCAGGCCCGATTAACGCCATGACAGTGAGAGCATTATTCATGAGAAGGCATCCCAAAAAACCCATGCTGAAAATTTGGTGCAAAAATTTCAAAAAATGCCTGAGATATGCAGCAAAGTTGAAAAAACCCGATCTATCCCATTATACAGCTTACCGGCATTTCCTCAGTTCGTGGTCGGCTTTGAAGAGTGCAGATGTCTTCCTGGTCCACCGAAGATCATCACACCGGAGTCCGGAGGTAAGTATGGGGCAAGGGGGGTGTGGGGAGGCAGGGTGCGCAGTGGGTGGGGGCAGAAACAGCGAGGGACCGCTTTTCTGTTTCAGGTTTTGTATTTTTTTTTTTTAAACAAAGGACGAGATGATGCGAGACATCTGCCACTCTGGGGTGGGCTCCCAGTGTGGCACAAGGACGGCTTTTTGGGGGGACATGGAGCCGATGGGGGATTGGGCACCCCCGTCAGCGACAGCATCTGTTGCCACGCTGAGGTGGGCTCCCAGCATGGCACAAGGACGGCTGTTTGCGGGGACGTGGAGTCAACGGGGGCTTGGGCAACCCTGTCAGTGACAGCATCTGTCGCCACGCTGGGGTGGACTTCAGAATGGCACCCTGTACTCTGGGGAAACAGTGGAACCAACGGGTGATTGGGCACCCAGCATGGCATGTGGAACTTTGTTTGTGGGGGAGCACAGTACAGTCGATGAGGGACTGGGCACTCCCATCGGCTATACGGTGTGTGCGTGGGGGGGTGAGTATGCAGTATGCATGTGTGTGTGTGTCTCTGTGTAGGGGGAGCATGCATGAGCAGGTGATATCTAACTGCTGCTCACTGAAGCGTAGCTCCCCATTTCAACTGTACTCCACTGCATTTTTGACTGCTGTCATAGACAGCACCAGCAGGCTTTGGAGAACTGCGGCCGTGCCTGCAAAAACACTGACTGAATTGGAAGAGGGCTGCCACAACTCCAAAAACTCGGATGATGGCTCTATGTTTCTTGCACATGCGTGCAAGCAAACATAAAAATGTGCATGGGTGTTTTTGTCCTCAGTAGCACAATTGAAGTACAGGCACAAGTGAATCCAAAAAGGAAATATTCATATAAACAGCACATACAAGTCCAAAGCATTTAGAGCCAATGTTTATCCAAATCTGGGTTTCTGGTTAAAAGCTTTGGAAAGTACAGTAAATCTTAAACATGATGTTGAGTTAGCTTTCATATAGTCTTCCTTGCTTATAGAGACTGAACAATGTAATCTTGGCCTAAGTATGTATCCAACAGCATGGAGAGGGGGTTACTTTGTAAGAATCAGTGTACCAAAGTATGTTTAAGAAAACTGGTGTATGTTTGTAATAATCTTTGATCACAGACTAATCAGTACTCGAAAGAAAATAGGGCGTTGCTCTTAACTTGGCGGAAGTGAGGTGCTCTCTGACCAATGGTCATCTTGCCATAAATATGTAATTATTAGGTACATATGTAAAATCCTGAAGAGAAAAACTGAGACTGATACAGTATAGACATTATATAGAATAAATTTATTTACAGTATACATCATCCCAGATTTTCACTTAAATATATAGACTAGAATTACCTGCTTGTTGTGTAATTTTATTACATCCTGTAAAGGAAATAAGGAAATATGTATAGTCAGCACCTGAAAAATCTTAATAAAATTATTTTTTTTTTTATAACTGAAGCAAAGCATTCTTAAAGCAGAACAATAGTGAGTGATGCAGTTGAGAAGAAGTTACAGTATATAAGTGTTCTACACTACTTTTATTACTAAGCAGAAACATACTATGTAACATCACTTTGGCACTACAATATTACTCATTCGGCCGAAAAAATTTATAACATTATTAGGTTTGTTTTATTTACTTATAGACACTGAAGTTTTGAAAGAAATAACATAAATAGTCCTTTGTTATTTCTACCACCATAACAGTACATTATTTTTTATTATAAATACTTAATAACATACATTAATGTATACAAATAGGTTCATCCCCATGATGGTGTGCAGTTAAGAACCACACCGTCTTTTAGAGCACTGACATTATAACATACAGACTAAGGGTGCAAGACAGCAGCATGCAGACACAGACTGCGCCATTGATTTCCATGGGATTTAAGCGGGGCAGCTTTGGCCACTGCACCACCCCCCCCTTAGAAAATATAATCACCTCCACCCCTGGCATATCATGGTGGAGGCAGCAAAGTAAACCATGCTTTGAAGTCCTGGGACCCCAGATGCCTTGTACCCTAATGATGGCACCCTAACAATGGCATACCATAGAAAAATCCCTTTTATCTCATACAATACCAGAGGCCTACCCATAAGCAGTGTCCATAGTATAAGATATTTATTGTTATGGAGTTAACAATGTTATTTTGAAAAACTATTTGGATAACACAATGCCAACAAAATTTAAACACACTTTTAATTGGGAAATGAACATGACTATCCCACCTTAACTGAGATTAAAATCCATAGTCCCAGGTACTTACAGACTGATGCATGCTGTAATATGTAATTATGGTTTTCAGTTTCCACCACATGTACAGTTGGTTTTAACTTATATATGGAACCAAATAACATATATTTAGCATTTACCATTTTAAATGACAATTTTCCCAGAAAAGTTTTACAAAACTCAGAACCACTATGCAGTGATATCTGCAGGGAAGTCGAATCACATTGGGGTATTAGTGAATATGTAAGTAATTAGACATGACTGGGAGCGCATTAGACAGTTCTAACATATGGCTTGGCGGCATAGTGAGGCACGAGCCAGCAGCCTGAGTGCATCCAGCTCTCTAACCATGCATTAGAACTGTCTAACACTCACCACAGAGTGGCATACTGTGCATATGAAATGGGCATCAAAATTATAGATACATGTCAAAATTAAATGATTAACTAATAAAAAAAAATAAATGTTTGTTTTTGGTTTAAATAAACCAATTCCTCTGCCTGGATGTGTTGCTTTTTTTTTCTAACATGATGACTTTTGTCCTGCTTTGGCCCCTGTGGTTGTAGATTGTTTTTCTTGCAGTCATGGCTCCTGACCTAGCCACAAATACACACACGTATGCATGCACATGAACACGCACACAGACACATACAAACACTCTCTCTTCCATTATTTGTTCTCCATTAGCCGCTTCAAGTTAAAGAGGTTTTTTTCTTTTTCTTGGCAGGGCCACTGTCAATTTTCAACCCTTGATCATGGCCCAAGGACTACCGTCATCTATTTTAACCAATCCCCCCAGTTGCCCCAGGCTACCCCGGGCGAGCGCCAGCAGTCCCCATTCTGAGCTGCGGAACTAGTGACTGGTCAAGGGATATGGCGATGATGGTTAGGCAAAGCCCTGAGGAGGGCTTCACTTAGACAGCGGTCTCCACCTGCCTACTCCTTTTTCCTGTGTTCTTGCAGTCGGGGATGTGCAATGACTCCAGCATCCGCCCTGCATCCCATGAGATGAGTGCTGGTGGCACGAGTATCTCTTGCCTTCTGCCAGGAGTCCTCAGTGCGCTGGGCACTTCTTCACCTTCCCCCCAAGAGGAGAGCCATCCATGGGATTCTCCAACCTTCTCCCCCCGGCTGGCCCTCCAACAACTGGGGTCCATTCCCATACCCTGGTCACCGGTGTCGCAAGCAAAAAACCAACCACTGTGCCAGCGGGCCAGCTGAAAGAGTTTTTTTTGGTTTTGGACCAAGAGGAAAGCAAGCACATGGAGCACAGCAGAAGCAATTGTCATGGAATGAATGGAGCAACACGGCGCAGCAGCATCTGTAGAAACTGAGCATGCTGTTGTGAGAACAGAGCAGTCTAGAAGCCACAGACGTGAAGGATGATGGTATTTGTTTTTAATAGTTTAGGCTCTTTAAACTGAATTTAAGGTGTGTGTGTGTGTGTGTGTGTGTGTGAAGGGATTTATACATTGTGATGTGCTTGTGGTCTCTATCACGTAGGTGACAGAGTGAGCTAGCGAGCAGTCAGGTGACCGAGCGAGTAGGCAGGCAATGGAGGCACTAGCTAAATATATTATAACTTGTGGAAAGGTGAATTTTTAAAACAAAATCTAGCTACTGGTGTTCAGTTTTTTTTTATTTGAAGTGCAAGTACATTTGGAGGGCAGAATGTGAGATGCAGTGGGACTTTTAAGTTTGTATTAAAAACCGAGGTGGTGGCTAACTGTAACTGAGTCTTAGTACAGGTAAAAGGATGCACAAAATGGATACTGTATACTGTTAGCCAGAGCTAGTTGTAGCTGTGCATTAGACACTTCTAGTGCATGGCTATCAACCAATCATAGGGCCCAAAATATTAAGCCCATTTCATAAAGTAAATTAAATTGATTACTATTGGTAGTTGGTACACAGATTGTGAACATGTAGCCATAGCTTCTCTGTTAAAGATGTAATCCCTCTAAATTCGTAAGAAAGGATTAAGAACTTCAAATTGAATTGCCTTGCTTCAGACATTAATACTTGCTTGTATGTTACTTTGTCAAAAATTGTTTAATAGTTTAAAATGAATGTGACCTCACTTCAAAGCAGTTGCCTACATTCTTCATGCCTTTAATGTGCAATCAATAACAATGAATTTATGATTTTTAAAAATGTGTCTGTATAAAAACTAGACATCTTTATTGGTCACTACCATCTTGATGAGGATCAGTGAGCACCAAATTGCTAGGGGTGACGTTTGTTTTTCACTGGCATCGAAATTAAGCATTTTGTACTGTAGTACTTTTTTTCATGTGCAGTATTTCTTTTGCTGGCATTGCTGTCTTGACCACCCCTCATATCCAAGTAAGTCCGCCATCCATATTTTTTTTTCTGTGCCCTCCACACACACACACACACACACACACACACACACACACACATTTGGCTTCTGGCACTATTCCAGAAGCCTATGGCATCTTTTAATCCATAGCCCTACTCAAGTCTTACCCTCTAGAACTAAAAATATTATGATTTAAGAAGGGCCCACTTATGACCACCACTAAATGATTTTTGATGGCAAGTAGTAAACTCCCATTTAACTCCATCATCATCCCCTATAGTTTTCACTCCATTGATAGTGCTGTGATGTACACATTAAAGGGACAATGTCAACCCCTTTAGGTCCCAAACTGTTTGTAGTTTAAAAACAAATGATGATTTTCTGCATTCTGTAGAATGTGCTGAAGTGACTGGTAGTTTAATACTAATTCCTTTTTTTAAAGTGAAAAATAGACTGCTCACCATGCTGGTGTTACTATACCAAAACCTGTTTATTTACATTTCTTAATCAACTCCCACTGCATCTTTCCTGGACTTGGGAAGACCCTTAATATAGTCTATCCAGTTCCACCACTTCAGAGTGCTGGCAGCAGTGCACCTGCTCATTCCAGTGCCAAGTGGGGAAGTCACCATCCTCTCTCTTTGCATGTGCTTGCACCCCCATGCCCCCCACAACTCCCCTTTCTAAGAATACTAACTCTGGAGTAGGGGTGGACCTTGGGGAAAGGGTGGTGAATCAGGAATTTGGCACTATAATGACCCAGCACTGTAATGCCAGCACCCTAATGGCTGAAAAGGTATCTAGCCACTCAAGATGCAATGGAAGCAGAGGAGACTATTGCATCATGAGAGGTTTACTGATTAGGAGTGCTCCTAATGTTCAGGAAGTGAGTGATACGAACATACAAAATTTGCCAGCAGATAAAGGCCTAGAGGTCTATCAAGTCTGCTCGAATGTGCAGCAAGCACCCCTTATTCTGCAGCTGCCCCTCCCTTCCACCCTTCCCGTTCATTAACCCTCCCTCGTTTGAAGCAGTCCACTGTTCTACTGCATACCACTTCAGGAGGTGACGCATTCCAGCCAGCCACCACCCTCTCTGTAAAAAAGTGTCTCCTCATCTCCCTCCTGAACCTTCCTTGCTCCAGTCTCATATCATGGCCCCTGGTGTCCCTCCCCTCCCTTACTTTGAACAGCCCCTCTGTACTTGTCTTGTTTATTTCTTTCATGTATTTATAGGTTTCAATCATGTCACCAGTCTCTCCTCTCCTCCAGTGAGTACATGTTCAACTTCTTCAACCTCCTCTCGTATGATAAGTCCCCCAGCCCCTTGATCATCTTTGTCGCTCTGCGCTGCACCCCCTCCAGTAACTTAATGTCCCTCTTCAGAAATGGATGCCAGTACTGCATGCAGTACTCCAGGTGTGGTCTAACTAATGACCTATACAGTGGTAGAATCACCTCCTCACTCCTCGAGGATATACCCCTTGCAATACAACCCAGCATTATGTTGGCCTTTGCAGCTGACTTCCTACATAAGAATAGATCATGGATTTATAACAAAACAAAGTTGGGTATAATTACACAAGTACCATCCATTTCAGTTCTACTAAGAAAGGAGGCAGATTAAAACATCAAAACTACCAATGAATTTCAGAGGAGGTAAGCAATTGTAAAATGTGGGTTTTCAACCTGAAATAGTATGATGCAAAATGGGTTGACAGTGTCCCTTTAATCAGAATGACTGGTACTGACAACCAGAAGCCAAAGACTGGTCTGGCTACCTCCCTCCCTTCCTGTCAGATACCACACTTACTCTGATTGCGGTGTGTAGAACTAACGTTAAGTGGAGTAGGGGAGCTATGGAAGAGGATGGCAACTGAGTTAGCCTGAAAGTTTACAAGTGTCCCCACCGAAAACATAATCGTGATCAGGAGGAGGGCCACTCCTAAAATAATGATATACTGGAGACAAGGAGTGTTAGGCAAGGGAACAGGGTGAGTATAAATATGTTGTTGACTCTGGGCCTAGCTTTAGAAGCCATCATGCAGTTTTTTTTTTTTTAACAGTGAATGTGTGAGATCATAGAAAGGAAGAAGGATGGGAAATGACTGGGATGGGGAGAGGTTGCCTAAGGACTAGTGATGGTCACCTTGAGGGAACACATTTTTTTTGCTTTGCTTTTACATTTTTATTCCCATGTATAAATACTGAGCACTGAATACTAGTATCTAGGGGTGCTAATTGTGAACACTTAACTGAGTATTTAAAATAAGGTATCCACACACCCCCAATGAAGCAATAAGCATACATAGGGTCAGTTTTAATGTTTAAAGACTCAGATTGCTTGATGTTAAATTCAGATATATACAATACAGAATGCTGGATTGATATGCAGAGACATCATAAACAGGTAGTCAAGCTAGAAAAAAACTTACCAAGTTCATCCATTAGTGACTGTGACTCTGGAAAAAAAAAACATAATGCAGTAGTAGAGTTAGTTTTTTGATTCAAAATCAAGAAGTAAATGGAGAACTTGTATACAGAATATTATATTAGTATGGGGTAGCCCCACCATAATTAGGGTTGAATAGGCACAGATCAACAAGCCATTTTTAGCAACTTGCTTGTCTTTTGAGCTAGGGACCTTAACACTGGCATGCATGTTGCTAGTGTAAGGATCTCTGGGTATGCAGCCAACATCTTGTGCTGCAATTCTGCAAAGTAGTTGCAATGATCACTTTGTAGCACACTTCTGCCTTGCACTCTATTGTGCTCTGCACTGTGAGGTCACAGGAACTTTCCTGTAGTGCTGTGCAGAATATGGACTTCTGCCAGCGAAATTAACATAGAATGACCATTTCGCTGGAGGAATTTCTACCAGAATTTTGCTGGGAGCCTGTCTGTGTTTTTATGAAATAAATAGCTAGGTATCATAGCACAGCAATGTATACCCAGGCCATACTTCAAGGATAAACTAAGGGAAGTGTACCAAATTGGGGGAGGCGAGAAGTAACTAAAGGGGCAATTCTACAGGCAACAAAGTTATGACTGAGAATAGTCACCCAAAGTAACAAGCATGACAGACCAATCCAGTTTTCAGAGAAGGTAAGGGAGGCAGCTAGTGCTGAAAAAAGGGCATACATTAAATACAAAGAGAAACAGGGAAATGCTGAATAGGGTGAATATCAGTTAAGGATGAAGGAGGCTATGAAGGTGGTCAGAGATGAAAAAGCAGCACAAAACTCTATACTGCGAAGGACCCTTGACGGGTGGGGAACAGTTCTTTGGATCCATGAGGGATAAAGAAAGATGAGAGAGGGAAGTATTAGGCTGATGAGGGGTGGGTAATAGAGGAGAACGAGTTGATGGCAGCCATTCTAAACAACTACTTTTGCACTGCATTTACAGTAGAACATAGTGGACCCTCACAGGAAAGTGGCATTAAAGCTGTTGTAATAGGGATCCCAGAAATGGGGCAGGTGGTGTTTAGGGGAGAAAAGGTTAGAAAAGGGCTAGCAACACTGAAAGAAGCAAGGCTGCAGGGACAGGAAGGATTCACCTGTGGGTGCTCAGGGAACTGGCGTTAGAACTGACTGAACCCCTACTGAACAGGGCTATTCAATAGATCGCTACAGTCAGGAGTGATTCCAAAAGATTGGCAGGTAGGGGATGTAGTCCTACTCAAGAATGTTGAAGACAAAGATCAACCAGTAAGCTACTGACCCATTAGTCTTATCTCCATTGCAGATGAACTATTTGAAACACTAGTTAAACAGGACCTAATGGACTACCTGAAGAAAAATGGTGTGCCGGATAGTAAGCAGGATGGGTTCATAGCAGGGAGGTTTTGTCTGACCAAACAAATAGTGTTATCTGACTGGGTAACAAGTGAGGTGCATAAGGGACAAGTGGTAGATATACTCTATTTTCACTTCAGAAAGGGGTTTGACTCTTTCCCACACAGAAGACTACTGAAGAAGTTAGAGATTCTGATAATAGCAAAGTATGTAATTATATGGGTGGGAAGTCAGCTTGGGGGTGACAGTACAGGATGGTGGTAAATGGGGTCAAATCAGCTAGAGGGAGGTCATGAGTGGGATGCAACAGGCTTCAGTCCTGGGCTCAGTCCTTTTCAAAATATTCATCAGTGACACAGGAGATGGAATACAAGGCAAGGTGTGTCTCTTTACAAATGATACTAAACTCTTTGGCAGGGTAGACAGCAAGAAAGGGGTTAGGGAGAGGCAGAGGAACCTGCAAACATAGGAGAGGAGGACCAAAGTCCGGCAGTTGAAATTCATCACCACAAAGTGCAAGGTGACAAACAGAGAGAACTAGAATCCTAGGAAGGTATATTGGATAGGAGGGGTTATGCTGGACACTATCATTGAAGAAAGGGACCCAAGTGACTCCATAAACTGATTGTACACTTGTTACAAGGCCAGCAAGGAAACCAAGATGCTGGGATATATCAAGAGGAGGTTTGACAGCAGGAGAAAGGAGCTGATACTGCCACTCTATAACTCAATGGTGAGGCCACATCTGGAATACTGTGTCCAGTTCTGGAGCTCTCACCTAAGAAAAGAAAAAGACAGGGTAGAGATGGTAAAAGGAAATTGTTTTACCAAGAAAAGCACACTAAGTCAAAGCTTATTTCCAGGTGCAACCTGGGAGCACAAGGAAGTTAAGTGACTTGCTCAGGGTCACACAGTATGCAAGTGGGGGCTATGGGATTCAAACCAAGGTCTTCAGATTTGCAGCTCAGAGCCCTAAACCTCTGTGCTATACTGCCTTCGTGGTATAGTGTAGGGTAACCAAAATGATTCAGGGACAGATCCTATGGTGAATGGCTGAAGGACCAGAATATGAACTTGATAAACATCAGAAGGGAGAGGGGAGATATAGTATTTTATTTTGAAATTTGATAACTGAGTAACTCTGAGGACATTATATGTCTATTTTCACAGAGGACCTGCACAGAAAACAGAAGTTCATACATTAAATACAAACAATACTAATATATATAGATGAGAATATGTACACAATATACAATGCATGCATGACACAGTACATACACCACAATTCATTAACTAATGCATCACATTTGGAACTCGCAATATAAAACTGTTTTAAATTCTGTTTGAGCAATGGATATGACCTAGATTAGTGTATTGTAAAAGGAAGTGAAATCTAGTCTTTAAGGATTTTGTATACAAAGAGCATTGAGCTGATGATGATTTGTGAAAGGATAACTTAAGACAAGATGTAGATTAAGAATGACTTGTATGTCTTGTATTACCCAACTGAATCAATTCCTTAAAAGATAATTTTACTGCACATTACCAAAGTCTCCGGAAAGAAATCAACCTAAAGTAAAAGCAACGATACTCAGAAGAAAACCAGTTTAGTAAACAATATAATTTAAAATGATGTGTCAATCTAGAACAAGATAAAACAAAATGCCATGCAATATAGTAAGCAATTTTAGCTCTTAACTCTTCAGAAAAGTCTCCAGTGCAGCAAAAATAAATAGGGAGTCTGTAATGTTCTGCTGATGTCAACTCTGCATATTCCTCCAAAAATGGCCTGCCCTAGTTTCTAGTAGGGAGAGGATACATGTAGAGGATCTTACATTTAAGGCTACCACCACATGTCATGGCCATGCATTCAGACATACTGGGGCCACCCACCTGGACTGCCATACCCTTCAGGTCAGATTTGAATATAAATGGTCTCTCTACCGCCCCTATGTTCTCTAGGAGAGTGGTGTATGACTGCAAACCTAGGGAGACATGTTCAAAAATAAAAGTACCAGTATTATCTACCAACCTGGTCTCAGCCACTTAAGCCAAAAGACCTTGCCCAGATATTCAAAAGGGTTGCGCCATGCACAATAGGGATGCGCCAGTGCAAGTCCAAAAATGCGCCATTCTGCGATATTCAGCAGGAGGCAGATGCTCCCCCCAAATCACACTGCGCAAGAGCACAATGATAATGAATGCATGCACAACTGAAGGGGGAGGAACCATGCATAAATGGCGCAGTGCAATATTCAACATGTGCCATGCGCAATAGGGGAGCAAATGGAAGTTGCACGATAGCGAAAATGATCCAAAATAAAAAGGAACAAGAGAGAGGAGCAAGAACGCTACAGGGAAGGCACATGTTGCTGAACTGTAGGCAGCCACACAGGCACCAAACACTGGGAGCAGGACAGGGCAGGACAGAGTCAGAGCACCTGGAATCCACAGGAACAGGGAAGGTGTGGGCAGCCTCTGCTACAGTGCAGTCCAAAAGGGGGAAGTCCCACACAGCACTGAGGCCACTACAGGGAGGTGTTCCCAGTGCAGGGGAAGTAGCAGCAAGGACAGCAGGGAGAACACAGAAACAGCTGCCCGGGGGGGTAACACAAGCCAGGGACATGGCCAGGGCCACCATCCAGATGGAGACAGTTATGAGGGGGGTGAGAAGGCAGCAGGGAGGCGCGGCGTGAGACAGCCATGTTGGTGGACCCCAGGCAGTACTGAGCCCGCACCAGCTTTGAGCTGTACATTGATGCTGAGATTAGGGCCAGTACCGCCTGAACCGGGATCTCTGAGGCAGCTCTGTGAGCTGTGCAGTGATGTGATGCAGGCACCCACATGACGGAGCCATGCTCTGTCAGTGGAGACCAAAGTGACAGCTTGCATGTGCCTGCTCACCACGGGTACCTTCCAGAGACCAACAGGGGACACGACAGGCATAACCCAGTCGGCCGTGTCACGCCACCTCACCCAATTCCTCAGCGCACTGCTGCCACATGCTGCGGAGTACATCCATTTCCCCAGCACACCGGCGTAGCGCACAGCAAACATACAGGAGTTCCACCGGGTAGCATGTATGCCTGTCGTGCTCAGGACAAATAGACTGCACCCATGTGGCCATCCGCACACCACCTGGCCCAGAAGGGGCCGCATACATGAATCAGAAGGGGTATGCAAGCATCAGCTGCCAGGTGGTGTGCGATGCCAGGGGGCGCATAATCAATGTCTGTACTACGCACCCTGGGGGAGCACATGATACCTTCATCTGGCACCAGTCAGCACTGTGCCACAGGTTCGAGAGTGAGGACATCCCCACTGGCCACCTAGTGGGTGAGTATGTAAAGCACGCAGAAAGACATGGAGCTTGGGAGGGGCATAGTCAGAGGTGACATGGGTATTGACATAGATGGCCCAAGGCAGGGCGACGCTGATCACCAAACTAACGTCCACCCTCTACACACAGGTGACAGTGGATACCCATTCTGTCCCTGGCTGCTCACACCATACTGGCGGCCTGCGACCCCATCACAGCAATGCTACAATGAGGCACATGCCACCACATGCAATGTCATCGAGTGGGTGTTGGGGATGCTGAAGGCACGTTTCTGTTGCCTGGACACGTCTGGCGGTGCCCTACAGTACAGCCCCTCAAAGGCCTATGGGCTATTCCTGGCCTGTTGCATTCTGCACAACATGGCCAACGACTGTGGGATAGCCGTACAGGTTGAAGAGGGGGACAGCGATGGGGACGATGAGGACACTGGTGAAGATGGTGATGGGCAGCCTCCTTGGTCGAAGGGACCCCTGACTGATCCGGATGGCACAGCTGCACCGGGACACCATCACAGAGGAGCACTTCAACCAACCTAGGTAAGTCATGGGGCCATGTGCAACCACCAGTGGCAAAGGCACAACCCACAAACACGCATGGACAAACACCAGGGGTGCATGTCATTAAGGGAATTGGCCGAGCATGGAACCGCACACGCCATCAGGGATGGGCAAGGTCTAACACGGCACGTGGTCTCACACACACACACAACCTCACAAGACATGCACAAAGGGTAGGAGGCACGCCGACCCTGACCACCACTCCTAGCCACACACACGTCCACAGACCACCACGCCCAGTGCCTGTCATTGTGCGTGTGTCAGACGCTGGGCACCACTGCACAGTGGCGGACAGCACAATGCAGGCATCATCATGCACACGCCACAGCGGACAGCAGCCGGGAGGGTGTGCAGATGGAATGTGTGCATGCATGCAGGGCCGGGTACACCACCCGTGCGTTGCACGTTGAACAACACAATGCACACAGGGCAGCATCAGATAGTAGCCAAGCTGGGAGACAGGTCAGTCACGCGCCACAGTGCCACGGCTGCCACGGATGCGTGGGCAGCCCCGCCGAGACCCACCAGCAGTGACAGGCTGACCAATGGCCTCATGGGGTGGCACCGATGCTCCCCCAGGAGTTACACTGCGTGAACGCGACCGTGCTCATGCAGGGGTCTGCAGCACACTGAACATGCCTGCGCCAGGTGTGCTTGGGATGCCCATAGCTGAACCCCGTGTCGACAAGGAGGGTGTCGTACAACACTGGGAACGGGGGGTGAACATTGCACTGCATGGTGTCTGCGACGCATGGGCAAATAACTGTGTGCCCATTGTGGCTATGACAGCTGTGACTGCCTGTGTCTGTCTGTCAGTGGCAGTGGTCACATCCTCCCACATCCGGTCCATCCCTGCCAGGAGCAGAGCGGTGTCTCTGCTGCGCCGCTCCTCTGCCTGACGCAGAGCCGCACTGAGTGCATCCACTGCCGTCACAAGCCGCACCTGCTGACTGACTGATGCTTGGAGTATGCAAGTGTGCTCATCTCAGAGGTCATCTGCCTGATCGGCATACTGTCCCTCATAGTGTTCACGGCCCTGATGGTCAGCACCCCTTGAGGGTGGGCGCTGCACACCAGGGCCAGGCCTGGGCATTTCCACAGGCAGTGCACTGATGGCCATTGGCCAACTGCTGACACTGCCCCTCCAGATGCCGCTCTCCAGAGTGCAACGGTGCTGCCGCAGTGGCCACAACGGCCCCACTGTCCTGGACACACACACCAGTGCTGCCCCACTGATGCAGACAGGCACAGGCTGGGACTGTAATTTCACGCAGGCCTCCACGGCGGCACCACCCACGGCCATGCCCGTGATGTCACCTGTTGTGTGGCCATCCTGTGGCCCACACGTATCACTGCCCACGAAGTTAGCTCCATCATCATAAGTGACGGATCCAGCACCAGCCCGAGTCTCAGCATGCTGGCATCCATGAACGCTGGCACGCTGGGACACGGGCAGGGCCTCCTCCGCACCTGCTCCACCAACATCAGTCCAGACATCCAGGAGGGCCCACTGTTGCCCTGACCCTCGTACGCCTGTGGAGATGGACGGACCCTCCTCTATCTCCATGCTACCGCCCTCAGTGGACAAGCCTACCACCACTGACCCATGTAGATGCTCAGGAGCTGTAAGGGAAAAACAGTAGCATTAATGTATCTGCCCTACCCTGTCCCCCTGCCCCACTGACAGACCAGGACCTACCATGCAGTGACGGGCTACCACCCATCTGGAATCCACCACCTGGGACACCGTCTATGGCACAACGCTGCATGCTGCCAGCAACCCGCTCTTCTTGTGGGGTCAGGCATTGCACATCCGGCTATCCCCCACCGGTCACAGACCATGCTGCCCTGATGGCAGCCACCTTCTCCTTAATCTTCCACCTGTCCATGCCCATTTTCCTTTTGCACTCCTGCATGGACCACTGGTAGCTGCCATGCAGGTTGACGACATGCGCCATCTCTTCCCATGCAGCAGCACAGGCCTGTGGCATTCCCTGGCATCCGCTAAGCAGCGGCTCCTGGTCAAGGTAGGCCTCAAACAGGGCATCTGTTTCTGCCTTGGTGAAGTTAGGCCTCCTCTTCCACCCACGTCTCTGTTCCTCTTCCTCCACCTCACGATCGGTCATTATTCATCCTGTGAGAATGACAGGTGTTACCTGTGACTGCAGTCCCACGCATGTCCCACACACCACAGTCCACACTCCCAAACAGCGTGCAACTCACCACAATAGACTGCAGTAACCGACTATGGCCAGTGCAGCCCAATTTCGCATTTTTATAGCGCAACACATGCAAATGAGGCGAGGTGTATTTTAAGTGGATTCAAATGCAGTGTCTGCACCACTGAATGGCTGATTAGCTGATTTGCATATGCCAGCTGAATATCGCGCTGTTGCACTTTGCGCAATTGTGTTGAACGTGCTCAGACAAGGGCACAGTTCTGTGACATGCGCAGTACACACCGAACTGCGCATGCCCGGGTTGATGACGCAGATGTCTGCCACGCTGCTGACGTGCTGTGCGTGGGAGGCAATGCAGGGCATGGCCACCTACTGTGCTGTTCACATATATGGCGCTGTGGCACTAAGGCGCCATAGGTGCACTGGGGCCACAGCGCTGTAGGCCGCCACAGAAGGTGGCATACAGGCACCCAATCGCGCTACACACATTGGGTTCCAATCGTGCTTTGGCTGTCCGTGCGTGAGAGACCCTTGACCCTGTGCTCGACCTTTGCCCCATAGGCACCATGCGTCCGCATGGGTGCACGACTATCGCGCTGTTCGGTGACAGTGCAAAAGGGAATGGCAGCACTGTACCGCGCAGCATCTGCATGTGGCGGACCGCGCTGCCGAGCGCCATTTTGACTATCTGTTGAGATGGCACAGAGAAGGGCTGCTATGTGGATCCATGTTGAATTGGCCAATTTGGTGGCCATTGTAGAGCCCCATGCTGGGGCACTATATGGTGATGCACCCCTGGACAGGGCCAGGAGTGCAGTGTGGGAGGAGGTGGCAGTTGTGCTGGAGGAGGCCATGGGAATCGGGCGCACGGCCGAGCAGTGTCACCACAGGTACAGGGATCTCCAGCGCAGGGACCCAGACATGCTTGCCTGCCTGGGGGGACGTGCCAGGAGGGGCACCGTGCCACGGCCAGGTAGTTGCCACATCCATACACTGTTAACGTCCATACTGGTATTACGGTTGCATGTGTCCGGCACATGGGGCTGTCCAGTGTTGGCCTGGTGGTGGTATCGGGGGTGGATGGGTATGGCTGCGTGGGATTGCACACACATGGGGGCGGGGGGACTTGCTACTGGATTGTACTAATGTTCCTCTCTCCATGTTTGCACCTTAGGCCCAGAGGAGCGCAGGCGGGCGAGAAAGAGGAGGCGCCGCCAGGAAGACCAGCTGGCTGGGAGGGATGAAGGTCCACAGAGGCGCAGGGACCAGCCTGATGATGGTGAGTGCCTTACATCCATGATTACTATTGCATGCTGTGTAACAGGGCGGGCAGCAGGCCATGGCTACCATCCATTGATACCACTGCCATGCACGCAACTTGCTACAGTCAGCACTGTCCAGTGGCACTGCATGTCTGGGAGTGCGTCAATGGTGGTCCATGCATGCACTGGGTACATGGCTGTGCCACTGCCTTCACACCGCATAGCCAAGTCACTGTACGGCCACAGTGGTGCTGTGCGGGACATGGGCGGTGGGTGTGTGCAGTGGTCTGCATGGCTGTGGGTGCCTGGGTAGGCAGGTCTTGTGGATGCGGTCACTGTGGGTGGTCGCACACAATCACAGGGGCGTGGCACATGGCTGTATGCCATGCACAATGGGTGGGCTGTAGGGGGCTGGACAGTCACACATATTGAGTCTGCTCCCTTGTCCTAGGTGGACGGTGACTTCTGACCATAGAGAGGGGACTGCAGGAGTTGTTGCAGTTTGCGAGGGTGTCCCTGGAGATCCTCCAGAGAATGGACCGACATGGGGTCAGGAGGCGGAGGACACATCGGCGCCACATGGATGATGAGCGGAGCGGACGATAGGCCATCCATGCCCCTGGAAAACTCGCACCCCCCTGGACCCACCCTCACACCCCTTCTTCCCTCTGCTATATGTTCAGCCCTGTCCCTTACCCGCCCCCACCTGGTATGTGGCCCTTCCCCCCCATTGTAAATATTTGTAAATAGTTTTGTTGCTTACCTCTTTTTAATACATTTGTTTTGTTATGACAACTGTGGTGGTCTGTAATTTTCAGCGGGCTACAGGTGCTCAGCTGCAGTGGTGTGCATGGCGTCAGGGGTGGTGCACACATGGGCGTGTGTGTGTGTCTGGAAGGGAACCGCCTATGGTGTGGTCGGGGGGGGGGATCAGTCACTGTCTGTGTTTTGTGTGTTGTTCTCTGTGCACTGGATGCCTGTGTGCAGTGGTCCACGGTGCATGCACTGTGTGCATGGCACCCCTGTCACACCATCCATGGCCTGTGCAGCTGACACCCTTGCATGTCTGTGATATGCATGGTCTGCTGGCATGTCAGTGGTGGCTGTCCATGCTGGACAACCACTGTACCCGGCACAATGCCAGGTTGCCTCCCATCACCAGTATGGTGCATGTCTGCCTCCGGTGGCACTGTGGCCTCTGCTGTTGTTGTCCCTCCTCCATGCTCTCGCTTGTGTCTGTTGCAGGATGTGCTCCAGTGTCTGTCACTTGTGCTCCGCCGCATGCTGGTGGCTTACAGCTTCATGTGCTTTGGCAAGAGGGTGGCTGTGATACACCTGTGTTATGTAGGGATGCTGGACATGTGTACACGGCTGCCGTGGCCACATGCCAGTGGCTTGGTTGACCCGCTACTGTGTCCCTGTGTTGGTGTGCCCTTGGGTATGGGTGGGTGTTTGTCCATGCACTGTGTTGCATCCTGTGTGGTGCATGCTTCCATACAACACTGCGTGTGTCTGTGCTGGCTGTTGTGGCCAGTGCTGGGATGGGATGTGTCCTTGGGAGGGTGTGCAGGGTGCTGTACCACTGGTGATGGGGTCCGAGGCATGCCCTGTCGCATATGGGGTACCTCATGTGCCGATGCATGGTCGGTCTCTCAGCTGTACCTCTGGGCAGACGTGCAGAGTGGCACTGTGTATGCTGTTGTTGCATCGCTGTTTGCTGCCGCCCGCTGCAGGGTGCACATGGTGGGGCTGCCTTGCATGGCTCCGTGGTGCACAGGATTGCATTGTCACAGTGGGGGTGGTGGCATGCATGGGGTGTCCTGCACTGTTGGGCGCTACTCCTGGGAAGGGTGTATGGGGATCGTGGTGCAGGGTGTGCTCTGCATTGGTGGGATGGTGTGGCATGGGGTGGTCGGCCCTCCTTGTGTGCCAGTCACAGCTTGCCAGGGGGTGTGCTGGGGCACCATGCCCCAGCTGTGGGTTGGTTGCTGGTATCCATGGGCCAGTGGTTATTCCAGCTCTCCCCCGGTTGTGCCGTGCATGGGGTGTGGGGGGGCGATGTCTGTTCTGCTGTGTGCTACTCTGCCCATCTGTGGCATGGGTGGTGGGTCCCTGCATCCTGTCCCTGCGCATCCCTGGTTGTGCTGTTGCATTGCTGCCCTGCTCCACAGGTCATCCCTGGTTGTGCTATGGCGCATCTGGACTGCTCCACTGAGCATCCCTTGATGCGCTGTGGCGCATCTGAATTGCACAACTGCACATCCCTGGTTGTGCTATGGTGCAGGTGATGCAATATTCAGTCGTGTGCTGCAGGCGCATCTTGGCCTGCGCAGTTTTTGAATATTGCGCTTCTTGCCCATGGGCACAGTGGACTTGCGCTTGCTTCTGCTGTTGCGCACTTTTTGGGTGCAGTTTGAATATCTGGGCCTTTTTCTATATGTAATTATTTGAAGAAAAAAAAAACAGCTCACTTCCAAAATCACCAATGTGGTAGCCACTGGTAACAACTTACAATCAGTGGTCAGTAACACAGACCACAAAACAAAAACAAATAAAAACTGCACTAGAAAAAACATTCAAAGTTGTAAACATTTACTGTAGACAAATATAACAGAAACAGGGAGCACCTTTCCACTCCCTATGTAAAATAAGCAATGTACAACTAATCAAAATATGTCCTAAAACATTTTCTCACTAAATAAAGCCTTTTGAAATCCTGAGTACAATGTTGCAGCACCCAAACTTAGTAAATATTTTGCAGTAACTATGCTCCTTCAACCTTACCCGACTGATTTTATTCAGCAATCTTTAAAGACATGTCCGAATTCTGTTGTTGGTTCCATGTGATAAAGGCAATCGAGGAAAGGCAATCACTGTTTGGGTAAGTGTACATCGCCAAAAATCAATTTTGGCGATGTACACACCCGGCACACAGCAAAAGCGTGCTGATGACATAGGTTTTTGCATATGCGGGGGGGGCATACTCCCCCAGGTGGCTTCACCCCCCTGCTAAAGGATTCTCAACTCCAGGGGGTGCATGTCCAGAGGGTGCAAAAACCAGACCAAAAAAAATGGAAGGCCAGGTGCAGCAAAAAATCCTGCACCCGGACCTGAACCCATCACCCTCGTGGCTGCAGCCTGCCACCCACCCACCACATCATAGGGACAGCTCGGCAGCCCACCACCACAGCACACCTCACATACCCACCTCCCGCCTCAGCATACTTGTTCCCCCGCCGCATGTACATATACATACAGTCATCCACTTTTACTGGTTGCCCCTGTGAAACACATCACAATTGAGTCACCCTTTCTAAAAGCACTCAGTTGTGAACACCATTATCACAGGCTATCCTGTTGCCACTCTCTGTGCAGACTGACAGCATCTAGTAGCATCTAAGCTACTTTAGCAAGCATTCTATGGAAGTAGTATTGCTGATGCTGAAGAGGAAGCAATGGGTGTGTCAGGTTGTTCCCCACATGACATTCACTGCATTTACATGAATGCAATTAGCTAGTTAAAGCTGCATTTCCAGTAAACCCTAAAGCCAGTAATGTGTTTACTGGAAAACATTGCTTTCTAGGAACTTCTGATGTTTACATGCAGGTTTCGCTACTAGGATACACCCGAAAATCTTTCCATTTTCTGATAACTATAACTGCATGAAAATGCAGTGAGTGACACCTCTGGTACTTCAAGACTAGTACTGGCCTTGAAGAGAGCTATGATGGTTTTAATGGGGTTTAGGCTGGAGCTGATGATGAAACTGATGTGGAAATTTACAATTCACTACTACTATAGCCTCTACTAGTTCACTGGATGGAAGGAGAGCAAGGCATGTAAGATCAAGCTATCACATTCTGACATTATAAATTGTCTTTAGTTACAGGACAGCTGCGGGTGGATCCCATACATTATCATCATTTTCATGATATTCTTCATCATCATCATCATCACCACCGCCATGTATAATTATCTCATGGAGGAAAGAAAGATCTCTATATCTCCTAGTTTCTCAGATGCGAAGTCCCATAACTCATTACTATCTTCAAGATTTTGCCATAAACAGTGAGAGTTTGGGGTGAGGGAATTCTGATAGATGTCTCTTTCTAGTCATCTTAATTCAATATTTTTAGCTATGTATTACCACTGTCACATAACGTCTCCAGTGCGTCACTCATTGTTTTGCTCACCAGACTGCATCGGACACCTGGTCATTTGTCAAATGACTAAATTCTCCCAATATTGGGATTTCATATACGAAATTGGGAGGAAGCAAAAGAAAATCACTGACAGCAACAAACAGGATGAATGTTAGTCTTTGTAGAATGGCTTAGCAATGGAAGAGGAGAGGCAGTGCAAATAAAACAACAAAAGAGTAATACACACCTTTTAAAAATTCCGTCTTCTGTTTTTCTACAAGTTAAAATGAATAGCAACAGAAGCATCAAGAGACAAGCAATAGGAAAATGCACATTTCAAAAACATTGCATAACATTTTGATTCTAGGTAACAATCAGTTTATTTCAAGGAATGTTATATTCTTTCCAATATTCCCAAATCATTTTTCATTAGCATTAATATTTTGCTGAAATATGTTTTGTTGTGGATTTATATACATAAATAAAGACAATATAACCATGTTCTGATCTAAGTGATGTGTATTAGGTTTACTGAAAAATGACAAGGCATTTTGTTACCCTTCTATATAATTGTGTTAATTTATAACACAGTTTTCTTCATGTGGTTAAACGTTCTTGTTAAAAATGTTCTGAATAAAACAAGAAATGTGATATTCTTTTAAAGACAAACATCTGCCGTATTTGAAATGCCATGATTTATCATCATCTTTGTAAAGCACACATTTATTTTAATACTGAAGAACAATTTTGTCAAACATACTTTTTATCATATATAAAATATAAAGATACTCTGGAACATTTGTGTATGAACTGCTGCAGCTTGTTAGCAAATCAATATCACATCCTCAGCTCATTAGCAGTTCATAACAGAAACTGAACCAACTCAATGTCAAACTGTCAACTCAGTAGCAGTTCATGAAATCAATTGAGTCAACTCAACTGCAACTCATTTATCATCTCCTCCCCTGATTCTGAACAAATATATGCTTCCTCAACCTTATGAGAACTTAATGCCTCTAATGCCACAGGAAATGTGTTCTCCCATGCCTTATATACTGGATTGTGCTCTGAGTTCATTAAATTTGCATCCTGCTGAACTACACAGTTTATAGCATTTGTTATGCATAATGGGCCCTATGCATGAATGGGTGGGATGTATGTGCCAGAGGCGTGTATCCCAGCTGCACAGAGCCACACCTGGGGACAGGTGCGTGCTGGCAGGACTTCACCACTGTGCACCACTTGTCTGTGGCCCCATCCCCAGCATGCAGGACTCCATGGGACAGCTGGGGGTGGAGATGTTGACCCAGCTGGGCATCTAATCAGATGCCTGGTCTGGGTCACTCAGCTGATCCCATCTGTAGCAGGGCACACATTGGCAGTGCATCCCATGAATGGCCAATGGCTGGAGGCTGTGGTGGTGAGAGGAGGGCAATGCCACCGGTCCTCTGATGTGGCACTGGAGTGGTGCACAGGGACATAGAGGGGTCCATAGGTGATGCATGGGGGGTTGTACCCCACATCTAGCTCCCACCCGAAATAATGGGAGCCGGTGATGGGGGTGGCCAGTAGTGCTATTTGGGTGTGGGGAGGCAGTATCCTTTTCTGCTGTCCCTGCATGGGTGTGTGTGGGGTGAGGGGATGCCTGGTAAGGACCCCGCACCAATGTGAACAGGGGCAGGTGGCAGCAGTCAGGGTGAGTGGACTATCCGCCCTGTCCCAGTAGAGTCCTGATGGTTGTGCAGGGTGTTTAGGGTGCTTACGGCATGGTTCCCCCTGGCATACCCTGTGCCCCTTCCACACACCCATGGCAAGCACTATGCACCTTTGTGCATGGTACATAGTGGTGGCACACCCACAGCCCATTCCTGGTGTGGTGCAGTCCGAATATCCAGGAGGATCGATGAGTTGCTCCTGCATGCCCCCTTAGTGCATCCTGCACAGGGGGCATATAGGATGTGGAGTGGCTGTGCACCCCAGATACATGCATGCATAGCCAGTATGCTCCAATAGTACATAGGGCCCAATGTTTGGGCCCTCTGTTACATGAGAAATGTATGCCATTAGTGACCTACACCAAGTGTCATGTAGACTCATGCAACTTGTAGCACTGATTTTCCAGTGAAATATGAGCCTGCTATTGTGAAAAATGTGCACCTTAACCCTAACAAAATTGTGCACCACTTGGGCGGCATGCAATTTTTTTCCCCAGATAACATGCAATATGTGCAGCAGTAGTAGTTGATTTGGCAAGTTATTTTCTAGAAACTGTGGAAATCTCTAATGAGCTGTTTGTGAGATTTTTTGCAGTACATGCAGTTCCATGCATTTTTTTTGCTCCCAATATCTCCAGAGCATCTTGGGCACTAAGTTGCTGAACTGACTGCTACCACTGTATGCCACTGGTAGGTGGATAGTTTGTATAGTGCAACACAAAATTTATACTTTAGTTGATATCTGGAATTTGCAGCTGATGCTGACTGTAATGGGATCTCTGATATCATATGAAATTAGCCCCCCTGAGAAAAATGTTTTTTTTTTTTCTCCTGATGGTGCAAAGATTATCTCCACCATAGTTTAAAACTTGCACCAATAATGCTTTATGACATTTTTGATCTTAGAGCATATAGAATGTGTGGTCTGTTACTGTATTCCACCCAAGACTCAGCACTTTGTGAACACTTGAGCCATCATTTCCATATTACCTATCCCACAATTTTCAATAAAACATGTATAATCAACCCTGTGTAAAATATCGATCCTGAACCAGAGATGGTTTTCTCTCCAAGTGATGCTCAGTGTATTTACACACTGTGATACTTGCAGCTTGGTAACACACAACATTTTTATTCATGATGCTGCATGAAAAATGTGCCATTATTCCACATAACATGGCTGGTTGCCTTGTGAAATATGTACCCCATAAAACTTGAAAACTTTTCACACAACAGCATGCTGAAAATCAACTCAAACATGAGTGAAATTTATACAGATACTGTGATTAAACTAACAGCTTCTAAAACAACAAATTCACACCAGCATAGAACTGGAGCTCTGACTGATGCTCTACACGGGTGTCTCACTGGCAGCGACATGTTTCTACTGCGACAGCTCCACTGGTCACTTTAGTAATAAAAATAATTAACTTATAACACCGTTCATGTGCATTTAGGGATCCAAAACTCTTAGTAATTCATTATCAGCTTGTTACTCATATTCAGCAACTCATTTAAAATTAATCTGCACTGATGAAAAAATGTACAGTATATATAGATTTGTTTGGCATTTTGACTTCTGATCTGACAAAATTAAATGTTTTCAAGCTTACCTAGTTTATTGGATTTTTTCATGAATTCTGAAAGTAAAACAGACAAATTTATCAGGCATGATCAATTGGAAAAGTGAGATATACATGTTATTTATTTGAGTAGATATTAATTGTCATTGCCAGTGTGTCTGTGGCACAGTTACTTTCTGTGATGAGATTTGTTAAAAATAGGGTTGTCTAAAGACTTAATTTTTTTTAAAGCAGGAAACATGGGCTAAAATCTCACCAGGGCCACATACTCAGAATGTGATGCTGAGCAAATCTTTTAATCACTCTGCTCTTGGGTCTATACAGCTGTCAAACTGGGTATAAGCAGAATTTGAGTGAAAATGAGTTTAACATGTAATATGTGCTGTCCTGGGTAAGTACAGTAAATTCTAAAAAAAAGTGAAGAACTGTACACTCAACAGAAAGCATTGTACTATTGTATTCTAACTCTAATGCCATAGCTGAATATCTTATTGTTTTCCATTCTTATTCATATGAGGGCACTGTTGTATGAATTTAATTTAATATACACTGGCTGTCCCATCAATATCTGATTACTTCTGAAAGATTCAGACAAATCAATTACTTTTCAACACTAACCATTAAATCCTTGTCATTACCCCTAACTCTGTGTCCGACCATTTTAGATCAAATACATACGAATATATGAACATACAAATCTGCCAGCAGAAACAGCCTACCCAGTCTATCAATGTCTGCCTGAGTGTGCAGCTAGACCCCTAGATTGCAGCGGCCCTGATCACCTCCCCATCTGTCATTCCCATGATGTCCTCAGCCCCTCCACCCAGACCCTCCCTCGTGCTCTGTCCCATGCCCTCTTAAAACTTCCTACTGTCTTACATGATATCACCTCCTCTGGTAGAGTGTTCCATTTAGATACCACCCTCTCTTTGAAGTAGTGCCTCCTCATCTCCCTCCTAAATCTTCCACACTCCAATCTTAGCCCATCCCCCTTGTGTCCCTATCCCTCAGTTTAAACACGTCTTCAGTGCTAGCTTTGTTTATCCCACTCAAATACTTGAACATTTCAGTCATATCCCCCCTCTCCTCCAGCATGTACATATTCAGCTCATTCAGCCTGTTCTCGTAGGCCTTGCCCTCCATCCCCTGTAACATTTTTGTTGCCCTCCATTACACACCTTCCAGTAAATTAATTTCTCTCTTCAGATATGCCCACCAGTACTGCACACAGTACTCCAAGTGTGGCCTGACCAAAGATCTGTACAGGGGCAGAATCACCTCCATGTGCCTGCACGAGAAACCCCTTGTGATACAGCTCAGCATCCTTTTTGCCTTTACTGCTGCTTTCCTGCATTGGGAAGAGTTGTTCATGCTTCCTGTTACCAACACCCCTAGGTCCTATCTTCCTCAGTGATCCTCAGCCTCAGCCCTCCCAACCAATAATCCCTTCTTGGGTTCTTTACCCTGACATGCATAACCTTGTACTTTTTTGCATTCAATTCCAGCTGCCACTTCTCCAACCATACCTCCAGTTTAGGTAGGTATCCTTGTAGTTGTTTCCTTTCATCCTCTTTGTCTACCACTGTCCCCCATTTTGGTATAATTTGGTATCATACAGTAGTTAATGTCTGAGTGTAATTAAGAATACATGGACAGAGGGACAGCACCATTTGACAAATCAATAGAAAAGGATACTGCAGCACATATTGGCTGTGATTCACTAAGGGATGAGTTACTTGCTCAAAACATGCATAACCCACCCACACTGCTCCCACCCAAGTATGGTTGCACTGTGGGTGGTATTCACAATCACTGGCAACTGTGTGCCTCCCATCAATGGACCCTCCCCCCAGGCATGTTAGTGCATGGGGGTGGATTGGCAGACATGGACTGGCAGTCAATGGGATGCCCAGAACAGGTTGATAAGTGGACCCCCGGCCCCACACAGTGTGAGGGTGTTAAGACTCTGCAAACTGTGTCCATGTATGTACTCCCGATGTGGTCTATGGGGCTGGAGTGGCATGGGGACAGGGCTGGAATTGCATTGCTGCAGCTGGCAGTGGCACCAGAAGGGGGGGGAGAACAATGGCTATGCCTCTGCCCCCCCCCATGGAGGGGATACAGCACTGAATGGCATGCAGTGCCACTGTCAGTGGGTGCCACCACAGGGTATTCCCATGACACATTCCTGACCTGCCCCAGGCATAGCACCTCACGGCTGGATGGGAATCCAGTGCAAGGGGTGCTAACATGCTCCTAGATGAATGCCAGCTGGGGTGCTCATGGCACCGCCATGCGGCATTCGATCACTGGAATGCCTACGTGTTACCTTTTCACAATGCATAGCATTTGTGAATCACAGCTATTATGTGTAGTATAGAATGAGAGTTTACATAATGCCATTAAAGTGCACAGTACTGGAAAACACTATCAAACAATGAGATGGATTGTAGAATTGAGGAGGCTGTTTGGGAAAGAAATCTGACTTTTAGACGCTCAGTCAGAACATTTTTCATTTGCAGCAATAGACATAGTGAGATATTTTGTGATATTTCTAGTAGAGACTCTCTCTGGTGGCCCCTCAGTGGTACTGCAGGCAGGCAAGGAATATCTGTACAGATGTCAAAGACATTTCAGGAAATATCTGACCATGTATTTTGATGCAGCTGTATGTAACTTAAGTAAGTAATCAGTAACTGAGTTATTAAGTAAGTACAGTAGTAATTGACTAGGGTAATATATCAGCAAGAACTTGAATTTAAACTGAAGAGGGGCACAGCTGGTCAAAGTCCCAATAGTTTCTCACAGGAGTAGAGTCAGCTCTGCCCTCAATTGAAAACACGAAGGGGCCATTAAGGGTAGGAAGTGGGGTGAGTGGAAAAGGGTGTGGGGTAGAAATTTCAGAAGGTAAGAGTGGTCAGGTAGAAAGCATTTGGGGGTCTGGAAGTGAGATGAGTGAGAGGAACAGAAGAGGGTTAGGGTATGTGAAAGAAAAAGGGAGGACAACAGAATGATGTGAGAAGGGATGGGTAGACAAGATCAAAAAAGAAGGAGGAATCCAAAGTCATGAGCAGTAGTGTCCTTTAATGCTGGAAGTCTTAGGAACAAAATGGATGACCTGAAGGCCATGATGACAATAGGGAATGATGTGGATATAGCAGCAGACACAGGGACTTGGGCTACCACAGACCATGACTGTGACTTGAATGTACCAGGTTACACTCTATAGAAATGGGACAGGGAGAAAGAGAAGGGGGTGGGCTAGTACTTTTCATTACAGAGGCCATCACTGCCACCAGGGAGATCAGGGAAGGGAAGGGAGAGGTGCTAAGGCTACAGATCCAAACAGCAACAGGAAAGAAAGTGAGGCTGGGGGTAGTCTATAGGCCACCAAATCAAGATAAGGACAAGTAGATGGAGTTGGACACCATGACCAGGATGGAATTGGGTAGGGGTGAATTGATAGTAATGGAGACCTTCAATTTGCCTAAGGTGGACTGGAGTCTGTGCCCTGTTGTGTCAGGAGCCAATTAATCCTGAACACAGTCCAGGATAGGTTTCAGATTCATGAAGTGACCAAACTTACATGAGAGGGAGCCATCCTGGTGCAGATATTGACAAAGGGTGACCATGTCAGGGACATCAAGTTAGAGAAGCCTTTGGGGAGCAGCAAGCAGTGCACTGTGTGGATCCAGGCTGATATCTGGAAGGAACAGTGAACACTAATATGAAAGAGCTGAAATTCAGGAAGCCAGATTTTAGGAAGATTGGAGAGGTACTGAGGGGACACCTTTCTAGTCTTAAGAATAACATGGTGGTGGATCAAAAGTGGACAGTGATCAGGGATTGGATAGCAACTGCTACTAACACCTGTCTTAAGCAGAAGAAGGAAAACTCCAAAGCCTTGAGACCAAGTTAGCTCGAATGAGAGGTGTGCCAGGCAGTGAGGGACTAGAGGGCTGTATACAGGAAGCTTAAGAAGACCCAAAAGGATAGGGATGAGGGGAGTCTTCCAAGAGAAAGACAGGGCGGCTAGTAGGGTGGTCAGGTAGGCTAAGGCTTGGAAGGAGCTGCATACTGCAGAGGGGTTCAAGGAGAGAGAGAAAGCTTTCTTCTAGTATATCAGTAAATAGAGGGATACAAACATGGACATAGTAAAGCAAAACAGTGGGGAGGGGTGGATAGAAGGCAGTAAAGAGAAAGCAGTGGTGCTAAATGAATACTTCTGCTATGTCTTTACTAAAGAAAAGGATGGGCCAGTACCAAAAGGGAGCATGAGGGGTGGGAAAAGGGAGGAGATTACATGGATGAGGGCAGGATTATAGAAGGCAGGGTTATGAAATAAATGTTGCTTCTGAAGTTAAACATGTCCCTGGGACCTGATGGCTTATATCCAAGGGTGATGAGTAAGCTGACAGTTGAACTGGTGAGTCCACTGGCAGATCTTTTCAACAGTTCATTGCTACAGGGGTGGTACTATAGGAAATGAGAGCTGTACATGCAGTACCATTACAGAAGAGTGGGCCCAAGTATGACCTTGGGAACTACAGGCTGGTCAGTCTTGCCTCCATTGTCTGTAAGCTGATGGAGACCATTCTGAAGGAAAGGCTAGTCAAGTTCTTGAAGCAGATGGTCTACGGGACTAGAGACAGCATGGGTTCATGCCGGGGATATCCTGTCAAACCAGCCTTATCACTTCTTTGACTGGGTAATGAAGGCAGCAGGGAGTGGTCAGGTGGTTGATATTCTATACCTGGATTTCAGCAAAGCCTCTGATTTGGTACTCCACAAAAAGTTGATCAGGAAATTGCTGGACCTAGGGGCAGGAAGCAATTTAACAAATTGGGTGGCTAACTGGCTCAATAGTTGGACAGAAAGAGTGGTGGTGGTGGAGGGGAGCTCACATGTATGGGTAACTGTAGTACTCCCAGGCACTTCTGTCACCATGATGCCTTATGGCCTCATGGTAATGATCTATATATTGCTACTGCTCTGGATGGACTATGTGCCTCTAATGACTAAAATACCCTAGACAAATGATGGGCAATCCCCCATCCCCCTCACAGGGTCCTCCCTATAGTAGCTTACACTAGTGACCCCTACCCTCTGATAACTCATGGCCTTTATCAGAAAAACATGTGCTATGACATTGTTTACTCATGTTCATCCCTTAGAAGGAAATATTATGTAGCTAATCTGACCCAACTCCTTAGTTCCTCACATACATAGCACCACTAATACTGTCCTTGTCTGGAGACATAGAACTAAATCCAGCCCCCCCACCCCATTATAAAA
Source organism: Neoceratodus forsteri (assembly GCA_016271365.2). Lineage (NCBI taxonomy): Eukaryota > Metazoa > Chordata > Ceratodontiformes > Ceratodontidae > Neoceratodus > Neoceratodus forsteri. The sequence continues at coordinate 153,163,582 of CM028133.1, forward strand.
TATGGTTCCCTTCTGACTCCTCCTGTACTACAGTAAAGGGATTCAAGCTCATTCATATGAATATCCACAGCTGAAGGCCCAAAATGCCCACACCTGAAAGCTGTTTCCCTTTACAAACTGGATGTGATTGCCATCTCAGTAACTTAGCTCAAGTCACATGTTCTTCCAAATGAGATCGACCTTCCAGATTTCTCTGCTTTCAGGAAGGATAGAACTGGAAAAAATGGGGAAGTGCCCATCTATGTTAAATTCTCTATCCCTGCCACCGTCACTGATATCCCCCTACCTAAATTATACCAAACGTGAGACCTGTCACGGCTATTTTTGACTGTAAAAAAAACGGAGTTAAAGCAGTTTGCTAAAAAAAAAAAAAAAACACAGAATCACTACTTCACATTCTAACCTTAAAACACGAATAATTGGAAAAGGTTGAAAATTACAGTTATTTGGGGGTCACATATGACACTGACTTGAAGTTCTCATATAAACATAACAGTAAAGTTAATAAAAAACTTGGTGCTCTCAGGTGCACAACAAAATGATTAAGAATGCAAGACATAAATTGGGCATCTAAACAAATTATTTTACCTGCATTGACCTATAGGTAAATAGTATATAGGACTGATAGTAAACTGATGCTGAATAAAGTGGATAAAACCCAGTATATAATTGTAGGGTATGTACTTCAATGCAATCTTAGAATGAATCACTGTCAATTACCAGTCTGGGTTGGCAGTCCCTGGAGCTGGGATATCAGAAAACTTGGTTAAGAATAATCCACAAATACAAGCTGTTGTACCCAGATCATTAAATAACTAAGACTCTTTTTCCACTTCAATACAATAGCAATTCAATTTAATTTGATTTATTTTTAAAATGGCACTATTCCAAAAGATCATAGCACCTGTACATTAAAATCAATAATAGACAATAAGCCATAAAAGCCACAGACAGAACTCAATCAGTACAATCAGGAAAAGCAAGTGCAAACAGATAAGTTTTTAGAGCAGTTTTAAAGCCCTCCACAGTCTGGCATTCTTTTATCTGGGAAAGTAGAGTTCCACAGGGTAGATGTCACAAATTCAAATGCACAAGCCCCAGATGACTTCAGCCAAACCCTGGGAACATCTAGTAATCCCTTATTGGCAGAGTGGAGCAGACAGAGAGGGCAGTAGGAATAAAGGAGCTCTTGCAGGTATCTTGGACCCTGTCCATGTAGGGCTTTATAGGTCAGCAAACTGACCGTAAAGGTGATCCACCACTGAACTGGCAGCCAGTGCAGTTCACGCAGCACAGAGTGATATGGCTGGATCGACATAACCCCGCCAACAACCTGGCTGCAGCATTCTGCACCAGCTACAAGTGGTGGATATCAACCCCTGGTAGCCTTAGGTACAGGGAGTTACAGTAGTCCAGGTGGGAGGTCACAAAGGCATGAACCAAAGTTGGAAGGTCATCAGGCGGAACAAGATGCTTAATTCGGGCAACATTCCTCAGCTGGTAAAAAGAGGGTATGATGACGGCCAACACCTGAGACCAAATCATTAGCCTATCATCAGAAATAACACCCAGATTCCATGCCTGCTCAGAAATCTGAAGTTGTCAGCCCCAAGCCAAAGCCTGGAGGCCAAACCAGCCACCGAGCCCCCAGCTCGGAGACCTGGGTCCATAACCAACACCTCAGTCTTGTCAGGATTCAACTTCAGCCAGCTGGAAGTCATCCAGTCCTGGATCTCAGCGAGGCAGTTGTTAAACACAGAAGCCACAATCTCCTGCTCGAGCACAAAAGACAAGTAGAGCAGAGTATCACCTGCATAGCAGTGAAAACCCAGCACATACCGTCTTACAATGTCCCCTAACAGCTGCATATACACCTCAAACAACATGGGGGACAGCACTGAGCCCTACTGTATCCCACAAGGCAGAGAGAATGAACCTGAGGAATAAATCCCAGAAACCATCTTCTGAAATCTGCAAGTGAGAAAAGAATGGAACTATCTATTTGAGGACCATATCAGACAGGCCAGAGATGAGCTACAGTCGCTCAAGCAGCACCCCATGGTCCACAGTGTCAAATGCTGCAGAGAGATCCAGAAGAACCAAGATGGAACAGCTCTCTCGCTATCAGGAGTTCACTAAGTACCCAAATGAGGGCCATCTCTGTGCTATGCCTCTTCTGAAATCTCGACTGGAGAGGGTCATAGATATCATGGATGGTTAAATGATTCTCCAGCTGCCTGATCACTTTTTCAATAACCTTCCCCACAAAGGGGAGGTTAGAGACTTGTCTGTAGTTGGCAGGACAGTCTGGGTCGTGCAAAGCTTTTTAAAGAAGGGATATAACCACCGCCTCCTGCAGGGAGTCCAGAAACTCACCTGACTGCAATGAGCACCAAATTATCTCTGCAAGGACCAGGCAGATGACATCAACACATCCCATTAAGAGGCGAGCTGGACCTGCATCCAAACTACAGCAGGTTGGCTGCATACTCTGGACAATCTGCATATCATCTACACGTCTCAGCTAGTCAAAGTCGCACCAACCAGACCGAGGAGTAGTAACCTCCAACTGACCACCACTACGCCCTTTAGAGTGGGCTGCACAGATCTCAGATCTGATGTTGACAATCTTATCAGCAAAGAATCAAGCAAACTCCTCACAATTTTGATGCAAAAACACTTTTCAAACCTGGAGACAGGCTGCATTGCAGTCTGTCCATAGTTTGAAAGAGTTGAGCTGGTCGATTCTGTGCAGTGACAATCTTGCTGGACAGGAATTCTGCCTTCTTACGTGAGATAGCCAACTAATTGATCTATAATGATCCATCAATCTAAGCCTGTCAGCATCAAGGCCAGACTTCTGCCAGCAATGCTCTATCCTTCAGCCAACTTGCCTCATCTCCGTCAGTGTTTCGTCAAACCACGAGGACCAAGGGCGGAGGGTGAGGGGGATGAACACAGACAGGAGCAATGGCATCCAGAGTCTCTGTCACAGCCTTATTATAGGCTTGCACCAGGTTCTATGGACCCACGCTTGCACACAGAAATCTCGATATATCAAGTACCGCCATTAGGCCTTCTGGGGTCACGCCCCTTAAAGGGCAGTACTGCATCATCTCCATAGGGGCAGACCTATTGGGGGGAGCCTGGAAAATTGAATCCTATAGTGTGATGGTCAGCTCACCCAATGGGTTCCACCACCACATCGGAGATCTCCATCCCTAGTAGGAAGATCAGGTCCAATGAGTGGCCACAATTTTGTGTCACAGAGGTAACCACCTGTGTGAGACCAAGTGAACTCATAAGCTGGAAGAAGTCCTGCCCAAACTGCAAAGTTTTATCATCTACCCAGGCATTGAAGTCACCCAGGACCATCAATCTGGGTAACTCCAACCCCATGTCAACAATGAAGTCTGCAACTTCCTGCCGGAATTGCTTCTTGCTCCTGGGTGGACAGTATACGAGAAGATTCCTGCATCCCACACCTGCACCCACTGTACAGGATCTGGTCTCTCCCACTGGAACAACCATAAGGCCCAATTCTGATCTAAAACAAACTGTTACACCCCCTCCTCTGTGATCCAGTCTCGGGCAGTGTGTCACCGAGAACCCAGCCGGAGCAGCTGACTCTAAGATGGGGCCAGAATTTTCGTCCAGCCAGGTCTTGGTGACACAGGCCAGGTCAGCTGACTTAACAAAATAATCAATAATAGCCATCTTGTTCTTTTTTTTTTTTTTTAATATTTTATTAAAAGGGATGTCACAACAGGAATTTCAAAACATTTACTAGAACACATGTCACATTCACTTTTACAGAGCTACCATTCAACTGTCAAATTTTAGGAATGAGAGCAACGAGGTAAACAGAGCATGTATCGTTGAGGTACAAGGTTCAATATGGCCAATGTCCAAGTAATGACAATAAGATCAGAATTAACACTTGTTGACACAAGGTTACATTCAAATATCAATGGTGCTGAGGATTATGCAATCATACATTATCCAGACTGAGGTATACATGAAGTGGGGAACATACCTCCCTCAATGGCTGTTAGGGGAGTACTCCAGTTGTCGAGGAAGGAAGGACCGCCTCCTATCGAGAGCCGTGAATTGGGCCCTCTCCAAAGCCATACACTGTTTAAGTTTGTTCACCCACTGTTGGGTGGTGGGAGGCAAGGTTGCTATCCATGACTGGACTACTGTCTTATGGGCATTGATCAAAGCTAAGGACCATAATGGATTAGACATACTTCCCTTAGGGTGGTGAGGATCTGTGCCCAGGAGCAGTTCTAAAGGTGCACCTGAGGGTTGATATCCCAGTACTTCAGTTATTAGCTGGTGGACACCATACCTAAAAGGGGCAAACTTGGGGCAAGTTAGGGCCAGGTGAATAAAATCTCCCACTCCACACAGGCATTTAGGGCAAGTATTAGGTTTTTGTGAGTCCATTAAGTGGAGCCTAACAGGAGTTATGTAGGCTCTGTACATAAAGTTTAATTGTACTTGTCTAAGCTTATTACTCATGGAGCAGTACAGCAAATGATGACTAGCCTGCCTCCAAATCTTAGCATCAATTGGAACACACAGATCAGTACTCCACACACTCTGTACCTTCCCGAAAGGGTTACAAGCTATGCCCTGAATAGTCTGCTAATAAGTGGTTAGTGGGTTTTTGCTGGGTTGTGGTTTATAGAGCTCTTCTTTGAGTGGGGAGGATGGTTTCAACCATTGTACATATTTAAGGAGTCCCCCAACCAACTTTTAAGCATGAAATATACAATGAAGTCCCCATGAGGTAGATCCCATTTTGAACAAAGGTATGGAAAACTTAAAATTATCCCCCATTCATATAGGTGCTGCACTGATGTTAGCCCTCTGTGCCTCCAATGGAGGAGCCTCTGTAACAGTGCTACCATACATGCTCCTTTAAGTCTCATTGCAGAAACCAAATCTGTGTAGAGGGAGGGGCCGGGGGTATATTTTATATGGGTGTGGGCTTCCACCCAGGCCTTTAATGTGGCCACTGTGAAGGTATTGACCACCTCCAGGGATCTTCCAGGCAAGACAGCCCCAGCCAGTAATTCCCCCCTCATGGAGCCAGGTAATGTCTCCTCTTCCAGTGCCAACCATCCACGCTCACCCTCCTCCAAACCGGTGGGTAAGTATGCAAGTTGCGCAGCCCAATAACAGCACTGAAAATTAGGGAGACCTACCCCACCCAGCTTCTCAGGCATTTGTAAAATAACTCTTCCAATTCTAGCTGCTTTACCCCGCCACAGGAATTTATGAATAATCGCATTAAAATGAACCTAAAATGGGACTTAGGAACTTTACTGGGGAACGACTGATAAAGGTACAGATATCTTGGCAAAATCATCATTTTCACTACCCCCACCCACCCAATCAAGGATAAAGTAAGGCCCAGTCATCTGTCACAATCTTCAGCAATTTTTTGCATCAGAAGTTTATAATTAAGGGCATATAAGGAGCAGGTCTTAGCCGAAATTTGAATTCCTAAGTATTTTATTTCAGTGACTAATTGAAGGCCTCCCAAGTTTGCTATTAGAGCCAACCTCTCAAGCTTCCCTATAGGAAGAAGCCCACTTTTAGTCCAGTTTACTCTGTGCCCTGATAGCTTTCCATAATCTCTCATCAACTGGTGGACCGCTGGTAAATCTGTCGAAGGTTGCTGTAAATACAAAAGCAGGTAATCTGCGTATAATGCAGTTTTGTGCTGCTGGTTACCCCCAGCTTTTCCCTTGATACCTTGATGTGCCCTAAGAGCCGAGGCTAATGGTTCAAGTGAGAGCACATACAGAAGAGGGGATAGAGGGCACCCTGCCTTGTTCCCTGCCCTAAATTAAATGGAGGAGTGATAAGGCCATTCACCGCTATCTGAGCTTTTGGGATAATATAGAGGGTTTTCACCCAAGATCAAAAGGACAGGCTGATGCCCACCCTCCTCAGTGTTTCAAAAAGGTACCCCCACTCCACACGGTCAAATGCTTTTTCTGCATCTATCACTAGAATTGCTGCCCCATGCAAATGGTAATTTTTCCCCCCATTTATAGAGTACGTTTAGGGTTCTGTGGATATTATGCTTGCCTTGGTGACCCTTACAAAAACCAGTCTGATCAGGATGGATGACGTCTGGGAGCACTGAGTCAAATCTAGTCTAGAGGCTTGGGTCTTTGCCAAGATCTTATAATCAGCCATTAATAATGATATAGGTCTGTATAAAGCACACCAGATTGGGTCTTTACCCAACTTTGGGAGCACTGTGATAGTGGCAGACCATGTGGAAGGGGACAACTCACCCTCAGCAAGGCTCTCATCAATCATGTCACACAGGGAGTCAAACACACAGCTATGGAAGGTTTTAAAAAAGTCCATAGGGAGTCCATCTAGACCGGGGGCTTGACATTTTTTAGCATCTTAATGGCGGCACTGATCTTGGCTTTGGTAATAGGTGTGTCCAGTTCACTTGCCCTTTCTTCACTTAGAGTCTGTAGTGGGGCTTTACCAAAAAAGTAGTCCATTTCTGGAGAAGAGGGGTCCACCTCAGAGGTGTAAAAGGCCCTGAACGTCTCACCAATCACCAAGGAGTCCTGTACCAATTCACCAGATGAGTTATGGATCTGACCAATGAGTCTTTCCCCTTCCCGTCTTCGTAGCTACCAGGCTAAGTACTTTTCCCCTCTGTCCCCATCAAAGTAGGCTCCAGACTGTGCTAAAAGGATGGCCCTTTCAACTTTGGCACTACTCAGCACATTAAAGTGCTATTTTAATTTCTGTCTCACCACGTAGATAGACTGTGTGGGTTTTGACTTATGGGCCACCTCACAGGCCTCAATTTTGATATGGAGTTTACTTATCTCTTGCTCTGTGATTTTTTTTTTTGTGTGTGAGCTGAAAAGGCTATGGACTGCCTCCTAATAAATGTTTTCAAAGCTTCCCATCTGGTACAGCGACAACTGTCCCCCCTTCTATTGAAAATTAGGAGTTCTTGTATACTACTAGACATTGCACCTATATACGTCTGATCTTTTAAAAGAAGCAGGTCTAGTCTCCATTGTCTAATCACTGGGGGTTCTGAGGGGAACATCTCCATTGATAATAAGGCATGATCCAATAGCAAAATTGGAGAATAATGAGCCATGTTAACTACAGGCAGGAGCACAGAGCTGAGCAGCAGTCTGTCTAGTCTAGAGTATGATTGGTGGGTGTGGGAATGAAAGCTATAATCTCTACCTGAGGGGTTCAAATGTCTCCATATGTCCACAAACCCAAATTACATTTCCAGCTCCCCCAAAGCATGGGCATTTTTAGATATGGGAACCAGAGTAACATTAGAGAGATCCAAGACAGCATCCTGGACACAGTTAAAGTCTCCACCCAGGTTCCAGGGGCCCATACATCCTGCCATATCCAGATCCAATTTGTGAAAAAGCTGGGATCCTCCACATTGGGTGCATAAATCAACCCCAGCGAAAGGGTTCCCACCGTCATTACTTCGGACTTAACCAAGGCATACCTCCCAACAGGGTCTATAATATGGTCCAGCACCTTAACTTGAGTTCTCTGAGGGAACCAGACAGAGACTCCCCTGGCCTTAGATGAGAAAGTGGATGATATCCAGGTTCCCCCCATTGCAGTGCTAGTTTTAATGGCTTCACCCCCTGACATGTGTGTCTCTTGTAAAAGTATCGCTTGCCATTTGGACCTCAACCTCGGCCTGGAATCGTTTCCTCTTAATCACTGACTTTAGCCCATTTATGTTCCAAGTTGCTACCTTAAATGTAAGCAGCATGGGATTCGCAGGTCAGTTTTATACATACAATGCGAGTTGCTCTCAAAAAGTCCTATCCATAACATGTATTGGAGCCTAGCATCAAACAAATGTAGAAGTGAGTTAACATCTAGTCACAACATCCAACTTTTCTCCCCTTTTACCCCAGCCTACAACAACTACCTCCCCCAATTAATATTCAAGAGGGCAAGAGTGCTTGCCAGCCAGAAGATATGTACAGCAATAATGACATTAGCTGAGTGGCAGGCCCATTAGCACTCCTGATCTCCCCTAAGAAACCCCCCAGATAATGTACATAAGACTAAACACTAAGCAAACCCCAAACCCCTCTAACAATCTACAGCCACTGTCCCCTCCCCCCTTCAGGCCTACTTGCGCCTGAAAAGCAAGCCCTTGCAAACAACTGGCGAACATTAAAACTAATATTTTAAGTACTAACATTCCCTATGTAATGGTGGGCACTTTCTGAACTGCTCATTTGTAATGAGGCCCCCAATAGCAATAAATTGCAGCCCAGTGAGCCAGTGATTGCAAAAGGCAGGAAAAGAAATGAGGAGTGTTAAACATTTGGTAAACAAGAGCTTTGACTAATGAGAACCAGATAGATCAGTGTTCGGGTATAGTTATAAACAATCAATTAAACTTAAAGACCAACAGAGTCCAACTAAGCGTCCCCAGTACAGCATGTCACAGTTATAGGGGTGCAGCCCCAACAAAGATATGAACATCACAATTCACTTCCTAAAGTGAACTGGCTCCATTAGGGCTGCCAGATACTAAACTGAACAATAAGAGAAAAGTGAATTTTAAGCATATTAGCCCCCACACTGTCGGTACCTAGACATGGTCGGGAGGGTGGACTCCATCAAGCATCCTGGTGGCCTTGTACTTAAAACAAGTCACAAAAGATGGTAAACATATTGTCAGTGAACTTGCAGCTTCAGATCTCTGTCTAGTCCAGAGGAGTTGAGGTAGCTCCAGCAACAAGAATGGAGTAGTTCCACCCAGGCTTGCAGAGAGTGAGCTCTGGGGTTTAACCTTCCAAGCTACGTCTTGGTGCATGAAGGAGAATCACATGATGCAAGGAGCATGTTCCTGCCCTGGTGGGCAATGAAAACCCAGCTCTGCAGTCCTTATCTAACTCAAATAAAATTATGTAGGCAAGCTGTACTTAGCTGTTGTCTGTGTCATTCAGGTTAGCAGGCGATCATCTGACTCTTCATCTGGATTCTTCCTCGATCCATTGTTCAGCGGCTTTTGAGCATTTGAAATATTTTGGCGAGTTTCCTGGCCTGTCCACATGCAGTTTGGCTGGATACATAAAAGCAAACATCCACCCCACTAAGTAAAGCTTTGACTTGATGGCATTGAATTACTGTCTTTTCACCTGCAACTCTTTGCTATAGTCCTGAAAAACGTACACTTTGTTGTTATTAAATGAGACAGGCCCCTTCGCTTTGGCACTTTTAAGGATGGCTTCTTTATCAGTGTATTTTAAGTATTTAATGAGGCAGTGCTGCAGTCTTTCTCCAGGTTTAGGAGCAGGGCCCACCTTATGCGCTTTTTCCACCTCACATTGCATAATTTCTTGATGCAGGTTTAGTTGCTTCACTAACCATTTATGTAGGCCTTTCTACGGTTCTTTCACCTCCAAGTCTTCTGGAAGTCCCACGATCCAGAGGCTGGAATGCTGGGACTCGTTTTCTTGGTCGTCTACTCGAGCCGTTAATTCTTCTATTGCTTTTTGCAAGCTGTTTCATTCATTTGTTACCACTGAAAAGGTATCCTCCAAACTTACCATCTGATGTTCCAATTCAGATATTTGTGTTGAGTGAGTGGCTGTTTAGGAAAGGCCAGTGACTACGCTCTGAAGATGAGTAATCTGGGTGATAACGTTAGTAAATCCAGCCTTCGTCTCATGCTGCATTTGTACCAGGGTAGCCAGGACCACTGCTAGCAATCTTTCCGGGTCCGTCATGCTGTGTGTTTCAATTTCAGCCTCTGGGGCCTTAGAGTGTGCCTCCTGCCCTTGGTGGGATTCTTTAAGTGGGTCCGCAGACTCGAAATGGAATTTCAACTGTTTGTTTTTTGTCTGCCTGAGGTCATTTACCCCTCGTATGAATTAATTGTCCAAAATTCACCTTTTGTTCAGATGCGAGGCGCCTCAGAAATGCTTTTAAATAATGTGCCATGAGGAGCTCAGTTAGACTGCGTCTGCCATGTTACAGTGCCAGCCATCACCCCCGCCATCTTGTTCTTAATAGACCTGCCACTGCACAACACTGCCAAAGTAGGATGAGACTCCTGAGGCTGGCTGCGTCACTGGACCACAAAATTTGGAGCCCTTGGGTATGGGTACCGGGCATTGGGGACCGCGATCTGGGATCCATTTCACCCCAGGGCATCTCCCAGTCCCCACTACCTGAATCCGGCCACCCCGCTCCCCCCTTCCAGGTCCGGGGCCCCCTCTTTCACCTCCTACCCACTATTCTTAATGCCTGGCAATGTCTATAGACAGATGCTGGCAAAGGGGGACAGTTAAAGGGGTGAAGGCCATGGAGCTCAGAGAAGGAGTAACACCTGACTGGGAGACCCCACTGCTGACACATATTGGCAATAGCCAGAGCAATAACAACTCAACACACTAATAATAAATTAACAACAACAGACATATTATTAACTTAAATTAACCAATCCCCACCCAATAAAATCCCATAAACCCCAATAAATTATTAATATTCCCCAGTCAGGAAGTGAAATCAAAAAGTTAATTTATTCAGTTGAATACAATATGATGTCTCTTAGCTGAGGCACTCACGCCCAGCCAGAACAATTTTATAATTCAATACAGCTGAACCCTCACTCCAGCAATACACCAACAATAAAGAAGATAATAAATGATTTTTGGAAGGCCTCTCACACCATCCAGCCAATATTTAGGCAGCAAGGTCCACCACTGGGATCAAATAGGGAGCAAATTCCATGACTAAACTAGATAAGGAGCAGTTAGTCTTCACAAAACCTCAAAATGCAGACCTCTTCTCCAAATCAAGAAAACTTTGGCTCGCATATGGACCTCTTGTGATCACTACCACTGAGGCAGGTGACCCCACAGGCTACTGAGACTCAGCAGCAGGGACCCTCCAGCCCCCTGCCACCAAGAGTCCTAGAGACAACCCGGGGCCTACTCCCCTCCAGTCGAATGGCCCCTGGCTTCCCTGCCCAGAGGTCAATCCAATCCCTAGAACAGCCTCCAGGCTAGTCCCGCAAGCCACACCACACAGATTCAGCTCTCCAGACTAAGATGGTAACCAACATGTCCACACTTTCAGGGCCACCTATACACCAGAACCACTTGACTACAGATGGAGGAGGAAACCAGCCAGGAGTGCCAAGGGGCTAGGGCCCCATACCTATGGCCTTCCTCCAATAAACCAATGGCATAGACGCCCCTTAGCACTGAGGGCCCTCACTCTACAATGGGCCACCCCACCAACTTTTTCCTTCAAGCCACCCCTGGCCAGAAAACCACCCCCATCCGCAGCTGGAACCCCCAGCAAAAGCAGACCATAACTCCAGTAACCAGATGTACACAGTTATGGAATCTGTATGATTAATTCATCTTAATAAAATTCAGATGGGGAGAAGGATGAACAAATATAGAGAGAGGATGATGTGTACCAGGGCAGCTTTGTCCTGGAATAATTTACCAACTTCAATGCACACAATCACTGAGCACAAGGCTTTTATTCAAGCTTTGAAATATTTGTTCTACTTCTCCTGGTGTTGTTTGTAGCCTATTTGACTATTTACATTGGGTTATTGTATATTTTTGCTATGATCTAATAATGTGTCCTGTTTAGTCTTAATGGGCCCTATGCACTATGTGGCAGGGTGTACGTGGAAACCACACGTACCCTGCCTGCATTGCTGCACATCTGTGGACAGCTGCGCACCGGCTGGTAGTCGGTACAGCCATCACCTGTCCGCGGCCCTGCCCTCCAAGCGGGCAGAACTCTGCAGGGCGGCCGAGGTTCGAGACATGGACCCGGCCAGGCAACCAATCAGATGCCTGGACCAGGATCTACAGTGGATCCCATATGTGGCGGGGCAGTCGTTGGCAGTGCACCCCGCAGATGTCTGAAGGCCAGTGGCTGTGGTGGTGTGCAGAGAGCAATGCCACTGGCCCTCCGATGGCACCAGAGGGGTACACAGGGATGAGATTCGGGGGTGGCAGTCAGCAGTGTGGGGGAAAGTACTGTACCCCTCCATTAGTGGGGGGTGGGCTGGCAGTACCATTTGGGGGGACAGAGCAGCATCCAAGTCCTGTGCTCCTGTGTGGTGACTTGATGCTTCAGTTTCTCAGGAATTCAGAGACCAGTAAACTCACTGTTTTGTATAATAAGATCACCTGTTTTGCAATGCGGTCTCCCCCCGGAGACACCATTCTGAGATTAGTCTCACTGAACTAGCCCACTCTAACTGATAGAATGACCTATCCACTCCCTTGCCTAGTCTATGTACTAACTAGAGTCCTATAAACCCCTAGTCTTATTGGATTGCTTTGGCCTAAACCCTCAACATGATCATTATGCACCTCAAATTATAACTTAATTGACATCCCAACAATTGGGACTAACTTGGGCTAAAGGCTCCTGAAGTGGACTAAAGATCTGCCTCGCTGTGATCGGCCTGTTAGGATTTGAGACTGCTGCAGAGCATACAGTTTGCACAGACACACTGTGAATTGCAACCGGACAGCCATCTGAAATGTGGTATTTACTTGTTTTACTATAAGTGTGCTGATTGTGGATTGTGGGTCACAGTTTGGTTCCCCACTTTGCTTAATGTGTCACACTTACTGCAAGCTGCATCCAGAATTCACCGGACTGAATCTGCATTCATCTCCAACACGTCTGGGCTTTTCAACAACTCACCCAAACAGCTGCTCATGCCACAGAGAAAACCATCAACAAGAGACCAGCCAAGGGATCACCCCCTGCTCAACATCACGAACAGGAACAACACCATGGTGAATTGTGCGGGCCCTGCTTCTCCTGGCAAACCAGCAAGTCATCCTGAAGTCTCCGTTTCATCAGTCATATGTCCTATACTGGGAAGCATGAGTAAACACCAGGGTAGCTCCCTGCAGCTCAATCAAAGTGTGTCACCTGATTTTGGCTGATTATCATGAACTGTGCCATCTGGCTCCAGATTACAAATTGTGGGTTGCTGTGCATGATCATTTCTTTCCATCATTAGGGCCCAGACCAGCTGCAATGCCAGCCTACCTTGGGCAATGCTTCAGGCTAGCCGTCGTTCCAACTGGGTACCCAGAGTGTGTGTGACTGTGTTACAGGGACCTTTGAGTGCATGCCTTATAACCTGAATTATTTAGATCTTGAATCAACCACCAGATTCTGCCTCTTCCTTGTTACTGCCCCCTTAAATAAATCGGATCTAAATCTTTTTGCATTGAAACTGGTTGTGGTGAACGTCTGTACAAACAGTAACAAACAGTACTGAAATATTTTTGGTTGTTGTACTAACTTATTTTACAGAAGGTCTCCAGGCCCAAGCCAGCTGAACCAGCCCTGGTGGTAAGTGCAACAAGTGTGAGGTTAAAACTGCTGTTAGGTGTTAATTGCGATTGTGTATTCTGTAAACCATTTAGGCCACTAGAGGGAAAAGGGGGGTAACAGTGTCCTGGGAGGGCAGTACCCAGGTCAACTATGCTACCACAAATCCTGTCCTCCAGTTTTCGGTACCCAGACCCCTCAACCTGCACTTGGTCACACAGGCAGGGGTAATATTCCTTGGGATAGTGCCACCTAAGGGTTACATGTCTGACATACCCCATCCATCTTTTTCAAGAGGGCAGTCATGCTGGGCTAGCCGCTGAGGGCAGCAGCTTAGGCGTTTTGCTTAACATTATTTTTTTTTTTTAGTTATTTAGTGTATTTACTTACTAGTCTACTCCATTTTGTGTTTGTTGTCATTTTGTTGTCTGCTGTGGCTCAATTGATCAATTACTGCTAGTATGCCCACTGACTAGTTGCAGTGTTTTCACCATTCTGCTGTCTATTTAGGTGGTGGATGACACCTTTGGGATTTGTGTACAAAATTTTATTGGAGGTCCATGGAGATTGCAGCCCCTACTCTATGGAACTGCTGTGGTCTGGAGGAGCAGCCGTTGGTTCAGATGGATTGCTCAGCGACTTAGTGTCTGGTGGCACTAACTGGTAATGGAGGAACGTGTTGGATATGGAGGCACGTTGTTAAGTCGGAGTTCTTCCCGCCATGATTTGGGTGACTGAACTGAGTTTTGATTGGTGATTCTTGTGTGCCCCTCTTGTGGTGGTGGAGCAGCCAGCCGTCTTTCTGAGGAGGATCTGTCTGCTAAGTGGCAAGTTGAGTGATCTGGCATACTCAGCAGTGGTGGTTCTCAGATCCATTTTATTGTCCCCTGGGGTGACCGAAAATGGCCGACCAGAGGGTCGACTATTTCTTGGCTTTATTCTGTGGTCTTCAAGGGTTACCCTGAGGACCTAAGTGGGGGAGAGAGTGATTGGGTTCGGGTACTTCCTTTCAGACCAAGTTGGACTGGAATTATCACTCAGAAAATCTGGCTTGCTTCAGTCGGGATCCAATTTTCTCAGGATTTCAGTCATTTTACATCGGTCTGGAGGAATCGTAATCTGCCAAGTGAAGATCACCCGGATTATTCAGCAGAAATACAGATGAGGAACATGGAATCTATATACTGCAAGTACTTTATGACTAAATTAGTACCATAAATCTTTTTATTTAGGAGGCAGTGACAGGGCCTCTATCTGATGTCATTATGCATATTAGTTTATGAAGTTGTAGAAGAGAGAGTGCTGCACTACATGGACAATTGTTTGGGGGGAAGAGGTGGTGAGAGCTCCCTTTTTTCATTGAAAATTCCTAGGAAACTGTGGCAAGCTTCTTTGGAAAACTGGAAAAACTGAACATTTAGCACTATGAAGACATTGATAGTGTTTTTATAGAGGACAATAACTGATTTAAAGTACTTGATACATCATACTAGGTTCGGTAGGACTACTGCTGTTATTTAACATTTAGGGAGTTTTTTTGTATGAATTGGGCAAGGGTTGAGTGGATAAAAGAGTGAGATTTTGGTATGAGTGTGTGTTTGTGGGGTTTACATTTTGTTTTTTTTAAAATATGTGCCTGGGAAAGAGTCTTGGAAGGTGCAGCTACTCGGCGGCTCTCCTTCAGAACGTCCACCCATTTGAGCTCCCATCACTCTGTTTAGACAGCTATGTGAGATGTCGGGCTCTAGAGATTGCCTGGAGGGAGGTCCAGATGGGGATCAGTTGGGAAGGTTGCCGGAGAGTTTCTGATATGGGTAGTGAAGCCGAGGAGGTGCACTGGGGTGAAATGGCCACTAGATGGGGTGCCTCTGTTTGGTGCCCATACCCAAGGGCTCCACAGGAATTAGTGGACAGGTAGCTTATCCAGTAGTCCCCGCTCATCCTACTCAGGCTGTGTTATGCAATGCCAGGTCAATGAGGAATAAGACTGCCATAATGGCAGACTTGATTAACTCAGTAGACCTGGCTTGCATCATGGAGACCTGGCTGGATGAAAATGTGGCTCCCATTTTGGAGGCAGCAGTACCAGCTTGGTACTCGGTGATACATAGCCAGAGGGGGGGGTGGCCATTTGTTTTAATTCTGACCTGGGCCTCATGGTGCTGTCTATGGGTCCCATGGAGCCTTTTGAATGTGTTGCCATGTGGGGGGTCCTGATGAGGGTTACAGGATCTTCCTGCTCTATGGCCTCCCCCCAGTAGGGAGGCTGAATATTTGAGGGAGATCGGAGAGCTCGTCACTGGCCTGGTGTTGGAGTCCCCAAGATGGTTAATTCTTGGGGACTTCAATGCCTGGGTAGATGACGAGCTCTCCATATTTGGTAGTGATCTGCTTAGAAGCATGGAGGTGTGGAAGTGCTTCAGTGACCCACTCGCGTGGCCACACATTGGACTTGGTGTTTTCATTAGGTCTTGAGACCACTGACCTTAGAGTTGATCCGGTAGTTTGTTGGATCATAGCACTATGAGGTTCAGGTTTGGGGCCCCCTGAAACCCTTGCCTCTATGGAAATGGTTCAATACTGCCCTTTGCGGAATTTATCTCCACTAGGGTTATTGGCAGCACTGGACCTATCTAGTGTGGGGGCTGCATGTGAGATTGGAACAGAGGAGGCGTTGGTGGCCTATAATGTGGCCATCACTGCTGCCTTTGATTCAGTTGCACCCATTCATGTCTGACCCTTATCTAGTCACCACAGACCTTTCTGGTTTCATGGGGAACTTAAGGAGTTAAAAGATTTAGGGTCAGAGGTTAGAGAGACATTGGAGGGGCTCTGGCCTGATGGAGGACAAATTGGCCTTGATGTCCTATTACAGTATATAGATTAACAGGGGGCAATCTCCTTTAAGAAGGTAGAATTTCTGTCGAGGGAGATTGCTGCAGCAAGGAACAGACTGGCTCAGCTCTTCCGCACTGTGGATGGGCTATTGCATCCTGCCTGCCTCCATGTGGGAGGAATGGGTTCAAGCACTAGCTGCGAGGAGATCGCTCTGTTTTTTGCTGACAAAGTGTCCGCTATAAGAGCTGAGATTTCCTCCAGCATCACTCAAAAGGATTGTGGGGTCCACTCTGGGGTGTTCTGGAGCACTCCTTCTGTCTGAGTTGAGTTTGATCCGGCCGGGGTGGTGAAGGTTGTCTCGAGACTGAAGCCAACACATTGTGATCTACACCAAGGTCCAACACAACTGTTGGTTGAATGCATGGACCTGATTGGACTTGTTGTTGCCGAGACAGTCCAGAGTTCTCTGAAGAGTAGGGTCTTCCCATTAGTCTAGAAAGAGGCCTTGGTTAGACCCTTATTAAAGAAACCCTCATTGGCCCCAGTCTGTCTCGTCAACTACCAGTGGGTCTCTAACCTCCCATTTTTAAGGAAGGTTATAGAAAAAGTGGTGGCAAGTCAGCTTGAGGAGCGACTCGCCTCATCCTCCACCTATGAGATTTTCCAGTCTGGGTTTAGGGCTGGGCATAGTACAGAGTCCGCCCTGGTGAAGGTGCTTAATGATCCAATAGCGAGAGACAGGAAAAATGATTCCATCTTGGTCCTTCTGGATCTTTCAGTGGCGTTTGACACTGTGGACCATGAGGTGCTGCTTAACCAACTGTTGTTCTGGTGTGGCCTGTCTGGCAAGATCATCAAATGGTTCAGGTCATACCTGACACGTAGAGTGCAGAGGGTGGTGATGGGGTTGGCCTCATCTAACCCGAAGCCTCTAACCTGTGGTGTTCCACAGGGGTCAGCCTCGATGCCATTATTTGTTCACAGGGTATATGTTGCCATTGGGAGACATTATCAGATGGTATGGGGCTAGGTTTTCACTGCTATGCAGATGATACCCAGCTATACGTCCTCTGCACCAAGTAACCAGATGGCAGACTCTGTATTTAACAACTGCCTGTCTGAGATCCAGATTTGGATGTCTCATAACTGGTTGGGACTCAATCCAGACAAGACAGAGGTGCTGGTGGTGGATCCGGGTCATTGTGTGTGTGTGTGGGGGGGGGGGTGATGTGGAGACCCCCTAGTCTTGTACTGGGGAGGTAACACTGACCTGATCTAAACGGTTGAAGAATCTGGGTGTGATCCCTGACAGCTGCTTGGCATATGATGCTCAGGTGTCAGCCATTGTTAACTCATTGCCTCCTAGAATACGCCTGTAGGGGGGCAGCAAATGTACTGCAGTGTGTCCTAGAAGGACTACAGAAGTCACCTACAGACTTCCTGTGTACCCTAGTAACATCTGGAGATGTCACTCACATGTTTTAATATTACTTGCCAGCCACAATTGATTAGAATAGACTGCACAGCACCATTAGAAAGGTAATGTGTTGAACAACTTTGGCACTGACACTTTGTGTGTATCATGTTCACTTTAGGAGTTATTCAGATTTGTTTATGACATGGTGTGTATAGCAGACATATTGTCCATCAAGAACCACCTAAACACTTTGAAGAAAACACACATTCTGGTATCTCAAGCAGTATAAAACAAAAACTAAATTGAGCACAGTTGATTGCATAGCATCATCAAAAAGGCAATTTTGTGTGGAATAACTTTGCCGCTGTTACGTTGTGTGTACTATATATACTTTAGGAGTTATATGCATTTGTTTGTGGTATGGTGTGTATGGTTCACATTTGTCCCTCAAACTTTACTAACGCACCTTGACTAAAAGGGGAAAAATTATGTTTAATACTACACAAATAGCTGTTTTTTTACAAACAGGTTATTAAAACCACATCTAATGCCTGGATGCCTAATTTGGTGTTGATATGTTACATATTTCCCAACAAAATAAGGCTTATGGGGCATTTTGTAGTGGAAATTTTTTTTTTTTTTCGCTGTTTCGACCAGCATAGAAAAAAAAATGGAATTATTTATTAATACTTGCATACCACTGTTGGAAAAGTAAGTTTGGGCTGAACAAGTTTGCCACTCACACTTTGTGTCTAGCACTTGTGGTTGTTGTGCTATTAGCATTTGTTTCTGGCATGCCGATTATGACTTGATTTTGCTTAGAAAGGCCCAGGATTCAGTGTTAACTGTATACAGGAGACAAGTGCTGCAACTTCAGAGAGCTCCTGTGGAGTGAATGAGTTAAGAGTAGATTTTACCATCTGAGGAACATTGCCCGGATTCTGAACCTGTTACACCCCGGACCTAGCTTCACTAGTACATTCTTTCGTAACATCTTGACTGGATTACTGCAATGCCCTGTACCTAGGGCTACCTGGAGGTAACCTCTGCCGAATGCAGCTGCTGCAGAATGTGGCAGCAAGATTATTGATGGGTGCATATATGTATGATTATATTACACCCATCCTCCGCGAACTGCACTGCCTGCCGGTTAGGGGAGGACTGCCTTCAAGGTTGGGTTACTAACCTATAAAGCCCTACATGAATGGGGACCAATCTACCTGCAAGATCTCCTTGTGCCTCACCGCCTGTCCAGGGCTCTTCATTCCACCGAGGGTTGTTTCCTTAGTGTTCGGTTGCATCACTCTGGTGATAGAGCATTTTCGGTTGCTGCACCTACCCTATGAAACTTACTACATAAACAGCTGCAGGAGGCACCCTTGGTGGATACCTTCAAAAAAGGATTAAAGATGTATTTATTTAGCCAGGCTTTTAAGATGTAGAGTATGAATTAGATTTTAACTGCTTTGATAGTTTTGTATTTATTATGCTGGATATTGCTGCTTGTTTCAATTTTGTATTTTATGAATATGTTAAAATAGTTGTATTGTGTTTTAATTGTGAAGCGCTCCGAGTCCCGGGAAAGGGGCACTGTAGAAAATAGTATATATCTAACTCAGCCCGTCTTAGGGTAGCTGGTTCATTCCACTGGGGTGTCAAACAGATGAGGCATACTGATGAGTCCTGGTAGGACGAAACACGTGTCTGTGTCATCTGTTAGCACCCTTTGCAAACTGTGTGAGAGGCCTTTCGGCACCATGCAATTCTGCTTAAAGTTGAACCAGCATAACATTCTGTGGTGATTTGCATATACAGCCCATGATGCATTGCATTGTGTGGGCATGTGTGATTTTGTATTTTCTTGAAACTTGGCTTCCCAGCCAAATGCCCTTTGGGGTAACCCTTGCCTCAGTGTTTGCGCACAGAAGTTCTTTGTATTTTAAATGTTTTTTTATTTTAATGGGTTCACCACAACACAACTCAGACCGTCTTAGGGTAGCTGGTTCATTCCACTGGGGTGTCAAACAGACGAGACATACTGATGAGTCCTGGTTGGATGAAACACGTGTCTATGTCATCTGTTAAGCACCCTGTGCAAACTGTGTGAGAGGCCTTTTGGCACCATGCAATTCTGCTTAAAGTTGAACCAGCATAACATTCTGTGGTGATTTGCATATGCAGCCCATGATGCGATGCTTTGCTTTGTGTGGGCATGTGTGATTTTGTATTTTCTTGGAACTTGGCTTCCCAGCCAAATGCCCTTTGGGTTAACCCTTGCCTCAGTGTTTGCGCACAGAAGTTCTTTGTATTTTAAATGTTTTTTTATTTTAATGGGTTCAACACAACTCAGACAGACTGTCTTAGGGTAGCTGGTTCATTCCACTGGGGTGTCAAACAGACGAGGCATACTGATGAGTCCTGGTCGGATGAAACACGTGTCTATGTCATCTGTTAGCACCCTTTGCAAACTGTGTGAGAGGCCTTTTGGCACCATGCAATTCTGCTTAAAGTTGAACCAGCATAACATTCTGTGGTGATTTGCATATGCAGCCCATGATGCATTGCACTGTGTGGGCATGTGTGATTTTGTATTTTCTTGAAACTTGGCTTCCCAGCCAAATGCCTTTTGGGGTAACCCTTGCCTCAGTGTTTGTGCACAGAGGTTCTAAGTATCTATCTAGCTACCCAACTTCTTGCTTCCTGACCCATATTTGAACCTATTGCATTTTCATGTTGCTTATGTACTTTGTAATTTTTTCCTAATGTACTTTGTATTTTTGGCCTGTAACAAATTCTGGGTCACCCCTGAAGGGACCTTTGGTCTCAACGGGCCTACCCAGTTACAGAAACTCAATAAATAGCTAAATGAATACTAAAAAAAATAAAGTCACAATTGAGGTCCCACAGTAGTCAGTGTTCTATCTAGTGTTGTTTGATGTATTCATTAACAACATTGGAGAATGCGGTAATGGCAAACTCTACCTTTTTGCAAATGACACCATGTTGTTTGGACAGGTGGACACAGATGAAAGGGTGCAGGACCTAAAGGAAGACTCAGTAGAGCTGGAAAGGTGATCTGTCACATGCAGACTCGGGTTCAATGAGAGGAAGTGCAGGATCGTGCTCATAAGAAGAAAGAAAGAACTTGAAGACCTAGTGTAGTTTAGGGGGCTCAAGGCCACTGAATCAGATGAGAAAAAGCAGCTGGGGATAACCATCACCAGCAACCTTAAGCAAACTACACAATGTAGAAAGGACACAGACAAGATAAACAGAATACTGGAATATATTTCTAGAGAGTTCACAAACAGAAGGGAGATTGTTCTTCTACTGCTGTACATTTCCTTTGTGCGACCACACCTGGAATATGGCATGCAATACTGGACCCCCCCCACCTGAAAAGATATATCACCAAGTTCAAGGAAGTTCAAAGGAACGCAACAAAGATGGTACAGAGACAACAGGCTGGGCATATGAAGACATTTGGTAGGAACTTAACATGTACTCACTGGATGAGATGAGAGAGAGAGAGACTAGACAAGATACTTTTAAGTACCTGAAAGGAACAAACAAGGTGGATATCTTTTTACTAAATTTTTATTTTTTACTTGATAACCGGGTAAGTGCACTGGTCACAGGGACCTTTTTCAGATATGACTAGAGCCATCTAGATGGCAAATCTACAACAAATTACAGTGACAGCAGAACCATAGTTAAAATATGGTACACAAATGTTACAGTTACAGCAGCGAAAAAGAAACAAGTAGATGGTACATGACTTTGAAATGACTGAGGCATGGCATAAATCTTGCCATCATAGAAAGAAATGAAAAATCAAGGCAATAATAAAAATACGTATTCCAACGAACAGGACATTTAAATACATTCAGATTGTACAGAGGATGGAACAGTTGAATGTCAATGCAAAAGTGGGGTGCTACGATGCTGGTTCAACAACACTTTTGACGATCGGCATCATATCAACAGGATTTATGTCGAGCTCAAATTGTGGTTGACATAAATCCCATTTGTCTCCTGGTCCCATCTTTTCTTTGGGAGGCTCTGCCCTCTGCACCCCACCCCTACTATGGATTATCAACTCCAGTCAGAGTTGATTCAGGAAGGGGGTGCAGGACCAGGAGACATGGTGCCCCTGTGTTGGCTGCACAAACACAGCAACCTGTCGACAAACTGTCGATTTTGTTGATGGGTCTGAAGGTCGCTGTCTTGGTGTTTGTTTTAAAATTTAGCAAGCCAGAGAGTGGGGATTTAATTCCCGCATGCAGAATTTTAAAGACAAAGGAGCCAAACAGTAGCTCCCTACGATCCTGGGGAAAGAGTCAACCAAGAGTCTGATATAACTGGCAGTAGTGGGTGTGAAAGGGGGCTTGGATAATAAATCTACAAATATTGTTATAGGCCATGTTCAAATGACTGAGGAGTGGGGAGAACATCAGAGATATTACAGAGGAGTAATATTCTAGAATAGATAGGAGAGTACCCTTCCCTATGGCTAGTGTTGCTTCAGGGGACACATTTTAGACAGAAGGACACCCCATAGTATTTATTAACTATTTTTTACTGCCATGCCACTGTGGGGAGCAGAAGTAAGAGAGGGGTTGAGCATGACTCCAAGATATTTAAAGTCCATTACTTGTTCCAATAGGGATCTGTCCAGGGACCAAATGTTGAGGGATTTTAGTGGAGAGGAGGCACTCCTGGTTAGCCTGTGTTTAGACCCAAATAGCATGCTTTTAGGTTATTTTTTTGTGTGTTATCTTTTTATTTCTTTTGTTTTCATATAACATACAGATAAAGGTATGATATACACTGCTACCATTACATCAAGTGCCTTGCTCAAATATCATTTTTGTTCAGTCCATTTCAATTCCACAAGGACAGTAATGTTTTGTTGAATTACATGGCATAGTACATCTTGTGCACAGTCCAAGCCTATACGACTTGATGGGTCACTTTTTGCTCCATTATTCATGTAAGCATATGCCCTTTATCTAGGCACTCACTACTAGGTGCCCACAGAAAAAGGAAAATATGCTAGTACCATCATCAATCCTTATAGAGAATTACAATAAGAAGAAAGCATAGTCAATAGTGAGAGATGTTTAAGTGTAGGAAGAAAAACAGATGAACACTCTGTTATAGTAACAAAATCTTTTTCAGACTATGTGTGTCATTACCCTAAGTGACTTATATGCCACCTTTATATCTACTGTTTGGTTGTAATATGGGAACACTTATTTTTTGGCATTAACAGTGAGTCTTTGTTTAGTGAATCAAAGAGCAGTAGAGGAGAAGTCCATATTCAGGGTGTGGGACAGCTTAGCAGATGTTTTATCACTGTGGTATAAGATCAATTATACCATGGACCTTAAACAACAACCAATCAAAACGACTGACTGGCACCTTACCACCGTTGTAAATCCTCTGATAATCACCGCAAAAGGTGCCAGCCAGCCGCATCTTGGAAAAAAAAGCAATCCGACGGAAAAATCGCGGAACTCCGACCGCCATCTTGTTTCCCGCTAAAGCGCGATGCCAAAGCGGGAGATTCAAACAACCACTGCAGTTTCAATCAGATCGATCACAACAGTCAAACTCAGTACACCTACCCAACCTCCCTCCCCCTTTTTTTAAATAACGGTATCTCATTGAAAAGTCAGACAGTGCACCCACTTCACCTTTTCATTGGCTCACTTCTCTGTCCCCATGAATCGCACCTCAGTGTCAACAATAAATGAACTCCATAAGTAATAAAAAATACCTGATGTCCTAATTGCAAAAATCACCAGACATAAAACAGTTTCTTCTGACCACAATACGCACTCTAAACTGGAACCACTAATGTGACAGTAAACCCGGAAGCATGAGGCGGCCCTTCGCAGCTTCTCACAGTCTCCATTTAATCCTTCATCTGCATGTCATTTTTTTCACTGTCTGCCTATGGGGAGAGAAGGTCGCTCACACACTCTCTCTCTTTGTACTGCAATGGATGGCAGTTCAGTTTCACATCGTCCACATTCCCTCACTGTCAGGAGCACTACACTCTCTCTGGCTCGTCACTGCCCTGCCTCGTATTTCATTAATAAACGAACAAACACTCTGTGCTGTACCGGGTCTGTATGCATCTCAAAATGGGCCAAAAAAGTGGGGAAAATGTAAAATAAAACATTTTGTCAGACAGTTGCTTATCTGTACAGTCTAATACATCACGGCAGTTTTTTTTTTTTAACTTGTGACTGAAACCACAGCAGTAGGTCATTCATACCTCACACAATTGCCGTTCATGTTAACATAAGTTGTTATAGTTGGAGCAATGTAGAGCAAAGCAGAAGTAGGAAACTTAATAAACTAAAATAGTTAAATATTTGAAACAAGTTCAGGGGGAACATAATAAGATAGTTGGGGCACAGGGCACAGAGTGGGTGTGTGTGGGAGGAGAGAGCAGAGGCAGCAGTCTTCCTACCAACAAGGAACAATTTTTTTTGTGGCACAGTAATAAAATATAATAATAATTATTTGTTTAAAATAAAACCCATTTTCATTTTTTTTTTCTCACCTCCCAAAAAAGTGGACCATTGTATAATCACAATAAGCCACTCAGGGGGTGTGGGTTATCGGGGGATTTACCACGGCTGGCATGGATTTACCCACTGACTGCGCCTCTATGGCAAACCACTCCAGCCGGTAAATCCCCTCTGAGTTAACCCATTATTGACCCTTGTGACTTATTGCTTAAGTCACCTGTATACATGATTCTCCTACTAGTGTAGGTTTCAGAAAGTAGTGAGTTAACAAAAAGAGAAACCAAAAGTGGAACTAATATTGACCCTTGGTGGACTCCTGTGTGAACTTGGAGAGGTGTGGACATTACTCCCCCTATGGAAACCATTTGAGTTCTGTTGCTAAGATAACTGTGGAACCAACTTGCAGAATCCATGGGTAGCCCAAGATAAGTCAACTCCTTGAGCAGAATCCCATATTTAAGTGTATCAAAGGCTTCAGATAAGTCCTTTTTTCAGTGAAACCATGACCACCAGGGAGATCTGTTATAAGTTGGCAGGGGGGAGGTTCATAAAGAAATTCAGGAGACAGTTCTTTACAAAGAGGGTGATGTTGGGATAGAATTAACTCCCAGCTGAGGCTGTCATGTAAAGGACAGTGGGAGGTTCAAGAGATGGTAAGACAGGGCAAAGGGGAGGGTCAGGATTGGAAGAGGGGGGCAAGGCCCACACTTTAATCTCTACATCAAGGGCTCTGCAATGGAGCAGATGCAATAGTCTGTAATGTCTCCTTCTGCAGGCTATTTCATATGTTTGTATGTAATTTTACACATTATGGTTACTTTTATCATCTTCTACAGGTATAATTGTTTATAACTGTTGTATTCTTTGTAATTTCAGGGACCAAGGTTTCTTTGTTTACTACTTTTTAAATAAATGTTAAGATTTATTTTATGCACTGGAGAAGGTTGGGAAATGTTAGGTCAGAATTTGTACTGATCCTCTGTATTTATTCTGTTAAAAAATAAAGCATCTCAGCACCCATACTTTTGTACTTAGTCAATAGTCAGCAGAGTTTCAATAGAGATCTTCCAGAACAGGTTAAGAAATACGACGTACTTTCCCTAAAAGGAGAGAGTTCAGGAAAGGTACAGTTAGTCTCTGTTGAGAAATGTGTTAATGCCTCAGGTTAAAGAATGATGATATCCACTATGTTTATGATGGAATGTTTATCATTAATAGGGACCCTGAGACTGAGCTTCTGAAGATGGATGGGTGGAAGTTCCATCCCTTCCTGGGACAGGAAGGTGGTAAGAAGTCTGCAATAACTGCTTCCCTCTTAAGGTGGGGGATATGTGACAGGAAGCTCCTGCCACACTTGAGGACTGACCTTTCCTTAAATCTGTTGCAACAGTTCTTTTATTTCTTAGCCTACTCTATCTTTACAATTTCTAGTCTATAAAGTTGGCCACCTATGGGCATCCCCTTTCCTTTCTAGATTATGCTGTAGTGTCTTCTTTAATTTTCTTTTTCCCTCTCAGGTTCTCGTACAGGGAGGTTATTGTGGTGACCTCCAAATGTATATAAACCAGGTTGTGTTTATCGTCGTTGGATTTAGTATGTAATAGCACTATGTCATAAAATACATTGCTGTATGTAACCCCCTGCAAATGGGGGTTCCCAAAAGACTTCCAGGAGCTTGCTTGAATGCTCCAAGCCTGAATGGTGTTTGGCGTTTAAGCCATTTATCAGTGAGTGTTTTTAGAACCTCTGGTACTGTCTCTTTAAGAGCTGTCTGCTTGCAGACATAATTAGTTTGTATGGGGACTGTGTGTTTCTTTGATTGAGTACCACTCGAGCTGCTGCCAATTCACTCCATTTTGCAGTCACTAGGAGTGCAAAGGGAACCTATCTGAAAGATGTAACTGTTTGCCAGAAATCTTTAGAGTAATAATGAAATTACAGTTTGTCTAACCTGCTTTCTTTGCAGTCAGAACTGTGTCTGCCTAGTTCCCCATTCTGGTTTTGAACTGCTGAACTGGACCAATCAGTGTGGGGTAAGCTAGCTCTAAAATGGTGCCTTGGATGAATCAGAACTTGGACTCATAATCTGAGCCAGCCACAAGAGGATTGCATGGGCAGTGACTCTGGGAGATGTAGTTTAGACTTGGGCGCCTTTTTGGACCAACAGCAGCAGTCTATTGTGAGTGACAGCCAATCCAGTCAAGAACTGGGAGGAACTCAAAGGAAGTGCCCGGTTTTGTCTGTTGGGAGTTTCAGTTTTAGGTCTGGCAGTGAAGGGGAAAGAAACCCTGTGCTCCTTCAGTGCACAGTTTCAGTCAAAAACCGTGTGTAAGGCCCAGAGTTCCGGTCTGCAGCTTGTGTAACTGCTTGTTAGACTGAACTCGTCCTGTGAAAAGAATCAAAGGATCTCTGAAGAGTAGAAACCAGGCTCACCCTGTAGAAGACTGAAGAAATTGTTGAATTGCACTCGGTCTGTCAGGAACTGAATCTGCTGTGTGTTCTCCCGGTATTGTGCAGTAATTGCGATCGGGATAGAGAAGCAGCCTGCCTGGTATAGTACTTTTTTTTTACCATATAAATGTGTAAGAGTCTCGTGGAGCTCAAAAGTAGCCCTGCTGACGTTGAAGGACCCTATCTTGTTTGGAGGTTGTGAGTACTAATTCAGGGTCGCCCCTGTTGAATTGCCACATTAAATCCAAATGGAATCACTGTACTGCTGACTGTTTAAGCTAATTTTTCTTTTCACTGTGTGAAAGGGCCCCTACCAGCTGCCAATGGTTTGGACTAGCCACTAGGGCTTGGGTACCCAGGACAGTAACTGGTAGGGATAGGCCTGTGCACAGAGCCATAGGTAGATAGTAAAGTGATAAGCTAATTAACCTGATTTCCCTGTCCTTGTTATATCCCCTAAATAAATCAGAGCTGCTTGTTTCGCAAAGTTATACTGCCTGAGGTATTTGTCTACGTTAAAGTACTGTACTGTGATTGTTGCACTGTATCTTATTTCACAGGAGGTCCCAGTGCGGAACCAGACCTGGGGGTAAGTGTATATTGTGAAGGTAATTTGATATATTGTGTGGGCCACTAGTGGGAAGAAAGGGGGGTTGCAGTGTCCCAGAGGGCTGTGACCAAGTTAGTTTAACTATTGCAAACCCTGACCTCTGGGTGGAGGCACCCGCCATTGGATCCAGGCCCCTCAACCTGTTAGTGGCAAATCAGGCAGGGGTAGTAGCCCCTGGGATAACGCCATCTAGGGGTTACATGTATATACCTTATGTTTATGAAACCTGTAATTGTTGAAAATACCATGGCACTAGGTGTTTTTGATAATGGTAAAAAGTACTAGGTGACTATTATAGAAATTAAGATAGTTGTACTATTTAAAATGCATGTAAATTGCTGTAAACTGAACAAGTCTGAAATGTCATGGTGCTTTGCATATATCCCATGATGCTTTGCATTATTGGCAGAATGTATGATGTTGTATTTCTTTGAAACATGATTTGTTACCATTGCCCTTTGGGGTAACCATTTTTTCAGTGTTTCTGCACTGAGGTTCTTTGTTTTTAGCTTGTTTTTCTTTTCTTTTTGAGCCCCCACTACCCAAAAAAATGGGGCCCACATAGGGATGAAGAGTTTTCACTGAAAAGTGCTTAGATCAGAAATCAGTGTTAGTAGGCACTGGCTAAGTGCAGAGAAAGGACATTCATAGTATGTTGCTGCAAACTGATGTATTGAACAAAGAATATGCTATTTCTGAAGGTTATTTCCTGTATTTTAAATAAACATCACACAAAGATTGTGTGTTGAACTTAATGTTTGGTGTCTTGTCCATCTGTTATCCCATAACCCCTCTACAGTTATGAAGACAGTGCAATCATGTAGCATTTATTTTAAGAAGGCCACTGGGAGAGTAAAGTATGTTAGCACAGGAGCTGCAAACATGTTTTTCTTTTAAGACCTGAACATATTCTTCTCATGTGGAGATATTCCTGGAGATGCTGTTGGTTTTAATTCCTAGTCTACATATGTATTAGTAGTATGGTAGGCGTAAGAGATGTTCTGCACTCAGACATTGACCTGCCTATAGTTAATGAAATAATATGTATTCTAGGTCATAGGAAATACTTTTACTCTATTCAAAACTTCAAATTATTTATTCATTCAGTTTTAATTGTTATATCATAGAATCACAGAAATGTGTCAGCAGAAAAGGATACCTTGGCCCATCGACCCTGCCCCTTCCCCCCTCCCTGCTTGCCCTCCTTGTTCAGAGATCCCCCCTCACCCCATGGTCTGCCCCTTATGTCTGTCCCATGCCTCCTTGAAACCCTCCACCATTTTGACCCCCATGACCTCCTCTGGCAGACTGTTCCAGGGCTCCACCACCCTCTCAGTGAAGTAACGTCCCCTCACATTGGGCCCTATTCACAAAAATGTGTGGAGCTGGTGCGTAAAGTCACGTGCAGCTCCACACCCCCAGGAGATCCATGTGGGGACTGCAATCACAAAGCAGTGGTCCCTGCCTAGCTCCCTTCTGCCCCCCCCGCATGAAGATTCACGGGGGCATAGTTGCAGACTGGGGTCAGCAGCCAGTCATCTGTCCTATCTGGGTCCACAGTGAATCACTTGTGCCAGTATGAATCAATGTTACAGGGGGTGTACAGAGCTCTAGTTGTGTAGCCTGGGGGGGGGCATTTACTGGTTGCCTGCTCCCGGCCTTACCACTGTCCCCCAACACTAGTGGCATCACCCTGAGCTGGTCTGATGCCTCCCATATGCACCACCAGGTTTGGTGGTGGCATCTGGAGGGGGGCATGTATCCATTACAGCTGCCATCCAGATGCATAGCTGCTGGCCCCCATATTCAACACTCTGTACTTTTGTGAATGTTGCAGAGTGCCAGCACACCTGCCCTGTGGAGAGCCTGACCCCCCACACATGGCGCTCCATGCTCAGCTGGGGACTCAATGTACAGGAGGGGTGTAACATATTCATGCTTGCCACCGAGGGGGCGCAGTGGGCACAAATGTGTGCAGAGTGGCTATGTATCCGAGTTACGTGGAAAGTAGCCACCCCAGCCAATTTGTGAACAGGGCCCAATGTCCCTAAACTTTCCTCCCTCTAATCGTAGACTATGACCCCTAGTTCTATCACCTACTTGCCTAGTGAATAAACACCCACCTACCTTATTTATCACTTTCATGTACTTAAACATTTCAATCATGTCTCCCTTCTTCTTTCTGATCTCCAGCAGGTACAGATCCAGTTCCCTCAACCTCTCCTCATAGGGGATCCCATTCAACCCATGCACCATCTTGGTGGCCTTCTCTGAACCCTTTCAATCCCATCTGTTTCCTTGCGTAGGTGAGGTGTCCAGAAATACACCCCATACTCCAATGTGTTTTGGATGTTTCTGTGCTTCACAACCCATGTGGGATGGGTATTGAATGGAATGGAGTCAGGGAGAGAAATTGGGGCTTTTTCTTTGAGGGGGCAAACTTCAGCCAGGAAAAAAACAGATTTGTAACTGGGTGGGTTGAAGCCCAAATCTGATGTACTGCTTTGGGGTATAGAGAGACAAATCTGATACATATGAATTTTTCCTGATTTGCATATCACTTTTCAGTCACAGCAAATAAGTTGTACCTTTCAGAGATGTTCCAGACATTTCAGAGCTTGCCACCTATGGGCTAATTAGCACCTGGCCTCCACTGAACATTGGCTTCCCCCTGCTGAAATCTGAAATGGTGCCCCTGCCATAAAGTCTAAATATACAGGGCATCCTTATTGTGCACAGCATGTTTTCCATGAGGGATGAATGAGGGGCAGAGCAGATGTCAGGGGAAAAATGAAGGCTGTAACTTCAATTCAGGGACAGTTGAGCAGTATGGTATGTACAGACTACTGGAGCCCAACCATAGTCAGGCTTACACCCCCCAGTGAAGCTGACCTCCACATCCCCATGCTCAGGTACATTATGACATAGAGCAAGGGAGAGTGAAGGGGTGTGTACCATTGAAATGAATGGGGATTTTTTTCATTACTATATTATACATTATTGATGGAGAGATGGACATTAATGAAGGCCACCCACTAGATGAACAAGGGCCTTGTTAGTTGAACAATGGTGTTCATCATTCTCCAACTCACTATCATAACATATAAAAATAAAAAAAAATAACTCCATTCATTTTAAGGGGGTATGCACCAGCACTCTGACCCATGGAGTTCATCTCTTAAAGACTCCTGCCTCTGGCTCCCTAGTACTCAGTTAAGAGACTCTTGATTATATCTTTACTTAGTGGGTTGTCTGTATCAGCATGGCCTCACCCAATACAATGTGTGTGCATGGGTTGGGGGACTGACCATGTGGATGGGTGTTGAGTTATTGTTACTTTTGTATTTGCAACTTAGAGTCTGTTTGCATGGAAGCATTCAAAATTATGGAGAGAAAATATTAGGCGTACAGGCCAGGTAGAAGTAATTAAGTAGTTTTGTGGGTAAGAGTGTGTATTTGGGGTGGGAGGAAACACATGTGTTTCCATTTGTGTGTGTGCTACAGTTCAGCTGTGTAGCTGAGATGGTGGGGAAAAGAAAACTCAAAAGTATAACAGTGGCTATAAGCATGCTGCAAGTGTGCAGATTTGTAGTGAAGTACAAGGGAGCCATATGTGTGCAGGCAGTGTAGCTTAGTGGTTAAAGGCACTGAACTGCAAACCAGGAAACCTGAAGATCTGGGTTTGAATCTCATCAACCCCCACTTCTATATGATGTTTTCCTGAGCAAGTCACTTAACTTTTATGTGTGCATTTATCACTGACCACTTGCTTTCTGCATGCAGGCCACATGCATACAGTCTGTTCCAATTTAACATAAAAATTGCTTTCCACATTTGCTTGCTGCATGCATGCCACATGCATGCAGTCGGTTCCAATTTAATATTTAAATTTTGCATGAAAAACCAACCCTGTGGCACAGACGGCTGAGGTGCTGGACATCTTACCACATACTATGCCAGTGACCCATGCTTAGGAATGAGCACGGGCCACCGAGGGTCTGAAGGAAGGAGAAGTATTGAGCATCCAACAGACTGCTCTCCTTCTCTGGGTAGGGGGTTCCTCAGTTGTCAGCACTTGCCTGCCCCACTGGAGGCTGGAGGGCAGAGCACCGCACTGCAGAATGGGAAGAAGTTGGGACAGATGCATGGAGGGAGTGCATGTGGACATGTGCGCACTCCCCTCCACAGGCATCATTACATGCTCCAGCTCCTAGAAGAACACCAGGAAAAAGCAATGCTATGGCACAATGGTGGAGGGTGCCTTGCAGACTCCTCTCCTGGCCAGCCATGGTGCTGGCTCATTGGATCCAGACTCTGGTGGGGGTTAGGGAAGCCCGCTGGCTCAGCTGGGGGGGTAAGCCCTGAGAGATTCGGGGCCGTGTCGGATGGTGGGCGTCGGGGGATGGGGCTGGGGGTGCCCTCTGGAGGTCAGCCAGAATAGGAGGAGAAATTACTAACCAAAAAAAAAAATCATGAATGAAAACATTTCATATAATTATTTCTGTAAGGGGGTTTTCGAGTAGGGATATAGGATGACTGGATAATAATTTGATACTATGAATGAAACAGGTGATAATCAATATGCTTTAAATAATCTGGTAAAGAACTTGATTAAAACAGTTTGTGGAATCTTAGGAACAAATGGAGAAAGTGATAAAGACGGCAAAATGCAAATATTTTGGAGGGATTTTTGAAAGCCGAACACTGACCCAAATGCATGCTACATCTGCGTCCCTCTGCTTGTGCTCAGGTAGCCATGCTGCTATTTTTAGAAGTCACAACTTCTTACAACAAAATTCACAATTTGTGGCAGAAAATGGACACAGATGAAAGTTGCATCCAGTCTTGACATACTTGCATCTGTTATTGGACACAAACATTAAATGCTGTTAGATCATCTAATAGATGGTTTAGCAGGTTATGATGCATTTCTGTTTTGAAAATGTTGTGGGAGCATCTTGGACAGATCTTTCTGAAAATCCCACCCTTTAAATCTAAGTTTGCAGAGCATCTGGAATATTTATAAAAGTTCTATGATGCTATCTGTGTTTATAGTAAGAATATGTAATTAGGGACCAAGTCATAAAAGATGAGCTATAAACTGCAACATACCTTCATGCATGTTTCTGTGATTTGACTAACTCTCTGAAGGATGTAATTGCTGTGGAGGATTAGTATGGTGATAATACAGCATATCAGAAAGCCCCAATAGACAACTTTTTACATGTGAGGGCAGTTGTGGGGTAGTTGCAGAGACAGAGGTTCTTGAGTTGCTAATAAGGGCAAAAAAATTAAATGAAGAGGAAGTGGAAATGATGGAATAAATTTGAAAACTAACACCTCTTGTACCTGCTATTACTACTCAAATGACAAATATTTTGAAATGTATCACTTGTGTGAGCCATAGTCCATAGGAAATGTGAGGGCTAATATATTATGATTATCCATAAAGCAATAGATAAAAATAGGGCAGAACATAATTCACCTATTACTATCCTTCCTGTTATTTCTAAGGTCTTAGAAAAGTGATTTTCTCCCTCAGTGGATAAAACAATTAAAAGCACTTGGCCTGAATATTCCAGAACAGCATGTCTTTAGAAATGGTCATGGTACAGCAATGGCCTCGTTCAGGCTCATGAATGACATACGCATCTCCATTGATAGTGGTTACCTGGTAGTCATGGTTTTTGCAGACCTGACCAAGGCTTTCAATTTGATAGGCTATAAACCTTTGATTTGAAAATTTATAGAAATCACCACGATGCATTCACATGACACATTGATTTGTTAGGGACCGTGGTACAAGCCAGGAAGCACTGAAATACTGCAGCATTCTGCAATAGAGTTTGTGTAGTAAAGAATGCAATTTCAATGGCAGTTAATCCACTTTGTCATGCAGTATCTTGAGAAACTGCATTGCATACTAGTTGGCACTAGTGTAGATGAGTATCAGAACTCAAAGAGTCAAATTTTGCACTTCTGTGTGTTCAGCTGCTGACATGACCCATGAAGTTACTTAAGGTGTTATATTGGGACCATTTTCTCCCATCACAAAAATGTTGTCTTGGTTTTTTAAGGGTGTGTGTGTGTGTGTGTGTGTATTACTGTATGTGGATGGCATAGTCTTCTGTAAAGGGAATGAATCTAACTGGACCTTTTTGGGATTGCAAACTTGGTTTGGTTTTAGTAAGTTGGTACTCAGCTGGAAAGCAAAAATCTACAGCCATGCTGCTCAGGACACAGGCCAAGTGCAAAACAAACTTTAGAAAATTTGAGATTAGGAAAAGAGATGGACGTGTTTAGAAAAGGTGTCAATGTTTAAAATACTTGGGAGTCTGGCTGGATCAGACTGTAAGTTTTGATAAATGCTGTAAATTCAGAAACATAGAATTAGTGATCAGAAAAGGACCACCTGGCCCACCCCGTCTGCCCAGATGTTACCTGCCTAGTCAGTTTCTACAGACCCTAACTGGTCTCTTGTGACCCTCCCACCTCTCTGCCTATTTATTAATATTACCCTATGTCTATCTCATACATGCTTGTATCCCTGTATTGTTTTCACCTCCACCAATTTCACTAGCAGTCTGTTCCAGGTGTCCACTACTCTTTCAGTGAAGTAGTACTTCCTCTCATCCTACTTAAACTCACCCCCTCCCAGCTTCATCACATACCTGCTGATCTTGGTGCTCTTTGTCATTTGAAAGTGACTCCCAACCTGCACCCGGTTCACTCCTGTGAGGTACTTAAAGGTCTCTATCATGTCCCCTCTCACTCTCATCTCTTCCAACGTGCACATATTGAGATCCTTCAGACTTTCCTCATAGGGATTTTGATGCAACCCCTGCACCATTGTAGTTCCCCTTCTCTGGGTTGTCTCCATGCTTTCTCTAGTGTGGTCCCCCGAATTGGACACAATACTCCAAGTGGGGTCTCACGAGTGAGCGATGCAGTAGCATCACCACTTCCCTCCTCCTGCTAGAAGTATCTCTCTCTACATACATCCCAGCATCCCATTTTCCCTATCCACTGCTTTGTCAGACTCCCATACCACTTTGAGGTCATTAGATGTCATAACCTCATGGCACCTTTGTGGAAGAACTGCATTCTGCCAGTCCGATAACCCTGGTGGAGGGATGCCTTTCCTATCTTCATCTTTTTCCTACTGAAATCTGTTGCACAACAGTATCTTCCTAGACTATACTTTACCTTTTTCCACCACTGGTGTAGGCTGGCCACCTATGTCAGTCTTTTCTATCTCTCACTAAATCTTTTCCTTGCTACTTTTATTTCTGAGTTTCATATTTACATCCCTCACCAAGCCCCCCCCCCCAAAAAAAAAAATAATGCACCAGGCTAAGGCCAGCTGGCAAGATTGAAATAAGGTGTATTTATAGCATTTAATGCCAAAGATATAAAGTGCCATCAGTACTGTATATAAGGTACTGGTTGAATAAAGTGCATTTTGTGCCATATTATGAGTTTAAAGTGCTGCAGTGCTTCATTAAGTTAATGCTTATGCCATTTTTATGTATAGAGTTTAGGATTGTTTAGAATTTTTTTTAAATGACAGTAAAATACATAACAATGTCTATTGTGCTGTGTGGAATATAATGGAGGGGCATTATGTTTCCCTTATTTCAATTATTTTTCTGCTGCACCATTGTTATGTAGAATGTTATGCCAAAGAAATCCTGCACCAAAGCAGGAACTGTTTGAACCGAGCAACAAACTTTAATTTTTACTTTCGCTGCTGCTCAGTGTCTGAGTAAATAATTACTGATGCTCCTATATTATTAGGACTCCCGGCTGCTGACTTTATATAACATATGCTGTAGAATTGTGCCAGCTAGCTGTGGAGAAGTCCATGGCATGGGTACAGCCAGTCCAAGCTGCTAGAGAGGCAGGCTTCCACGGAGTGGCAAACTTTCACTTTCAGCTGCCCCCCTTCCCCAAGTACTCTGTGCACACTGAAAATAAAAAGGGACTATGCTGTTCCTGGCCGTGAAAGCTATGCAGAGCCCCAGAGCAGAGCAACTAGATAATGACTGTCTAACAGTCTGCTGCCCTGCTACAACATAGAAATCAACTGATTTAAAGGGAACGGAACATCCCTAAGTATTGAAATGCTTCTCAGAGACAATAGCACTCAGAATAAGGAGATGACTGTAAGATAAACTAAACAGAATAAAGAAATTAAACTAATTAAAGAATAAAGAGGCACTGCAGGTCTCTAAAGGAACCCTATTATGCATAGAACCCTTAGATATAAATAAAAGGACTGGTGGCCATATACTATAACAATACACCACATGTATAAATGAAATAAATGTTTGCCTTGGTTTCTTATATACAAAATAGGATTTGACATGCTAGCAAGACCTCGGGAAAAGGGGTTTCCTATAGAGGGACTTCCCATAAGTAAAATCTCATTATGTAGTAGAGGAGTTTGCCTATTTAGGGGCCATTCTATAACTAATTGGATGTTATGGGAGATACTTTCCCATAAGTGGGAGAGCTATATAAGCCTTTCTCAAATACCAACAGTCAGATTGGTGGCATAGCCAGTACCACTTATCTGAAGGAAGATAAGCAGAAGGACCTGTACCTGAACAGGAATTTGCCTCTAGCAGCAAGAAAGCTGATGAACTGTTTCGAGATACCTGACGTAAGGTGAAATAGTCTTGAGCTATTGTTTATTTTCTTGTTCTATTTGAACTGTTTTATTTCTATTTATTGTTTCTACTTTTGTATAAAACACACTGCAGGTGTGTTGTACACTATTACTGTGTCCAGTGTTATATTTATACCCATGTACTTTTGACACCCTTTCCTGCTCAGTGACTGCCAGCACCTCCCTCTGTCATCCTGTACCAAGCTCTGGGATTCCTATGCCTTAGGTACATGATTTTGCACATTTTATCATTGAACCCCAACTGCCATGCTCCTGACCACTCCTTAAGTTTCCCAAGATCCCTACACATTATCTTCACCCCCTCCTGAATGTCCACTGAATTTCACATTTTGTTACCATCTGCAAAAAGTTATACTGTCATGTCCAGTTCATCTGCAATGTCTCTTATGCAGACATTGAAGAGGACCGGTTCCAGTACTGAGTCCTGCAGCACCCACTGGTCACTTCCCCTCATGTGAGTGAGTGCTGTTAACCATCAGTCTCTGCCGCCTATCCATTAACCAGTTCCTTACCCAGTTCATCACTTTGGAACTTACCCTATGGATGCTCAATTTAGTTATCAGTCTCCTGTGCTGCATAGTGTTAAAGACCTTGCTGATGTCCAGATAGGCCATGTCCACTGCCATTCTATGATTAATTTCCCTGGTCACCTAATCAAAGCAGTTGATCAAATTTATCTGGCATGACCTCTCCCCATGAATCCATGCTGCCTTTGATCGTGTAGCCTACTGGCTTTAAGATACTCTATGAACCTTTTCTTTAACAGGGTTTCCATTAATTTCCCCACCACTAGAGAAGTAACTAAACAGTCATATATGAAGCTGGGTGTCCTGTAAAGGTTTACAGGCTGGTAAAACAGTGATACTAGATTGCACAAAGTTGAAAGTTTGTTATTGCCCATACTATACTACAGAAATGTGCTTACCTTTTCAAGCACCAAGCAAACCATACTTAGGTATCAAAAACTGTTAAACAGAATATATTTGTTTGTGCTATCCACTCCCCTTTTGGCCTACCATCACTGTTCTTTACTGGAGACTTTAACTTAGTAACCTGTGCAGCTTTACATAAAATGGAGGTCTGTATTTTGAACAATAAAATGTTGAATGGTAATTTGGCATCTTTGTTATTAAATATGATCTTCTATAAAAAAAATGTTTGTTCACTGAGATCAAATGATAAGGGGGATTTTCAAAACCTGTGTCTGTAAGCAAGTTTCTATTGTACAGCTTGGGCAGAATCCAAATGGCCCCTATATCCAACACACTGAGTGTCAGTGGCTCAGCAGGTACCACACTTGCCTCTGAGGCCAGGAGATCAGAAGGCTGTGGGTTCTAGCCCCACACCAGGCACTTGGGTTAAATCCCAGTACTGACACTGTAGTCAGCATGAGGGGGGGTGTTGCATTCCTGAGGTGCCGTCTTTTGGATGAGACGTTAAACCAAAGTTTCATCTGCCTGTTCTGGTGTTAGTTCAGGTGGATGTTAAAGATCCCATAGCACTTCTCGGAAAGAGTAAGGGAATTTTTTTATTGCAAAAAGAAACAAATGAATACAAACAGTGAGAAATCAACCAAAATAATGCTCAGATCACAAGATATAGAAAATAAGGATAACTTTAATAAGTAAAACAATCATGCATTTTTAGATAGCTATAAAGAAGAATTTATATAAAACCCAAATGAGAAGGCCCTAGACTAATGTGAATTTCCTACCCTCCCAACCCCCTATTAAATTAATCCATAGATATTCATTACAGCAAATTTAGAACAGAAGTGACAACAAATTTCAAGTTATAGGTGCATCATTATCTGTCACCCAAGGTAAACATTTTCAAAGTTCCATAATCCAACTCCTGGATAAAATCTGTTTCTCTGACTTATATAATTTATTCAGTTCTAACATCACTGCATTATATAATTTCTTCATGATTACTCTCTTTTTGTTGTATTGTATATCCACATCTTATGAGCCAAATATTCCATTTCAGGATAATCATTATTAACTGCAGTGTACTCTTATTCCAATGCTCCCATCCAACAGCAAATATTCCATACATTAAATTCTGATGTGTTTATAATACTAAATATAGGCTCTTTCCATTTCTTTGCTAAAAAACCCCAAAACTCCGAAATAAAAGAACAGGAGAAAAATAAGTGATGGGCCATTTCTTCTTGCTGGATACAGCTTAGTCTACTGCATAATCTTTCTTCTACTGTCTTGTGCTTTTGATTCTCTTTGACATTTATTTTCTCGTGAAACGCTATCCAGTGAAAGTCCCACATATGATCGTGAACTCTGGAGTTATTTAGAAATTGCAATAAACATTCTCTGTGCTCATCTGGGCATTTTCTAAATCTTACTTCCTCATGACATATATTTGACAATAACCAGAAATAGAGTTGTTTCCTAGATAAGGTCTGAACCTGTCGTGTAGTCACTTCCCATTACTTGAGTCTCAAAAATGTACATCTAATGTACTCAGGCCTTTCTACTGATTTTTTTTTTTTTTTTTTATGTTTTTAATGCTTTTAGGTTCCACAGACTTAGCCACTGGGAAAATGTTTTTCCTGAGTAGCTCCCCCATACCATAACATGTTGTCCAAGTAAAGGTTTAATATTTGTATATATAAAAAAACTAGTGAAAAATAAAATAGGATTTAACATATTCAACCCTCCTTGTTTTAACGATAAATAAAGAATATTTATTTTTATAGGCTTTAATCTACTTCCCCAGCAAGCTTGAAAAAAAATGCTAAGTAACTCTGCCTCCCTATGTTTTGGAGGTGGGAAGATGTAGCTTAAAAATAAAAAAACAGGGACCAGCAAAGTTTTAATAAGAAATACCTGTTTCTTTTTCCCCAGTTTCCTTCTATTCCACTGGCTGACTTTTTGTTTCCCAATTTCTATTTTTTCTTTCCAATTTAACTCACCGATATCACCAGGCCCAAACCAGATGCCTCAGATCTTCATAGGTTCAGGTTGTATAGTAATCCCTGCAACCATTCCTCTAAAAGCTAAGGTGGAATTCAATCTTTGTTCTAGACATTTCCCTAAATTCAAAGAGGCTCCTGACATTTTCCCAGAAGTCTTAAATATTTCTATGGCTGTAACTAAAGACTGTTACTGACAAGAAGAGTCATATCATCTGCATACTCTTATTATTTTATGGGGGGAAACTATGTCTCTTATTTGTACTGGTAGTACTGACTCATTATTAGCTATAGTCCTTAACAATGGATCAACTAAAAAAACATATAAAATGGGGCTTAATAAGAAACCCTGCCTTATGCCTCTTTTTAAATGTACCAAGGGGCCCTTCCAGTCCTGTACCACTGGTGTTACTGTGGCAATTTTGTAAATACTTTGTAACCACCCAATTACTTCTTCCGGTATTTGATACTTCAATAAGACTTCTCATAAAAATATATGACTGACCCTGTCAAATGCTTTTTCCTGTTTCAGAGAAACCAGGTAGCCATCCAAACCTGCAGTATTACCTAACTCCACAAATTCTCTGATAAATAGTAAGTGATCCTGCACATTTCTACCTGGAATACCATAGGCCTGTGCTTCCAAGAGAACAGTATCTGCCACTAAAGCCAGGCATTTTGCCAGAATTCTTGTTAATAATTTAAAATCTGAATTTAATAAACTAATCGGCCTCCAGTTACTTAATGAAGTTTTATCCCTTTTCTTGTAAATGTATGTTAATATACCCATATTCATAGTCAAAGGAATTTCTCTAGTTTCTAACATAAAATTAAACATAGCTGTTAATTCAGCTATTAATTCTCCTTCAATGGTTTTAAGAATTTCATTTGGCAGACCATCAGGTCCCAGGGCTTTACCCCCTGTCAACATAGCAATAGCTTCCTGTACTTCTGATATTTGAATGGGTCGAGATAGTTTTCTCAAAATATCTGCTAGTATAATTGGAATATTCAAATCAGTGAGATATTTTACACAAACTTCCTGGTTTACCTCTAAATAATTGTACATTTTAGCAGTATATTGATTTACAATATTTAAAATCTTTTCCTTAGTCTTGTACTCTATTCCATCTTCCCCTGTAAAAGATTTCATTTCTTTCACCTTTATAGCAGCATTATAATTATCAAAGGGGCATACTTCATTTATTTTCCCTTTTACTCCAAACTGTTGTTGGTAGCATAGAGTCTGCATTTTTTGGGCGTGGTACTCCTTCATTTGATGCTTTACTGTGTTTATTTGTGTCATGAGATTTGTCCCATCTCTTGTATTATAGAGAGTAGGTGTTGCAACAATTTTCTATGATGTAAGTAATTAAAATATTTTTTTTGATTTCTATGTTTACTTATGTGTTGAAAAGTTTTATGTACATCCATTTTTGTATCTACCTACCTTTGACAGGGATTATCATAGAAAAGAAACACAGATTTCCTTGCCACTACATGATGACAAAGCATTTGTAAAACATATTCCTCTAATAAAGGTGAGATGTTTAATTTCCCGAAACCTGGACCTCTCTTTAAATCCTCCATGGCTCCTAGTTTTATACCCACAACTGCATGATCAGAGAATTCTACTGGATATGTTGTTGCTGAGAGGATATTAATATTTTTAGACGTAAAAATATAGTCTATTCTGGAGGTTAGAGGTCCCTTTTGAAATGTTAGAGTTTGTGCTTTGATAAGATGGAAGTAGGAATCTCTTAATTTAGTTTTTTTACAACTTTTGCCAAATGATTAGAATCACAATATGTTTTAGAGGTCTTTGCCAGTAGGGGGCAGTCAAAGTCCCCAGAAAACACTATGTGATGTGCGCCATACAAGAAAGGCCAGATCTGATTCAGCAAATCACAGCATTCAGCTTTTGTCTGCGGCGCATACAAATTTACCAACCGAAACCAGAGCCCCTGTATAAGCACATCAAGAATCAGTACTCTGCCTGGGACAACATGAAATATTTTTAAGAGTTGCATCTCAGGTAATTTGAACAAAATTCCTAAACCCGAACAGGGTTCCTCCCCAATGGACCAATAGGAGGCACCAGCAAACCAACCTTTTGAAGTTAACCTTATTTCTTTCAGAGTGTGCAGTCTGACATATTGCAAAAAACAAATGCCAAACTGGAAACCCACGAGAAAAGAAAAAATGATCTTTTTTTGCTGTCCCTCTTTATACTATTTACATTAATAGTATAACATGAGAAGGGAATATGCATTGCACACTAAATTATTTGTATTCTCCCCATCTTGTGTTATGCCTTTTTAATTTTGCTTTTCTCTTTTGGGGACCTTTTACCATCTCTGGCTTTTCAGTGTTAGTGACTTCAGGTACAGAAGATGCAACAGAAGAGACATCAAAGTCCTCTTCTGTGTTTTCCTGTTGTAATAAATCAAACTTGTTGGATATAGGCAGTGAACTTGTTTTCTGAGGTGTGTGTAAGACAGAGGATCGAGTTTTATGCTTAACTGCAGGTACAGTGACATCTTGATCAATCACTGGATGTGGGAGGGGGAGGGGGCATTAAAGCTCCTACCTGATCTACACCAGAGGTTGAGGGTCTCTCCTCCTCCACAGTTCCTTCTGTCCATTTCAGGTATTAAATTTATTTGGGCCGGTGTATTCTCTTGGGCTTGATCTCTTAAAATAATGTCAGTAACAGGAGTATCAGGCTGGTGGGACACTACAGGATTCATTGGGGAAGGGGGCACCATATTTTCCTTCCTACTCTGTGCTTGCTGTTTATTAAAGTCCAACTTATTCTTCTGTGTAAGAGTAATTAACAAACGTTGTTCTTCCCCATCTGCCTGTTCAGGGCTATTGTGAGCCATCCATTTACAATTCTGGGAAGTATGTCCA
This sequence comes from Neoceratodus forsteri, assembly GCA_016271365.2. Lineage (NCBI taxonomy): Eukaryota > Metazoa > Chordata > Ceratodontiformes > Ceratodontidae > Neoceratodus > Neoceratodus forsteri. Next base: position 153,205,369 of record CM028133.1, read on the forward strand.
GGATCATCACAAAGGTTACATTTACAGTCATTAGTGCATTGAGTCCCTAAATGCCCCAGTTCTCCACAAACAGCGGCATCTGATCTGATCACAAATACTACTCAAATGTGCTACTGAGCCACACTTGTAGCACATCTTTGGCTGTCCTGCACAGAAGAGTATCCCTCGATCTCTACCTAAAAAGAAAGAATTTAGTAAATGCAATACACCAGTTTCTGTGGTTTTTAACATGACCTTCACTTTCCACCCCCCAGTCCAGATATTTTCTGAGTCTAAAATGGCAGTAGGCTCTTCAATAATTGTACATTTCTGCTTTAACTAATAGGTGAGATCGTTCACACTGACACCTTCATTTCTAAAAAATACCATGATCACTTTTTGGGCAGGTTTTGTTAGTGGAATTGCAATAAATGGGGCCCACACGGCCGTTTTCTTTAAAGTCGCATACTTTATCCAAAAGCATTCCAAACCATTCAGAGACTTGAAGCTAATGTCAAATGTTGTCTCACCAGAAATATGGATGAGTGCATATATTTCATTAGAAAAAAACTTCATTGATTCCTTTAAAAGATTTCTAGCAACAAACAGCCTGTCTGGTGGCTCAGGCATACCCCCTGTATATGATAAATGAATCGCATTGTGCCTTTTTGCAGGAAAAAATAGAAATTTGAATAAAGAAGAAAAGGAGAGAGGTGTTTCTTTATTTATAAAATTCAAAGGCCATTGTAGTGGTGCACTAGAGTCAATGGGGTGTCCCCCAGTGTTAGTATTTGCTGCTTCTTTCTCAGAGACTGCCTGCTATTGTGGAAGCTGTAAAATAGGATTTTGAGTGAGAGCCAACTCAGGAGGTACCTTCAAGTCTGTATTTTGTTTATCCTAGTTTGCTGCAATGTTATATTAGAAGGTACTGCCATTTGTATAGGTGATTTACCAGAGGCCACTGACCTGTACTATTATTCCTTTCCCATCTGGCCCCCTGCAGAGCCTTTTTCACTGACCAGGATGATATCTGGGCTGTGTCTGGGGTTCCAGAGTGTCCTAGGCCAGGCTCCTTACTGCCTGTATTTGCCATTCCCAATGCTATTGCTGTTCTTGAGTTTAGCTGTTGTTGTAGGCACTCTGCTTGCTCTACAGTCTCTAGAAGAATAATTTGATGCTACCTCATTAACATCCATTTGAGTCAGTTTGTCAGATCCAGCTCTTTTGTTATTTCGAAGTTCTCTGAGTTTCTTACAAATCTGCATTTTTTTTAAATAAAAAGCTCTTCTCTTCGGCCTCTATTTGTTGCATGATTTCTGCTTCTGCAGGGTTGAAATCTCTCTGCTTCCCCTGAACACGCAACACTATAATATTATCATCACTTAGGCCCGAAGAGCTATCTTCTGGTAATTCAGGAAAACAAGAAGTTTTAGCAGACTTACAGTCAGTGGGTTTATATATTTCATGCACAGCTTCTCTAGGACATTTCTCAGATTCTCCCTCTCATTCCAGTACTTTCTCTATTGGTTCAGTAGACAGTTTTCCAGCATCCAGTTCTTGCTCCATCTCCTCCACTTCCTCCTCTACATTCTGTTTTGCAGTCATCTTAGAAAGCAGCTTTGGGGACAGAGTCTCCCCCTACTGGATAGTAGGAGAATTTCCCCTGTGCAATGGTCAAATTTCCCCCCATTCACTATAAATACCACCAACAGCTTAATCTGGTTCAAGGTCAGTTTGCATTCATCTGTATCCCCTTCCCTAGCATCGTGCCTGAAAATAGGCAGAATTTGTCTAGTGCATTTACCTGATCAACAAAAACTAAAATAAAATTCATTCATTAATTGACTTTCAGAGCTGGGACACAGCTAACTTCAATTTGAAAACTCTTACAAATAGTAGCTATGGTCAGTTTGCAAAGTTCAGATGTAAATGTGCCTGGGCACAATTTTTAGATCAAGTGTATCCAAATCTATTATTTGCATCTCTTTTTATCCAAACTGGATGCAAAGTACCACAAAACAGCTAAAAATTCTACTACATGTCTGAATATACTGTAGCTCCAACATGATAGAACATTGCGTAAACACACCATACCTCCTTGGAAAATGATATCAGCCTCCTGTATAATCCTCTTAGTGTCTTTCGCTATACATGAGTCAGTCACCTCCAATATGGCAATTTTTTATACTCTGTTTTTCTTCTACCCCTTTGACCCCCTCCATGTCCTCTAGTGCCTCTGTAACTCTTTACCCTCCTTTTGCCAAAGTCTGCTAATTTTAAGATCTAGGACCACAGCCTTAATGAAGATCTACAGTTTTCAAAGACCTATTGAAACCACAGAGAGTTGTGGTCACTATACCCCAGAGGCATCCTCACTGTTATTCCTTCACCCACCTCTGGTTTAGAAAGCATCCAAGTGGGAATGGAATCATGTTGTTTGGGTCCCCTGAGCCACCACTCAAAAAATTCAGCCCTGCATTATGTCCAGCAGTGCCTGAATTCTGCGGCTCCTAGCTACTGGATGGCCCAGTCAGCAGCAGGTAAATGCAGATCCTCCACAGCTACTACCTCCCCTTTTGTCTCCCCTCCTAACTTCTACTCCTAATTTGTTATCCCTCTTTTTCTGCCCTAGTGGTTGGTAGACCACACCCATCCTTATCTTTCCTCAGCACTTCCTCAATTACCTCTGTGCCCTCCTTTATTTAATGGGCTACATATCCCTCTTGCCCATACCCCTATACCTCCCTAGCAGAGTATAACCTGGGATACTCAGATATCAATCATTATTTCCTGCCACCCATGTTTCTGTTAGGGCCACTATGTCCTGCTTAGCATCTGCCACCATAGCTTCGATCTTATTGATTATAATTCCCTAGCTCCTGGTGTTCAGGCAGTTCACCTTCAACACACCATTCCTGATCACCTTTTCAGTTCCTGTACCCCATCCTTTGTCTGCATCTCTGCTTCATCTCTCAAATCTCCCCTGCCCCTACTCTCTTAAATGGAACACCTTCCCCCTTCTGCTTTTCCCTGGCACAGTTTTCTTGCTGCCTATACAGTCCCTAGTTCTCCATAGCTCCTGCCCAATTCTTGGGAAGCACTAGCTAGACCCTCTTGTTCCTCCCCTTCCAAGGGCTCCACTAGTTCCAGTCTACCCCCTTTAGTTTAAATGCCTAGTTATGTAGACATTAAACCTCTGTCCAAGAGTACTTGCGTCCTCCTTCATGCGATGAAGGCCATATCCATTAAAGGGCTTTCTATGCCAGAAGTGACCTCAGTACTGCACAGACCCAAAACCAGTTCTTATAATGCCACTCATTCCACCATTCATTTATGTTCTCTGTTTCATCCTGTTGCAACTTGTCCTCACTCTCCATCCACACTGGTATGGCCTCTGAAAAGGCCAGCAGCATTACTGTCCCTCTCATTTTTTCCCCAGCTTATGAAAGTTTGCTTGTATTACCTCTGTCTCCTGGTTGGTCAAATCCTTAGCTCCCAAGTGTACTAACACCTCTGGTTCATTACATGCTGTAACAAGACTACTGTACTTTATTAAGCTGTGAGTCCTCTGCTAAAGGCTTTCTGAAATGTCTTACATGAGCTACTCCAAATTATTCCCATGGTCAGCAGCCTGCAGCAGCCCCCCAAGGGGAGAATACATTCAGTATCTGATGCTCTGGGAGGTAGATATCTGGCCTTTCTATGTTGTCAGCTAAATCACTGAATTGATATGTCTGCCAACATTTTGATGGTGAAATAATACATTTCTGCCATACCACTTGGGATTCTAGGTTAAAAATATATTTTTATTTATTTAAAAGTTGATGACAGGGAAAGGCACCATGAGCAAAAGCTTATTGCCAGGTGTGACCCGGGGGGAGGGTGGTACAAAGGACTACATTACAGCAAAGAGGTAACAGAATTACAGAGATTGTACAAAATAAATTTACAATGAGAGTTATTTACAAAAGAAAGTAACTAATAAATGCTGGGCAGATTGTATACATAGCAGTATATACATGGCTATGTACAAGCTGTACTATAGTGGGTTTAAGCAGAGGGGTGCAGTGAGAGGCAAGGGAGAGGGGAGAGAGAGGGAACTAAAGGAGAGAGAGCAGATGCAGGAAGTCATGGGGGTTGGCTTGAGAAGTCACTTGATGGCAGGAAAGGTAGGAGAGAGACGAAGTTGGAAGGGAACGGTATTCCAGAGGGAGGGAAATAGGAACTTGCACCCATTGCATTGTAAGTTGAGGTGCTCACCACTACATCATCAGTCAAACTTGTATAGTTTTGTTTCAGTTTCATGTAAAGTATCTTATTCATTCTGCCAGCTATTATCTCTTGGAAATATTGGGCAACACACTGGTGCAATTCTGTAGCACTGTGCAATATATTCCATGAAAGTGGTAATAAGCGCTCTGATCTAAGGGAGCGTCTATATATTGGAATATTAATTGCACACATATTGAGTAAACAGTTTATGTAGCAATATGCTTCCATAATGTAGCACTGCAATGAAACTGAGCAAAAAATGTTGCCCTTCCCTTTAGAAACATAGAGATGCTAGAAGGAGACCACTGGTCCATCTAGTCTTCCCCTTTGTGTCCGAAACCACTAGCAGTCCCAGGTCCTAGTCCCCCTGCTGGGATTTTTCTTTTTCACTTCAAAAGATTTCAGGCATCTTCCAGTTTTATTTGGTGGTAAAATATTCTAGTTCCACCAACATTTGAGTAATTTATTAATGCTTTACATCTTCCCCCCCCCCCCCGAGGTAAAACATGGCTATAGTGCACATTTGGCCTAGAAATAGCACTGTAGGTCTGGCAAGAGTTACAACTGAGGAAAATAAAACCTCACAGCACACAGCATAATAAATACTTAGAAATGTAGGTTTGACAGGTATGCTAAGATTTTTTATTAATTGTAGCACTAGCCTTTTGGAAAGCATTTTTCATTGCGCTGCTGCTTTAAGTGCTGTACTGTACAAGGCACTAAAAAGTAGGCTTTCACTGATCACATCCTCTTGCTGACCACAGAGGGTATAACCCCAGACTCCTTAATAGGTAATTTCAGGAGCAAATCAACAAACTGCACATTTCAAATAAGTTAGTGCCTTTGCTCCTTTCTGCCATATTCAAGCAGCTATACATTAAAGGGACACTGTCAACACCCTAAGGCCTCAAAGACTTCCTAATTTAAGAACACGTTATTATTGTTCACATTCTGTAGAGACTGCTGATGTAGCTTGTACTTTAGTTCTGATTTTTCCTTTCTTTTAAAAAGTGAAATGCAGACTGCCCTCCATACTAGTCTTACCACACAACATGTTTTTGTTTACATTCTTGGATCAACTCCCACTTGCATCTTCCCTGCGCTTGAACGCCTGCAATACAGTCTGGCCCCTAATTATGCACTGGGAATAGAGAAGACTATTGTCTCATGATTGGCTGCACTGTTTCGGGATGTTTTCTAATATTCTGGAAATAGGCAATAGGAGTAGAGCAAAGATTTGAAAGAAAACAAGGCTGGGTATAAGTATACATTAGTACGCATTTCAGTTATACTAAGAAATGAGGCACACAATACAACTAACAATGTCAATGAATTTTAGAGAAAGTAAGAAATCAAAATATAGGTCTTAACTAGAATTAATATGATGCAAAAAGGGCTGAGAGAGTCCCTTTAATTACCCCAATAATGCATGTAAGTCACTAAGAGGAAATTCACATGTAGTTATGGGACCATTACTACATCCACTCCAAGTCTCTGTGCCTTGAAGAACATGAAGACATGGTGCAGTTACAGTTAACTCCTTGCAGCCACCCCGATCTTGTACATGTAAATAATAACCCCTTTCTGCACTCAATCACAGTGCCAATAATTAAACCAAAGATATACCTGGCACTAGTAATCTTCCCTCCCATTCCCATATCCTAGACAATAAAAACATCCATACACGCTCAGAAAACATTGATGTAATTAACTCTTTGCTCAGTGTCAACTGCAGTGGTGTCCAAGCGTGGCTGCCATTTAATAAGCTTCTTTTGAACACAAGTACAGGTAAGACCCATTCCATTTGCTTTGACTCTCTTCCTAAATGTAAGGCTCATCCAATTACTTTGTCTGCGTTGTGTTCAAACAGTTACCTCCTTACTAAAGTTAAGTACTGTAAGTACCTGGGTGTTACGTTTGATCCTACCTTAGACTTTTCCCTTCACATCTCCAATACATGCAAGCTAGTTCACTCTAAACTAGAGCTTACTTATATAATCTGGGGTGCCATTACACCTTCTGATCAACTTGCCATTGCTCATGGAGTATTACTGCCCAGTCTACCACTCTACTAGGCTAATTCAAATATTATGTCCAGGTGGACCACAGCCTGTAATGGTGTATGTTGTTTTGCCCTATCTGCACACAGGCTGACACATCACTGTAATCTCCACAGTAACCTAGGGTGGCTATCCCCTATGTCTATCATGTACTATGGTCTGGGATGTAAAATTGACAAATTCATTAGGTCAGGTACCCCTGTCACCCTTGCAGCCATGTTTAAAAAGTTCTATCTATTGTATCCCTCCAGTCTTCCTCCCTTGAGTTACTCACTACACCTAAATGTGTTACTAATATGGGTACTCAAGGTTTTTTCCTACTTTTCTCCTCAATACTGGAACTCTGTACCTCATACCTTGCATTCCTCACTGTCTCATTCCATCTTTATAACTGAGCTCTGCAAATTTCTTATATCCACTGACAATGGCACATGTTCCTGTAATTGATGCTCTATGACAATTGCACTTGTTCTTGGCACTCAGTGCCTTTTAATCCAATGTACTATATGCGCCTTCTGTATTGTGGGAATATTTTGACAGCTGCTGTTTATTATCACTGTAACTTATATTGGTCATTGTTAGTGTTCAGATAACTGTTAATACTGATACTTTGTTCTTATAGATGTATACTGATTGTCTGCCTTACTCTGTTGTTACACTGTACTCATTTGTACTCATTGTATTTATAAGGTGCTGTATTGTTATACTGTATTAATTGTATTTTGTATGATGTATTTCTCATGGGTCGTGTCTGAAAATAGGCATTAAATTATCTAGTGCGCCTACGCGGTCAACAAAAACTAAATAGCATAAATAAATAGATATACCTGGAAGGGTATCCTGTGATAAGGGTGTCCACTGTTGAGCACTTACTAAAAGTGTGACTCGATAGCGGAGCTTGTTCACAGGGCTATTGGATGGGGGGGCGAATATGAATATAGTGACATTCTGTCGCTATATGTACATGTGCACAGTGGGAAGCGAGTACGCCATGTGACAGGCAGAAGGGGAGGGAGGGTTTATGAGGTGTAGTGCAGTGGTGGGCTGCTGAGCTGGCCATGTGGCATGGTGGGTTCATGGCAAGCTAGGGTTGGGAGGGTGTGGGTTTCGATGCTGGGTGCGTTGGTATTTTTGTGCTGGTCTGGAATTTAATTTTTTTTTCAGACCCCCATTACATGCACTTCCCTGGAGTTGAGAATCCTTTAGTAGGAGGTGCAGGGGCACAGCCACCCCTGCATAAACAAAAAAAGATATGTTTTTGTCACCCTTTTGGTCTGCGCCACAAGTGTACATTGCCGAAATTGATTTTCACCGATGTACACTTGCCCTAACAGCAATCGCCTTTCTGCAACTGCCATTATCACATAGAACCACCTGGAAGATTAGTAGTCCCACTGCTCTCATGTGGTCCCAGTACAATAAAAACAGTATCCCTGGTAATGTAGAAGTTCCCTTCCCTCACCCTGTCACATTAAAGGGGAACATTCAGCAGCGAGATCCCCACACACAAGTTTAAGAGGCTGGTCCAATTTGCATTTGTGTACACAAATATATATTTTTTACTTACTGTTTATTGCAGTATAGTTAAGTTTATCGGGCTGATTCTGCAGCCCTTAAGCTGACATTTTCTGTAACCTGAACTCCCAGAATTCTCCGCAGCTGACATCAAAGCAGAGCAGCAGCAGTGGGAGAGTCAATAGACTGCAGTGCATGTTAGAGATTTTATAAGCTCAGATCAGATTAGCATGGAACTGTTAAGACAATTTGATGATATCTTACACAGGTTAAATAAAACAGGTTCAAGGACTACTATAAATATGATACGTGGTTTCATAAAAATTGTCGGGCACAAAACAATAATTTATCTAAATGGGTGAGATATGTTAAAAAATTCCCTACAAAAAAATAACTTTAGGATGTTAAATCAGCAAAGAAAACAATATAGAGAACATGTATTAAGGCAAAAGTTTATACTTCAACAAAAACTGTGGGATCAAATGCTACAAGCTAAAATAACAAATGATAATAAAACTTTTTGGCAACTTGTAGCAAAAGAACAAAGAACTATCAAAGTCAATATGATGTGAGCATAACTCCTTTTCAATGGATAGAATACTATCATAATATTTTCTTTAATCTGAATGCAGTACCTTATAGCTTGCCTCTAATTAAATCAGAAAGAATTTGGTTTAGTTAATGAAGTACGACTGGCAATAAATAGTAGCAAGTCTAACAAAGCACTGGGACCAGATCAGATTCTGATAGATTTCTATATAAAATTCATATTGAATGGATGACCTGCTTTCTTGCTGCATTGTTTAACAAATTTATAATGTTTGACTATACACCAGATTCATGGAGAGGAAGCTATGTCATATCTATTTATAAAAAAGGGGATAAGAATTGTCCAGCTAATTACAGGCCAATTAGTCGTATTGATAACTCAGCCAAAATATATTCAAAAGTTCTTTTGTATTGTCTGGAGGATTGGGTTAATAAGAATAAAATAATATCTCCCCTGCAAGCAGGATTTCAAAAGCATAATTGAACAATACTGCAGATTTTTCTCTTAGTTCATATCATTGAAAAATATTGCAAAATAAGGATGCAACCCTTGTTCCTGGCTTTTATTGACTTCTCAGGGGCATTTGATTCACTATCAAGAGAATTCTTTGGGAAACCTTAGAAAATATGGGAATTGATCCTGATTTGCTGAACCTGATTATGAGAATATGTACAAGTACTTGGATTAAAGTTAAATATAATACAGGAGGCAAACTTACAGAAAATATTAGTACAAATTCTGGGGTTAGGCAAGGGTGCGTACTTGCCCCCTCTCTCTTTAATTTATATATAAATGATATATCTGTTAATTTGAGGGATCCATCTCATCATATGCCTAAAATACTTAATCAAGCAGTCCCAGTACTCGCCTATGCAGACAATTTTCTTCTTATTTCCAGATGTAGGCTAGGACTACAGAGAAGCCTGGCCAAGCTTGAGAAGCTGTGTAGTCTGAAATATCTGATTCCTGATATACAAAAAAACAAAGGTAATGATACTCTAAAAGAAAATATTGTAGTCTTTATTTTAATTTGCGGCCCTTGGAATTTGTACAACAAAATACATATCTAGGTGTTATAATATCTTCATCAATGTTGTGGAATAAACATATTGATTTTGTGGATGCTAAGATGAAACAATCAGCAGGTGCTCTTTATTGTTTTAATAGATTATATAGGGGAAAAACCGTTGAAGCCATGATTAAGGTTATAAATGCCAAATTCTTTGCACAAGGATTATATGCTGCAGAAATGTGGGACCTCAGCCAGACTCGGTCCCTGGGGGCTATGATTAATTTAACTTATAAAAGGACTTTGTGTCTTCCTAAATCGGCTCCTAATGCTTTAGTAAGGCAGATCTGGGACAGATTACATTTAGAGCCAAAGTAGATACCCAAATTATTAATTTTTGGTTAAGAATGTCTTCTGCCCCAGTAGGTTCCTTCATTTTTTGATTGTTTGAAAGAGAAATCAATGTACTGTGTGGAAGGTAACTACTGGTTATCTATGGTATATGATTTACTGAATAAATATGGTCTTACACAGCTTAGACATTGGCCACAACAATGAATAAGAATACATGAAAGTTATAAATATAAATGTAACCCTCTTGTTCCCAGGGGTTACTAGAATCCCATTAGAATCAGTGGCAGGCAGGGAGAGGCAGCTAGTGAAATGCCAGTTAAATGGATTTCACACTGTCTGTCTCTGGTTTCAGTCTCAGCTGAGCTGGAGGATGATGTACTCATGGAACTGTCGCAGCAGCATAAGCCACACTTGAGTTAGCTGCAGGGAGTTAGCTTTTCAATGTTCAGTTGCAGTGAGAGAGTCTGACAGTGGAGTTCCAGGAGAAGGCTGCAGCCTACAGCAGCTCCTTAGTTTTAGCTCTGACAGAGAGCTACCTCTGTGTTTTGGGTAGTTTGTTCTCACCCTAGAAGAAGAACATAGAAGACAGAGACTGAAGTGGTGGAAACCATTCCGAGTGGGTTTTCCTTTGCCCCATCCCAGGAGGGATGGGGGTGATCTTCAGGGTTCAGGGGCAATCCCCTCACCCAGTCTAGACTATGTTGATGCTGCCTGAGATTCAATTCCTCTATGAGTACCTATGACTTTTGTTTGGAAAAACCCTGGGGCACCTGCATTCCATGGTGAATTTTCTCTCTCAAAGGGATCCTGTCACCTAGACTGATTTCTGTTTAAAAGTGTCTGCTAAAGTTGGGGTCTAGTAAAGAGACCGTGCCAATTACATAACGTTTAACTTTCTGACACCTCAGAGGTGTGTGATGTAGTATATTAAGTATGAAAGACATTTCAAGATAGCATCTACAAATTTTTTGTGAGGGTGTTAGTAACCAGATGAATGGCTGAGTATAAATTTGGAAGCAAAAGGTGGGAGAACCCCCCCCCATCTCGAGCAACCAGTTTGCCTCTCCGGGTTCAGTTTGGGTACCTGTGTTTTCATTCAGTGCATTTGGCCAGTGCCTGAATAAAATAGTTTACGCAGACATGGGTTGGATTCTCTTTGAGCCTGTATGTGATCTTTGGTGGTCGAGGGTGCCACCAGTAATTCCTCATGAAATATGGGAAAGTCTCCTAGTACTGGCCATGTGTGCCTAGTCAAGAGGAAATGTACCAGTTCTGGCCATGTGTGCCAATCTCCATTTCAGAACCAGAGAGTTTGCTGTGTAATTTAGAACCAGAGAGTTCACCGTGTGTGTTCAGTATGACTATGCTAAATGGGAATTCAGGAATTTCTGTACCTCAGTAATCTGCATTAACAGTAGGAGTAGCCCTGTGGGGGGTCAATCTTCACTTTTTGATTATTCTCTGTGTATGTGAATAAAAGCCACACTCTAGACTCCCAACCTGTTTTGGACAGTACTGTTATTGCTTCCACTGTGTCTGGATTTACTTGGGTGCCCCTGACCAGAAGTGCAAACCTAGCATAATTGTGAGCAAACATTTTCTCCCAGGTACCTAGGTTGATGGCCATGGTAAATGGTCCCACCAGGTGTGTGCCAGGTAGTTGCCATACTTGGTTTGCCTGTCTGTGTATGGTAGGCTCAGAAGTATATGTGCTAGTAAACTGAACTGTAGTGACAACCCTCATCCCTCTCTTTGGTGCCATGTGGTGAGAAGAGCAGCCCTGCTAGCTAGACAAGGGGGGGCCAGTGGGGGTGGGTTATATAAAGTCTCAGCAATAATTAAAAATAAGACTCAAGAACTTGATTTACAAAAAATAAAAGAACTCAAAGTATTAACTTGGCTGATGAAAAATATTCAGGAACACTCTTTCAAGGAATATTTGAAAAATTGTAGAGGACCCAAAACTCAGGAAGGTACTAACGCTGTACCATTTTAAACTTTTTTATAGCAATGTCTTAGAAGTAAGATTTAATAAAGCACATAATCTATGTAATCATTGTCCATGCAATCTAAAAGAGATGGAGAATCTTCATCATGTGGTAATAAGATGTCCATACTATGAGAATTTGAGGAGGAAGTATCTTGCCAAACATATCGCATCATACTTTATACCCTCAGTTTATTTATTGGATTTATTGTTCAACTCAGAGAATAAACAAATATTATTTGATCTGGCTAGGTTACTTTTTGCAGCGAAGAACCATAGGGGTAGATTCAAACCTCAAGTATAGTACTAGCTGATTGTACACATGGGGAATGGATAGGATTCTATTCTAGGATCTGATTAAATTAATGGATCTTAGTAATAGTTTATAGACAAAATACTTCATTGCATAATTTATAATTAAGTGCAATATGTTTGTTTCAGAATGGCTTGGAAAATCAGTTATTTATACTTTACAAAATATTGGGTAGTTTGTGACTGATTTGCTAAATATATATCCAATTTATGCCATGCCACAAGAACAAGGTGATTGCTGTGAATTTGCACAGTAATTTCAATAATTGTTAAACTTACTAATAATAATTTATTGACAATGGACAAATGAGTCAATGCTTGCTGTTAGATGTTTTGAAAGACATATCTTATTGTAAAACCTTTTTAGTGATATTAAGTTATTGCTATGCTCGATCCTTGAAATGTCTCCCTTAGCACATGTTAGGATTTTGTATATTGTATTTTTTTCCTTTCTTTTTCATCTTTTGTACAATAGGTATGTTTTTGTAATGTGTGTAATGACATATTTTGTCGATCAATAAACTTGAATGAATGAATGCTTGGTTGTAGTCAGGTTAGTGACTTACAATTCTTTACTATTGGTATATGGTGCAGGAGGAGAGCACCACTTTTACAAGGTATGCCTTCTGAGGGGATGGGGTGAGGAGTGCACACAGTACCTTTCTTCACATTGCTAGAGCTACAGTAGACTACTTTTGGACTCATTAACTAGCACTGGGTAATCAGTCTGCTAGCAGTTCCAAAGGGTATCCCATGAATATAGTGAGTCAATTTCAGCAAGGCAATTTGAGTGATATAAAAATAGCAAATTCAGAATGGGGTATGTGCACTTAATAGTGAATGGTAAGTTTGGCGACTTTGTTTCAGATGGAGTACATTTTGTATGTAGTATATAGGGGTTTGTTTGTGAAGTCATTTCTGTGCATGCTGTCTGGTGCAGTGGTTACAGTCAGCTCCTGTGTTGCTGATGGTCCCAGGTTCAGGGCTGGCTGTAGGGAGTTTCTTTTTTTCCTCTGGTTTAGTGGCTCATTTTTTTTTTTTCTTTGCCTCCCCTTCTGCCTGCCCTCCCCATTTTGTTTCCCCCACCTGCATGTTGCCCCCCCAGAATTCTCCCCTTGCTGACTTCGGTACCTCATGGAATTGCCCCACTCCCAAGTTCTCGCCTATCCCTAATTATCACCCCCCCCCCGGTGTTTGCTATATAATTTATGGAATGCGGAGAATGTGGGAGGGCATAGCCCTCTGCATAAAAACTTAGTTTGTATCACCTCCTGCACAGAAAGTAAGTGCCGGTCACTGTTATATGCTGACACTGTAGTGCTCATCGCCTTTTTGTTTTTGGTAATGTGTACTCGCTATTTTTGGTCTGTGTCATTTAGTAGGTGCTATTATCACATAGAATCCTTCCAAAGCTATTCCAATGTACTGGTTGCCCTGTATGCATGCCAGCACCCCTCATCTGCCTATACACTATGTCATCGTTCTTGATCACATGCTAACAGTTTAGTGCCACACTACCTGTGCCTTTGAATATGACACCATACCTACTTACTTCCCGTCTGGTGTAAGAAACACAGTAAGCATAACACTAACTATTCTAATATCCTAGCCATTGTGTTTTTAGTGTGATTTAATAGAAAATCATCTTACATAATTTATTATAGAACTGAAAGCTGGACACTGACAAACTGCGTTGCAATGAATTCCTTTGTTGTCTACCTTAAAATATATATTTTCTTAGGCCATAAAACATGGCATTTGTTTTGGGAGGGCTTGCCCGAGGTTCAGTGTGGAGAATAACTCCTCCCACAACCTCTACATAAGCCCTCTGTTGACACACCTCCCTTGCTTAGGGAGTGTTTTTCATGCATTCCCACGTGGCTGTGGCTGTGCTGGGTTCTGTTCCAGCTCTCTTGTTCCCTCTTTCCCATCTTTTTGTTGTGTCACCTTTCCTTGTCCTTTCTCTACCTCCCGGTTTTGCCTGCTTCTCTTCCCTGTTTCTTCACCTGTACCCTACTGCTGGTGTGTTGCTTCATCCCCTGCACCCCCCCCATCCACTTCTGCTAGGCTTTCTTCCTACCTCCTTATTCTCTGTCCAGCTTGCTGGTCTGCTTCGGATTCCATCCTGCTGCTCCTGTCCTCCACTTCGCTTCCTTGGTACCTCTTTTTTGGGCTTTCCTATCTCACCACTCACTACCTGCCACCATTGTGTGTACCCCGTCCTTCTTTCTTCCCACATTGCCATGAAGCATAGCGGGAGTACAGCACTATGCACTTCCCCTTGTCCTCCTCAATTCGGCTGCAATGCTCAGGTACACAAGGCATACTGGTGAGTGCAACTCCTGACTGAATGTGAATGCACACATGTGCATGATATTTCATCAACCTTACAGCTCTTTCTTGCATAACTGTAAAACTTGTAGAGACCAGAACAGGTGGCACTCGTCACAATGCTGGTGCCTCAATAATAAACAACATATGCAAAAGCAGAAGTCAGGCAACACAGCAAGGCAGAAAAAATAAAAGACCTCTGTGTTAGGCCTCTATAAAAAGGCAATTTATTCAATAATAAAACAGTCACATACAAACAGGCTACAAGCCATAGACAGCACCCTCTTTTGTACTCGCAAATGTACATGTCATGTCAGGAGACACTTTGTCAATGTGTGCAGTCCTGTGCACAACACCCCATTTTATAGTGCAACACATTAAAGGGGAATGCCCCATTATAAAGTGCCACTGCATAAAAAAAATTAATCTCAGGATAACCATATAACATGTACATAGTTCCTTATAGCAAACAAATAATTAAGTCAGCACCAAAATATGATTCAAGAGCAGATACAAAAAGGAAACCTACATAAATAAATAACAAACAATAATACAGTAATTAAAAATATATTATATATATATATTCTTTGCAAAAAACTGTGTTAATGCAACAGTTAGGGTTTTTTACAGCAACTAAAGTGAGGAAATTTGCCATTAGGGTTATCACCCCTTGCACCCCACGACCACCCTGCCCTCACCAACAGGCATTGGGTTGTGGTTGGGGTCATCGGCCCTAACTCTCACCCCATTCCAAGTGCAAATAAGCTGAGATGGTGCAGTATAGGAGAATGGGGTGAGAGTCAGGACCGACAACCCCAAAGCACACCACGATGCCTGTTGCTGTGGGCGGGGTGGTCATGGGGTGCAAGGGATGGTAACCCTAACAGCGAATTTCCTCACTTTTGTCGCTGTAAAAATCCTAACTGTTGCATTAACGCAGTTTTTTGCAAAGAATTTCCTTACTTTTTGTGAAAGCATAGTAAAGTATCATGTCGTAAGTTGGTGGGAGTGCTGGGCCCACCAACTTGAAAATTTCTGCCAAACATAACAGTACAAGTACTGAATATCATATATATTTGTGGGAGCGTGCATTGGTGGGAGCGCAGGTTCCTTCAGGCCCCATGCTCCCACCAACTTGAAACTACCCAAATGTTCATTTGTCAGAGTGGCATAATTCTGCACCTATTTACATTTTACACACATAACCACTGAAAACTACCTCTGTGGCAGTAAGGCTAGCTACTCTATAAATGTCAAGCCACTACCACAATGCAGAACGTGATCTGCAAAATGTAAACTGTGTCATGCAATACATCCACAGCAAATTAGGTTTCTGACATCTAAACACCATAATTCACATCAACAAGACATCCCCTCAATACTCCCCAAATTTCAAGTTAAAAGACAAAACCGTTTCTGAGATATTTAATTTTAAAGTTTTTGCACCTTTAAAAATTCTCTGATTGCGAGAATCGGCCACGACCTCACAATCAAAATTCATCTTTGATCGTGAAGGGACATCTGGACATAAAATTTGGGCTATCTGGTCCCTCCCAGAGACATCTGATCCAGCAAAAATCTGGCCATCTCGTTCCACCCTCACAAACAAAGCTCACGATCAAAGAAATCTCGTGACTAAAGAATTTGCAGTCTCGCGATCAAAGAATTTAAAAATGTTAAAACTCCATTTTTTGACACAACTACATTAAACCACAGGCATGGCTCAATAGAGGGAAGCCCCCTGAGCAAAACCCATCATGTTTTACTTTAGAAGTCACCCTTGGGCTGAGATATTTGTTTTTTTCCAACCCCAAACTGAAAACAAGATGGCGGCTGTCGTGATCGATAAATTTCTCACTATCAAAGAATCTTTGGTCATGAGCCTGCAAATTGTTTGACCGTGAGGAGTGATCAGATGGCCAAAAACCCATTCTTCTTTGCAAATTAATAAATTTTTCCATAGATTTATAATAGGAACTAAAAAGTTTAATAACTTTTGAATGGATTAATATTTTTTCACCAATCAAAAAGTGGCATGTCCCTTGACCCAAGCTTGTTCTATGGCCATGCAGCACCACAGACAAAATCCCCCCAAAACTGCCCTCAAAACTGGTGAAAAGTGAATCACTGTACAAAAACTGTAAGTTCGACTGAAATGCATTTTGGCAGATCAAAAGATCTACCATGCCCCACTGTGCATACCAAATTTCATGCAAATCTGCTGAATGGGTCCAAAGTTATCAATGTACAAAATTTCAAGTTTAACATTAAAGTGCCTTTATAACTCTAACTATAGTGGCGCGACTGTGCCCCTATAATATATATAGACATATCAATATAAACAATAGATAAAGCAGACTATCATATACATATAGCAACTAATAATGGCTCCTATCTTTGAGAAATAGCACAATACTGAAAGCTGCATAAAGCCCCTTTTCTCTATGGGCTGCTAGGAGGCACTGACATCTTCTCTCCATCTGTAATAGTTTATTATGTATTTTGCCCCCCCCCCGGGATGTTTGGAAGTACCTTCTGTAAACCCTGAAACTAAAAATAGTGTCTTGTGCCCTTATTTATAACACGTACAGCTAGGGCATTTTTGGTATCCGTATTGGAAATACATCTAAGGTGTTCAGCAATTTGGCTCTTAAAGTTCCTTTTTGTCTTACCGACATAAAAATCATTACAACAGCAAACAGTTAAATATATCACATATTTGCATTTGATTACAACACAGAACTGCAATATGGCGAGACATCAGGACAACGTACCACATCCTTTTTTAACCAGGAGGATCTAGACACACCTCCCTTCCATCAGCAAGGTTTATAGGTCCCATCAATTTTTCCACTCTCCCAAATGGCCCAGTTAGTGCAAACTCTAAATCAAGGAGAGAGCACTGGCACACAAAGAAGATTGCAGTAGATTCAAATGAAGCAGCTAAAGGATCTCAGAAAATGCATGGGAATAAATTGCCGGTCCTTTTAAAAATGACTGGAAAGCTGCAGAAATTGGAAATCGATGGTCCTATGGACCAATTTTTTGTAGCTGCTTCTGACAATGGAGAAAATAGGGCAAGGGATGACAATCTTTCAGTGGAGAGTAAAGAGCTGTCTACCTCCCAACAAATACACTCCTCCCCCGAAGTCCCTCTCAAGATGCGTCTGTAAGAACTGACCATGTTATCTCAAATATTTCATACACAACTATAGCTCCATCATCAGATATACTCAATGGTTCAGCTCAAAGTTAATCAAATAGTGAACCAATAGTTACTTTCTCCAGTCTCAGGTCTATAGGAGACAGTACTAAAGCAGATATACAAAGCATATCATCTAGCAATGATATAAACACTTTCTTGAAAATCCAACAAGCACAAGAATCCCAGTTGAAAGACATGAGATCTGGTTTCCAAAATATGCCACTGGCATTTGACTCCAACAACAGTTTTGTATTTCATCTTCATACTAAGATGGAATCTCTAACTAATAGGCTATCAGAATTAGAAACCAGAGTAGGTATCATGGAGGACCAATTGACTCCATTACAAAATAAATTGACATCATGCCAAAAAGAGCTCTTATATCAGCAACACAATGTTCTGGATCTACAGTCTCATTCTAGCAGAGAGAATTTAAAAATCGATGGGCTACCAGAGGGCTTAGAAAGCTCAAATATGCTCCAGTTTATAGAGTAAACACTATCTGAAGCCTTGGGGAAAAATACCCTGAAGAAAAATGTAATTAGATTGTGCCTACAGAGGCTTTTCATCCAGAAGAGACCTCCCTAGATTTGTTTTTGTCAAACTGCACCATTTCCATGATAAGGAAGAGTTACTCAGAAAAGCAAGAACTGAGAAAGGAATCTACGGTCTCCATCTACAAGTCTATCCAGATCTCCCACCTGCAGTAATAGCAAAACACAAACCATTTGATGGTGTAAAGAAGCTTCTAAGAGAAAAAGGCATTTCACATAACCCGATACATTCTGGTCAATTGAAAATATTTCTTAATGGAACACTGCATATTTTCAATACTCCAATGAAGACAGATCAATACCTGAAAACCTATTTTCATCATGCAAAGGGGCATACTTGAACAAATCTGGAACTCTTTTGGATGACTTAATTAATCTATAAGGATATACTCAATGGGGTGGAGGAGAAGATGGACAAGGAGAAAGAGAATGTGTAGAACCACAAATTAATTAATACTAATAAAAAATACATTTTACATATACACACATTGAAATTGTGATTGGCTTCTTAATTTAATTTTAGTAGGGGAAAGCATTCAGCTAAAATAAGTATGAACATTACCCCTGCGGATAGCCTCACGTTCACCCATCCAAAGCATTGACTGTCTTTGTAGACTGTCATACAGTGGAGGGATACTCAACATTAAGTCTGAGTAAGAGTTTTGTGTCACAATCTGGTGGGGGGGTAAACTATGTAAGGGATGTATTCAGCCAGGTAATGACCATAATAAAAGTAACAACTATGGAAGTATGTGTTATTTAACAATTCAATTGTTCCTTGTGTTGAAGCAGCTTCTTTATATAAGTACTGGAACTATAATAAAATGGAGGATAAGTTAAAATGTCTGATTTGGAACATTAAGGAAGTGAAGGATAGGACCAAATTTTGAAAAAAGAACTCAATATGCAAACCATATAAAAGCTAATTGTCTCTTATTACAGGAGACCCATTTTGCCGATAATGATTTTTGATACTTTTACAGTCTGTTTACAGGTCATGGGATACACAGCATATTCAAATAACTCTAGGGGTACAGCACTCATATTTAAAAAGTCTCTAAATATTAGAATAACCCTGACTACAGTAGTTAGACTAGGTAGATATGCTATAGCCTCAATTTAAAAAGAATTTAAATTATTAACAATCTGTTCTATTTATGCACCGAACAATGATGACCCAGATTTCTTTGCACATCTCTTTGCCACCCTAAGTCATTTTCAAGGGCCATTTATTATTGGTGGCAATTGTAATATCCTGTTATCAAATCTTGAAATATTTGCGGGGGGATACAAAAAAAGAGGGCCATAAAAGTCCTAAAAAATGCATGTTAGATCTCAAATTAATAGATATTTTTAGAGAATTATACCCATCCTGGAAAAAATTATCTTTCTTTTCAACCGTCTATAAGACATCCTCAAGAATAGACTATTTCCTCATTTCAGAGGAAATACTGAATAATACATCTAAGATTAACTATGGAGCTATTAAAATCTCAGACCATTCTCTAGTAGTCTTGGAAACAAATTTTCTCAAGGACGACATTAGTTATGGTAATTTTTGTTGGAGATTTGATAATATGTTATTAAGAGACTCTAATTTCAAACAAAAGTTAAGGGAGGAAATTAATTCATTCTTATCAAAAAACAATAAAAGGAACTTAGGTGGAACAGTTATCTGGGAATCATTAATAGCCTACAGGACAGGCTGTATCTTCTCTTATGGATGTTTTTCAAGAAAAAAGCAGAATGAAAAAAATCACTGTATTGGAACATTAGCGATTTGCAGCAGAAGCATCATATAATCTATCGGGCACACAAGAAGACCTGAACCAGGTATTACGAATAAGAGAGGAAATGAATAAAATAATTTCTTAAAAAGCAGAAAAAGCTTTTTTGAATGCTAGATCTAAATATTATTTCTTTGCGGAGAAGCCCGATAGACTCTTAGCTTATCAGTTACAGTGCGAGCATAACTTGAATACTATATTTAAATTACATCTTGATTCAGGGGAGATGATCACCTCACATTTAGAAATTAATAAAGTTTTCCAGAATTGTTATGAGAAATTTTATACACCAGATATCCACCCCTCACAACAAGAAATTAATCATTTTTTTAGAGAATATTCCTCTGGTCCCTTTTTCAAATAAAACTAAACATACGTTTGATAAATCACTTAGTATAGAAGAGATTAATTCAACAATACAGTCTTTCAAAAATAATAAATCAGCAAACACAGATGGGTTCAATGCTAAATTTCAAAAAGAATGTGTAGATCTTTTGTCCCCCTTATTCCTTCAAGTTCATAATGATTCCGAGAATCTCCATACCCTCTCAGATTCACAAAATGATTCTATAGTTATACATATTAAAAAAAGAAAAGGATTCCACAAAGATAAGCCCATATAGACCAATAGCTCTGATGAACATAGATTATAAAATCATTATGAAAATACGAGCGACTAGACTAGCTGAATTCATAAACATCATTATCCACTCAGATCAAACCGGTTTTATTCCAGGGAGACACCTAACAACAAACATCAGAAAAGCCATAAATATATTGGAACTATCTATATGATTGGAAATGGCAATCATTTTACTAGACGCTGAAAAGACATTTGACTGGGTACATTGGCCTTTTTTATATTCTTGTTTATCTAGATTAAATTTTGGAGATAAGTTCCTAGCTTGGCTCAAAATGGTCTATGGAAAACCAAGAGCAAGAATTAAAACAAATTCAAATATTTTGATTACTTTCTCTTACAAAGGGGGGGTCTGTTAAGGTTGCCTCCTATCCTCTCTTGTATTTGCAATCTATAGTGAAGCCTTGGCCTTATCAGTCAGAAAGAATAATCAAATTAAAGGCATAAAAATCAATCAAAGCTCTTGTAAAATGTCATTGTACGCAGATGATGGGCTAATATTTCTAGATGACCCTGGCAATAATGCCAATTAATTAGAAAGAGAAATTGAATGTTTTTCCAGCGTATTAAGATATAAACTAAATTGGGGTAAATCTGAATGTATATACAATGGTACTAAAATAGGCAGCTCAGCTTTGCTTCCTAAGTCAACCATTAAAACAGAATTCAAATATTTAGGAGTCACTTTAACTAAAGAATTTAGAAATTTATACAAAGCGAATTATCCTCTATTTGATAATATGAAGGCAGACCTTGCTAGATGGATTAATTTACCCCTTTCTATTATAGGCAGGATAAATATCCTTAAAATGAACATTCTCCCAAGATTCTTATTTTGTTTTCAAGCTCTTCAAATATTCTTAGATAATCTTTTCTTTACAAAAATAAATAAATACTTTAGGCAGTTTATACGCAAAAATAAAAGGTCAAGAGCATGCTTTAACAGATTGAACCCTCCTTTGAAACAAAGGGGTCTTGGCCTCCCATTTCTCAAATTGTACTATTGGGCTATGCAGTTGGAACAGATGCTGATGTGGTTTTCAAACAATAATGAGGATACTGACTTAACAACAGTTCTTGTAGAACTATTGTGCTCTCCATTCCAACATTGATATCAAGTGCTATATGTTAACTGTGAAAATAAAATATATAAAAACAAGATTTTAAGTGCAATGAAGAATATTTCCAGGGTTTGGAAAGAGGCCCACACTTATCTAGGATTTAAAGCTATTCTTTTTTGGCTCTCACCTTTATATATGAACTCTAATCTTAGGTTCACTCAGGTAAATAAAGATTTCTCTATATGGCAAAGAACTGGTTTAGATTATCTGGGTCAGTGCTTACAAAATGGTAATCTAAAAACACATGAAACAATTAAATTATAATTAAACTTACCAGATGGCAGTTATTTAGCCTATTTACAATTGAGAGAGTTTTATTTAAAAAATAACATTAAAATATTTAAATTATCCCTCTTAGAAAGTTTGCTGAGTGGTCCCCAGAATAAAGAAAAACTGATATCAAAAATCTACACTGTATTATTGGAGACCAACAAATGGGATGCAAATCTTTTTTGGTAAAAATAGTCAGAAGAATTGATCATTCCAATACAAAACATAAATTGGTCTGAAGTCTTAGCATCACCTGAAAGAGCTTCAAAAAACTGTAAGCTGAGATAAATTCAATTCGATCTAATCCATAACTTATATTATACCCCAAGCAAACTTAATAAGTTTGATCCCATTCAATCTGACCTTTGTACTCATTGCAAAAGCCAAAAGAGAAACTGAACCCACATGGTGGTACGTTGTCTAGGGTCAATAACATTCTGAAATAAAATTAAAGAATGAATCTCAAAAATATTAGATAAAAATATCCCGTTTGATCCTGGAATCCTTCTTTTCGATTTAGTACTGGATATAGGTATTTTGGAAGAGGAGAAAATGTTTGTCTCTCTAGCTTTGGTCCTGGCAAAAAAAGTTATTCTCTTGCACTGGAAGGATGAAGAGCCACCAACATTTAAGAAATAGCTAACCCTCTTGATAGATTGTGGCAACTTGTAAAGGATTTATTAAATAAAGGAAGGTAAAGAAGCTCTCTTCAACCGGATTTGGCTCCCTTATTTCACGTACATGGCACACAGATAATGAAGAAACTTTAACAATTGACATTAATTAGGTATAGTAAGGAAGACTGCTTTCCCCTGTACTGTGATGTCACGCAGATGTCAATACCTGATGATGTACAAAATTGCCTAAAAGTGGGTATCGGACTGAGTACAAAATAAAAAAAAAATTATTGCCAAGATTTTTCTGGGGTATTGCCAAAAGACAAAGATAATTAATGTTGTTAGTCACTAAACTTTATGCCCTCAATACCTGATTAAATTTTTAATATATATTTAAAAGTTAAAAAATGTAACTCAATATTATTAAATTTCATGCCATTGAATTAGTTGACTATGGTCAAGCATTTTATGTGCATCTGTGCACATGTCCCATAAAGCATTGAAACTCAGTATCTATTCACCACTGGCAGTCTGCATGGGTCTGCAAGAGGGAAATGCATGCAGTTACCAAGACACCCACTCCAGCAACATTCTGAATCCAGACTTATCATCTACAAACTGAGTCTTTTCAGAATCAATTTGAATTTTTTTGTGATCTAAAGGCTGCTGTTAAACAAAAATCTAGTTCACACTTTGAAAGTTGCCATTTTTTCTGTTTTTCATGTTTAGTACACAGAGGCTTAAGAAACAATCTGGCAAACTGTAGTAAAAATCATGACTTTCAAGAAAGCCACAACTGCTTTGATATTGTGGCACTTGATACTAAATTGTAACAGATCATTTTCATGTAATATATAGGGTGCTTAGACAATTCTTTGTTTTTGTATTTTGATATGATATTGAGGGGGTGGTCTAAACACAGAAATCAATAGTTATTATTGGCATTTCAACTTAACATGTCAAACGTGGTGTGTATTTATACTGAGACATTTGCTAAAGATTGATTTAAACTCTCGACTCTCATTTTTGTTTTGTTTTACTATTACCTGCAATCATTATTTGTTTGCTTGTTAACATTCCTAGATAGTTACTACTAGGAAGGCTGAAAAAATTAGCACCAGGAGTGGGTCAGAAACTTATAATGCCCCAAAATAGCAGCTGCCATAAAAGGGGTGAAATGGAAACAAAATAATTTAAATCAAGAAAATCTAAGGTGGCCACAGGTTACAGAGGGCTTTATTATCGTCAAAGAGAAAGAATATGATCAACCTGCAGAGTCCATTTAAGATACATCTTCGATATATCAATTGTAGAAGATTCTGAAGTGCAAGCAGGAAATATGGCTGTATCCAAGCTACTCTCCCCATTTAAATCAGTAAAGGTGGCTGATGGACATGGCTGAAATGATTGTTCAGGTACATAGAGAAGATATGTCAATTGACTTACAGAAGAACAGCACAGGTCAAAAATTCTCTAGGTCACAAATATGTAGAAAAATATGAAAATTTTAAGTTGGTTTGATGGCCTGATTCTTGTGCAAAATGTATCCACTACAAAGGTCCTTAGGGGTTTATTAGAGTGTCGCCACAATACCATTCAGGGCTTAAAATCTTTTACCTCCAACTTTAAAAATATGTCTCCTTGTCTATATTGAAGAATCACCAGAAATGATAAGCAAAGGCATGAATAGAACGTCCTTGAAAGAGAAAAGTTATATTGAGCTAACTCAATTAGAAATGCAGTCTTCTCCATGTTCTACAGGAAACCCAGACATTTGTGAGAAAGCAGGATTAAGAAGAGAGAAGGAAGTAGGCAGCAATGGAATGACAAACTCAGTTGTAATACAGCATCTATTGATTAGGGCAGAAATAATGATTGTAATGCAGCAAATGGCAAGAATGGAAGAAAGCCTTCTCCGTAGAATGATTGAATGACCAAGATAGTGGCAAAGTAGCATGCAGTTTTCAATGGTCACAATTCAAACAACACAAGTAAACCACTCAAAAACTAATATCAATAACAGAATGAAGATAACTGTATTTAGAGATGGAACTGATCAAACAAGACAAAGGAGGCTAGATGACCATGTACAAGAAACTAAAGCAGCACAGGAAGTAGAATCCACAATATGTGACCTTCTCTGTGGTTGGTATAGCAAAAAGTCAGAAACAGGTTAATCTTGCTTAAGACAAATAATTTTATTTATTTATTTGAATTTTGATGATTGGGTAAGCCCTCTGAGACTAGAAGTCCCTTCTTCAGGGGCGAACTAGAATTCAGTACGTACAGTGAAGGACATAGATGCACAGTATAGAAAAAGACAGTGTAGAGTATCATACAAGATAACATTTACAAATATAGACATGTATTAAATTAGTTACACAATACTGTAAAACATATACTCATGTATACAATTCTTTCTCATAGACTGAATATTGACATACAGGAGGACCAGCCTACACTTGTCATCCCTTTACTATCTTGCATATACATATGACATTAAGGTTGGGTGGGGGGGGAAGGGCAGGACTTCAACAAAAGCATTTACAGGGGGCTGTGGTCCAGAAGAGGGATTTTAGTCTATTTTTAAACAGTGCTAGAGCAGGGCAAGTCAGGATCCAAGGGTGTAGGGAGTTCCAAAGGTGTGGGGCAAAGAATGAGAAAGACCTTCTACCTATATCATACCACAGTTTGGGGACTTCCAGCAGTGAGAGGGCTGCAGTTCTAAGAGATCTGGCAAACTGCTTGAATTGTATAATGCCAAGGAGACTGGATGGGGAGGTGGATTGCAGGAGCTTAAAGGTAATGCAAAATAGGGGGGTATCACAGTTTGGTCTCAAAGGAGGACCACCCCAGGGTTATTTGCACTGAGCAATGATGAGTTCTGCTGTGTGCACCACTCACAACGCACCCAGTCCTGTGATAAAGTGTTTTAAGCCTGGAGTGGGTGGCTTCTTGGACAGGCTGTAACACTGGAGCACCATACAGTGAGAGCGGGAGGAGGGTGCTGCTAGCAATGGTGTGCCATGGCTCTCTAGTAAGGTTGGAAGACAGTCAATATAGTAGCTCACGTTTCAGGTTTAGGGTTTTGGGTTAGTGCATCCACATGTAGTTCAAAGGTCATGGTTTGGTCCAGGACCACCCCTAAATACCTAAAAGCCTGGAGCACCTCCAGGATGTCTCCAGTGTGAGTGGTAAGTTTAAGGAGTTGCTGTCTATCTATGCCAAGAGTTTTGTGACTGAATAGCATGGCTTTTGATTTTTGGGCATTAAGAATGAGTTTATTGAGCATAAACCAATTTTCTAGTGGTCTGAAGTCATCCACTAGTTCAGTATTAATCAGGGCTAGGTCTGGGGAGGACCTGTAGAGTATAGCATCATCAGCATATAGCTGGACTGCAGCTCCCCAGCAGTTCTGGGATAGTTCATTGATATAAAGTGAGAAGAAAAGGGACCCAAATATTGATCTTTGGGGTACCCCATCAGTGATTAATCTTGGAGGTGAGATCATACCCTCCCATTTGACACTCTGTTTCCACCCATTCAGACAGTTCTGAAACCAGCTGCAGGAG
Organism: Neoceratodus forsteri; assembly: GCA_016271365.2. Taxonomy (NCBI): domain Eukaryota; kingdom Metazoa; phylum Chordata; order Ceratodontiformes; family Ceratodontidae; genus Neoceratodus; species Neoceratodus forsteri. The sequence goes on from CM028133.1 coordinate 153,231,504, forward strand.
AGGTCATCGAGTCCACAGTTCCAAAGTTTAGTAAATAGTAGGTTGTGACTGAACAAATCGAACACCTCTGTTAGGTCTATGAAAATTACTCCAGTAGCCATTCCCTGGCTCATGGCATTGATAATGTCACTGGTGACCCTTATCAGGGCCATGTTGGTGCCATTTTTTTTTTACAAACCATGCTGGAAGTGTGTAAGCGAATTGTGACATTCAAGGTAGGCAAGGAATTGCTCATGTAGGAGCCTCTCCTGAAGCTTGACAATTGTACAGAGGAGGGATATAGGTCTGTAATTTTCAATCTTGCCCTTTGCCCCCCCCCTTATGTATGGGCACCATGACTGCCATTTTCCATTTACCAGAGACAGTACCAGCTAAGAAGGACTTATTAATAAGGCTTCTAGTTGGGGTGTAATGACTGGGGCTGCTATTTTCAGAAAGTGTGATTCTAGAGTGTCACTACCTGGTGAGCCTACACTTTTTAACCTCTTTAATTGCTTAAAGACTTCCATTCTGGTTACTATTTTAAGGTGGAATTTTGGTGTAGATGTTCTATTTCAGGGCTATAGTAGAGGAGTTTCAGTGTTTTCATATGTCTGCTGATTTAAGGAAGTTTGGATAATAGTTGGGGGAGTGTGAAAGGAGGCTTTCAATCTAAGTCAGTGAAAAAGTGATTAAATTCAGAGGCAATTGTTTGGGGGTTAGAAAGAACTTGGTCATTGCAGGGAATAACTGGGCAGAACCAGTATCTTTTCCATTGAGAAGCTGGTTTATTTGGAACCAGAAATGTTTAGGGGAGGAGAGATATTTTGTCTGAAGGGACTTTCGGTTGGTCTGCTTAGCAGTTTTAAGTGTGCTTTTGCAGGTGTTCTAAAGGAATCTGTAGGAGTGCCAGTCAAGAGGGTAGCCTAGAGAGCTTATACCACAGCCAGGCTTTATCTGTAAGTACTGAGGTTTTATGGAGCTCACTACTGAGCCATGGGACAGAGAGCCCTTTTGCTCTGTGTCATCTAATAGGAGCAAATCAATACACAATGGGCCCTATGCACAAATGGATGGGTTTTAATGTATTGTTTAAATCATGTTATTTTCTATGTTCATATATGTCACCTGTTTCAGTATTTTACTCCCAATCTCTATTTGTACTTGATGCAAAGCCTTTGTAAAAGAACCTCTGGTTCAAAGGTATTGTAATCCTTCTAATAAATAAATAAATTAATTAATTAATTAATGTGCCTGAGGCACATAACCCGCCTGCATAGCTCCGCACCTGTGGACAGGTGCACACTGGGCAGAATTAACTAATGGCCAACACCTGTCTCCCCCAATGCGCAGGTCTATGTAGGGTGGCCAGGGTAGGTGATGCAGACCCAGCCGGGCATCAAATTGGATGCCCACCCTTGGTCTGCGGTGGATCACCTGCACAACTGTGTGTGGGTCTGGGTGCATGAATTGCACCCACAGACACCTGGACCCACACAGCAATGCCCCATCAGGTGCTGGGTCACTGGCAACACCCCCAGTGCATGGTGGCCACCAGCACCACTCTTCCCCAGCCCAAGTCATCCCATTGCCCATGGAGCAGGATGCCCTCCAATGCATACTTCACATACTGGTGTGCCTACTGCCCCACACAGGCAATCCCCAAACACTTGTACCCCCAACCCAACACATATGTTCTGTGGTGCTCTCCCGACCACACCCTACCCATACCTGCAGGTATGACAAAATAGGTTTATACATGTAGTGTATTTTATTATTCTAGTTATCTATTGCATCAGCACATTTTATGGTTGTTATCCAATCAGAATTTAGCACTGTCACTTTAAGATTGTGGTTTAAAAGGAGGGACGTTATATCAGTGGACCACTTCCTGAAGAAGCCTCAGGGAAACTAGTTGAAGTCAGAGGAGTCATAGAACCATAGAAGCATATAATTTGATGGCAGATAAGGACTGCTTGGCCCACCTAGTCTGCCCATTTCCCTACCTAATGGATAAGCTGCAGATCCTAGTTAACCAACAACCTACTTCCTCCTGCCCCCCACTAGAATTGCCTTATGTCTGTCACATACATTCTTGAATTCTCCCACTGTTTTTGACTCTATGATCTCCTCAGGAAGGCTGTTCCATGCATCTACAACCTCCTCTGTGAAGAAATACTTCCTCACATTACCTCTCAGTCATCTCCCCTCTATCTTCAAATTGTGCCCCCTTGTTCTTGCACATCTTTTTTTCTGAAAGATGCTACCCTCTTGGACTTTATTGATTCTCTTGAGATATTTGAAAGTTTCTATCATGTCCCCCCTCTCACCCCTTTCCTCGAGGCTATACATCTTAAGCTTCTTTAGTCTTTCCTCATATGTCTTCTGGTGCAGACCCTGCCCCATTTTGGTTGACCTCCTCTGAACAGCCTCCACCCTGTCTATGTCTTTGCGGAGAGGGGGTCTCCAGAACTATACAGAGTACTCCAGTTGTGATCTTACCAACTGTCTTTACAGAGGGCAAACAACTTCCTGTTTTCTACTGGTGATGCCGCTCCCTATGAGTCCTGCCTGTTTGTTCCTTGGTCCGTGCACTTTGGAGGTTTGCACGTTTTATCTGCCTTATTAAATTATTGTGAATGTGAGCATTTTCTGCTTTTTGTTGTGGTTGGTAGTGCTGGAACTCTGTGTTTTGGCAAATTTAGAGAACATTTTTGATCAATGGAAAATACAAGACTTCACAGGACACTGCAAACCCTTTTTGCATCATACTATTTCTTGTTGAAAATCCACATTTTTCTAATTACTTACTTTCTCAAAAATTCATTGATGTTGCTGGTTGTGTTATCTCATTCCTTTCAAAGTAGAACTGAAATGCATACAAATGGTATAATTGTCTTCAACTTTGTTTAGTTTTAAACCTTGATAAACCCTTATTGAATCCTTCCTGAGTATTAGCAACACTCCCAAGCAGTAAAGCCACTCATGTAATTGTCTCCTCTCCTGCCACCGCATCATGCATGGCTGGACTGAGTTGAGCATCTTCCCACGTCCAGCAAAGATGCAGTATTCTAGCTAGCAGTATTCAGCGGGGACTGCCCCTGACGTCAGTCCTGCCCCCGACATCAGGCATAGTACATAAGGGGGCGATCCCCTAGAATCCCCAGTTCTCCCACCAAAGACTCCCGGCCGCTGGATGACATCAGAAGAGGAGACTGAGGATCTGCCATCAAATGGCAGTCAGATGTTGAGACACCTGATCCTAGGAGAAGGATGTTGGAACTAGAACCTACCTCCAGCAAGGATGGTGGGAGGGAAAGTACTTGCTGCAAGAACTGTTCTCGAAGATCTACTGTTATGGTAAGTTCTTACGTAACTGTACTATCTTACTTTGAGAAACAGCTCTTGCAGCAGGTTACACCATTAGGACTGATTCCCAAGCAATCATAGAAATCCCACACCATTGGGAGGAGGAAAGGTAGAAATCCTTCAACAAAATCAAGCCTAGGACAGAAGTCCCTGAAGGACTGCTAGACCAAAATCTGCTCTTTGCCTAGATGCAATGTCCAGGCTATAATGCCTGATGAAAGTGTGTACGGAGTTCCAAGTTGCTGCAGCACAAATAGCTGAGGTGGACACGTTCTTTAAAGCTGCAAAGGAGGTAGCCACCCCTCTGGTGGAATGACCCATAACCATGCCTGGTAAGGGTTTGTTGCGCTTCTGGTAACAGAACGTGATACACTTAATGAGCCACCTGGATAGCAACTGTTTCAAAACAGAAGCTCCCATCATCCTTTGGGCAAAGGAGACAAAAAGCTGGTCCAATTTTCGGTGAAGTTTGCTTCTGGTCAGGTAGTATCTGAGACACCTATGCACATCCAAAGTGTGCAGGAGGGCTTCTCCTCAATTAGAGTACTTAGGGAAATACACTGGTAGATTGATATCCTGATTAAGGGTGAGAGCTGAGACCACCTTAGGTAGAAAGTTAGGATTAGTCCATAGGGATACCCTGTCTTGGTGGAACACCAAATAAGGTTCTTTGCACATAAGTGCATGGAGTTCAGAAATTCTTCTGGCCAATGTTACGGCAACTAAAAATGTCTTCCAAGTAAGAAGACGTAGCTCGCAATCCACGGCTGGTTCAAAGGGTGGCAGTGTAAGCTGCTCCAGGACATAGGGTAGATCCCATGGTGGAATCTGATCTTTTATCGGAGGTCTAAGGTGGAGGACACCCCTCAGGAAGGCTCGTGTCATGTCCAACTGAGTTATAGTGCATTGGCCTATAGGAACGTGATAGGCTGAGATGGCACAGAGTTGTACCTTAATCGAGGAGTAAGCCAAGCCTGTCTGGAAAAGGGGCAGTAGGTAGTCCAAGACCAACTTCTCTGGACAATCCAAAGATGAAAAACCACATGCTTGAACCCATATACAAAACCTGCGCCACTTCATGGCATAGGTCACATGGGTGGCCAGTTTCCTAGCAGCAGCCAGAATGTCTGCTACCTCTTGCGAGACCCCATGTCACATCATGGCTATGTCTCTAGGAGTCAAACGTGTAGGCTCAGGGAACGTAGGTCCAGATGGACCAAGGAACATGTCTCCTGACACAGCAAGTGGGAGCTGATTGGCAGCGGCACTGGAGGTTCCCAGGACAGCTGATGCAAAAGAGGGAACCAGATCTGCCTGGGCCAAAATGGCATGATAAGCATTAGCGTTGCTTGCTCTCTGTGAAGTTTCAGAAGAACCCTCTGGATCAATGGAAAAGGGGGAAAGCATAGAGGAATCTGCCTGCCCAGGAGAGGGACATGCGTCTCACCAGAAAACACCAGGCCATGGAGCTAGCGAGCAAAAATTGGGCAGTTTTGCATTGGAGAAGGACATGAAAAGGTCTAATTCTGGAGTGTCCCATCTGAGAAACAGATCCTCTACTACCTCCTGGAGTAGTTCCCATTCGTGGATTTTGGCCTGAGAGTGGCTCAGGCCATCTGCGATGACACTGGGACATGAACAGCAGTGAGGTTTGCGCTGTGTTGCAAAACCCAGTCCCACACCCTCATGGCCTCCCTGCAAAGTGGGTAGGAGTGGGTGCCTCCTTGTTTGTTGAGGTAATACATCACTGTGGAACTGTCTCTTTGAAACAGAAGAGTACCCAGTAGGATCTCCTACTGGAAGGCTTGCAGGGTGTGAAGAACTGCTCTCATTTCCAGGATGTTTATGTGGAGATGAGACTCTTGGGCCATCCACAGGCCCCGAGACTGAACACCGTCAAGGTGTACTCCCCATCGGAGTCCTGAGGCATCTGTGGAAAGTGTCACAATTGGAGACGGCACAGTGAAGGGGATTCCCGCAAATAGATTCTTCGAATCTCGCCACCATTGCCAATCCCAGATTACGGCCTTCGTGATCTGGACTGGCTGCTGCAGATGGTCTTGCTTTTGATCCCATTGGACCCTTAACATCTACTGGGTTACCCGCTTGTGGAGATGGGCTAGCAGGACTGTTGCAATGGCCGCAGCCATGTGTCTGAGCAGGCAAAGGACCTGTCTTGCAGGAACAGTCGTCTTCACCGAAAAGTCCCTGATGAGGGATCTGATGTGTTCCGCTCTGTCCAGGGGGAGAAAGGCTTTGCCCTGGATGGTGTCCAGAACTGTACCTATGAACTGCAGAGTCTGAAACGGAACCAGGCATGACTTCTTCTCGTGATTGATGATGATGCCCAACGTCTCGAACAGAGACCGAGTACGGTGAATGGCAGACATCAGGGCCTCCCTGGAGAGCACCATGAGAAGCCAGTCATTCAGGTAGGGGAACACGTAGTGGCCTTGTCTTCTCAGAGATGCTGTTACGACTGCCATGCACTTCATAAACACCCGAGGTGCGGATGACAGCCCGAAGGGAAGGGCTCGGAATTGATAATAGCGACCCTGAAACTCGAAGTGCAGGAACTTCCTGTGCACTTGAGCAATGGGTATGTGCAGGTAAGTGTCCTGCATGTCCAGGGATGCTAGAAAGGTGTCCTGCTTGAGCATGGGAATCAGGCCTGGGAGGGTCACCATGCGGAAGCGTTTGTACAGGACTGATTTGATGGGTCGCTGAGGTCCAGTATCTGACGGAGGTCATCTGTTTTCTTTGGAACCAGAAAGAAGTGAGAATAATATCCTAGACCACTCTGGTTCCATGGTACGTGCTCTATAGCTTGTTTTTCCAGAAGCGCGAGCACCTCCTGCTGTATGAGCAGGGCATGCTAACCCGAGTAACGGGAAAGCAGGGGAGGTCTGGTGGGTGAGTGGTCAAGAAAGTCTATGAAATGGCCTTTCTTGACCAATTGAAGAACCCACCGGTCGGTGGTAATCGACTGCCACCCTGAAAAGTGGCGGGTGATGCGACCCCCGACCTTTTGCGCCCATTGATCCAGAGGAGGGGTGGGGGGCCAGGAAGGAGTCATGCTGTGGCAGCACTGGTCCCTGCGGGCTGGGCCAATTTCATGTAACGTTGGCCTCTGCCTGGGGATGACTTCACCTGGGCTTTAAGCAGAAAAGTGTCCCTTTGCTGCTGGCTGGAACATGGCTGCTGCCTTTGATGCCGTCTGCAAAAACTGCTGTGGTTCCTGCAAAGGAACCTGGCCTGGATCTGTACATGGCCTGTACAGACCGGACTGCCTTCCCAGCATCCTGGAGTTTGGTGATGACCTTCTCCAAGGGTTCACCAAAGAGTACTTCGCTGTTATGTGGGACGTCAAGAATGTTCTTCTGTATATCCGGGGTGAGGCTGGAGACGTGGAGCCAAGAGTGTCTCCGGAGACAAACGCCTGAAGCTGCAGCTCTGGCAGATGAGTCCACAGAATCGTATGTGGCTGATAGCACTTGGGTACCCACATCTGACCCTGTGTGGAGAAGACTGAGGAGCTCCGCCTTTTGATCGCCATCCGGAAGCCTATCGACCAGGTCCTGGTCCTGTTCCCACAGGGCGTTCTGAAACTGTACCATGTGGGTGAGGTAGTTCAGAGACTTGATGGCGCATGTAGCAACTGCATACGTTCGTCTCCCCAGGGCATCCAGTTGCTTGGATTCCTGGTCCGGTGGCTGTGTGCTCATATGTTGTGGTCTTTGAGACTGGTCATGTGAGGCCATGATGACCAGGGAGTCTGCCAGAGGTTGTCGAGCCAAGTACTGGTCCTCTCTCGGAGCCTTCTACAGGTGGTCAGCCTTCTCCGGCAATGTGGGAGTGGAGTGCGGACACTTTCATGCAGCCTTGGTGACGTCCATTAAAGTGTCTACCAAGGGTGGTACTACCACAGGCTTTGGGTCTTTCTGCCGAAGATAGCAGGCAAGGCATTGTCGTTCAGGGTCAAGGTATTCAGCATCCCACCCCATGTTGTATTGGATGTGCCTCATGATCTCAGTGAAAGAGGGATCATCCGGAGGAGACCTGGGGAGGTCATGTGGGTCAGGAGAGGAGATGCTGAGCGGAGAAGGCGATCTGGAGTAGCTCGAGATGTCCAATTTGGAGTCCTCCCCTGATGGAGTGTACCAACGCTGTCTGGGTCGCTTGGGCTGACAGACCTTGATGGAGATCTTGAAGGAGGCCTTCTCCTGTCTTTGGATCTGATCCTAGGAGGTAGAGTCTGCTTCTTAGGGGTTGGTGGTCATTCTGCTGGCCCCTTTGTTGGAGGAAGGGGCAAAGAAGGTGGAGAAGGTTTAACGGGTACCACATCCTTTCAGATAGTGTCCTACCAGAAGGTAAAGAGTTCCTTTACTTCTTCTATATTCATGCCCGACGACAGGTCTGGCGCCGGTGGTCTATCGCCAGGGTCGGTGTGGGTCCGTGGGTGTCTCCAGGTCTGGGGAAAGTTCTCACAGGAGCCCAGCATCCTCAGTGTTGCCCGCCTGGTCTTTGGGCAATGTAGCATCCTCCTCCATAGAGTCCCTGTGATCGGTGTCCGTCGGAGATGGGGGGGGTCTTCCGCTCTGGAGACTGCGATGCCAACGTCGGTCTCTTGGCCAATGCCTTCGGATCCAGTGAACACCTGGCCAGTGACTGGTGCCTGGCTGGTGTCCTCTGTTCCGGCGAGTGCCTGGCCGACTTGGAGTGCATTGCTGACATTGGATGCTTGGCTGACATCGGGTCTGACGCCCGCTTCAGGGACGTCATGTCCTTGGTCTTCCTAGGAGTTGGATCAGGACCTCTGGGAGGTTGGGAGACCAATCTGGAGTCGATGTCCTGACGTCGGGTAGAAGAGGAAGATTTATGGTGCTCGGAAGACTTGGAAGAGGCCTTGGAGAGAGTGGAGGAAGCCGAGGGCCTCAAAGTCTTGATAGCCTGGAGCGTAGAAAAGCCGCCTGAAGCCCGGACTTTAACCGGGGGCTGAGACCGAGCCTGGGAGGGAGAGTGGTCCGATCTAGTGGAGCCTGAGCTGCGGGAGTCCAAGGCCCGGTTTGGGGATCTGGACCTTACTTTCTCTCGGTGCTTGTCCCGGTGTTTAAGGCCTTCGAGGGAGATTCTCCTCTGGAGGAAGGTTCTTGGTCCATCCTTTTCAAATTTTCTTCCAGAAGATAAGCCTGAAGTGCCTTCTGACAGCAGATCCTGGTGCAGCTATTGAACCCTTGGCAAAAGGTGCAGGCCTTGGTATTGTGGTCGGGGCCTAGGCACCACACGCAAGAGGAGTGAGGATCCTTGAAAGGGACCTGTTTTCCACAGGCACACTTGGAAAGGTGACCCTCAAGCGAAGGAGTTGGAGAGGACATCAGTTTGAAAAACACAGTAAGTTCTGTAGTCGTCGTGCACTAGGTGGAGACCAAGAGGCCGATGCTGGCGAGTCGACAAGCAGGAAAAGAACTGGGGATTCTGGGAGATCACCCCCTTATATAGTATGCCTAACGTCAGGGGTGGGACCGATGTCGGGAGCAGTCCCTGCTGAATACTGCTTGCTAGAAAATTTCCTTGGGGTCCCGGCGCCTGCCGGCTTCAGTCCTAATGGTGTAACCTGCTGCAAGAGCTGTTTCTCAAAGTAAGATCATATGTTGTGGAGAGTGTTTTGATTTTGGGGTGCAGTACAAGTGTATTCTTCCCTTAGATTGCCATTAGGAGCTTTTTCATAATTTGCCTACTAGTTTTAGGGCCCCTGCAGATGTTTTATTATTTTATTGTTCTTCTGTTTCCTACAATGCCTCCTGTCCCATGTGACAGTGATGTGTCCTGGACCTTGATTCAGAGAGTAATAACTGATGCAGCATCAATCTATTGTTAGGACCCTGTTATTCTGGCTTCAACTAAATAATCTGTCTAATCAAAAGTGTTTGCGTTAGATATGAACACACAAAATTACCAGCAGAAACAAGCCTCATGGGACTTCCAGTGATGTCACCAACACCCTTATGGCAGTCTGATTTGGAGCTCTAGAGCCCCGGGTCTCGTAATTGCCTAATCTATAGCCATCTGACATGTTTTCTTGCATTAATTGCCCACCTTCATGTCAGACCAACGTATCCAGCTATGGGGAAAACTAAAAAGAAAGATTTTCTCTCTTCAGGATGGAGATCTGCTGCATTACCTGAAATGAGGCCTGCAAGCCCTGCTCCCTACCGATCCTCTGTTCTCACTGCATCTGCCGATGAAGATGATAACTCTGGGTCCGAGGCCACCTCAACATTTACTAAGGCTGACGGGCATCGGATGCTCAAGATACTCCACCGTATAGACTCAAAGATCACAGGCCTATGAAACAATTTTAAAAAACTAGAGTTGCACACAACAGCAGTGGAAACACAACTAGACGCTGTCCAGAATGAGCATATGGCCTTCGGGCCTTCTCTGGCCTATCTTCATAGATGGGAAAGGGAGCTCATGCTCAGGGCTGAGGATGCAGAGGCAAGAGCCCATCGGAATAATATTAGAATTTTCAGAATTTCAGAGGGTGTGGAACAGGACAACATGATAGTCTATTTGGATATTTGGATTGCTGGTTGCATCAGGATCTATCCTTGAATGAGGACTTCCAGTTGGAGATCGAAAGAGCTTATAGGGTGGTTGCCCCTAAACCCAAATAGGGAGCCCCCCCCCCGATCTGTGCTAATAAAGTTACTCCAATTCCTAACAAAGGAGAAAATTCTATGTCTCATTTGGGGCAAAAAAGATCTGAATCTAGACAGACAAAGGGTATATTTTGATCAAGATTACTCCCCTTGATGCTATCCAAACCTAAAAAAGTGCTAATGGTAGTGAAGGCATTAAGGGAGAAGAGACTCAAGGCTTTTCTCCACTATCCAGCAAAGTTGTGGATTCAGGACAAAGATGGATATCACCTGTTTGACTCAGTCTTACAATCCACCCCGCTATTGACCTCACTGGGAATTGAAGTGTCTGACATAAGTGAAGAGCAGGCTGAATATGAAATTGAGGAGCTTCTGTGGGCTGTAGCCCAAGGGGGCAGGCTTCTAGCTAAAAGAAGAATAGACTCACGTCTCCCATTGCACGCCGATGTAGCCAGATGGATCACCCCTCGAAACAATACCTGATCCTCAAGCGTGCCGCTACTTGCTTTGTCCCTAGCTGACTGAGTTCATTCTCGGTGGTCTGCTTGACATTTCTGCTACCTGAGAGCTGAAAAATAGAAACTTTTTTTTTCTGTTTTGGAAGATCGGGACTTTACCTGCAGTGGAGCCCTCTTGGTTCTCACCCATCCACCTGATCTAGGACTGTTTTGGAAATCTACTTGTAACCCCTAGATGGCGCTATCCCAGGAGCTACTACCCCTGCCTGATTTGCCACTAACAGGTTGAGGGGCCTGGATCCAATGGCGGGTGCCTCCACCCAGAGGTCAGGGTTTGCAATAGTTAACCTTACTTGGTCACAGCCCTCTGGGACACTGCAACCCCCCTTTCTTCCCACTAGTGGGCCACACACTATATCAGAATTACCTTCACCATATACACTTACCCCCAGGACTAGTTCCGGCACTGGGACCTCCTGTGAAATAAGATACAGTGCAACAATCACAGTACAGTACTTTAACATAGACAAATACCTCAGGCAGTATAACTTTGCTGAAACAAGCAGCTCTGATTTATTTAGGGGGAAATAACAAGGACAGGGGGAAATCAGGTTAATTAGCTTATCACTTTACTATCTACCTATGGCTCTGTGCACAGGCCTATCCCTACCAGTTACTGTCCCTGGGTACTCAAGCCCTAGTGGCTAGTCCAAACCGTGGCAGTTGGTGGGGCCCTTTCACACAGTGAAAAGAAAAATTAGTTTAAACAGTCAGCAGTACAGTGATTCCATTTGGATTTAATGTGGCAATTCAACAGGGAGCGACCCTGAATTAGTACTCACGACCTCCAAACAAGATAGGGTCCTTCAACATCAGCAGGGCTACTCTTGAGCTCCACGAGACTCTTCACACATTTATATGGTAAAAAAAAAAGAAAGTACTATACCAGGCAGGCTGCTTCTCTATCCCGATCGCAATTACTGCACAATACCCGGGAGAACACACAGCAGATTCAGTTCCTGACAGACAGAGTGCAATTCAGCAATTTCTCCAGTCTTCTACAGGGTGAGCCTGGTTTCTACTCTTCAGATATCCTTTGATTCTCTTCACAGGACGGATTCAGTCCTAACAAGCAGTTACACAAGCTGCAGACCGGAACTCTGGGCCTTACACACGTTTCCCGACTAAAACTGCACTGAAGGAGCACAGGGTTCCTTTCCCCCCTTCACTGCCAGAGCTAAAAACTGAAACTCCAACAGACAAAACCGGGCACTTCCTTTGAGTTCCTCCCAGTTCTTGACTGGATTGGCTGTCACTCACAATAGACTGCTCCTGTTGGTCCAAAAAGGCGCCGAAGTCTAAACTACATCTCCCAGAGTCACTGCCCATACAATCCTCTTGTGGCTGGCTCAGATTATGAGTCCAAGTTCTGATTCGTCCAAGGCACCATTTTAGAGCTAGCTTACCCCACACTGATTGGTCCAGTTCAGCAGTTCAAAACTAGAATGGGGAACTAGGCAGACACAGTTCTGACTGCAAAGAAAGCAGGTTAGACAAACTGTAATTTCATTATTACTCTAAATGGTTTCTGGCAAACAGTTACATCTTTCAGATAGGTTCCCTTTGCACTCCTAGTGACTGCAAAATGGAGTGAATTGGCAGCTTGAGTGGTACTCAATCAAAGAAACACACAGTCCCCCATACAAACTAATTATGTCTGCAAGCAGACAGCTCTTAAAGAGACAGTACCAGAGGTTCTAAAAACACTCACTGATAAATGGCTTAAACGCCAAACACCATTCAGGCTTGGAGCATTCAAGCAAGCTCCTGGAAGTCTTTTGGGAACCCCCATTTGCAGGGGGGTTACACCCTTCCTGGCCTGGGAAAGCTTGACGTCCGCATCAAGCAAGTACCCCCATAAGTTTTAACTGCAACCATATACATTTGCATTAGGCTCACACATGTAATCATCAGTCAATACATCATTTTACCAAGAACACATTTCTGAAACATTGCAGTACATCACTCTTTACACAGTATAACACACACATTGTACCATAACTCAAGTTATTACCTCTTGTACATGAAACCTGAAGAGAGGGACCCTTCCCTATCAGTTACCTTGGGGCTGGACGGGGCAAGGGCACCATACTTAGAAGGCAACACAAGTAACTTGGAGTTAGCACTGACGCTCAGTTTGGGCAATGAGCTGGGACACATACACTCTTTATGGACAACATTGAGAGGCAAGTCCACAGGCCTCCCAAGTGAATCATAACTGAGGTGCACCACAGGCTTTACAGCTCGACCAGTCTTTCTAGGGGAACTGTTACAGTCTTTGCACTCTGAGCCTCATTTTCAGCATTGTCCTCACTTGTCAGGGGAGTCTCCATGGGGTAGAGGCTAGAACTTTGGGCACTTTCAGCTCCAGGAGTTACAGTTTCTGAGTCCACAACATTCGCTCGCATGGAGAGCTTTCGGACACTGGCAGTGGACTGTCAGGGCACTCAAAATACTCTTCTTGTTCAGGTGTATCACCAGTCTGCCCCAATCTATCATTTCCTCCCTGAAAGCTCAAACAGTTCAACCATGCACAATGATTCCATTTAATCTGATCTGATGCTTTGCACTTCACTTTCTGGGAGCATTGGCTCCAGGGACGAAGCTGGGGGCTTGGACAGTCCAGAAGGCCCAGCTTCATCTCTAGTATTGACTAGGGATTGCCCGAAACAATTGACTCAGTTAATAGAAGGATAGTATTCAAAGTCACTCACTTTCTTCCGATATGGACTGACAGTCATGCTCAACTGGGACTTGTGGAGGGAACACTTTAACTTTGCTTCTGTAGGTGCAGACTTTCTTGATCTTTTCTTAGCAGCAGCTCTAGTCACTGGTCCAGAGGGGCATCTTCTAGGGCTCAGACTCAATTAAGATTTGTCCAATGGGCAGTAAATGATTTCTATGCACTGTTTTACATCTTTTGAATTATTCTCAGGCCTTACTTTGTACACTGGCAGATCATCTAGTTTGCCCACTACAATGTGAGGAGATGGTGCCATCTGTCAGCAATCTTGTGCTTGCCATGCAGTCCCAGATTTCTTAGCAATACCGATCTCCCTCCTGGAGTTCCTGTGCTTTCACCTTTTATCATACCTTTCTTTGTTGGCCAGATTTCTTTTGGCAGCCATGGTTTGAGCCAGTTGGTACGCATGAGTTAGCTGGGCCTTAACTTTGCACATACTGTAAATAGTTGTCAGCTTGAACCCCATCAGGAGAGACCCCAAACACACATCTACAGGTAGTCGAGCTTCTTCCAAACATCAGGCGGTAGGAGAACCCAGTGGCATCACTTGGATGCAGTTATAAGCACATGTACCAGGGGTGCTAATTTGTTGGCTCCATCTAGTCTTGTCCTTTGGGTGCAGGGTGCCTAGCTATATCTAGCAAAGTGTGGTTGAAACGTTCAGGCTATGGGTCCCCTGGGGTGGTAAGGAGTGGTTCTGGACTTTCTCACTCCCACAGAGAAAGCATCTCTTTGATCAGGCGACTCTCAAAGTCTCTCCTTGATCAGAATGGATTCTTTGTGAAGCCCCATAGTGAACAAAAAGTTTTCTACAGTACTTTGGCTACAGTGGATGCTTTCTGGTCTTTGGTGGGGAAAGCTTGGGCATATCTCGTGAAATGGTCAGTGACCACCAGCACATTACTGATATTTCTTTGATCTGACTCCAAACTCAGAAAATCAATACAGACCAGCTCCATGGGTGCACTGGTGGTTATGTTAACAAGGGGGGCAGCCCTCTGGGGCAAAAGCTTTCCTCTGTAAGCAGCGACTACAAGTTTGAATGTGTTGCTCACATCAGCCCCCATCTTAGGCCAATAGAATCTGGATCTCACCAAGTCAAGTGTTCTGTCTATACCAAGGTGCCCCATGTGGTTGTGCAAGGACCTCAATACTGAGTCTCGAAGGCAGTGGGCAGCACCAGTTGTTGTTTGTCTACTTGTCCCCTCTGTCTACTGTTTCTCTGTATAACAGTTTATTGATCAGTTTCAACTTAGGACCTTCTTTGTATAACAGTGCAGTTCTCAAATCAGTGGAGCGTAATTTGGACACATCTTTTCCTGCATAGAGGGCTTCTAAAGCTGATTTGATCATAGGATCGCGGGATTGAGCCCGCTGAATACTGTCATTGTCCAGCTGAGGCAGTGCACCAATGTTTATTGCAGAAAAGTAGCAATAAGCAGCAGGTATGCAATTCTCAGAGGGTCCCAAGCAATCCACCATGCAGTCCACTGCGTCCGTGGACATTTGTTCCTCCCTGTCAAACTTCCGGGAGAGTGCCCGAATGTCAGGTTCTGCCAATCGGACCCAATCATTCTGGGGAACAGGCCTCCGGGAGAGAGCATCAGCATCTATGTGGTTCAGACCTGCTGGTATTCGAGAGAGCATAGTCATATGTAGATAATGCAGAAAGCCACCTGTGGCCAGTGGCATCCAACTTAGCTGAGGTCTGCACATAGGTCAAAGGATTATTGTCAGTTTTACTAGTATTTTAGCCCCATACAAGTACTCATGGAATTGGTCAACAATAGCCCACTTCAAAGCTAGGAACTCTAACTTATGTACAGGATAGTTCTTTTCGGATGGGGTCAGGCTTCTACTGGCAAGGCCACTGGTCTCAGGCCATTCTCGTGCTCTTGGTACAACACAGCCCAACCCTTGCAAGCTAGCATCAGTGTGCAGGACGTGGGTTTTCTTGGATCGGCATAGGCCAGCACTGGAGCATGGGTAAGTCGATATATGATCTCATGAAAAGCAGTCTCACAATCAGGAGTCCAGCGGGCCCCAAATACTTCACTCGGATGAAAATACACTCTTCAGTCTTGAGGGATGCTGACTTTTGGTATTTTTGTGGGTTGGGGATACCCTTGAGTAAGGTTAAGTAAAGGGGGATCACTCTTGAATAGTCCTTGATGAAACGCTGATAATAACCACAGAATCCCAGGAATCTTTGCAGTTCTTTTAGATTTTGGGCTGTGACCAGGTGGTCAAGGCCTCAACTTTACTTGGGTCGGTCTCTATTCCTCGGTGGATACTATGTGTCCCACATACTTTACTGATGTTTGAAAGAATTGACACTTATCAATGGACAGTTTAAGGCCAAAGTCCTCCAGTCGGTCCAATACCTTAAATAATCTGCTCTCATGTTCCTCCAGTGAGCTGCCAAACACAATAACATCATCTAGGTATACCAGGCACTCTAGTAAGTTCATGTCCCCACTGCACGCCCATCAATCATTGAAAGTGGCTGGGGCACCTGGAAACCTTTGAGGCATCCTCATGAATTCATAGAAGCCAAGCGGACAGATAAAGCGGTCTTCTCACGGTCCTCTGGGGCCATCGGGATCTAGTAGTACCACTGGGAGATCCAACACAGAGAACCACTTGCTCCGTTTAGGCAGTCCAAGCATCCTGAATGCGGGGCATTGTGTACTGATCAGGGATAGTCCACGCGTTTATAAAGCGATAATCCACACACATCCTTACTGTCCCATTCTTTTCCTCACTACCACAATGGGAAGCATAAGGGCTTCTGGATTCTTGTATTACACCAGCAGCTAACATCTCTTGCAGATGCCGTCTCACATCATCTATGTCAGCAGGTGCCAGGCGTCGAGACTCTCATCTAAATGGTCTTTCGTCATGCAGCCGGATATTGTGCTCAGCTCCTTGCATGCATCCTACGTCCCATTCCTTTAAAGAAAACACCTGGTCTCTCTGGGCAAGCTTTTCACTGATCCTCACTTTCCATTTAGCTGGCAACGGGGAGTCACCGAAATCAAACAAGTCAGGCGTTACTCTGTCATTCTTCCTTGAACTCTTGCTGCTGGGTAGCACTGCAGTGTCTGCACAATGCACATTAGCCAGGATGCAACCTCTATTTACTCGAATGTCTCTTTCAGACACATTATGAACTTGGACCATTACCCTTCTGGCATAAGCATGGGCTCTAGCGGGCAAAATACTAGGCTTGACCAGCAGTCCCTCTGGCAATTTTCCATCGCCTGGTGCATCCAACATTAATATTTTATTCTTAACATCCTTTCTGATATGGACCTCTCCCTGTAAGGTACACTGGGCATTTAGCGCCAGGATCAGAGACTCAGGATCCTTCTTCCATACAATTCCGACCGGTTCCTCTGGTTCTATTTTTCAGCATCTCTGTGCCTCATAGGCCTTCTTAATTAAAGCTGGAACCTTAAAGCTCTACTAGTTTTTGACCCCTGTTTTCATAACACAACTGTGCCAGCTTCTGAACATATGAGCATTTGTTCCAATCAACAAAGGTACACCATCATACAGTCCAGTGGGGGACACACTAAGGCTAGAGTCTCTACTTGTTCGGCCACTCCAGCCATGGAGGTGGGAAGACAGCCAAATCGGATATACCCGGAATAGGGTAGGCCTTCTCACTTAACCCCATACATGCAGTCCTTCTAATGGTTGTAAGGGTACGTCTGACAAATGCTTCTGATACCAATCCTGGAACATAATGTCACTTGGGAGCCACTGTCTAATACAGCTCTTGTAGACACTCCATTCACCTTTACAGTGGTCTCCATGGAGGGACCCACTATTCTGGACCAGTCTGGAGAGGCATAGTGGGGGCCTGGGCAACTGACCTTGCCACAAAAGGACGTGAGTTAGCATTTTGGTGCCCTCACTGGGATCATTTCGTGACCTCTTAACCACTGATTTGTTCTCGAAGCTCTCCTTGTAGCCTATATGCAACTTTGTCAGTGTCTTTGGGGCCTGCATTCCCTTTTCATGTGCCCATCCTTCCCACAATTATAGCAAAACATACTTTCTGGAGTTTGAGCTGGCGAGGCGCCACACTGGGAGCCAGGGCGGGGTATTACTAACTGGAAACCTTGGTGCCATCTCTGTCTGCTGGCGTGATAAGCATTTGGAGACATCTCGTCAGTTTCTCCACTTCCATGGTCAAGGAATTGAGTTTGGAGCTGTTATCAGCAGGAGATACATGGGTGGTACCCCACCCCATAGCAGATGCAGTCGGATATAGGTCAGGGCCTGTACTTTGCAGGCGTGGCCTTCATAAAGGGACTGTTTTTGAATTCCAGGATCTCTCTCAACAGTTCGCCCCATTGTGGCATATCTTTTTCCTTGTCAGAGCACTCATTGACTGCCAACCTCTGCCCCTGAACTTCACTTGATGGGCCACCCTCAGTCACTCGGGTCGTAGCCGCAGCTATTGGTGCAGGTCCCTCCGGGATCCCTTTCTCAACTCCTCGAATTCTCTCATTAACTCTCATCATAGGAGGGTGGGGATTCCAGTCGATTTGCCAGGCGTAAATGAAGAACAGCAGTTCTGAGAAGGGGCAGACTTAAGGATCCTGTCCAGCCTGGTTCGGTCCAGTTCAATCGCTGGCAAACTACCCTTTCTGAGGCATTCTTGCAACAATTTTTCCAGCCAGAGACATACACAGACAACAACTCCCTTGGTACTGTTGTGCATTTCTTACTCTCCACCATAGGTCCTCATCAGAATCTGGCTCCATACATTCTCCAAGGCCTCAAGATAGGCCTGTGCAGTCGCTTCAGGGTTACTGGCCCGTTTAGCACGGATGGTAGCCAGGGCAGGACCTCGGAGGCTCTCACTAACCCTCTTTCGCCGCTTCCGAGCATTGCCATTCTAGCACTTGGGGCAACATAGTCTATCCAGGTCTCCCAGTCATCCTCCCCTTGGGTGGGGGGTGCCAGAGAAGATCCTCAACCTCTGTAAGAGTCGTGACTAATGGCAGGTGCAGAAATAGGAGTCTGCATTGGTTCAGCCACCATTACGGGCACTGAGCCGGGGAGGGTGTTGGGGATGAACACCTCAGGTGGCAAGAATAGTTTCTTCAAGTCCTCCACAGTTTTCCTTCTCCCAGCAACCATTTAGCAAATTTCTCCTCAAAGTTTCAGATAGTGGTGGGGCTCATTCCCCCGGTCTTTACTGTCCTTAGTTATCACTCTCCAAGCAGTGAGGCTCCTCTGGGGTAATGGTCTGTGGCACTTTGGAGCTATCTATGGATCCTAAACTCTACTAGGCCAGAAAAGTGTGGGTGAGCAGATTAGCATGCCGACCCACCACCACAGGGTTTTGTAAACATTCCACCTTGGAAAGTACTCCCTGTACAATGTCCGTATTGATACCCAAGGGGATGTCCAGTATAAGCATAGCATTTTGGGGGTCGATCTCCTCCCCAGTACACCACTCCACCAGCCGGTGCACAACCACTTCTGTCAGGGTACCCATTTTTTCTTAACAGTGGTTCGTAAATATGGCCACTAGAGGACACACAATCCCAGCGGTGAGCCTCCAAGATGTAACCCCTAGATGGCGCTATCCCAGGGGCTACTACCCCTGCCTGATTTGCCACTAACAGGTTGAGGGGCCTGGATCCAATGGCGGGTGCCTCCACCCAGAGGTCAGGGTTTGCAATAGTTAACCTTACTTGGTCACAGCCCTCTGGGACACTGCAACCCCCCTTTCTTCCCACTAGTGGCCCACACAATATATCAGAATTACCTTCACCGTATACACTTACCCCCAGGACTAGTTCCAGCACTGGGACCTCCTGTGAAATAAGATACAGTGCAACAATCACAGTACAGTACTTTAACATAGACAAATACCTCAGGCAGTATAACTTTGCTGAAACAAGCAGCTCTGATTTATTTAGGGAGATATAACAAGGACAGGGGGAAATCAGGTTAATTAGCTTATAACTTTACTATCTACCTATGGCTCTGTGCACAGGCCTATCCCTACCAGTTACTGTCCCTGGGTACCCAAGCCCTAGTGGCTAGTCCAAACCGTGGCAGCTGGTAGGGCTTTCACACAGTGAAAAAGAAAATTAGTTTAAACAGTCAGCAGTACAGTGATTCCATTTGGATTTAATGTGGCATCTCAACAGGAGCGTACTCTGAATTAGTACTCACGACCTCCAAACAAGATAGGGTCCTTCAACGTCAGCAGGGCTACTCTTGAGCTCCATGAGACTCTTCACACATTTATATGGTAAAAAGAAAGTACTATACCAGGCAGGCTGCTTCTCTATCCCGATCGCAATTACTGCACAATACCCGGGAGAACACACAGCAGATTCAGTTCCTGACAGACAGAGTGCATTCCAGCAATTTCTCCAGTCTTCTACAGGGTGAGCCTGGTTTCTACTCTTCAGATATCCTTTGATTCTCTTCACAGGATGGATTCAGTCCTAACAAGCAGTTACACAAGCTGCAGACCGGAACTCTGGGCCTTACACACGCTTTCCTGACTAAAACTGCACTGAAGGAGCACAGGGTTCCTTTCCCTTCACTGCCAGAGCTAAAAACTGAAACTCCAACAGACAAAACGAGCACTTCCTTTGAGTTCCTCCAGTTCTTGACTGGATTGGCTGTCACTCACAATAGACTGCTCCTGTTGGTTCAAAAGGCACCAAAGTCTAAACTACATCTCCGGAGTCACTGCCCATACAACCTCTTGTGGCTGGCTCAGATTATGAGTCCAAGTTCTGATTCGTCCAAGGCACCATTTTAGAGCTAGCTTACCCCACACTGATTGGTCCAGTTCAGCAGTTCAAAACCAGAATGGGGAACTAGGCAGACACAGTTCTGACTGCAAAGAAAGAGGTTAGACAAACTGTAATTTCATTATTACTCTAAATGGTTTCTGGCAAACAGTTACATCTTTCAGATAGGTTCCTTTGCACTCCTAGTGACTGCAAAATGGAGTGAATTGGCAGCAGCTTGAGTGGTACTAATCAAAGAAACACACAGTCCCCCATACAAACTAATTATATCTGCAAGCAGACAGCTCTTAAAGAGACAGTACCAGAGGTTCTAAAAACACTCACTGATAAATGGCTTAAACGCCAAACACCATTCAGGCTTGGAGCATTCAAGCAAGCTCCTGGAAGTCTTTTGGGAACCCCCATTTGCAGGGGGGTTACATACTGTTTCTGTAGAGTTTGTAGGCAGCAGGACAACATCATCTGTGCACCTTTGTTTTTCTACCCTTTACGAGGAGCTGCCTCGATTTATCCATAATCTGGTCATATTCCTCCATTAAGGATATAATTTTCACATGGCTTGCAGGTAACATTTACCTCAGGCAGTTGCCTTTCTTTTAATTTACCTTTTGGCTTGCTATTTTCGGACTCAGAGAGTAAAATAAGGGGGTAGCATATACTGTGACTATGAAGCGTATATTCTCCTGACATATTACAACATCCCCCCAGATTACTTTAAACTGAAATGACTTCTTCGCTCCTATTTTAGATAGGAGACATCTAATTATTCAGGTTGTTAATTTTGGTCAAATGGGGCTTGTAGAGTTAATAGTTGGTTCTTCCACTGTGCAGGTGGGATATTGTAGGCCTGTGAAAGAATTTTGTTAACTTTGTTAGCAGCTCAAAACTGGATTTTTCTAATAAATATGAGGCTTGTCATGCTTACTATTTTTAATATGATACTTAGTTTAAGTGCGTACACTGGGCTTTTTTGTTTATGATCTCTCCTGGATTTAGACAGGGTCGGTCATGAAGCCTAGATATTACAATAATAGTTATTATTAGATGGTTGTTTAGTTTCTATCTTGGACCTGAGGCCTCTTGTTGTTCAGTTGGGCTGCCCCATCACCTGAAGTGCACCAGAGGAGAAGGTGTATATCCCCTGACATAGGTCAGTGGACTTACCCCCTACTGGGTCATAATGTCACACACTTAATAGCGTATAACATTATGGCTAACCTGGGATAGTGCCGTACGCAAGAGCGAATGGTGCAATACCACATATACTGCTGTACGCGGTATTGCACCATTTGCACTTTCCCAGGCAGAGGATAAGATCACTGCTGGGAGTGGGTTTCACTGAGCAGCTGTCGAGGCTTACTGGACTGAACCACAGCATCAGGAACCCAGGCGCTGTATCCGATACCAGAAACTTTTATTAATTTTTTTACTTTGTGCACTCCTCGAGTTAACCCCCCCCAGAGTTGAAAATCTTTAGTGGGGGGGATTCAGGAGCTGCATCCCCCTGTAATTGGGGAGTTTTGGGGGTGGAGCCCTCCACAAAAAAAGACATGCCTCATGGCAGAAATTGCGCTGTACTGGCAACACAATTTTGCCATGTGGCATAATGTCTTGCAACATTATGACCCCATGCTGACTTACCCTTGGAGCAAAGTGTGCCTTGCTTCTCTATTTTCATGTAGCGTGAAGGGCCGTGTGCCCTTCCCGGTCCACCCCCTTGGGAGTGTGGACCTCATGGGTTGTGACATTCCCTGGTCTGCAACCAGTGGGACTTCCCCACAACTCTGTTCATTTCTATATCTTTGTCCCCGGTTAAGACCTTTACATCTTTGTATGTGTGTGTTCCTTTTTATTTTTTTTTTGTTACGATCTCAACTACTTGTGTTTGCATCCTGTCTGATTGGGTTGGGAGCGGGGTGGTTGGGGTTGGGGGAGGTTGGACTTCTATATAAATACTATTATGGGATCTCTTAATGTGTGTTCTATTAATGTGAAGAGGATTAATAATGTAGTGAAAAGGGCCAGAATTCTGCAGGAGCTGCGCAGAGCACACTGTGATATAGCCTGTATAGAAGAGACCAAGTTTTCTAAATTGGAACGCAGTAAACTGAGGAGAATGTGGGTGGGAATGGTCTATTCAGACTTTCGCCCACTTTCTGCTAAGGCAGAAACTGCTATCCTTATAAAGAGAGGACTTCCTTACAAGGTGACTAAAGTACAAATGGAAGGGAATGGTAGATGGGTCCTCCTCTCGCCTCTCGGGTGAGCTTAGAGTATGCCTCTACATATCCTGTCAGTTTATGCTCCAATGCCCTCCTTAGGAAATTTTTTTTGCTCCCTCTTTGACATTATTTCTGCACTACCCCTGCTCAATTGGCGTTGGTGGGAGATTTGAACTGTGTGGAGAATTGTAGCTTGCACAAATTCCCCTCCTCTTCGGCGGGGGATGACAAGCAGCTCTAAACTTCTTAAAACATTAACCTCAGAGTCGGGTTTGATAGATGTAAGGCTCACTAGCCTATAGTTTCCTGGGTCATCTTTTGGACCACTTTTGTGGATGGGCACCACATGGTCCATTCTCCAGTCCTGTGGTATTCATCCTGTGTCCAGGGAGGTATTGAACAGGTCGGCCAGTGGCCCTGCCAGGACCTCTGCCAATTCCATTTGTAACCTAGGGTGAATGCCATCAGGTCCAGGTGCTTTGTCCACCCTTAATGCCCTCAACCCATCTAGTACCTTTCTCTCTGTAATCCCTACATCTGTTGTCCCTCCCCCCACCCCTCACCCCTCGGGTACTTGCTCCCACTTCTCCTGTATGAATACAGAGCAGAAGTATTCATTCAGTGCCTCTGTCTGCTCTACCCCTTTCTCAACCAAACCCCCATCCTTCTTAATCCTCACCAACTGATCCTTGCACTTTCTTCTCTCTCCGATGTAGTGGAAGAAGTGTTTTTCTCCACTCTTGATTCCCTGCACTAGTCTTAGCTCCCTGGAAACCTTGGCCACCCTGACCAGTCTGGTAACCTCCCTGAACTTCCCCATGTACGCATCCTTATCTTCACCCCTCCCCGATTTCCTGTACTTTTGAAATGCTGCCCTCTTGACTCTCACCCCTTCCATAACCTCCTGTGTCAGTCAACTAGGTTTCTTTGCCCTTCCCTTCTTGCTTTTCTTCCTAGTGCAAGACTCTGTTGCCTCTGCCAACCCTTCCTTTATAATGTCCCATTTCTGGTCTGCATCCATGTATGGTTGCATTCCTGCCAGGTGTCTACTCAAAATTTCCCACATCTTCTTAAAGTTAGCCCCCCTAAACTCAGTCACCCTTGTACCCATGCCCCCTCTTTTCCTCCCCATATTGAGGATGAACCACACCGGATAGTGGTTTCTCCACTTTCACATTCCTTACAGCTTCCCTGTTATCCACTACAAAGTCCAGAGTCCTTTATAACTGAGTCAGCCCCTGGATCAGCTGTGTCAGAAATCTGTCTTGAAATGTTATTAACAGGACCCACTTCTTTGCACTCGTGGTGGATGGGGTGCCCACTCCACCCCCAGAAGGTTGAAGTCCTCCACCACCACTGTGCTCCCCTTCCTGCAGATCCTCCTAATTTGTTCACCTAATTCCCTATATAGGTCAATCCCCTGAGCCTGTGGTCTGTACTCCACCCCCATCCTCAGTGTCCTATTCTTTGCATCTTGGAACTGCATCCATAGTGCTTCTGTCCTCCCCTCCTCCCCTTCCTCCCTTATGCACTTTATCCCTTCCCTTACATAGATCACCACTCCCCCCCCATTCCTCTTAGCCCTATCCATTCTGAATAACCTGAACCCCGGGATCATCATACCCCAGTCCTGGTACTGGGTGGACCACATTTCCATAATGGCTGCAATGTCCATCCCCTCCACTACTAAGACAGCCTGCAACTCTGCTGTTCTATTCTTTAGGCTTCTTGCATTCAGTGAGACCACATTCCAGCCTGTCTCCTCCCCTTCTCTACCCTTATTCTTCTCCCACTTATCCCTCCCTGTGCCACTTCCCCACTGCCTTTACCCATACCTAGGGGGTGAGCTCACTAGGCACCCCTTTCTGGACCCTTTTCCTATCAGTGGTCCTCTGACCACCCCTTCCTAGTTTAAATCCACCTTTGTTGATATATACCCCTCTATTCCCTGTTTTAGTACTCCCTTTCCCTCTCTGCTCAAATGTAACCTGTCCCCTGCATGTAGGTCACTACTGCACCAGGTCCTGCCCCAGTCTGACATTAATCCATGCTCCCTGGTATGGCACCAATCCCTCAGCCACTCATTGAACTTCTCTATTTCTTTTTTCATCACTCTACTCATACATGGTACCAGGAGCACCTCAGAGAACACAACTGATCCCCCACCTCCTCACACTGCCTACCCAGCTCCTTGAACCTCAACTTTGCCACCCCTGCCATCTACCCTACCAAGACATTTGTACCCACGTGCATCACTTATGATGTTTCTCCTTCCCCCTCCATGTGCACTTGAGAAGTGCCTGCCCCACCCTGCTCAAGGATCACCCCCAGAATAGACTCAACCCAGACACAACTGTGCCTTTTTCCTCTTTCACCCCATCTGACCCCTTTTAGTATAGAATCCTCTAGCACTTGTAGCCCCCATCTACTTGACCCATACCCTCTCCTCCTGTTTTCACTGCCTACATTTCTAGAGTCCATACTGCCCTGCTCCTTATTACCTCTGTCCACACCATTTGTGACTCCTACATCCCCCCATTTCTACCTCTCCCTCTGTCTCTATCCTTCTTTTCCACTCCCCCCTTCTTCCTTTTCCAGTCTGACTCCTAACTTCTGGGCCTTCACTACCCTTCTCCTCCCCTCCTCCTATGATCTCCGACACCACCACTTCCACCTCTGATGCCAACACTGCAAACCTATTACTTGCTACCCCTGCTGCAGTGCCCATCTCCTCTTTCCCTTGACCTGAGCCTTCTCTCCACTTACCCCTCTGCTGTCCTCATCCTCGCAGCCTCCCTACATCTTCATGGGATTTAGCCTTGCTGTTCCTCCTCCGCTTCTCCCAGCTACTCCTCTCTGGGGTCCCTCCTACCCCAGCCCCCCTCCTTCACCTTGTCCAGCTCTCTCCAGAGCCCCTGTACATCAACTTCCTGTCTCCTCAGCCTGTAACAAATTGGACAACCTCCTGGATTCCATGGTATATTCATATAAAGAGCCACCCCACAATAATTGTACCCCACTATCCTCCCTATGGCTGCCACCCTCACTGCATGGTATTCCCATGTCTCCCGTCACCCTTATTTGTCCCTCTCCATTCCCCAGTGTGTTTCCCCCATAATGCCTCATTTTCCTTCCCTCAATTATTCACACTTAACTTAAATGTAACCTCAGTTTCTTATCACACAGTCTGTACAGCAACAGCCTTATACAATATATAACCTTATTTATTTGCTTCTGAGTCCTTCTTTACCCCATTGTCCCTAGCTTGCTAGCTCAGTAACTCTAGTTAACACATTTATACGTGACCTTCTCAATTTGAACTTTTGACTTTCAACCTTAAAATATTCAGTTACTGTTCCTTAACCCGAGCTTGTCAGTTTGCTTTTCAAACTTGCAACTTTAAAACATTTAAACCCTAAAATCCAACTAGTAAAACCTTGAGTGTCTGAACTTTTCACCACCTGACTATTAGCTTTAGGAGTTACATCATATGAGCAGTTTGCAGCTCCCCAAACTCCTCCCTCACAGCCTTCAAGCCCAACCCCCAATGGCTTTCCAGTATTTAAGAAAGGCTGATGATGGGGAAGGGGCTTTTCTAGCCAGCAACAATCCTCCAGAAAATCAGTTACAGAGTTAAAGAGAGATTTAAGCTACTCCCAAACCAACAGTAAACTCACAAAAATCAGTTACAGAGTTAAAGAAAGATTTAAAGGAAAAGTACACCCAAAACAAGAAAAAATATATGCTGTGCAGAGTGTTTTAATTTGTATGTGAAGTTCTAGTGTTTCCTTCCCCCTGACTGGTATTAGGAGTTTTTCCTAAATTAGCCTACTAGCTTTAGGGCAGTTTTACGACCCCTGGAGATCTCCATATCAAATAGCTTTATTGCATTTCTTTGTCCCACAGTGCACCTTGTTTCATGTAATGGTGATGTAGCAGAGCCCATAAATCCAGCAGAAAGCACTGCATTACAATCAGTTCACAACAGTAGAGATGGCTATATTTTAAAATCTGTAGAATTCAGCTTGGTGACCACCCTCATCCTAAAGGTTTTACTGTCCTGAAAAACTTTGCTGCTGGTAATTTTTGTGCAGCTTGTAAAGCTTCCAAGATATTTAGTTTGTTTGGCATGTGCGTAGAATGTTGGTCTTCTTACATCACAGTCACATGAGACAAGATGCACTGTGGAAACAAGAAATACAATTATGCTATCAGGTATGAAGATCCCCAGGGGTCGTAAAAGTAGCATAAAGCTAGCAGGCTAATTTGGGAAAACTCCTAATACCAGTCAGAGGAAAGGAAACACTAGAACTTCACATGCAAATTAAAACACTCTGCACAACATATATTTTTCAAGTTTTGGGTTTAGTTTTCCTTTAAGCTACTACTTGGCTTTTACAGGGCAGTAATACAGTGCCTGATGTTATCTGCAATTATGTTATTTGTGTGTTTTTTAACACATGCTTTTTCAAAGCATCAGTTAGCTCTGTGCCAGCAAGCAGCACGTTCACAAGTCTTCCAATATGCCAAAGTGTAGTATATATGTTGCTGCTTTCATTAGTATGCACTCCAACTATGGCTTTGCACTCAACATGCCAACTACTTTGTGCTGAGCAAACTGCTTTTTCCAATAAAGAGACTGATTTCCTAACTACCCTGCAGGTGCTAACAGCTAGCTTTCTTAAAGCACAAACAGTTTGCTTGACACAAAACATTCAAAAATTTTGCCCACAGTACACTAAGAAATTAAAGCAAAAATCCACTTCAGTCACTCTGACCTTCACTTAATGCTGTGTCAGGCAGAGTTAGGGATGGAGACTGTAGGGGGTAGCATGGGGTAGAATCAGTTGAAATGATACAGTAGAAACATGCTGCCATCCCCAGCAGCCAGGCAAGCCCACATTCACTCCATACCACAGAAGGCAAAGTCAGGGACAGGGGATGTTGGGGAACTGGTATGACAGGTGGATGTCAGAAGGGAATCCAGCTGGATGAGATGAGAATGCATTGAAACAGACGCCCATCCCTGGCAAACCGGGCAAGCCTATCTATGATTGATGCTTCAAAAGGCAGAGTTAGAGACGGAGACCAGAAAAAACTGCTGGTCTGGGCTGAGCAACAAAAGGGGCAGCCAACTGCTGCAGAGTAAAGGGTAAGCAAACAGACAGGAGTAGGCTGAAGGGAATGTAAGTAGGGAACAGGAGGGGCACAAGCAAAGTAGGGACTGTAGAATGGAAACAACAGAGGAATAACCAAATAACAGACAAGGGAAGACAACATGGAAAGATATGGGGAGGAGTACTAATTGAGAAAGGGACAAGGAAACCACAACATGGGACCCAGAGAGAAGGTATGATCATGCAGGAGCTCCATTGACAAAGGGAGAGGAGGCAGGGGATTAGGAATGGTGAAAGAGTATGAAGCATAGGTAGTTTCGGTAAATTCAGAAACATGAGGCTAAGCAGGGTATGTAATTCTGGGATCAGGGATGACACAAAAAGGGAAAGCAGGAGTAGCACTGGTGGCAGATAAAACCACTAGGGCAGGTGGATTGCAATTGCTGATGGAGTGCAGCAAATAGTATTGAATTTCAGATGTCAGATGGGGACTGCTGCAGCAAAGTATGGGGTTGGAGAGGAGAGCTGGCATGAGAAGCAAGAAAGCCCATAATATAGGAGAGAAAGGAACAAGACAAGAACGAGGTAGGGGGGTATTGGAAGAAACAATGAAGACAAAGGGTCAAATGTAAAAGTTTTTTTTCATTTTAGATACGTCTAACACAGTGCTC
Source organism: Neoceratodus forsteri (assembly GCA_016271365.2). Lineage (NCBI taxonomy): Eukaryota > Metazoa > Chordata > Ceratodontiformes > Ceratodontidae > Neoceratodus > Neoceratodus forsteri. Next base: position 153,259,582 of record CM028133.1, read on the forward strand.
ATACATCTCTTCTCCCCAGCCTCACAAGCACTCCCAGCTGCAAAATCACCTTCGATGAACAACAGTTGTGCAACTGGAACTCACCAGCTGACACAGTAACTCAGCAAGGTAGGAGTGAGCTGGAGAGGCCATTGTGATGAACGATTTGAACTGTATTTGCAGTGGCAACAGCTGCAGGAAGCAAATCTGACAAATTGAGGAGACATTACACAGACAGAATCACAAGGCATTGGAGGCAATAGCAGGGTCAGATCAAGCCTTTGGGGGGGCCTGGACACTCAGGCTCTAGGGGCTCATGTAAGTCAACACCACCCAGCTTTTCATACAAGCAATGCTTATTATGTTGGTTCGAAATGCTTAATTTGTTTAAACTCCCCCTTTTGTTATACCCCTGCCTATAGAACTAACATTGGCTGTCAGCATGGCTTGTTGGAAGCCTATGTAAGGGACCTAAAGAGGTGGCAGTGACTGTAGATTGGCAAAGAATCATATAAAGTTTGACAGATCAAGAAGAATCAGTTGAAAGGAGATTACTGTATGCCAGGGACTACAAAAATTACATCGAGCAGAATGGGGACAATGAACCACTAGACAAAAAATATTAGATCACTGCCATCCCACAACCAAAAGGAACAGGCTGGACAGGTGAATTGGAAGACTATGGTGGTAAGGCAGTGTCTACTGTGAGTGGGAGGACTCTGAGCGTAGTGCCATGCAACTGGAGCTATGCTAGAAGCTCAGTGGGTGATGCAGTCACATGCCACCTAACACATGTTGCCCTTTTGAGAACATAGCAATTTTGTTTTCTTTTGTGGTAACAATGTGTGACACTTGTGACACTGTGTATGGGACTCCTAATTTACAGGTGTTTCCCTTTCACCTTCAGCAGTGATTATCGGTTGCAGGATTCAAAATCTGTACAAATTACCATACAAATACTCTGACACTTGGCAGCATTCATTCACACTGCATAATTTATGTAAAGCACATCCACTGTTCAAAAATATGCAGGCAACACTTAATTGCAAACTTGAGTTGATTTAAACATGTTCAATGTCTTTATTCTTAAGACATGTACTTGTACTTTATAAATACTGATAAAAGACAAGTAGTGATCAATATTTTCTACTGCCAATGACAGGGCTCCTTCCTAAAAGAGAAGGCTAAAGTGAAGCCCCAAAATACTAAAGGAGATAGCTCAGCAGGTCACATTTCCAATGCAGACTCAATGTGTGAATGTATGTATGTGTTGGGTGGGGGGGTCAGGGTAAGGAGCTTGTCAAAGCACTCATAATTGATTGTCTTGTTATTTGATGCAACTTGCTCACCTACCTAGCCTAGTCCTGACCGGAATGCTAATATTTCAGAATAAAACACAAAATGATTCCTGCCTTCAGCTGCTGAGAAACACATTTTACTGATATTCCTTCCACTGACCTCCTCTCAAGTCGCCTTTACCTCTACTCATGCACACTTCACTTGTTGGCTACACTGCATTACCATATGACTCTTGCTAGTGGTGCACCATGTGACTCCCCCCCCCGAGTCCCATTCTTCTGCTGTCTCCCAGCCTTCCATATGCATTGCCACCAAACCCCACCACTTGTTGGTACAGACTGGATGCTCAGCTGAAGCTGAAGCATGTGGTGCACCCACTGCTGATGATAGGGAAAAAAATTAATTTGGGCTGATGGGGAGGGAATTCAAAGACAAAAAATAAAAAATAAAACTCATCGGCAGACACTGTGGAGATGTGACGAGGGACCAAGAAGGCAGAAGTCATCAGAGACTACCAAAGGAGGCCCCAGGACAGCTGAAGACTAGGAAAGGAGTGGGCAGGAGGGCTCAGGAAGGGAGACTGAGTAACTCAAAGTCAGAGAGGCCATACAAGAGGTGGAGAGGATCTGGGGGAGAAAGAAAAGATGGGGGAGAGAAACCAGCGGCTGGTGGGAGGGAGCACGGAAAGGGGATGGGGAGCTAGGAAGTGGAGAGAGGGCTAGAGAGACAAAGAGAAACTGCAATTTATAAAAAAAAAATGGAGACGAGGAAGCACAAGGGAGACAACATTAGCAGAGGAGGTGGAGGGGCAAAAACAGAAAACAAACAGGGCAGGGGGGAGGAACAATCTTCAATAAAGGCAGTATAGCGCCAATAGGCAACTGGAGGCAGTATAGCGCAGTGGGTTAAGGCTCCAAGTTGCAGATCTGGAGACCTGGGTTTGAATCCCACAGCTGCCTAGGTGCATACTGTGTGTTCTTGAGCAAGTCACTTAACTTCCTTGTGCTTCCAGGTCGCATCTGGAAACAAGCTTCAGCTTAGTGTGTTACCCCTAGTTAAACAATGTTCCCTTCCCCCCTCCCTAAAGCCACTCAGCTGCTTGATGGCTGGCTTTATGCCAATGAAAAAACTGAAGCACTCTCACTGGAGTCCTGCAGTTGTTTCAAGTACACAAAGTTTACATCCATGAAACTCTGACCACTGTCATACTCTGCTTGCATGGTCATTGGTCTGTCAGGGATGAGCCCAATGTAGATTGCTCTTCATTGGGCTAGTCCATGACATACCACTGAAATGCCTTTCTCTGAAGCAAAGTGAGATGTTTTTTGTGCACATGCAAGGAAACATAAAAAGAAAATAGGGAAATAACATGTGACTATGGACCTATAAGTCTGAGCCCAGTTTTTGGAAAAAATAATAGAGACATTTTTAAAAGATTACATTGCAGAAGCTATGACCTCCCTAGGGCTCACATATCACTCTCTGTCTGGGTTCATGAAAAATTGACTGTGTGTGACTAACCTAATACCATTTTATGAACCACTTAATGAGGTATTGCACGTGAACTTACCATATGTTGTATACTTTGACTTCAGCAAGGCATTCGATAAAGTAACTCATTCCAAGTTAATCAAACATGTGAGCAAAATTGATTTTGTCATAGGATTAGTTAAATGGATTCAAAGATGGCTAAAAGATAGATATCAAAGAGTTAAAATAGGGTAGCAGCTCTCAGATGAAGTCAATGTGTACAGTAGTGTTCCTCAAGGATCTGAACTGGGACTGGTAATATTCACATTATACATAGGAGACATGCATAATGGACTGCATAGCAATGTATCAAAGTTTGCAGATGATACTAAATTTGTGGGATCAGCCTTAACAGATACAGATACCACAGTGTTACAAGGATACCTGGATAAGATGTATGCCTGTGCAAAAGAGCTGAGGCATGTACTTTAATGAGAATAAACGTATGGTTATGCACATGAGTAAACACAACCTGAGAAAAGTACTTACTATTTAGGAAACAAAAAGCTCAATAAAATGAAAGAGGAAAGGGATCTAGGGGTGCTAATACAGCCAACCTAATTTTCTCAAACAATGTCAAACATAAAACAGCTGAAGATCTGCACATCTTGGGAAACATCAAGAAAAAATTATGACAGTGGACATACTGCAGAGACATTGGGCCCAATTTCCAGAGCACCCATAGAGCTGCACAAGTTGCGCCAAACCCACACCTGCAGTAACCTTGGATGCGCCAGGGACCCTGCACCAGATTTTCAAACAGGGATCCCTGTGACCAAGTCCTCAGATTTGCTGCAGGTGGGGTGCTGCTACAAAGATGTGGCACACTAGAGGGTTCTGACAGAGGGTGCTATCATGCCCCCTCAGTGCAGAGCTGGCACTGGTACAGCAGTACAGTGGAAGGGGGTGAACCCTGAAACTAGCATGGAACACTAAGCAGAGACCTGTGGGAGTGCCTTAAGGGGTGCTGTGTGTTTGGACCATGGTGCCAGGGCAAATCTTGGCAACAGAAAGGTGGGCTCACATTAGCCTCGCAGACCTGTAAATAAAAATAATACTGTGATTTATAAAGCACAAGTCAAGCATCAAAGCACTGTACATATATGTAAAAAATCATAAAAATTTAAAACAGAGAAGAAAATCACAAAAACTTTGCATTTAGTTCAACAGTTACTAAACGTGAAATTAAACAGATGTGTTTTCAGAGCAGTTTTGAAGCTCTCCATGGTCAGGTATTCCCAAACCCGATGAGGTAGAGAGTTCCACAGGGTGGGTGCAGCATACGTAAATGAGTGGGCAACAGATGTCTTCAGTTGGGTTCCATGTCATAATAGAGATCGGGCAACAGCGATCGCTATTGTGGCGTGTGAACATCGCTGAAAAATAATTTTGGCGAAGCACACTGGTAGTGCACTGAAAAATGCCACCCGAGACCTATAGGTCTCGGTTTAACGCAGGGGACTTCTCATCCCTGCCCCTACTTATGGATTCATAACTCTGGGGAGTGCATGTCAGGGGGAAACACTTGGGCAATACACATGCCAGGTGGCAAAACAACAACCCTGCACCACACCGGAGCAGAACCCAGTACCCCATGCCTCCCAGCCGACCACCTTCTCCATGATGCCGGGCGATCCGGCTTGGAGCTGCTTGCCACAACACCTCCCACATTCCATCCTCTCCCCGTCTCCCCCCCATAGAGCGCATGCGCGCATATATGCGCGAGTTCCTGTCGTGGTTTTCGTCGACTGCGGTATCCGTTCCCCTCCTCCCTAAGTAGCCATGGTCACAGTCACTGAGATTGAGTAACCATTTTTCTAGGTGCTCATTCTCAGTTGCTAAGATCAAGGACTACCCTTCAGTTGTACCCTAGGAACCTCTAGTAATCCCTCATCAGCGGAGCAGAGGGAGTGGAAGGGGCAGTAGGGATGAAGAAGGTCTTGCAGGTAACACAGACCCTGACCTTGTAGGGCTTTATAGGTCAGCAAGCTGACATTGCAGGTGATCTGCTATTGCACTGGTAACCAGTGCAGCGCCTGCAGCACAGGTGTAATATGGTTAAAATGGGAGGGATCCACGACAGGTCATTGACAAAATGTTTGTCAAATGACCCGACAGCAAAACCGGCAGGTCAACTGCAGTTTGCAGTCGGCTGCTGGTTTCTACAACATGCTAGTGTTTTCTTCAAGGGGCTTTGTCCCCGGAACCCTTCCCCACTTAGGATTCTCAACTCCGAGTCGGAACTGATTGAGGGGGCAGGACCCCCAACAGACAGTGCCAGGTTCCAGCGGGTTCTCTACAGTGACGTGGTGCTGTTGTCACTGTAGGGGACTCTGCTGTCAAAATGTTGACGTCGTGGCTGCATCCCAAATGGGAGTGCCCAGTCAATGACCTGGCTGCTACATTCTGCACCAGCTGTAGATGACTACAACTACAACAACTAGTTGTAGACTACAATTAGTTGTAGATGACTGAGGCACTCTGTAGTAGGGCTTACTGTGCAAGTTGTACAGTAAGCCTGATTATGCAGTACATTGTCTGTGGGTCTGTGAGTCTAATTCGGCACACCTGTCTGGTGCCACTGTTTGCCCTGCTACTGCTGCATGTGCACACAGCGCCCCTTAGGGCAATCTCACAGGGCCCTGCTCAGTGTCCCACACTGGTCACAGGGTGCCTCCCCCTGCAGAGGTTTGACTTCTGTCACAAGGGCTGTTAGACCAGCACTTGGCTGATCTAAGCACAGCCATGAGTTGTGGCCATGGCAGGGATCTCAAACTCTTTAGGGGATGCTGTAGCCCTGCTAATGCACTTTCCCCTCTTCTGCCATGGTGCACTGGTGTGGCTGTCACAAGGACAAAGCAAGCCTGGATGGCACAGGTTGCCCCCCTAGTGTTGCATGGTCCCTCACAGAATCAGGGTTGGAACAAGGTGTGGCACAACTTAGGAGCCTTTGTGCCATTTCTCCTTGCCACAAGTCCCCTTGTACCAGTCCCGACTTTTGAAAATCAAGCCAGTTATGCCTATGTACTGATTTTTGGTAAGACCACATATTGACTACTGCTCCCTGTTTTGGTCACCATCACTTAGAAAGGCCATAACCAATCTGGAAAGAGTGCAGAGAAGATTTACTAAATGTATAGATGGTCCACGAACAGACTTACAAATCTAGACTTGAGCAAGATGTGGGGTAAAAGGATATCTGATATTACTATGTAATATAATTAATGATAAATACATGTGTGCACAAATGGGACTGATACAACAACAGCGCACAAATAACACTAGGGGTCATATTGAACAATTACAGGGAAGAGTTTACAAAACTAAACTTGGGGATCTTATTATACACAGAGGGTAGTAAAATACTGGCATCAGTTACCAGAAAAGATGGTCACTGTCACAGCAACAATCATATATAGTTTTAAAACACATTTAAACATTTTCATGAACAACTGGTCAAAATTAATCACTGGATAATGGGGGAACAGGCTGAAAGGACCATTACAAGTCTGTTCCTGTTCCTTGCATTCCGAAGTATCCTTAACATCCTTAGTGTGTCCCCTGACTGCTACTCATTGTTGTTATGTTGAGGATAAGGGCCAGGACATATAACAGAAAATAAAAATTTAACTAAACAGGTCACAACAGGAGTGCACATCTCTGTTCAAAGAGAGCTATGGGAGGAAGGGGATCATGATAAGTCAAAGAAATTGATTAAAATGTAATGATCAGGTTCCCTGGCAGCTCTCATCAGTCTAAGGGAACATTTATAGACAGAGGGGGATAGGTGCCTTGACAGGGCATATTATAATTATTAGATCCCTTGCTGTATGTATGTGCCTCCTTTTCCTTTTGAAAGACATTTTGAGAGCCATGACAAGTATGGAAGACTGAGACCATTTTAAATGATATAGCCTTGTGTCAACAAATATCATACCTCACCCTTCAGAAGGGATAGTTGAGTGCTATGACATATTCTGGATATCAGATAAATTTCTACTTATTAAGTCCTGGTTATTTGCTCTCACTACTTTCAAGTCAGAGGGGACAACTGGGGGACATGACAGATATGGTAAAAGTATTCTGTCCTGTAATGTATGGACTCCTCCCCAGTTTGGAGGGCCACTTAGAGTAGTTGTGTTACAGTAGATCTGGGCACTTTTAATCTAACTAGTATCACATCATGTAGACTCCTCTTACTATTAAGGGAACAGTTTTGGTGATGGTGACGGTGGGGTGGGGGAGTAGGCCATGTCAAGTCCCAGAGGTGAAGACACTGTTAAATTAAATAGTTGAGTGCAATCTATACAGCTGCTGTGAATGTGAACAATGGGGGGTAAACAATGAGCTATTACAAAAACAGCCACTAATCCCCCTTGAAAATAATTTAGTGGAGTAAAGAACAACCCTGTAACTGTAGATAAATGTATGCGTACAAATCTATAAATATCACACTCTTGACATAACTAAGCTTCCCAAAAGTTGGCAGAATATAAGTAGGCAATGTTCTACCAACAAAAGCACTAGAAAAGCATAGATTACAATTTGCATCTTTCTTTATTTGCAAAAAAAGAGGGATCCTAATAATTGAATACAGATGTAACATTATTTAAATTCCCATTTAAAGTGGAAATATCAGCAGTAACAGACCCACACCCAAGTGTGAGGCTAGTCCTAATTTATAGTTTGTGTGAAAAAAAAACATTATTCCTTACTATTTACTGCAGTATAAAGTAATAGATTCTATCAGGCTGATTTTGTTGATGTTCAAGTTGACACTTGCAGTAACTATAAATTCAGAATCCTCTGTAATTGACATCAGAGCTGGGGTGCAGCAGTGGCAGATTCAACAGCAGGCAGTGCATGTTGGAGTTTTTATGTGCTCTGATCTTTTGGTTGCTCCTCTGCTGTCCTCCAAGGGCAAAGTTCAATAACAGAGGACTGTACTTAGCATGTTAAGAATAGCAGGACTGTCAACTATCTTATCTGAGCTGGTAAAATCTCAAACATGCACCTTTAGGAATTATCAAGTTATTGAGCCATTGGAAAACAGTGCTAATTTTTTTAGCTGATAGTTACTTTAGACAAAACCATTCATATTTGTTTTTGTCTACATATTAATAAAAAATGTGAAGACTGTGGAGGGAAAAATTGAATTTTTCTTGACTCCGTCAGAAAGTATCTAGAAAAATCAAATCAGCAAAATATTTATTTTGCTGACGTTCCTTTACAAATAGGAAATATAAACTCACCTCTGTATTTCCAAAGTGCTACTGCCAGAGATGAAACCACAATGATTAGCAATATGAAGAAAAGAATTAACCATGGTGACACTCTAGGGTAGAACTCATCTGTAAGGAAGACATTGAGAACAATGAGTATATAGTTACCATCACCAATAATTTCATTAAAAAATCATGAACTGCATATTAGTTCATGTGTAACCACACTCTGTTGTGTAATTATTACATTGCAGTGTAACTCGATTAATACAGACTCCATCAAACATTAACATAGCAGTGAAACAGTCAACTTTTGGGATCTTACACCTCCTACATAGAGAAAGCATCAGTGATTACCTTCCTACAACAAATTTATGTTACTCCAAAATGTGGACATAGTTTTGGTTCTCTTATTTAAGTCCATTACAAACCTAATCCATGTTTCGGCCACATGGGTAGCTGGACTTTCAGATTGTTACTGTTTACTGTTTTAGATTCCTTTTAACACTAGGGTGTACTGACACTCGGTCACATCCAAAAATGTAATAGTTACTAGTGAAGAGAGACTGCAACTGTTGCAGCCCTCTCTGTATCACATCTAGCTCACAAATACCATAGCCATAATATACCCATTGGTATAACAATATGCAGAAGTTGGGAGATATCTCATTGAAGTGGTTAGCACTCTGGACTTTGAATCCAGTGATCCAAGTTTATAAATCAGCAGGACCTCCATCACTTGGGCCTGGAAGTATAACCTATAGGTTAACAAGCTGTATATGAGTCTGGTAAATCCTACAGACCTGGATTTGATTCCTACAACCTATATTTGCATACTGTGTTTCTCTGAGTATGTCACTTAACCTCCCCAAAACTCTTTGGTCCCCCATAAAAACAGGCACTTGCGCTAGTGTGCCTTACATGGTTAAGAAAGAATAAAACAAACAAACAAGGAAAAAAGATATCATTCAAACTGCTATGTTGATATAACTATGGTCTCAAAAATACTATATAGATATATATTCTGGTAGCATATCAATAAGGGATTTGCATGTTAGATGGCAAATAGGCAAGATGAACTGAGGAGGGCTATGCTGGTAGTCCTCTCTCCTCAGAAGTAATAACTTAGAAGCAGAAACCTAAAAAGATAACAGGAATGAGAAAACAACAGACCAATCAAGTCTGCCCAGGAACCCTACCTAGAAGCTATATCCTATTGAATATAACTGGATTAAGCTAATGGGCTTTGGAACAGCTCATTGTTGTCCTTATGTGCAGCCTCATTTCCCCCCATCCTACTTCTTGCCCCATAAAGAAGTCTCTATAATCTGTCCCAGTTTGTCTTGAACCAAGCAATGGAGCAAGCATTCACTATAGTGCTGGAACAGCTATTTCAGTTTCCACCATCCTTTCTTTACAGAAGTGTTTCCTCACATCTCATTTAATGTTACAGCCCCACGCCCCCCCCTCAAATTTACAGTTATGACCCATGGTAACAGAGTGCTCATTTACTGTAAGTAACTCAGAACAGTCCATCCTATTGACTCTGTGAGAAAACTGTATGTCTTCATCATATCCTCCCTGTCTCTCCTCTGGCCTCCGGGGAGTACATACTGTGTTTAGGCTTTGAAACCTTTCCACATACATTTTCCCTTGTTGGCCTTGAATATTTTTGTTACCTTCCTCTGGACTATTTCTAACCTATAAATTCCTTTTCCAAGTTGTAGACTCCAATAAAACCTGTGGACTCCAATACTATGCACACCTCTCAAGATGAAGTTTCACCTGGAACATGCACCTAGATAGCATTACTATCAGTATTTTACTGGTAAGGCTACATTCTATGCACTGCAACATTTTACTGGTCTTCTCATAGGTCTAGCTGCAATGTGAGATGTATCTAAGGCTATCACTGATGAGAACCCCAAGTCTGTTTCCTGAGTAGTGTGGTCCGCCCTCCCTTCATCAATCTACTAATCCATTTTAGGATTCCTCTTACCGGTACCTGGTCAGACATAGTTTAAAAGAAATTATAAAATGGGCTTAAGAAACCCAAGTCTCTGATTGGCTACTACATCATCTGAGCCATGTCCATATCACATGATATAGTAGCAAACCAGGATTACTGCCCACCAAGATGCCACATCACAACAACAAATCAGTGACCTCTGCCAAGTGTAAACAGAAATGCTGACTGGCAGAGCTCACTGAAGTGGCACAGGGAAGCTGTCTTGATCCTCCATGGCTCTCCCGCTAGTTTCTCTAGAGATCCAGCACCTTGCCATAAATCCCACTGCAACACTCCCCCCCAACACACACACACAAAACTCGTCTTTTTTCTGTATTTGACGAGATCATTTCCTCACTTTTACATTAACTCTAACCTGTGTTCTCTTCTGTTGTGCTGCTTGGTAGCCAACGTAGTCAACCACAATGAAGCCACTGAACCAATTCTTGTGGCATTCAAATCCCACTACATACCCACTCGGAACAATGCACTCAGCAACATAAACTGAAAAAAAAAAAAAAGACCCACTCCTACGCTGGCACTTGTATCAAACTTCAAAGAACTGCACCACACTGCTATTAATTTTAAAGTACTTTCTTCTTCCTCACTGCTCAGACCCAGGAAGCAAGCAGCATCTGTGTACGGTGGCCACTGAGGGACATGCTCGCTCCCACTGCAGCCAGCCATTTACTTTAAATAAAACAAAAAAGTCACTGGAGAGAAATTTCAAACAAAGGTGTAAATATACACACAAAAAATGTACATTGGGAAGGGATGGAGTATCAAGTAACGTCATAGAATATGGCACAGTTCGCTGGCATTCGATCTAAGTGAATCTGGGTGCCCAAAGTAAATTTTTTTTTTTTAAATGCAGACACGCAAGCCCTGCATACAACAAAGAAACATAAAGTATGTGTGTGTGTCTCTCTTCTTTGGGGAGAGAAGAGAAGGTGAAATAGGAACCCAACCTGACCAGAATGTGAGCTGGGGGGGGGGGGCTCTATTACTGAACAAGCTAACAGTACATAGAAGGACTACTTTATCTTTCCAACCCCCCAAAAAATCCCTTTCCCTCATCTTTCACTTTCACAACGTTTTCTTTTTATATTTTAAATTTCCACTTGGGGTCCCATTTTATAAGCACAATAACACACTCTGAGGTGTGGGTTATATCCTGATTACAGCACACCCAGGTGCATAAGGTACTCGGCACAAGTGCCTCGTGCCTCATAACACCCGGGCATGCTCTTATCAGGATATAACCCACACCTCATTGTCAAAGCCACTGATTTACGGTGATTAAAACAATTAAATTCCGTTTTCAAGACTTAAGATTCCAGAATTTCACCGGTGATTGTTACTCTAATTTCCGAATTTTACCGGGATTCTTTTATCATTTTTTAGTATGTGCATAAATAATCAGAATTAAAGAAGGCTTAATATACAGAGCATTAAATGACGCAAACTGAAAATAGTACAGGAAGGAATTAAAAGAAAAACACACTTTTTTATAGATTTACTGATCTGATAGAAAATGCCAGATTCCATGAAATCTTCGTTTTTACCAGTTTTCAGGCAGCCCTAATTCCGGAATTTTACCAGATTTTCCGGTAAAAACCGAAAAACAGTGGCCTTGCTCATTGTGTGTTATTGCTTGCATATCACATGTCACCTTATTTGGTCATGAATGGGGTGAGAGTTATGGATGAGAACTCCAAGGAAGACCCCACCCCTCAGTCCCCAAAAGCCAGGGCAGCCAAAGCCATAATTCTTTTTTTCTTTTGCTGCTTGGGGGGTGGGATGGGGCATTAGGGTTTGAAACACTAACACAATATTTCATTACATTTGTTGGTTTAATCTGAAACATTAACTGATGTATTAACACAGTTTTTTTGCAAAGAATTCCTTTACTTTTTGAGATACAGTACTAGAAGTGTAGCCTTATTCACACAGGTCCCTTTGGAGGGCCTTGTGCTTCTTTTCTTCCATAGATGCCTACATCCATCTGGCTGTGGAAGTGCTGGGCCCTCCAAGCCCTGTGCTTCAGTGCCTTCAGAAAAGCAATGTATGTGCTGGGCTATAATTGTTTTTTTGCGAGGCTCACCTCAATGGAAAAAATATATTAAGTGTGCCTCTTATCTGCCAGCAGTTCATTACAAGAGGGTAAAAATACGTTTTTCATTTTCTTACCCGTAAGTCAGTACATTTTTAGTTGTTTGCTCTAAAATTTCCTATGGTTGTATTTTATTTTATTTTATTTCAGTTTTTGTTGACCGGGTAAGTGCACTAGGCAAATCCTGCCTATTTTCAGGCACGACACGGAGGAGGGGAATACAGATGAATGCCAACTGACCTTGAACCAGATGAAACTGTCGGTGGTATTTTTAGTGAATGAGGGAAATTTGGCCAGGATACCAGGGATATTCAGTGTAGATACAACGTTGCTGCATTTTTGGGGATGATTGCACTTTCATTATCAATTATATACCATGGTGAAAATTTTAGATAATTCTGGGATACAGTGTATACCCCATGAATCTTTAGTAGGGGGTTATGTGTTAGTGTCTTACTACTCAATTACACCTTTTTTGGATATATGCATTGTCCCTTAGTGCCAATTTATGACAGATTTACAGCTTCTTAAACTTGAAGTTTTATCGTATGGGAATTTCCATTTTTTAATTTTTATGTTTTTTATATGACCCCTAAATTTTTGGGTAATATTATATGTTAATGCTGTAGTACTCATTGAGACCTTTGTTTTGATACATAGATTATCCCTGAACTCCACAAAGTGACAGAGGTATGGCTTGCTAAATTTGCAGTTATCTTAAAAGAATTTTAATTTTGTAATCTTTATTTTTTTCATATGGCCCCTAAATATTTTTGGGGGTATTATGTGTTTGTGCTGTAGTAGTCATTGAGACCTTTTCTGATACATAAATTCTCCATTAACTCCACAGAGTGACATAGTTATGGCTTGTTAAAGTTGTTATGTCATGCTATGGAAATTTTAATTTTCTAACTGTTATGTTTTTTTTTATATGGCCTTTAATATTTTTTTTTGGGGGGGGTATTATGTCTTATTGTTGTAGTACTCATTGAGACTCTTTTCCATACGTTCACCTTCTGTGGTCATCTGTGTATACTTGGGTTACTGCCGGTTGGTAGATAGGATATGCAGTATATACTGTATAGGGGATACATGATGGGCAGGAATGAGGTATGGAAAATATTCTCACTCCTGAAGAGTGAGGTATGGATATCTCATGATGGGCACTAGTGAGATATCCATGTCTCACTCTGCAGGAGTAAGAACATTTTTCTTACCTCACTCCTGCCCATCATGTGTGCAATTTATACAGTAGGGCAGGAGTGTCTTCATAGGTTGTTTCTACTTTATTTTGTGTGTTGTCTAGGTGTTATTTAGTTGTTCTGTGGTATTCCACTGCTGTGTTGTATTTATGAATGAGTTTCCTTTGAGTTTGTGAAGGCTTCTCTTTTCTAGGTTGAGACTGGTGGTCAGGTTGCCCTTCGTGTGTTTTGATTGGTGGCACTATACATCAGTCACTGGAATGGATGTGATGATTGGTGGAGTTGTTTGTATGGGTGGGGTTTGATGTATTTAGTTAGTTCTGGGAATGGGGTTTGTGTACTTGTGTGAATTGCTTTATTTTATTCAAGTAATCTAATATTTAGCGTGTGATAAACTTTATTTCAGTGGTTTATTTTTTTTTTATTTATGTTATGTGGGTATTGGTGCTTGAGGGACTTTCTGCCAGTTACCATCACAGGAGTGAACTACAGGATGTCGGCTTCATATTTATATTGCCATGTCACCACGTCCTTTTTGTGCTGCAGCGGAGACAGGTATTTGTAGGAATCGATGAAATGTGTTGCATTGATTTACTTTGAGTCACTGTTACTGCATATGGGATCTGGTGTTTTGTACGGAGGGCTTCTTTTTTGCTGACCAGTGGGAAATACAAACAGACAGAGAGTAATAACAAACACTGCAGTGATAAGTTTGGAACTGCACCTATTCAGCTTTTTCCTCTCAGTATTTCTAAAGCAGGGCGAGTAATATGAGGTGCTGTTATTCTTATACAGGTGCTCTAGCAGGTGTCTTTTAATTTCAGTTTAGTGCTTAAAAGTAATGCCGACAGTCTGACATGATGTGGTGACATAACCACAGTGGAAATATCGGTATTTGACATAGACACTGTGTGTGTAAATGTAAATATCTCCACAGTGTCTACGTCAGCAAGATTTATCTCACTGCGGTGAAAATACATTGTTTTATTCACAATGAATACAACACACCCCTACTGTATAAACGTGTGTGTGTGTATATATATATATATATATATATATATATACATATATATACACACACATACACCCACATAATTATTCTTTATTGAGTTTCTCAGGTTAAACCTTTGAGAACAGGCTCATTACATAGGTTCCACGTCAAGGTCAAACAGCAAGAGTCATAACATCAAATTACAGTTAAGCATTTAAAGAAGTAGTTACAGGGCAATGAGACTTAAATAACACTATATTTACCAATAATGGACAAAAACACAGGGAGAAGAGGGATGGGAGAGTGACAGAGAGAGAGAGAGGAAAGCACAGAGGAGGGGGAAGCTGAGAGGACAACTAAAAAGAAGGGATAGTGCTTGAATCAGCCCAGGTTGTGGGCCTCCTTTTGTGTGTGTGTGTGTGTGTGTATATCTATATATATATATGTATATATATATATATGTATATACACACAAAATGGAGTGATAGGGTGCTACATAGGTGGCAGGAATGTAGTTTTAATTATAACTGAACCAGAATTCTGAACATTGGCAACATGAAGGACTGAGTACCTAAACACTGGCACCACTACCTGTACTGGTTTTTTCATGGGGATGGAGGGTAAGATGGGGTGCAACACGGATGGATTAAAGGTGGCTTAGGTACAACTAACAAGAATGGTGAACAGTGAAATCCTAATAATTTGATAACCGAGACAGTGACTCTACAGCTCATACTAGTTTCTTTTTTGGGGGAGAGGAGGCTTGGATAGGGTGCTATGTGAGTTGAGGGAAGGAAAGCATATATTTACTTGCTTCCTAAGTGAAGGATGGTGAGTAAATTCATGTGACTTGTGTTGTTTTTCTGGCTTGCACCACACAAGACTTACCCGCCTAATAGTGACACCCTGATATTAAGAACAGATTATACAGTCCCAGTGGTGTCCTTAATAGGCTAGGTCCTACGCACTTCAGTTCTGTTTATCCATGCCTTTTTACATCTGGACATGATTAATGCCATGCTATCTATGATATCCTTCCTTTGAAATTACTATTCAGTATATAGAATTGTACAACACATCTGCTGACTACTAACATGACCAATTCAACTATAATTTCCAGTGCTGAAAGAGCTCCCTGTTCTGTAGTATAACCTTCATGTATTGTTGTGTATTTCATGTGTGTCCCCCCAGGATCACCTCGTAAATGAGTATCTCAGTGATGAATTTCCTGGTAAAAAATAAAACTGAATTAAAAAAAAAAAGTCTTTAACAGTCTCTCTGTTTTTACCCATTAGAAACATACTGGTCTCTATCATGTCTCCCCTCTCCTGTATGACCTGTGGTTAGTTTATGTTCAGGGCCTCCAGCCATTCTTCATAAGATCTGCCCTGCTGACCCCGGGTCATACTAGTGACCCTTTACTGTACTGACTCCAGCCTATACGGTATGTGTCTTTCCCCAGGAAAGGGCTCCAGAACTGGATACAGTATTCCAGATGAAGCCTCACAAGTGATCTGTATAGGGGCAAAATCACTTCCCTTCTCCTGCTATCAACCCCCCCTCCCAATATATCCCAGCATCCTTAATGCCTTAATGTACAGTAGGCCTTATTGCACTGGCTAATTGGCTTGAGGGGGTCACTAATGATGCTATCCAGATCCCTCTTCTCAGTTGTAATTGACAGCTTAACTCCACCATCTAATACTCTGTGCAGCTTTCCTTAGGTACATCACCTTGCCCTTCTTGGTGTTGAAGCTCAACTGCCAAATTTCTGATCACTTATCCAGTTTTTCCCAGTCCATCTGATGTTCCTTCACCCCTTTCTAACTATACACCCTGCCTTAAAGCTTTGTGTTATCAGTAAAGAGACATCTCCTGCACTCAGTACTAATAAACATATTGAATAGGACAAATCCCTGGACTGACTACTGTGGCATTCTGCTCATGACCCCCTCTCCACAGGTCTGGCTCCTTTTTTCTACCACCCTCTGTTGCCTCCCCCTAGAAAGTTCTCTGACCACCTGACTAAACCCTTCTCTACTATAAGGCCTTCTCTACTACTAAGTCCTCAAACTTTCTCAGCAGGCTCCTGTGGGACACAAAAATAAAGGTATTGCTGAAGTCACAGTAGAGTAAATTTACCACCTGCTCTCTATCTACTACCTTTTTCACGAGTCTTGAACAACATGATCAGGCTGGTTGGACACTACCTCCTTGCCAAAAATACATGTTTGCCATCTTGCAGACTGTTTTCCTTTGAGTAGACTACAATTTATTTTACCATGGTCTACATCAGCTTATGTACAATGGGGGTAAGACTGTACAAACTGGAGTTGCCAGGGACCTCCCTCCTCCTCCTCCCTTGTGGAGTGGGACCTCATCTGCAGATCATTAATCTTGAAGCACTACTCCAGTTTACAGTGAGCCATCATATCACAATCAAGGCTCCAGCCAGCTTTAAAACCAGTTCCCTAGGTGAAGGTGATCTTATTTATTTTATCTTGACTTTGTTCACAAGGTAAGCACACTGACCAAAGCTCGTTTTCAGGATCTGGGCCAGACATTTTATCTACCCTAAGGGTCTCAAGCCATTGTTCACCCATTCAGCTGTTATCACTACCCTCCCCATTTTCTGATCCCTTTGTGACTGGCTTGACCTGACTGCCCGGTAGAGGCCAGTCATACTCAAAACTGTGTATACTAAGCAGAAGTCATTTTTTGGGACACTTGCTTTTGCTAAACATTTCTCTACCCTCCTTCCTCAGCTACACTAGCAATACCTCAAAGCCTTCTGTTTCTCTTGAACATATCTAGATTATTTTTTCACTACCTTAAGATCCTTTGCAATCTGCAGCGTGTGACTGCTTTTGCCTTCCTGATGGCCAACGTTGCTTCTTTGAGACAGATTTGATATTATCTCCATTCTTTTTCCTCCCCTTTACTTTCCTTGCACCTTATGAATATCTTATTTCTTACCCTCAAAACTTCAATTACCCCCTTTGAGAACCACGTCAGTCTTTTGTGCTTTTTCCTTTTGGTGACCTTCCTGGTATAAATGGATCACCGCTAGAACTGCCTCTTTGATCTTTCCACACTTTTCCTCTACCCCCTTGATCTGGTCTATACCCACTAAGTATTTCTTCACCTTTTCCTACATCTGATGAAAATCTGCATTTAAAGGTCTAGAATAATTGCCCTTGGGGGAGGGGTTCCAATATTCTCATTGCCAGTTCAAGCCAAACAGAACTGCATTTGCTGGACGCCAAATGTTCCCTGACTGCCATCCTACCCTTCACCTCTGAGCCGATAAGAACCATGTCTAGATTAGTGTCCTGCCATGCGGGACTCCTGACCAGCTGCACCTGTAAGCAGTGCTGCTTTGTATCTTGCAGTGCCTGGCTCCTGGTGCTCTTAGCCTCTGGTGTATCCCAGTCTATTTCTGCAGATTCAGATCCCTCACTATCACTTGAGCCCTTTTTGCTACCCCCTCCTAAACCTTTCCTCCAACTCCTTATCTCCTTCCACCTTCTATTACTGACTGACTGGCTGACTTGTAAGAAATTATTGCATCAACTTCCAATGTAGGAAGTCAGAGTTTAACATTATTTATAAATGACTAAGAACAAATACAAGAACCTAACTGGTCATCTCCCATACCCCAGCCATGCTATAAAGCACATAGAAGGTGAACACAGAAAAAGACCAATGGTCCATTCAGTCTGCCCATGGGTCTCTATAGAACACTGTGACCTGACATCAATTGGCAGTAGTACGCCTCCCAACAGTTATCCTACCCTTTTCCATTCTTTTCCCTACTATTGATGACTATCTCCTTCATTCTAACCCATGAATGCTTAAAACCACCCACAGTTTCGGCTGTCACCACTTCAGCCAGCAGGCTGTTCCACGGCTCTACAACCCTTTCCATAAAGTAATACTTTCTCTCATCCGTCCTGAACCTTCCCTCTATCAGTTTCCAGCCATGCTCCCATGTTGTTGAGTTGGTATTCCCATTAAACAGTTCCCCAGAGTCCACCTTGTTTATTCTTTTCAGGAACTTGAAAGTCTCCATCACATCCCTCCTCTCCCTTCTAGCCTCCAATGAATATATACAGTATTCAGTGCCCTAAATCATTCCTCATAGGATTTTCCTTGCTCATCCTGAAGATTCTATGTCATAACGGTGACCGCCGAAAGATGATCACCCTTACAGTGAACTCAGAGTGCCGAAAATCAATTTTGGCTCTCTGACTCCCTGGCGCACAGCAAAACATTGCCGGGGACTTATATTTTTTCATGTTTATGCAGGGGGCTGCTTTTACAGGAGGCTGCCCTCCACAGCCCCTACTTAAGGATTCTCATCTCAAGGGGGATACAAGTCAGGGGGGCAAAATGTAAAAAAAATAAAATTTGGGCCAGGTGCAACAAAAACGTACTTGTGCCTGGACCCGAACCCAGCACCATACCCACCAAAGCTGCAAACTGACCCGCTACACCACAGGGTCAGCTTGGCAGCCTACCATGGCTCCACCTCTCAAAACCCCCTCCCAACCCCTCACCGAGCATGCTTGCTCCTTCCCCCCGCACGTGTGCGTGTAGTGACTTCCTGTCGATACAGTCACCAACCTACCCCATTCAGTCACTTTACCTCCCCGGTGGATCCTATGACATGCTCCACGATTGAGTAGCCATTTAGTGGGTCACTCAATTGTGCTCGCGGATGTCATGGGCTTCCACCCTGGATCCTTTTTGTTACCCTGTGCTGTACTGTCTCCAGCCTATCCTCATCTTTTCTAAGGTGAGGGCTCCAAAATTAGACACAGTACTCCAGATGTGGTCTCACAAGGGATCTATGGGAGGAGTATCACCTCCTTCATTCTACTGTCAACACCCCTCCCTATACATCTCAGTATCCTGCTTGCCATGCTGCAAGCCTTGTCACACTGAACAGCCTGCTTAAAGGAGTTGCTAATAATGACTCCAAGGTCAAGTTCATCTGCTGTAGTACTGAGTTTAACCCCCCCCATCCAGTATTTTGTTCTGGGATTCTTTTTCCCTAGGTGAATTACTTTGTGCGTTTTGGCATTAAAATTCAACTGCCACACCCTCAATCATCTCTCTTGCTTCTGCAGATCCTCTTGTAGTTCTCTAATTGCTTCAGTGATATCCACTCTTCCTCAGAGCTTTGTGTCATCTGTGAAGAAATCTAACCTACCATGGACCCCTTTTCCAGTATCACGGATGCACATGTTCAAAAGGACAAGACCCAGGACACACCCTAGCAGTACCCCACTTGTGAACTCCCTCATTTCTGATTTAACGCTGTTTGCCAGTAGCCACTGCCATCTCCCGTTTAGCCAATTTTCCAACCATCTAACTATATCCCTAGCCACCCCAACGTTCCCCAGCTTCTTCAGCGGGCATTTGTGGGGCAGAGTCGAAAGCCTTGCAAAGTTAAATTACAGCAGAACCATGTGGTGGCCTTTATCCAATTCCTTTGTAACCCAATGAAAAAAGACTATTAAGTTTGTCTGGCATGTCCTCCCTGCCACAAAACTATGCCGTTCACTATCCTGGACTCCTTTATACTCCAGATAGTCCACAAGTTTTGCTTTGATAAGAAACTCCATCAGCTTTTGGACAATAAAGGTGAGACTGATAGGTTTGTAGTTGTCTTCTTGTTCCTTGTTTCCCTCTTTATGAAGTAGAATCATGTCTGCCACCTTCTAGTCCATTGGGCAATACCTCCACCATTTAAGCGAGCTATTGAAAAGACATGCCAGAGGTTGAGTCAGTTCATTTACCAGTTCTTTGAGCACCCTTAGATGGATCCCGTTTGGACCTGGGGCCTTGTCTGTTTTGAGGGCTGCTAGACCCTTGTGTACTCCATCCCCGGTAAATGTCAGCCTCCCCATCTCTGGGATCCCTCTCTCTTGGCTGCTTTTACACCGCTGTCATGTAGGGGCTAGCTAGCTTCCCTGCTAAAGGTGGAGAAAAAGTAGTTGTTTAGGACTGCAGCCTTCTGCTTGTCCTCCTCTATCACTTGGTCCCTACCAAACAGCTAACTACTCCGCCACCCCTCCTCTTTTTAATTGATTTTTATTAGTTTATCTGTATAAAGTACACAGTACACTACCCTTTTAGGTAAGCTTCCATTAATATTATACATTCAAATAGAATGGTTACTTCAGTGATACAGTAAGGATTTTCTAAGCCTCTAAACCTAGATACA
This sequence comes from Neoceratodus forsteri, assembly GCA_016271365.2. Classification (NCBI taxonomy): domain Eukaryota; kingdom Metazoa; phylum Chordata; order Ceratodontiformes; family Ceratodontidae; genus Neoceratodus; species Neoceratodus forsteri. Next base: position 153,280,158 of record CM028133.1, read on the forward strand.
ACACTGGGGGGACTACTAAAATGATGTATACACTTCCAGATATCAATTTTATGAAAGTATAATAACTGCCATGAGCAGGGATTATCAGTAAATCATTTTTATATTATCTACCACTCTATATGTCGGGTAACAAAATCCCACCAACTTTATAGAAGAAAAAATGTAATATAAAAGAGTGTCCCCAAATGAGTACAGCCCAATGCGATTCTCATTCCATTAAGTTTTATCCAAATATGACTAAGAGAACACTTTTTAACTGCATTCGGTCATTTAACAACCACTGACCTGCTTAATCTTAGTTTATGCAATGCGCATGCCTGGTGATTGTTAGGTGCCAAAAAACATCCTCCTGTCTGAAGAAGAAAGGATTCTTGTAAACATTGAACTCTTTAAGTCGCCATTTTAACTGCTTGATTAGTCCCCAACCCCCCCCAAACCAGTTTTTCAAGTTGTTAAACATGACTTGTACGTTACAAGCTCTACCCACAATAATGTTCCTTTTAACTGGGTGAGAAGGTAGACCAAATCCATGTTCGTTAGTGTAAAACTAACAGATCAGCACTGTTCATTAAGTGTTTACTCCCTGTCCCCAGAGTCACTCCCCAACATGTCTACCTTTCTTCTAAATTCACACTCTATGCAGTCTACCAGTTTAGTAGCTGCTCCAGGGTCCAAGAACTGATAAGATTTTTCTCTGTAAATGATCTGCAGGCTGGTTGGCATCAGGAGAATGTGATGAACCCCCAGGAGATGCAAATGGACCCTGATGCCATCAAAGCTCTTCCTGTGTTGTCCGGTGGAGTTACTCAGATCTGGGAAAATGTGAACCCTTTCTCCATCTCATTCCATCAGACCCTTTTTTTTTTGCCTGTGAAATAATTAGATCTCGATCCCTGACAGTCTCCAAAACCACAAGGAGAGTTCTAGGTAAGACTTGATTAGTCACTGTCCACTTTCCACCACCAGAGGGACTAATTCTATAGGATTTTAAAGTTGTAACTGTTTCTTTCAGCTGTAGAGTCTCCCCGAAAAAGGTGGCAAGAAAGAACAATGGATCTTCTCCCTCCAATCCCTCGGGTAACCCCAAGATTTGGATATGTGTGCTCTGGGGACATTTTCTATGGTCTCCAAATGATGCCAGAGCAGCTTGTTTTCTTTGGTCAGGCCCATGGTGACTGTTAGTGAAGTTGTAGCTGATTTTGATGCTGCTTTGATTTGCTCCTCAAGAATATCAGTTTTCATATCCAAAATTTTGAGTTGTGATGTAAAGTCCTCCATTTTTTGGTCCAGCAATTGGATGGCCTTCAGAACAGCAGCATTGGATGGCTGAGGAGCTGCGTCTTCTACAGCCCCCATATTCAGTTCTTTACTGCAGCTTGGCTTTGGCTCTTTCTACTGGGCTCTGTCTCCTCTGGCACCCATTCTATTAGTTTGCCCGATCTCCTTGTTTACCAGGCAAATAGCGCTTCTGAAATTATGTCAGTCTGGTCGATAGGCTTTCTGCTTTCGAGCACTGTAAGCTTTTTATCTTAAATCAGACTTTTTGGTATATATTTTAAATCAATTAGGCTTACTCCAATGGAACTCTGCTATTTTTCTGCTGCAAGCTTGGCTGTTAGCCACACCCCACTCCCCTCCTTCCTTTTTGGGCTAAATGTTAATGTCACCATGCTGTCCTACTGCTATGACTGAGGGGAGAGAGAGAGAAAGGACTCTAGAAGCATTTGATTGGATATCATGAGAGTGTCCATCCACTGAATGCTTCAGCTGGACATAAATAACAAATCTCTACCTCACCTCTGCAGTGCTGTTCCTTGCTGTTCCATAGTCTCTCCCACCTCCACCACTGCAGTAGCTGCACTTCAGTATTTTATTGCTCCTGACTTGAATTCCTGAGACTTCAAATGGTCACTGTCAGGGTTTTAATCCCCTTTTTGTGTGTGTGTACTTTACCTCTGTCTGCTGGCAGTTTGCATTCTCTGATTTTCTATATATCGTGTGTGCGTGTGTGTGTGTCTGCAAGTCCTGTCTGCTTTTATTTTAACCTTTCTGAACTAATTTAATAGTGGCATTCTATTCAGTTTTTTTCATGCACAGGTAACTAATAAGACATTGTGATGCAGGCTGCATGCACAGAATCCAGCTCCTTGTACATATCTGACTACATGGGATTTTTGTTTATTTTACCTCATTTATATTCAGATAATCCCTTTACAGCTTTTCAAAGCTGAGAACCTTAGCCCAAATCTATATGCCAGCGCATGTTGTAAGTTGTGACGTAGCCAGAGGGGCAGTTCTTCAAGGACCCTGTGCCAGACTATGAGGGCAGTGTCCCGTGTCTAAGTCCTGCAACTTGTGACATTACTACAGGTATGCTAAATGAAGGGCATATCTGAGGTGCATACCCATAAGCAACGTTCTGTTGGGCACAAGTGCCCCCCTCCATCCCCAAGCCTGAGGCCCCACAGAGCTATCAGACCCCCTGTGCCCCCATTCCACTATAATTGTAAACAGTAAAGCCCTCTGGGCTCTTGAACTGTCCCGAGCCCTATTATATAGCACCACTAGCCCATGAAGTATAGTTGCGCCCCAAAAAGCCCGTCATGCCCCACCTCGCACATGGCTGTGTCCTGTAAATACTATAACAAGATAAACTTCCTAATTCATAATCCTGGTAGTCTGGTGGCCCCACCGACGTTATGAACCACCCACCCGACCCATCCCCAACTGGTGGCTGGCACAGACATTGCACCACCACAGCCAGTTGCTGACGGAGTTTCCATATGAGCACATACTGTATATACATGCTCAATGAATGAATGAGTTATGATTCATTCATTGAGTGCATATATACAGTATGCGCTGATACAAAGCTCAGTTGGTGGCTGCTGTGGTAGAGAGGTGGGCTGTGCAGGTCGCCAGCTGGGGATGTGTCAGGGGAGGGGTGGTCTGGCAATGCTGGGTGGAGGGTGGGGCCACTAGACTACCAGGGATTATGAATTAGGTGTGTGTCTTGTTACAGTAATTACAGGACACAGCCATGTGCAGGCGACAGGCATTAGCGCTTGGGTGGGGGGGCACGATCTGCCCTGTGGGGCTAATGGTACTACATTATAGGGATTGGGATGGTGGTCCAATAGCCCAGAGAGGCTTTACTGTTTACACAGTGGGGGTCTGGGGACAGAGGGTCTGACAGACCAGAGGGGCTGTTCTTAACTACAGTATTGGGGGACTCGGGGAGGGAAGGGTGTCTGATAGCCCCAAGGTGCTTTTATGATGCATTATTGGGGGATTGGGAGCAAGGGACCACACAGCCCTGAGAGATTTATACTGCACAATATTTGAGAACTCGGGGAGGTGGTCCTATAGCACAGAGGGGCACCTACAGTAGGTGTGTGGGGGGATCCTGCAGCCCTGAGGGGCTGTCTAGTGGGGCACGGGGTGGTACATTTTGGTGGATCAGGATCATCAGCACACAACCCCGGTGGACGCAAGTTACATCAGCTATTTGCTGGAATAACTTTTCATTGATGGATGTCCACTGGTGTGTCTTCTAGAATAGCGTCATTTGGGGACATTGTTGCTGCCCTTCCAGAATAGGGCGCAACTGCTGCCATAAACCCCCTAGTGCCATGATGCAGGGGGTTTAGGGTGTAACTGGTGGCGTAAGTCCACTTTGGCACAAGCAGCCTCCAACATGTCACAGGCTGCTTTGCAGAATACCGCATGTCACAACTCCTGGCACAACTTGCTACCTGCACCATTTTTTGGGGAGCAAGTCAAGTTACACCAGGCATATTCCTTTGAGAATTAGACACCTTGTGTTTAAGAATTTCTGTTTCTGAAATGGTACTGGTCAGTGAAAGCACCTTCCTCTCATCACTGACATTCCCAAGTTGACCACGGAAGTTAACGAGGCACAAACCGGGCAAAAAGTTGAAGGATCTACAATCAAATACCTAATAAAACAATTCGTTCAGTGAGATTTCTTTTTTTCAGTTCCTTTACTTTGCCTTGTGATGTGAAGCTCAATAGTATCTTGTGTGAATGGCCACTTCCTTGCGTGGGTGGTAAGGGGTGATCCCTGTGTTATAAATGAGTCGGGGGGGGGGCAGCCAGCATTTTGCATGGTTAACCTTATCAACTACAAATCAGAGCACATGCCAGGTTGCAACTGATTTCCCAAAAATGAGTACAGTGGTACAAAAAAAAAAACAAGGTCACAGATTGTAAGGAGCATTCTTGGCTGTGTCATTAGTGTGTAGACAATGTATGGACTGTTAAAAATAAATAAATAATAGATAACTCAACATTTGGTATACAGCTGCATACCATCATAATGCAGTAATGTCATACGATCTGTATTTATCATAGATTACTGCTCACTGTTTTGTGGAGCTTTTAATATTACTATTAATGCTAGAAAGACAATTGTATTTATTCAGAAGAAGACAACAAAAATGGGGGTTGGAACATAAAACATATGAGGAATGTTTGAAACTCCTCAGACTAAATTATTTATTTTGAAATGTTTCACCAGGAAATGCATACTGAGCTACAACAGCTTGTTTCCAGATGTGTCCTGGGGGACAGGGGAAAAGAGAATACAATTTTGAACACAAGATCCAAATAAAAAATATACATTAAGTCCATACATACTACCAAATAATTTTTTTTTCTTTTTGCGCCTTACTTCCCCCCTGGCCTGCCTCTCCTTCCGGCTGCTCATGACTCTCCCGACCCCCTACGCCTGACCCCTTCCTCTCACCTCAGATCGCAGCCAACCCGGGGTGGCCGGTGTATCCCTTGCCAGGTGGGTCCTCTCTCCTCGAGGAAGACACCAGAAGGGCAGCCAAGCGCACCAGAGCAATCAGTCCCTGGGCGCTGCTGAGGTGGATTCGGGGCATCAGGGCACCTTGGTCGGCGGCAGCAGCCATCATCCGGCAGACTAAGCCAGAATTTTCCTTTCTCCCGGGCGGTGTGCCATAAACTGGGCTAAGCCGACGCTCACCATGCCCCCTTAGCAGTGGGCTCACTTAAGCTGCTGCTCTCCCAGCCTCCGCCAGGAGGCAGCAGACAGTGAGCTATGTCCCCTCCCTTTCCCCCGGAGAAGGCGAGCAGTCGCAGGATGCTCAAGCCTACTCCCCCCGGCCGGTTCTCCAGTGACCCGAATCCATTCCCGAACCCGGGTCACTGGCATCGCAAGCAGAAATCCAACCACTGCGCAGACGAGCCGGCAACTACTGAATAAATTTAAAGATATGCTAAACATTTTTGTGGGATAGGCAGGCAGCACTTGCCATCCAGAATACACTGTAGTCTATATACCTACTCGCATTATACATATACACACATATATGTTTTTAAGCATATACACATACACTTTCTTTTATACTCATATACATATACACAAAGCACTTTTAACAAAGATGCATTTTGCTTTTTTAACACCTGGGGTATTAAGTAAGAAACCTTGTCTGAATAGGGGGATGGGGGAGTGGGAGATGGTTGAAGATTAGGTGAGCCTTCACCCCTCTGGAATGCACACCCCGCAAGGGGATAAGGGGAAGCGTTGAGGGATAAACTGGGAACAGAATATTGGCACAGAAGAGGTGGGTGTGGCAAACTCAAGGAAAGGGTGGGGGGAGGCTTGGGAATAAAAGGGGGATGTAAGGAGGTGGTATGAAATTGTGAAAGGGAAGAATTAAAAAATGAAGAGGAAGGGTGGGAGGCATGCTTTACCCCCAGAAGCGGAACCCCCAGGGTATGAGCACTACTTGATGTAAACCCAGCTAGTGCTATAGGCTATCTGCATGCCTAGGGATAGGTAAAAGGGGGTAAAGTAGTGGACACAGAACAGAAGAGTTGGCAGGGAGGGGTAATGAAGGAGACATGGGTCAGGTGCAGTTGCAGGATGGGGAATATACTGTCGAAGAAGATAGGACAACAAATGAGTGGACATGGAAGAATGGATATCTAAGGGGAGGGAGTTCCAAATATTTGGAAAATGATAGGAGAAGGCAGCTCCCCCTGAAGTGGAAGTACAGACAGGGAGGGTGAGAATCCTATAGGGGGAGTTTCGGAGGAAGTAGGTGGGGGTAGGGGAATGTGCTGATGATGTACAAAATCATTAACAAGGAGGATCACAGGGAATGATTAAATCAAAATTTTAGAATGGAACAAAACGTAAGGAGACTTAAATTACAAATTAGGCCAATCAATTTTAAAACATGCAACTGTACAATTTTTTACGCACAAAAGACAGTAGACATTTGGAATATTCTGCCTTCTGAAGTGGTGAATAGCAGGAATTTCTCTGAACATAAGACTATATTGAACAAATTTCTTGGCAGAGAAGGGTTTAGACAATTATTATAACTAAACAAGGGACAGCTCATAAGGGCGTTATGCCTTCTACTGTTTACTAAAATTCAAAGTGAATGATGGCGACACCACTCTAGGAGTAGTATATTACTTCACAGGTGTTCCACTTGATTTTTTTCTCCCTTGCTCAATGCATATATTATTGTCCATCTGATTATTGTGCATGTGTAGCATAGTACAACATGGATTATGTGTACAACACAGTTTACAGTATGGACATTGCACATATTAATAATCTTACACTGTATCCATTTGAATCACATGTAACCCCCCCCCCCTTGTTACCCGGGGTTACTAGAATCCCAGTAAGACCTAGTGGTAGGCAGGGAAGGCAGCTTGTGAAACTCCAGTTAAATGGATTTCACACTGTCTCACTCTCTTCTCAGTCTCAGCTGAGACTGAGGGATGACGTCACCATAGAACTCTTGCCGCTGCATGAGCCACACTGGAGTGCTGCAGTTGGAAGTTAGGATAGAATGTTGGGGATTTTTGAACAGAGTCTGTGTGCAGTCTTAAAGAGAGAAGCAGCACAGCAGTCTGGTTGCAGGCTCTCAGAACCTTAAGCTCTTTTTTAGAGCTACTGTAAGGGAGGTGTGTGTTTCCACTGAAAGAGGAATACAGTAAGCTGATTGTGAAGTGGTGGAGACCACTGTTACTGGTCCATGTGCCCCATCCCTGCGGGAAGGGGGGTAGAAAGGTTTGCCTCTCTTCCAGGGGCAACCTTCCTGGTTCCGGCTAAGGAAGAAGCTGCCTTTTTTCAAGTTGTACTACGGCACCAGAAGCTGTGGAAGAGAAATTCCTGTGAGGAATCACCTGCGAGGCACCTGCAACCAAAGGGTGAGTTCGCTCTGACAGAGGGCCTATGTTTTCACCTGAACTTTTGGAACATGAGGATTGGACTACTTAATTTGTAGGAGGTCTAGGGTAATAGACATTGCCGGTTAATTCAAGTAGGTTCAAGTCTAGCACAAAGAGTAAAGTAAAGTGGGATTTTACTGCTTAATCAGTGGGAGGCCTAGGGCAATGGTCTCAGCCAAGTAATAGTATGTTCAAGTCCAGCACAATGGGAAAGCAAGACAAGTACAGGAAATGTGACATACATTTAGCCTTAATCTACATTGCCAAGCATTACAGAATGAAATGATTAATGTCCAGAGAAATGGCCGGGTATGAATTGTGGAAGTGAGAGGTGGGAGACCCCCATCAGTAGTAACCAAATTCACGTCTACAGATTTGCTCTGTGGCACCTTTACTTTCTCTCAGGTACTTGGCCAGTGCCTGAGGAAAGTACCCAGACGTGGGATTAAAAGGAGAACTCCCTGATAGAGCTGAGGTGCTCTTAGGTGGTTTAGGGAGTCACCAGAAAAGGTTTCCATGACATATGGAAGGTATCTGAGTGGCCAGCAAGGGAGCCGAGCCAGGGAAACCCAGAATAGTGTACAAGTTTGGGCTGTGCACCCAAAGCAGCATGCAAGTCCGGGCTGTGTACCCGGTGGGTTCAGACCCTGAGGGCTGAAGTGTTGAAGAAGGGTTCTTGTTTCTCTTAATCTGCATTACCAGAAGTGTAGCCCCGTGGGGATCCGTCTATGCTTTCTTTGTTCTGTTTGGATGTGAATAAAGCTACACTTTAGAATCCCATTCCTGGTATTGGACATTGCAGTTATGGCCTCCTGTGTTCGGAATTACTTGGGTGCCCCTGTGCAGAGTAGCCAAACCTAGCCCTTGTGCTGAGTAATCTATTCCTCCCCGAACCCAGTCCCCACCTGGTACTGCTGTCAGATTCAAACAGCATACCACCTGTCATTTGCAAAAAGGCAGGGGGGGTGGGGGTTGCACACATACTCTATCATTCACACAAACATAGAAACCGATGGCAGATAATGATCACTGGGCCTATCTACTCTGCCCATTTTTAATTATGATCACTTCTGCTGCGGACAATACAGATCTTGCACCATTTTGACAGCTGTCCTCCAGATCACCTCCACTCTGTCTCTTTCCAGAAATGTGTTCTTCAGATCTGTACACAGTTCTATGGCCTAGCCCGCTGGCACAGATTCATGACTGCCATCTGCAAACGCTGATCACCTGGGTTCGGGAACAGATCCGGGAGTCGGAGGGCTGGCCGTGGGGGAGGGGGAGTGGGATGAAGCATCAGCTGGACTGCTCTCCTATTCTGGGGGGGGAGGAGGGTCGAGTTTCCACCGCACTGTTGACTCCTGGCAGAGGCCAGGAGTACTGCTGTGGTCAGCACCACAACGTACTAGGGCAGGGCAGATGCAGATCATTATTGCACATCCCCGTCCCCCAAGGGACTTACAGCAAAAAATATGCTGGCCCCTGTTAATGAGCTGGCTCTGGTGTCACCCCCTCTGGCCACTACAGTCCACTTCGGTGGCCCCACTCAGGGGGGTAAGCCCAAATATGAGGGGCGGCTGCTGGAGCCTGGTGAGCCTGTTAGCATGGCCAGGGGAGGCCTGCAACAAAAATAAATATATAAAAGGAAAAAAAGAACTGTACACAGTTCTCCATGTGGGGTGCTATACATTGACCTATACATGGGCAACACCACCTCCTTCTTCCAGATGGTGATATCCCTCCTTATACACCCTAGCATCCCACTAGCCCTCTTGACTGCCTTGTCACATTGCCTGACCATCCTAATGTCATCTGATATCATTACCCCAGATCTCTTTCTTGCTTGATCACTGTCAGTATTGCTCCCCCTTTGTACTCTGCCCCCAGGTTTCTGTGAAACAAGTGCATTACTTTGCACTTTTTTGACATTAAAAACTAGCGACTTGATTACCCAGTCAAAGAAATCTACCAGATTTGTTTTTCATGACCTTTTCCATGTCTGTTGATTAAGTCTGACAGAGGAGCAACTACAGGGGCGTAATTATAGGGGGGGACGGGGGGCACAAGTCCCTCCCAACTTTCACAATTGCCTCATTTGTCCCCCCCAATATTTTACTTAATTTAATAATCAAAAAAATCAGCCCTAGAAGTAGCCAGTATGCAAAAACTCTTCATGCAACTGCTGCTGGAGCGAGTGCCGGACAGCCACCTCAGTTAATTTGGGGAGGCGGGCAGAACAACAAGGACAGCTGGATAGGACAGGAGCAACATAGCAGAGTTGCTGTCAGCAGGAGTCACTTTCACAGATCTAAAAAAGTATTTTCAGCTCTGAGGCTGCATCTTTACGCCAGTCACGAGGAAGTAAGCAGCCTGCCTGTAACCAATGCGAGGTCCGATGAGGAGGCGGTGGGAGACGACTGCTACGCGGCGGCGCCGTGTGGAGGAGAGCTAGTGTCGCCGATGAGCAGAGCGCTGCGCTACACACCTTTGCTGCCTTTCTCTGTGGAGGAGTTCGGTAACTTGGCTAGTGGTGCCTGGTGCGGTGCTTCATTTGTGTGGCTGCCTGGCTGCCCTGGCCCTGTCGTTCACCGTCCAACTGCTGCTCCACAAGAGAGGCTAGCACAGTAACAGTGATCGATCGGGACCAACAGGGAGGGAGACAACAGAGTCACTCAGTTCAGTACCGATGGTACAGGCCTCACAAGATCGGCATGTTAGTGTGTAACTCCGAGGCAGTAATAATTTTAAGAGGGTTGGGTTCAGTCAGACTCGAGTCAGTGACTGTCGGCTTTTGGGTCACGGGTGAGGGCTGCAAAACTCGGAAAAGCAGTCCAAGCTAACTTCTTCAGTGCTTCACAGACAGACTAGTTGAGAGGAACAGAACATGGAGAAACTGCTGGTTACTGGCATTGCTGCATCTCAGAAGAAGCAGGTAAGTGTATGCTACTCTTCTCCACATACATCTGCTGCTGCAAGTTCAACTGAGAGCCAGAAGACTTAGTCTGTGATGTGACTGAGACTGAGGAGGCAGCCAGAGGATGGGGATGGGGGATGACTGGTCTGTGATACCATGTCACTGATGTGATTGCTAATGGTGCTGTGGTGCAGTGGATGGGGTGGTTGACAACTTATTATTTTTAATGGACGGTGTGGGGACTGGATGTGAACTGGGAGGCAGGCGGTCTGATGAATCACTGGTCTATCTGATTGCTGGTGCTGCAGCAGTGCAGTGGTGAGGGTTTGGTGGAGTGAAGGTCTGTCTGCGACTGGGCTGCTAAGGGTGGCGGGGTCAGGGCTGGCTGAGTTATTATGATGGGGGAACTGGGATGGGACTGGGAGGCAGGAGGACTAATGACTGGTCTGTCTGTGACTGCTGGGGGTGGTTTACTTATTTTGAATGATGTGGGGGGCCGCGGGGGACTGGGTGTGAAATGGGAGGCAGGCGGTCTGATGATGGAGGTCTGATGACTCACTGGTCTTTCTGATTGCTGTTGTGGTGCTGCTGCAGTGCAGTGGGTGAGGGTTTGGGTGGTGATGAAGGTCTGTCTGCGACTGGGCTGCTAAGGGTGGCGGGGTCAGGGCTGGCTGAGTTATTATGATGGGGGAACTGGGATGGGACTGGGAGGCAGGAGGACTAATGACTGGTCTGTCTGTGACTGCTGGGGTGGTTTACTTATTTTGAATGATGTGGTGGGGGCGCGAGGGGACTGGGTGTGAAATGGGAGGCAGGCGGTCTGATGATGGAGGTCTGATGACTCACTGGTCTTTCTGATTGCTGTTGTGGTGCTGCTGCAGTGCAGTAGGTGAGCGGTGGGGTGGTTATTATTTATGACCGATGGGGTGGTCGGGAGGACTGATGATGGTCTGCCTGCGACTGGGCTGCTGAGGAGTATATATAAGATTGTGATCTAACTGTTGCTGCTGGTGCTGCAGTGCAGTGGGTGGGGGATGGTTGAGTTTTTCTTTACGAATGATTTGGGGGAACTGGGATGGGACTGGGAGGCAGGAAGCTGATGGGCCTGTCTGCAAATGCTGGTGATGCTGCAGTGGGGAGGGTCAGGGCTAAGCTTCCAGCTGGCAGGCATGCCTCTCAACCTTTGCCACTGAAATGAGGGACATGGACATTTATGACAGTAAGAGGGACAATGAGGACACAGACCTTCAGAATGAGGACACATCTTCAAACATGAAGATACAAGCTCAGAACACTGTGAAAACCATATTGTTTACTTGTACAGAGTTTAGTTTTGATTTAGTAGTTCAGAATATTTCTGTTTAAATTACTTTTTTGGGCGTGATGGTATCATAGCCCAATACCTTATGCCAGCGTGAGCCAATCTGTGCCAAATAAACATTGTTTACTTATTCTTTCAAATACATGGGATGTTAGCTGGTTCCATAGCCACTGCCAGTCAATCTCGTCAGATTCCTAGTATGGCGCACCTCCACAGCCCTATACAAGTGTATGGGGTGTCTCTTAAAAACAGTTATATGAAGAATGAAGCAGTCTGAGAGGGCAATGAAAGGCACTGATCTTCTAATGTGGACCCTATTAGTAGGCGCTTGCCCGTGCTCTCCTGCTGCTCACATCACAAAAACACTGAGTGCAGGGTCAGGCGGCCATAATAAGCAACCGGAAGGGATCAGCTGGCAGTTGCTACAGAGACCAGCTCGATCCCTTCATTTACTTCAAGAGAGAGTAAAAATGTTTTCTTTTGGCACCAATTAGTTCACACTGGCATTAGGTATTGGGTATAAAGACCAATACCATATACCTTTTGGGCTAGAAATTCTCTTCATGTTTTCATGAGTCGGTCTGCTGTGCTGACTACTGTGTTGAGTCCTGTCTACTGTATTGTACTGTCCTGCTAGTGTCTACAATCACTGTCTGCTTTTATATGCTGAGCTTTGCTGTTTGCTGTCTGGTGCCTCTCCTGTGTGCCACCTGAGCCTGACTATTGCCTGCTTTGGTAGTGGTGGGGACTGCTGGCTCTGGCTTGTTGGGGGATCTATGTTTAGTCTAGAATGCAGCTCCAGAGTTTTCCTTTTTATTATCAATACCACAATCAAACTTAAAAAAACAAATCAAAACCCTTACTCTGCAGGTAGGTGGCATGGTACAAGGGAGGGAGTCATTATAGAAATTAAGTATTTTTCCATATAACGTTAACAATTTGGTATGTACCACAGTACCCATTATCCGAAGCTGGTTGAGAGTGAGGTTGTCCCCCCCAACCTTGGCACCAAAATTACTCCTCTGAGCAACTAGTACCTCCCTGAACTCCCTCAGCACCCTTGGATGTACCTCCTCTGGCCCCATAAATTCTGAATTCTGTCCTCAGAAAAGGGACTACTGTCTATTTCCCTCCCCCCAAAGCCCTTTATGCCTTTCTGTGTTCCCTTTCCTTCACCTTGTTCTCTGAACATGGGTTTAAGTATTTGTTTAAGATGTCTGCCATTTCTTGGTCCCCTCCATTCAATCCCCCCCCCTTAACCGTACAATCTCTCCTTTTGTCTTCCTTTTCTCACTTACATACCCCCAAAATATCTTGTCCCCTTTTAATACCGCCTGAGGTATACTTTCCTGATGTTGTGCCTTTGCAGTCCTTACTGCTTTCCCCAGCTCTGTTTTCCCTGATACTCTTCCCCATTCTCCCAACTCTGGGTCTCCTAATACCTTCTGAAATTTACTCTTTCAGCCTTTACCTTTTCTGCCCCCTCTTTCAAGAACCATAGTGGTCTCATCTTCTTTTTGCTATTGCTTACTTGCTTGACACTGAGGTTTGTTGCCTTCACTATGCTCTCTTTTACTTTGACTCACTTTTTCTCCACCCCCCCAGACATCCCCCTCAGGTCATTCCTGAGGCATTCAACAATGTTCGTACCTTCATCCCTTGAGAAGACCAGGACCCTCCCCCTTATGTGATTGGACACTCTCTCTGTTCTTATGTTGAACTACACTGTACGTTGATCATTGGTTCCCAGATGGCTTCCAACCTTGATATCTGCAATATTGTCCCTGTGTTACTAAGAACCAGGTCCAGTATTGCCCAATCATGAGTGGGTTCACTGATGATTTGCCTGAAGAATGCCCCTTGCAAATATTCCAGGATATCCCTGCTCCTAGCTGACACTGTAGATGAAAGGCTCTAAATTACATCAGGCTGATTGAAATCTTCCCAACAACAGTCATTTGCTCCGGCTCTGGCAAAAAAGCCACACGCATATACATGCGTATCTGAATGTTGAATTCTTTATTTCTCGATATAAATTCAGATGCCCAAATGTTTTGCCAGGATATGGCTTCTTCTGGGGGACTGTAAAAAATATATACATACATGAATGTCAAGTATATACAGGAATCTATGTAATATAAATTCATAGAGTATTCAAAACTTTAAATCTCCACTCTGTAGGGCACACAATAAACATAATGTGGTGATAGTAAAGGCTATACAAATGTGAATGGTGCCAAATAAAACTACCTCTCTTTTAACTGAGCTGTTGCTCGTGTTCTGCTGTCCTCTAAAGCCTTTCACAAGTGGCCAGAATAAACTGTAAAACCATTTAAAATTTCATAAGATACATAAACACAGCTCAAAATATAATTAACACCTAAAGCTCTGATTATACTGCAGTTCACATATATATGTAATACTACCCGTACATAACTGATTTGCAAATATAAACATGATGCCAACAGTTTCCCCTTGGATCTACATATTTGATTGAAATCTTCCACCAGCAACACTACTCTCTTTCAGCCATTTTGCCAGTTGTTTCTTACATTTCTTTATCTGAGTCCTCCTTTGTGTCAGAGTCCTGAAGATCACTCTTCTCCAAACAGTGGCTCTGTTTCTCTACTACAGAGTGACCCGCCTCACCTCGCCCCCCCCTCCGAATTTCCTGTACCTCCGTCGCTTTTACATTTTCCTTCTCATAAAGTACTGCACATCCTTCTTCCTTCCCTATACAAGCTATCTTCTGAACATTGTGTTTCCTGGTATGACCATGTCCCAGACACAGTTGTCAGTACACTGTGAATAGGTAATGGCTACAATATCCAGGTCTGCTTCCACCATGACGGTCTCTAGGTCTAGGATTTCATTTCTCATACTCTAGCACTGGCACACATTGCCTTCCATATTTTGTTAGCTCTTTTCTTGTTGCTGTCTCTGTTTTCAAATTATTTTCCCCTTCCTCACATTTCTCCTCTAACTGTTCCCTTCTCCCCCTTTCTCCTTTGCTAATCTACTACTTCCTTGAATATCTTGCATCCTGGTGGGACTTTCTCCCCTAGAGATCTCCCTATTGTCTATCTCAGCCTATGGTGGGCCAGTTTGGGAAGCAGTGGTTTAAGGCTTGGAGCTGCAAATCTGGAGACCTGGGTTTGAATCACACAGCCCCCACTTGCATACTGTGTGACCCTAAGAAAGTCACTTAACTTCCCTGTGCTTCCAGGTCGCAACTGTAAACAAGTTTTCAGCTTACTGTGCTACTCTTGGTTAAACAATTGGAAAAAATAAAATTTCTACTTGGTAACTTAGTAAGTCTGGACAAAAGAAGGCCGTAGCCCATCGTGATTGTCCCCCACATGTGTAGGTCATTAATCCTAAACAGGGTTTAGGTGAATCCATGTATCTAACTGTTTTTTGAAAATGTTGAAGTTATTACAGTCTATAACAGAACAGGAAAACTAATATCACAAAATAGTTTATCTAAATACTGGAATGAGTTACCATATCAATTGAGAAAAGTGCAGAATCTCACCACTTTTAAAAAATTATTGTTTAAGCATTTCAGTGCAAAATGTAAATGTTTTAACTAATTTTAAATGTTTGTATTAATGTTAAATGTTAGTTTGTCTTTGAAACTTGTAAGTTTTATGTACGAAACACAGGTCTTTGTTGTAAATGGGGGTCATTCCCTAACAAATGTATCCTGTATAAAAAAAAAATTTTATGAATTAATTTATGAATGAATGAATGAACAACTTCTTGAGGAAGCTTGTTCCACATTTTTGGGGCCTTGATGGTGTAAAAGTGTAGTCTCTTATTAGTTTTTGCTCTTTCATCATTAAGTTGCCTGTTACGCAATCTGGGTACTGTTGTTTTTTTGTGCATAGCTAATACCACACTGTTGCATCAGTGTGTGGGATTGAAGGATTTTGTATAATAACAGGAGGTCACCTCTATTCCTTCTTGTTTTTAATGAATGGAGCCCTGTTTTGACTAGTATATTATTATATTCGGTGTGGGATAAGTAGGGGACCATCCTTGTTCCCTGTGTTGTATTTGTTTGGCCTTATCTATATTCCTAATCAAATAAGGGTTCCAAAATGGTGACCCATAGTCAGAGTATGGTCTAATATGGGATCTATATAGGGAAATGATGCATTCTTCATTTTTAGAAAAAAAAATGTATGTTTGATGCGTCTGAGGAGTGCATTTGAGAGGTTAGCTACTTTGTTACAATGGTCAGTGGCAGTCAATGTATTATTAATTATAATGCCCAAGTCTCTCTCAAGGGTAGAGACTTTTATAGTTGTATTTTTCAAAGTGTGTGCTTGTTTCGGATTGTTTTTCCCTAGATGTAATACCGCGCATTTTTGGATGTTAAAGTGCATTTCATTTTCAAGAGCCCAGTGCTCAATGTTGTTGAGATCATTTGTTAATGTTCACATGTTAGAGTGACAGTCAACTTTCCCCACAATTTAGTATCAACAAATTTGGATAACATGTTGCTAGAACTTATTCTCATTTCACTTATAAAGATGTTAGAGTGTCGGTCCCAGGAGTGAAACCTGGTGCACTCCACTAGTGACCCTACCAACGACAGACAGAACTCCATTTATTTGGACTCTTTGAGTTCTTCCCTCTAGCCAACTGGTAATCTAGTTAACCAAGTTGGCAGATAAACCTAGATATAATAGTTTGTGTATCAATTTGATGTGAGAAACCTTATCAAATGCCTTAATGTAGTCCAAAAAAATGATGTTCATAGGGGTACTGGAT
This sequence comes from Neoceratodus forsteri, assembly GCA_016271365.2. NCBI lineage: Eukaryota > Metazoa > Chordata > Ceratodontiformes > Ceratodontidae > Neoceratodus > Neoceratodus forsteri. The sequence goes on from CM028133.1 coordinate 153,296,414, forward strand.
TCCAACCCTATACTAATGTAATTATAGAAGGAAAGAGGGTTTTGTTGTGCATGAATGGGCATGTTTAAAGCCATGTTGGGAAAGGTCAATAATGTTTAATGATTCCATCTCCATTTCGATCAGGGTTTTAATGATTTTTTCCATAAATTTGCATGTGATTGAAGTGAGACTAATGGGACGGTAATTTTCCCTTTTTGAATGATTACCTTTTTTAAAGATTGATGTGACAATTGCTGTGAGCCAGTCAGAAGGAACGGTTGAGTCATGTAATGATTTATTAAATATAATGGTTAATGGGAGGGTTAGTGTATTAGCAGTGGCCAGTAAGAATTTTAGATATAAGTTATCAGGGCCTGGGCTGGTTGTTTTTTTTTTAAGGGTTTTGAGTACATTATTAGTGTCACTAGTGATGACTGTATAATTCTGGGGAGTGCTAGTAATGTCTGTGGGGGTTTTGCATACATCTTTTAAGAAAACTGAACAAAAGTAGTCATTAAAGGTGTCTGCTGTATCTTTGTTAGATGTTATTATAGAGTCATTTATGATTAATGGACCTGTAGAGCTGTCATTCCCTTTTTTTTTTCATTTAGGTAAGCAAATAAGGACTTATGACAGTCTTTTGAATGGTCTGTCATAAATTTAAAATTTCTTTTGGCAGCTAAGATTAGTTTTTTAATTTTTTTTTACTGCTGCACTGTATAGATTTAAGGTCTTTTCCTTATGGGAGTCAGGATATATTTTTAAGAGTGTAAAACTTTTTTTTTCTGATTCTTTTCGTGTGGCATTATTAAACCATACTGGAATTTTTCCTTTGCTGCTGTATCTGTTTTTTTGTGGGAACATATGTGTCTTCTAGTTCTAGAATTTTAGTTTTTAAGTAGTTCCAGGATTCTTTGAGCTGTGTGTGTGTGTGTGTGTGTGTGTGTGTGTGTGTGTGTTGTGTTTGTGATGGGGGTAATATGTTTTCCCATTGAATATTATTTAGATGATTAATTGATTTCTTCAAAGTTTGCTTTCTCATATTGTTTTAGTTTGGATTTATTGTTATGGGATTAATAATCATAAAGGATTTGAAAAAGAATGGACATATGGTCACTGTTGCCCAGAGAATCTTGTATAGAGAGATGAGAAATATTTTTTTCCATATTGGTTATTACGAGGTCAAATATGTTGTGGCCTCTTGTGGGTTCCCTTATAATTTGTGCTTGGCGAAGGTCAATAATGGATGATAAGAATATGTCATCATGTTGGGTGCTACCTGATAGGGAGTTCCACTCTATTGTAGGAATATTAAAATCTCCTAGAATGAGAATGTGACCATGATTTGCTAGGTGTCTGATATCACTGGCTAGTGGGTTAGAGTATTGTAAATCAGCTGAGGGTGGTCGATAACATGTGCCTTTAGTTGAATATTGACCCATATGCCTTCTATCTGGGTGGGATGTGGGATTTCAAAGGAAGTGATGTTACGTACATACAGACAGACGCCCCCATCCATTCTGTCAGGACAATCCTTAAAGTTTGAAACTGGATATCTCGCTTAGCCAAAGGGTGTCAGAATCCCCCAAGTTTCAGTGATAGCTATTATTCCCAGGTTAAGCATATGAATTTTGGATTCTAGTTCAGCCATTGTAGCAATGTTTAGTGATCTGGCATTTAGTGAAAGAATGTTGCAAGTTTTCTGAGTTGTTGATGAAAATTTTTTTGTCAGAGACTTGGGCATAGTCCCATTCTCCCCCTTAGATCTTAGTTTAAATAGCTGTTTATGTATGAGGATATTTTTCTTTCTGGCATAGCGTTTCCTCTTCTACTTAAGTGCAGGTCATCCCAACAGACAAGGGAAGGTCTGTTGTGGAAATCTTCCCAGTGGGTGAAGCATGTGATGTTTTTCCTATAGCACCATTTTCTGAGCCATTCATTCATTCATGGCTTTTATTTTGTTTGTGATGAGGTTCATAGCTGTTGGGACAGGGAGTATTTAAAAGAAGCAGACACTACAACCCAACTCAACCAAGATGTTGTTGAGTGCTACGAAATCCTGTTTAAGTAGATCTAGTGGAGTCTTAGTGATATCATTTGTGACTGCATGTATGTAGGTACCTCCCAGATTTCTTCTGTCACCCCTCAACTGCTTTAAATGTCCATCAAAGTAATATTTAAACCATCCACTGAGGACTATATATAGTTCGCTCCTTGCTGGAATCAGGCCATCACCTTGGTATAGGCTGTTATCCTTCCAGGTTGGTCTGCAGTCCCCAGTGTAGCCATACCTCTACATTCTGTACCATTACTTCTATAATTACACAGGTTACACAGTCTACAGGAGGGACAGGGAGGGTAGACAAGGAGGCGGAGTAGTTCTCTATGTAAGGGAAGGGATCAAAGCAATGGAACTAAAGGGTAAACAGGGAGGAGAGAAGTCACTGTGAGTCACCCTGGAGACAGGAAATGGCACCACACCACAATCCACATGGGTGTTGTATACAGACCCCCATCTCAGGGGCAGGAACTAGACAAGGAAATGATAGAAGGCATCCTTAGGATATCAGAGAAAGGAGAGGAGAGATATTGCTGATGGGGGATCCTGAATATGCCAGATGTTAACTGGAGCACCTTTGCTGCAGCCACATCCAAGAGCAGAGTTATTCTCAATGCCCTGCAGGGGGCATGCCTCAGACAGCTAGTGTTGGAATCCACTCAGGAGGGAGCAGTATTATACCTGGTACCCTCAAATGGGGATGGAGAGAGGATCTCAAATTTAGAAATGGGTAGACATCTGGGAAAAAGTGATCACCAACAGTGGGGTTCATGATAAACACAGCTACAAAGTCAAGCCATAGGAAACTGAGGGTACTGGACTTTAGGATAGCTAACTTTGTCAAAATGAGAGAGTGTCTCAGAAAAGCACTAGCAAATGGGCAAGAATGGGAGATGGAGAAACAATAGGGGAAACATCAAAACTGCTATCACAGACACAATAAGCCTTTGTGTGAAGCAAATAAACAAACCAAAATGAAGGAAAAAACACCCTGGTTCTCAAAAGAGGTGGCAGGGAAGGTTAGAGAGAAAAAGATAGCATTCATGAAGTATAAGAAAACACAGAAGGAAGAGGACAGAGAACTGTACCAGTTAAAGAAGAAGGAAGTGGGGAAGGCAGTCAGAATAGCAAAGTCCCAAACTGAGGAAAAGATAGCAAACTCATTTAAGAAGGGGTATAAAACCTTTTATAGGTACATTAGAGAGCAAAGAAAGAACAAGGGAGGGATAGTGAGGCATAATAAAGGGGAGGGTGGGTGGACATAGGGTGACAGTGAAAAATCAGGGATACTGAACGAATACGTCTGCTCAGAATTCACAAAAGAATGGGATAGGGAGTTACCTAATCCAATCAATAGAAGCACTCTGGATGAGGGGGTTCATACCAGTTCATTCACAGAAAAAAGGGTTCTGAAAGAACTCTAAAACTGAAGGTGGACAAAGCAATGGTCCCTGATGGGATCACCCCAGAATTCTAAAAGAACTAAGGGGAGAATCAGTGACACCACTGATTACCCTTTTTAACAAATCATGGGAGGATGGTGTGGTACATAAGGACTGGAGATGGGCAGATGTGATTCCCCTTCACAAAAGTAGGAGCAACGCAGAAGCAGGAAACTACAGACCTCTTAGTTTGACCTCAGTGGTAGGGAAAATGATGGAATCATTTCTGAAAGCAAGAATTGTTGAATACCTAGAGGCCAGTGGGGCACAGGACCCAAGGCAGCGTGGATTCACAGTGGGAAGATCATGTAAGATGAATCTAATAGATTTCTTTGACTGGGTGACTAAAGCAGTAGACCAGGGCGGGGCTGTGGAAATGGTCTACCTAGACTTAAGCAAGGCATTTGACACTGTCCCACACAAAAGATTAATAAACAAATTAGCCAGCCTGGGAGTGGGTCCCAGGGTAGTAGTGTGGGTAAAAAATTGGCTGGACAACAGGACACAGAGGGTAATAGTAAACGGAGTCCACTCTGAAGAAAGGAGGGTTACCAGCAGGGTACTGCAGAGTTTAGTACTGGGTCCAGTCCTTTTTAATGTCTTTATAAGTGACATTGGGAGGGACTGGAAGGAAAAGTATGCCTCTTTGCAGATAACACAAAGATCTGCAACAGGGTTGATACACAAGGTGAGGTGGAAAGGATAAAAAGGGACTTGGCTAGGTTGGAGGAATGGTCAAAAGTATGGCAGCTTAGATTCAATGCAAACAAGTGCAAAATAATGCTGCTGGAAAACAAACATCCAGGGGAAGAATACACAATGCGAGAGAGGTGCTGACAACAACAAAAATGTTGATGACATAACAAAGGTGACCTAAAGATAAGGAAGCAATGTGAGAAGGCAGTAAGGAGGGTTGGGGGGATACTGGCGTGTATAGGAAGAGGCATCACCAGTAGAAAACAAGAAGTTGTTATCCCTCTGTAAAGACAGTTGGTGAGACCCCATCTGGAGTACTGCATACAGGTCTGGAGATCCCATCTCTGCAAGGACATAGACAGGAGGAAGGCAATTAAAATGGTACAGGGTGTGCACCAGAAGCCATATGAAAAGAGACTAAAGGAGCTTAATATGTATACCCTTGAGGAAAGGCGGGAGAGGGGGGACATGATAGAAAGTTTTAACTACCTCAAGGTTATCAGCAATGTCCAGGAGGGCAGCATCTTTCAGAAAAAGAGATGTGCAAGAACAAGGTGGCACAATTTGAAGATAGAGGGGAGACAGTTCAAGGGCAACGTGAGGAAATATTTTTTCATGGAGACGGTGGTGGACGTGTGGAATGGCCTTCCTGAGGAGGTTGTGGGGTGAAAAACAGTGGAGGAATTCAAGAATGCATGTGACAAACATAAGGCAATTCTGATGGGGGATAGGAAGAAACAGGCTGTTGGTTAACTAGGATCTGCAGCTTATCCAATAGGTAGGGAAATGGGCAGACTGGGCGGGCCAAGTAGTGCTTATCTGCTGTCAAAGCCTATGTTTCTATGTTTCATTACTTGAAAGCCTTGGCGTGGAGCTGCCTCTCCTTTCTCATATAGTACAAGATGCACTTGCTGCTCACATTTTAAACACATGGGAAACACTGGATCAACCCCATAAATTATCTAATTTACCAAAAATGACATTTACATGTGGACCTGATTATGGCACTTCCATTTTATGTTTAAGCTCATGACACATACTTATCATGTTAACACATTAGCAGCCCTAGTGGCTCTGACAAGAGTTTGTTTCACTTACATAGTGGAAAAAATGCTTTTCTCCACACTTGACCCCCTCTGCTAATCGCAGCTCTGTGTCTACCTTTGCCTCCCTACTCCTCTGGAAGTATTTTTCCCTTTCTGCATCCTTCTGCTTCTTTTTGTAGTTGTGGGAGGCCATCCTTTTGGCCCTAACTGCTTCCCTGACTCTCAATGAGAACCAAAGTGGTTTCTTGAATTTATTTCATTTGGTTACTTTCCTTAGGCAAAGGGTGTGAAGATCCAAGAATGAACCCATTAATTACCCTCCATTTCTCTTCAACCCCTGCCCCCTTGCTCTCCCTCTTTAATTTTGTTCGAACCACCTCTATGAGTTTGTTGAAATCCACCCTTTTAATATCCTAGATCACCATTCTTGAATTTGTTTTCTTAGTCCCAAGGGCAACTTCAAACCAGACAGTTGTGGTTGTTGTTTGCAAGTGGCTCCCTAACTATCACTGATTTAACTACATCTGTGTTAGCGAGCACCACATCTAGGTTAGTGACCTGTCTTGTGGATTCCTATACAAGTTGCACTAGTAGGAAGTCTTGAAAGGCATCAATCAAAGCTTGATTTCTCTTGCTCCTGACCACTGGAATGTCTTGGTCTACACTGGGCAAGTTAAGTTCCCCCAGTACCACAGCATCTTCTTTTATTGTTCCCCATCAAATTTCTTTGCTGAGCTCCCTATTTTCTGCCTCTACTTGGCCTGGAGGTCTATAGCATACCCCTAGGTGTAGCTTTTCCCCAGATGCCTCTGTAAGTTGAACCCACAGAGACTGTCTTCCCCAAGTTACACCTAATATTCCCATCTTCCAATACCTCAGTGCCTTCTCTGACATACAGCCCCCCCCCACTTCTCTGTCCCTTCTTAACAGTATACATCCAGGCACGGATAGGTCCCAGTCATTTTTATCTGTAGCCCAAGTTTCTGTGATAGCCACTATATCTAGCTTGGGTTCTGCCATCATCACCTGAAGCTCACTAATTTTGTTATGTAGACATCTGGCATTAATGCAGACCCCTTTCCAACTATCCAATAAGCCTTGCTTTTTCTTTAACCAAACTTCCCTCTTATTCTGTGATAGCCATATTTGATTTGCAGCATCCTCATGACAATGTTTTGCCCCAGTGCACTGATTCCCTCCCTCATCAATTGGGGTCCATTCCACCTAAAAAAAGCTTCCTATCCCACAGGTGCCCCAGTCACTTCAGAAATAATACACCTTTTTTTACACCATTGTTTAAGCCATATATTAAACTCCTCAACCTTCTGTTTTTATTCTGCCTCCCCCCTTTGGCCCAAACAGGGAGAACCTCAGAGAAGACCAGGGAGGCTGAGTATACTGCCAATCTGTCCCCCAACCCCTGGAAACCGTGCTACATATCCTCCACTGACTAGCTGGCCAGATGGTTGGTGCCAAGGTGCAGCAGCAAACCAACTGCATCACCTTCATTCACCATCATCCACCCTAAATGGCTTAGATCCCTGCTAGCTGGGGCACCCAGAAGGCACTTAACCATGGCCTTTCGAGATGACCCATCTCCTACCCACTTTTCCACCCCCCCAGATCATAGAATCCCCAGCAAACAAGAAATGCCAGACTTTTTCACACTTAGGGGCCACTGTTTTGTCCTGCCTTACCCTATCAATTGCTTTCCAGTCTTCTCCTGTGATGTTGGGTTCCTGGTCCCCATCCAGGAGGGCAAAGCGGTTTGCAATCAGTATGTGTTTGGCTAGGGCAACCCTTATTTGCTTGTCCTTGTTCCCCAGAGCTCTCCTCCTTTTCACCACTCTCCATCCCCACATGTCAGTGGGCCTCTGTAAAAGTGGGAGTGTGGGTGGTGAGCTCCAGCTGAGATGAAGATGCAGCTTGGATATCTCCACCCTTGCTGCTTCTGGCTGTGCCATTAGCTCAGATATTGACCTGCAAATGGGGCAGTGTCCTCCCCCCCACTGTACCAAAATGAGTGCCCCACATCCATTATAGCTGACAGTATCCATAATGCTTTGTAAGCAGTGCCAATGTTCAATACTATCAGAGGTTTTGCTGAAAAGGACCAAACAAAACTTGTGGTATCTTACCTGTTCTGAAGGCTGACACTTTCTCCACTTTGGCTTAGAAGAGGAGCAGATCTTTGATGCCCAGTCAGGTCTCTAATTTCCTTTCCAAGCCATCCCCAAAAGGGGTTTCATATCAAATCAGTAAGTGTAATAATACATTTTGTATATGTTAAAGCATTTGTGAAGCCTTTGCCAGGGGGTGATGACACTCAACATTTGGCCTCATGCCTCACAAAAATCTTCTCTGGGGTGTGCATCACAAATGCTTGAATGCACACATTGATGTGTATTATTTTTTTTACTTGATATACGGTTAATGTCATTGATAACTCAGATCAAACCACCTAGGGCATTTGACTAGATTATAGAAGAGTATCCCCAGATGTGACATGCATTCTTATAAGAACATGTTAACATCGTCATATGTCTAAATAAAGTTGTTTTTTTTTGTTATACCTCTACTGTCAGTTTTTATTTATTGAGATAGTGTTGCTTTTTCCTTTTTATTCCCAACGGCTGTTCTACCAATGGGGGCAAAAGCACATGAACAAGAAAACCGGGTTGGGGGAAGCAGGCAAGTTAAAGAGAACAAGAACAGAGGAAGGGCAAGGTTTCAAACATTGAAGGTCATGCTCACAAATGCCGTCAGTCTGGGAAATAAACCTGGAAGCCTTGCTAATGGGTGCAGACCTTGACATAGCAGCAATAACAGAGACATGCAACTCCACTAATCATGACTGGGAAATCAATGTACCAGGCTATATACTGTTCATAAGGGACAGGCAAGGTAAAAATGGAGGGGGGTTAGCCCCATACATCAGAGAAGAGATAAGGCTACAGAAGTATAGGGGAGACAGGGGGAGGCTGAGGCAATGTGGTTCGCATTTGAACCAGGGAATGGCACAGCAATACGTACTGGGGTGATCTACAGACCTCCGGCACAGAAGGAGGAAGTGGACAGGGTACTAATGGAGGAAATTCGCAACATGGTAGCTAAAGGTGAAATCCTGCTGATGGGGGATTTCAGTATGACAGATGTAGATTGGATCATCCAGGCAGCTGCTTCAGCCAGAAGCATGGCCATCCTTGAATCCCTGCAGGGGGTTGGACTCAGACAGCTAGTGCATGAGCCAACCAGAGACAAATTGATTCTGGACCTGATATGGACCAATGGAAACAAAGTCAAAAGAGTCCAGGTGGAAGGGCAGCTGGGATCCAGCGACCACCACATGGTGTGGTTTGGCATGGAGACAGGGACTCAATTAAGCCACACAAGGGCAAAAGTATTAATTTTCAGAAGGGCAGATTTCAGTGAGATGTGTAGATGTTTAAGAGCAGCCCTGGAGAAGGGAGAGGTAATGAAGGGAGTTGAGGAACAGTGCGGGAAACTAAAAGGAGCCATAATGGAGGTAACTAACCTGTGCATTAGGATAGTGACCAAAGGGAAAGGAAGAAAAAAACACTATGGTTCTCTAAAGAGGTGTCAGACAAAGTAAGGGCTAAAAGAGCAAGTTTCAGGAAGTATAAGGGGACCAAAAGGGAGGAGGACATGGAGGTGTACATTGAATGTCTAAGGGAAGCAGGGAAAGATGTTAGGAGAGCCAATGTACAGACAGAGGAGGGTTCAGGATGGACTGTAAAAAAGGGGACAAGACATTCAATAGGTACATCAGTGACAGAAAAAAAACTGGGGGGGATTGTGAGGCTCAAAGGGGAGGAGGGAGAGTGTAAGGAGGGGATCTAAACAAAGCAGAAATACTGAACAAATACTTCTGTTCAGTATTCGCTAAGGAGGGAGAGAGTCAAGGATCACAGTTGGGGAGAAGAGGCATTTGGGGGGGGGAGTGGACACTAGTCCATTCACAGTGAAGAGAGTTCTGGAGGAACTCACAAAGCTGAAGGTGGATAAAGCCATGGGGCCAGACTACATACACCTGATGATATTAAGGGAGCTGAGAAGGGAACTACCAGTGCCTCTGGACATCCTATTCACAGGGTCACTCAACACAGGCATGGTTCCAGAGGACTGGTGGAGGGCACATGTAGTCATATTGCACAAAAGTGGCAGTAGGGAGAAAGCGAGGAACTACTGGCCAGTCAGCCTCACCTCAGTGGTGGGGAAGATCATGGAGACACTGCTGAAAGAAAGGATAGTGGCACACCTGGAATCCAATGGTGCCCAGGATCTGAGGCAACATAGATTCACAGCAGGAAGATCTTGTCAAGCAAATCTGATAGATTTTTATGATTGGGTGACTAGGGAAGTGAATCAGAGATAGGCGGAAGATATTGCCTACCTAGATTTCAGCAAAGCAATTGATACTGTCCCACACAGAAGGCTGGTTAACAAGATGAGTAGTCTGGGCATGGGACGTAAGGTGATACACTGGGTTAGAAACTGGCTGATTTACAGAAGACAGAGGGTGGTGGTAAATGGGATCCAATCCAGGGAGAGAGAGAGGTGACCAGCAGAGTACCACAGGGATCAGTACTGGGACCAGTCCTGTTCAATGTCTTCATTAGTGACATTGCAAAGGGGCTGGAAGGAAAGGCGTGCCTATTTGCAGATGACACCAAGATCTGCAACAGAGTGGATACTCCAGAAGGAGTGCAGAAAATGAAGAGGGACCTGATGAAGCTTGAAAGATGGTCAGAGATGTAGAAACTGAGGTTCAATTCAAAAAAGATAATGCACCTGGGTAGGGGGGAACCCTGGGGAGAGCTACAGAATTGGGGGGAGGTGCTGACTGTCAACAAAGAGGAAAGGGACCTAGGGGTTATCATATCTGATGTCCTTAAGGCATCAAAGCAGTGAGCAAAGGCTGCAGGGAGGGCCAGTGGCATGCTGGGGTACATATGCCGAGGCATTACTAGCGGGAGACAGGAGGTGTTGATGCCATTGTATAAAGCACTGGTAAGGCCTCACCTGGAGTACTGTGTGTAGTAATGGAGACCACACATGCGTAAGGACATAGACAGGGAGGAGGTTATTCAGCGAAGGGCGACAAAGATGGTGCATGGCTTGCATCATAAAACATATGAGGAGAGACCGAGTCCTCAATATGTACTCACTGTAGGAGAGAAGAGGGAACATGACAGAAACTTTCAAGTACTGCAAGAGTATTAACAATGTGCAGGCGGGGGGTCTTTCCAATGTAGAAAAGATATCAGAATGAGGGGACACAATATGAAATTGCAGGGGGATAGATTAAGGGGTAACATGAGGAAGCCTTCCTACACAGAGAGGGTGGAGGACACTAGGAACAGTCTGCCACAAGAGGTGGTGAGGGCAAGTACAGTGGAGGTGTTTAAATATGCCTGGGACAGGCACAAGGGAACACTGGACAGGGAGGGAGTGATGAAAAGCCATTGATCACTTATGGTCATTGACTGCATACAAGTTTAGGGCTTACAGGCAGACTAGATGGGCCTAGTGGTCTTTTTCTGCTGACAATTTCTCTGTATCTATGTATGTACCTTAAGATATTAAAAAGCTGACCTTTAACCACATAGAGTCTAGTCCAACGCAATCCACCCAACGGTACCAGTAAGCTAGGCAATGCCTAGAAGAAGGTTTCCTGAACTGTAACAAATCCTTATAAGTATGCAGTGAAAGGATACAGCAGTTTCTAGAATGTGGATACAAGAAAAAGGCACTTGACCATAAGTAAAGCTAAAGTGTGTGTGTGTATATATACATACATATATATATATATACACATATATATATATATATACACATATGCTTATTTTATAATCCAAGGGCTAATCATCTGGCCAGGATGCACAACAGCAGTTGACGTTCTGTATGCATGACTGTATTATAAAGTTGAACTTCTGTAAGAAAGAACTTCTGAAACTTTAAAACCCTAATAAACTTTCAATTAAAAAAAATGCTGATCTTTATCCTTCTAACTTTGATGTAAATTTATGTAACTGGTTGTGTGCTTTGTTGATATAAGTTCATTATGTATGAAGTGAATTTTTTTTTTTTCTCTTTATACTCCCCCCAGCCTTCGACATTCCACTCTTCGGGAGTCGCTATTGCCTTTACATTTCTGCTTTCCTAACTGACCATTCCAAGTGGTCCCATCCCCCATGTAGCCTTGGTTTACCCCCCAGGCGGGGTCGAGCTGGGGGCCCTTACACCCCGTGCTTTCAGATCTCGTTGGGATGCCAGTTCAGTGGCAGGTAGGAGGCATTGGGGATCAGGGCTAGCGCTCCATCTACTGGAACTGCTGTGGCCATTTTTTCCCCATTGTCTGTGCCCTGTGGTGTGTGCCCTGATATCATGGCACATAGCGCCGACGTCCACCACATAGTCCCTCTCGGTTGGCTGCAGCTTGCTGTGCCTCAGGTCTCCACCCAGGGTCAGTGAAACACCAGGCCTTGGTCCCCCCCCCTCCCAGAGAAGGCAAGCAGTCCCTGGGACATTCAAGCCATCTTCCCCGGCCAGCCCTCCCACTGTCCAGGCCCATTCCTGTACCTGGGTCGCTGGCGTCACAGGCGGTAGCGTTACCGCTGTGCCGGTGGGCCGGCCACAATTAGTGTGTTTATCAACCAATTGTATCAAGACAATTTTATAATCTGTCCTAACAAGTATTTGCTGACCAAAGAAAACTGAACCTCAGCCCATCCACAACAGTCCTCCTGAGTCATGACCACACCTTAGGTGACTTGGAGAACTTACTAAAGAGGTAAGAAGGTGACCAACCTGCACATAACTCTATGTTTTTCAGTCACCATGTTACATCATGTACAGAGTAAAGCATCTTGTGGTAACCCCTGTTTTTGATCAGGTCTACCACCTCCTAAACTCCTCAGTAATTTTTCTCAGGTTACTCAGGCAGGGTTCAGAAAAGAGGACCATCATAGCTGAGCTGGGGTCTGGTTTGTTTGTTCAGTTAGACATTTATTTGGACATTCACTGGCTTAAGAAACAGTTATATTGCAATGGCTGGCTAGTGGCTACTGTGGGTGTAACATGGTGGACTGGTGGCAAGTGTCATAGCTGGTGTTGGGATCGGGAGAGGGAGAGGGCTCCTTCTCATTTGTGAACTAATAAATGGACTATGTACTAACCTACAGAATTACTGAATGGATTTGTTTGGATTCCAGAGACAAACCATCAGTCCCTACTCTCCCAGTGCCACCATCACCAGCACCACCACCAGGTCCAGTACGGCCAAAGAAAAGGATGACAGGCCTTCAGCAGAATCAACAATTTCAACCTTAAGACTATGAATCATGAGCATGGGAGAGGAGGCACAAGGATAGGTGAAGGGGGGGAGTAGGTCCTTCTCAGCTACAGACACCATCCTATTTACAGTGTGTTCTGGGTGAGGGGGCATGTTATAAGTAGTCATATGTGGAACTGGACATTCAGATTATGACTCACATGTCTTCACTAGCATCAAAATGGAATCGGACACAGGATCAGAGGTTTTTTAACAATCTGATGGATAAAAAATTGATATCACCAGTTCTGAGCATCCTGAATGCATACTTAATAAACTGCAAAAGCTGTTTAGTGCATGGACCTGCAGCTTTCCTTTGTGCACGTGCTACGCTTTTTCCAAATTCAGATGCATTAGTTTAATCAAAATGTTGTCTACAAGGTAAAAGTAACATAATTCATTGATAGCAGTTAGTCTATTGATTTGAATATCTTTGAGTGTAAGGAAGCTAGTTAAGTATGGTGTGCACCTCCCGCTGTGAAACCCCTACAGCAACATGTGTTGTTACAGACAACAGCACCATGCCACTGTAGGGGTCGCGCCTGGGACTGGGCAACACTTTCCCCCATCCAGCAACCCCTCCCCGAACCATCTCCAACTTGGAGTTGATATCTATAGAAATGGGGGGTACGGGGTTTGGGGGGGCAAAGCCCCCCAAAGAAAAAACAGTCCTTGCTGTCCGCGACTCCCTGCCGACTGCAAATCGCAGTAACAGGGAGCTTGGCACTGTGATGCTGGTCAACGAGTTAGTTGTTAACTCGGCATCATAGATCCGTTAAGTGCTAGTGCTAGGTGAAGGACTGAAAGTACTGAAAACCATGCTGTCTATTTAAAAACAGGCCCAAGTACAGTGTGGAAAAAGAAAAATGCTGTGACACAGTCACTGACTGGTAAAGGTAAGGTACTGGTAGCACTGGAGATGGAGGGCCCGATTCTGAAAGCATCAAGAATGTCACATGGAGCTTGCGGAAAACAGAATTGTGCAAGGAGGGGCTTGCGATGGGGAATTGTGCTGAGAGCAATTCTCAAATGCAGCCTGTGGCACCTGCAGGTTGCATGTGTCAAGGCAGTCTTGCACCATCCTTGCAGCACAAAAAGGGGTATGGCGTGGTGCAAGGAGCCATGCCCCAGGGCAATGCCTCAACATTCCCTTTTCTGGCATTATCTAACATGTACTGTGCTGCCAGAAACAATCACCCACGAGACCAGCTAGTGCTGGTCTAATGGTCTGTGCACCACCCAGAGAGCCCTCTGTGGGGGGGATGGTACATGATGGTGTGTACCCTTGTCTGCCTGCCAGGGTGTTGCATGGATATATAGCAGAATTAGGTTGTCAGTACACATATATGACCTTTGTGTATACTGTATGTATTGCATGTTATGGTGCAGTTACGTTTCCAGTATGGTATAGATGCATTGTGAGTGGTGTATCTGTATCCTCGGCATCCTTGCAGGATCTGTGTATGTTATGTGATGTATGAATCATACTATATTCCTATTTGTTGTTCCGGTTCCATATAGCCATGTGCAGTGGTACTGTGACAGAGGTGCTATGGACTCTGTGCTGATAGCCACTAGTCATGCACCTCCTGGGCTGTTGTAAGTGGTATGCATGTGCATCCACCATTGCCTACACCAGTATTCATGTGGCCGACACTGGTATTGGTTTCTACCCTTCAAGTGTGCCACCTACCCACCAGCCCCACAGCTTGTGGTAAACCTCTTGGGTGTGCCATCTGTTTGATGCACAGACACAGTTGCCACAAGCTGTGGGACTTTGAGAACGGGACCTTACCTGATGGAGAATCAGGTGCAGGATCCATGGCGCAACAGCAATAGGCGCATGCTACCCAGGGAGCACTGTGAGCCACTCTACTGCAGCTTTGAGAGTCAGGCCCAGAGTTCCTCTGTTTACCAACAGGCCAGGCACTGGAATCGGACTCAGGAGTGGGGCAGACATGCTAATGTCTAGGAAACTGAGAGGGAAGCATGTCTTGTGTGCTGCTAAGGGTGTGCATTGTGCACCATCCTGACTATGCAGGAATGGAATCGATACATCTACAGCCACTGCAGGAGCTTATCAATCTCAGAGGCAGATTGGTAGGCTTGAGTGTCAGATCAGTGCACCACAGGAGCACAGGGGTCTGCAAGATATTGAGAAGACAGGTACACTGAAAGATTCATCACAGTATGACAGACCTGGTGCTTGTCAGATTGAGGGACATAGACAGAATTTGTCAACAGATAAAGACCCAGTGGTCCATTCAGCCCATTGCCTGCCTGTCTCCATGTCCAGACAAACACCAGACTGAATCTAATGAGCCACTTGCCCTGCTGGCATCTTGTTAACCCCCCCTTCCCCAGGCTATTTGTCCTCACTCTTTGCCATATACCTCATTACCCCCTTGTGTCTGTCACTTCCATGCATGAACATGGTCATTAATTTGTCTGCAAGCAGTTTGGGTAATTTTTTTTATTCATCCACAACTCATTCCATGGAAGGAACTTCCTTGCACCCTTTTTTAAACACCCATTCAATCAACTTCTATCCTTGCCCCTTGGTTATGGTGCTTTTGTTGCCCATGAAGAGATTATTGTAATTTACTCTATTTATTCCATTCAAGAACGTTTAAGTCTCTTCATGTACAACTCCCCACCTCTCTCTCCTGGCCTCTAGAAACATAGAAGGAGAAACATAGAATGTGGTGGCAGAAAAGGAACAGTAGACCCAACTATCCATAAATCAAACCTCACTGTACAATGGTCACTTGTAGTAAGGGGCTACTCACTGTGACATCTGAAATGTTGTCACTGTTTTTAAGCACCAAATCCAGCACTGTCCCATCTCTAGTGGGTTCTGTAACAAGCTGCCTAAGAAATGCCCCTTGCAGTGAGTCTAGGATTGTCCTGCTTCTAGTTATACAGTAGTTGCTGCAAAAGTTCTCCAGTATACATTCAGCAGATTAAAGTCCCCCAAAATCAATACCTCCTCTCATCTTCCCATTCTGAAGACCCTATTCAACTCTTCCCTCTGTGTTGGTGAGCTGTACATCACCCCATGCATATAAAGATCCTGGGTCCCATCTGTCAGCCGACCAATAAAAAATCTCCAGCCCTTCCTTATCCCCATTGTGTCTGTGTAACTCTGTGGCCTTTATACCTTCCCACACGTATGAAACAACCCCTAATTCCTCCCTTCCCCACCTTTCAAAACAAAGTGTAATTTAGAATGGCCACATCCCAGCTGTGGTTGTTGATACACTATAATTCTGTTATGGCCACCAGGTCCAGGTCCACTCTCGCAATGGTTGTTTCGAGGTCAGGAATTTTATTTCTTAGGTTCTTTGTATTGGCACACATAGCTCTCCTCTCCTTTTTTCCCCTCCCTCCCTGCCACCCACAAACCACCACTTCATGAGTCTATCCTTCACCCTACCCTTGTCCCTGGTGCTATCTTCCTGTTTTTTCCTTTTTTCTATTTCAAAATTTTTATTGAAGCAGTATCATCTATTAACACATTTACATTGTTCTGCAAGTTTATATATTCAGATTTTTCAGTGTTCATTCAGTTATATACTTAGAAAATCCATATCATATCAATATTATTTTATACATTTCTCCCCTAACTCACATTCATATTTTCTAAATTTTGAACCAAGCCCCTGATGTTGAGGCCAGCCCCCTGCCCCCAGCCACAACTGAGAAAGCTTTACTGGGAGTTGACATTGTTCCAAAGGTTTTCTATTCTCTATCCCCTTTTTATAACAACTGGGGGGGGGGGATATGTATCAGTACAGTATTAATTTATGGGACAAAGTCTGGATTAACATACAAGACACATCACACCCACCACTGCCACTTGGCATTGAATTGTTCTGACCTATCATGAATATCTGCCAAAAGTTTTTCCATACTGTAGATTTCCTGTACTATTTTACACCACGTGCTTACTTTTGGAGCTTCAGATTTCATCCACTGGTGGGTGATGGCCATTTTGGCTTCCAGGAGATATAGCCACATCAGTGACTTAGCTGGGATGCATAATTCCCTATGGGGAATAGACATCAGTATTAATCCAGCTGTGAGCCCTATGGGACCTCCTTCTAGTTCTTCCAACTGGGCCAATATTTCTTCCAGTTTGGGGCCAGAACCTGACAGAACTGAAGTGTGTGGCCTTGATCTGCTGGAATATAACCACATCCACTCCAGCAACAACAATACCTCACTGGCACATACTTGATTAGCACAGAAAGGGTGCAAAAGTATCTATATCTGCATTTTCATGTAAATTTCCCCCAGAGACTGGAAGGCATAATTTTTGCAGCTCGGGTGGTGTATTTAAGTCAGATGTTATAGTCAATTGAAGTGTTAATGTCTCTGTTCCAGCTATCTAACACCAACTGAGTTGAGTCCCCCATTAATTCTTGTAAACCTCTATATACATTTCCAATCATGTGACCCCATTGAAAGTCTTTATGGGCATCTAGTGTCATGGACAACAGTGTTGGGGTCTACTTGCACAGACTATTATAGGGCTTTTGTTTGTGTAGGAGGGACATATGAACTTGAAGATATCTATAATGTTCCCTTCCTGTGAGATTATATTTTTGTCAGAAAATTTCAAATGGGCGGACTCCACTGGAGTCCAGGAACTTGTAGATATATGTAAGCCCCAGTTACTTCCAGCATTGGAAGGTAAGTCTATTTGTGCTGGAAGAAAATCTGCATCTACCTTTAATATTCCACAGAAATAAAAAAAATGTGCCCTAACCCAGGTTGGTTCTTAACATGAAACCACACTTTCAGTATATTTGCTGTCAAAAAATATGAAGTAAACCAATGGTGGAGTTGTGGCCTGTGTAGTGAAAAGGATTTGTCCCATATCGTATACATAATTTATTATGTATTCTATATTTTTCTAGGGGAGGGGGTAGGTAGAGTAACCATAGTAGTATGATTCATATATGTGCCACCCTGCCATAGTCTAGAAGGTTACGGAGACTGACCCCTCCCAAAACCAGTGGAAGTTGTAACAAAGAGTAGTGAATCTGTGGGTACTGACACGCCCTGGAGAAAATAAGACATCATCCTACATAGATACATAGACAGTGTCAGCAGATAACAGCCTATGACCCATCCAGTCTGCCCATTTGAGCTTGTAAGTTCAGTTTATATTTTCCTAGAAGTCTGTTTCCCCTTACCCCTGACCTCCAGAATTCATTTATGTCTATCCCATGCATTCTTAAATCTTGTGATTGTTTCAGCCCCCACCACTTCCTCTGGCAGGGTGTTCCACTTGTCCACCACCAATTCTGTGAAGAAATTTTTCCTCACGTTTCCTCTGACTCGTCCTCCCTCCAACTTCATCCCATGTCCTCTAGTCCTGGAACATCATCTTCTTTTAAAAATAGTGTATTCCTGCACCCCGTTCCTCCCTGTAAGATACTTGTATGTCTCTATCATATCCCCTCTCCCTTCTCTCCTCCAGGGAGTACATATTCAGTTCCTTCAACCTGTTCTCCTAGGACTTGTGATGCAATTCATGTACCATCTTAGTTGCCCTCCTCTGAACCTTCTCTACCCTGTCTATGTCCTTACGTAGGTAAGGTCTCCAGAACTGTACATTGTACTCCAGGTGAGGCCTCACTAGTGTCTTGTATAGTGGAATTATGACCTCCCTTTTCCTGCTGGTGATGCCCCTGCCTATGCATCCCAGCATCCTATCTGCTTTACCTGCTGCCTTGTCACACTGTTTCCCTACCTTGAGGTCATCAGAGATGATAACCCCAAGATTCCTTTCCTACTTGGTGCATGCTATATCCTCACCCCCCAACTGATATATTGTGCCAGGGTTTTTGTGCCCCATATGCATTATTTTGCACTTCTTTGCATTGAATTTCAAATGCCAAACCCCTGACCATTCTTCAAGTTTCTGCAGGTCCCTTCTCATTCTGTCTACACCCTCTGGTGTGTCTGCTCTGTTACAGAGCTTTGTGTCATCAGCAAACAGTGAAATTCTGCCTTCTAGGTCCTGCGCAATGTCACTGATGAAGATGTTGAATAGGACCAGTCCCAGCACTGATCCCTGTGGTACCCCACTGGTCACTCTTCCCTCTGTGGAGTGACAGCCATTTACCACCACCATCTGTGTCTTGCCGCCCAGCCAGTTACCTACCCACCACACTACTGTCCTGCCCACACCCATATTCCCCAGTTTGTGTAATAGTTTTCTATGTGGTACAGTGTCAAAGGCCTTGCTGAAGTCCAGATAGGCCATGTCCACTGCCCTTCCCTGATCCACCTCCCTAGTCACCCAGTCAAAAAATTCAATGAGGTTGGTCTGACATGACCTCCCCCTGGTGAAACCATGCTGCCTTGGGCCCTGTAGTCCATTGACAACCAGATGTTCCACCAATCTCTCCTTCAGTAGTGCTTCCATGATCTTTCCCACTACCGAGGTGAAGCTGACTGGTCTGTAGTTCCCCGCTTCCTCTTTGTTCCTACTTTTGTATAACGGGACTACATCTGCTGTCCTCCAGTCTTTGGGTACCTCCCCTGTTTCCAGTGATCGGCTAAACAGGATAGCCAGAGGTTCAGCCACCACCTCTCCTATCCCAGGAGTGAAAGTAATACATTTCTGGAAGTAGTGGGAGAGTTTGAAATAGGTACAAAAGGTCAGGTAGAATATTCAACCAAACTACTTCTATCTCGGTGAAAAAAGAGAACAATAAATGTCCCCATTTATTTAACTTGTACTGTATTGTATTTGTGAGCAGGTCATAATTAAGAATCTCCAGATTATTCAAGTCTTTGGGTACATAAATTCCCAAGTATTTTGCTCTGATGCTATGCCATTTTAGTGGGAGTTCTTGCTTCAGGAGGAGGGAATATATATGAGCAGTGAAAGAAAAGAACTTCGGTTTCATGTAAATTTAATTTAAAGACTTCCAGTTTACAAAATTCTCTTATTGTCTTCCAAGCTGAAAGGACTGAGTTTTCTAGTTCAAGCCATGTCAATAGGACATCATCTGCATAAAGTGAGAACTGACTGAGGCTGACTGGTCTGTAGTTCCCCGCTTCCTCTTTGTTCCCACTTTTGTATAACGGTGAGACCCCATCTGGAGTACTGTGTGCAGTTCTGGAGACCGAATCTCCGCAAAGACATAGACAGGATGGAAGCTGTCCAGAGGAGGGCAACTAAAATGGTGCAGGCTCTGCACCGGAAGACATATGAAGACAGACGAAAGGTGCTTAATATGTATAGCCTCGAGGAAAGGAGAGAGAGGGGGGACATGATAGAAACGTTCAAGTACCTCAAGGGAATCAACAAAGTCCAAGAGGGTAGCATCTTTCAAAAAAAGAGGTGTGCAAGAACAAGAGGGCACAATTTGAAGATAAGAGGGGGGGCGGCTCAGAGGTAATTTAAGAGTATTTTTCACAGAGAGGGTTGTGGATGCATGGAGCGGCCTTCCGGAGGAGGTTGTGGAGTCAAAATCAGTGGAGGAATTCAAGCATGCATGGGACAGTCATAAGACAATTCTAGGGGGTGGGGGTAGGAAGAAGTAGGCTGCTGGTTAACTAGGATCTGCAGCTTATCCAGTAGGTAGGGAAATGGGTAGACTGGGTGGGCCAAGCGGTCCTTATCTGCCGTCAAATTCTATGTTTCTATTTAGATTCTGTTTGTTTGAGGGGAATGCCTGCCACATGTTGATCCATCCTTAATGAACAGGCTGGGGGTTACATATATAAGGCAAACAGAAGGAGGGACAAAGGGTACTTCTGTCAGGTTCCCCTTTGTAAGGAGATTGGGGAGGAAAGTGCACCATTTATTTGGAGGTACACTCTGGGCATCCACTCTAAAAAATGGTCTGAGAAGCCAAAGGCTGACAGGGTGCCACAGAGAACGCTCTAAAACACCCCATGAAAAGCCTTCTCAGCATCCAAGCTTAGTAGTGATGTAGGGATTTTCCCAGTTTGTATATATTTAAGTAGTAGTAAAGTTTGCCTTATATTATCCATGGCATGATGCTGGCATATAAATTCTGCCTGTTGCTGTACTGGATGGATCAGACTTGAAAGTATGAGCCCGGATAGTCATATATATCTTACAATCCATGTTTAAGACTAATATGGGTCAATAGGAGGATGGTGTAGTGGAATCCTTACCCATTTTTGGCATTGCTGCTGTTATGGCATAAACCAAGGAATGGGGGGGGCAGTCTCCTGTAACTACCACTTTGTAGGTTTGCATGGAGATATTGGCATTATATGTTCTATAAAGGATTTGCACAACTCAATAGGGAAACCATCTGGGCCTGGACATTTGAATGTTTTTGCCAACTTAAATTGTCTTAAGATCTCTTCTTGAAAAATTGGATCTGCTAAAAGGGATTTTTGCTCTTCTGTGAGCTGGGAGAGAGTCAATTTATTTAGAAAGGATCGTATTTCTCTTGGTTCCATTGGGGAAGAGTCTGTGTGTAATTCTTGATAGTATACTTGGAAGATTTTTCTTATCTTTGATTCCTCATGGGTCACCTGTTTATTTACTGGATCTCTGAGTTTTAAAATGCAAGCAGTTTTGCAAGGCGCTCATCGCTTCCTTGTTAAAAGTCTTACACCTCTAGCCCCTCCCTCATAGTGTTGTTTTTTTAAAGTTTGCTAGTGCTTGCTGTACTTTATTATCCATTATTTCTTGTATGTCTCTTTGAATTTCCTGTATCGTATCTGAGATAAATCTATCACCTTTAGAGTACTAGAGTTTGTAGGTGTTTACTTGATCTGTGAGGACATTGTATCTCTCCTCTAACTTTTTTTTTCAAAGCATAGAAAACAACTTCTCCCCTCAAGACAGTTTTGAGCACCCATAAAACTGGAACAGTTACTGGTTGTGTTAGAATATTTTGTGGGATATGTTCTGATATTAGGGCATGAAATTGTTTGTCTTTTAGTAATGAAAGATTGAGATGCCAAAAGGAATCCCTTTTCTTTTTCCCCAAATCTAATTTTAAAATTAAGGAATGATGATCAGATAATATCTGTGGGCCATATGACATATTTTGTATTGTGTTAAAATGTTCACATGTTGTAAAAAGAATAGTCAATTTGGGAGTAGTTTTGCAGTCTATTTGGAAAATAGGTGCATGCCTGCTAGGAAGAAAAGAGACATTGACAAACATCAACTCTTCATAAATGGGCAAAATTCACCTTTAAAGGAAAACTGCATCATTATATCTTGTAAATGTTATTTGTGTCCTTGTCAACTGGCAAGTCTTTTCCAGTAGCTGTTGGGGATATATGCGTTTCATTTAGTTTGTTTTCACTGTTCATGCTAGTCCCGCATAACTATCCTGGGGGGTTCCATTTTATGGTTGTTGAAATCTCATTGTCCATGAGAGCTGCATTAGCATATGAGAACTTGATGTCAAATCACCCATTTGTACTAAGTATCTCTAGGCTGAAAGTAAGAATATCCTGAAAAAAACAAACCTCTGGAAATGCACAAATTGAAAGCAATTTAATGGGAAAAACCTTGTATTACAACTCATAGTTTGCAAAGCTAACTGCAGTTAAATGTGATATTTCATGCCTTGCTGTGACCACCTTTGTTGACATCTAATTAACAGGACAGGCACACAGTAGAGTCTAAAAGATGCTTTCACATCATATTCTTATACTAATGAAGCTCTCAGGGACAATGAGATTTTAACAACCATAAAATGGAAACTCCCCAGGATAGTTAGAGGGGCTAGTATGAACAGTGGAAAAAAAAACTAAAACAATCATATATATCCCTAACAGCTATGGTAATAGAGCTGCCCGTGGACATGGAAACAAAATTTACAAGATATGAGGGTGTAGTTTTCCTTTAAAGAGCACTGAGCCAGGCATGCCCAGCATTTCCCAGAATGAGTGCCATCCAGGTCTAATGAAAAAAGCAGACTGAAGTCCCTCCCTCCCCACATTAATTAATTATTGAGTGTAAACCCATATGTTTGCTGAGAAATATTTTTAAAACTGGAGTATCATTGTTCTGTGGCAGTATACATTGCCTAGTGTAACATCTTATTGGAAGCACCATCCCTGAGTTGTAATGTAAAGGCCCTGTGAGTCTGTGCAAGTCTGCTGTACCTCCATTGGGGTATTGGCAAATATCATTGTCACACACCATGTCACTAGAATGAGAGAAGGCATACATTCCATATCTGCAGTGCCACCCCCCCCAACACCTCAGTTTCAGATGTTCCTGTTGGGAGATATGGTCTCTTGTATGGAATATGTATTTGCTGGGAGTCACTTTAAATACTGAATAAACAGTGTCCTTTCTATAGAGTTATTCAAACTATTTATATTTGGATAAAATATTTTTATTGCAATGTGGTGGCATGCAGCAAACATGTAACTACAGTGTAATTACCCTGTTGCGTGGAATTAATGATTAGTTACATTGAAAATGACACTTAAAATGGAAATGTGAGACCAGCCCATGGGACAAAGAGCTTTGCCTATGTGAGAGACATACTGAGGAACCACACCAACCAGCCCCCCATCCCGTAGGACCCACTGCAGCAAAGTTACTGGAGTGAGGAGCTGCTCCAATAGGTCTCGCTCCTACTACTGCAAAATTGATCACTGTTCTGTTAAAGTAACACAATAAAGGTGTCTTGCCACATTATGTGTCTCTTCTTTTTTTGTTCTTTCCAAACATTAATTTGTTCCTTCCTACTGGAGAGAGGTTTGAGGGTTTCTGAGAAAAAGGGAATGGTCCAACTATAACCCTCAGAGAGAAATAGTAAATTTACATTTCCATTTAGTAGATCATCATAAATGTTCTTTTTTTCTGCAGTTAAATTGTTAATTGAAAAACGTTTGCATTATTTATACAACACAGACTTTTAATAAATGCTTGGTGTGCAGAATATAAATATTTTCTGGTTACAGGCATGATCAACACATGAAAGTGCAGTTGGTAGCATCACAAGATTTAACCAAAAAGACCATTGCCCAAGTCTTGACCAAAAAAGGAACTATATACTAAACAGGTTACAACAAAACAACTGGATGCAGTAACCATCCCTGCTGCTTCTGAGAAGGACAGACATTATCAGAATAGTTCTCAAAGTGGGAGGAGGCATAAAGAAACTATATACATGTTGACTTCCAACAGTGGGGCCATCTTAATTATCAACCCTGGGTGCTCAGGAATTTATTAGAACAGATTTCTGAGCTGGAGATACTATTGGTGCCTTCTGCAGCCCAGACCTCTGCTAGGACATATTTATCCAAAAAGAAATAAGTGTAACCCACAGGAAAGGTAGGAGTAGTGCCAATAATAACAAAAATAAAATAAATGTAAGAAGGGAGCAACACCATCGATAAACCAGGGAAGGGTCTGTTCACCCATTGTTGTCCGCCACCCCCCCAATTAAACATGCAATGTATCTGATCAGCGCTGTAGCCCAAACGTAAAATTCAGTACAATTATTTTATCCTCATTTTCAGAAACAGATATTTTAACATTGAAGTGACTAGCATACAATAAACAACTGGGGCATTTCCTGAGTAAACAAAGAAAATTTCCAATGGTCAGTGTAAAATAAATTATGTTTTCCTCATTTGGTTAATTAAGCTATTAGTAGGTAAAATACGTTGACTGTCCACCCCTAACATCTTTCTAAATAATCAAATGAACACCCCTCTCTGCCATTTATGCTTAATTCTACTTTGTAGGTAGTGCATGTTCTTATATTTTTATATGCCATGTCCAATTCTCAATCCCAGTCCTACTATAAACTTATTTTAGGGAAATCAGAGTTTGAATATTCAGACTGTAAGGGAAAAAAAAAAGAATAAGGTAAGCAGTCTCTTCCTGGCTGTTGTATTAATTTCAAAGCAGGACTGCTGCCATTTTACAAACCTTGGGCCATTACTGATGGCTATTTTATATCTATTTGCACCATGAATGCTGCAAAAAGTTCTTTAGTCCAAACTGAAGGTCCATATTAGAGTCACTACTGATTGTAAACTACTGGTAAATCAATTTAAATTCCAGTATATTGACTTTGTTTTGCCTTGAAATCCAATGAAAAACATCAACACTATAACTAGTTTGGTTACAGCCCTTCATCTATGACCGCATGCATATGGGGAGACTGCTTCACCATGCAAAAGGAGCGAGGAAAATGCCACAATAAGATAAGCAGCAAGTTCCACTATAGGCAGAGGTGGGTATCAAGATGGGAAAGCCATTCTATCATTAAGGATGAAACTCTTTCCAACAGCCCGATGAACAAGTGTTTGAGTTATGTGCTGCTAGAGGCTGTGTCAGAAAGGGCGTGCTTAAATCAGTCCTCCCAACCCGTGGCATCTCTGGTGTAGGGTTTGAGATACCTAGGCCTGGAGTAGGTGTAGCAGAAATATATACTGAGCCAAGGTAATGGTCAGTGTGTAGCTGGGATTTTACATTTGGTGGAGTCACCTCAGACCATCCCACCCTCTACCCTCATTGGGCTTCTCCAGCCTTCCCCCTCTCCCAGGTTTCCTACCTCCCTGCTCATGGCCACTATCAAAATTCTTTCATCAGGGCACGTGTGCAAGACTGGCAGTACTGGTTAAGCTGCACAGTTCTGGTGGTATCCCATTCCCTTTGGAAGGACTATCAAGAGGGTAGCATCTCTCAGAAAAAGAGATGTGCAAGAACAAGGAGACACAATTTGAAGATAGAGGGGGGATGGCTTAAGAGCAATGTGTGGAAGTATTTTTTCACAGAGAGGGTGGCAGACGCATGGAACAGCCTTCCTGAGGAGGTTGTGGGTTCTAAAACTGTGGGAGAATTCAAGAATGCATGGGACAGACATAAGGCAATTTTTGTGGGGGGTAGGAAGAAATAGGCTGTTGGGTAAATGGATCTGCAGCTTATCCTGTAGGTAGGGGAAATGGGCAGACTAGGTGGGCCAAGCGGTCCTTATCTGCCATCAAAGTCTGTTTCTGTGGTTAATAATTGAGGCCATAGTGTCCTTACTCTGTGTTTATCTCTTTTGGACTTCATGGTTTGCCATAGGTGCATAGATATATACATAGATGTTGTCGGCAGATAAGGGCCTAGTGGCCCAGCCAGTCTGACCTATCCCTTTTTTCTAATGCTTAAGGTACCCTAGATGCTACAAGCCCCCCCCCCTCACCTCTAGGTTGTAATTTCCATGTGCCTATCCCATGCATTCCTGAATCCTTGTACCATGGCCACCCCAAACACTTCCTGGGGAGACTGTTCCATCTCTCCATCATGCTTTCAGTGAAGTTCCCTCTAAGTTTTCCACCTCTTAATCTCATGCTGTGCCCCCTTGTTCTGCTCTATCCCTCTGGTACCCTGTCAATCCCCTTTAGATATTTGAAGGTTTCTATTATGCACCCCCTCATCTTTCCTCCAGGGAGTACATATTTAGAGCTCTGAGTCTCTTCTCATACGACTTATGCTGCATCCTTGACACCATTTTTGTCACCCTCCTCTGTACCGTCTCCATCCTGTCTTTTTGGAGATGGGGCCTCCAGAATTGAACACAGTACTCCAGATGAGGCCTTACTAGGGAGTTGTACAATAGTACCACCACTTCCCTCCTTCTACTTGTTATAGTCCTCCCTATGCAGCCTAACATTCTGTTAGTCTTTCCGACTGCTTTGTCACACCGTTTAGCCACCTTGAGGTTATCTTCTATGACTATTCCTAGATCCCTTTCCTCTGTGGTTGACTTCAGTGTTACCCATTTAGTTTGTACTCAGCCCTAGGATTCCCTCTCCCTAGATGCATAATCTTGCACTTTTTTGCATTGAAACCCAACTGCCATTCATTGGACCAGTTTTCTAGCCTCTTCAGCCTCCTCATTTTTTCTATACCTTCCTGCGTATCTACCCTTTTACACAGCTTTGTATCACCCGTGAACAGGCTAACCTTCCCTTCTAGACACAAATGCTGGTCCTGATCCATGGACACTGGACAAGTTGGGTCTTTGACTTCTATTGGAATTCCTCTGTGTGCCAGATCCACTCTCACCTCATCGATGGTAAGATACACTTTTTACCCTTCTGTGTATTGTACCACCCATCTGGAAGGGTAAGGTATTTGGAATTTAATCCCTCCATTGTTTTGTGGTATCCAGGGTATAATCATTATCAAAGAAAATTCTTGTTTGGCCATAGAACACTTTTTTTTTCTTTTGCCACACTGTCGGTAGCAGTTTGCCTTTAATGGCATAATTCAGAAACTTAACAATAATTAAGAGAGGGTGCAAATCAAGGGAGAAAGATTGTGGCCCAAGTGCTCGATGAGTACATTCAATAATCAATTGGTAGCTCTGGGCCTAGCTACAAGGCTGTTCATAGAAGGGAGTCTAAGAGGGCTGGTAAATCTGTTCCTTCCAAATTTTCTGACATCCTGTATAGCCTCAACTTGTTCTGATGATTCTGTTTCTCTGCACCCCCCTGCCAGGCTAGGATAAGGTACTGAGCCTTTGTAATTTGTTGGGCTTGTGTCTCTAGATCGTTGAGGCAGTTAGCAGCAGCTGTAGTTTGACACTCAAGATCATCAGTATGCTGCACAAGCCCAGCAACATCTTTCTGTACTTCTCAGATAACATCTTTAAATTTTGGATCTGATGGCAAGGATTTCATTATACACTGTTTCTAGTTGATCTTTTTATTTTTATGCTTGCTCAGTGTTCTGCTATTTGAGTGTGATGCTGCATGGGAGGCCTGTGTCCTGTGTGAAGCCTGTGATTGTTCAGAGTTGGATCCCTCTTGATGAAATCTCTCTTCCTCATTGGATCGTGTGCCTAATTTATTCTTATTAGACTTCATATTGGCTTCCAAGGTTCCCCCCTCACACTTCCTAAGCATTTTAACCAAATTTTCTGTTTTTAAAGAGTTTGTTGAGGGGAGACTGACCTCTTTCTTTAAGCTACCATTCCCTCTGGTGAAGTCACTGGAAGTCACTCCCAATTTTTATTCTCTGTCTGTCCATCCTTTCTAGTTCTTCTCTCGGACATAGAATCACCTCCTAACCCTACACCCCCCCCCTTGTCCATAGGCTCTACCCTAGCAGAATTTATTTCCCTTGGGCTCCTCCTCTCTGATACTCCATTTTCTGGAGAGGAATTCATTGCCTCCCACTTTCTCTCTGCTTCCCCTTTTGGCCAGTTTTAATGCCCATTGATGAAGCATTTAAACCTTCCACTCAGGATTGCTATTCCCCTCCAGGATGGAATGAGGCCATCTCCCTTGTCCATGCCTTTATGCACTAAGGTAGGAGCCCAGTTCCCACTGTAGCCAAACCCCTCATCCCTGCACCATGTCTTTAACTGGTCATTGAAGACCCTGGTGCAATGTTTCCTATCCTCCTCCCACCTGTGCACAAGTATTATCTCAGTGAAGGCTGCCGTCTGAGTTACCTGGTTCAAGCCCCATTCCAGCTTCCTAAACTAATCCTGCACTTCCTATGCTGCATCTCTTGCTAGGTCATTGTTCCTCAGATTGACAATAACATTCAGCTCCTCCTCCTCCTGCCCAGTCTACCCTAGCAATTCAAAGGATCTGCTCCCCATCCTCTTTGCTGAGGTACCAGGTAGGCATCTCACCTCCCCCTTTCCCTCCTATCATGTTCCTAAAACTGCCCCCCAATAATTGAGTTCCCTACCAGAATTTGCTTCCTCTTCAGTAGAGATGCATCGAAATGTAGTTTTGCCAGCAAAATTCTGCTGAAATTGGGAATTTGGCTGCATAAAATATTTCACAAAATTTGTGCATTCCGCAAAATATTTTGCAGTTGTGAAATGTGGAATTTCGCTGGTGAAATGCAGAATTTCACCAGTGAATGGTGGAATTTCACCCACGAGTGGCAAAATCTCTCCATTCACATGCAGATTTCTGCATTTCGCTAGCAGAATTTCACATTTTGCGCCCACAAAATATTTTGCAAAATAGTTTGCAGAACAAAGTTTGTGGGTTTTGCCCATCTCTACTCTTCAGCTGGGGTCCTTTGCCTCCCACCTTGGAGCCCACTCCCTGGAGGATACTGACATTCTCCACTGCCACTGCCTTGGGTGCTTCCTCTCAGCGGCCCTGTTCTGCCAGCATGGTGAAAGAGTTATGTAATGGCACCAGCTGAGGAATGTGTTTCTGACCCACCCCCACCCTGCCAGAGACCTCCACAGTCTAATTGACTCTCCTTCTTTGCACTCTCTGAGACAATGGTGTGGACTTGGCGGCCCCTGGTTGGGGGAAGAGTTCCCTTGAATCCTAGTCAACTCATCCTAGAGACTAATGACCTTCTCCGTCAGCCCAGAGAGGTGAACACAGATGGGTCAGCACTTCAGTCTCCAAATGGTCTCCCTGAAGACTGTCACTCCACAGCCACTGCACCAGTACCATCATTTTCGATTCTAAACTTCCTATGATCTAAAACATAATGTATGACCTTACCCAAGATAAGGTACATGGAGAGAAAATACTGAGACCCCCCACAGCCTCTCCACGTAGGTTGTACTTTGCAGCTACTGGATTATTTTTGTAGCCCTCCCGAGAACCATCTCCAAAAAGTTGCTGTCTGTGTTCAATTGTGTTCACTTGAACTGTGCACAGTAATTGAGATGTGACACTTCAGTATCACCTCTTTCCTTCTGCTAATGGATGCCCTACCTCAGTACTGCACTTACTTTCCCAAACTCTTTACTGCATTAGGCCAAACATATGAGGTTGTCATTGATAATATTGCCAGTTGTCTGAAGGTGCTGCCAGTTATAGGACAGCTCTCTGTGTATTGTACCTACAAAAGATCACAGGGAGATGCTCTGTTAGAATGCAGTAAGGATGTGCACTGTTCCCTTAACCCCCCCCATATGATGAGGGGCAAGGGATATTAATCAGCTCACTGCCACAGCTGCCAGGTGTGGTTTGGGACAGCCCCTTAGTGCTCACCATTGTTTTCTAAAAGAAAACTATTGATAGAGTGACACAAGGGTTTTCACCTGGGTGAGTTGCCATAGCAACAGAGGTCACCATTTCAATTTCGGGAGCATAAAGTGTTTGCCTCAGCGAGCAAGACAAGTTATATCACCAGCTGTTTGAAGGTGCTGCTGGATATAAGGCAGCTCTCCATGTATTGTGCCTA
The DNA here is from genome assembly GCA_016271365.2 of Neoceratodus forsteri. Classification (NCBI taxonomy): domain Eukaryota; kingdom Metazoa; phylum Chordata; order Ceratodontiformes; family Ceratodontidae; genus Neoceratodus; species Neoceratodus forsteri. The sequence continues at coordinate 153,326,145 of CM028133.1, forward strand.
CTATAGATCAAGAGGAGACACTCTTTTAGAATGCAGAAGAAAGGATGTGCATTGTTCCCTTGACCCCCCTGTAAGATGAGGGGTGAGGGATAATAATCAGCTCACTGCCACAGTTTCCAGGTGTAATTTGGGGCTGCCCAATAGTGCTCTCCACGGTTTTCTAATCTGCCTTTTTAAAGGCAGGCTATTGACATAGTGACACAAGGGTTTTCACCTTGGTGGTTGTCATAGCAACAGCAGCAGCCATTTCTGTTTTGGGAGGATAAAGAATTTGCTCCAGCAAGTGGTGGTGAGTGCAAGCAATGGCACGCAGCATCTGCCTGTATCTGCCGAGGAAGGCAAGTGACACAACCGAGCCCATTCAAAAAAGAAAATATAAACAATATGGTATTCGACAATTATTAGTGTGTACTTATTCATACATTGACAATAGGGATGACACAATTGCCAGGCTAAGGAAGGGAGGGGAGCAGTAGTTCATGGCTTAACCCACCCCCATGAACTGCCACATCGCCTGAAACTCATTAGTATTTTACTGACAGCCTCGCCAGGCTTGGTGGGACTCAAATTTGATTTGTGAGATGCCTTTGTTTTAAATCATACAGCTAGTAACTATGGGCCCACAGGACATCTAGTGACCCAGCAGTGACTCCTGAATTGCCTTTATTTTTATACTGTTCCCCTGGGTTTTCAACTATTACTGGGCTGTTCTGTGGGACTACTTAACAGTGTGTTTTGGCTGAAAGAAGTATATTTATAGCATATTTGTTTTTTATCCAAAACTTGGGGTAATATTTTTATATTGTTTTTAATTCACCAATTAGGAAGAGTGGAAGGGGGTTCCATGTGTTTAGAGCACACCAGGCTCAGGAAGGGAGGTAAGCTGTAAAACGTGACCTAACCCACACTAATTCTTTAACTGCATGTAATCCTTACTGATTGTTCTTTTTTAGCCTAGTAAAGTACAGTGGACTCTTAATTTGATTTGTGAGCCCCCAAAAAATTAATTTTATTTATTTATTCTCTGTTTGTGTTCCCTTGTGTGCATTGAACTATGGATTACATCATTAAAACACTTGGATGCATAGATATTAAATGCAATCAGTGTTCTGTGTATTTGTTTGCTGAGATTAATTTGGTTAAGGAACCATTTACTTGTAATGAATGCATTCATATTCGCAAGCTTGAACTTGAAATTGGTATTTTCAACAACAAATTGAACACTATTGAAATTAATATTTTTTTCATGTTTAATAAAATTCTGTCCATTAATAAAACTTTGCCTATGAGTACGGAACATTTTGGCACAGTTACACCAAAGCACCTTACATTTAGACATAAAGGTTGTTCTCAAAACAATGCTCTGCTCACATTAATCTCTCAGTTGTACCCTCTAACACAAACAACACTGGCAACAAAAAAAAGGATCAGGATGAGGACCCATTTGAGGAATCCCCTGATGAGATTGACTGGACCATGGTTGAAACAAAACACCAACAAAAAAAGGGCCACAGAGCTATGGAATTTAGCATTGTATTAAATAATCATTACTCTGCTCTAGTTGATTTAAATCCTGTATTAAAAAATACCACTGTGCCCATCAACCACCACATTGTCCTTGAAATTAATAAGACATCTGACACAACCGTTAGTCCAGCCTGTAGTATAATCAGACAAATGATGCAAGCCCTACTTACTATTCCTCTTGCCAGGATGATATATAGATTGATACTACCCACCCTAATAACACCCAGTAATTATCAACTGTCTCTCCCATAAGCGATCCTGCCTCACAGTGACCCTACCTCTCCTATTATCAACACAAATCACATGTCCTATTCACAGATTTTTGTGCTTGGTGATTCCATGACCAAATATATTGATAGAACTGTTTGCTGACCTAATAAAACCAACAGAACTTGCAGCAGCATTAGAGTGGCCAAGATTTCAGACATTACTAACGTGGCCCTACCACGCTTTCCATATCACATGCCAGCACCAATAACATAAATCAGTTTAGTGTGGCAAGCATCCAGAATGACTACCATAGTCTGTTTAGCAAACTGGAAGCTAAGGGGTAGTCTATATTTGTGTCAGAGAGTACGCCTGTGCCCAAGGGCTAGATAGCATAAGAACAAAAAAATCAAGGTCATTAATGAGTGGCTTAGGAAGTGGACTCTCCTAAATGGACACACCTGTTTCATGCACTGGGAAAGCTATGAAAATAACCTTCATCTCTTTAGTTGGGATGGGCTACACCTTAGTAGGCATGGTAACTGGCTATTAGGTAAACAAACTCTTTCCTATAGCTCCAAAACATTAAACTAACATCTCAGGGGGACTTGGGTACAAATAATTACTCTAACAAAACCCATATACTGTCAGTTCTTTCTCAAGAGGAATGCAAGCTACTAGTCGCTAATGCTAGTAGCTTTTACATGATTAAGGCCTCTGAACTGGAAGCTATGATGTCTAGAGATAGACTAGACATAGTCGCAGTGACAGAGACATAGTGGGATGACTCTAGCGATTGGCACAGAGAGATAGAGGGATATGAAGTATTCTATAAAAACAGAAATGATGGAAAGGGCAGAGGCACCAGTTCTTTCCATTAGAGACAAATCACCATCAAATCAAGACTGTCTGAGTGAATCTTAGCTTAAACAAAAAACATTCCAGAATTATCCTAGGGAATTGTTACAAACTACCCAATTCATCACATGGTTATAATAATCTCCTCATCAATGAAATTACAACTGCTACTGAGATGGGGATACAATTATTGTCGGCGACTTTAACTGTTCAGGAATCAATTGTGACTTGCTGACAGGATCCAACCCCTTTGAAGGTTCTTTCACTTACTCACTGGGTTTATCCTAGTTGGTATCTGCCTCCATGAGAGGCATTAATATTTTAGACTTAATCATAACCAGCTCACCTAACTTAATATCTGGGATCTATGTAAACTGTCCACTAGATGCAAGTGACCACATGGTTATTAACTGCACTATTAATGCAATGCCATGAAATGTCTGTCTCTAAACTGATCTGTATCAAAAACTATAAAAAGTCTGATTTCACAGCTATTAACAGAAATCTCTGAAATACTGATTGAGATAATGTGATGCAGAAAATATCAGTCGAGGACAGTTCGACCACTATTAAAATACTTTAATTAATTTAGAATCAAAATATGTCCCAATTATAAAGAAACAAAAATGGGAGAATACCATTGTGGTTAACAAAACAAATAAAAAAACAAGTAAAATCTAAAGAAAAAAACTATCAAAATCTGTGACACAACAATACTGATGAAAACTATAGCAGATATAAAACTGAACTGAAAAAATTTAAAAAAAAAACGATACAATCTGAGAAATATACAATTTAATTCAAAATAGCTCATACAAAAAGAAAATAATAAAACTTTCTATTCATATGTCAACAGCAAAAGGATTTTTGCATTAGACTTGGACCCCATCACAGTAAACAATGTTACATTAACTGATGGGAATGCTAAAGCCAATGCCTTTAAGCACTAGTTTTGTACTGTGTATAACCCTAAAGTTAATGCTTCCTTGAATCTAGATGCTCAAGTTTCTAATGCTACTCATTTCTCCAATAATGACATTATGGAAGCTATAAACACACTGAAGTCAAATTCATCCTCAGGTCCTGACTCTATTAACCCCAGATTAATAGTAGGAACAGCCACAAGCTCACTTCACCCAATCTCCATACTACGTGCCAAATCATTAACTACAGGAGAAGTTCCAGCTGATTGGAAAACCTCTGTAGTGGTTCCAATCTTCAAAAAGGATAGAAGAAACTTACTATGTAACTACAGACCTATTAGCTTTACCTCATTGTTTAGTCAAATCCTGGAAAGGCTAGTTAAGGGCAAAATTGAGCAAGAGTTGGCCGCATTAGATTTCAGTGATATTAATCAACACGGGTTTTCCCCCGGTCATTGTTGTATGGCTAATTTGATTACATTTTATAACAATATAGGAGCCAACCTAGATGATGACTTTCCTATTGATGTACTCCTCATAGACTTAGGAAAGGCCTTTGATAAGATCCCACATTATGAATTGATAAACAAACTTGCATATAGGCCTAAATCACTGCCTGGTTAGATGGATCCATAATTGGTTGACAGGGTGCACTCAGAGGGCTAGGGTTGGAGAGCATCATTCCACAGTGGGGCTGGTTGGTAGCAGTCTCCCTCAGGGGTCAGTTCTTGGACTCACCCTATTCAACATTTTCATCGGTGGAATTAATCTTGGTATTAAGAATCATATTACCACTAAAATTGGTGGAGAAATTGGCACTATCAAAAACATGCCTCCCTGGTTAAAGATCTGGAAACTATTGAACAGTGGACACGTGACAAAAAAATGCCTCTTAAGTTGGACAAATGTGTAGTGTTACATCAAGGTAAAAACACTCCTAATTTCAACTATGTTCCTAATAATGCTACACATAAACCAGTAAATACCTTCCCACTCCAGTAGTTTCCACAGGAACTGACACCATGGTTATCTGAAATTCTCCGGGTAGAGAGTAAGCAGTTACACTACCATAGGTACACTACCAGGTTCCCAGCACTGTGATGAAAGTGGTGCTAGTAGGAAGTGAGAGACTGACTGCTGTGTAATCTGAAAGGCTGTTAGTTCTTAGACCAAGTACAGTGTGGAAAATACAGTGAAGAACTACACACACTGTGATGTATTCAGCACTGGTAAAAGGTGAGGGATTGATATCTCTGGAGTTTGCAGCCCACTGTTTAGCTACAAGACTAGGTAAAAGTGAAGTCCAGTAATTTTAATGTGATAGTGCAAAGTAGCCAGCAGAGAAAATTATGGGGAGGTTAACTGCAAAAGCCTGGAGTAACTTTCTCTATTCCTCCAACTAGTAATAAAACTTTAAATTAACTGTTCCCACTTATAGCATCTTGCCTGTTACATAGAAACATAGAATTTGATGGCAGATAAGGACCGCTTGGCCCACCCAGTCTGCCCATTTCCCTACCTAATGGATAAGCTGCAGATCCTAGTTAACCAGCAGCCTACTTCTTTCTACCCCACCCCCTAGAATTGCCTTATGGCTGTGCCATGCATGCTTGAATTCAATCACTGTTTTTGACTCCACAACCTCCTCCGGAAGGCCGTCCATGCATCCATAACCTACTCTGTGAAAAATACTTTTACATTACTCTGAGCCGCCTACTTCTATCTTCAGATTGTGCCCCTTGTTCTTGCACACCTCTTTTTGAAAGATGCTACCTCTTGGACTTTGTTGATTCCCTTGAGGTACTTGAATGTTTCTATCATGTCCCCCTCTCCTCCTTTCCTCAAGGCTATACATATTAAGCTCCTTTAGTCTCTCTTCATATGTCTTCCGGTGCAGACCCTGCACCATTTTAGTTGCCCTCCTCTGGACAGCTTCCATCTTGTCTATGTCTTTGCGGAGATTGGGTCTCCAGAACTGCACACAGTACTCCAGATGGGGTCTCACCAGCTGTCTGAACAGAGGGATAGCAACTTCCTGTTTTCTATTTTTACGTACAGACATGCATACATACCTACATACATACATAGATGCCAGCAAAATCAGCCCAAAGGTTTATCGAGTCTGCATTAAATCAGCACCTGGTTAGGACATTGCTGCTGTTGTTACATGTCCAGAATTGGCATTTCTCAGCATTACCCTGCTCTTATTCCTGTTCCAGCCCCTCTTGAATCCCTCCACTGTATCAACAGACACTGTTTCCACAGGTAGTGTGTTCCAAGTTCCAAGATTTAAGAGGTTACGGGTAAGAACTAATCACTCTTCACAGAAACATGTATAGACATATAAAGAAAACATATTACAAATATGATCACTCTTATCACAGACCCTAATGCAGAGTAAAGTGATTTAAAATATTTGCACATATATATTTATTGAATTTCAATAAATACCATACGGTAATACTGTAACACATTGTTGAATGTCTTGGAATTACCTGCCAAACAAAACTGTTGTAAAAAAGAACAATGTTCTCAAAAGGAAGTGCTATGATTTGAGTAAGAACAGTGCAGACTGCCTTTTTTTTTTTTTAAAGGAATGGAAACAAATCCTTTAATCTAGATGTTAATGTCGTTAACTAATGTTTTGAGAAATGTGAGTTCAATATTTGAGTCTGCAGTCCATGTGTGGAAGCTGAACTTGGGGCATATTCTTCCTCCTAGGTGAAGGTCACTTCCATCATGATTGAGGATTTGGCCCTTGGTGGTTCAAGGTAAATTTGCTGAATGTGAAAACTTTGGCTTGATTAATATATAGACCTCTTGACTTTGGTTCAGCTTCAACACTTTAACCAAAACACTTTAGGTTCTTGGAATAGTGTTGTGATGTACCGTCCCCCACCCCACGCCGATCCCTGTCAGCCCTATTCTCTTCCACCCGCTCCAGTTCATCCAGTCAGTTTTATAAAACAAAAATGAGCAGTAACACAGTGACAAAAAAATATCTGAGGTGGAGGCAGGTGGAATGTGAAGGGGTGGACAAAGGGGTAGCAACAGGACAAGCAGTGGTTGCCTGATAGGAGCTAGCATGTTGTTTTTTAGTTATTTAACCAAATGTTAAAGTGATCTAAAGTAGCCTAAACATTCAGCTATGCTTACTTAAGGGCAAAAGTGCTGAAATGTGGCACATTCACTAAATACAGATTTTGCACTGGCTTACCTTTAGTCCAAGAGAACTGAAGTCACACTGCAATAAATCTCACAGTTCTGAGCCCCAGACTGGGCTCTGAAGTCACCGTTTGTGGTGCGGCTGTCATCCTGCTGCTGTCTGCCTCTACTGCTACTACCCCCAGGAAGCCCATTAGCTGCTCCAAGCTCCTGATTGGGCTCTGAAGTCACCATTTGTCATGTGGTTCTCATCCTGCCACCGCCTGCCTCTACAGCTGCTGCCCCTTGGGAAGTCCACTAGTAGCTCTAAGCACCTGACCAGGCTTTGAAGTCACCGTTTGCAGTGCGGCTCTCATCCTGCGACCACCGGCCTCTACTGCTGCTGCCCTCAGGAAGCCCACTAGCAGTTCTGAGCACCTGGCTAGGCTCTGAAATCACCATTTGCAGTGCGTCTCTCATCCTGCTACCATCTGCCTCTGCTGCACCCAGGAAGCCCACTAACAGCTCCAAGCCACTGACCAGGCTCTGTAGTTGCCATTTGCAATTTGGCTCTTGTCCTGCCACTGCCTGACTCTGCTGCTGCCCCCAGGAAGTTCACTAGCAGCTCTGAGGCCCTGAGCAGGCTCTGAAGTCACCCTTTGTGGTATGGCTCTCATCCTGCCACCACCTGCCTCTACTGCTGCTGCCCCTGGGAAGCCCACTAGCAGCACCAAGCCCCTGACCAGGCTTTGAAGTTGCCATTGGCAGTGTGGCTCTCATCCTGCCACTTCCCAAATCTGCTGCTGCCCCTGGGAAGCCCACAAGCAGCTCCGAGCCCCTGAATGGGCTCTGAAGTCACTGTTTGTGGTGTGGATTTCATCCTGCCACCACCTGCCTCTACTGCTGCTGCCCCTGGGAATCCCACTAGCAGCTCCAAGCACCTGACCAGGCTCTGAAGTCACTGTTTGTAGTGCTACTGTCACCTAGCCACTACCTGCCTCTACTGCTGCTGCCCAAGGGAAGCTCACTAGTAGCTCCAAGACCCTGGCTGGGCTCTGAAGTCGCCATTTGCAGAGTAGCTCTTATCCTGCTGCCACCCGTCTCTACTTCTGCTACCCCTGGGAAGCCCATTAGCAGCTCTGATCCCCTGACAGGGCTCTGAAGTCACCATTTGCAGTGTGGCTCTCATCCTTCCACTGTCCACTTCTACTGCTGCTTCCCCCAGGAAGCCCACTAGCAGGTATAGACACAACTCCAATGCTGAAGTTCAGTTTTAGGTGCTGTCCTGTCTGCTTGGTCCTGGTTGGCTGGGCCATGGCAAAGCGCAACCCGATTGGCCCAAGAATCACAAGCCTGCTGTACTGCTATTTTTTCTAATATCTCTGCTAAGCTGCAACTTTCACTACTGTTTATTTTGTCTGTTTTGCAGAATGTTTCTTGTAAAAGCCATTTTTTGTAAATAAAAAAATTTTGAACTGTATCAGTGGAAAATGGTTAGGCATTTCTGAAACTTTTTTCTTTTTTACACTAGCCCAGGCTGTATTGGAAATACTGTTTTGTTCTGACCTGCCTGTAATCTCACTGTAGAGATTTTCCCCTCTTTTTCAATTGTTCCTGTTTTTAACCTCTATGTACCTTTGTACCTTACCTTCCCCTGTCTGCACCCCCCATAGCTGGAGCACAGTACTGACCTACCCTGCCCCCAGCTAAGAAAATCTAGCCTGCCCTCCTGTAACCTGCCCCCATTAACTGCTCTTTTGTTTTCCCCAGCCTTGCTGTCTCCACAGTCCCCAGTCACATTTGTTTGGCTCCACCGTCCCCAAGTTCACCATTTAAATTTAATATTCTTTGCCTCTTTCTTTCTCACAGTTCCAAGGCCCTGACTGGGTTCTGAAGTCGTCGGTTGTGGTGCAGCTCTCGTCCTGTCATCACCCCTCTCTACTGTTGCTGTTACTGGGAAGCCCACTAGCAGCTACAGACATAACTCCAATGCCGAAGTTCAATTTTAGGTGCTCTCCTGTCTGCTTAGCCTTGGTTGGCTGGGCCACAGCAAAGCGCTACCTGATTGGTCCAAGACTCACAAGCCTGCTGCATTGCTATTTTTTATTTATCTCTCTTCTAAGCTGCAACTCTCACTACTGTGTATTGTGTCCCACATGCCTTCCCTGGCTCAACCTGTATTAAATACACTTTAGTCCTGGACTTCCAGTGATGCAGAGCACCTGACAGCAGCACTCCCATATCTCTCTGTCCACCGGATCCAAATAAAGTCTATTTTTGATGGCATTTCTACAAACAGAACAACTATCTACATTGCTATAGGTACCTAGCACTACTTACAACTAGATTGTGGCATCTGGCTTATCTAATGGAGGTGGAAATGAGAAAAGCTCCACTGCGCCATACACCTCTGAACACACCAGAAAAGGCCTATAAAAAATCCAAGGCCTTGAGTCCTTCTGAAATCCAGGTGGCATCTCACCAGGAACCACTCACTCTTACTTGTTTTCTTGAGGAGTTTAAACCATTTAGAGAAGAATTAAAAAGTATCACAATGGAGCTGCGATCACTCTCACAAGCCATGGAGGATATTTTACAGTGTACGGCAGATAGCGAGGTTAGAAACTGCTCACTGGAAAAAAAGAGCAGACAAGATTGATCCAGAGCTCGCATCAACCAGACAGAAAATGGACAAAACTAAATCCAAGGTGCAGGACCTGGAGGGCCACAGGCTGAGGAACAATGCAGTCCTCATAGGCCTCCAAGAAAAGGAAGAAGGGCAAGACACAGTGCTCTTCATTCAAACGTTTGTGGAGTAGGTCACCGGACCCTCACCCTTTGAGTCCACATACATGACTGAAAGGGCACAGCGGGCCCTCTGCCCAATGCATCCACCCAGTTCCCCACCGCGCCCACTCATCTTTAGATTTCTTCATTTTCTAGAGAGACAACACTTTCTAACAAAGGTGAAAGAGATCCAAGATTTAAAGTGGGAAGGAGCCAAAATCAGGACTGCAAAGATTTGCCGGCAACGGTGTGGCAGCAAAGAGCCAGCATTCATCCCCTAGTGACGAAGCTTATTACAGCGGGTATAAAATTTAGAACAAACTACCCAGCGCAGCTTCAAGGTTTTATATCGAGCAATTGGACCACCTATGAAGCTCTCGAGCAAGCAATGGCAGGGCTCAAACTTGCTTTTCCAGAACTCTTTCGGGGCACTTGAGTTGAATTAAATGGAATCTTGATTATGTCATTCATGGCCAGAATCAGTAAGACTGATGCCATGATGAGTGGTGACGAATTCTAAACAATGGTAATAATATGCATTGAAACTCTTAAGCACTGAGGTTAGGTATTGCAGCGGCTTTCAAAGAAGAAGTCTTCCTCTAAGCAGCTGGTAACTCTAGTGGACATGGGAACGAAATCCCCAGTGGTCCGATGTTATGACTCTCGACCGGTCATAGAGAGAGAGAGAATCTAATTCTTTGAGTACCCTGAACTGGGATGTAAGGACACTCTTTTGTTCCTCATTCACCTTGGAAGTGTGCACACCTGTCCCAGCCTTTTACACAGGCTATCAGCACTAATGGGATATGTTCACTGGAGGGAGCACAAGATCTGCGTCTGGTCTCTGACTCTGCAATTGTGAGCTAGACTGCACAGACACTTTTCTGGTCAGGGGACTGTTTTTCAAGCCTGACTTTTTCTATTTAAGGGGGTTGTCTTATTTTACCCACATCTGTGATGCAGACTGTGGTGCAAAAGTGAATAGAAACTCTACGTTACAGTTTTGCATTGTTTTATAGCTTTTGTATTGTTTGTTTATGGTCTCATTTTGTGAGGATAACATGAGCCTTACAGTAGACCTCCCTAACTGGTCAATGTTCTTATATGAAAGTAAGGTGTTTAAATCACTTGTTTTGACAGATAGCCATTGAGACCCCCGGTTTAATTATCTAAATGGCTGTATAATTCCTAACCATATCAAGTTTTCCCTTGGGGCCCGAGGCAAAAAAGCAAGTTTAATTTACTATCTGAAATCTCTTATTTTCCCGATTTCACATTACATTGACAATGCTAATATTAGAAAGTTCTAAATGATAGTATTGTTTATAAGTAGATTCATAGAGGGTGACTGGAGGGAAGGGATTTGTGCAGTGATGTAATGCTGAAAGAAGAGCAAGACGACAAGAGGGAGATGTGGAGGGGGACTGGGGATGAATTTGGGGGAATGGTTTATAAAGAGAAACGTGGCTCTTGGAGAATTTTGCAGGGGATTTATGGGAGTCAGGGGGTGGGATATGGCTGGGAGGAGGGTGGACAGCACAGATAAAAGCAGTCTATGGGCACTTTGGACAGAGATGTATAGTTCCAATGGGGTCATTAATTACTTTCCAGGTGGATAGCTAGGACCCTGACCTTTGCAACATGGAACATCAAGGGTTTCAGGCACAAGTGTAAGCAATACAAGGTATTAAAACATTTGAATGTATTGAAAGCAGATATTATCTTTATACAAGAGTCACACCTGCTCAACTCTGAGGCACTAAAGCTACAGTGACAGAAAGTGGAACAGGTCTTTTCTGCAGGTGGAAGTACACAGAGCTGTGGAGTAATTATTTTGATCAGAGGGCTGTGGGTTCAGTTCCCACATCTGGCACTTGGGTTAATATCCCAGTACTGACACTGTAATGCTGCATGAGAGGGGTGCTGCATTTCTGAGGTGCCGTCTTTCGGATGAGACGTTAAACCGAGGTCCCATCTGCCTGGATTGGTGGTAGTTCAGGTGGATGTTAAAGATCCCATGGCACTTATCGAAAAGAGTAGAATTTCCCGGTGTCCTGGCCAAATTTCTCCTCAATAATAAAAATTACCACCAACAGCTTAATCTGGTTCAAGATCAGTTGGCATTCATCTGTATCCCCCTCCCCCGGGTCGTGCCTGAAAATAGGCAGGATTTGTCTAGTGCACTTACCCGGTCAACAAAAGCTAAATAAAAAAATTAAAAAAATAAAAAAAATAACTAGATCAGTTCCTTTTATCTCTACTCAGGTGATTGGTTACCCTCTAGGTAAATTTCTGTTTGTCAAAGGTAAACTACATGACACAGAGATATTACTGGGTAGCATATATGATCCAAATACAGATTCACCTGGGTTCTTCATGCAGCTAATCAATATATTGTCTCCATTTCTTTCTCTTCCATTAATCCTGGGTGGGGACCCAAATCTAATGTTTGATCCAAGTATAGACCATATAGCTAACCCTCATAAAGGTCTATCCCCTGCCCAAAGGGCATTAACAGACCTTGTGGACCAAATAGGATTGTGTGATGTCTGAAGAGTCTGGCGCCCTACCGATAAAAGCTATACATTTACATATACTGTACACAGAACTTCCTCCCAGATTGATTACATCCTCACTTCTCAATCACTTCTCCCAGGGTTGCTGGACTTCTCCATACACCCAGGTCCTCCCTCAGGCCATGTCCTGGTCATATTAAAATCTCTTTTCTTTCTAGCCCTAAAAGTGGGAGAAGATGGAAAATAAACAACCAGATTCTCAAGGACCCAAAGTTTATTGAATATATTTTGTATTATATTACTCAATTTGTTTCTGTCAGTCATAACTCCATGGGTAAACCTGATATTGAATGGTGTGCTCTGGAGGCCTATTTTAGGGGGCTGCTGATTGGTGTAGCCTCACAGTGGAAGAAAATGAAGGAACATCTGTTACTATACACCTTTTCCCAGATTAGGGACATAGAAGCCAAATTGTCTCCCCATTCCCCAACCAGCTTAGGCAAGATCCTATTAAGTTAAAAGAAGCCTACTTAGAGCTCCTGAGAGAAAAGGTGGAATTTGCTATCTTGAAGGCCAGTGCCTGTTACACAGACCGGGCAGAAATGGCTGGCAGATCGCTTGCATTAAGAATTAAACAGCAAGAGTCTTCTAAGCTTATTGGAGCCATCAGTCCTGCTGAGAGTGACTCCTTAAAGACCTCCCAAGATGACATTGTAGCTGAATATGACAATTATTACGAACAGCTATATGGTCGTACGTCAAACCCCCTTCAGAACAGACTCTAGATGATTACCTTGGTAGCTCTCATCTGCCTTCTCTTTCAGAAGCTCAACAAAATGTCCCTAACCCCACCCATTTCATGTGCTGAACTGAAAAAAATCATTAAAGATCTTCCCACGGGAAAAACAAAAAACAGGACCTGATGGCTTCTCTCCCAATTTCTGCAAGGTCTTTGCTGAACAATTAATCCCTCTTTTGCAACAGTTGTACCCACGTATTCTCTCTTGGGTATAACTGGATAAGTCCCTTTTTGAAGCCCCAATTGTTCTTCTACCTAAACCAGGTAAATGACCCGATCTTGTCGCTAGTCATAGGCCTATCTCTCTCCTCAACCAAGATATTAAAATTCTGACCAAATTATTAGCAGGTCAGATTAGTGTACTTCTTCCAGATCTAATAGGCCCAGTACAGGTGGGATTTATGAAAGGTAAGTCCTCTGTAGACAATTTACGCACTCTGGCTCATGTCCTCGCAGTATCCAGGGATGCAAATTTCTCAGCAGCTCTGGTTTCCCTGGATGCTGTGAAGGCGTTTGACAGGGTGAATTGGAATTTCCTATTCAGAACTCCACATGGGTTCAGTTTCCCCGTAGAATTCCAAAAATGGATACAAGCTCTTTACAAATCTCCAGCTGCACAGATCTCTAGTAATGGAGCAGTCTCTGCACTATTTTCCTTGCAATCAGGCATGAGGTAAGGTTGTCATTTTTCCCTGCTGCTTTTCAATCTATACCTAGAGCCTCTAATACATAGAATAATAAATTGTTGACTAATCCAAGGTATATCTATTCAGGATCATGGAATAAAAGTCTCTGCTTAAGCAGATGACCTACTTCTTCAATTATCCCATCCTGATACCTCCATTCCCCGGGTACGATTTTAGAAGGGTTACGCCTGGCATAACAGCAGTTGCACCAAGTAGAATGGCGCATGCTAGCAACTAACGCTAGCAGTTGCGACATGCATGATTCTCAAAGTGGTCTGCGACATGTATAGTCACTGGCGAACAGCAGGTTATGCGCATAAACCCTGTGATGACGTGGTGCTGGGGTTTATGGTAGCAGTTGCACCCTATTCTAGAAGGGCAGCCACAAAGTCCCCACATCAGCATTCTACAAGAACCCCCAGAGGTGAACTGGCAACATAAGTTACACCAGCATTTAGCTGGTGTAACTTACGGATGCCCATGGGGTTCCTATAGACCCGTCGGCTGTCCAGCGGTCAGTGAATGGTTTCCCACTCCCTCATGCCCAGCAATGCCCAGTGGGGTCCCACAGGGATACCCACACCCCCAGCCCCCTGAAACATCCATTGGCAGAAGCCCTGCATGTTGGCACTGCCATCCCCCCACCCGTGCCCCAAACCGCGAGTCACTGGCCACATATGTGGCAAAATGCTTGTCCTGGTAGTTTAGTGGCCCCCCGAACTGTATAATAATAAATAAGAGCCCTGTATCCCTGGTAGTCTAGTGGCCCCTCGGACTGTATTACATTAATAAATAAGAGCCCCTATCTCTGGCAGCCTAGCGGCCCCCTATCTGTATATAAATAACAAAGTCCCAAAACCCTGGTAGTCTAGTGGCCCCCAATCTGTACATATTTAATATATTCCTTGAAACCCTGGTAATCTAGCGGCTCCTGATCAGTACATATTTAATATATTCCCCGAATCCCTGGTAGTCTAGTGGCCCCCGATCTACATGCCATATATACAGTTCCCCAATTCCCTGGTAGTCCAGTAGCCCCCACCAAACCATGCCAGCCCACCCAGCACACCCCCACCCATCCCCAGCCGGAACTGGCACAGCCCACCTCTCACCTCTACAGCCAGCCGCTGACTGAGAGCAGTATTAGCGCTACTGCAAAGACACACCAGAATTAATTTCTACGTGTGTCTTTGTAGTAGTAATAATATTGCACTCAGTCGGTGGCTGGTCATGGAGGTGAGAGGTGGCTGTGCCACGTCGCCAGCTGGGGATGGGTGAGAGGTGCTGGCTGGGGGGCTACCACTACTAGGAATTGGGGAACTGTATATACTACATGTAGATCGGGGGCCTCTTGACTAACAGGGATTTGGGGAATTTAATATTTATATACAGATCAGGGGCCACTAGACTACCAGGGATTCAGGGAATTTATTACTTATATACAGATTGGGGGCCACTAGACTACCAGGGATTCGGGGAATTTATTATTTATATATATACAATTCGGTTGCTGCTAGACTACTTGGGATTCAGGGAATTTATTATTTATATACAGATCGGGGGGCTGCTAGACTACCAGGGAATTGGGAAATTTATTACTTATATACAGATCGTGGGCCTCTAGACTACCAGGGATTTGGGGAATTTATTATTTATATACAGATTGGGGGCCACTAGACTACTAGGGATTTGAGGAATGTATTAAATATGTACAGATCGGGGCCACTAGACTACCAGGGATACGGGACTGTACATTTATTATTTAACAGTTCGGGGGGGTGCTAGACTACCAGGGATACAGGACTGTACATTTATTATTTAACAGTTCAGGGGGGCCACTAGACTACCAGGGCTACCTGGGTATCGGCCGCATTTGCGGCTGGTGATTAGGTGTCGGAGCATGGGTGGGGGGTTGACTGCGCTGCCCTGCTGTTGCACCTTGCGACATGCTCATCAGGTATGCCCGCAGTTTGGAGTACTGGCCGCATGTCGCAAGTCACAGGACTTTGCAGCGATGACCCTGCCCCTACTCTACACGGTTCTGCAATATATACTTCCATCAAAATTCACTCCCAACTATGTGCATTCCTTGAATACAACACCACTCAGGACTTATGCCAACCTCTGAGAGGGAATCCTAATCGTAAGATAGATGGCAAGGTTCTTTTCCTTTATAGCTTCCCCAGTTAGAAGATTGCCCTCTCACATATTTGAGGAAACAAGATGGGACTTGGCTCACTTCTCCCAAAATTATAAACAAGGCAAGTATTCCAAATTCTCATATTTTTTAAAGTTTTTCAGTTAGGGCATCTACTTGTGAAAACATTTGGATCTGCATCCCAGCAATCCCTGGAAGCGCCATATCACTTGGATTTAACATCACTAGCTGTTTTTTCCCCAAGTAGTGTCTAAAATGTATGGGCTACTATATGACCAGATATACCCGAACTACTTAGGCCCTTCAGAGTACTGGTCATCTCTCTTTCCGAAGTTAAGTATAGAATGGCCTGTTTTGTGGCAAGGGTGTCATAGGTTTGTAACTCGAGACAGGCTCCACCTTATGAAATATGATATACTTAACAACCTGTATTACTCTCCACAAAAACTAACTAGGCTTGGCCTAACTGCTTCCTCTACTTGTATATGATGTGAACAGGCTGAGAGTTCTCTGTTACATCTTTTCTGGGAATGCCCTAAAGTGACCCCACTATGGACCCTTATTGAACAAACAATAGACCCCTTATTGGGCCTTGAAGAACTGTTCACACTGGAAATTTGCCTGCTGGGCAATTTTTCAGGGGTTGCAGGATGTAATCGTAAATACCATATACCAATATCAGTGAAAAAACTGGTACTTGAACATTGGAAAGATAGGGAAGTAGAGTCATATGCAGAATGGCTACAAGAGTTTCTTGCCAACCTGAGGACAGAAAATGCTATTGCAAGCCTCCGTAATAAGCTAAATTCAACAAGGTTTGGGGTCCATCCACTATATGCGTTATATACCCTGCAACCCTCCTGAGAACAGCCCATTAAGAGTTGTAACTCTATTTTCTAATTATGTACTTTATAGTGTGCTGAGGGGGAGTGTGGGAGGAAGGAAGGGAATATGGACGGAGGATTGGGAGGAGGGAGTGAAAGGGTAGAGGGTGGGGGGGTCAGATCCTCAAGAATGTTTGAATATGCTCTTTGTACTGCATGTATAATGTGGATCTGGTTTTGTGCTGAAAAACGTGTTAATAAACTTTGAATTAAAATAAATATATATACTTTAGTCCTGCCCTCTGGTACACCACATTTTCCCATTGGCCTTTATGTTTTGACTCTCAATCTCAACAACCTTCAGGCTATGTTAAAAGATCAAACAATAAATATCTGTGCATGGATAGATTAAGATGCTACATTAAGCACCTCAGTTAACAACTCTACAATGCTACCTCATATTGAGTAAAAAAACAAACATAAAAAAAATTGAAATCTTATGTAACCAAGGAAAGATTACTCCTAGGGCATCATATTGAGCTGATATTATCCTCAGCTGAATTGTTACCTAATTGATCTTAGCAGGTAATTTCACCTGCATAACCATTTACAAAATGATAGATCTAGTTTTAATACTTCTGTCCCCTATGTTGCTGCTTGTGACTGAGCCACCCATTCCCTGCAATCTTACAGACACCTTACGTATCACTCCCTTTTGCCCTAGAGACCCTCACGCAAAATGGGATATGTCTGTCAGGTTTTCTCTCCAATTAATCACTACCCACTCCATATCGCTCAGGGCGCTTATACTCCTTTGTGCCACTACACAATTACGTTGCTCTTCTAACAAGATTTGGGTGGTCACACTTCACAAACAGATACACCAAACTACATTACATGCAATCTCATCCACAAATTGGATTCTGCAAATAATTACCTTGCTCCTCCTATACTCAGGTAACATTGAGCTTAACCCTGGACCTACAGTACCTCTAATGTCACCTGCAGACTATGCCAATGCTAAAGGCCTACAAATTATGCTTATTAACATATGCAACTTGCAGAAAAAAACTAATGGCAGTACAAGCATCGGTATCATACTCGTAGCCTGATATCCTTGTTTTAATGGAATCGTGGTTAAGAAATACAGTTTCAAATCAATCCTTGGCTCTACCATCCTACTCTTTTATTTGGTGTGAGAGGGCCTCTAGAGGTTGCGGAGTGGCCATCCACACTCACAAAAGACTTTCCATTACTATCATTGATACCACCTCAAAACCAAAGTAGTTTGAATGTCTAGCATTAAAGATCTCCAGCTCATCTGTTGAATCTCTAAACATAACTGGATGTTACAAACCCCCTTCTGTAGGTTTGGATACACTGTCACACTTGCACCACTTCCTAGATGACACCACCAATGAATCTATTATTATTGAGGACCTGCATTTGGACTGGTCTACCACCAGATTTGATCCTCTTAAAAATCTATGTGATGTTTTCAGCCTGCCACAGATTATCTCTGAAATGACTAGGCCATGTTGTAAAAAAAAACTGACAGGCTCTCTTTAAGACTTAATTATGACTAATAGACCACAAAACAGTATGTACCAGGCAGTCTGGCATAACGATCTCAGCGATCACATTATAGTAGTATGCATTAGAAAACTACATAGGCCAAGGATTATCAGAAAGGTAATAATAAAAAGATCATTGAGGAAATTTGATCAAAACATCTTCCTAATGGATCTAAGAAACATTAATTGGTAGCAATTCTATCTAGCCCTGACAGTAAAAGAGATGTTAGATACAGTATATTTAACTCCACTATTAGTGGATTAATCGACAAACACACCCCTTTAATCACTTGTAGAGTAAAAAATGCTTCCTGTTCCTGGTGTAATGGGGAAATTAAAAAAAAAACTGTACAAAAAAGGGATACACTATGGGCCACCGCAAGATGCACTAAAACCCCAGTGGACTGGGCAGCTTTTAGGACCTGCCATAATGCTTGTAACAACTTAATCAGGAAAACAAAAGAAGCGTACTACTAAACTATTCTTGAGGAAGCAAATGAGAATTCAGCTAAAATATGGTGAACTTTCAAGCTTGTGGAAGGCAGAACAATGCCCCCTACCCTCCCTACCACTATCATCTACCAGGGCACCCTTATCTCTGACAAAGATACTATTGTGGATAAGTTTAATGAGCACTTTGCTACAGCAGGCCTGGCCTTTGACTCCTCACAGGTAGCTGCCTTACGTTCCTCATCCACAAAGTCACCAACACTAGCTATTTCTCTACTCATGCCCCATTTATCTTTGCCACTATTATCTATAAACAAGTGGAAGATCTGCTACTGAAGTTAGACATAAAAAGGAGAGCAGGGGCCAATAACATTGACCCCTTCTTTTTGAAGTTAGGTTACCATTTCCTCACTGCCCTGATCACCCACCTGTTTAATCCATCCCTAGCAGATGGCATAGTATCCCAGAACTGGAAGGTTGCTCACCTTATACCACTCTTCAAGTCAGGAGTTACCAGTGATTTAAATAACTACAGACCAATATTGATCCTGCTGACCCTCACAAAGATGCTTGAAAGCTTATTTGGCTTGCAAGTCAGAAAATTTCTGGATGTCCACCGACTGATAAACCCACTACAGTCAGGTTTCAGACCACAACATAGCACCATCTCAGTACTTTCTAAAGTTACCAGTGACTGGCTCGTGGCCATGGATAACAAATAACTTGTGCAGTCTTTTTGGATCTGCGTAAGGCCTTTGACACTGTTGATCATTCCCTTCTGCTTGATAGCCTTAAGGAATTGGGAATTTATGTCTCTGCTGTGAAATGGTTTGCAAGTTACCTGCATGGTAGGCAGCAATTAATCAAATTTAATGGAACCCTCACCTTGCTACTCCCCCTCATAAGAGGAGTTCCTCAGGTTTCCATTCTGGGCCCCTTGTTATTCCTCATTTATGTGAATAACTTGAGTGAAGGTGTTGTTGACTGAAACATACATCTGTTCATGGATGATACTATTTTGTAAACATCCAGGCCATCCTTTGATCAAGTCTGTTCTGTGCTCCAGACTGACTTCATCAAATTCAGCATAATCTACTCGCGTCTAAATTTCTCCTCAATGCCAAAAAAACTAAGACCATGTTTTTTCTATCCATACACTCGCTCCACTACCAGCTCACCCATGCCTATCCTTACTCTCCTCGGAAACACACTTGAGATTGTGGACAAATTCAAATATCTAGGCTTCATCCTCAACTCACATTTATCATTGTTGTCCAACACTGAATCACTAAATAAAAAGCTAAAAATTAGGCTAGGTTTCTTCTTTAGAAACAAATCTCTCTTCTCTCAGGACTCGAGATTTAGGTTAGTGCAGGCAACTTTCATGCCACTATTGGATTACACAGACATGGTTTATAGCAGCTCTCCTAGTACAATCTTACACAAATTAGATATTTTATTGCACCGGGCAATCCATTTCATTACCAGTGCCCTGGCCAGTACACACTACTGTACATTGTATAAGGAGGTAAATTAGACATCCCTAGCAACCAGGAGACTCACTCATAATTATCTCTGGACATACAAAGCTCTCCTGAATATGCTTGCCACCTATATTACATCACTTGTCTACCGATTACATAGTGCCTATGGCCTCATTATGTGTACCTACATCTCCCTTGAAGTCCCCAAATGTCATAGTCACTTTGGCATGGCGGCCTTAAGCTATATTCTCCCAACCACCTGGAATAAACTCTAATCTACCCTTAAACTTCAGAATTTAGTACAACTAATGCTTTCAAAAGGTGTATCAGTGACATCACCTCTGAATCCTGTCAGTGCTTCTAACCTTCTGTCCTTTTTTTGACTCCTGATACCTTGCACTATTTGTATTTTGACTTCTGATACCTTGCACTTCTTGACTCTAGTTGGATTCTTTTCTTGTTGCTGTTGTCTCTTCCATCTCTGCTTCCCCTTCATAGTATTGTTTATTATATATAATTTCCTATGGATTCCAGTATTGTTACTCATGCCCTGATTGATGTATCTGGCAGATGTTTATACTCCTATCCCTATTTTTGCATCCATGTATTCAGTGAATATTGTATTTTACTATGGTGTATTGTTATATATTTTGTATATTGTACAAGGGACATCCTTGCAAATGAGCTTGCTCAATGGATCTCTTTCCCTTAAAAATAAACTGAACTGAACTGAAACCCTCCTTACTTCCACTTTTAAATATGGCGTTTGGTTTAGAGAAGGGCCTAGGTGAGTGAGTCAGTGTGCGAAAACGCTGATACTCAATACTGCTGCCATCAGACCATACCCACTCTGTTGCTGAGCTAAACATTTTGAGCGAGAGAGAAAAAAGTAACTAAATCCAAGTTTATACATCCTGAGGAAAGGGATTTTCCCTTTATTTCCATCTGCCACTAGCTGGCATGGAGCTGTGTGATGTGGGGTGATTTTCTGCAGCACTAAGGTCTTCAAAGTAGGTTAATTGAGGGCCAGATTAGGAGTTTATCTGTTTTGTTAGTCTGTTATAACACGACTCTTGGTTGTGGTGTAGTATGTACAATCATGGATAATTGTGGTGGGGGGGCAAGATCATGCAGCTAACATTATGGCGGACTTAGAAAATGGAAACAAAGAAAGATGTAAAAAAGTAATACCATCATATATCATACTATAGTATATGGTTAGCTTTTGTTCTGTATAAAAATCAGCCTAGTGAAAAACCTTGTTGTGCACATTCTATACTGTTGTGCGCATTCCAAAGTGGTGGTGTGTACATTTCAAATGATTGTTCTGTAGAGTTCAAAGGTCATACAATTTAAAATTTCTCATTTATTCCACACCTAGCTACTTCCTAACCACTCAGTGCCCAAAGCTGCATATTTTAACATTTAAAAGTCTGAACATTTGATTTTGATCATTGACCAGTACAAACGACAAGGTTTTGTGTTTTCACTCAGCTGAGGTCTGTCACTCAGGTGTGAAAAAACATACTATATAAAATAAAATATGGACAACCACACAACTCAGCATGTGCTTCCATCTCAGGGTCTTGGGCTTTGCTCTCGAAGGTTCTCATGCTGTCATCTTAACCACTCAATGGGAACATAGCTTTGGTGTGTATGGTTGACCAGACAGTATGCATTATTGTCTATCTCATTACTCATAAACTAACAGCATTGAATTGTCAGGAATTATTCTTAATTTATTTGATATTGTGATACATAGATCTACTCACCTGATAACATTACACTTGACTTCTTGTCCTCCTTTAATAATGCATTTTGTAAGATACAGGAATGAGCATTTTTAGAATTGGGTCTGATAATAATTGAGCTGTGCACATCAAAAGCACCAGTGTCCCTTTTCTTCCATAATGTTTCAGACTCTTTTGTTAAGTCCTCCCCATTTTCTCCAGTCCACTGAACTTTTGGCTCAGGATACCATTCTTCAGATTTACAGATTAACTTAATGCCATTTTCATGGGTGCCATAAACACTAATTAGAGGTGTTCTTCCAAGACCTAAAAAGTGTATAGAGTAACAAACAAACTAGTTTTACTACTATGTCAATTATATATGTTTTGACACCATAACAAACCGAGTATTGCTAAATGCAATAGAAATGTATGAATTACATGAGAGAAATCACTATTTTACAGTATTTGTATATTGTTTAAAATGTACTAAGATCTAAAACAGCATATATTTTAAGTTGTCTGACTCACTATTGAAAAAATAAAGTAGTCTGCATACAGTATGTAACAGCATGTGTAATAGAGCTGTGTGAAACATGAGATTCTGCCATAGGAATTCAGGCTGAATGGCAATTTTCTGTCTGAAGTGCTAATTAAGCAACGATGCCCGACAGGGTGGATGTCGTGTTTGGATAACGTCATGCTTCAGGTGGTTGACCACAAGGCCATAGGCTGAATGCATCCAACACTGGAGAAGTGATGTTATCCCTGCATGACACACACCCTGGAGGGAATTATTGGTATTATACAATGGCTTGTTGTTATATACAGAATAAAAAAATAAATTTAAAGAATGATTTTGTTAGTGTGGAAAAATATTGTTTATTAAAGGAAGATGCAAATAATGCAAATGCAAAACATGCAAATGCAAACAATCAGTCAAGAAGTTCACAGTGCTGAGACTAGACCAGTGATGTTATACTGGGATAACATGACTGTGCCAGGCACACACTGACCAATCAGAACCCATAATTCTTTCCTTGCCATTGTATAATCTGAATTTTTCAATCAGTTCTGAGGCATTTCAAAAGTCCTTTTACATACACCTTAGATCCACTTTCTGTGATAGTATGTGAACTACAGATTAGTTTCTTGCAGCTGGTGGAAACCTTACCTGAGATTTATGTAAATCCTAGAACAATAACAATTTATTTAAACCTCAAATTACTAACCTATGATTCAAATAAAAAGGCACAATCCACTTTGGTAATTTTGGAAATCTATTTCCAATGAACTCTATGGAATTAGGTGGAAATACCAAAACTCCATGAAATTTCATCAGATGCAGATATTTTAAATAATGCACAGTTACAATACATCAGTAAAATACACAACAGGGTGTTGTTTATCTTCAAGTCTCCTATTGCCTGAAGTGCATTGCGAGTCCCAATATGATGATGAGTTTCTTCTGAACACTTAAGAAATGACAGTCTCTTAGAATATAACATACCTTGAGGTGTATTATGATGATTAAAAAAATCTGAATGCAAGTATTGAGATAAAACACATGGTAACATGTACGGTATTTGTGGTATTTCTGCTGACATTTCTATATGGGGCCAACATGGGCTGACATGGGAAGTACCCTGGAGCATACTTTGGAGAAAGATGATGGCCAGGTGTTTGCATGCTGTGGAGGAGTTCCTAATACTACAAGTACAGGCTTCATATTTACATCTCACAGGTATGCCATAGGATGCTTAGAATTGTAAAATATTATTTTAATGCATTCGAGCATCTTCTGGTACTGCTACCTTGAATTAGCCCTTATTTTTTTTAGATTCCCTACATTCCTCAGATACTCTGTGGAGGAAGTGAGATTTGGTTTGAACTGAGATAGTTCAAACCAAATCTCACTTCCTCCACAGTTGTTAGGGTAAAGGGTATACAAAGATGGATGACAAAAATTATAAAGGGACTTGAGAGGTTGCCATATGAAAACAGATAAGAGGAAATTTGGGCTTTATTGCCTGGAGATGAGGAAGGTGAGAGGGGACATGATTACAGTGTATAATGCTTTACCCGGTATAAACACAATGCAGTATCTACATGTAGAACACAGTAATAGGGAAAAAGTGACATGAGGACACAACAGACGATCATTATAGAATACAACAATGAAGAGGATGGTTCTGTGAAAGAGTAGTCAATGACTGGAACAGCTTGCCAAAAGAAATTGTTAAGGGTGGTAACAAGCTGACCCAGTGGTGCTGAGGGTTGAGGCGCTGGATGCCACACCTCACACCACACCGGCAACCCATGTTCGGGAACGAGCATGGGTCATCAGGGGTCAAGCCGGGGAGGAGAAACATCAAGCATCCAGAGGACTGCTCTCCTTCTCTGGGTGGGGGGGTTCAGAGTGTCGGCATCGATTGCTCTCTAGCGAAGGCTGGGGGACAAGCATGCTGCACCAAGACATGGGGTGGAGCTAGGACAGATGCATGCACACTTCCGTCATTGCAAGTCCTAGCTCTAAAGGGGACTCTAGCTAGGAAAAAATCACCACCCCCACGTATGAGCCAGGCATGGTGTCCGACCCTTCAGCCACTTCCCAGAGTAAGGGTTTGGTACCGTGGCCGGGGCAAACCCGTTCGCTGCATTAGGGGGCTCAGCAGCTACAAAAAGAGAAAATAATCACAAAAAAAAAAAGAGTGGTAACAAACATGTTCAAGTTTAAATTAAACAAGTACAGTACTTACTGGTAGGTGGTATCAGTGATGTTTTCTACTGAGCTAGGAGGACAAGCTTGATGGGCACATGCATACTCTTTTCTGGAGAACCTATGAATCTATGACTTTTGGCTTAAAATATTGTTTCCTGGGGTCTTCCAGTTTTTGTTTCTGGCTAGTATTCAGTTGATTGTATGTAGTTTATTTGTGTACCTACTTTATGCCAAGGACAGCGTTTATACTGAGTCCACTTCAAACTGAGATGGGACGTAAACAACAATATTTTGCTATTTCTTATTTGGTTGTCTCCATCTTGTTTTGTGTGCTCAACTGTTTTCTGCCTGATTCTTACATATACGATTCTGTAACTCGACAAAAATGTTTCTTTTTCTGCTTCTCCTTAGTCCAGCTACACCTGATACTTCTTACTTTGTTTGCTTAGGTGTGGACCAAACAAAGGGAATTTCTGTGACTTTTTTATATAGCTTTAAACTTTTTAGTAGGTACTTTTAACATATTTAGTAGGTTTATTCCATTACTTAATAATCATTATTTTTTTTAATTATGTATTTTAGGCATAGATTGGCTGCCTGGCCAATGACGTCAGACGTCAGACATTTAATAGACCTCTTTATGGAATCTGTGTAATATTTTTATAATTTTTTTCTTTTTCTGAAATTCAAGTTTATTGTATTTTATCCAGCAGGGCTGTAACACAGTCAAAATACATGAACAATTATAAGGAGACAGAATGTATCCTGTGTCAGGCCTTCTGCCCTAACCTACCCCCCCCCCCCAGCTTGGCATAACATAGTAAGACAAAACTAGGATAGAAACTTTGGTGAACAGAGTATGAGATAAGTATCATACAATATCATATTGAGTTTCAACTGAATACACTTCTATACATAGGAAGCTATTAGTGAATAAGATAGTTTTATAACTTAAACCCTGAACCTTACCCCTCATGACCATTATTTGATACTACTGACCTTTTTGTCTGTAACAAGTAGAGCATATGAAAGTTTTCCCATAGCTGTTTATACCTAGATATAGAACCCCAAAGATTGGCTCTCATGTGTTCTTCCCTGAGATTGAAGAGGAGTTCTATCAACCACTCAGGATATGATATGGGCTGCCCATCCAGCCAGTGGCGTAGCACAAGTTTCTTTACTATTAGGGATAGGAGCACCATATGATACCTTCTGATCCGCAATGGTATTTGGGAGAAATCTCCCAACAAACATATCTCGGGAGTGAACAAGTCTTCAAGACCCAATAAGGGGTCTACTCTACTTTTGATCTGGTCCCGTAGTTGATGTATCCCAAGACAATCCCCAAAAATGTGCTGAAGGGAACCCTCTACTTGTCAACATCTGTCACATAGGGCATCAGAGGTTCTGCCCATTTTTCGGAGCTTAATGGGGGGTCTAATATATATCATTTAACATCTGGAATTGGATACCCCACAGTCTATCTTGTGAAATATAAGTAAAAGTAGATTTCCAGATCTTCTCCCATCTGTTCCCCATGTCTGGGTAGTAATCTATCCAAGTACAGGGGATGTTGCTATGAGGATGCAAAGCTCTTTTCCTGAGGATAGCATATAAATTAGAAATGGTATGGGGTTTGTCACTGAGGGGTATCATAGACCTGAAGCATTCCTTCAGTTCAGGATCTATGCCAAAATCCCACATTGAGTGGACTAACAGGTGACGCAATTGGAAAACCCTGAATATCCAAGATCTGACCAGCTGGAGTTTATCCAATATACTGGCCGAATCTAGACATTTCCCTTGTTAAAAAAAAATCAAAAACTTCAAATTCTCCTAAATGGGGTTGTCACCCTGTGGGAAAAAGGCTGACTATCCAGTCTCAGATTAGGATTATCAATCATGGGTTGTCTAGGATCTCTGGTATGCTTATATCCCAGAAAGGCACACAATAGTGCCTGTATACTCAGGGAACTGGCAATTGGGGAGTTAATCAGATGATTAGGGAGGGCTTTAGGAGGCACAAGTAAGAGGACTTTTGGGGAAAGATTTGCCTCCTTCAGTAGCTGCCTTTCCAGTGTCAGCCACTCCAGGACGTACAGGTGAGAAACAAGATCACCCTGAGGGGTAAGCCATCTCAGATATTTGGAAGTCTGGCTGGACTACAAGTACAAATTGAAGTAAAGGAACTTTAATCCTCCACAAAATTTGGAGGCTGCCAGTTTTTTGTAAGCATACCTGGGCTTTTTCCCAAGCCAAATAAAAGTGGAAATGATAGCATGTACTTTCTTAAATCAAGACATCGGTATCCATGAGTTCAACATACTTAGGGGGCAAAATAATCTGGGTAAAACATTCATTTTAATAATACTTATTCTCCCTCAGAGTGAGATTGGAAGGGATTGCCATCTTTGCAAATCTAGATAAATGCTAAGGAGTAGAGGGTCTAAATTAAGTTTTTTTATTGTCATCTCTGATCTAGTCAGAAATAGACCTAGGTATTTAATATTGTGGGAGCTCCATTGCAGTCCCAAGGGGTCTATTGTTCCTTTGATAAGCTTGTGATTAAGTGGAAAAACTATGGTTTTATCTATCCATTGTTCCTTTGATAAGCTTGTGATTAAGAGGAAAAACTATGGTTTTATCTAGGTTGACCTTATAGTTGGAGACTGCTCCATGTTCTGATAACAGAGAGAAAACTAAGGGAACTGTCTGCTCAAGGTATAGAAGGTGAAAGAGGATGTTGTCGGCATAGGCCGATAACTTGAATTCCTGATTGTTTATTTGTATCCCCTGGATGTCCTTGTGTTCTCTTATTCTGGTCAGAAGGGGCTCTAGGTAAATATTAAACAGTAAGGGTAACAAAGGACACCCTTGTCTGGTGCTGGAAAATAAAGTGAATAATTTAGAAAAAACACATTGCAATAAATTCGGGCTTGAGGTTGTTGATAAAGGGAAGAGATCCACTGGATAAATGTCTGTGGGAAGCCAAATCTCTTCATAGTTAAAAATAAAAATTTCCAGTTAACTCTCTCAAACACTTTCTCTGCATCCAGGGAAAGCAGGCCATCTGGAGTCGTAGAATCCCTGGATGCCAAGAAAATGTGACAGAGTTTACGAAAGTGGTCAGCTAAATGTCTGCTTTCCATGAATCCAACCTGGTCTTTATGAATTATGTGGGGCAAGACCTGTTTCAGTCTAGTGGCAAGAACTTTAGCCAGTATTTCAATATCACAGTTTAATAAGGAGATGGCTCTGTAACTGCTGACATTTTCCAGATCTTTACCAGGTTTGGGTATTACAATAATTAAGACCTCAAGCAATGTGCGATCCAGAGATAGGGGGTCCAGGATCCAGTCAAATAACCATTTTAACCAAGAAATCAAGTGGGGGAAAGGGCTTTAAAAAAATTGGGGGAGAAACCATCTGGCCCATGGGGATTTATCCGAAACTAAGGAGGAAATGGTGGCTTGTATCTCAGAGTCCAAAATAGGAGTAATCAGAAAGGCTTGTTGCTCCTGGGTAAGGGAGGTGAGAGGAGTGGTATCTAAATAGTTCCGTACTGCTTCACTAGTCAGAGGGTTGGGTATAAGGCCGAATAGTTTTTCATAAAACTCTGCAAACTCCTCCATTATGTCTTTAGGAGTCAGAT
This sequence comes from Neoceratodus forsteri, assembly GCA_016271365.2. Lineage (NCBI taxonomy): Eukaryota > Metazoa > Chordata > Ceratodontiformes > Ceratodontidae > Neoceratodus > Neoceratodus forsteri. The sequence continues at coordinate 153,354,186 of CM028133.1, forward strand.
GCAGGGTTGTACTACCCTAGGATCTGATAGAACGAACCAGCCTGGATTGCCAGGTTTTTTCAAGCCTTAAGGCAAGGAGATGTCCCTTCTCCCATTGATCAATATAATTGGTGCTTGCCTTGAGTATGGTGTATTCTGCAGACTCCTGCAGTAGGCAGGAATATTCATCCCGCAGGCCAATTAATACAGAGTGCTGCACCTCTGCTATATTAGGGGATAGTGAGGCTTCTGAAGTCCAAATCTTAGCTCATAAGAGCAGAGCTTTCTGGGCTCTTTGTTTTTTGCACTGGTAGGCAAGTTTAATTAGTGCCACACAAAGCACGCATTTTAAGGCAATCCATTCCAAATCTGGTCTCCGTGTGGAGTTAAGATTCATATTAATGTACTCTTTTATTTCCTGAGTAATTTGGTTTAGTGAATTCTCATCTTTAAGCAACTGGTTGTTGAGTTTCCACAATGATTCTTTGGGAGGGGTCCCCTTGAAGTGCTACAGAGCAGGTCACAACGGAGTGGTCGGATATCACTCCAGGGTCAATAACAGAATCATTGAGGCCCCTCAGCAATGAGAGACTCTGTGTAGAAAATAGTCTGTTCTGGAACTGGTACCATGTACTGCAGACCTGAAGGTAAATTCCCTCAAGCGGGGATGAAGGAGGCACCATGGGTCACAAAGACCCAAATGGTCAATCAGTTCCCTGAGGGCTCTTTCAGCCAGTGGGAGAACTTCCTGTTTTGCATTTGACTTATCTAAATCAGGTGTAAAAGGGAAATTCCAGTCCCCGCTAGTATTATCAGTATAGATGTATAAGGGGCCAAAACTTTAAGCGTATCCATGAAAAACTGTGGTGTGTCCATGTTAGGCCCATAAAGGCTGCCCAAAATTAAGGTTAGCCTGTCTAACAAGTCTTCCACAAAAATATAATGCCCTTCAGGGTCTGTTCACTAGAAAAAGGTATCCCCCGAGCTACTAAGATGGCCACCCCCCGGCACTGAGTGCTGTCCCCAGTGTGAAAAACTTGCCCTACAAATTATCTCCAGAGGAGGTTACCTTCAGCCTCTAACAAGTGAGTCTCTTGGAGAAATAGGACCTGACCTTGTAATAGTTTCACATGTTTAAATATCTTATATCCTTTGTGCTTATTTCCCACACCACAGACATTACAAGTTAAAAACTTAGTAACTTTCAATAGTGCTTCCTTTTATATTCAAAATGCATCAGAAACAATGCCATTGTTACACATCAGCAGAAATTGCTTACTCTTGCCAAGCCGGGCCGCCCTCGCCCTCCCTCCACCCCAGTTCCCCAGACAGTTATCCCAAAAATACTCAATTAATTCCCTATGTCCCTTAACATCCACTCCAAAAGTGGACCTCTCCCTTCCTCCCACAACACAATGTAGTACATGATCCACCATTAAGTGGAAGCCTCATCCCTTCCCCCACCCCCTCCCCCAGATCCCTCAGATTTCGTAAGAAATAACACAATAAGGTAAATGATGGGTTCCAACTCAGGTCTACTAAGACACATATGACCTGCAACCTGACAGATCAACGTAGGAGACCCTAAATGTCCTAATGAAAAGAAAATAAGCTCAGAACTAACAGTTTAATGCTTGCATAGCGAGCTGTGTGACATAAGACTGTACAGCTTAAAACTACCTTAACAGAACCAAAAAGCAAAAAATAGGTATTTCTCCATACCTATCAATATAGAAACAACCCCGGGGGAATAAGGCTAAAAAAAGCTGCTCAAAGCTCCTCCCAGAGCAAAACAGATGATCCCCACAGTACGTGAGATGAACTTAGTAAAATAAAAGTTGCAGATGGGCGCCTGGTGGCATCTTAAGTCTCAGATTAGCCCTGCAGCTAGTCTAGTGTGTTGTTCCCAATGACTAAAACTCCAAATGTCAAGATATCAGTTCAAAAAAGGAAGGGGGGGATAATGCTCCCAACATCATTATACTGCTGGAGCGAACACTGTTTAACCATCAGATTAAGATGTCCATTTGCACTGAAGATGATCAAAGGAAAAAGCCTTAGGAATTCATAGTTCTTCACTTTGTTGTCCCAAGTGGGATCTCAGCAATCCTTGAACAAGTTAGGGAGGGATTCTTTCAGGGATTCTTCTCCTGTCTTTGGGTCCTCAAAAGATTGCCAGGTTCCTGCTATTAAAACTTGAAATTGGTAGCTGGTCCAGTGGTGTAGAGGGCTGAGGCGCTGATGCCTTACCTCAAACCACACCGGTGACCTGGGTTCAGGGGCAGACTTGGGTCTCTGGGAGTCAGCAGGGGCAGGAGAGGATTGAGTGTCTGAAGGACTGCTCTCCTCCCTGGGGGTGGGTTAGGGTGATGTCTCATTCTGTAGCAGCCCCCGGTGGAAACTGGGAGCACTGCAAGATGTGGTGCAATGTCAGGAGAACCAGAAAATGGAAAAACATTCTGGATTGGCCAGGATGATGGCAGATGATCTGCCGACACCACCGAAGAACTCTCGAGGAGCCTGACCACTTCAGCAGTGCCCTGGGTCTGAGAGAAAGAGTGTGCTGGCTGCCCCACTGCTGAAGGGTTATGCCAAGCTACCCCAGGATCAGCTGCGATGTGAGGTGGGGGTTCCAAAGGAGGACAGTAGGTGAATGTCAGGGATCATGGCTGCCTGAAGGAAGTGGCAGATATGGGGCATGCAGGAGGATAAAAGAAATAATGCAAAAATAAAATTTAAAATCGGGCTGGATAGCCCATCCAGAATCTGATGTTGGCCGCAATCAATTTAGTGACCACTGCATGGTAAGAGGCTCTTTTCTGTCTAACTGACAAGGGCAGGTCTTGGGCCACACGAAGTGTATTCCTTTCCCACAGCACTTCTTTTAAAACTTTCATTTTGCTCAATACATGCTGTCTCTCTTGGTAGTTCAGAAATTTGAAAATAAATGTACAGGGGGAAGCACCTGGAGGTGGCAGGGGCCACAGAGCCCTATGAACTCGCTCAGTCATATACCCAGATCCAAAAGGAGAAGGGCCGGCCAGCTTGGAAATAAATTTTTGTGTAAATAAAACTGGGTTTTCACCTTCCTTCTTCTCAGGGAGCACAATTAATATCGAGTTATTCCAACAGCTCCTGCCTTCTAGGTCTTCAACTTTTGCCTCTAACTTAGCAATTCTGGTTCTTATAACTGCCATTGTTGGATCCAAAATTGTGAGTTTCTTTTCAGCTGAGATTATCCTGGCTTCATTATCACTGGTACATCTGTTTAGCTCTTCTAATGTCCCCGACAAATTCTTAAAATCCATGGCCAACGAATGTAACTCCTCCTTGAAAGGTCTAAATTCCTCCTTTAGAAGTTCAAGAGTCAGGGGAGTTTGCTGTTGGTGCCCCGCAGCTTGCGTTGAAGAAGAGTGGGTCTGGGCCTTGACTTTCTTGTTTACTTTCTACGGCTTGCTTGGTGGCATGTGGTGAGGAAGCGCAAGATGCATTTCAGTCTCCATACAGACACTATGGCTGCCAAAATTACACATGGAAGAGCTAGGAAGTTAGTTCTATGTTCCATCAGAACCACTGCACTCTGTTCAAGCTGTAAAGGTATTTATTTGAAATCTATTGAGGGAGATGGGTGGGAGCGGTTGAGCAGAGGTACTACCATGCTGGCTGCATCACATGACCTCCTATAATTTTTTTCCACAGAGAGAGGTACATTTTTGTAGTTAGGGATATGGTCCAGTTTTAACCAAAAATGCTTCCTAAACATTGACATTGTTTTTATTGCCCACTACCTTACTTAACATGTTTTATGAAGCATTTATGTTTACTCAGTGCTGGCCTTGTGATAAATTTTATTACAGACATTATATAGTTTTAACTCTTTCCATCTTGCATGGAAGGGGAACTGGGACTGTTACAATTTTACTTGTTAAATCTGAATTCACGTTAAGATTCAGAGACTGGAAATCTCTACTGAGTAATAAGTGTACCTCCTGTTTGAACTGCAACTTTACATATCTGACATTTCATTTCAATCTTGTCTTGCTTCTCAGTTAATAATGAGTAAAGGGACAAAAATGGTACTGAGAAATGTAAAGGTACCCCCCCCAAAAAAAAATGGTTATATCTGCTAAGGAGAGCAAGGGGAAGACACTTACAAGCAATAAAATGATAAAAGATTTTATGAGTCCATCTGGTTCTCAGTTAGCTAAGGGAATGGTATTTCCTCTTACTTCTTCCCCACAGAAGTTAACTATGATGATACAATATTTATTTATTTATTTATTTATGTATGTAGGTAGGTACAATATGAATATATTTTATTTATTTCTGTCTTTGGTAACCAGGTAAGTGAGCTGATACAAGGGATCATTTTCACTCATGACCTGGGTCACATGGTGGCACAATGCAGGTAATACAGGGCATATAGATACATGGTAAATGTATCTGTACAGGAAGAGGGTAATTTTCTCTTAGAAAAAAAATGGAATTACAAGAAATGCAGAAAGAGGATGATCAACATAATCCCAATAATCAACTGGCCCCATCTAGATTAATAAAAAATTGAGCCTGAGCATGCTAAAACTAAGCCAGCAAGTAATAATTTAAATTAAATTATCTGGAGGCAACAGGGTCAGGAGAACATGATATTGTCTTCTCCAATAAATGGAATTTCCAGTGATAACTCCAAAAAAGATGCATGTCTGGAAGATTATAAAAAATGTTGACACCATATCTTAACACACCAAAATTAGTCCCATCTTGCTAATGACCCAAATATCTCTTTTTTATAGTCTGGAACATAATTCAACTCTGAGAATAAAACAAAGGGTAAGCATGCACCTTGTAGGCACTGCCAATTCAATATAGACCCTATTTAAGATCTTAAGGAAATTAAACAAGCCTTCCTGTAAAATAATTTCCTTCTAATAGAAATTTTAGAGGCTATTAACTTACAGACATCTAATACATTAAAAATTAATACAACTACAATAAGGGAAATAAATGGAACCAGTAAAGAAGGGACCCTCCACACAGCTCCCACATGGGGATATTAAACTCGGGGGAAAAAAAGGTGATGAATGCAACAGTTCAAGCAAATGGATAGACAATTAGAGTGGACAAGATCAAAGAAATTGTACAATAGAAATGATAATGACAAATGAAAGGCAGGAAACAAAATTATCAGTTATGGAGTCAAATAAAACAAAAAAAAAAACAACTTCAGTAGATAAGGAAAACAAAGTAATACAAGGTAAAGCAGAAAAGAAGTTGGTAAAATATCCAGCACAAAGACTATGGAAATACAAGGAACAGAAGCAGAATGGGAAAAAAACAGGTCAGTACGAAAACAGTAGGACACAAAAGAGAGGGGTACCTCCCTACCATCCCTAAGAATGAGTGTATCAGTTCTAGAAAACAGAATACAAAAAGAGAAGGGTCTAAAAGTAATCTGACTGAAAAGGGGAATACTATATATTTCGAAGGAGTTCCAAAGTCAAAAAGTGAAACACCTTTCTTAGCAAAAATAACTATCTGTAATCTGGTCAAAAATATCCTGAAGGAAGGATTTAAATGTGAATGCATTAATTCTGTTATCATTACAGAGTAAAGCCAGCTAAGGAGAAAAATTTCCTGGTAGTTAGATCAGCCCACATAAGGGAGAATATTCTAGAAAAATGTTTAACACTGGCAGAATAATACCTTAACAGAAGACCTTGCTCCCATGAGTTCATCTGCGATAAACACATTTAAAACAGCACAAATTTTACAAAAGGAAAAAAAAAATAAAGATCAATTTATAACAGAATAGTTGGATAACAGAGTGGAAAAAAGCATTCCTTGAATGGGTTGTTAGTACAGCAAGCTTCTATAAGAGGGAAAAAAGTGCAGGTTTTGAAAATCATTATAAAATGGATAACAGAAATACTGTACAGTGATTGGTGGACTCCAGTTACATGACCATGCTGATATTCTACCACAAAAGAATAGGCCAGACATGCTGAACTTTCTGAACCTTATTACTTAATCCTAAAATAAAAAAAATAAAAAAATTATGGAAGCTATTTTATAATTACAATAAGGCATTTCAGGGTGTGCATAATTAAAGGAATAATGCACGTTAGGGTATGTGTCGTGCTTCGATAGCATCATGCCTCAGGTGGTTGGCCACAGGGCCGAGTGCATCCAACATCCTAGAAGTGACATTATCCCAGCATGACACACACCATGGAGTGAATTATTCCTATTATACAATAGCTCGACTGTAAAGAAATAAAGAAGAAAAGATTTAAACTTAAAAAAAAAAAACATTTTCAGTTAATGTATTTATGAGTAGGAATACATTTTAAAGAAAGAGTTCTGATGTACTGTTTTGGCCAGCAGGTGGTGCTGCAGAGTGTCACTGTACAGCTTTGGATCTCACCCCACCCCCCCTTTAGAATTACAAGTTGATCCTCATCTGTCAGGAAAGCCCCCACCACACACACACAGAAAAGAAGCCAGTCAGCGATTATAACATGTTCTTGATTTGAATTATCTCCACATGTTGAGCTTTAGTGGTGGAGTGAGTATTGCTTTAAATACTCCCCCTCCCAGATTTCAGTAATAAGCCCATCTTTTTCCTAGCTGACATAGGAAGCTAAGCATTTGAGAAGGGAGTCTGCACTCCAAAATGTCTTTTTTTTATTTTCATTTTACAATAGCTACAACTTATTTGTGAGGTGTTTTGTTTTCTTTGCTGCCTGAGAACCAAGAAGCAGGGATTGTATAAGAGGCAGTCACAGTTTGTGATTCGCTTCCCTGCTCTCTTTAGACCACAGTCCTCAGTCTCTTTTACTTCTCCTGGTACACTCGGCAGATTGACAGTTTGTACTGGGAGAAGATAACAGCAAAAAAGGTGGCAGGAGTTCTTGCTAGAGAAGTCAGAGAAAGGTTGGTTAAACAAGTAATAATACCAGTATTAGAATATGAAGCACCCATATACATGCATTCCACCCAAAAATCACTATATAAAGTAAATCAGACATACTATAGACTGGGTAAATTTATTACTAGGAGTAAACACAGAACTCATCATTGTGACATATATAAACAATTACACTGGTTAAATCCAGATGCCCAAAGAAGTTATATTTGGTTAACTATTTGTCATAAAATCATATTTGCTAAATATAAACATCCCCTAGCAAAATTCATTATGCTCCAACAACCAAACTACCAGAGACACCAGACAAGAAATACCAATATAAGAACTCCAAAGTTAAAATATCATAAAATTGGAGAGACTAAGTTGCAAAATAAAATAGCTGATTATTGGAATAACCTGCCAAAAAACCTAAAGATTATAAACAATCTGTCTATTTTTAAAATTAATTTGATTGAGTACTTACAAACTGAATGCACATGTTATGTATGATATTGATGTGAAACACTAGTGGAATGATGTTAGATTCTTTGATTGTTTAATGTTTGTACTTGTATCCTATTTTGTATATTTGATATTTGTATGTACTTTAAGACAACAGGACTTTAGTTGAAAACAGGGCCTTCGGTCCTAATCTATTTGTTCCTGTATAAAAATACAATTTTTATCAATCAATCAACAGCAAAAAAGACTGAAGCCACCAATCAGGAAGTATAGTTTAGAAAGTGGAGTGTGAGGTGTTTTTCGCACTCACAGCGGCTCTGCGAACATTGCTATAGAGAGAGAACAGAGAGGGATTAAAAGTGGTGACTGGTGACTAGAAACCATGAGGGCTTCAGTAGTTAAAAATAGTTTCTGGTGGGTGGTGGACTGAGGGACTTACCAGACTTTGGGAATTTAAATGTCAGAGGGCTTGAGTGTGTGTGTGTGTGTGTGTGTGTGTGTGCGTGATACAGTGTGACACGGTATGAGGTAGGATTGAGGGATGAAGACTCCTGCAGGGACAGAAGAGAGGGAAGTGATGGTGCTGCTGCATGCTAATTCCTGCTTTGTAGGAAAAAAAATGAATGTGCTGACTGGTCTCTAATTTATGCCACATACTGAGGGATTATCATGAATTGAACTACAGCTGAGACCACAGAGGAACTATAAGCATGTATTTGATTCTCCCAATTCATGCCAGTGTTTGAAATTGACAGGGTGGTGGCATGGAGTGGTTAGTGATATTATTTTATGTGAATTGGTTATTTGTATGCTGGGACTAGATTTGTGATGTTATGATGGGATAGCAGCATGGGTCCAGTCCCAGACTGATCAATCTGAGCTCAGCATTCTTTCTTGCCATTGTATAATAAAGGGATAATGGCACTTTTCTGGTGAGTAAAGCCCTTGGCTTCACATCAGTCTTCACTTCCCGAGGCATGCCATTATCCCACAATACCGCACTTCCTGTCATGCCTTATTACTTAATTATACAAGAAAGAATCTAGAACTCTAATTGGTCAATAGGGGACTGGACCTGTGATGTTATCCTGGCATAAAATCACGTATCTAGTCCCAGCACACCTGGTGACTGCATGAAATTTAAAAAAATGGGGAAAAAAATCACTGCACAGCTATTCCTGTGATCTCCTTCACCACACTACAGAAAACCACCCAGCGTTTCTTCACAGCACTATAAATTCCTCCCTAACACAGAAACAGCCAAAGCCCAGCACACAACCGTTACACATATCCAACCCCCCTCAAACTTTCTTATTTTTTAAATCCACTTCTATGAACTATATAATTCCCGGAAGTGCTTCTTAAGCCAGTCCAGTCCCTACTCAGCAGCCCACTTCCCTGATTCACTCTGAATAATGCTCCCAGTCAGTAAGCAAGTGAGTATGTGATTAACAGACACTACGTGTCTGTCTTCAAACCACTCCCCTCCCTTGCCTTCAAACCACTCTTCTTGTTTGTTTGTTTTTCAATGGCACCATGTTGTACAGTAAATACCAAAAACGTTTTCCTTGCCATTTTCCTACCTTATCTCCTCATCAAAGAAATGTTGCAGAGAGAGTGAGCTGGTGGGCGAAAGACATGGGGGCTTACGATTCCGAAGTTACCACCAGCATTTACTCAGTACAGAGATAAGACATAAAATGAAAACTTGAATTTTTTTTCCAAAAAAGATAAAAACTACAAGAGAATTGGGCACAGTAACAAACCGAACAACAGTAACAAAGGTGCTGTGGTAAGAAGAGTTGCTTAGTTGCTAAGAGTACTACAGAAACACAGCTCCACCTGCTGGCTGGAAGTGAAAATCAACACTATTTTCCCATAAAGTAATCCTACACATATAAAAAAATGATGAAAAATCAATTTTAAATTTACTTTTTCATATTTTTTTATTGCAAAGGAGCCATTGCATAATAGGAATAATGCACTCCAGGGTGTGTGTGTGTGTCGTGCTGGGATAACATCACTTCTGGGGTGATTAGTCACACTCAGTCTGTGGTCTCTTGCCTAATCACCCCAGGCATGATGTTTTCCCAGCATGATGCACACCCTGTCATGCATTATTCTTTAAATAATAACTGAGTTTGGGTCTCTGGTCAGGACTCTAGTAACAGTGAATGTGATAATGAATATGGTTCAGGACTTATGCAGAATCTGGGCAATATCTTTGATGGTGAGCTGATGCTTAAATCACAGGTGTCAGCCATCATCAAGGCCTCATTTTACCATCTGAGGAATCTCGTCTGGATAAAACACCTTGTTCTGCCTGATGGCCTCCCTACTCTGGTCCATGCCTTTGTGACCTCTCACCTTGTTTTGTTTTATTTTTAACCAGGAGGTGGACTGGGCACAGCCCTTTTTCAGCCACGTGTGACACACAACATTACAATACAAAAATTACATTTACACAAAATCCATACATTAATCACAGTTACAAACAGTATCACAATAGAACTTATCTAACAGTAAATGTTTAAAATGAGGATCTGAATGTGCTTTTTGAATAAGTTCTCCAAATTCATTTAAAAATGAAAGTGCATACCAAGAAAATGCCTTCCTATTCATTTGCAACCTTTAAACAGGAACAGCATATTGATTAAACAATTTTGTCTTGTAACCCTACCATGAGCTTGTACTACTATTAGTTTAGATAAAGACAGAGGATCTCCCAAACATTTTATCTGAAACACAAAATTCACTAATATACATTTCAAATGATTAACTGGAGAGAAAACACCAAGATCCCTGTATAACTGACAGTATAACTGTATAACTGAGTTCTAAGTGGGACATACAAAGCAAATCTACAGCTATCATTGTACACAACCTTGAATTTTGACTCAAACAATTGATTACAATATGCAAAAGTAATGCTTCCATTCTCTGTTGGAAAGAGAACCTGTTTAGCTATGCGATAACAAGCCTCTTCAGACAAAAATTTATATTTCTATAAAGAAAACCAAGTTTCTGATGGATTTTAACCCCCAACTTTTCTAAATGAGGAACCATACTAAGGTTTGAGCCCAGATATAAATCTAGGTATTTAACCATAGTGACCAAAGGGAGAGGGTCACCACCAAGTCCCACTATATGTATGGGATCAATTTTCTGGAGTTTTTTTAAAGAACCAAACATCATAACATTAGTATTAATTTCATTAATAACTAATTTATTTAACTGAATCCATTTAGCAAAAACATCACATTGTTTTTGAAAGGACTCCTGAATTTCGCTGCTATTTGCTCCTGATACCCAAAACACATTATCATCTGCATACAATAACTTATTACTATTAGTGAAGGAAAAAGGTAAATCATTAATAAAAACTGAAAATAAAAAAGGACCAAGTACTGATCCTTGAGGAACTCCTGCCGTTATCTCTCTAGCTTGGGACAGACGGTCATTAACTTTAGTTTTTTGACTACATTTTACCAAATAGCTTGAAAACCAGTTTAAATGAACATCCCCAATTCCTAATTTTCTTCATTTGTTTAACAGGATATTATGATCCACCATATCAAAGGCACTGGCCAGGTCCATGAAAACTGCACCAGTGGCTTTACCCTCCTCATCTGCCACCAGTACAGCATCCGTGAGCCCGGCCAGCACCGTCGCAGTGGATCAACCAGCTTTAAATCCGTGCTGTTGATCAAGAAGTATATCCTGTTCTTGAAAATACACCTGTAGCTGCTGATGAACAACTTCTCCAATGGTTTATTAATCTCAGACAACAGGGAAATAGGCATATAAATAGTCATAATAAATGTATCACTGCTCTTATGAAAATGAACTACAATGGATTCCTTCCACAGAGCTGGAATAATACCCTGTTGTAGTGAGAGGTTAAATAAAGTCGTTAAAGGACCTTTCACATAGGGAGCAGAACATTTTAATAAAGTAGACGAGACCCTATCACTCCCTCTTTACCATGTTTCAGTTTTAGTAACGGTTTCAAAACCTCTGATTCCTCAGTCTCAGAAAAGGAAAAGCAAGGCTGATTGCTGTCCCCATCAATATCACAACCTTTGTCAGTCTCCCTAACTGGTTTTACTACTTTACCACTAATTGTTTTAGAAACAAACAAATTATTAAAACTATTTGCCATATTTAACCCATCTGAAATCAAAATACCATCTTCCTTAATTCCCTTAATGCCTCTGGCCTCCTGGGGATCGTAGATATGCTTAGAGATGCCAGAATTTTTTAGGGTCTTTCAAATTATTTATCTGTTTAAATTTAAAATACCAAGCTTTAGCCTCAACAATTTTCCTTTTAACTTAATTTCTACAAGTCATATATAACCTCAGAGAGTCATCATCCCTAACCTTTAAATAATATTTTCTTTTATTTTCCCTATTTTTAATCAAATCATGAAGTTCTTTATTTAACCATGGGGAAAATTTACCCTTCACCCTCCATTTTGTCACTGGGGTATGCTTATTGAACAAGCCAACTATGTAATTTGTAAACGGAACTACTTTATAGTCAAAAACAGATGAATCCATTATTTTGGTCCAGTCAGTTAATTCCAGTTCTTTACCATATGCTTCCACATTAAGTCTATTAATACTCCTCTTAAAAATTAATTCTGGGGGCATTATTTGCCTACCTTGATTACTGCAATACTCTCTACCTAGAGTTCCTGGGGTAGACATCTGCCACCTGCAGCTGGTGCAGAACATGGCAGCTAGACTGTTGATGGCTTATCTCGATCTAGCCATGTCACTCCTGTGCTCAGCGAATTGCACTGGCTGCCAGTATAGTGGGGGATCACCTTCAAGGTTGGTTTGCTGACCTATAAGGCCCTACACTGACAGGGACTCTGTTATTTGCAAGACCTCCTGCACCCCTACCACCTCCTCCATCCATTCTGTTCTGCTGATGAGGGATTGTAAGAGGTTCCCAGGGTCTGTTTGAAGACCTCAGGGGTGAGATCTTTTGCATACTGTATGTGGCCCCGACCCTTTGGATCTCTCTACCTCATCAGATTTGAGAGTGCCTGTCCATCAAGACCTTCAAAGCTGCCTTAAAAACTGATTTATTTGAGTCAGCCTTCTTAGATGTATTTTATTTCGGAACCCTGCAGATTTTAACTGATTACTGTTTTATCTTAATTTTAGATTTTTTTATGTTAATGAACAAGTGCTTTGATATTGCAAAAAGCATTTTTTTTTTAGAAATAAAAATGACTTTGACTTATAACAAGTAGCAGATATTCAGTTGCCTAAGACATACCAGGTTAAAATAGAGAATCAATAATGGTACCCTCAACATGGTGCTGTCAAAATAGCATAGTCTAAAACAGCTACAGGGATAGCATAGCACAGGCAACATTAGCGCTATCCCTGTGGCTGTTGGCCACAGGGGCAATGGTGGAAAGTGTCTGCTGCAGGGTGTACTGTAAAGCAGCTCCCATGGCATGGAGGGTCAGACATATGCAATGGAGGTAGTTGGAGGGTCATTGGAATAGGGCTCGGGTCCAATCCCGGGAGATGTAGGTTTTTTTTCTTTTTCAGTTCTGTAGATGATGACACCTCCTAGCTCCAAGATGCCCCCTCCCTGCAGTTCATTCCCATCCCCGAGTTGCCTCCCTTCAGAGGTGATTATATTTAGAATGGGGGTTCGGCAGCAAAGCCCCCCCCACAAAATCTAAAATACTGTGCTTTTGGATAGCCATGGTAGCAGTCGGTGTGTTAGTGGACCACTACTACTGGTGCTGTTGTTACAGTTGCTGTTTTGGTCGAGTGCTGTTATTGAGAGTGCTGTTTTGTGGTCACATTTTTTTTGACTGCGCTGTTGTAACATTCGTGATCTTAACCTAGTGCCTTACAAGGTGATGTTCAGGAATGATTGACCAAGGAAGTGGATGAGACCATTGATAACAATTTACAACGTACGGGAACTTTGGATTTATCCTCTCTTAGAATAGTTGCATGGAACATTGCAGGTATAAAAAGGAAAATTTTGGACAGGGAATGGTTGTCTGAATTCCAGAGATGTCATATTGTTTTTCCCCAGGAAACATGGGCTGGAGAAAATTATGAAGTTATTATAAAAGGGTATAACAAATTTAAATCTGAATTATTGAATTGGGGGAATTGCGGGGGGTAGGAATCGATAAGGTCTACACAACTATATGTAACCCCCCTGTTACTAGAATCCCAGTAAGACCTAGTGGTAGGCAGGGAAGGCAGCTTGTGGAACTCCAGTTAAATGGATTTCACACTGTCTCACTCTGTTCTCAGTCTCAGCTGAGACTGAGGGATGACATCACCATAGAACTTTTGCAGCTGCATAAGCCACACTGGAATGTTGCAGTTGGAGGTTAGCATAGAACACTGGGGAATCTGAAGTCAGTCTGTGTGCAGTCTTGGTGAGAGACAGTAGTACAGCTGTCTGTGTGCAGGCTCTCAGATATTTCAGCTCTGTTTTAGAGCTACTGTTAGGAAGGTGTGTGTTTCCACCTAAAGAGGAACACAGGAACTGGTAGTTGAAGTGGTGAAGACCGCTTTCAAGGGTTCCAGAGCCCCATCCCTGGGGGGGGAGGGTTTTTGCCTGTTTTCCAGGGGCAACCCTCCTGGGTCCAGCTAAGGGAAAGAAGCTGTCTATTCAAGTTGTGCTGCGGCACCAGAATCTCTGAGAGAGAAAGTCCTGTGGAAGAATCACCTGTGGGGCACCTGCAACCAATGGGTGAGTTCGCTCTGAAAGAGGGCCAAGTGTTTTTCACCTGAACAGAAGGAAACTAAAGGGACTGTTACCATGGGGTCAGGAAAAGATGGCCAAGTACAGTTGTAAAGTGAGGATTGGACTGCTTAATCAGTCGGGGGTCTAGAGTAATGGACTAAGCCACTTAAAAGAATGTTCAAGTCCAGCACAAATGGGAAGCAAGACAAGTAGATGGAATGTGACATAAGTTTAGCAAGAATCTACATTGCCAAGCTTTACAGGATGGTACTGTCCAGAGAAATGGCCGGGTATGAATTGTGGGAGAGAGGTGGGAGGACCCCCCCCCCATCAGTAGTAACCAAATTCACCTCTACGGATTTGCTCTGAGGCACCTTTTACTTTCTCTCAGGCACTTCGCCAGTGCCTGAGGAAAGTACACAGATGTGGGATTAAAAGGAAGATTCCCTGATGGAGCCGAGGTGCTCTTAGGTGGTTTAGGGAGCCACCAGAAAATGTTTTCATGACATATGGAAGGTGTCCATGTGGCCAGCAAGGGAGCCGAGCCAGGGAAAACACAGAACAGTGTATAAGTTCGGGCTGTGTACCCAAAGCAGCATGCAAGTCCAGGCTGTGTGCCTGGTGGGTTCACAGCCTGAGGTCTGAAGTGCTGAGGAAGTGTTCTTGTTTCTTTTAATCTGCATTACCAGGAGTGTAGCCCCATGGGGGTCCATCTATGCTTTGTTTATTCTGTTTGGATGTGAATAAAAGCCACACTTTAGAATCCCATTTCTGGTATTTGACATTACAGTTATTGCTTCCTATATTCGGCGTTACTTGGGTGCCCCTGTGCAGAGCAGCCAAACCTAGCCTTTGTGCCGAGTGACCTATTCCTCCCTGAACCCAGCTCACTTGGTATTGCTGTCAGATTTAAATGGCAGCCGCCCATGGGTTACAAAATGGAGGCACTGCTGAGGATTTGAGTTTGAAATTAAGGGAAGAAAGGTGCTCGGGCAAAGGGCTAGCATTTTGGTTATCTGGCAGTGGGTAGCCCAAAAAGTCTGAAGCAAGGTTAACTAATGTGCTGCTGTGTGCTGTTGTCCATGTGCTGCTGTTAAATGCCAACTGTTTACCAAGGATTAGTAAAGCCTGAGAGAGTATGCCCTTGTCCTGCATCAAAAATTACAGTGTTTTGCCAGCTTTTAAAACTGTTGTGACAAAGAAAAGTGTGGAAGACTAGGGGTAGCAAAAGAAAAATTGTGCCCTGGATGTTGGAAATACTTTCTAGTGAATTGAGAGACGTGTTGTGTTAATGGCCATGAAAAATGGTTAAAATGGGCTCCCATCGTGGAGTCAGTCGAGAAAATAAAAGTATGGTTTTGCAGTTTAAATTTGCCTGTTCGACGATCGCTGTGAGGAGTAGAGCACTCGAGAGGAAACAGGCTCATTTGCATGGTGTGTGATTGGTGAGACTGCAATCAGTCCCACCCCCAAGCCAGCTCTACAGCGACTGCCTTGCATTCGAGAGAGAGAGTGTGAGTGGAGTGTGCGTACTGGTTTACGGGAGGAGCATCGCGGTGAATGACAGTGCTGTAAAAGTTTAAAAAACTGACTTTTCTGTCTGAATTCAGGCTCAACCTGTATCTCGATCTACTGGACTATGAGTGCGGTGTTCAGAGGGACGATCGGCAGGACTGTCAACCCACTTCCTTCCAGAGGCCTCCAAGACTGGCTGCAGGCCATTTTCCATCGCAGCAAACAGCTACTGATAATAGTGAGTACCATAGAAACATAGAATTTTACGGCAGATAAGGACCGCTTGGCCCACCTAGTCTGCCCATTTTCCTACCTAACAGATAAGCTGCAGATCCTAATTAACCAACAACTTACTTCCTCCTACCCCCCACTAGGACTGCCTTATGCATGTCCCATGCATTCTTGAAGTCCCCCACTGTTCTTGACCCCACGACCTCCTCAGGGAGGCTGTTCCATGCATCCACAACCCTCTCAGTGAAAAAATACTTCCTCACATTACCTCTGAGCCGTCCCCTTCTATCTTCAAATTGTGCCCCTTGTTCTTGCACATCTCTTTTTCTGGAAGATGCTACTCTCTTGGACTTTGTTAATTTCCTTGAGGTACTTGAAAGTTTCTATCATGTCCCCTCTCTCCCTTCTTTCCTCAAGGGTATACATATTAAGCTCCTTTAGTCTTTCTTCGTATGTCTTCTGGTGCAGACCCTGCACCATTGTGGTTGCCCTCCTCTGGACAGCCTCCACTCTGTCTATGTCTTTGTGGAGATGGGGTCTCCAGAACTGCACACAGTACTCCAGATGGGGTCTCACCAACTGTCTGTACAGAGGGATAACAACTTCCTGTTTTCTACTATTGATGCCTCTTCCTATGCATCCCAGTATCCCCCCAGCCTTCCCTACTGCTTTCTCACATTGCTTGCCCAACTTTAGGTCACCTGATATAATTACCCCCAGGTCCCTTTCTATTTTTACTGTTGTCAGTATCTCACTCCCCATTGTGTACACTTCCCCTGGGTTTTTGTTCCCCATGTGCATTACTTTGCACTTCTTTGCATTGAATCTGAGCTGCCATACATTTGACCATTCCTCCAACCTTGCCAAATCCCTTCTCATCCTTTCCACTCCATCTTGTGTATCAACCCTGTTGCAGATCTTTGTGTCATCTGCAAAGAGACATACTTTCCTTCCAGTTCCTCTGCAATGTCACTTATAAAGACATTAAAAGGACCGGTCCCAGTACTGAACCCTGCGGTACCCGCTAGTAACCCTCTCCTCACTGTGTACTCCATTTACTACTACCCTTTGAGTCCTGTTGTTCAGCCAGTTTTTTATCCAGGCTACCACCTTGGGACCCACTCCAAGGCTGGCTATCTTGTGTATTAATCTTTGTGTGGGACTGTATCAAATGCCTTGCTAAAATCTAGGTAGGCCATGTCCACAGCCCTCCCTGGTCTACTACTTTGGTAATCCAGTCAAAGAAATCTATTAGATTCATCTGACACGACCTTCCCATCGTGAATCCATGCTGCCTTTGGGTCCTGTGCCCCACTGGCCCTAGGTACTCAACAATTGTTTCCTTCAGAAGTGATTCCATCATTTTCCTACCACTGAGGTCAAACTAACTGGTCTGTAGTTTCCTGCCTCTGTCCTGCTCCCACTTTTGTGAAGAGGAATCACATCTGCCCTCCTCCAGTCCTCGGTACCACCCCATCCTCCCATGATTTGTTAAACAGAGTAGTCAGCGGTGTCACTAGTTCTACCCTTAGTTCTTTTAGAATTCTTGAGTGAACCCCATCAGGCCCATTACTTTGTCCACCTTCAATTTTATTAGTTCTTTCAGAACCCTTTCTTCTGTAAATGGACTGTTATCGACCCCGTCTTCAGAGTGTTTCTTCTTGTTTGGTTTAGGTAACTCCCTCCTCTTCCTTTGTGAATACTGAGCAGAAATATTCGTTCAGTATCCCTGCTTTTCACTGTCACCCTCTACCCACATTCCCTCCCTTTATTAAGCTTCAGTATCCCTCCTTGGTCTTTCTTCTCTCCTAATGTACCTATAAAGGTCTTATCCCCTCTTAACAGAATTGGCTATCCTTTCCTCGGTTTGGGCCTTTAGTATTCTGACTGCCTTCCCAGCCTCTTTCTGCTTTAACTGATAAAGTTCTCTGTCCTGCTCCTTCTGTGTTTCCTTATATTTCCTGAATGCTGTCCTTTTCTCCTTAACCTTCCCTGCCACCCTTTTGAGAACCATAATGGTTTTTTCTTCGTTGTGTTTTATTGATTTGTTTTACACAAGGTTTGTTGCCTCTGTGATGGCTGTTTGATCACTCCCATTGTTCCTCCACCCCTCCTTCTTGCCTATTTGCTAGTGCTTTTCTAGAGGCACTCTCTCATTTTCCAAAGTCAGCCCTCCAAAGTCGAGTACTCTTGCTTTTGTATGGCTTGATTGTATGGCTGTGTTTATTGTGAACCACACTGTTTGGTGGTCGCTTGTTCCCAGATGGCTACCCACTTCTAAATCTGAGATTCTTTCTCCATCCCCATTTGAGAATACCAGGTCTAAGATTGCTCCCTCCCGAGTGGGTTCCAATACTAGCTGTCTGAGGCATGCCCCCTGTAGGGCATCAAGAATGACCCTGCTCTTGGATGTGCCTGCAACAAAGGTGCTCTAGTTAACATCTGGCATATTCAGGTCCCCCATCAACAATATCTCCCCTTTTTCTGCTATTCTAAGAAAGCCTTCTATCATTTCCTTGTCCATTCCTTCCCCCTGAGATGGGGGTCTGTATACAACCCCCATGCGGATTGTGGTGCCATTTCCTGTCTCCAGGGTGACCCAAAGTGCCTCATCTGCTCCCTGTTTACTCTTTAGTTCTGTTGCTTTGATCCCTTCCTTTACATAGAGAGCTACTCCTCCTCCTCTTTTACCCTCCCTGTCCCTCCAGTAGATTGTGTATCCTGGTATGTTGACATCCCACTGATGGTTCTCTGTGTACCATGTTTCTGTGACTGCCACAATATCCTCGCAACCCTCTTCCATCAAGGCCACTAGTTCAGGGAGCTTGTTACACAGACTATGGGCATTGGTACTCATCACCCTCCACTTTTTGATAGCCTTACCCCTTTTAGCCCCATTTCTGTCCTTAATGTCTTACCCTTTTTTACACTTAAATCTGTTCTACTCCCTGATAACTTCTGTACCTTGGTGTTTACCTCACTAATCACCATGTTTTGTGGGAGGCTCTGATTTCCCTGCTCCTTTACAGTGCTTTCCCCCTTGGCTAGTTTAAATGCTTGCCAATGAAGCATTTAAACTTCTCACCTAGGATCCTGGCTCCCCCCCTGGACAGATGCAGACCATCACACCAGTATAGGTCTGTATCCCTCCAGGTGGCTCCCCAGTCCCCAATGAAGCCAAAACCCTGAACTCCACACCAGTTTTTCAACCACTCATTGAATTCCCTGCTGAGAAGTCCCCTAGCATCTCCCTTGCCATAGACAGGCAGCACCTCCGAGAAGGTTACATGTGATGTGCTACTTGTGTCAAGACCCTTCCCAACTCTACAAACTTCTCTTGCACTGCTCTGATCCCATTCCTAGCCAGGTCATTTGTCCCTAGGTGGACAATAACATCCAGCTCCTTCCTCCCTGCAGCTTGTTCCCATGATCCTGAGGATTCGCTTCCTGTCCCTCTAAGCGGTGCCAGGAAGGCATCTTACCTCCCTCTCCCCTTCCTCCCCCATTTCTACCCCTCTATGATTGAGTCCCCCACCAGGAGTTGTTTCCTTCCCCTGTGGGGTCCCATGCCACCCTCCTGTGGGTCTCCTTTGTGAAGGTTCCCAGCATCCGCCTTGGTCTCCACTGCAGGTGCCTCCATAGAGGAACCACTATCCACCAGAAGAGTGAATGAATTGTGGAGAGGTACAGCTGGAGGGATGCAACTCTGTTCCACCACCCTCTCTCCTTGAGCCCACCTTGGTCCAGCCTCTCTTCTTGGCAACCTCTGAGGTAGTGGCATTGGCCCTGGTGGTCCCTGGGTGGGGATATAATTGCTCAAACAAGTGAGTTTTCCCAAAAGCCAGCTAAATCTGTGTGCAGCAGTGTAGTCACTTTGCAAATAAAGACTGTGTTAAGTTTTTACCAGAAAAAGCAAGCCTGTTAAGCCATCGACTGTGAGCATAGATATGGGTTCAGCGTCAGTGTAAAGTTTCAAAGCCATGAGAAAGACTGTGAGTTGTATCACGATATGCAGCAAGAGTTACAGGCAATCCTGTGCTTGAAATACTGAGGCTTTAAGGGACTGTGAGTTAGAGCAAAGTCTTCAGCAAGTGAAAAGTCCGTGGTAAATCATATAAATGTGCTAGGAAAAGAACAGTGCAAGTTTGTGGAGTTTTGAGCAAAGTTATCAATAGAGTGTGCAAATCAGATGCACGGTGGCTTGACCCAATTTCAGAATGTTGATGACAGGAGTGCTGCCGCCATTACAGGGTGGGGTAGTAATGTAAACACAGCAGCAGAGGAGCTATTTTGAAAGTAAAAGAAAGTGTTCAGTGATGTGGGACTTTCAATAACAGTGAGCATTTGTTTGTTTTCTGCAGTCATTGCCTCAGGGCTAGCCCACTACCGGATCATGCCGGGCAGTGGTACCAGTAAGTAAACAATTAAGGGATATTGAGAGGTGTTACTACAGAGGAAGACTGCCTCCTCATGTGGTGATTCCTGGATATCCAGTGCAAGTGTGCTTAATATGCTTAAATGCTGGAAGGGACATCTTCATGGTACCTCACTGTTCGGGGTGCTTAGAGAAATGTGGTTTATTTAATGTGCTCAAGATTCGTTTGGCTCCCACATGGACAAAAGTTGAAGAATCTGCAGTTGGCAGCACACAGCACCAGGCGAAGCCTGTTGGAGAAGGCCCTTCGGGAGAGTGTGGCACAAAGCTAGAGGGTGCAGATTTACAGACAGAACAATTAATTTATTTAGATTTTGTTTACAATGTGCTGATGTTTCAGATTCTGGATCGCAGAGAGAGAATTCAGGAAGAGCATCAGTAGACCCTTGGAGAGGGGGTCTAGCCCAAGTCTCATAGGAGAAGACGAGATGAGGGAGGCCTTTGAATGGGAGGTTTCGACCTCCGCGCCCAGCGAAGAGTGGATAGTCTCAAGAGTGAGGACGACTGCTCGCTCCTGGGCACAGATTGTCAGTGAGGAAGAAGAAGGGGGGAACTTATGTGGCCTTGTGAAAAAGGAACTGGTGCACAGTCTCAAGCTCTTGCCTCAGAGGAATGCATGGAAGAGTGGCGATTCTACTACCCTGGCTGTGAGAAGAAGTCAGGGATCTATTTTTGTGTCTTTGAGAATGCTAGCTGGCAGAACCAGGACTGGCCGCCCCAAGCCAGGCCAGAGGTCTCAGGTTGACCAAAGCTAGTAAAGAGGAAAGACTGGTTCGTGAGGAAGGCAATTAAATCTATGGGATGTCCTTTCCTACCTTTCCTCGGAGAGTCTGGGAGGAGATTGAGAACAGCAGGAAATCCTGGATTTGGTCAGAAGCAATGAAATGTGTGCATCCTGGTTCAAACAAGCATGTCAGGAACAGGAATGTTTCATGAAAATACAGCCAGTGGAAAAGAGGCAGGACACTGTTAATGGACACTGTTCGAATAATGGATGGAGAGGACATGAAACCTTTCACAGTGTGAATTATGTGCACCAGACAGGGTAATAATTCAAGCACCTGACCCGTGCTATGGGCCACAATGCAAAGACCTCCATGCAAATGTGCCCATGCCTACCAAATGGAAAGAGAGTAGAGCAGTGGTAGTCAGTGCTACCACTCCAGCCATTGCAGTGCCATTGTTGTTCCGCCAGTATGGACATCCAGGACTTAGGTGCTCCACATTTATCAGTTCTACAGTGTACTGACTTTCCAGAATCCATTGACTGGCCCACCAGATGACTTCAGATCCAGAGAGGACAACAGGCCAGCTGTATCCTGATTCATTGCCTGGTAACCGGATGACGTCAGACCAGCTGTTTTCCTTTTTGTTCCTGTTCCAAGGTTCCAACTCCGGAGATGACATCATCCCACCAGTTCCAGATGTACCTTCCTGTCATTCCCAGAAGATGAATGCCCAGCTGTATCAGAGGAATGCTGACAGGGAGAGTCTTCAGCTGAGAACCAGGTCAGTGATGTTTTCGTTCTTCAAGGGACTGGTAAGTCCAGACTTTTCTATTCTTATGACATTGCAGTACACACCCTACACTAGCAGACTCCAGATGTTTGAACTGTCCTCAAAGACTCTCTCTTCGGGACTTTGGCCTGCTAGAACTTGTGCTTCACCGGCTCCAGCCAGGAGAGACTCTTTAATGGACTTGCCTTTGGGCACTGTGGTCACTAGATGGGACTTTAGGGCACTCCATCCCCAAATGGTGTATTGTAAATAATGTCATTGTTTTCTACTGTTTTATGTTTATACTGTTTTTCTACTTTTCTAAAACAAAATATTTTGGGATTCTCCAGTGTTTTGATGGTAGGGTTTAGATAGACTGTGTATGCAGATTAGGGTGTGTGTTGTCTTTTTTTTTTGCAGGTGTTCCTGAAGAAGCTAGAAGAGAAGACAAGAAGAGGAGGAGGGACTCATCGGGTTCCTCACTAGTACTTTAGAGTGTAGTGTTTAAAGTACTGTTGTTGTTGTTACAGTGTGTAAAATTTTCTTCCACAGGTATGGTTGTGGGGAGTGAGAGATAATGCACTGGTATGGCAATAGCTCCTGGTGTGTGGTTGTATGGTGTCCAAGGTCGGGAGGTCCCTGTTTGTTTTGTTTTGGGATTTGAGTTAAAGGCAGACAGGTTTTCCTAGAAGGCTTGAGGAGATAGACAGGCTGTGGCCTGACCTGCAGTAGGGGTCGCAGTGCTGATCTATTAGGGCTATGCTCTGGACAGTTCTACCAGAGCCACTAGGCACCCATAGTTAGCGGGTAGAGTAGAAGCTGATATGTCAGCCAAAGGCCTCTAGGCCCTTAGTGTTGCCTGCCTGTGCTAGCACATGGTAGGAGGCGCCTGATCACCCCCTCCGAAGGTAGCACATGGGTGAGATGGCCTAAGCCAGGTAAATAATGACTGCGGACAGTCATTTTCCTGGCCCAGGGTGAGTGTAACCCCCGTTACCTGGGGTTACTAGAATCCCAGTAAGACCTAGTGGTAGGCAGGGAAGGCAGCTTGTGAAACTCCAGTTAAATGGATTTCATACTGTCTTACTCTGTTCTCGGTCTCAGCTGAGACTGAGGGATGACATCACCATAGAACTTTCACAGCTGCATAAGCCACACTGGAATGTTGCAGTTAGAGGTCAGCATAGAACGTTGGGGAATTTGAAGTCAGTCTGTGTGCAGTCTTGGTGAGAGACAGCAGTACAGCTGTCTGTGTGCAGGCTCTCAGAGCTTTTAACTCTGTTTTAGAGCTACTGTTAGGAAGGTGTGTGTTTTCACCTAAAGTGGAACACAGGAACTGGTAGTTGAAGTGGTGGAGACCACTTTCAATGGTTCAAGAGCCCCATCCCTGAGGGGATGGGGGGAGGGTTTTTGCTTGTTTTCCCGCGGTAACTCTCCTGGGTCCAGCTAAGGGAAAGAAGCTGCCTATTCAAGTTGTGCTGCGGCACCAGAAGCTCTGAAAGAGAAATTCCTGTGGAAGAATCACCTGTGGTGCACCTGCAACCAAATGGTGAGTTCACCCTAAAAAGAGGGCAAAGTGTTTTTCACCTGAACAGAAGGAAACTAAAGGGACTGTTACTGTGGGGTCAGGAAAAGACAGCCAAGTACAGTTGTAAAGTGGGGATTGGACTGCTTAATCAGTGGGGGGTCTAGAGTAATGGACTATGCCACTTAAAAGTATGTTCAAGTCCAGCACAAATAGGAAGCAAGACAAGTAGATGGAATGTGACATACATTTAGCAAGAATCTACATTGCCAAGCGTTACAGGATGAGGTGTTTACTCTCCAGAGAAATGGCCGGGTATGAACTGTAGGAGCAAGAGGTGGGAGACCCCCCCCATCAGTAGTAACCAGATTCTCCTCTACGGATTGCTCTGAGGCACCTTTTACTTTCTCTCAGGTACTTGGCCAGTGCCTGAGGAAAGTACCCAGACGTGAGATTAAAAGGAAGATTCCCTGATAGAGCTGAGGTGCTCTTAGGTGGTTTAGGGAGCCACCAGAAAATGTTTCCATGACATATGGAAGGTGTCCGAGTGGCCAGCAAAGGAGCCGAGCCAGGGAAAAGCCAGAACAGTGTACAAGTTCGGGCTGTGTACCCAAAGCAGCGTCACATCCAGGCTGTATGCTTGGTGAGTTCAGAGTCTGAGGTCTAAAGTGTAGAGGAAGTGTTCTTGTTTCTTTTAATCTGCATTACCAGGAGTGTAGCCCCATGGGGGTCCATCTATGCTTTGTTTATTCTGTTTGGATGTGAATAAAAGCCACACTTTAGAATCCCACTTCTGGTATTGGACATTACAGTTATTGCTTCCTGTGTTCAGAGTTACTTGGGTGCCCCTGCACAGAGTAGCCAAACCTAGCCTTTGTGCCAAGTGACCAATTCCTCCCTGAACCCAGCCCACCTGATATTGCTGTCAGATTCAAACGGCAGCCACTCGTGGGTTACATATGTAACTATGATGGGAGTGGTGCAGTGCAGCAGCTGTGGGGTGGCCAGTCTTCAGGTGGACATTCTGGAGACTGTAGTGCTACCCCCATCTGCAGGCACCTCTCTGGATTGAGTGAGGACTTTGCCAGACTGAAAGCAAATTTGGCTTGGGTTAGGAGGACCACCTCCCCCACTCAGGGACCACTAAGTCCACCTCCACTTCCTCAAAGGATGCTAGGAAGAAGGACCAGAATGAAACAGTGGGTTTGGGGAGGGTTAGGTTGTGTAGCATAGACACATCCCATATCCCATTCTACTATGGAACCCTAAGCCTCACTGGCAGGACAGGACAGTCCCACAAAGTTGCTGAAGGAGTATTGGATGGATGTGGAGATTCTCCAAGGTGAAGACCTCAAGTGGGGTAGCAGAGGACCCCAGATGAGAAGGAAGCAACTCTTGGTGTGGGATTCCATTGTCCAGGGAGTGGAGTTGGGGACACATAGGAGTGGAGAGGGAGGAAAATATAGCCCAAGCAGTAAAGAAGGGGGTCAAGACTTTTTATAGGTATGTTAGTGAAAGGAGAATGACAAGGGGCGGGATTGTAAGCCTTAAAGGGGAAGAAGGGGAGCATGCATAGGGGAGCTTGGAAAAAGCAACAATCCTGAATAAATATGTTTGTTCAGAATTCACAGACGTGGGGAAGGTGAGGGACCACAATTAAATGGCAAGAGCAATAAGGGGAGGGAGTTGGACACCAGTCCATTGATGGAGGAGAGAGTTCTAAAGGAACTTGTAAAACTGAAAGTGGAAAAAGGCAATGGGACCAGATGGGATACATCCTAGAATACTGAAGGAGCTTAGGGAGGTGCTGGCTGCACTCTCTGGCAGCCCTGTGCAATGAATTGTTGGAAATGGGAGTTATTCAAGAGGATGGAGGTAAACAGATGTAGTTCCTCGTCTATACAAAAGTGGGAGCAGTGAAGGCTGAAAACTACAGAGCAGTCAGCCTGACCTTTGTAAGCAGACCATAATCAATAGCAAAAGAAAGGATTGTGGAACATCATGACTCCAGCAGAACTCAGGATCTGGAGACAGCATGGATTCATAGCAGGAAGGTCATGTCAAACAAATCTGATAGATTTCTTTGACTGGGTGACCAGGAAGTGGATTGGGAGAGTGATGGATGTGGCTTACATAGACTTCAGTAAGACCTTCGACACTGTTCCACATAAGAGACTTTTAAACAAGCTGAGCAACCTTTAAATGTGGTGAAGTAGATAAAAATTGGTTGAGGGTTAAAACACAGAGGTGATGGTAAATGGAGCTCAATCTGAGAATGGAGGGTGACCAGCAGGGTGCCACAGGGATCAGTTCTAGAGCTGTCCTATTTAATGTCTTCATAAGTGACATTCTAGAGGGCTAGAAGGAATGGTATGCCACTTTGCAGACGACACTAAGAACTGGGAAAGTGTAGGCACTTTGGGAGGGTGAAAAATGAGGAGGACCTAGGTAAACTAGGGAGGAATGGTCAAGAGATTGGCAGCTAAAGATTCAGGTGCAAAGAAGTGCAAAAGTATGCACTTGGGGACACAAACCTAGGGAAGGCTTACATGATGGGAGTGGATACTGAGAGTCACCCAACAGTAAAAGGATCCTCCGGTAATCAAATCAGAGGACCTAAAGGTGGCAAACCAATATGCCAAGGCTGTGGGAGAACTAGTGGGGTACTGGGGTGCACAAGGAGAGGTATCGCCAGCAGAAAACAGGAGATGCTGTTGCCAATGTACAAATAATTGGTGAGACCTCATCTGGGTACTATGTCCAGTTCTGGAGACCACACCTCCATAAGGACATAGACAGGATCCTAGGTGATAGGTTTAAATGCTTCACTGGCAAGCATTTAACCTAACCAAGGAGGGATGGCACTGTAAAGGAGCAGGGAAATCCTAGCCCCCCACACACAAATCAGGGTAGTTAGTGAGGTAAACACCAAGATAGAGAAGTTGAGGTAGAAGGGCAGGGGTAAATGGAGAGAAAGGCAAAGGCAATAAGGACAGAGATGGGCAATAAGGGGTAAAGCCATCACATAATGGAGGGTAATGAGTACCAATGCCCGCAGTCTAGGTAACAAGCTCCCTGAACTGGTGGCCTTGATAGAAGAGGGATGCCTGGATATTGTGGCAGTCACAGAAACATGATACACGAGAACCATGACTGGGATGTTACTGTACCAGGGTACACAATCTACAGAAGGGACAGGGAGGGTAGAAGAGGAGGAGGAGATAGTAGATGTTTACATAAGGGAAGAGATCAAACAGAATTAAAGGGTAAACATGGAGGAGAGACGGCACTGTGGTTCACCCTGGAGACCGGAATGGCACCGCAATCCGCATGAGAGGTTATATACAGACCCCCATCTCAGGTGAAGGAAATGGACAAGAAAATGATAGAAGGCATCCTTTGATGGCAGAAAAGGTGATATTATTGATGGGGGACCGAATATGCCAGATGTTAACTGAAGCACCTTTGCTGCAGCCACATCCAAGAGCAGGGTCATTCTCGATGCCCCACAGGGGCATACTCAAG
The DNA here is from genome assembly GCA_016271365.2 of Neoceratodus forsteri. Taxonomy (NCBI): domain Eukaryota; kingdom Metazoa; phylum Chordata; order Ceratodontiformes; family Ceratodontidae; genus Neoceratodus; species Neoceratodus forsteri. Next base: position 153,381,000 of record CM028133.1, read on the forward strand.
CAGCTAGTGTTGAAACCCACTCAGGAGGGAGCAGTCTTAGACCTGGTACTCTCAAATGGGGACAGAGAGAGATCTCAGATCTAGAAGTGAGTAACCATCTGGAAACAAGTGACTACCAAACAGTGTGGTTCATGATAAACATAGCCACAGAGTCAAGCCATAGAAAAGTGAAGGTACTGGACTTTAGGAGGACTGACTTTGTCAAAATGAGTGAGTGCCGAAAAGCACCAGCAAACAGGCAAGCAGAAGGGTCGAGGACAATGGGGAAACATCAAAACTGCCACTACTAGAAGCAACAAGCCTTTGTGAAGCAAATAAACAAATTAAAATGAAAGAAAAACACTATGGTTCTCAAAGAGGTGGCAGGGAAGGTTAGGATAAAAAGCATTTAGGAAGTATAAGAAAACACAGAAGGAGCAGGACAGAGAACTGTACCAAGTAAAGCAGAAGGAAGTGGGGAAGTGAGTCAGAATACAAAGGCCCAAAACAAGGAAAAGATAGCCAATTTGGTTAAGAAGGGGGATAAAACCTTTTATGGGTACATTAGGAAGCGAAGAAAAATGAAGGAAGGGATAGTGAGGCTTAATAAAGAGGAGGGTGGGTGAGTAGAGAGGGACAGTGAAAAAACAAGGAAACTGAAGGAATACTTATGCTCAGTATTCATAAAAGATGAGATGGGGGAGGTTCCTAATCCAATCAATAGAAGCACTCTGGATAGGGGGGGTCGATACCAGTCCTTTCATAGAAGAAAGGGTTCTGAAAGAACTCTTAAAATTGAAGGTGGACAAAGCAAAGGGGCCTGACGGGATTCACCCCAGAATTCTAAAAGAACTAAGGGGAGAATTAGTGACACCACTGACTACCCTTTTTAACAAATCATGGAACAATGGTGTGGTACCTAAAGACTGGAGGAGGGCGGATGTGATTCCCCTTCACAAAATTGGGAGCAAAGCAGGGGCAGGAAACTATAGACCTGTTAGCCTGACCTCAATGGTAGGAAAAATTATGGAATCACTTCTGAAAGAAAGAATTATTGAGTACCTAGAGGCCAGCTGGGCACAGGACCCAAGGCAGTATGGATTCACAGGGGGAAGGTTATATCAGACAAATCTGATAGATTTCTTTGACTGGGTGGCCAATGTAGTAGACCAGGGAGGGTCTGTGGATATGGCCTTCCTAGACTTTAGCAAGGCATTTGACACAGTGACACACAAAAGATTAATAAACAAATCGGCCAACCTGGCAGTGGATCCCAGAGTGATAGTCTGGGTAAAATATTGTCTGGACAACAGAACACAGAAGGTAATAGTAAACAGAGTCCACTCTGAAGAAAAGGGGTTACTAGCGGGGTACCGCAGGGTTCAGTACTGGGTCCAGTCCTTTTTAATATCTTTGTAAGTGACATTCCAGAGGGACTGGAAGGACAAGTATGCCTCTTTGCAGATGACACAAAGATCTGCTACAAGGTTAATACACAAGGAGGGGGGTGGAGAGGATGAGAAGGGACTTGGCAAGGTTGGAGGAATGGTCAAAAGTATGGCAGCTTAGATTTAATGCAAAGAACTGCAAAGTAATGCACCTGGGAAACAAAAACCCAAGGGAAGAGAACACAATGGGGGGGTATTAACAACAAAAATGGAAAGGGACATGGGGACAGTCGTATCAGATGACCTAAGGGTAAGCAAGCACTGTGAGAAGGCAGTAAGGGTGGCTGGGAGGATACTGGGATGTATAGGGAGAGGCAATGCCAGTAGAAAACAATAAGTTGTTATCTGTCTGTACAGACAGTTGGTGAGACCCCATGTGGAGTACTGTGTGCAGTTCTGGAGACCCTGTTTCCACAAAGACATAGACAGGATGGAAGCAGTCCAGAGGAGGGCAACGTAAATGTTACAGGGTCTGCAAACAGAAACCATACAAAGAAAGACTAAAGGAGCTTAACATGTATATCCTTGAGGAAAAGAGGGAGGGGGGCCATGACAGAAACGTTCAAGTACCTCAAAGGAATCAACAAAGTCCAAGAGGGTAGCATCTTTCAGAAAAAGAGATGTGCAAGAACAAGGGGACACAATCTGAAGACAGAGGAGAGATGGCTCAGGGGCAATGTGAGGAAGTATTTTTTCACACAGAGGTTGATGGACACATGGAATGGCCTTTCTGAGGAGGTTATGGGGTCAAAAACAGTGGGGGAATTCAAGAATGCATGGGCAGACTTAAGGCAATTATAGTGGTGGGTAGGAAGAAGTATTCTGTTGGTTAACTAGGATCTGCAGCTTATCCAATAGGTAGAAATGGGCAGACTAGGTGAGCCAAGCAGTCCTTATCTGCTGTCAAAGTCTGTGTTCTATGTTTCTGTGTTTCTATGACATGGTAGAGGCAGTTCACTGAAGGGCAACAAAAATGATGCAGTGCTTGCACCAAAAGTCATATGAGGAGAGACTGAAGGACCTCAATATGTATACCTTGGAGGAGAGGAAAGGAGAAAAGAGGAGAGAGAGAAAGGAGATATGATACAGACCTTCAGATATCTCAAGAGCATAAATAAGGTATAGGAGGGTAGCATCTTTCAGAAAAAAAGATGTTCTAGAACAAGAGATCATGACATGAGGCTGGAAGGGCATAGACTAAGGGGTAACGTGAATAAGTATTGCGTCACAGAATGGGTGGTGGATGCATGGAACAGCCTACCACTGGAGGAGGTGAGGGCAAATTCAGTAGGGGAATTCAAAAATGCATGGGTTAGGCATATGAGAACCCTAGCGATAGGAGAAAGAATAAATCCGGAGATTTTTGCAGGGGGAAGAGAAAATATTCATTCTGGGTGGGCCTAGTGATCCTTATCTGCTGTCAATTTCTGTGTGTTTATGTAAAAGCATAAAATCCATAAGCTCTAAAGGCTGTAATAAAAGTGATCTAATTACTTTGGTCTCATCCAAACTTCCTATTATTGGAGATCCATCTGTTATAGAGAAAGATTGTTTGCCACTGATAATATTTTTGACAGGTAACAGTTATATACAGTTAATTTTTATATGGACCCAAAAACATCTTCTAATGAGTTTTATAGAAAACCAGAAGGGAAGGCTCAAGAGATAATACAGTAGATCTGAGAAATAGGTACTGTAAATAGGTACTGTAAATTAACTGCTATTTATATAGGAGATTTAATGCTTGGACGGGTAGACTTTCAGAAAATGTGAGACTTTCTGAAAATTTGGGTGTAGAACAAAATTGTGAAATATATGAAACAGATGCACTCCTAGGCATTTGCAAAAGAAATTCAATGGATGTCACTATTAATATCAAAGGAAAATTACTAAATCGTGTTTATGAAAATCATCACTGTATTATCAGTGGTACGGCAGCAGGAGATTTTTTATGCTCATTTACATTTCTTAAAAAGGATACAAAGAGTGACTCCATATTGGATCACACAATATGTGATGCCTTTGATTGGCATCTAGCTAAGCAATCTGAGGTATACCCTAATTTTAATAGTGATATTTTTCCCATCATTATTCATATTGATATAAGTGATTTATTGATTGGAAAGAAAATTGGTAGGCTTTCAATTCACAGTTCACATCTGTTTATTCATAGAGGCTCCTTTGCATGAAGGTGCAGAGTGGCTATGCGCTGAGTATCTTGGGCGTATAGCCACCCCTCACTCATTGTGCCCCCTCGCTCAGGATGCTCCAATGGGACACACACAGACCCAATGCACTCGATCCCCCACGACCGTGGACCACACCATGCCAGAGGCTTGCCAGCACCACATGGTATTAATTAAACTGCATAGTGCTGGCTGCATGGGTGCAGAGGGTGGTACTGGGAACACCAGCCAGGAACAGGTGTAACCCAGTATACACCCCCACAGATACCTCCCATCGGTCATGAGAGGACCAGAAACATCACGCAGTGCCACCCCAGCCCACGAGGCAGATTGGGAGGGCTGGAGCAGTTAAGCTGCGGAACCAGCAACATGTCCCATGTCCAGGGTGTCAGTGCCACGGTGGTGGTTTCACTGATGGACTCCTGGGCCATGGCTGCACCGTGGGGGTGGGGGTCTGTCTTCTGGGCCAGACTCTCCATGGAGTGTTGCTGCATGGGTCCGGGTGACCCACAGGGGCTAGTGCATGGCCTGGACCTGTGCTTATAGGTGCATGGGATTCACTACTGGACCTATGACAGGCATCGGATTGGATGCTCTCACAGGTCTGTGATTCTGCTCCCTTCAGTCCTGCAGAGTTCTGCGTGCTGGGGAGAGGAGCTGTGGACAGGTGGCTGGCGGTTGGTGAATGCCTATATGGCGCACCTGTCCATGGTATGCTGAGTTTTGCGGACGGGGTTAATGACATTTCAGTGTACTTCTGTCCACTTCCTGCATAGCGCCCAATATGAATATACAAACATACCAAAGAGCCCTCAGGAAAAAGCCATAATTGAGTGTGTTTGTTATTGTAGGGTCCCTTGCTTACACCAGTGACCTTGCCCCCACCCCGGGTGTTCTCTTCCTCCCTGCCTGTCCTTCTATGGTCCCATGAGTTCCCCCATGCTTATCCCAGGCCCTCTTAAAGCCGTCCATTGTCTTCTCTGAGACCTATTCGTCTTTCAGCACATTTCATGTGGCTAGCACCCTCTCCGTAAAGAAATGCTTTCTAACATCCTCCTAAACTCCCTCCCCACCTGGCTTAACTTGTGGCCTCATGTTTCAGTTGTCTCTCAGCTTGAAGATAGCTTTCCTATCCACCCTATTTATCCCTTCAAACATTGAAAGGGCTCTGTCCTATCCCCTCTCTGGCTCCTCTCCTCCAGGGAGTACATTCACAGTGCTCCCAGTCTCTCCTTGTAGGACTTCCCTCGCTGATCCATAATCATATGGTTGCCCTCCTCTGGACTTTCTTTAGCAAACTGATGTCCTTCTTAAGACATGGCAACCAGTATCTTACTACATATTCTAGATGCAGTCTCATCAGCGACCTGTACACAGGCAGTATGACTTCACTCTGCCTACTGCTGATTCCTCTAGCTATATACCCCAACATCCTGTTTGCATGAGATGCTGCTTTCTTGCACTGTGAGGTGTGCTTCAGGTTACTAGTAATCACCACTCCCAGATACTTTTCTTCCTCTTTCCTGCTACCCGATCCCTCCAGTAGCAGTCGTTCCTAGGATTTCTGGCTCCAATATGCATCACCTTGCATTTCTTCGCATTCATTCTTTAAAAGTTCCAGAGAAACACAGCTTCCACAGGAGCAAGCAAGCCCAACAAAATTACACCAATAAAATGAAAATAATAAACCCTTACTCTGCTTTGGTAAGGATTTGGCACTCATAGCCCTTAGTTAAACTTTAGCTGCTGAGTGGACAAGAAGACTGCTTGCCCTTCTCTGTCCTTGTGCTCCAGTCAGCACACAGGATCCCAGGCTCTGCTTCCACTTTCTGCTCCCTCCTTACTTCTTTTTTTAGCTGTAAGGGAGGGATTTTTATAAATTTTCAGTTAGCACCTGTGACACAAAAAGTTTGTCACATTGCCAGGAATGCTGAGTGAAAAAGAGCTCAGTACTACTTGAAGTCAGTTCTTTAACTCACTTCCTTCAGTGAGTCTTTTATTCCTCTCCTGATTCAGTTTCCACTGGTTATTCATTCAGGTGTTTCCCAAAACTGAGCCACTTAACAAAATAAATCTGCCCCATACAACCCAGTGGTTGGACAGTTGGCAGACTCATCTCAGACAGCACATCTGGTGGGGGAGGGGGTAAATAAAATTCAAATACTCGCCCAACTCGCCCAGTCCATCCACCTTGCCCTGACTCAGTCCACACTAAAACATCGACTGAAGTGTCTCCTACCACTCCCCTGTAGCTGCTCTCCCTCTGGCCTTCCTTGATAACACCCAACTCCACACACCTCCACCTCACATAGCACACTTTTGTCTCAATCTCCTACTGTCTCTTTCAGCTACTAACTCCTCCCTCCCCAGCCCACTATATACCCCAGAATCTAACCGATTACCCCACTGTCTATCCCACTATTTCCACTTCTATAATGCTGGCTGTTGCCTCATCAAATGGCACTGGCACCCACTTCTGTATTGTTATTACACTATCCATAATTAGAATTGTATAACTGCACTATTTATAACTTATATAAATATGTAAGGGACCCTACTGTCCCCTGTTTTGGGACCACTTGTGTATGTATTGCTTTCATTTTGGTTTTGTTGCAGTGTTACTATTCTTTGTATACCTTTTGTATATCTCACTCCTCTTTCCCCCGGGTTGCACCTGGAAATGAGCCCTGGCTCAGTGTGCCCTTCCCAGTTACCAAAATTTTAAATAAATAAATAAAATAGATTTTTTTTCTCCACTGGAGGAGAAAGGAAATCACCTTTTTGGTCTGTTCATGCAAAGGCCTTGAGGGAATGACTTCTCGTTCTCCACTCCAATGCTTCTCAGTCGGGGCAACTTTCTGTTATTGCTAGATCTAGCTTTCTCAGACATCAAGCCCCAAACAATAGTCACTATACAGCATTTTTACGTACTGCAACTATCAAACATTTCTGAACATGTAAGTGCTGCATAACACCTTTTCAGCAAAAATGGCTCAAATTTTAAATCTGCACTTATCTAACACTGGGCATCTGCCTTGATTTTTGACAAAAACACTATGCAAGCTAGTATTTTGGTCATTATTTAAACTCTTGACTTTATGCTAGCTAGCTTTTACATATTTATTTTACTATTCTGAGCCATTTTTATGTTGGTTCGTGCTTGCGCAGCCAACATCTTGCCATAGTAGCAGATTTGGAGGTGCGGTCACTGTTGGGGGAATGCAGGGCACGCATCAGTAGGTGCGTCCCTCATTCCTCAATCGGCCAGCAGCAGGAGCTGACCTCAGGCATCCCTAATGTGGCCACCAGAACAAAGAAAAGGTCCACTGCAATGAGAACAAAGCTCTCATGCAGCTTGACCACAACATGCCTCCCGACGTAGAGGCAACATGGTGGCAGTGACTGCCACCGCCACCTGTCACAATGCCGACGGGGGAGCCCACTCCTCATCGGCAGACCCCCACTCCCATTCGGCAGACCCCCTCCCATTTAAAATGTATGTCCAGGGGGTGCCCAATCCCCCTCAGCATCATGCACCCCCCAACAGTCTTTCTTTGACAACGGAGGGCCCAATCCCCATCGGCTTTAATCCCCACTCATTTTGCCGACAGGGGAGCCCACTCCCCGTTGGCATAATATCAACTCCCCCACTGCTTTTGTTGTGTACCAACGGGGGACCCCACTCCCTGTTGGCATAATGCACCCGCCATTTGTTATTGCCGAGGGGTGCCCAACCCCATCGACTACAGCATCCTTCAAAAACACTTGGTGGCATGCTGGGACTTGCACCCCAGCACATGTCGAATCCCTGAAAAGGAAACCATCCTGCGATGATTTTTAAAAATTTTTAACCCTGTGAAAGAAGAAAACGGTCCCTCAGGGTCTTCCTGCCATCTCCCACAACCCGCACTCCACCACTGCTCACCCTGCCTCCTCACTCCCTCACCCCATACTTACCTCCAGAGTCTGGGGTGACGATCTTCGTGGACGGGGAATATGTCTGCACTCTTCAAAGCCGTCCATGAACTGAGGAAATGCCGGTAAGTTGTATAATGACATAAATAGGGTTTTTTCAACTTTGGTGCATATCTCGGCCATTTTTTGGAATTTTTGCACCAGATTTTTAACATGGGGTTATTGGGACCCCTCCTCATTAATTCGGTCACTGTCATGGTGTCATTCAGTCCCTAAAGGTGATTTTGTGGTCACTGCACGGAATCACCTTTCGGGACCGAGTAACGAAACGACAGTGCCACTGTTCATGAGGGTGTCTCTCAAAAAGCCAATGTTGCAAATTTTGTGAAAAAAATCCAAACAATGGCTGTTTCACGAGTGTGCATTGCGCTGTTTCCACGCATGCTCATAACTTTGTGAATTTGTAATATTTTCACTCCAGATTTTCAAAATTGGCATTTTGCCATACCTCCTTATGAACAGTACAGCTGTCATTTTACATATCCTGGCTGAAATTTGTTTTCGCACGTCCAGCGCAGAATAGAGTGGTTGCTGTGCAAAATCAGTTTTTGGGACAGTTTGAGAAAATGAAGGTGACACTGTTCATGAGCAGAGGTCCTAAAATGCCTATTCTGAAAATTTGGTGCCAAAAGTCCATAAAATGACTGTGTTACAAGCATGCTTGCGCAGTTTCCACGCATCCTTGAAACTTCATAAATTTGCATTATTTCCATGCCAGATTTTCAACACTGGCATTTTTTCACACCTCCTTATCAACAGTACAGCTGTCATTTTTCACAGCCTGTCCAAAATGTGTTTCTGCACCTGTATGCACAAATGGTGTGGTCGCTGGGAAATCAACTTTTGGAACTGATTAACAAAACCACAGGGCTACTGTTCATGAGGAAGGTCCCAAAATGCCTATGTTGAAAATGTGGCTAAAAAACTCCCAAAATGAATTGGGTTATAGACATGTGTTGCGTAGTTTCTATGCATGCTCATGACTTCACCAATTTTCATATTTTCACTCCAGATTTTCAACATTGCATTTTTTTATGCCTCCTCATGAACAATACAGATGTCATTTTCACATCCTGCCCAAAATGTGTTTTCATCCCTGTGTCACCAAATGGCATAGCTGCTGTGCAAAACCACCTTTCCAGCTAACAAACTGATAGTGCCGCTTTCATGAGGTGGGCTCACAAACAGCCCATGTTGAAAAGTTGCGGAAATACCAACCACGCCTATGGTGTTAGGGTTTCTAACTGTAGCACCTCACCCTGTAGAGACTGACTGGCATCAGGGGTATGACTTGGCATCATTAGCTGTAATGCTCATGCCATTCCACCCCATCCCCACCCTGCAGCCAGTGACAGGCATTGTGGTGTGCCTTGCACTGTTTGGCCACAAAGTTCACCCCACACTTCTATACTGCACCCACCTCAGTGTATTTCCTTATGGGATGGGGTAAGTATAATGCCCAAAGACCCCAAAGCACACCATGACACTTGTCAGTGTCTACAGGGTAGGGTGAAGTACAATGGCACAAGCGTTATAGCTGGCGACCAAAAGGCACACCCCAATGCCTGTCAGTCTCTACAGGGTGGGGGTGGGGTTGGCGTCACTTCAATACTTTATTGCTATTCCTATTATGCGTCTCTAACTCCAGCACTACCAATGCCAATGCCAGCGAGACAGTATTCAGCATTGACAAATGCTTGTTCTTTACGGTATCTCTGGAGGGACATGGAAAAAGAAAGAGGATAGAAAAGAAAGGGGTGGGTGGTTCTGTAGGTGGCCATCCCAGTAGAACAATGAAGGAAAGGAAAGAAAAGGACAAAACAGAGCAGAAGGGGGGGAGCTGTTGCAACAGGCTTACTAGAGGAGGAAGAACAGAGTCCCTTGGTCACAGAGGTAGGACAAATGATTCTACCAGACACCTTGTTCAGGAGAAAGCCAGTGACTTTCAATTACTTGTTTTTTTGATAGCAACACATCACGGGGCAATTGAAGCAATGGAAGCCCACCCTCTGCAGAAGCTCCACCACAGGAGCCCTTATAAACAACAGTAGAATGGTATTGGTTTACTATTCTATATATATATATATCTATAGACATTTGATTTTCTTGTACCCTTGGGTTGTTGAAAGTTTTAGTTAGAATTAAAAACGTATTTATTTAAACAGGAATATGGAGAGTGATTTTATTGTGATTATATTACTATTGTTTTTTATGTTATATGTATGTATTTTAATTGTTTTATTTGTACAGCTTTGGCTTTGAAAAGCGCTTAAAAATAAATTTTACTTACTTACTAGAATATCTGTGGTCTTAAGACACTCTTTATGTTTTTCTATACCTGGTTTACATCTGCTCCATGCATGGACAAAAGTCTGCATTTTTATTCTGGGCACCAGGTCTATGCTGCACACAGAACCTATAAGGCTACAAAGTCAGGTACCACCTCATGATTCTTAGAGAAAGCTAGATGCAGCATCCAGCAAGCAAGGCACAGTTAAACACACAGTGGGGAACCAAGTCGTGACCCACTAGCAGCACACAGCACATTTATAGTAAAGTAATCACCACTATACAGGTGGATGACAGACCGGTGCAATCCCAGAGTCTCTGCAAAATCGGGAGTTTGGCGTAAATGTAGGTCCTAGCAAGTCGATTGCATTCAGCAAATCTTCGGTCTTCTTCAGGATTCAAGCCTGGTCATCAATTCAGTAGCTTAGGTCTCTCTTACAACTTAGGATGCAGTCCAATTCTTTGAAGAGCTCCCTCACAAGGGACACCAGAAAGGCCAAACTCAGCCCTTCCACGGTTATCCCACATGAACTACGTAGAAGCTGCTGCTCAAGTATCTCGAGCTGTGCACCCTTTTATTTCGCAACTCAGACTGACTTCTGCTGCAAGCAGCCTGGGACTTTCCCCAGGATCCAAAAGGTTTGGTTGGCTGATCCATCTGTCTGTCAATACAAGGGCTCCCCTTCCAGGTTCATTTAGGTGCCAAAGTCTCAAAACAACAATTCCTACAGAATTTTGCTCCCACAAGACCCCTGGGGACAGATACCATTTTAGGGTCCCCAAAGGTACTGATTGGCCCACAATAGCAGTCCAGAACCAAGATGGTGGGGCCATGTCAAAATGTTCATGCTGCAAAAAAGGCAGGTTAGACAAACTTTCATAACATTACTGTTCTAATAAATAATCAGCAAATAAGTACAGCTTCTAACAGAGCTCCCTCTGTGCAAATAGCGTTGGCAGAACAGAGCGATTATCTGGCAGCCCGGACAGGACTCGAGCATAGAAATACTCAGCCCACTCCCAGATTAAATAAGCACCACATTATAGGCAGCTCTTAAAGAGATAGAGCACAGAGGCATTAAGGCACTCTCACACAAACACTTTTAAATGTTACGGCACAGGATACCAGCCTGGCCATGGGCATTTAGGCAAGCCCAAGGAAGACTTTTTGGGAACCCCCATTTATAGGGGAGTTACATTTAATTGCCCTATAAGCTTCTGCACAGGCTAGGCTACATTTAACCTTGTTAGCACATCTCTTTTTGGTCAAATGTGTTAATGAGGTAGCAACTGTAGCAAATCTCAGGATGAACCTACTATAATAACTTGCAAAGCTCAGAAATGACCTAACATGCTTCTTGGTTTGGGGGACAGGACACATGGTCACGACTTCAATTTTTTTAGTTTCTGACCTAACTTGTCCATTTCCCAATATGAAGCCAAGATACTGTAGAATTTCACTGTTAAAAAAACCTTGCTATGTTCGCGCCCCCTAGTGGTCCGCTAAATTAACTGAACAGCAAACATTATTTATTTATTTATATTGCAATCAGTTTACAACCTTTGAGCCAGAGGCTCATTTCCAAAGGTACCTCATCAACAATGGAAGATAATACATGAAACAGAATACATCCAGAGGGCAGTAGATCCAGGTGTATATAATAAAGAGACAAGCATAGATGGCACATGGATACAGCAAACATTGGTAGTGTAACACAGAGCAAGTACAGGTATAATCGAAAACATGGTAAAATACAGGGTTTAGCAGCATAAAGGTATGTCATTGCAGTGAAAACAGCCAGACCGGTTAACTGTGTCAGATTACAAGGAACGTAAGGCATGAGACAGGAACAGTACAGGTAAATCGATAAAACAGCCAAACAGGTCACATGAAATCAGATTACAAGAAGCGTAAGGCATGATACAGGTGTAGTAAAGACGGAGGTTTGATCCGGATGGTAACAGAGTAGCATAAGTTGGGCATCACAGCAAGCAGCATCAAGGAATGCAAAACATTGGTCTGCTCTTGTCAGTAGCGATGCCAGTAAAGCAGCAGGATCATGGCAGTAGTGTAGTTGTTAGAAATAAGAAGGTGAGGAGACGGAGCTGCCAGAGGGCATTGTCAGGACAGAGGGGGTTTGAGCATCCGTTAGCACAGGTGCAGCAGCTGCTGAACAACTCGCTTTTGAGGGCAGTTTGAAAGCGGCGATGGTGGGGATTTCAGTGATGGCCCGAGGAAGAGTGTTGTACCAAGAAGGGCTCTATGGCAGAAAGATCTCTGTCCAGGAGGTCCTAGCTCGAGGAACCAGGAAGGTGGCTTTGCAGGAGGTCCGGGTGCTGACTAGGGGCTGGGCTAGGAGAAGGAGGAAGTCAGCCCGGGAGGAGAAAGTCCTAGTAAGGTTTTTTGAGATGAGGCACGCTTTGGATAGCAGGCGTCACGAGGTCAAGCATTGCTGTAAAGGTCATAAAGTTGGTAGGTATGTGAGTGAGCCTAGGGGCCCCAGTGATTAGCCTGCATGCCTTATTTAGGAGGAGGCGGATTTGTTGAGGGCAGTCATGTTGGCAGCACCGTGAGACAGGTAGCCCATAGTCCACCAGGGATAGTATGGAGGATGTAACTGCAAGCCGGAGGGCATCGGGGAGACAGTTTTTGTAGCGGTACAGGATACCAAGTCGTATATTGGTTACAGAAGCGAGTGCTTCGATGTGGGTATGGTAGGAGAGGGCTGAGTCAAATGAGATCCCTAGATACTTATAGGAGTGGACTTGCTCCAGTTGTTGTTTAGAGCTGGAGAGGATACGGAGAGGGGAGTTGGAAGATTTGTTTTGAGGGTGGGCGAAGAGCATGGTTTTAGATTTTTTAAGATTTATGACCAATCTATGCTCCTTAAGCCAAGTTTCAGCGCCATTATAGGCACTTTGTAAGGAAACCTGGAGGGAAGAGGGGTTACGGTCAGTGGCAAAGAGGACGGTATCATCTGCGTACAGCAGAATTTTCCCAGGGCAAGCACTGGGCAGGGTGTTAAGGTATAACGAGAAGAGAAGGGGCCCCAGGATGGAGCCCTGTGGAACCCCAGAGAGGATCGATCGTGGATCAGAAAGTGTCCCACCAATTTTGACACGTTGGGAGCGGGCGGATAGGTAGCTGGAGCACCAAGCATGTGGTCCAGAGGCAAAACCAGCGTGACCGAGGGCTTCCAGTAGTAGGGGGTGGGAGACTGTGTCAAAGGCCTTTGATAGGTCAAGGAACACGGCTCCCGCCAGGGAGCCAGCGTCCAGTGAGGAGTGAAGGAAGGAAGCGAATTCAATAAGAGCAGTGCTAGTACTGTGTCCTGCATGGAAGCCGTGTTGTTCAGGGCAGAGGACGTTGTATTTGGTCAGGTATTCAGATATTTGTGCAGCAACTAGTTTTTCCAGCGCCTTGGAAAGGGGTGGGAGAATGGAGATCGGTCGGTAGTTCCCAGCTAGGGACCTGTCACCCCCTTTATGGATTGGGGTAACCGTTGCAGTTTTCCATGAGGAGGGGAATTGTCCCAGGCAGAGGGATTTGTTAAGAAGGCTGGTGAGTGGGGTGAGGACTTGATCCAGGACCAACCGGAGAATTTTGTGATCCAGGGAGATGTCACTGGGACTGTTGCCTTTTAGTGCACGGGTCAGGTGCAGTCTGGCTTCCTGGGTAGTTACCCTACGAAGGTGGAAGCAAGGGCGATGGAGGGCAGGGGTAGGATGGGAGGGTGGCTGATCAAAGAAGTTACTGGGGAGGATAGGGCTAAGGTCAGTAAAGGCGGTGTTGAGGAGGTTTGCAATGTCGGCGGGGTCTGTGATGGTGGTGTTCTTGGTGGTAAGCTGGGACGGGGGAGGGGAGCGAGTGTTCCCATTCAGTTGTTTGACCTTGTCCCAGAAGGTACGGGCGCACCCCCAGGAGGCGGTGAGGGTGGTCTGATAGTGGTCGGCTTTGGCTTTCCTGATTGCCCATGTACATTTATTCCACGCAGCATTGTAGGCCTGTCTGTCAGCTGGACACCTAGTTTCTATGGCACGGTACCAAAGGTTGTCCCTGTGCCTGAGCAGCTGTGAGAGTGCAGGGGTAAACCAGGGCAGGTTAGGTCTTTTGGATCGGATGGTAGAGAGGGGCAAAGAGATCGCGAGGCTTTATTAAAGGTGAAGGTAAAGAAGGCAAGAGCTGCATCTATATCAGGTGCATGGAGAATGGGGACCAGTCTGCAGTTCAAGATATTGTTTAAGGTTTTTAGGCCATATGGTCTGAAACGCCGGCAGGGTACACGCTGTGCAGTGGGTAGGGTAGGGTGGCCAACCAGCGGAACAGCACAGGGGGAGTGGTCACTGAGTGAATCAGGAGGACTTGGATATCCAGGATTTTAGTGGGCGGTTAGTGATGATGACATCTAGGAGGGTGCTGGTACCTCTCTTGGGGTTCACACGTGTGGGTTGGGAAACTAGTTGGGTTAGATCCAGGGCTGTGAAGGAGTCCCAAGTGGAGGAGGAGGAGGAGGGACACAGCCAGTTCACATTAAGGTCCCCAACAATGATTTTATCAGCGTTGTGGGGAAGGGTGGCAAGGTAGTCAGTTAGAGATAATAGAGCTGGGTTTTTGCACCTGGGCGGTATATAGGCAGTGGTGAGGTAAAGGGGTGATCTGGCGGGGTTCAGGGTAAGCTTATGTCAAGCAGAAATTCTTTATTCACAAACAAAAATTTACAACGTTAAAATGAGCTGTAGAAAGTATAGAAAGTGCTGGTAAGTGCAGCTGGGAGGGCAATCATCATTCAAGAAGCTCATCTTTATCTTCTTCAGTAACCTAAAAGATAAAAATAAATACCCTTGTTCAGTGCTTTGCCTTGTCTGTCCTAGCATTAAACATTAAGCATTTCATTAACACCTGTATAACTCTCTCACCAGATTCAAGCAGTCTGCATGTGCTGATGCGATCCCAGACAGCTCAAATCCACATATGCAGTCCTCCCTGCAGTCCTTTAGCGAGTTAAAAGCATCCACCAGCCACTCTGCATGCTTAGATTTCAGTGCACTCATATGGAGATCCACTTTGATGTTCGAGGGTTGGGAACCAGAGTATATTTGCTAGGTGATTATCCCAGCGTACCACTCTGTGAATGCAATTTTTAAATAGTCCTTAAACAGCTTATTTACTGTGACATCAAGTGGTTGTAATGCATCTGTGCAGGAAGCTGGGACAAAAATAGGGACAATAGACTCTGACTCCAATTTCTGAATAACAGCTGGGGTACTATGAACCCGGTACAGATATCAGATCAAAATGCTGCATTGTTCTGTTGGCAGCTCATGTGTTTGGATTACATTGGCAGTGTAGGGCTTATGTGTTTTCTCTATTTACACCAGCACAGTGTCAGTATTTGCCCAATGATTTTCACTAAAACTGATGTTCCAATTGGAGGGAAAGTGATAACTTGATAGGCTGGCAGCAGTTTTCCCCTCATAGATTACCTGGGGAGGTAAGAAATGACCGGACAGTATACACCTCATCACGAGTGATACCTGCCACTTATCGCTGAGGCCAGTAACCTCGACTTGCCTTGAGCCACATTCTGCCATTGTCCATTCACTGCACGGCACCAGGTGTACCCCTGTCTCATCAATTTTGATCACTAACTCAGGGGGTATGAGTTCTTGTCTGGCAGCTCGACTTACTCTAGCCAGAACTTTAGCCTTCGGGTCAAGGAAATTATATGGGGTTTTTCGGGCAGCTTTTGTCCCTTTACACTTCACGAACCCCACACAGTCCAGGAAATGCGATGCCCATTGTCTTGTCACATTGAGACTACCCCAATTTTTGGATAGTAGCTTTGGGTTGTTAGCTTTGAGGACACGCAAAGCCACTGCTGCCACCACCCTCGCATTTACCACGGCACCTTCGGTGCGAAGACTTCTGATCATTTTTTGCATTTCTGCCTTGACGTCCTCCATAACTAATGTAGGACGACCCCTAGGCTTATGTGGCAGACTAGGAACAACTAAAGCAGGATCACTGCTAAGGCGCACCTTATCAAGGTAGTCCTTCTTAAAGCTACGCACAGTGCTTTCATTTATAGTTTTTTCTTACTTTTTTTTATAGTACCGTCCAGCATTCATGACGCCATTGTTTGCAGCATACTGTCCCACTTCAAAACATAGCTCTGGACTGTAGTGTGCGTAGTCCATGCGCCTTCTCTTGGGAGGGGGGGCCAGCTTGAGCTCATGTACAATGGAGTCAGCAATCTTCGCAGAAATGGCAGCAGTTTCACTCAAGGCATGCAGCGTAATGTCATCAGTCATGATAAAGTCATGTTGCCTTTTGACTGCTTTGTTTTGCTGTAGCCATTGTACTAATGACATTATTCGGTCCGGAGCGATGCAGAAAGATTCAGAAAGATCGACACAGTAGCAGTCAGTGAGAGAAATGAACAGCACAGCAGGAAAGTGCAACTACTGTAATTAAAGGGATTACAAGGGATTAATGGCCATTACTGTGAATGTCAAGCAATTTACACCTGGTGCACACTGATTGACAGCTGAAAATAAAATAAATAGCAGAGCACAGTACAGCATTTGTTTGCATGCTGATTTAACAGCAATTTGAATGTATTAGGACCGCAATTTCTTTTGAAAGCCAATATTTGCAAGACCCGTGGAGTGCTTAATTGTTTTAACACAAGATTTTTCAATTCTACAGTACTTGGTCTTGGTCATAGCTATAGCATATTTCATGGGGTTGTTGATCAACCATCAACTCTTTTATTGATTTTATCACAGCTGCTATCTGGGTAAGGTGCATCTTCCAGTCTGGGCTATACACTACCAAGGTCATAGGTAGGCTGAACAATATTCATTGTGGGGTGTTAGGATTTAGTCCATAAACCACTGGAAAGTTATAGGGGCATCATGTGAAACAAAGAGCAAGGCCACAAACCGAAACAGGTCTAGAGGGCAACAAAGGCTATTTTATCCCTAAATCCCTTTTCCAGGGGAATCTGCCAGTACACTCTTGTCAGGTCCAGTGCTGTGATACAGTATGCTTGGCATTCCCTATCCAGTCTATGGTGTCATCCACTCATGGCATAGGGTAAATGTCAAAGTGGAACACTGCATTTACCTTCCATAAATCCAGCTACAACCTGATGCCACCCTCTTTTTTGACAACTACTACTATAGGCGAGGCCCAGGCACGAGTAGATGACTCTATTATGCTTAACTGCTCCATCTTCTTTGTTTCTGCCATCACCTCATCCCACACTATCTCAGAGGTATACTGATGGCACAGCAATGGGAATACCACAAAGACCATCACAGTGACATTTTCGGCAGTTCGCTGTGATGGTCTCCATGTATTCCAACACTGTTGTCATTGGGGTGTTTGCCCCCCTCCCCGAACTAACTCTGACTGGAGAGTGTGGGGGGTGCAGGAGGCAGAGTCCCCTGCATGGGGGAAGCCCCTCACAGAAAACACTACTTCTCCCAGCGACAGCACAACACCAATTGGCGGTGTTGTGCTGTCCTTGTGCCGACGGTCAACAAATTTCTTGTTGCTGCAGCGTAGTGGAACCATCTCAGGGAGTCTATATGGTTTCTGTCTTATAGGGTGTGCTTGAGTAACCTGTATCTGGTGTTCTACCCCATCTGCTTTCCTTGGTATGCTGTTAAAAGTGATGTGAAAGGTTTGCAACAACAATTGGTGCTTGTCCTGTTCTGTGCCCTGCAGTGTAAGGTTAATCAGTAGTTCTTCCACATACCAGGTTTTTCTAACCTTTGTTAGGCTACGTCCTTTTCTGAGTCTTCCCATCCTGGAAAGACCATCATGCTCATGTCTGAGGAGTTATCTCTCTCATGCCCGCTTTTTCAAAAGGTTAGCATGATAGATTTTCTTACTCTGTGATTTCTCTGGGGTCACTATCTCATGGGTTACCAGTCCTGTCTGTCTAAAGACCTGGTAAGGCCCGTGTGATTTCAGCAGTAATTTATTTTCTAAGGAAGGTAGGAGCAACAAGACCTTCTCTCCTTTAAATTCCATTTGAATGACTCCAAGCTCATAAAGGTGTTTTTGCTTCATCTGGACTTGCATGTTGAGTCATGTGCTAACTCTGTGTCCTTAACCAACTTCTTACGAAGCTATACCATGTATTCTGCTACACTTGTCTCTCTGGTACCCTTGCTTTCCTTCCAATACCTTTGATGACATCCATGTGCCTTTGAGGGTTTCATCCAAATAATAAAGCAAAGGGGGAATAACCAGTGGAAGTTTGGGGCACCTTCCTGTGTGCAAATAGCAGAAAATGTAAGTAGCTATCCCAGTCGTTCCCTTCAACAAGGACAAACTTCTTTAGTATCCTTTTTAGGGGTTGGTTAAGTAAGCAAGAATACCCTCCAGGGTGGGTGGTATTGGGCAATACCGGACCGCCCAGGGGTGTAATGAGGCCCGACGCTGCAGGTGGAGGGCCTTATTACCCTGGAAGGTCTCGGTATTGCCCAATACCGCCCAATTCCTGGAGGGCATTATTATGCTTTAGAAATGGGCAACTGTTATTTTATATTTGTAAAATACATTTTGTTTAAATGTTAAAACGTTTTTAATAAAATAGTTCCTCCACCTGTCCTACTAAAGCCTCCATAATTTTTTTCTGGTTGTCATGGTTACCTGTTTATATATATATATATATATATATATATATATATATATATACACACATACACTCTCTCTCTCATCTGTTAAACCCTGTTTTTTTGTTGGTTTGTGAAGACTTTTATTTTGTATTTCTGTTTTATACTTGCTTTTTCCATGTCTAGATGCTGGCGCAGTAGTGTGATCCCCGCCTGCTACTCACTCCTACAAAATCACAATTGTTTTTTGCACAGAAGCAGCCTTTTCTTCTACTCACTACTGTATGTTTAGTGAGTACAGTACTCATTTAGTAAGATAAAACATAGATGAAGTGCAGTGTCAGTGGTGAGTGCAAAGTCACCAGGAGCGAGAGAGAGAGAGACTGCCTTGAGCTGACCGACGAGCTGCGTGCCGTGCTGGGAGTAACAGTTTGGAAAGCCAGCAGTCATTGACATCCATAAAGGTGGCATTCAGTTTGATTTCAGTGAGTGGAGACTGTTAAGTGCAATACTGGGCTGCATTTGGGAGGAATGTACGTGGGTGCCGAGAGCAGGACAAGCGATGCGCTACTAGAAGTAACTGTCATATATAAAAAAAAAAGCCCCGCGAGAGACAGAGGGAGTGTGTATACACAACAATTGGGGAGAAACATTAAAAAATAGGGCTACAGGGTTATGGTTGAGAGGGATGTGTGATCGTAGTGGAGAGGGTGAAACAATATATATATGCACAAATGTGAAACGGCTTCACTTTCTGGACCGAGGGGGCCGATGGCTGGTGGAGCTAGAGCACAGTCAGCTTTGTGAGGGTGGAGCTATTATGGAGTTAACTGTCAGAGAGAAGACTACCATAAGTAAAGTAAAAAAACACACATGTAGGCAGAAATGAGCTCAGGGAAGTTGTGTGAGGTTTAATCAGACAGTTGGCTATAAACTATGAAGGCATGGGGGTTAGTTTCTCTCACTAAGCGAGTGAAAAAAATGGCGGTGATTTGAAATTCAATTTTATGCTTCTGGCTAATGAGAAAGCAATCTGGGCAAAAAGATACCTCTCTGGGTGAAGATCACTGGGACTGGTACTTTTTATTTCATGGGCATCTATTGTAAGTTAATGTACCCCCCTGGCAAGGGCACCAGCCAATCAGATGCCAGGAAATAAAAAGCCCATTTTCTAAATCTTTTATACTAACTTATCTAGTTGTGAGTAATAGGAGATGTCTGGACAGCTCCTATACCTAATAAGCAATATAACTCTTTTTAGCAAAGTGGCATTAAAATTACTTTGGTTATTAGATTACTTTGGGATTTCTAGTTTGCTAAACAGCAATCTTTTCAGCAGTGATAGTATGCAAGGTATGGCCTCTGGGTACTTAGTGGCATAGTCATATACAAGTAACATGAATCAGTTCCCTCAAGAGCTCTTTTTTAATGGGCCTACCATGTCCATGGCTATTCTCTCAAAGGGTGTGGCCACTAAATGTAAGGGTATCAGGGGCACCATAGCCTTCCTTCTTATTTGTACTACATTCTGACACTCTGCACATGCTCAACAGTAATCAGCTAACTGTTTGTTCATGTTGGGCCAAAAGATTCTTTGTAATAAGCAAGTAAGTGTACGGTCCCTCCTGGCATGACCTCCTAAGGGTACATCATGGGCCAAATACAACAGCTTGATGCAAAACATTTTAGAGAGTATCAACTGTTTCACAACTTCTCCAGTATTTGGGCTGATACAGATACGGTACAAAATATTATTTGTCACTTGAAACCTGGGGGCCCCTTTACCCACGTCTTTCCCCACGAGTTGGAAACAAGGAGTTAGTGTTTTATTATTCTTTTGCTCAGTCCTCCTGTCACATCCTCCAAACATCTGACACATCAACGAGGGTGGATACTATCCTCGACCCTGTGCTGACAAAATGCACAAGAATATCGGACATTAGTGTAGGGATAAACCTAGGTTCCAGTGACCATAGATCAGTCTGCTTCACTGTCAACTTGACACGAGGAGACCACACACACTAGAGAAAAGATCCTCAACTTCAGGAACGCGAACTTCACTGCAACGAAATCTGCCTTCACAAAACTACAGTATACTGAAACAGAGCAGAAGGAAATATGGAGGAGCACTGGGAAGCAATGAAGAGTACGCTAACCTCATAACAGAAAAATACTCAAAGGTGATCAGTAAAGCAAAATGGAAAAAAATCCACTATGGTTCACAAAGGAAGTGGCATGAGCAATAAAAGCAATGAGGAAAGCCTTCAGGAATACAAGGAAAAACAAACAGACAACGACAGGAAAATACAGAGCCAAGCTAAAGGAGGCTGGAAAGAATATCAGAGTTGCCAAGTCACAGACAGAGGAAAAACTGGTTAGGGAATACAAAGTGGCAACAAAACTTTCTTCAGGTATATACGAGAGAAGTTGGGGTAGTCATACTAAAGACTAAAGAGGGGAAGCACATTGGAAGAGAATGCTGAGAAGGCAGAAGTTATAAACGCATTTTTCTGCTTGGTGTTTACAAAAGAAGATAATGAAATGGTCCATCACTTGGTATGCATGAACTACACACCCAGGGAGCAGACACTACCCCCATTACAAAGGACAAAGTCCTGCAGAAGCTAAACAAGTTAAAGATTGATAAAGCCATGGCTCAGACAGAATTTATCCATGCATCTTAAAAGAGCTCTGCAGGAACTTGCTGCTCCACTGGCTATCCTCTTCAACAAATCACTGGAGAATGGACAGGTGCCAGAGGACTGGAAGAATGCCACTGCGATGCCCCACACTGGAGTGGCAGCAAAGAAGAGACAGGGAACTACTGACCTGTTAGCCTCACCTCAATTGTGGGGAAAATCATGGAGTCTTTACTAAAGAAAAGAATAGTGGCAAACCTGGAGGCCAGTGAGAAGCTGGACCAAAAGCAGTATGACTTTACGGCTGGAAGGTCATGCCAAACAAACATGATGACATTTTTGGACTGGGTGACTAATGTAGGAGACCAGAATGGGGCAGTAGATATTGTACATCTAGATTTCAGTAAGGCCTTCGACTTGGTCCAGCATAGAAAGCTCATCAACAAACTGGGTGGCACAGATGTAGGAAGTAAAACTATAAACTGGGTTAAGAACTGGCTGAAAGGCAGGACCCAGAATTTTCTGGTAAATGGTGCTCTTTCAAGGGGGGGGGGGTGAGCAGTGGGGTCCACAGGGTTCAGTGTTGGGATTTACGCTCTTTAACATATTCATCAGTGACATCACAGATGGATTGGAGAGGAATGTGTGCCTGTTTGCAGATGATACTAAGCTCTGAAACAGGGTAGACACACAGGAAAGGGCCTTGAGGATGAGGTCAGATCTAAGGAAACTGGAAGAATGATCCAAAACTTAGCAGCTGAAGTTCAACACCAAGAAATACAAGGTCATGCACCTGGGGAAAAGAAACTCTGGTAAGGAATACTCTTAGGGAGGAAAATTAGCTGCCACACAGCTGGAATGTGACCTTGGAATCATGGTAGCAAATTGACTGAAAGTGGGAAGGTAATGTAAGAAAGCTACACGAAAAGCCAGAAGCATCCTTGGATGCATAGGCAGGGGCATTACAAGCAGAAAGTGAGAAATAGCAATGCCGCTGTACAAGTCCTTGGGAGGCTCCACCTGGAGTACTGTGTCCAGTTCTGGAGACCGCACTCAAAAAGGATGTAAACTGATTGGAATCTGTGCAAAGAAGAGCTACTAAGATGGTTCATGACCTCCACCACGAACCTTATAAGACAAGACTTAGGCAAATAAATTTGGAACAGAAGAGAAACAGGGGAGACATGCTAGAAACATTTAAATACCTCAAGTGAATCAACTCTGCACAGAACCAGACCTTCTTCTAGGAAAACACAGAGGTGAGACCTAGAGGACACAACAGATGACTGCTAGGAGGGAAATTCCAAAGAAACATCAGGAAGTTCTTTTTCACTGAGAGGGTTGTGGAGACCTGGAACAGACTCCTGCAGGAGGTGGTGGAGGCAAAGAGAGTTATGGAATTCAAGTCATCATGGGACAGGCATTGCGGGATCCTGAAATGAGAAATACTAGGGTGGGGGTAGACAAAGATAAAGATATGGGCAGACTAGATGGATCTGCGATCTCCATCTGTCATCTCTTTCTTATGCTCTTATTTTATCCTCATACACCCAAGATAGTCCATCATTTTCTTTGTTCCATTCCTTTTCAGCCTTTTATTTCCTCACTTCAGGAATGCTGATCTTTTCCTGGAGCCCCTATGATATCCCTTCAAAAGGGAAAGTGTCTCCAAGGCTTTTCTTCCTTAGCCTGGGCCCTGGTAGTCACTGCTGACACCTTGACATCCTCCATTATTAATACACCAAAGTTTCAAAATTCATGCCCAATAACCACAGGGACAGGAGTCTTGGCACGATCCTGCATTTACCCCTGCTGGTTTATCTTGTGCAGTCAAGTTTATAACATTAGTAGGTTAATGTTAGGTGTCCACATGACTACAGGGGATGCCTGTACACAGGCCTTTGTTTTCCACCTCACCCAGGAGATCCGAGTGGATCAGTGTCTGTTTATTGCCAAAGTCTATGAGTCCTACCACTTGCTTGTTATTAATGTTGACATTGATGAGAAAGTGTTGCCAGTTGGCTAAGTCTAGATGTGAGAGCTCTATTTTCTTTTTTGACAATAGCAAGCTATATGACCCACCCCTTGGCAGTTATGTCAAATAATGTCAAGTAGAAAATTCCTCCCTCTTCTTCCTAGCCTCTCTCTTGTCTCCCGTAGTTCTTTCTGGGACCAGAGTAGGTACAAAAGAGTTGTTCTTACCATATTTGATGTGGAGGCTTTGACAACCAGCACCTTCATACTCTCTTGTACTGGATTGTTGGGCAGTCAGGAATCCTCTGCTAACATGATGATCACTTCCTAAGTCTCTGGATGATGTTTCATCACTCACATCTGAATGTCCTGTGGTAGTATCTGTAGGAACTGCTTGATCACCAGGGTTTCCAGGATCTATGCCACTGTCTCTCCTTGGGTTGGAGCCACTTGGTTCACAATTCTGTGAGCCATGAATAAACTTCTCTTGGGTCCATGTTCTGGTACTGAAGGGAGTGAAACCTTTGTCTGTATGTCTCTGTGCTGATGTCAAACCACTGTGGATCTCCTCTTCACCAAGGTGTTGTCATCTGTGTCCCTGCTATTAATATGGATGTAGCAACTTGGCATGACCAGTTAGGTGTGGGACCGATTGTACTACCACTGTTCCTGAGGCCACTAACAAACGTGTGCAGTCTCTCAAAGGTGGTCAGGTATGCTTCAGTGTTGTCTGTGCTGGTCATTTTAGTGAGCTTTAAGTCTTTCTGTGCAGTGCTGGACCCACAAGTAGATTCACTGGTCCCAATAATAGTGTCATCATATCTTTGGCCTTGCCTTTATTGCTGCATCTGCCGTTCTTGTTTTTTCCTCTGTCTCTCTGTCCTTCCGTCTCATAGAAACATAGAACATTGAAACATAGACTTGTTTCACAACTATTTGACTTGTTTCACAACCAGTCACCTCAACATTCCACTTATGATCTCTGTGGGTTCCTTGGCCAGTTCCACACTATTCATCCATAGCAGTCCAAAAGAGGTGGTCAGGCTTAGTCTTCCTTCTGATTCAGGCTCCAAGTCAGGCAGTGGCTTCTCTCCACTCTCTGATGCCATGGCCCTTGTCAGCATCTCCTGGGCCACCTGCTGCCCTCTGAGGCTGTCATCTTGGAAGTCATCATATACCTTATCTATCGTTATACCAGTACTGGTATCCATGAATCAACATACTTTATTTTTTTTTTTTATGCTAATCCGATCACACTTCTGACAAAAGATGTCCTAGGGTGTGGGTGTAAGAGACAGATGACAGTTCCTGTATAAAACACACTTGTGTGGCTTTATTCTTTAAATGTTCCAATGAAATACAGCTTCCACAAGAGCAGGCAAGTCCAGCAAAATTACACCAGTAAAATAAAAATAAATAAAAGAAGATAATAAATCCTTACTCTACTTTGGTAATGATTTAATACTCAGAGCGCTTAGTTAAAAGTCAGTTGCTGCATGGACAAGAAAACTGCTTACCCTTCTCTACTCTTGTGCTCCAGTCGCCACACAGGATCTCAGGCTGTGTTTCTACTTTCTGCTCTCTCTCTCTCTCTCTCTCTGCTTCTTCCATTTTTGCTTTAGGGGAGGGATTTTTTTATAGATTTTTGGTTAGTCCCTCTGACACAGCAGGTTTGGCACAGTGCTGGAATGCTGAGATAGAGAGAGCTCTGTACCGCTTGCAGGCAGTCCTCAGACTTGCTTCTCTCAGTGAGTAATTTGTTCCTCCCCTACTTCATTTTCCACTTATTACTCATTCAGGTGTTTCCCAAAACTGAGCCACTTGTTTATAGTTAATAACTAAATAGATCTGCCCCATACAATGGTCTACCAAACGAACAGTGACACCACCACAGTGAAGACCATCACAGTGACAGAATTCACCTGACAGCATTGAGTTGCTGTGATGGTCCCCACTGACACTAGTGGTGCATCTCCCGGTGTTTTGCCCCATCCCTGAGACAACTCCAATGAAGAGTTTTATAGTTAGAAATCGGGGGTGTTGGGTCCAAGCCCCCCCACATGGGGAGGGTGTGGGGCACAGCCCCAAAGGAACATGCTGACATCCTCAGTACACAATGCCAACACATGGCACTGTGTCT
The DNA here is from genome assembly GCA_016271365.2 of Neoceratodus forsteri. Taxonomy (NCBI): domain Eukaryota; kingdom Metazoa; phylum Chordata; order Ceratodontiformes; family Ceratodontidae; genus Neoceratodus; species Neoceratodus forsteri. Next base: position 153,406,261 of record CM028133.1, read on the forward strand.
GTCATTGTCAGGGATGTCGGAGTAGTAGATGTCACCATGCAATAGTAGAACCTATACAACCCAAGGTTAGAGAGCTGGCAGACTCAGCTCAAGCAGTACATCTAAAGGGAGTAAGTACAGTTAAAATACATATTTTCTCTACCAGAGGAGAAAGGAAATCACCTTTTTGGTCCATTCATACAAAGGTCTGAAGGGAATGGCTTCTTCTTGTCCCCTCCAGCACTTTTCAATTGGGGCAACTTTCCATTATTGCCAGATCTGGCTTTCTCAAACACCAAGTCCAACAGAATAGCCACTATACATCATTTCTATGTGCTGCAGCTATCAAACATATCTGAACATTTAAGTGCTGCATAACTGCTTTTCAGAGAAAAATGGCTGAACTTTCAAACATGCATTTATCTAACACTGGGCATCTGCCCTTATTTTTGACAAATAAAATGACACTATGCCAGCAGGCATTTTTATCTTTATTTACAGCTCATTTGTGCTAGCTAGACTTTAAATATGTATTTTACCATTCTAAGCCATTTTTTCTTTAAGGTATCGCTGAAGGGACTTGAGAAAAGGAAGACGATAGAAGAGAAGGGGTTGTTCTGTTGGTGGACGTCCCAGCAGAACAGAGGAAAGGACAGAACAGAACAGAGCAGAAGGGGGGATGTTGCCACAGGCTTATTAGAGGAGGAAGACTAGATTCCCTCAGACACGTATGTAGGACAACTGGCCCTATCACAGTACTCAAGTACAAATGGACAAAATAACATTTCACAAAATATTGATACCATGATTCATGCACCTGCCTGGGAAAAAGGACAAAAAAATGGTCCAGATTTTGAACATATTAGTAGCAGTTGTGAGGCAGAATCTTGCTTTGAGGACTGGACTCTGGTTCTGCCAACAGAATTTTAAATGTATATTTCAGCTTAATAATAATAATGTTCCTGGGCTAGATGCCTCACAGCCAAAAGTGAACATCATTTGGTGGTCACAGATTCTTGTTGCTTTTTAATGAAATCAATGTGTCTGGTCATATTCCAAATAACTGGTTAACAAGTGAAACATTCCTGTTCATAAAAAAGGGATGTAAAATGGTCCAGCTAACTTCAGATCTATTTCCTCCTCTGTGTTCCTGCTAAGTTATATTCTCATTATTTACTAAGTAAAAGAGCTCTGATTGAGGAAAATACTATTAACTCAGAAAGTCTGTTTGGATCAAGAACTAGGAGCGACCTGGAGATAATATATTTATTTTAAATCATCTAGTACATAAATATGTTAGAGGGAACAGAATCAATTTATATTGTTGTTTTGTTGATTTGAAAATGCATTTGACAACCTCAACAGAATTATTCTATAGAAAATATTGAACAATTTAGGCCTGGACTTATGTCCTGCTCAGACTGATAAAGGCCATTTATATCCATCTGTATGCATTACAGTTTAGATGGGAAGTAAACAAAAGAAAATCTAAATAAATAGGGGAGTGAAGCAGGCATGTCTAATGGTTCCTGTTCTGTTTAATATGTACATTAATCAGGCTACACTCTAAAAATTAAAGGTTTGCTTAATAACTTTAAAGGTTCCTCACACTGATACTGTGGAGGAACTCTCCAAAGGTGCTCCGAAGAACCATTTTAGCTGGGTTCAATGTGGAACCCTACACAAATGGTACATTGTAAAACCAAGCAGGTTCTTATAGGAAATTTGTCAGCAGTAAATGGGTGTGGAAAAGTCAGGCACCTGACTGGCTGATAAAGACAAACATGGTTCTTTATAGAACCCATTTCAGGTTTGTTTTAGAACCTTTGCATTCTTAATCAAACCAATAATAATTATGATGAGTTTTGTGTGGTTCAATAATTGCCTCAACTGTATTTTATCATCCTATTTATATATTATGGGGACATTTTTTCCCTGTGGCATGGATCAGGCTAGGGTACTCCACACCATTGGATCCAATGACTGGTTGAAAAACTGGTGCAGAGCTCAGGGATTTGGCTTCATCGGGGACTGGGGCTCCACCTGGAGGGATGCAGGTCTATACTGGTCCGTTGGTCTGCATCTATCCAGGAGGGGAACCAGGATCCTGTGTGATAGGTTTAAATGTTTCATTGGCAAGCATTTAAACTAGCCAAGGTGGGGGCACTGAAAAGGAGAAGGGAAATCCTTGCCCCCCCACCAAAAAAAAATCAGGGTAGTTAGTGAGGTAAACACCAAAATAAAGCAGTCGATAGGGAGAAGGGCAGGGGTAAATGGAGAAAAAGACAAAGGCAGTAAGGACAGAGATGGGGTAAAAAGAAATAAAGCCATAAAAAATGGAGGGTAATGAGTACCCATGCCCATAGTCTAGGTAAAAAGCTCCCTAAATGGTGGCCTTGATGGAAGTGGATGCCTGGATATAGTGGCAGTCACAGAAACATCGTGCACAGAGAACCACTATGGATTAAAGTCATGGTAAATACTACCCAGTATATTATTTTGGGTGTGTGCTACCATCCTCCTAGTACACCTAATGACTACTTGGATCTAATTATTAGTGAAATTAACTCTGCTTGTGCTTTATGTGATATTGTACTTACTGGTGACTTTAATTTGGGTGATATAGATTGGATTACATTAACAGCAGTACCAAATGCGGTAAAAAGTTGGTTGGTATTTGTCAGACATGTAATTTAATTCAGGGGGTAAATCAACAACCCAGGGTAATAATTTCCTTGATTTGGTCCTCTATAGTAATTCAGTCATTGCGAAAAATCTTACTGTACAATCACCTATAGGCAACAGTGATCATTGCTCAATTTGCTTTGTTATTTGTCAAACTCTATCTATAACCCACGATGGCATTAAAATCTACTTATATGACAATGCAGATATTAACAGTATAAAGGGTTGGACAGCATAGATTGGGTTTCTGTACTCAATAATGTAGATGTGGAGAAATATCTTATTTTATGTAACACAATTTACACTCTGGGAGATAGCTTCATACCATTTAGATGTAAATATACGTCTATTCAATCTAAACCTAAATGGATGACTAAAAATCTGGCAAAACTTATTAAGAAGAAAAATAGGTGTTACGCTGCTTATTTAAAAAATAAAACACCTGATAACTGGAGTTCATATTTGTACATTCAAAAATGTATAAATAGCATTAGAAAATCTAAAACAAGTGGGAGCTTAAACTAGCGCCAATGCTTGCAAAGATAATGGTAAGTCTTTCTTTGCCTATATAAATTCATAAAAAAAAAACACTTGTCAGGAGGGACCACTTTCAGTTAATAATACTTTAATTCATGATCCTCTTGAGATGGCCAATTTACTTAACTCATTTGCTTTCAGTGGCCATTTTAGGTTGGATCCAGCATTGATGGTTCTGACACCATGTGGTGTCTATGGAACAAATGAGTTTTAATGAAGTTATTGAGATATATTCCAAAAAATTAGATGGACAACACAATTAATAACTCAATGGGTAGTTATATATCCATTTCAACTATGGATGTTCATACTAAGTTAACTGGGTTAAAAGGAAAAATCAGTGTATCCCTGATGATGTACCAGGTCATTTACTTATATTTGTTGGTTGATGATTTGTCATTACCATTACAACTTTTATATGAACATTGTCTGAACTTGAATGAAGTGCCTAATTTGTGGAGGACAGCTTATGTTATTATTTATAAAAAGGTCCCAGAAATCTTTATGAAAACTATGGACCTATCAGTCTAACTTCATCAATGTTAAAGTCCTGGAAAGCCTAATTAAGGATTTGCTTACTTCTATCCTGCAAGAGACTGACTTAGAACAACATGGTTTTAAAAGTGTAGAAGCTGCTTGACCAACATGCTGTGCTTCTATGAAGATGTTAGCCATCAGTTGGATAACAGACTTGCATATGATGTTGTTTATTTAGATTTCAGTAAAGCTTTCAATCTTCTTCCACACTGGGCTTTATTTAAGAAATGATATCTGTTAAAAATCAATCCAGCACTGGTCATATGGATAGCTAATAGGTTAAATAAACGCACACAGCAAGTTCTAATAAATGGCCAACTTTCACACCTAGGGTCTATTACAAGTGGCGTACCCCAGGGGTCTGTTCTGGGCCCTTGCCTTTTTCATCTGTTTATAATGGATATCTCAAAGAATTGTTTTTTCGAACATCATCAAATACGCAGATGATATTAAGATTGGGGGACCATGTGTTAATTCTGACCAAATAAAATCAATACAGAATGATTTGGATAACATTTCTTTATGGATCTCTAATTGAGGTATGAAATTAAACCATACGGAAAGTAAGATATTGCACTTTGGGGCATATAACCCTAAGCATGTATACACCCGAGATAATAAGGCACCGGTCAGTTCAGAGATAGAAAAGGACCTGGTGGCTATTGTATCTAATAACTTTCTTCAAGATTTACAGATTAATGCAGTTACAAGCAATAGGAACTTTTAAATCAAGGAAACGAGAAGTGTTAATGCCACTTTATAGAGCTTACGTTCATCCACATTTGGATTTTTCGTCGCAGTTTTGGTGCCCATATATGAAGCAGAATATTGAACAGTTGGAAAGAGCACAAAGGGGATTTACTAAATTAATAAAAGGATTGAGAGATATGTCATACGATCTCAGACTCATTCACTTAATCTGAGTCATTATCTACCTGAAGATTCAGAGGAGATCTTCTCTTGATGTATGACATTATCAATGATCCTCAGTTACTGGTAAATCTGGGGCTCTCCTTTAAAGAAGATATGTTTAATCTCAGAGGCCATCCATTATAGATGCAGCAAAAATGTTTCAACCATTTGGCAGGGAAGTAGCTTTATACACAGCGTGTTGTCAAATCTTGGAATGCATTGCCAATTGAAGTCATTGCTAGCAGCACTAAGGTTACTTTTAAAATTGGTTGGATAAATATATTCTATCAAACCCTTCTTTAAATTATTATTAATAAATGGGAACAATTAAGCCTCACCACTCCCTAGCTCCTTACTTGTCCTAGTATGAATCCTAGTATGAAACCATGACTGGGATGTCAACATACCAGGGTACACAAACTGCAGGAGGAACAGGGAGGGAAGAAGAGGATGTGGAGTAGCTCTCTATGTAAGGGAAGGGATCAAAGCAACAGAACTAAAGGGTAAACAGGGAGGAGAGGAGGCACTGTGGGTCACCCTGGAGACTGGAAATGGCACCACAATCTGCACAGGGGTTGTATACAGACCACCGTCTCAGGGGGGGGAAATGGACAGGAAAATGATAGAAGGCATCCTTAGGATGGCAGAGAAAGGGGAGATATTGCTGATGGGGGATCTGAATATGCCAGATGTTAACTGGAGCACCTTTGATGCAGCCACATCCAAGAGCAGGGCCATTCTCGATGCCCTACAGGGGGCATGCCTCAGACAGCTAGTTTTGGAACCCACTCGGGAAGGAGGAATCTTAGACCTGGTACTCTCAAATGGGGATGGAGAGAGGATCTCTGATCTTGAAGTGGGTAGCCATCTAGGAACAAGCGACCACCAAACAGTGTGGTTCACGATAAACTTAGCTGTAGAGTCAAGCCACACAAAGGTGAAGGTACTGGACTTCAAGGGGGTGATTTTGTCAAAATGGGAGAGTGCCTCAGAAAAGCACTAGAAACAGACAAGAAGGTGGGGTGGAGCAACAATGGGAAACATCAAAACCACCATCACAGAGGCAACAAGCCTTTGTGTGAAGCAAATAAATCAAAATGGAAGAAAAAAAAAACTATGGTTCTCAAAAGAAGTAGCGAGAAAAGTTAGGGGGAAAAGATAGCATTCAGGAAGTATAAGGAAACACAGAAGGAGCATGACAGAGAACTGTACCAGTTAAAGCAGAAGGAAGCAGAGAAGGCAGTCAAAATAGCAAAAGCCCAAACTGAGGAAAAGATAGCCAACTCAGTTAAGAAAGGGGATAAAACCTTTTATAGGTACATTAGGGAGCAAAGAAAGACTAAGGCAGGGATACTGAATAAAGAGGAAGGTGGTTGGTCAGAGAGCGACAGTGAAAAAGCAGTGATACTGAACAAATACTTCTGCTCAGTATTCACAATGGAAGAGCAGGGGGAGATACCTAATCCAGTCAATAGAGGCATGGGGGGTTGATATTAGTCCTTTCACAGAAGAAAGGGTTCTGAAAGAACTCTTAAAACTGAAGGTGGATAAAGCAATGGGGCCTGATGGGATTCACCACAGAATTCTAAAAGAACTAAGGAAGCACTAGTAACACCACTGACTACCCTTTTAATAAATCATGAGAGGATGGTGTGGTACCTGAGGACTAGAGGAGGGTGGATGTGATTCCCCTTCACAAAAGTGGGAGCAAGACAGAGGCAGGAAGCTACAGACCTGTCAGTTTGACCTCAGTGGAAGGGAAAATGATGGAATCACTTCTGAAGGAAAGAACCGTTGAGTACCTAGAGGCCAGTGGGGCACGGGACCCAAGGCAGCATGGATTCCAAGCAGGAAGGTCATGTCAGACAAATCTAATTGATTTATTTGACTGGGTGACCAAAGTAGTAGACCAGGGAGGGACTGTGGACATGGCCTACCTAGACTTGAGCAAGGCATTTGACACAGTCCCACACAAAAGATTAATAAACAAATTAGCCAGCCTGGGAGTGGGTCCCAGGGTGGTAGCCTGGGTAAAACACTGGCTGGACAACAGGACACAGAGGGTAATAGTAAATGGAGTCCACAGTGAAGAAAGGGGTTACTAGTGTGGTACCACAGGATACAGGACTGGGGACGGTCCTTTTTAATGTCTTTATAAGTGACATTGGAGAGGGACTGGAAGGAAATGTCTGCCTCTTTGCAGATGACACAAAGATCTGCAACAGGGTTGATACGCAAGATGGGGTGGAAAGGATGAAAAATGACTTGTCAAGGTTGGAGGAATGGTCAAATGTATGGCAGCTTAGATTCAATGCAAAGAAGTGCAAAGTAATGCACCTGGGAAACAAAAACCCAGGGGAAGAGTACACAATATGGGATGAGATACTGACAACAACAAAAATGGAAAGGGACCTGTGTGTAGTCATATCAGATGACCTAAAGGTGGGCCAGCAATGTGAGAAGGCAGTAAGGAGGGCTGGGGGGATACTGGGATGCATAGGGAGATGCATCACCAGTAGAAAACAGGAAGTTGTTGGCCCTCTGTACAGACAGTTGGTAAGACCACATCTGGAGTACTGTGCACAGTTCTGGAGACCCCATCTCTGCAAAGACATAGGGTGGAGTCTGTCCAGAGGAGGGCAACCAAAATGGTGCAGGGTCTGCACCAGAAGACATATGAAGAAAGACTAAAGGAGCTTAAGATGTATATCCTCAAGGAAAGGAGGGAGAGGGGGGACATGACAGAAACTTTCAAATACCTCAAGGGAATCAACAAAGTCCAAGAGGGTAGCATCTTTCAGAAAAAGAGGTGTATAAGAACAAGGGGGCACAATTTGAAGACAGAGATGGGATGGCTCAAAGGTAATGTGAAGAAGTATTTCTTCACAGAGAGGGTTGTAGATGCATGGAACAGCCTTCCTGAGGTGGTCATAGAGTCAAAAACAGTGGAGGAATTCAAGAATGCATGGGACAGACATAAGGCAATTCTAGTTGGGGGTAGGGGAAAGTAGGCTGTTGGTTACCTAGGACCTGCAGCTTATCCATTAGGTAGGGAAATGGGCAGAGTAGGTGGATCAAGCGGTCCTTATTTGCCATTAGATTCTATGTTTCTATGACAGGTATCGAGGCTCAGTGGTGGCATACTGACCATCCTCCTCCCCCCCAGTGGGATAGCTGGGAATGTCAGGGGTGTTTGTTTTCTTATTGAAGGAAGGAGCAACAGGAAGTCTAGTCTAATCCCCAACTCTCCCCTTGAGGTCCTGGGTCGATCATTGCTCCCAAGTCCACCAAACAGTGCCATGGAGGTAGTCTGGGGACATGAATAAAATCATATGTCCATTTCATTAATACAGTAACTGGCTAGGTGACATAGCCAATTATGTAACATGTAGAGGTTCCCAAAGAACCTGATGGTATTGTTTTAAATGCAGGGAACCTTTAGGTTCTACAAAGAACCTAACATGCTGCTGTTAAAATTGATGAACCTTAAGGATCATTAAAGATCTCCTATTGAACCCTTATTTTTAGAGTATATGAGAAACTTGGCAAAAAACTGACAATGATGCTCCTAAAATTATGAATTACTCAATAAACATTGTAATATATGCAGATAATGCTCTAAATATCTTGAAGTCCACTCAAGGGCTCCAGAAGGCACTGGATAATGCTGTTAACTCACTTTTCAATCTTAGGATACAGCTGAATGTACAAAAAAATAAAGTTCCAATTATTAATAATCTCTTCTCATTGAGATATAAATAGAAAGTGAAGGGAAGCAATGGGTGGCAAAAACACGTTCAGAGTACAAAACAGCCAGACAGACAAATTGTGTTGGATTTAAATAGGTTTAGTAAAAAATGTATTGCTAATTCTTTTAAACCTACGACAGATATTTTCAGTGCTAAAGTGAACTCTGTCTTGTTGAATGACTTAAAAATAAGGGGTATAGATTATACTGTTGTCTCATTGTAACCAATACAAAATTTATTCTTTAGGTTGGCTCTGGAGCTACCTCAGATAGTTTCAGGGGAGCAGCGTATGAAAACCGGACAAACATCCATGCTATTTAAAGCACTTACTAGATCTATAAATTGCTGGTATAAATTGATCAATAATTCTAAAAGTATTTTGTTACATGTTTGTTGGGAAGAATATATTTTCATAAGCAAAGCAATCTTAGCCTTTCCTCATGGTTTTCTAATCTTAATGTGATTCAGAGGAAACATAGATTAAACTCAATATCAGAATCTTCGGTTATTTTGAATTCATGAATATATAAAGATGAAGATATACAAAGGCTAACAGATGTGTCTAGGTAAGGGGAACATGAATACATTATTAACTCTTCCTTGTTCCAATAATGCAAAACAATAATTAATACTTGTGTTAAGGAGTGTTATTAATTTTGTTGTGAAAATGCCCTGCACAGGAAGCTGTTGGCAAGGATCAGATCTGATATTCATTTTCATTATAGATATGTTTGTATCAATCGATATGACTATAGGAAAATGAAAAGTTGAAGATGAGATGACATGATATATCCCATATATCTTCCATATATTTGATACTGGATTGTGACTTTTTAAAATATGTAAGAAGCAAATGGCATGGAAAATATCTAGAAAGTTTAAATGGTTAAATTCATCTGAAAAACTTTTTTTCCTGCCAAATGATAATAGTGTTGTCAGTATGCAGGCAGTGATTAAGTTTTACTTGGAGACTTGCAATATTTGAAAACTGTGAAGGTATTAAATACCGGCCACCATTGGAAGATAGGTATCTGTAATGATTTAATTGTTTTAATTTCTGTCTAATGGCCATGTTACCTAGACAGACTATGTAATTATGTAAGGAAAGGAACCATGTCATTATAGCATATTATTTACTATCTGTGAAATGTTATCTTTATGGTGCTTATTCTTTTTAAAAGCTGTTTTAACTTGTTTTTAACATGTTTGAGTACACATCTTTTGATTATACACTCCTTTAATGGATCCATGTCTTAATAGCAATTGCAAAATAGTGATCGCTATTATGGTGAGTGTATAGTGCTGAAAAGTAAATTGGTGCTATACACTCCCAGGCAACCTGATATCTGGAGATTGTAAAAGTGTTTTGGTTTTTGGCTTTGCCACCCGGACACCCCTGAATATAGATTTTCAACTCTGGGGGGGGGGGTGCATGACAGGAGGGAGCAAAATCCCTACAGTGGAAAAAATTATGCCACAGCTACAGGCAGGTGGCAAATGTACATGCACCCTGTCCTGAACCCTGCACCTACTACACCAGAGCTAGCCACCCACACCACCACACTACACAGCTAGCTCAGCAGCAGAAGGCACACCAGTCCCCCAAATCCCCCTCCCTGTCCCTCCCCTTCCCCTCGCTATGCACTCCTTCCTGTCACCCTTTACTACCCTCACGTTTGCATAGGGTTGCTACCCTTGCAGGGTAGCCCAGGAAGAAAGCGTTGAATAAGAGTCTCCATTTTGATGGTCACTCATAGTCAGCCGCCATCCTCACTGGATATCTTTTAACAATAAAATTTGAACTTAAACTTGAGATAAAACTTATTTGGGAAATTTTCTTAGACCCATGATGATACAAATACTGAGGTATCCTCACAGGACAGATAGTGTTTCAGTTAGTCTTCTTTCAGTGTTTCTCCTACCTGTTTTACAATATTTAACAATTCCATAAAAAAGACGAGTCCCTATTTTCCACCTTTTACATAGAGTATGCAGAGCTTTTGAAATTCAACTGAGTTACAAATGTTGACTTGACTGAAAAAGAGTTTTTATATAATAAAGTGAAATGCAGTACCTGCAACTTGAAGCTCAATCACTGTGTCATCATACCATGTGTTTGATTTAACAGTGCAGGTATATTTCGCTTGATCAGATACTTCAACATTCTTAAGTTTTAACGAAACATTGCCATGGCTGAATTCCTCTTTGAAGAGCTCTGTGCGTCTTCCGAGGCGGGTTTCCTCTGGACTCTGTCCTTCCTTGAAGCTATGTATGTTCTGTTCAGATATTGCCCAAGTAATCTCCACGTTCTCAGGTTTACTTTCTGGAATGATCCGACAAGGTAATATCACATCTTCACCAAGCAGTGACAAAATTGGTCCACTTGATCCATGAACATTGAATTTACCTAGGAATCAGTGAGTTAAAGAATAATTATTCACAAAAGAATTAAACTAATTATTACATGTTATACTGTAATGCTAGGGTGAGTATTTATACTGTATTACCTGTGTTCACTAATCTATTTATTGTATATGGAAATGCAATGGCCATGTTAAAAATATGTAATTTATCTCAAGGGGTGAAGAGGGCAAGGACATAGTACAATAACAGTCAGAGTTGGGTTGGGGGTTGCATGGTGATAAGTGTCAAAGCTGGAATTTGGGTATCACTAGACTAGCAGGCACTAAGAAAAGAATGTAAGTGACAATGCAGAAGTCAGAGAACTAATGCAATAGCTGAGGTGAAGAGAAGGTAATGCAAGCTGTAGTTCTCCATGTTATGATGAGAGTCAGGATTGTGGGAGTGGGTAAGTCATGATCAGAACTGGCGAGCAATAGACTACCAAGGATTTGAAAAAGAAATAACGAGCTGAAGGGAATGGAGTGGTTGACATTAGTAAGCACTGCAGTTGGTTTTAAAAGTGAAAGTACAGTAGCACTAGCTATGCAAATTTGCAGCATTTAACTTGCAATAGTTGAAGAGACTAGTGCTTGTTCCATGGAACTATTGCTCAATAGTTTGTCTGGACTCTGAAAAAATAGTCCTAGTGCAGTTCTTTCCATTGTTTGACTATGCAGATGTATTATATGATTATGCCACAAATGATAGGCTACAAAAACCTGAGGTCCTATACAACCAGATTACAAGACTGATTCTTAAGTTCTGACTTTAGGGGCATCTCTTCCAGCAAGCCACACCTATGGAACTATGGTTGTCAGGCACCAGGACCACACAGAAACCTTTCTAGCTAATAGACTACCAAGTAGCTGTCCACTTCGATGGCATATGCCGACGCTGACCTATCCTATAAAAGTGGGTGGCCCTGGCACCCTCCTCAGTTCTTTTCCCACTGTCGACCACACACATCGCACTTCATAGAGAACTGACAGCTTCAGTTGACCTTCATTTTGCTGAATTTCTTTGTCAAATTTTATATGTTTTGTTGTTATCTCCCTAGTGTGTAATCACTTTAGCAATAAAGTAATTTCCTCTCTACATTTATGCTGAAAACCATCTCTGGGAACTACTTCAAAAGTTTGCCTGTGGGCAAAAGATCCCTGACAAGAATGACCACAAGGCCTGAATCTGCTGCCTAGGCCTAGAACATGACTTCCATCCTTGTGTGATCTGCTATGGCTTTAACCAGGCCACCAAGAAACACCAAGAGGAGAGCCTCAAAACCTTTCTAGTGAAACAGAAGGTCGCCCAGATGGGGAAGAAGCTTCAGTCCCAAAGTTCCTCCACTTCCCCCTCGATGTCCATGGGCTCACAGACTTCAATGGCTTGGGACAAATCTACAGGAGCATAAACATCAGGACAAGGATCATCCCGAAGAGAGAACCAGGTCCTTCTTGTCTCAATCCCAGTTGCCACTTCATGCGTTGACTGTGGTGGTGCCTTCCTCATCGTCGAGGTGGCCCCCTCTGCCTGGCATGCCCTTTCAACTGCAGGGCTACCACTGGCAGCTCACCCCACCAATGTTTTGGTGGCAGGGGTCGATTCAAGGGGCTCTGGTGCCCCACCGACTTCACAGCCCCTGCTGTTCAGGCCCTTATTTTCCATGGGCACTCAGGTGTCTGTGCTGGCTTTGTAGAGGGGTACAGCATCAGAGGTTGCTGGCCAGAGCCAATACCCCCACTGCTGACCATAGCAGCTGCTTTGGTCACCATCTCAGGTCTGGAGCCTTTACATTTTCTTGAGTCAAAGCGGGCATGAGCCTTGGTCACCATTCCCAATGCTGACCCACACTGAGGAGCTCATCTACAGGCCTAGCCTGTGCAGCCATCCTCCCTGTTACCAACTCCACTACCCACCTAGTGTCAACCCTTTGCTTCCTCAACCAAATCCGATGGGTCTGGCTGATCGTCCAATGCTGGTAGCAGTGATCTTCCATATTATGGTTTCTGCCTTGTGGGATTTCATGAAGGCTAAGCTTGCCCCTCCTCAAGGCCCACCCTCCAGCACCACCCTGCTTCTGCAGCAGGCCATGGTCCACATCCCAGAACCTTGAGCCCGTGCTCCCCTCAGGACTCAAGGGACAAGGTGGGTGCCATCCAGACCTCATTCTTCCTGATGAGGGTGAAGATGGTGCCGATGGAAAAAGCTATTCCTCACAACCCTCCTCCGCACAGTATCATCCAATGGTGAGGAGACCACCATTTATATCCTCGTCCCCTTCCCCAGATGATCCTCTTTGTCATGGTCATAAGACAGTTAGAACTGGCCATAGACTTTGACATTGAGGAGCAGGATCGCACTTGACATTGATTGGCCACTTAAGTAAAGCTTCCGGATACCTCTACTCTGGTCATGCCACCCAAAATTGAGCCTTATGAAGATGCCAATATGGCTGCCTGACATCAGCCTAAGCTGATACCCACCATTCCTGGGAAGGACAAACTATACCAGAATCCTGCAGGAAGGCCTTTCTTCACCAAACAGGCTCAAGTGGATCTGGTGGTCATCAATGCCACCCTTGACCACACAAAGTGAACCAAACACCTCCATTCCTTACCCCCAGATAAGGAGTCATGGAGGCTGGATCATATTGGCAAGAGAACCTTGTTTCTGTCACATTGACCATCAGGGTGGCAGAAGCAAGGGGGGGGGTGTTGTGAGGATGGGTCTTGAGGAGTTCCAGTACCAAAACCAGGTCTGGAACCAAGCCCTTGAGTCTGCCCAGCCCTACTAGAGAACAGCCAAAACAGCAGTTGCTGCAGTCTCAGCAGGGTCCAACATCAGCATTCACCTCCTTTATTTATGTAGCTTTTGTTTACCAGGTAAGCACACTAGACAGTCAGGTGCCTATTTTCAGGTGTGGCCCGGGAAAATTACAAGGTACAGGTAACAACAGTACAGAGTCAAAAACATGGCAGTCAAGTACAGGGTTAAGGCATAGCAATCAACAATGGACAATCGGGTACAGGTTAAACAGTACAGAGTGTAACCAGGAAGAATTACAAGGTGTCTGCAATAACAGAGTCAAAAATATGGTAGTCAACGAGGAACAGACAGAAAATAACATCAGGAAGCAGCTGGGCAGGTAGGAGGGTTGCCCAGTATTGTATACAGGGGCAAGGAGTAGTGGTACAACTGCAGCAGGGAGGAGGAAAACATTAGCAAAGATTTGCACCAAGAGCAAGGGGGCATGTGAGAATAACACATAGCTGCTAGCCTGGCAGGGGATGCGTACCCCTAACAGGATGAGCAGAGTATAACAAGTACATAAGCAGTAGATGGTGACTTGGGCTACGAGCAAAACAGGCCAGGGAGTTTGGGGGATACACAGTGTATAACCCCTGGTGCTTGAGGCAGCCGTCCGGAGTCCCAGTGTCACTGGGCCACCCACGCAGAGAGGGGGTACTAAGTGCAGAAGCAGGTAGATGTTTGCTTCAGGTGGCCCCAGAGGGAGGACCTGAAGATGGAGTGAGAGGGAGCAGCTCTTACCTTGGCAGGGAGAAGGTTCCATGTTCTGGGGGCGAGGGCAGCAAAGGGCCGATCTCCAGTAAACGAGTGTGTTTTAGGGACCTCGAGGGCCTGGGAGTCAATGGACCTCAGTTGGTAGGCAGGGGAACAGGCTTGAACAGTTCTGCAAGTACCGGAGGAGTGGACATTCTGACAATATTGTCAATGAGGTTTCCCAAGACAAAGGTTTGGTGGTTGTCAGGGAAGAGCCACCCAAGCCTACAGTAGAGCTGACAGTGATGTGTGAGGCGGTGGGGAAGGGCAGACAGGGAGAAGCGACAGATGTTGTTGCATGCTATGTCCCATTTAGTGATCCAGATTTTTGGATCATTCAGGAAGAAGGTGAGCCCATAGCATAGTGTGAGGAGAAGAACCCCTTTTACAAGGGCAAGTCAAGCAGTGGAGGTGAGGCAACTTTTGGCTTGGTAAGCCAGGCCCAGTTTGCAGTTTGTGACCTTGCAAGAGTTGTGTCTGTGCTGGGAGAGGTCAAGTTGAGGATCAAGGGTCACCCCCAGGTACTTGAATGAGTCAACCACTTGTAAGGGAGAACCATCTTCCCCAACAATTTTGAGTGAGGCAGGGCATGCTTTTGTCTTGGCCAGGGAACTGAAGAGCATGGCTTGGGTTTTACAGAGGTTGTGGACAAGCTTATGGGCCTTCAGCCAAGACTGGATGAGGTTGAGGTTAGAGTTTAGTCTGGAGTTAATGACGTTAATTTCCTGGGAACTGGTTAGTATCACAAGGTCATCGACGTACAGGGTGGACTGCCCAAGAGCAGGGACCGAAGGCAGCTGGTTGATGGATGGAGAACAGTATAGGGCCAAGGACAAACTCTTGCGGCACCCTACATGTCACCGGTGTAAGCCCAGAGAGGGCTTTTTGTTACTTTGTGTACTGCTGCCTGCCCAACAGGTAGCTGGCAAACCAGGCAAGGACTGGAGGGGAAAGGCCAAGGGATCGAAGGGTGGAGCCCAAGAGTGTGTGGTCGACCAAGTCTAAGGCCCTAGACAGGTCAATGAATATAGCTCCAATAACTTTGCCTTGGTCAGTTGCAGTTTTGATCACAGAAGTGACCTGGGCAAGGGCAGTGGCAGTGCTGCAACCTCTACGGAACCCATGCTGTGCTGAGGAGACAAGGACGTGAGTGTGGATGAAGAGGGTGAGCTGGGAGGCCACCATCTTCTCAAGCAGTTTGCTAACAGCTGACAGTACTGCTATGGTGAGATACTTTTCCAGTGTTTTAGGGTTGCTGTGCTTGAGGACTGGGGCCACTGAAGCCACTTTCCATATGGTCGGGATGGTACGTCATGAGAGAGGAATTAAGGATATGGGAGACAGGCCAGGCTATAGGGGTAAAGGGGCCCCAGGCAGAGCAGTTTAGGTTCAAATTGTCGTGCCTGGCTTCAGAGTGAGAGAGGAGAGGAGAGACCAGCTAGAAGTGTCCGTGTCTCACCCAGGATACTGTCTTGAAATAGAGTGGAGGTAGAGGGTCACAGCATCCCTGAGGGGCCATCTCAATGGAGACAGGGAAGAGGGAATGAAGGTGGACAGGTCAGAAATCTGGCTGAACACGTTGGCAATAGTCTGGGCAATACTACAGCTGACTCCTCCAATTAGCATATCAGAGACCTGAGCACTGGCAGAGCCACTCATTCTGTGCTTGAAGGTATGCCAGAAACTCAGAGGGTTATTGGCTGTAGCTTCAAGAGAGGATTTGCAGAATTTGCTCTTTGCTGAGAGGATAGCCCTCTTATAGGAATTCCTGAGCTGCATGTATTGTGTGAAGTCAGAGTTGTCACGGAGGCCTTGAATTTATGCCAGAGTTTATCCCTGAGTTTCACTAGGGCAAACAGGCCACCATGTAGCCATATTTGGTGACAGTTTCCTCACCTCCTTTTTGTTAGGGGGCATGCCTATCCTGAAGGGGGAAACATAGATAGAAAGCAGTCAAGGGCAGTTTTGGGTCACTGGCAGCTGTAACTTGGGACCAGTTGGTCCAGCAGAGGTCAGTGATAAAGTCATTGGTATTGAATTTTGCATAGTCCCTCATCTGGATAACTTTGTGGGGGACCCTAGGGGTGGAGACTTTCTAGATACAGTGTGCGGGGGAGTGGTCTGAGATGGAGTCCAGGAAGAGGCCAGACACAATGGTGAGGTCCGGCTGGTTGCTCAGCACCCAGTCAATGAAGGTGTCTTTTACCACTGAAGAGGAAGGTCTGGTTCATTTGGAGATGAGCTAGCGGAGGGCAAGGCCTGACAGCAGGGGCTGATATACCTTGGAGTTGTCACCCAGCCAGTTTAGGTTGAAGTCACCAAACACAAGGAGTTCACTGGTACCCACCTTGGGAGTGAGGCAGTAGAGGAGGTAGGAGTGGCCACAAGCACCAGCTTTAGGAGGATTGTATACACAGGCCAGGTAAAGCTTTTTGGAGTTGCCCAGCAGAAGGAGGGCATGCAGGAACTTGCATGAAGGGAAGGGGGGTGGGGTATGATAGACACATTAAGGTGGGCCTTATAGTAGAGCAGTAGCCCACCCCCTCATTTGTTCTCCACCCTATCCTGTCTGACAGTGTTGTACCTTGGGAAGGCACTGACAGAGTCAGGGAAGGCTGGCTTGAGCCATGTTTCAGATACCCCCAGGACGTCCAGGATGTAGTGTGCAACCCAGGCAGTCAGCTCTGGGAGGTTAGCTAGGAGGCTGCGGACATTGATGTGGGAAACTTTTAGGCCCTTTTTAATGTGCCACTGGAGAGGAAATTGGGGGGAAGACATGTCAGCAGGGGGACACAGGGAAAGAGTAAATAATCAAGTCCAGGCAAGAAGGAGGAAATAATGAGATGCACTAGAAAACACTAAGGAAGCTTTTGGAGGAGGTATCAGTAGTTTACTAGCCCTCCCCCACCAGTGAGGAGCCAATGATCATGCAGTTACGAGAGGGGGAAAAAACCCCTTTTCTATGGCCCAGAAAAGCAGGCACACCTCCCATCTACAGATTAGTCTTGGCTAGAATATGCGGGTAGCTGATGCTTAATAAATTTATATAACAGTTCTGCAGTCATTGAGATACTAGGTGTAAATTAGCTAGCATTACAAATGGTGATTAAAGCTATCAGGTAGCAGAGGCTTATAAATTTAGATAAAACAGATTCTGCTGGCATTGAGCATACTATATGAAAAAGTCAGTAGCAGTACAATAGATGGTAAGAATACTGCGGAGAAAAAAGGTAAGGAAGGAAAGTCAGATGTGTGGCCCTAGGCAGCAGTGATCAGTGGGTGTAAGAATTTAGCTGGAGATTTGGCCCACCTGAGGAGTGGGCGGGGCTAGAGCACATTTAACGGGAGGAGGGAATGGGGTGGGAAAAATCCAAAGTCACTGATTCCTTTCAGCTCAACAGTTTCAGGGGCAAGAAATAAATCCAAAGTCACTGATTCCTTCCAACTCAGGGTTTCAGGAGCAAGAAGTAATGGCAGCATTTTGGCAGAGCATTCAGACCCCAAGGTTCAGGCAGGAGAGATTATCATGCTCAAATGCAGCTGACCCAGCAGCTCCAGCCCTGGTAGGGAGAAATTCAGGCCGAAAAATATTGGAGGTTCAGCACAGTCTAAATAGTCCATTGCAGGGGAAGGGGGAACCGAATGCAAGAGGTCTCCCACTTCACCCCCATTCCATGGCACTGTAGACCCTGCAGCGAGGGCTGCAATGGTGCGAATTTGCCTTCGTAGACACTCTTTGTTGAGTGTGTCAGCTTTACTTGGGATGTTCAATTGTCCATCTTGAATGTCCCTTTTAGAGGCTGTAAGTTGTTTGGCATAGATGTGAAGGACATATTGTCTCAAATGCAAACCTCGGGCCACAACCTATGTTTGATCCACTCCATGTATCACACTGACCAGCAAAAAAGTTGTCAGAGTGCCCTTTCCTTGGTCTATTCATAGACTGAAGTCCTCTAGCAAACCTCAGGGTAAATGTCAAGCCACCCATGCTCTGCCCACCCCATCCTCTACCACAGGAAAAAAAAAACAGAGGAGGAAGATCGACCCCAGCTGCCCCTGCAAGCTCAGCCTGACTCCTTGTCTACTCCTCCTCCCATTAGACAGGAGGTGGTGGTAGTAGTCGCTTCTCTCTGCACTTGGACAAGTGGAGGGTACTCACCAGAGAGGCCTGGGAACTGCAGATCACACAGATCACAGAAAACGGCCACACTCTGGAATGTCTGGAGCGACAACAGAAAAGAAAAAAAAACAGTTCTCTCCTCTTACACTCCAGACCCCATTCCAGTGCTCTGGGAGGAAATTTGTTCCATGTTGAAAAAAAGAGCCATAGAATCCTTCCCAGAGACTCAGCAGGGCAGCATGTTCTATTCTCATTTTTTCCTGGTGCCCAAATGCACAGGAGATTTCAGGCTGATTCTGGACCTCTGGGAGCTAAATCTGTTTATCCAGTACAAAAAGTTCCAGATGGTGATATTCCAGGATCTGCTGCCTCAGGGCTGCCCTTTCTGTATCAGGGAGACTGGGCTTGCTCCCTTGATGTGAAGGATGTCCACCTGCACATCCAGGTGCATGCCTCCCACAGACAGTACCTAAGATTTCATTTCCAAGGGACACACTTCCAGTTCTAGTCCTTGCCTTTTAGCTTGTTTTTGGCCCCTCTGGTGTTTGCCGAATGCCTGCTAGTAGTGGCAGCTGCCCTCAAATGGGAAGGACTCTATGTCTTTCCCTATCTGGATGACTGGCTTCTCAAAGCCCAGTTCAGGGAGTACCTTTTACAGACTCTGGAACATGCCTCCTGCCTATTCCAGGATCTGGGCATTATGGCCAACCTGCACAAGTAAATTCTGACCCCTGTCAGCACCTTCAGTTCATAGGATAGTCCTGGATACCTCTTAAAGCATGGCCTTCCTGCTCCAAGGCCAGGCAGATTGCCTTATAGCTCAAGCCAACCTGCTCTACAACAGCTGCTATGTCTCAGCCAGAATATTCCTCTAGCTTTTGGGTGGAATGGCTGTAGCCATAGTCACAGTGCCCCTAGCCAGACTGCACATGAGGATCCCTCAATGGACACTGAGGGTCCAGTGGGACCAGCTTACCGATGACCTTGAACAACCAATCCTGGTCTCCTCTCCAGTGAAGACAGTTCTAATTTGGTGGATGGAACCCACCAACCTGTTAAGATGGGTTCCTTTCCTCATTCCTTCCACTCAGCAAATTCTCAGAACCAATGATTTGAGATGTAGTGGGGGTGCACATCTAGAGCCTCAACAAACACAAGGGATCTGGTCCCATCTGTAATCCTCACTCCACATTAATGTCCTGGAGATGTGGGCCATTCTTTCTGCCATGTAGGCCTTCTAGACTCAGCTATCTCCAGGTCTTTTGTTAGTGCAGGAGGAGGAGAACATCAGTGAAGTCCACAATATCCACAAATGTGGGGGCACTCACTCATACCCCCTCTGCAGGGAAACAATGATAGTCTCATATTGGACTCTGGATCAGGGTCTCAAACTGGTGGCCATCCATGTTTCTAGCATTCAAAACATGCTGGCAAACACCCTAAGTTCATGACAGTCAAAGGCACATGAATAGGAGCTTATGACCTCAGTAGTAGAAGACCTGTTTGACAGGTGATTTCATCCAGAGCTGGACCTTTTTGCATCCCCACTCAATGCAAAACTGACACTCTTTTGCTTGGTCCTAGAGTTTTCTGGTGAGGTGTATTGCCCTTCTCTTGTAAAGGGAGATTTATTTATGCATTTCCTCCCTTCCCCCTACTTCAAAGGGTTCTGATCAAGCTCCAGAAAAAAAAGGGCCACAATGATCCTCATAGTCCCGTTCTGGCTTCATCAAATCTGGTCCCCCTTGCTGTAATAGCTGACATTGGAACTTCCAGTACCTCTCTGTGCAGCAGCTTGCTCTCCCAGAACTAGGGCACCATGGTCCATCCAGACCTCAAATCTTCACATCTTCACTTTTGGCTCCTGAGGACATAGCCATGGCTCCCAAGATGGTAGATGCCCTTGTGACAGCTACGAAGCCTTCCACAAATGCCACTAATTTTATGAAGTGGAAACGCTTTGCACTGTGGGCTGCTTCACATCAGCTTGATCCCTGCACTTATCTAGTGAATCAGATTCTGGAGTACTTGCTGTCCCTTCCAGACTCTGGTCTGAGGTACACCTCTCTTCAGGTGTACATCAGGGCCATCTTTGCCTTCCATGTGCCTATTGATGGAAGTGCGGTAACACAACTGGAGGTGTCCCATGCATTTCTGAGAGGCATTCTGCACTTGAAGCCTTCTATCAGCAAACCAGTCCTGCCTTGGGACTGTAATTTTGTGTTGGAAAAATATACCTTGGCCCCTTTAGAGCCAGCTACAACATGCAAACTACACTTTCGGTCATGGAAAGCATTATGTGTAGTCTCTATTACTTTTGCTCAAAGAATTTCAGAGCTGCAGGGCTTCATGCACAAACAGTCTTATTTGGTTTCAAATGAAGATGGTGTTTTTGTGTACTAATCCTAAATTTCTTCCTAATGTGGTGTCCCAGTTTAATTTAACTTTTGGAAACTGCAGATGTATATATACATTGAGAATCTGTATACATTCAAAAATATTCAGCACTCAAAGAGTTATTCATACATCTTCCTCTTTATTACTCAAAGCATGCCAATCCAGAGGAAACATTACTCTACACTTTAGATGTGCATAGAACTATGCGTTACTATACTCATCATATGAAGGACTGTAGAAAGTCCAAACAGTTGTTTGTTTCTTTCACTCCTGGGAAAGAGGGTGCCCCTGTTTCAAAACAGTGCTTGTCCAATGGTTGGTCAACTGTACAGTATCACCTATTGCTACTGGAAGTATGTTAAGGACCTTTCTTACAGGGAGAGGCATCACCAGTAGAAAACAGGAAGTTGTTATCCTTCTGTACAAACAGTTGGTGAGACCCCATCTGGAGTTCTGCATCCAGTTCTGGAGACCACATCTCCGCAAGGACATAGACAGGATGGAGGCTGTTCAGAGGAGGGCAACAAAAACCATGCTGGGTCTGCACCAGAAGATATACGAAGAGAGATTAAAGAAGCTTAATATGTATACACTCGAGGAGAGAAGGGAGAGGGGGGACATGATAGAGACTTTCAAGTACATCAAGGGAATCAACAGAGTCCAAGATGGTAGAATCTTTCAGAAAAAAGATGTGCAAGAACAAGGGGGCACAATTTGAAGATAGAGGGGGGACGGCTCAAAGGTAATGTGGGGAAGTATTTTTTCATCGAGAGGGTTGTGGATCCATGGAACAGCCTTCCTGAGGAGGTAGTGGACTCAAAAACAGTGAGTAAAGTTACCAACAGTCCCTATTTTCCCAGGACAGTCCCTATTTTAGGCAACATGTCCCAGTGTCCCCACAAGTTTTGCAAAATGTCACTTTTGTCCCAGTTTTTGGTTACTTGTCCCAGTTTTGTCCCTTTTTTTTCTGCTGCCTGCTAATCTGTGAGCGACAGTTATTTCAGCACCACTGTGGTGCTGCTCGGGCTGAACAGCAGTTTGCCACTTCAACCCCTGTGCCTGTATTGCACTGCAAGCCTGTCAGTTAGAGCACAGTAAAGCATGTTCCTTCCTGTTAGATTAGACTGGGTAGTAGTGCAAACAACCACATGTGAATGTCTGCCTGCCAGCAGCTGAGAGGGACTCCAGATAGAGAAGAGACCGGCAGCAGGGAACTAAGGTACCCAAACCTGATCAGCTGTAGGGAAGTGTGTGAAAACAATCTGGTGTGGTGGTGGGAGTCACTGAAGTGAAGTTTGCTCAGCAAATGGGGTGAGCATAAGTGGGCTGGATGGGACTGTCAGGAGGAGCAATACATGCAGCTTAAATGTCTGATCACAATTTAATGCAGGTTTGTTTTCAATGAACTTTCTGTATATCATGGTTTGGAAATTGCTGCAGCAGAATGATGTGTTGTTTTAATCTGAATGTTTGCTACTGGTGTTACTGTGGGGCAGCATGGCCAGAGCAAGCAGCGAAATTTAACTGATTATGAACAGTGCTGACTGCGAAGTGATATGGTGGTGGGGGGTCATGGTCAGGATGAACCGTCCCAGTTTTAAACCTCAGTAAGTTGGTAGCTTTAACAGTGGGGGAATTCAAAAATACATGGGACAGACATAAGGTAATTCTACAGTGGGATAGGAGGAAGTAGGCTGTTGATTAACCAGAATCTGTTGCCTAGGCATTTGAAGGGCAGTGGCAGAATGGGTGGGCCAAGCAGTCCTTATCTGCCGTCAAATTCTGTTTCTATGTTTCCTGGCATTGTTCGTGGTCACTCCACCAGCGACATGGCCACTTTGACTGCCTTTTTCAGGAACGTGTCAGTGGCAGACATTTGTAATGCTGTTACTTTATTTTATTTCATGTTTTTATTTATTGATTCTAGGATTATTCAATCTTTGAGCTAAAAGCTCATTTACAAAGTTCTGTGACAGGGAAAAAACAGGGTAAACAAAAAATACACAAATTCCAATAATTACATAAAAATTTCAGTAAGATACTTAACAACAATTAGATTGCATTCATTACATACAAGACAGTTGCTCTTTGTTACAGAGCATACACTATATATAACAGTGAACTAAGGTTATCAACAGTACAGGCTCTCCAGGAATCATTATAGTTTGGAGGTAGAAGAAGAGGTAGTAGTGGTGAATAAGGTCAAGGGGGAGACAGACAAGTAAGGCTAGGTGTAGCTGAGCTAGGTCCTTCTCAGTGTGCGCAGGTAGGAGAGAAGGAACAGCTAGAGGTAAGCATTGTCTAGGATTAAGGTGGATAGATTAGTAACTGCAGTTACACTTGGCATTGTTGCTCACCAGGAGGGCCTTCGGATTGGTCTTAAACTGGCCAAGCTGGGAGTAGTCCAATAGGTCAGGGTAGAATGAGTTTATCCATATAGGAGCTTTATACCCAAAGAATTGCTGACCTTGGGAGGTCCAGTGAAAAGGGACATTCGCCACCCGATTTCCCTCACTTCTGGTAGCTCTTACACTGTTGTTGGAACGCAGGAGGTTTTGTAGCCCAGGAGTGGTGAGACCCATAAAGGACTTTTTGGCAATCAGACAGGTTAAGTATTTGAGTCTATCATTTAGGTTGAGCTGTCCAGTATGTGAATATAGCTCTCAGGTATACAGTAACCAATGGGCCCCCTAGAAGAAGCCTACAAGCTTTGTTTAGGGCCAGCTTAATGCTATATAGGGCCGTGTCAGTTGTAGCACCATATACTATGAGACCATAGTCGATAACTGATGTAACAAAGCTGATCACAGCAAGTCTGATGGCTTCATTAGTAAGACAGTGCCTATGTTTGTATAGGATACCAATTCTGACGTTGACATTTTTGGTAACCTGATTAATGTGTTGAACATAGGATAGGGAGCAATCAAGGGTGACCCCTAAGTATTTGAACACGGGGACCATTTCCAGAACTTCATTTAGGTTGTTTCGAATCTGAAATTGGTAGGCTCTGTTTTTGTTCTAAGGGGAAACAAAGAGCATTGTCTTTGCCTTCTTGTAGTTGAGAAGTAGCTTCTGCTTCCAAAACCAGGATTCAAATGCTGCAAAACTAGTTTGCAACTGTCCCTCTAGGTCAGCAGGGTGGTGTTGGCTCGAGAACAGCACAGCATCATCAGCATATAGTAGTTTGGCCAAGGCAGGCCAGGGGGAGTTTGTTTAGAAATATGCTAAATAAGAGGGGGCCCAGGTCTGAGCCCTGGGGTACCCCTGTTGTGACTGAACACTGGTTGGAGATGTCATGTATTTTGATGTGCTAGGTACGTTCACATAGGTAGCTACTGAACCATTTATCTGATACTGGGGATAATCCAGTGGAAGACAGCTGGTTTAGCAGAACTCCATGATAGACTGTGTCAAAGGCCTTTGTTAAATCAATAATCATGGCCCTGACTATATGGCCCCTGTCAAATGCTTTGTGGATGAAGCTAATAAATTCTATGAGTTCAGAGGATGTGCTGTGCTGCTTCCTAAAACCATGTTCTCTGGGCATAAGAGCTTAAATTTGTCTAGGTGTTCAACAAGCTGGTTACTGACTACTACCCTTTCAAGTGTCTTAGAAAGGGGGGGGAAGTAAGGAGATGGATCGATAGTTTGAGGAGTTGGTCCGAGCTCCACTTTTGAAGACAGGGGTAGCTAGGGCTTTTTTCCACAATTTGGGGAATTTGGTGGTGATTAATGACAGATTGAATATGTGGGTTAGTGGGTGAGTTACTTCATTGAAGGCAAGGATGAGCAGTTGAGGTCAAGGAAGTCATTACTGAACCTTGATTTGCCTATGGCTCTTAAAATATACTTTTTGGCCTCAGAGATTGATCTTTTTTTTAAAGTAGAAGGGCAGTGGCACGGGGTTCTGAGATTGATCCTCATCTACGGACTTTAGGTCTCTATGGGGGATTTGAAAGTCGGGCGGGAGCAGCCCACTGAGGTCTGTGAAGGTCCTACTGAAGGTGTCAACGATTACTTTGGGGTCATGGGTCAGGATACCGTTAATGTTGATCACGGAAGGGGGTGTTTTGTTTGGTTTCCCAGTTAGGTTTTTCTATGTTCTCCAAAAAACTATGGCTTCCCCCCAGGAGTTTTTTAGGTCCTGTCTGAAATTCTGGCTTTTCACAAAGTGGTTGGCTCTAGTGCAGTTGTTGCAGGCAATTTTATAGATTAGTGTATCCTGGGGAGAGCCAGTGTTCTGGGCCCTGCACCAGAGGTTATCCCTATATTTCATTAGTTGGATAAGGAAGGGGGTGATCCAGGACTTGACTGTGCCCTTCACTTTTCTTTTTTTTAAAGGGGGCATAGATGTTATAAGTCCCATTAAAAATGTTAATTAAGCACATGATTTGATAGATAGGAGACCAGTTCTGGTGTATGAGGTGGGACTTGAATTGTTCTTGTTGACCAGGTTTTAGAACTCTTGATGTTATTGTTCTGGGGGTGATATTGGGTAACTTGTTAGCCCATCTGCAGAGGAATGGGGACAGGTTGCTTATGCAATCAGGGAGGACTGTGGTGCCTAGTAATCTTTCAGGGTGGTTGGTGATCAGCCAATCAAGTAAGGTGCTGGTACCAGATTGGTGATTTATGCAGGTCAGGGAGTTGATAAGTTGTGTCAAGCCAAGTGAAGAGTTATCATCCTTGTAGGGTGCTGCCTCAGGGGATAGCCAGTTTATGTTAAAGTCCCCAAGGATGAGTATTTCAGAGTCATTCTGAAGGCTAGTAAGGTAGTCAAGGATGGATTTTAAGCCTTTAGGCTGAGCTTTAGGGGGGATATACATGGTGACAACTGTGAGACACTGGAGTACTGTCCACACCTTTACCAAGTACTACAGTTAGGACATTGTCTCTATGCATAGAGTCAATTTCAGCCTAGCTGCTCTACAGGGCCTACTTTCCTAGTCTCTTGGATTCCTACCACCCAGACTACATTTCTTGATGTCAGAACTGCTTGGAGCTTGTTTCACAGGAGTGGCCTGCTGCAAGAGAGACCTCTGAAGTTAGATATTACAGTTCAATGTCCTGCACAGCCAGTATAATGTTATGCTTGTGCAACTGTGTTAGTTTGGTTTTGGCTGTTCGCAGTCTCTGTTCCTGAGGAATTACCACCCTGTAGGGGTACGAAAGGCAAGGAAACCTCAGAGAGGGTTCCACCCCTAGAGGTGTAGGGCAATTCCTGTGGCTAAAGATACCTTAGGAATCCTCCTAAGGAGAGAGTGCTGCCACTGGAGGAGGAGGAGGGGAGGATGGTGGGGCAAAGAAAAAGTACTTCACAATGAGCTGAGAGCAACTGCTAATATAGTTCAGGAAGTGGGAATGGCTGGCTGCTTGGCCATCAAACTCCAGGCATAGCCTTTCCAATTCAATGTCCTGCGCAGCCAGTATAGTGTTATGCTTGTGCAACTGAGTTAGTTTGGTTTTGGCCATTTGCACTCTCTATTCCAGAGGAATTACCACCCTGTAGCGGTACGAAATACAAGGAACCCTCAGAGAGGGTTCCACCTCTAGAGGTGCCATGGGACAATTCCTGTGGCTAAAGGTATTTTAGGAGTCCCAAAAAGAAATGTAGTACAATCATATCCCAAAGAATGGGATGACACAAAGCTTATGAGCAAGCAGTAACTGAAACGTAGGAGCAATAACTGTAACATAGTAGTAGAGAAGCAAAGACAATTTGATAACGTAATGAGATGCTCAGTTTGATAATGTAATGAAATGCCCAGGATTGCATTGAATGATACTAATGGTTTGTGTTGAGAATGAGGGGATCCTCTAAGGAGAAAGGGAATGGCAGGACATCCTCCACCTCCATCCAACAGTGGAACCTTCCTAAAGAAACTAGGGGACACTACTGTGCTAACAGTTATGACCTGAGACAACAGAGGAGAGAAAAAAACCCTATGAGGAGGAAATCTCTGGGGATCTAAGGCCTAGGTCACCTTCCCTCCAGGCTTGGAATAGTTTATTTAGTGATGGCTCTGCATCTGCAATTTGGAAAACATAATTAAAGGGAGGTGAGAAATATTCCAATTTGGAGGAAGGCTCTCACTCAAACCCTCTAGTGGGAATGTCTTGGAAAGTTGTGAGAAAACTCTACAACAATATGTGCAACCAAGGCAGAGGAGGAGAGCAATGACTGCTGAGGCACTCACCTGGCCTACCCACCCTAAACTCAAACCAAGTGAACCAGAGGCAGTCATAGGGAGAATGCAGTGAAGGTGCCTTGCTAGGCAAACCACTAAAGTCAATGGCTAACCTTTATAGTGGAACACCAGAGTCAAAGGAGATTGTCATAACCACTCTTCACCACTAGTCTTAAATTGTACACCAGGAGCTGCTGTCATGTAGCAAGCAGATAAAGCCAAGCCCGGGGTGAGGACATTCCCAGCTATGGGCCAGGTGAGAAGGATCCTGCTCCAAGTTGGACACGCTCAGGTGTTGGCAGTTGTCAAGTCCTTGTTTTACCATCTGAGGACTATAGCCAGGATAAAGCACCTTGTTTCTCACGATGACCTTCCTGTACTGGTCCATGCCTTTGTTTCCTTGAGTTTGGATTACTGCAATGCTCTATATCTAGAGTTGCTGGGGGTGGACCTCTGCCACATGCCGCTGGTGCAGAATGCGGCAGCCAGGTTGTTGACTGGGCTATCAAGGTCTTGCCATATCACACCCATTCTCCGCAAACTGCACTGGCTGCCAGGGCATTGGAGGATCACCTTCAAGGTCACATTGCTGACCTATAAAACCCTACATGGACATGGACTGGGCTCCTTTGGCCTTACCACCCTCTCCGCTCACTCTGTTCCGCCGATGAGGGATTGCTAGAGATACTCACGGTTCGCCTTCAATTGTCTGGGACCAGAACTTTTTCTTTTGTGGCTCCAACCCTGTGGAATTCTCTACCTCATTGGATTAGGGAGTGCCCATCCACAGAATCTTTTAAAACTGCTTTGAATAGTTTTTTGTTTGTTTCAGCCTTTGATTAGTTAAACTGTGCTAATTTTTATCTGTGTTTATTTTAACTTCTATTTATAGTAATGTTATGTTTTTAAGTGTCTGCGCTTTGGCATTTGAAAAACACGAAAGAAATAAATTTGACTTGACTTGACTTAATGCAGAGCGAGACTGTCGGCTGCAGGGACCTGCACCAGAATAGAATGGCTGGCATGCCCCAGAATTAGATTGAGAGCTGAGAAGCAGGTGAGCTGATTGAGCACGGTGTGCAGATCATAATGAGCCGACAGTGCTGAGAACCTGCAAGGTCAAAAGCAGATTGAGTGCAGCAGACATCCCAGAGGCTGAAGTCGAGAGCATGCAGTAGGCGTGAGCAATCAATTGCATAAGCAAGCGTGGACCTGTACGTAGGTCAGTAAACAGAGGAGTAAGTGGACCTTCACATAGGTCTGCATAATGTAGTAGCAATGAAACAGCACTGAATAGTGGGGCAAGCCAGATAGACATTTAAAAGCCAAATCAAGGCGACAAATACTCTGAGGATTTTCAGCAGCAAAGGCAGGATTTAGAACAGAAATAATGAGCCAAATGGGGCCACAACTCCCCAAACACTTCCCAGTCCCCACCATAGGACAAACAAGAAAGTGATGGAAGGCTAAGAACCACATGCAGATATAAAGCTAATTTAACAGCCTCAGCAGGAGCTTTTTTAGCTGACCTCAGAGTATAACAGAGTGAATAAATATAAAAGCAATCTCCATATGGAGTACACTGAGTTGTAACTGCAATAAACATAAATAAGGAGACAGTGCTCTGAAAGCAGGTGTAGTGAGGCAGTGCAATGAAGCTGTTACAATGAGGTAAGCAGAATAAGAGAGCATGATTGAGCTGCATAGCTAGGTTCAGTGTAAGACTTAGTCAGGTGAAATCAATTGAGTATGCAACATGTAGCAGCTATGGTTGAGCTGAAACACACAAATAATGATTGCAGTTGCATCACAGTAGTTTGAGAGTTGAGTGACTGAAAGCAAGTAGTAGGAGCTCTGGAGCAATATGCTAGGAGTTTAGAAACAGAGCCCCAAAAACTAAACAAAACTGAAGACACACAAACACAGAACAGGAAACAAAGAAAGAAGCAGCACACATGCAGCCAAAGGCAAAATACAAACCAGAAGCAGGAAAATGAACACAAAATCCATCAAAGACAAGCAGGAGCAGCGGGGGGGGGGGAGAGCTCAGTCAGCCCTGCAGGCCCCAATATGCTCAGAGGACAGACAGACAGAGCTTTTGGCTACAAAGAAAAAGTGTTTCACAATGAGGCTGAGAGGAACTGCTTATATAGCTCAGGAAGTGGGAGTGACTGGCTGCTTGGCCACTGAACTCCAGGCATAGCCTTTCCAATTATGTAAGAACTTACTGTAACAGAAGATCTGAGAGGGGATCTCTTACAGCAGGCCATGCCATCCCTCCTTACTTCCCACAGGACTTGGGAGATTTTCCTGTGTTTGTACCTCTTTCTCCATTCTTTTATTTTGGTAGAAACCTTCAGTCCCTCCTTGGTTCCCTCTGCTAGGACTAAGTGTTTTATGGTCACCGTGGGTAACTGAGGAGGGCGTGAGCTGGTCACTTTTAAAAAAAATAGGTTGACATCGGCATATGATGTCATAGTTGCTAGCCCCCTAGAAGAGTGCTATTTAGAAAGGTTTCTGAATGGTCCTTGTGCCTTACGGCTATAGTTCCATAGGTGTGGCCTGCTGCAAGCGATCCCCTCACAGATCTAATATTACAGTAAGTTCTTATATAACTTTATTTTCCCTAGTGACACCCACTACTGTGACCTTTATCTTAGGCAAGGGTGGATCTACGTGCCTAAAAGAAGGAAGTTGCACAGATTTTTGTTAGCATACAAGAGTGTAATGGGCCAAGTACCAGAATACCTGAGAAACAGATTATCTCCTAGGAGAATCAGTTACACTTTGAGGAACTTGAGTTTATGACAAATGGTGGTACTAGGAACAAAAACTCAAAGGTCTAAGTACTTTTTTAGTTAGTATGTATCCATCTTGTGGAATCAACACCCAGTTAAATTTAGATCACTGGACTTAAAACCTCCCTCAGTTACAGTTCGAAAACTCTGTTTTTGAACCCAATTTTAGTACAGGGAGATTGTTGTAATGCACTTTTAATTTTTACATATCTTGTTTAGATTAATTGTGTAATTCTGTATTTTTGTAATTATGTATGCATGTTATTTTAGATGTGTGTTTGTTTCATGCTTCATTCAGGCCACCACTGTAAATGAACGAAGCTCAATGGACACTATACATGATGACAATGCACCACATAACCCTGGCACACTGGCATTGCTACACCCAAAACCCATGGAGCGGAGCCCGTATGGCGTGCACCATCAGTGCACACAACATGATCATAACCCAATCCCCTAACTGTGCAATGAGTACCATGCCCGGGGAGGGCTGGGGGTGTAGCAGCAATACGAGACATTTTCCAAGGTGCTTAGAGCTGTCCACAGGGGTGCAGAGGAGGTTGCAGGTTACTGTAGGCTGGACCCTGCCATAACCCACTGCATGCCCCCACAGACAAGACCCACCAGTCATGGTGTGGCATGGTGATAAGTCATCATGCTGCCCCAGCCCAGTAGCCTACTGGGGTGGTGACAAGGTGGTGGAACTGGTGGTAATCAGAAGTGCAGGACACAGTGCCCTGTGCCAGTGCGCAATGCTCTGGCCACACGCCCAGTACACATGCAACCCCTCCCCCAGTGACATAACACCCTCACCAAGAAGGAGCATTCACCCCACAGCTCTGACCCCAGAACACCCCCCAACAGGAGCACCATTATTGTTGCCCATCAGTATGTCATCTAGCACAGGCTGGTACACATTGCAAACCCCCCTCCCCACACACACCCAGCCCCATTGCTGGTATGTGTGCCCCTGTGCACCAATATCCCACTCCCAATCCCCTGTACCTGCCAGTCAGTGCCGCTCCTGAGATAGCCAGTGGCACAGCCCTCCACTCACAAACACGGCTACTGGCCATCTGACAAATGTGGGCACACATCATCTGCGCACCCCTGTGTATATCAAATGGCCAGAAGCTACACCAGTGAGTGGTGGGCCATGCTGCTGGCCATCACAGGAGCAGCACCAGCACAAAGGTATGGAGAAAGGGGGGTGTGTGCGGTGCCATGGGAAGGGGGGGCTTGGTGCCATGTGGTGGGAACACCAGCCAGCAGACATGCCAGTTGGGGTGACCATGGGAAAATGCGGTGTGGGTCCGGGTGCCTGCAGTGGGCATTCATGCACCCAGACCCACACTTATCTGCACAAGGGATCCACTTTCAGCCCAGGACAGGCAATTCAATTGGATGCCATCCTGAGATCACAACTTCACCCCCTGGCACCATGCAGAATCCGGAC
Source organism: Neoceratodus forsteri (assembly GCA_016271365.2). NCBI lineage: Eukaryota > Metazoa > Chordata > Ceratodontiformes > Ceratodontidae > Neoceratodus > Neoceratodus forsteri. Next base: position 153,437,580 of record CM028133.1, read on the forward strand.
TGCAGGAGGAGGTGAGCCCATGGACAGGTGTGCATCCATTGTGCATACCCCTGGGTGTGCACCTGTCCACAGGTGTGGACCTATGCGGGCGGTATATGCACCGCTGGTGTGTAATTCCTGCCCATTCATGCATTGCGGCCAATGGCTGTAACCCTAAATAAATGAAATGAAATAACTCATTAGTAATGAAACCACCAGTACATTAAACAAGTCATGCCCACTCACATGTGAAGGTCAATTGTGTATACTGAGTTATGTTATGGTATAGACAGTTTATATAAAACATCAATTTAAAAGTTATACATTTTAAACCTGATAGTTGTGTGAAAATATACTTGTTTTTCTTAGAGTTTGCTAGCTGACTTCAAGAAACACAAGGCTATTGTTGTTATACTATCAATGTTGTTAAAGCTGCTCTCTAATTTGCACTGCTTAGGTTGACAATACTGGTTGTCTAATACAGAATCTAATATGTACATAAATGTTTAACTTGAATTTTGGAATAGTATTAAACAGTAGCACAACTGTTGCAAAATGTTATTTTAACAAAAGTTAAAGATAGTAGAAAAAATATATATATTATATATATATTTTTTTTGTATGGCAAAAATCAGTTTAATGCATCAGTTGGGGTTGTTCCACAGAGACAAAAGTGAGGAAATTCAGTGTTAGGGTTGAAAACCCTAACTGCACATTCCTCACCACCCCCACCACCACACACACACACACATACATGCAAGTGGGGAAGGACCAAGGCAACACAACCAGTCACACACAACCAGCAGGAGGTGTATACCTCTGTTACCATAGCAAGTAGGTAACAAATCTAACTTCAGGTAACATACAGTATTTCCAAACTTGTTTCACAAGGTTAGTTCACCTGAAAGTGAAACAAGGTGGCACTAGCGAAAATTGTGTACCTTGCTACATTTTCGACATATGGGTGGTAAAAGGCATCGTGGGCTTCAAAATGTTAGTCTATGGGAAATTGCTCAATTTCAGAACAGTGTAACTTTGTCATGCTAAAGTATTATCGCACCAAAACAGGAGAAGGCACATATGTGGGACCAGGGCTTGTCACCCTACAAATTTCAGTCCAAAGGACCCAGTCATTTGCTTGCAGGATGAAGGCAAAAATGTGCAGTCAAAAGGAGCATACTTTCTCAAAATACTGTTGCTTTTTATAAAACGTTCTTTATTTAGTATAGTTTTCCGGGCCGAAACCCTTACAGGTTACATAGACAACAGACATGTCATATCCATACAGCCTGATTCACTACCATTATTATCACTAGCCAAGAAATCTAAAGAAAATTGTACAGTACATAGATTGGATTCATGTTATAATAAGTTACAGTGTCTTAAATATTCCTCCTTAAAACATTTTTGATGTACATCTTGTAATATCCCTCACTTCCATTCCCAGACTAATTTCTCAAAAGATGTTCCATCATATAGTAAGGAAGATCAATTGGGGGAGGAAGAAAAAGAAAAGAAGAGAAGGGGCAGATAAAGGGGAGGAGCACTGGAAGTGGGGAGGTCCCAAATGAGTAACAATGAATCAATATAACGAAAGAACCACAGTCCTCCCACCTATATTCTATACAAGTCTCAGTCTATACCCATTCCTCATCCCTTCAGGGAACAAACTCCAGTCTTCTCGCTGCCATGTAGAGAACCCAACGCCTCCACAAAATCTCAAAGGCCAGTATTCTCTTGTTGAGCTTGGCGGTCATTGATTCTAATCTATATACATCCATCATACGGTCTTGCCACATGATTAAAGTAACCTTCCTGGTGGACAGCCAATTGCTGGTAATCACCTTTTGAGCCACCAGAAAAAAGATTTTTAAGAACTTAATCATCAGGGGGGTTCGTAGTTCCTTAGGTATTTTTAGGAAAAAGTAGCAGAGGGAGGATAATCCCAATTGAGAATCTATGATTTCCCCTAAAGCCTGCCCTAGAGCTTGTTTGAAGGCATCCAATTCTGGACAATCCCAAAGTAGGTGGACCAAGGATGTGGGTGAAACCCTGCAGTTCCTCCAACAAGCCGCCGAGGTTAGGGTATGGCACGTAGATTGGATAGCAGGGGATCGGAAAAAATGGGCAAAAATTTCCAGGAAAACTCCCGCCAACTTCCCGAAGGATACCCCAGTGAATTCTTTCCTGGGTCCAACCCCATAAATCTTCTGGAATCAAAAACCCTGAGGTCCTTTTCCCAGGCTTTCCTAATATGATCTGTGGAGTCGCCCTTCCAGGATAATAATGCCTGGTATAGTTTAGATATTATATGAGCCTTAATCGGGTCGTTATCTATTGCCCTTTTGAGTAAGTAAGCAAATTGTGGAGGTGAGGAGCTCCCCGATTTAAATTGTGTTATCATGTTGCTTAATTAATTCCTTATCTGAAAATATCTGAATCTATCCTGCCAGCTGATTCCAAATTAATTAACTAGTGCCTCTAGCGGGAGTATCTTATCTCCGTCTAGGAAGTGCCAGATCAGATGTAAGCCCTTTTCCTCCCATCTTTAAACCCACATCCCATTTGTTGGGGGCAAGAGTTCAGGTATGGAACCGAAGAGGCAAACAACTCCAACTCTTAGCCTTCCTGTCCCTAGAGTCTCATATCATACCCTAGAGTGGTGGCTGTGAACGGGTTTCCTCCTGCTTTCCCTTCTGTCTTAATAGCAAGTCATTCATGTTCTTACATGATATGCCTCACCTAACTGCAGGTCCTTCCATTTGGCTGAATATGTCTGGTTCAACCAGTAGAAGGCAGTCGCAACTGCGCTCAAGTAGTAGTATAATTTGAAAGTCGGCAGTGCCAAGTCACCCTCTGATTTGGAAATCTAGAGCACTGAAAGGCGGACTCTAGGTTTGTGTGTGCCCCAGATATGTAGCACATTGTCCTATTCAAGGAGAAAAAATGCATCTGGGATAGGAATAGGCAGAGACTGAGCCAAATACACAAATTATGGGAGTACTGTCATCTTATCCCTCTATTTTCTGTATCATGGGCATAACAACTGGGCCCCATTTATCAAGTTCTGCTTTATTTTCCCCATTAACGGCACATAATTTAAAGTGTACAGCTGGTCCTTCTGATCACATAGATGAACCCCAGGTATCTGAACCAGGGTGTATCCCATTTAAAGGGGAACTTCTCCCTGGCCCGCCTGAGGGATCATAATGTATCTTTAGGAACTCTGTTTTAGTCATATTGATTTTATATCCAGCCAGACTTCTAAACATTGATAACTCAGTCCATAGATGAATTAATGTACTTTCAGGATCTCTGAGATAAATCAACAAATCGTCAGCATATAAACCCAAGCTTATGTATGTCCCCCAAATCCCAACCCTCACCAGTTCCTTCATCCTTAGAGCTTGGGCCAGGGCTCCAGATACAATGCAAAGAGGAGGGGGAGAGAGGGCATCCTGTCACGTGCCCCGCAGTAAATCGATTGGAGTGGAAGTTTTCCAGTTAATCTTTATATATGCCTTCAGACTAGTATAAATGCTCCTCATGACCGCTAAATGATTCAGGTAGTCCAAAGGCCTTAAGTACCAACCCAGAAATTTCCATGCCACTCGGTCAGGGCTTTCTCCGGCGTCAAACTTAGAACTAAACTGGGGCCCCAACCGGCGAAGCATGGTATATTATTTTGTAGTGATCTTTAAATATTATCTTGGGTCTGCCTGCCGGGATAAATCCTGTCTGATCTCCATTAATTAAGTCTGGTAAAGCTACTTTTAAGCAGTTCACCAATATTGAGGTAAATAGCTTATAATCGATATTCAAGACTGAGACAGGATGGAAAGCACCACACTGCATGATATCCTTCCGGGCTTAGGACGCTCAAAATGATTGGCGTAATTCCAAGAACCGGGACTGATTCCCAGAGTGTACCTCTTACATGCCTCAATAATGGTTCTACGATTTCCTGGCTAAAGAATTAAAAAAATTCAGGCGTGTATCCATCTGGACCCGGGGATTTTCTAGTTTTAAATTTCTTGATCTCCGAAGTTATTTCTGAGATGAACAGGGGGGCATTAAGAATCTCTCTCATTTCCTTGGTTAAGCTCGGTAAGTTTAGTTTGGCCAGATAAGTATTGATTTGCCCCTTGTCTGGGTTTTGTTCTGAGGCATATAGTCTCGTATAGAAGTCTCTAAATCCATTTAATATTTTTCCTGGGGTTTTTAATAATTGACCTGATATCGGGTCTCTTTTTCGAGTAATCATGGATTTAGCAGTATGTTGTCGTACGGTCGGGCTAAGAGTCATCTATGCTCTGGGTCCAGTTTCAAAGTACTTCTAGGCGCAAACATTTTAAGGCTTGTTCTGTCTTAATATCTATTAGCTTCTGAATTTTCTGTTTGACCATTAGGATGTCTTGGGTTAGAGAGCTGTCCCCTCTGCCAACCTACCCTGCAGTTCCAACAATTGATCCTGAAGTGCTGCTAACTGCTGATTCTGTTGTTTTCAAAGTGTGTTGCAAATTTGATACAGTCTCCCCTAAACACAGCAGCTTTCACCATGTCCCATAGTATCCCACTTGGTATCTGAGGTGTACTATTGTCTCTGCCGAATTTGCATCAGCCTCTTTTAGCCATGTTCATGAAGTCTTTTAGATTTAAAAATAGTTATTAAATTTCCAGAGATTGGCCCTCTCCCTCCTCCACCTCAGCTGCAACAGTACCTGAGAATGATCAGAGAGTACTGAAGGAATATGTTTACACTCCATAGCATGATCTTGATGTTCCCCTGACACCATTATGTAATCTATCCTAGCAAAGGAGCCGTGGGGGTGTGAATAGTGTGTATACTCCCATTTGTTCTTATTAAATATTCTCCAGGAATCCATCAAAAAAGTATCCCTGAGATGTTCCTTGATGAAACGACTAGCCGGGTTCATACGAAAAGCCTTCACACTGGATGTGTCCCTCTGGTCCCACACCTGATTCAGATCCCCCCTTCCACTATTAACATACCTCTTTGCTGCTCAGTTATTTTGTGCAGTAGGTGGCAAGGTCTCAGTAGTAGACCCTGAGGGTGCATAGAGGAAGCCAGCATGACTAGTGTTCCCTCCAGCCTCCCAGTAACAGTGACCAGCTGGCCTTCAGGATCTACATAGCTAATTAATTTTTGAAATTGCACGCCTTCAGGAATCAACACAGCTATTCCTCTTCTTTCCCCTTTCATATGAGGCAGTTATAACCTCTCGAACCCAAATGTTCTCAACTTTTGATGTTTTGACTTATTTAAATGGGTTTCTTGAAGTAAGATAACTGATGGTTTTTGTCTTTTAATCATAGATATTACCTTGTATCTTTTCACTGGGTTGTTTAAACCATTAACATTCTGGAAGAGGATTCTTAAACTGTTTCTATCCCCCATCTTTGGGCCGGAATTAGGACCCACTTCTAAAAATTGACCTCACCTCCCAATTCCCCCCATCACTGCCCTCCTCCCCTCCCCAGACACTGCGATCCACCATTTTGCCATAATGTTGTACTGTTGAAAAATGCCAGTGATTAAATCCAAGTACATTCAGAAGACAACAAATAACAAAGACATAGACAACATATACAATAACATTCTCAAGTGTAGGAGCCAACTGGGCAGTCCTGCAGCCGGATTCTGAACTATGTACAAATGCGCTTCCAAGGTAGGAGAGCAGAGCTGTCTGCTCTCTATTCATCTGAGTTGACATCAATCGGGTGGGAGGTAAAGGTGCCTCATATGATGCACGTTCCTCCTGGGTCTTATGTTGCAAAGGTCCTGGCCCATTGTCAGGGCGTGGTTTCACCAGCCATACCCCTAGTGACATAAGGGGCTCCATTCGAATAAACACTTCCCAATCAATATCAGGAAGGAGCTTGGTAACCATATATTCCCCCCAATCCCAGGACAAGATACCCTGCTGAGATCCTGTTTCCCTTCTGGCTTTTAGGTAACTGTTTAGTATAAATTTTATTTGGTTCAACCTTAGACTAAATTTTAACTTACAGTTGTTACATAAATGGCTCAGAGGGAACCTTCATGTCCTAAATCTGGGCTTGTAAAGTGTCAACATGCTCCTATTGTGTCTCTGCCCTGGGAGTCTGATAAATCATCCCCCATTGTATCCCTCCCTATCGCCACTCGTCCCTCCCCTTAATGTTTAGATTGAGACTTCAGGATCTGTAATAACCCCCCTCTTAACATTCTCTATTAGTTTAAATTATAAGATCCTTATTTCAGTAAGTCGAATTTTTTTAGTAAAATTTCCTGGTCGGGGAGGGAGATCACCTGATGGTTTCTCCCAACCATGCTTCCGCTTTCTCCGCTCAGTAGAGACATTCTAATGATTTCTCTTATAAGCTCCAAGCAGATCTTTAAGCCCAAATTATGTACAAGTACTTAATTTATTTACAAATATTTTGCTGATCCAGAGAGACATTTATTTAGTCATTTTGCCCTCCTAGATCATTTGATTACTCATATGCCTTTTCTACACCTTATTTTACTTTTTAATTCACCCGAGAGCCAGACAGAGATGGATGATTAAACCTAATATCAGCCAAGCCTACAGACTTAAGGCCTGGTAGAGAACTCTGGTGTAACCCCCCTGCAAATGGGGGTTCCCAAAAGACTTCCAGGAGCTTGCTTGAATGCTCCAAGCCTGAATGGTGTTTGGCGTTTAAGCCATTTATCAGTGAGTGTTTTTAGAGCCTCTGGTACTGTCTCTTTAAGAGCTGTCTGCTTGCAGACATAATTAGTTTATATGGGGGGACTGTGTGTTTCTTTGATTGAGTACCACTCAAGCTGCTGCCAATTCACTCCATTTTGCAGTCACTAGGGTGCAAAGGAACCTATCTGAAAGATGTAACTGTTTGCCAGAAATCATTTACAGTAATAATGAAATTACAGTTTGTCTAACCTGCTTTCTTTGCAGTCAGAACTGTCTGCCTAGTTCCCCATTCTGGTTTTGAACTGCTGAACTGGACCAATCAGTGTGGGGTAAGCTAGCTCTAAAATGGTGCCTAGGACGAATCAGAACTTGGACTCATAATCTGAGCCAGCCACAAAAGGATTGTATTATACAGTGACTCTGGGAGATGTAGTTTAGACTTCAGCGCCTTTTTGGACCAACAGCAGCAGTCTATTGTGAGTGACAGCCAATCCAGTCAAGAACTGGGAGGAACTCAAAGGAAGTGCCGGTTTTGTTGGTTGGAGTTTCAGTTGAGCTTTGGCAGTGAAGAAGGAAGGGCCCTGTGCTTTTCAGTGTGCAGTTTTAGTCAAAACGATAAGGCCCAGAGTTCCGGTCTGCAGCTTGTGTAACTGCTTGTTAGGACTGATCAGTCCTGTGAAAAGAATCAAAGGATATCTGAAGAGTAGAAACCAGGCTCACCCTGTAGAAGACTGGAGGAATTGCTGAAAATTGCACTCGGTCTGTCAGGAACTGAATCTGCTGTGTGTTCTCCCAGGTATTGTGCAGTAATTGTGATCGGATACAGATGCAGCCTGCCTGGTATAGTGCTTTTTATATAAATGTGTGAAGAGGTTTGTGTACCTCAAGTGAGCCCTGCTGACATTGAAGGACCCTATCTTATTTGGAGGTCGTGAGTACTAATTCAGGGTCGCCTCCTGTTGAATTGCCACATTAAATCCAAATGGAATTACTGTACTGCTGACTGTTTAATTCTCCTTTTCTCTGTGAAAGGGCCCCTACCAGCTGCCACGGTTTGGACTAGCCACTAGGGCTTGGGTACCCAGGGACAGTAACTGATAGGATAGGCCTGTGCACAGAGCCATAGGTAGATTATTAGAGTGATAAGCTAATTAACCTTGATTTCCCCTGTCCTTGTTATATCCCCCCAAATAAATCAGAGCTGCTTGTTTCAGCAAAGTTATACTGCCTGAGGTATTTGTCTATGTTAAAGTACTGTACTGTGATTGTTGCACTGTATCTTATTTCATAGGAGGTCCCAGTGCGGAACCAGTCCTGGGATAAGTGTATACTGTAAAGGTAATTCTGATGTATTGTGTGGGCCACTAGTGGGAAGAAAGGGGTTGCAGTGTCCCAGAGGGCTGTGACCAAGTTAGTTTAACTATTGTAAACCCTGACCTCTGGGTGGAGGCACCCGCCATTGGATCCAGGCCCCTCAACCTGTTAGTGGCAAATCAGGCAGGGGTAGTAGCCCTGGGATAGCGCCATCTGGGGTTACATCTTGGAGGCTCACCGCTGATTGTGTGTCCTCTAGTGGCCATATTTATGAACCACTGTTAAGAAAAAAAATGGGTACCCGACAGAAGTGGCTGTGCACCGGCTGGTGGAGTGGTGTACTGGGAGGAGATCGACCCCAAATGCTATGCTTATCCGGACATCCTCCTGGGTATCAATACGGACACTGTGCAGGAGTACTTTCCAAGGTGGAAGGTTTACAAACCCTGTGGTGGTGGGTCGGCATGCTAATCTGCTCACCCACACTTTCCTAGCCCTAGTAGAGTTTAAGAATCCCATAGATAGCTCCAAAGTGCCACAGACCATTACCCCAGAGGGAGCCCTCACTGCTTGGAGAGTGATAACTAAGGACAGTAAAGACCCAGGGGATGAGGCCCCCACCACTATCTGAAACTTTTGAGGAGAATTTGCTAAATGGTTGCTGGGGAAGGGAAACTGTGGAGGACTTGAAGAAACTATTCTTGCCACCTGGGGTGTTCCTCCCCAACACCTTCTCCAGCTCCAGTGCCCGTAATGGTGGCTGAACCAATGCAGACTCAATTTCTGCACCTGCCATTAGTCACGACTCTTACCGAAGGTTGAGGATCTTCTCGCACCCTCCCACCCCCAAGGGAGGATGACTGGGAGACCTGGATAGACTATGTTGCCCCAAGTGCTAGAATGGCAATGCTCGAAGCCTAAAAGCGAAAGAGGGTTAGTGAGGCCTCAGGGTCCCTGCCCCTGGCTACCATTCATGCTAAATGGGCCAGTAACCCTGAAGTGACTGCACAGGCCTATCTTGAGGCCCTGGAGAATGTGTATGGGAGCCCAGATTCTGATGAGGACCTATGGTGGAGAGTAAGAGGATGCACAACAGTACCAAGGGAGTTGTTGTCTGTGTATGTATCTCGGCTGAAAAATTGTTGCAAGAATGCCTCAGAAAGGTAGTTTGCCAGCGATTCAACTGGACCGAACCAGGCTGGACAGGATCCTTAAGTCTGCCCCTTCTCAGAACTGCTGTTGCTTCAGTTACGCCTGGCAGATCGACTGGAATCCCCACCCTCCCATGATGAGTTAATGAGAGAAATTCGAGGAGTTGAGAAAGACGACCTCGGAGGGACCTGCACCAATAGCTGCGGCTACGACCGGTGACTGAGGGTGACCCATCAAGTGAAGTTCAGGGGCAGAGGTTGGCAGTCAATGAGTGCTCTGACAAGGAAAAGATATGCCACAATGGGGCGAACTGTTGAGAGAGATCCGGAATTCAAAACAGTCCCTTTATGAAGGCCACGCCTGCAAGTACGGGCCCTGACCTATATCCGACTGCATCTGCTATGGGGTGGGGGTACCCACCCATGTATCTCCTGCTGATAACAGCTCCAAACTCAATTCCTTGACCATGGAAGTGGAGAAACTGATGAGATGTCTCCAAATGCTTATCACGCGAGACAGAGATGGCACCCAGGTTTCCAGTTAGTAATACCCCGCCCCTGGCTCCCAGTGTGGCGCCCCGGCCAGCTCAAACTCCAGAAAGTATGTTTTGCTATAATTGTGGGAAAGATGGGCACATGAAAAGGGAATGCCAGTCCCCAAAAGACACTGACAAAGTTGCATATAGGCTATGAGGAGAGCTTCGGAGAACAAATCAGTGGTTAAGAGGTGCACGAAATGATCCCAGTGAGGGCACCAAAAATGCTAACTCACGTCCTTTTGTGGCAAGGTCAGTTGCCCAGGCCCCACTATCGCCTCCAGACTGGTCCAGAATAGTGGGTCCCTCCATGGAGACCACTGTAAAGGTGAATGGAGTGTCTACAAGAGCTGTATTAGACAGTGGCTCCCAAGTGACAATTATGTTCCAAGATTGGTATCAGAAGCATTTGTCAGACGTGCCTTACAACCATTAGAAGGACTGCATGTATGGGGTTAAGTGAGAAGGCCTACCCCTATTCCGGGTATATCCGAATTTGGCTGTCTTTCCCACCTCCGTGGCTGGAGTGGCGAACAAGTAGAGACCCTAGCCTTAGTGTGTCCCCACTGGACTGTATGATGGTGTCCCTTTGTTGATTGGAACAAATGCTCATATGTTCGGAAGGCTGGCACAGTTGTGTTATGAAAAACAGCGGTCAAAGACTAGTAGAGCTTTAAGAGTTCCGGCTTTAATTAGAAGGCCTATGAGGCACAGAGAGATGCTGAAAAATAGAACCAGAGGAACCGGTCGGAATGTATGGAAGAAGGATCCTGAGTCTCTGATCCTGGCGCCAAATGCCCAGTGTACCTTACAGGAGAGGTCCGTATCAGAAAGGATGTTAAGAATAAAATATTAATGTTGGATGCACCAGGCGATGGAAAATTGCCAGAGGGACTGCTGGTCAAGCCTAGTATTTTGCCCGCTAGAGCCCATGCTTATGCCAGAAGGGTAATGGTCCAAGTTCATAATGTGTCTGAAAGAGACATTCGAGTAAATAGAGGTTGCATCCTGGCTAATGTGCATTGTGCAGACACTGCAGTGCTACCCAGCAGCAAGAGTTCAAGGAAGAATGACAGAGTAACGCCTGACTTGTTTGATTTCGGCGACTCCCTGCTGCCAGCTGAATGGAAAGTGAGGATCAGTGAGAAGCTTGCCCAGAGAGACCAGGTGTTTTCTTTAAAGGAATGGGATACTAGGATGCGTGCAAGGAGCTGAGCACAATATTCGAGCTGCATGACGAAAGACCATTTCGTGAGAGAGGTCTCGACGCCTGGCACCTGCTGACATAGATGATGTGAGACGGCATCTGCAAGAGATGTTAGCTGCTGGTGTAATACAAGAATCCAGAAGCCCTTATGCTTCCCCCATTGTGGTAGTGAGGAAAAAGAATGGAACAGTAAGGATGTGTGTGGATTATTGCACCTTAAACCGGCGGACTATCCCTGATCAGTACACATAGAGACCGACTCAAGTAAAGTTGAGGCCTTGACCACCTGGCCGCAGCCCAAAAATCTAAAAGAACTGCAAAGATTCCTGGGATTCTGTGGTTATTATCGGCGTTTCATCAAGGACTATTCAAGAGTGATCCGCCCTTTACTTAACCTTACTCAAGGGTATCCCCAACCCACAAAAATACCAAAAGTCAGCGTCCTCAAGACTGAAAGAGTGTATTTTCATCCGAGTGAAGTATCTGAGGCCGCTGGACTCCTGATTGTGACACTGCTTTTCATGAGATCATTTATCAACTTACCCATGCTCCAGTGCTGGCCTATGCCGATCCAAGAAACTATGTCCTGCACACTGATGCTAGCTTGCAAGGGTTGGGGCGTGTTGTACCAAGAGCATGAGAATGGCCTGAGACCAGTGGCCTTTGCCAGTAGAAGTCTGACCCCATCTGAAAAGAACTATCCTGTACATAAGTTAGAGTTTCTAGCTTTGAAGTGGGCTTTGTTGACCAATTCCATGAGTACTTGTATGGGGCTAAAATACTAGTAAAAACTGACAATAATCCTTTAACCTATGTGCAGACCTCAGCTAAGTTGGATGCCACTGGCCATAGGTGGCTTTCTGCATTATCTACATACGACTATGCTCTCGAATACCGAGCAGGTCTGAACCACATAGATGCTGATGCTCTCTCCAGGAGGCCTGTTCCCCAGAATGATTGGGTCCGATTGGCAGAACCTGACATTCGGGCACTCTGCCGGAAGTTTAACAGGGAGGAACAAATGTCCATGGACGCAGTGGACTGCATGGTGGATTGCTTGGGACCCTCTGAGAATTGCATACCTGCCGCTTATTGCCACTTTTCTGCAATAGACATTGGTGCACTGCTTCAGCTGGACAATGACAGTATTCGGCGGGCTCAATCCCGCGATCCCATGATCAAAGCAGCTTTAGAAGCCCTCTATGCAGGAAAAGATGTGTCCAAATTACGCCCACTGATTTGAGAACTGCACTGTTATACAAAGAAGGTCCTAAATTGAAACTGATCAATAAACTGTTATACAGAGAAACAGTAGACAGAGGGGACAAATAGACAAACAACAACTAGTGCTGCCCACTGCCTTTCGAGACTCAGTATTGAGGTCCTTGCACAACCATGGGGCACCTTGGTATAGACAGAACACTTGACTTGGTGAGATCCAGATTCTATTGGCCTAAGATGGGGGCTGATGTGGAGCAACACATTCGAACTTGTAGTCGCTGCTTACAGAGGAAAGCTTTGCCCCAGAGGGCTGCCCCTTGTTAACACAACCACCAGTGCACCCATGGAGCTGGTCTGTATTGATTTTCTAAGTTTGGAGTCAGATCAAAGAAATATCAGTAATGTGCTGGTGGTCACTGACCATTTCACGAGATATGCCCAAGCTTTCCCCAACCAAAGACCAGAAAGCATCCACTGTAGCCAAAGTACTTGTAGAAAACTTTTTGTTCACTAAGGGGCTCCACAAAGAATCCATTCTGATCAAGGAGAGACTCTGAGAGTCATCTGATCAAAGAGATGCTTTCTCTGTGGGGAGTGCGAAGTCCAGAACCACTCCTTACCACCCCAGGGGACCCACAGCCTGAACGTTTCAACCGCACTTTGCTAGATATGCTAGGCACCCTGCACCCAAAGGACAAGCCTAGATGGAGCCAACAAATTAGCACCTGGTACATGCTTATAACTGCACCAAAAGTGATGCCACTGGGTTCTCCCCTACCGCCTGATGTTTGGAAGAGAAGCTCACTACCAGTAGATGTGTGTTTTGGGGTCTCTCCTGATGGGGTTCAAGCTGACAACTATTTACAGTATGTGCAAAGTTAAAGGCCCAGCTAACTCATGCATACCAACTGGCTCAAACCATGGCTGCCAAAAGAAATCTGGCCAACAAAGAAAGGTATGATAAAAAGGTGAAAGCACAGGAACTCCAGGAGGGAGATCGGGTATTGCTAAGAAATCTGGGACTACATGGCAAGCACAAGATTGCTGACAGATGGCACCATCTCCCTCACTTTGTAGTGGGCAAACTAGATGATCTGCCAGTGTACAAAGTAAGGCCTGAGAATAATTCAAAAGATGTAAAAACAATGCATAGAAATCATTTACTGCCCATTGGACAAATCCTGATTGAGTCTGAGCCCCAGAAGATGCCCCTCTGGACCAGTGACTAGAGCTGCTGCTAAGAAAAGATCAAGGAAGTCTGCACCTACAGAAGCAGAGTTAAAGTGTTCCCCTGCACAAGTCCCAGTTGAGCATGACTGTCAGTCCATATCAGAAGAAAGTGAGAGTGACTTTGAATACTATCCTTCTTCGAACTGAGTCAATTGTTTCGGGGCAATCCCCTAGTCAATACTGGAGACAAAGCTTGGCCTTCTGGACTGTCTAAGCCCCCAGCTTCATCCCTGGAGCCATTGCTCCCAGAAAGTGAAGTGCAAAGCATCAGATCAGATGAAATGGAATCATTGTGCATGGTTGAACTGTTTGAGTTTTCAGGGGAGGAAAATGATAGATTGGGGCAGACTGGTGATACACCCGACAAGAAGAGTATTTTGAGTGCCCTGACAGTCCGCTGCCAGTGTCCGAAAGCTCTCCATGCGAGCCAAATGTTGTGGACTCAGAAACTGTAACTCCTGGAGCTGAAAGTGCCCCAAGTTCTAGCCTCTCTACCCCAGGAGACTCCTGACAAGTGAGGACAATGCTGAAAATGAGGCTCAGAGTGCAGAGACTGTAACAGTTCCCCTAGAAAGACTGGTCGAGCTGTAAAGCCTGTGGTGCACCTCAGTTATGATTCCCTTGGGAGGCCTGTGGATTTGCCTCTCAATGTTGTCCATAAAGGAGTGTATGTGTCCCTCGAGCTCATTGCCCAAACTGAGCGTCAGTGCTAACTCCAAGTTACTTGTGTTGCCCTTTCAGCTGGTGCCCTTGCCCCGCTCCAGCCCCAAGGTAACTGATAGGAAGGGCCCTCTCTTCAGGTTTCATGTACAAGAGGTAATAACTTGAGTTATGGTACAATGTGTGTGTAATACTGTGTAAGAGTGACGTACTGCAATGTTTCAGAAATGTGTTCGTGGTAAAATGATATATTGACTGATGATTACATGTGTGAGCCTAATGCAAATGTATATGGTTGCAGTTAAAGCTTTAGGGGTACTTGTTTGACGCGACGTCAAGCTTTCCCAGGCTAGGAAGGGTGTAACCCCTGCAAATGGGGGTTCCCAAAGACTTCAGGAGCTTGCTTGAATGCTCCAAGCCTGAATGGTGTTTAGCGTTTAAGCCATTTATCAGTGAGTGTTTTTAGAGCCTCTGGTACTGTCTCTTTAAGAGCTGTCTGCTTGCAGACATAATTAGTTTATATGGGGGACTGTGTGTTTCTTTGATTGAGTACCACTCAAGCTGCTGCAATTCACTCCATTTTGCAGTCACTAGGAGTGCAAAGGAACCTATCTGAAAGATGTAACTGTTTGCCAGAAATCATTTACAGTAATAATGAAATTACAGTTTGTCTAACCTGCTTTCTTTGCAGTCAGAACTGTCTGCCTAGTTCCCCATTCTGGTTTTGAACTGCTGAACTGGACCAATCAGTGTGGGTAAGCTAGCTCTAAAATGGTGCCTTGGACGAATCAGAACTTGGACTCATAATCTGAGCCAGCCACAAGAGGATTGTATTAGACAGTGACTCTGGGAGATGTAGTTTAGACTTCAGCGCCTTTTTGGACCAACAGCAGCAGTCTATTGTGAGTGACAGCCAATCCAGTCAAGAACTGGGAGGAACTCAAAGGAAGTGCCCGGTTTTGTCGGTTGGAGTTTCAGTTGAGCTTTGGCAGTGAAGAAGGAAGGAGCCCTGTGCTTTTTCAGTGTGCAGTTTTAGTCAAAAACCGTGTGTAAGGCCCAGAGTTCCGGTCTGCAGCTTGTGTAACTGCTTGTTAGGACTGAATCCGTCCTGTGAAAAGAATCAAAGGATATCTGAAGAGTAGAAACCAGGCTCACCCTGTAGAAGACTGGAGGAATTGCTGAAAATTGCACTCGGTCTTTCAGGAACTGAATCTGCTGTGTGTTCTCCCAGGTATTGTGCAGTAATTGCGATCGGGATACAGATGCAGCCTGCCTGGTATAGTGCTTTCTTTTATATAAATGTGTGAAGAGGTTTGTGTACCTCAAGTGAGCCCTGCTGACATTGAAGGACCCTATCTTATTTGGAGGTCGTGAGTACTAATTCAGGGTCGCTCCTGTTGAATTGCCACATTAAATCCAAATGGAATTACTGTACTGCTGACTGTTTAATTCTCCTTTTCTCTGTGTGAAAGGGCCCCTACCAGCTGCCACGGTTTGGACTAGCCACTAGGGCTTGGTACCAGGGACAGTAACTGATAGGGATAGGCCTGTGCACAGAGCCATAAGGTAGATTATTAGAGTGATAAGCTAATTAACCTGATTTCCCCTGTCCTTGTTATATCCCCTAAATAAATCAGAGCTGCTTGTTTCAGCAAAGTTATACTGCCTGAGGTATTTGTCTATGTTAAAGTACTGTACTGTGATTGTTGCACTGTATCTTATTTCACAGGAGGTCCCAGTGCCGGAACCAGTCCTGGGGGTAAGTGTATACTGTAAAGGTAATTCTGATGTATTGTGTGGGCCACTAGTGGGAAGAAAGGGGGGTTGCAGTGTCCCAGAG
The DNA here is from genome assembly GCA_016271365.2 of Neoceratodus forsteri. Lineage (NCBI taxonomy): Eukaryota > Metazoa > Chordata > Ceratodontiformes > Ceratodontidae > Neoceratodus > Neoceratodus forsteri. Next base: position 153,453,413 of record CM028133.1, read on the forward strand.
GGCTGTGACCAAGTTAGTTTAACTATTGTAAACCCTGGCCTCTGGGTGGAGGTACCCGCCATTGGATCCAGGCCCTCAACCTGTTAGTGGCAAATCAGGCAGGGGTAGTAGCCCTGGATAGCGCCATCTAGGGGTTACACTAGGTAATCTAACAAATCAAAGCCCACTGACAAATATATGGGGCCTCCAGCTATTCGTGAGGGAACCTCTAGAGTACTAATATGCACAAAAAAAACTTTCATCCAAACCCTATCCTTCACTTCTCAGGTATTTTCCAAGTTCTTATCTGGCTGTTCTTCTGGTTGGAGACTAGAAAGTCTGTGTAAAGTTTCTCTAATCTCTTTGAGTGTGGCTGCAGCTGTTTGCTTTCCTGGTCTATTGGATCAACGAGGCTTGGGCTGTTGCCATGCGAGTTGAAGAGTAGGCTGGCTCCTTCGAGATGTGACCTCTGTTATCTCATACTCCTTATCTTTCATAACTTGAAGGCTTCCTCATATGTCTGATATAACTCTGTGCCCAAGTCCCACCGCACCCGAAGACGAGCAGGGTAAGGAGTCTGAAATCTCATATTTAAGGCTTTAAGCTTCTGCAGTACCAGAGAGTAGGCCACATGATGTTGCAAGATCGAGGGAGGGTAATCCTGATCAAAAGAGGGATAAGCTCCGTTGTATTACACCTTTCTGTTTCCATGCAGTACGCAAGATTTGCTCTTTTTCTCTGAAGCTTGCAAACTTTGCTACGATCGATCGGGGCCTAGCGTTCAGGCCTGTTGGTTTGGATACTAAGGCTCTGTGGGCCCTCTTGTTTCTAAAGTGGAAAGACAGGGGAGATCGAGAACATGTCTCAACAGGTCTTCCAAGAATTCATGCATCTCTCTGATTTCTGATGCCTCCGTAAACCATAGATTCTCAAGTTGTCTCTACAAACCGCACCTCAAGATCTAAGCACTTGGCAGTAATCTGTTCTTGTTGAGTTACCATATATTCAATAGCCCTTGAGACTTGTACCATATCATTTTCTGTAGTCGCAATGCATTCTTCTGAGGAGGTAACTCTTTCTTCCAGCCCTTTTATATCTGTGTGTGATCTGGTCAATTCTTGTTTGGTCTCTGAGCGGAATTGTTTTATCTCAGTGAGGAGAGTCTCAAAACGAAAGCATGAAAGGGTATCTAGCTCAGATTCTGTGTCCCCTCCGGCCATGCTTAAAGGAGATTCTCTACCACTGATTGCTGAGCTGGCTGGGCTCAATCCTCCATCATCCACTTTAATTTTTCAATTTGATGAACAGGATCTTTTCTTTGCCGAGTTCCCACTTAACTTTCTATGCATTTTCTGGTAATTTGAATTATTTAGATTGCGTGGGAGCAATTTAGGTGACCTGGGGAGGGACAACCTCTCGACTAAGCCGCCATGTCGCTGGTGACTTCACCGGAAGTCTCAAAATACTGTTGCAAACACGAAAATGTCGCAAACAGAACACACAACAGTGTCGCATTTGCAAAAGCATGCAAAATGGTGTCACAAAATACTGTTAAACACAAAAGTGTCACAAATGCATAGCACGACACTGTCGCATTAGCAAAAGTAATTTTCGTAAGTATTTCAGGGAACATGGAAAATCCTGTTTTGGGTCTTTTACACCCCAAAATACCATATGTATAGTCTGTGTTATGTGTTGGTAGCTGTGTGTGGCCCAAGATGCCCAGTTGTCCATAGTGATATGTGTTTTGCAGTGCATGGAATGTCTGGGATCAGAGTTAGCAGTGACAACCCCATGCCACAGCCCAATGGGAACATGGGTGTGTGGTTTCATGGTTTAGGTAGTTATATGTTATTTCTGTTACCTGCTGCTAGTTGTGTGTGATTGGTTGTGTTGCCTTGGTCCTTCCCTACTTGCATATATGTGTGTGTGTGTGTGTGTGGTGGGGATGGGGGTGGGAGGGAATGTGCATTTAGGGTTTTCAATCCTAACACCAAATTTTCTTGCTTTTGTCATTGTGGAACAAACCTAAATGATGCATTAAACAGAGTTTTTTGCCATGAATTTCCTTTCTTTAAGAGAATGTGCACTATAAATAGTGAATGGAATGTGGTGGTGGGGCCCCACGCTCCCACCATGTGAAGTGCTGTCACTTCGCTGCACAAAAACTGTATGACCGACTGAAATGAAAATTGGAAAATGAAGACATGTACCATACCACAACATGTATGACAAATGTTATCTGAATCTGTTCAACAGTTGCGCAGCATCACGCCAGGAAAACTGCACAAGAGTGCTAAAAAGAACATTTTTGCCACTTCGCTACACAAGAACCATATATCCAACAGAACCAAAAACTTCAAAAAAGTGTTCAGAATTGTGTGAACATCCGTTAAATGGTCCCACAGCGCCAAGAGCAAACAACTTTACAGGCACAATTCAGCAACTGTAAGGGTCAGCAACCAACAAATTGCCACAGTCAAACAACTATTATAAATCTTTCTACATTCCAAATACCAGGCAAATTGGACACATGGTTCAAAAGTTATTGAAGTGGAATGAACCAAATTTGCATTCATTGGAGTGGCATAATTCTGCACCTGTTTTGTTTCCACCAAACCACTGCAAGGCACTTCCTTACCACTAGGTCTACCTACTCTATAAATTTCAAGCCAGTAGCATCATGCAGAACACTATGCACAACGTTAACAGCATCATGCAGTATCTCCACAGTGATTTAATTTTCCAACATGTAGACAGCCTCATTCATATCTCCAGAACATCCACCAAATTTCATGTGAAAAGACCAAACCATTCCAGAGATATTCAGTTTTAATGTTTCTGCACCTTTAAGGAGTCTTCCACCATAAAGTGGTGGAAACTGCGGCCAAAAATGTGCTAAAATGGCGGACCTGGTGGCTGAAAAATATTTCCCTGTGAGGGTAGCTAACATCAAATGGCAATAACTCTGGAATGAAAAAACATTTCTTCACCAAACAAAAACTGGTATGTTCCTTGAGCAAATGTCTTTCTGTGTGCCAAGCTTCAGACCAATAAACTACACATTGGTAGCACTATGCATCACACAAGGTAGTGCAAGGATATAGGTAAAACTATTTTTTGCACTTCACTGTGCAAAAACAGTATGTACCACTGAAATAGGAATTCGCAAATCAATAGATGTACCATTCCACTCCATGTATGCCAAATTTTATCCAAATCTCTTCAACAGTTGCAGAGCAGCACGAGCATAAAACAGCATACGAGTGCCAAAAAATACATTATTGGCAATTCATCGTGCAAAAAAACCTATGCAGATGTCAAATGAAAATTGATAAATGCACAGAAGTACCATAGTAGACCAAGTAATGCAAATGTCACACAAATCCGTTCAGCAGGTGTAAAGTTATAATCATACAAAAAATGGGCCGTTTAAGCACAAACATAAACAGGAACGCCAACAGTGATGCAAACAGAAACAATAACACAAACGGTAACATAAACGCAAGCAGAAACATAAACCCAAATGGTAACGAAAAAGTAAATGTTGATGATAAAGGAATTGCAAACGGTAACAGTGATGGTGACACAAGCGTAAACAGTAAGACAAACAATGGTAACATAAACACAAGTGCAATAGCAAATGGTAAAGTTACTGTAAATGCAAATGCTAATGGTAACACTAACAGTGATGCAAACAAAAATGCAAACACAGACAGTTACATAAATGCACATACAAACGCAAACATAAATGGTAACAGTAACGTAAACAGAAATGCTAATGATAACAGTAACAGTGACGCAAATGGAAACACAAATGGAAATGGCAACAGAAACTGAACTACAAATGCATACAATAACAGTAACACTAATAGTAACGGTGATGCAAAAGGAAACGGTAACGCAAATGAAAATAGAAATGCAAGCACAAAAGCAAACGCTAATAGTAACAGTGACAGAAATGCAAATGCTAATGGTAATGGTAACATTAACACAATTGCTAATGGTCATGGCAACGATGATGCAAACAGAAAAGCAAATACAAACGGTTACGTTAACACAAGTGCAAACGGAAACGGTAACAGTAACATAAACAGAAACACTAATGATAACGGTAATGGTGACCCAAAAGTAAATGCAAACAGGCATGTAAATGCAAGAACAAGTGCAAACAGTAATGGTAACGCTAACGGTAATGGTGTTGCAAATGGAAACGCTAACACAAATGCTAATGGTAACAATAATGTAAATGCAAATGGTAATGCAAATGCAAATGGTTACAGTCATGCAAGCGCAAAAACAAATGGTGATGTTAACAGAAACGCAAACAGTAATGAAAAGTGTGACGCAAAAGGAAACAGTAATGCAAACGCAAACGATAACACACACGGCGCAAATGTTAACGGTAACACAAATGGTAATGGAAGGGCAAGCGGAAACATAAACACAAACAGTAACAGTAATGAAAATGCAAATGTTTTTTGTCCCAAAAAGGTGCATTCAGAAGCACAGTGAATAGAAAGAATGTGGCCATAATAATGGCCCTCGTACCAGAAAATGAGCACTTGGAATACTAAATTTCTTATATCTCAGGAACTGTATAACGTAGAAAAAAAATTAAAATTTCATATTATTTATGACTGTCCAGGCTAGTTTTGCACTTAGCCCCCTAGTGGGGGACTAAGCTTTTTTCTGATGAAAAGTCCGTATCTCGAACCATTTTTGAGACACGGGCCCCAAAAGGCGTAGCAGACACTGTAGTGTGACATTTATATCAGGAATGTATCAAATAAGGCCATGCATTTAGTGTATAGTATAAGACAGGGTTTCCAGTCTAGAGGGAAGGAGGTGCTGATGCCACTGTATAAGACCTTGGTTAGACCTTGCTGGACTATTTTTCGACTGTATGAGTACATTTTTAGTGAAGGATGTTAGGATGGTGGAAAGGCCACAAAGGCCCATCACAAAATTGATATCAGGATATGAAGGCTTGAGTTATGAGGGGAGATTGGAAAGGTTGGGTTTGTGGTCTTTGAAAGACAGAAGACAGAGAGAGAGAGCGGATTTATTGTGTTTGTATAAAGTTTTGAAAGAAGAAAGTATGAGGACAGAGATGGGATTGGAGTTTAAAGATCAGTTGTATTAATTGAGGGGGCATGACAGACAGTTGAAGGAAAAAATATTTAGGACAGAAAGAAGAAATGGATTCAAATGTAGGGTAATTAGAATGTGGAATAGATTACCTCAGACAGTTGTGGATGCAGAAAATGTGGGAATGTTTAAGGTGAGATTGGATAAGTATTTCTATGAATCTGGTGACTGGTGTTACTGCCTCTGAATAGTGGGGAAAACGTATATGGGCTCTGCCTTCTTGACTTTCCTATATTCCAGTATGAAATCCAGTATATTATCTTATGGGAAGAATCATCAACTTTGGAGTGCTGTAACTTTGCAGACCTCTAATATTTTGTCACTGGACCATGACAATGCACATATGTGGGATCTTGGCTTTCTTCCCTGCAAATTTCAGCCCAAAAGACCAAACCATTCTTTTGCAGCAGGGTAACAAAGATCTTCTATTGTTTTGACCATAGTGTCTCAAAGTACTTTCTCAAATCACGACACTTTCACAAATAAAATCACTAAAGTATTGCATATTTCAAAGTGCTTTGCAACACTGTTTACAACATTTAAAAAACATATTTCTGGGGTGTTTTACCCCAGAAAAAAACACATGGCTAGCATCCTCAGGGCTCAACTAGGGGAACACAACAAGAATAGTGTCCCTGGAGGGTCCTAGATCTAAATGCCAAGCATTTCTCTGACCACCAACTGAAAAAAGACTGAATCACAAAAGTAAAAGGATAATTTGAGACACTTAAGAATATTGTAACTTTTCCCATAGACTATAATGGGGAACATTTTTTTTTAATAACTTTTGAACCGTTTAATATTTTTCCAAGAAATCTTTGAAAGGCACATTGGGGACCCTGGCTGCATGTTCCCTGAAGGTTTCGGGCCAGTCACACAATCCGTGCGACCTGTAGGTGCCAGCAAAGAAATGCACAAAATCCCATAATTTATGCATTTTGTGGTGCTCTGTAGCTCTGCAATTGTATATATCCAACCATTATAAAACTTAGCAGGTCCAGATATCTATGGTACCAGACCATGCATTCCAAATTTCAGGCATATCCATCATATGGTGGCAAAGTTATCAAGCTGCCAAATTTCAGATTTAACTTTAAATGGGGTACTCAACCCTGTAATATATATATATATAGTTTTCCTGTGAAAGGTACCTGGTTAGAGGAATAAAAATGGAATAAAAGATAAAATTGGCCTTGTTGACCATAACGGTAGCTTAGCACCTATTCTGATCCATATTAAGTTCCATCCTGCTCTGTTTTATTGTTTAGCCATTTTAAATGTAGGTTAATATTGTTATCTATATCCAACCCTCTAAATCTATCCAGAATCAAGCCGGCTCAACTTTTAGCTGGGAAAGGATCCTGGGACTATTGTAACTTCCACACACACAAACCGCTGAAAGCCAGTTCTGGCAGATAATCAGACCTCTGAGCTATGTACCTGAACAAGAGGATCCCACTGCTACCCTAAGCTCTTTTACCAAGCTTTTATGTGAACCAAGACAAGAAATGAGAGCTGTGTTTGACAATGAAACTGCTCAGCCCTATCCTGCAAACAGAAGCAGCACTGGACATGTCAGTGAATGCTTTCCAAAAGTGGCTCAAAGAGGTAGAATAAAGTAGGTGTCCAAGAGGACTAACAAACCTCCACTTGCAATGGAGTAAATGCAGTACAAAACATGATTAAACATCTTAAAACCTGCTGGACAATCAGGAAAATCATAAATACTGCAATGTAGGTGGGACTTATGGGGTTGCTTAAGGAGCTGGAGGAAAAGAACCTAAAGCCTGCTTCCAGAAAAGACTTCCGGAGGATCTTTCCTTAGTCACAGAGAAATTTAAGCCTCAAAACAGCGTGAGTCCATTGATGTCAGATGAGATTCCTAGACACTGCCTTATTTAAATACTGTAATACCATAATCATTTCATATGACCAGTTAGGGTCTGTTTGGGCGTAACAAGCAGGGGAAATCTGGGCAGCCAGGGTGTACCAGCTGGCCCTTTTCTGCTGACAGATTCTATGTTTCTATATTCTCATTCTGCAAGCCACATGGGAGCAGGCTGCTATCAATTCACTGTATGTTTTTCCCTGATTACAGTAGGAAGATACAGCAAATAATGACAGCTGTTTAAGGAAGTCAAGAGGAGCTTTCATGCCTGCTACTTGCAGTTTATTCGTGTTTACTTCTTGTGCCTCATCATTCATAAACCAGAGAAACTACCTAGGGGATTTACTAAACCAGAGCTGGCCACCACATACATTGAGCTAGAGGATGCATCAGAAGTTAACCAAAGTGATGCAAGGAGAATGTGTCCTACTATAAGACTGTCTGGTTATCAGAGTTCTAACCATAAGTGGGACTGAAGTGGTGGGTAGTAGGATTAAGGGTAAGTGCTGTTTTGTTATATAGTTTGTTGTCTCAGGTAAACAAAGTTTAATGGGCAGCTCATAATGCATATCTACAGCAATCAGTCAGGTTGCCCACTAATTCACAAATTTGTCTGCTGGTTCTTCCACACCTGCATAGGCCAAAACAAAGGTGTAGAGAGACAGCAGTCTCATGACAGATGAAGAAAACAACACTCTATCCATGACTCTGTAATGCTGGACCAAAGGCTGGGGTTGGCTAAACAAGATTAATTTATTCTTTGTTGACCGGGTAGGTGCACTAGACAAATTCTGCCTATTTTCAGGCACGACCTAGGGAAGGGGGATACAGATGAATGCCAACTGACCTTGGACCAGATTAAGCTGTTGGTGGCATTTTTAGTGAATGGGGAAATTTGGCCAGGGCACCAGGAAACTTCCCAACTCTTTGGAGAAGTGCTATGGGATCTTTAACATCCACCTCAACTACCACCAGAACAGGTAGATGGGACCTTGGTTTTAACGTCTCATCTGAAAGACAGCACTTCAGGAGTGCAGCAACCCCCTCATGCTGCACTGCAGTGTCAGTATTGGGATATTAACTCAAGTGCCTGGTGTGGAGATAGAACCCACAGCCTTCTGATCTCCAGCCTCAGAGGTGAGTGTGCTACCTGCTGAGCCACTGACACTGACATGTCACCATCCTTTTTTTCTTCTCATGAACCAAATATCTGCCTCCATTGAAAGTGGCACCACAGTTAGTGATTTGCCTGCCATACTGTTGTAAGACTTACACTGCAAGAAAATATTTCTGAAGTATAATACCGTAGTATGAATGGCTGGCTGTAATCTTTTTTGTTATTTCCTCCTCTTATTTTTAATCTGGAGTCTGATAAAGCAGGATTAAAGGGAACAGGGTAACAAGAGGCAGTGTTTGGCCAATACAGTGTATTTCTTACTTTCCCAGGTAAAATGGAATCTGTTGATAATGCATTCTAACAGTTATGGACACAATATTCTTTTCTGGGGGCTCAAGTTTACCCACATAAATTGTAATTTTATGTAGTTTTTTTTCAGAACCAAAGAGTTGCTTAGAACATTACATTACTGCAAATGTGAGTACTGAAGTCAGGATGGCTCCACCTATCCCTTGAACATCAAATCAGAAATCAGTAATTATTATATGGGGTTCTGAAAGGCTTCACAGGCAGGTTTGACATTTCTACCCTCTGGAAAGATAGACAGCTGCAGCTGCTGATTTCCTTTTGTGGAGAGGAGATCTTGCAGCAGATCTGGGCACAAATTTAGCATGGCGATTTGTCCACTTTCAATGCCGGCAGACCCTCTCTCACTCTATCCTCCTCTATCACTATGTCTATGTCCCTTCCCCCTGCTCCTCTTTTCCCTCCTGAAGGCACTGATCCATCCTTCTCCCTGGTGAAGACAGAACAGAAGTATTAATTTAGTATTTCTGCTTTTCCTCCATTATCCTCGACCCACTCCACACCTTTCTTAAGCCTAACAGTCCCTTCCTTCTTGTCTCTTTTCTCACTTATATAGTGAAAGAAAGCCTTCTCCCCCTTTTAATTCCTTCAGCTATTTGAAGCTCCTTCTGTGCCTTTGCTCACTGGACTTCCTTACTTGCCTCACTAGCCAACCTTAGGCAATTTTCCCTATGCACCTCTCTTTTGGTTTTCCTGAATTTTCTATAGGCCAACCTCTTTTCCCTTACTGCCTTGGCAACCCCAGAACTGAACCAGTTGGGTGCTTTGGCCCTTGTTTTCTTCCCCTTGAGCCTAACACACTCATCTATGGCAACCAGTATTCCTTCCTTAACGATGGACCACTTTAGGTCTACCTCCATATCTGCTCTGATGCCCACCAGATAGCTCCTTAGAACCTCACCCATTTTCCTTAAGTCCTCCCTCCTGAAATCCAAGATTTTGGTCTTAGTTGGGATGCTTTCCCTGCCCATATCCAAAATGGAACCACACTGTGCAATGGTCACTTCCCCCCAGTGGCTCCCTGACCATTATTTCCTGTACATGCTCCCCATTTGTGAGCACCAGATCAAGAACTGCCTCAGCTCTTGTTGGTTCATTGATGCCCTGAGTCAGAAACCCACTCTGTAGTCCTTCCAGGATCACCTGACTCTTAGCACATGTTGTGGATGGTATACTCCAGTCCATCTTGGACAGGTTGAAGTCCCCCATAATTACTACCTCTCCTTTCCTAGCAGCTTCCAATATTTGTGATATCAGTCCCTGTCTCTCTCCTCATCTTGATAGGGTGGTATGTAAACCACCCCCAACCTCACCTTTCTCCCTCTATTGGACCTTAACTGAACCCATAATGCCTCCACCTCCCCTTCCTCTGACTCCTCCCTCATGCAAGTTATTCCCTCCCTGATATAAACTGCCACCCCTCCCCCCTTCCTGACTACTGTGTCCCTCCTGTATAGTTTATATCCAGGGATAGCAAGGGCCCAGTCATGGTGTGATGTTGCCCAAGTCTCAGTTACTGCAGCTATGTTGACCCTCCTGTCTGCTAATAGTGCCTGCAGGTCATCCATCTTGTTTCCAAGACTCTGCGCATTCAGAGACACCACCCTCTACCTAGAGTCTGACCTTCCTTCTCTTCCCTTTTTTCTTCTAGTCACATTTTTTATTGCATAACTCAGCACAGGAGACATATGCATCCACATGTTGGGAGGCCATAGAAGCCTACATAATGAGGCTGCTGATATCATATGCAGCACACAAAGGAAAAAAGAAAGGGAAAAAGCAGTCATTTGGCATACAATAATGGAACTGGAAAAGCCACCATAATTTACTACTTATTTCTCTAATGCAGTGAATCTGAAAGTAATCACAGTAACAATGGTACTGAGCAGTGCCAAAGTATGGCTGTGTCATTTGTGTATAGTAAAAGAAAAATACATGCTAAACAATGAACTCAAAAGATCCTACACAATAGAGACACAAACATGCACGCAAACATATTCGTATGCACAAACTCTAAACATCTAAGATGATCAATTCCTGCACTTGGGCCCTCTGGAATTAATATGATCATTTGTAAAAACAAAACAAAATATCTCATGAGCTGTCAGTGATTAGCCCCTGCTACATCCTCTTGTAATTGATTAATCTCAGTGGATTGGGACAGTTACATTTTCCATATTTTTGGTTCCTGGGTCACTAATAGCTCCATTGTCTAAAGACCTATTACAAGCCCTGAAAGACCTAGCATTGATTTCATCAATCATCTACTGAAAGGGGTGAGTTGGGGTGTAAGGGTGAAAAGGCACAGCCGTATTTGGGTTGAAGCTATCCCCAGGTTGACTGCAGGATGGATAGGGCAGGCACTGCTCAAGTGTGCAGCGAGGGGGAGGAAGAAACATCATTTAGTGTTGCATGTGGGTACAAATGACTTGTTGGGGGAGACTGTGGAAGTAATGAAGGGGAGGTTCGAGTAGTTGGGCAGGCAGGCAGGGTGAAGGCATGGGGGAGTCAGCGGCATTCTAGGAGGTACTCCGGTACTATGTGCAAGCATGGGGAGGAAAGGTATGATTGAGGAGTTCAATGAGTGGATGAGGATTGGTGCCACACCAAAAATTATGGGTTAATGACTAACTTGGGTAGGGTCTGGGGGAATAGTGACTTGTACGTGGGGGACAGGGTACACTTGAGCAGGAAGGAGAGGGGTGCATTAAAGGCAGGATTAGAGGGGTATATCTCTTCTAAGGTGAATTTAAACTAGTGAGGGGGGGCCAAAAGACTGAGGTTGGTAGAAAGGTCCAGGCAGGGGAGCCTAATGAACTCACCCCCCCAGATATAGGTAAAGGCTGAGGCATAATAACCGTGGGAGAGAGCGGGCAGAGTGGTCTTAGTGTAATACAGAAGGCACCACCACCCAGTAAGAATAAGGAGGAGAAAGGGTGCGGACTACCAGGAGGAGGGAGACAGGCCAAGGAGGAGAAGAGTTTGGAGAAGGAGGGGTACGGGTGGAAGGTGGTCTAACTAAATGGACAGAGAACTGGTTACAGGGGCGGGTGCAGAAGGTGGTGGTCATGGGGGAGCTCTCAGCACCTAAAGCAGCAAGAAGTGGGGTGCCGCAGGGGTCAGTGCTGGGCCGGTGTTATTGGGCTCTTTATCTCTGATATAGCACATGGAGTGGGGCACAAGGTTAGTCTGTTTGCACATTATACCAAACTGGGGGCAGTAGTGGATGAAGAGGGCCAGGATAGGAAAGATTGCAGGGGACCTAACCAAATTAGAGACATGGTCGATTGGAGTGGCACTTAGGATTCAGTGCAAAGAAGTGTAAGGTGATGCGCTTGGGCTAAGAACCAGAAGAGGGACTATTGGTTGGGGATCACAGAGGAGGAGAAGGACCTAAGGGTGTTGGTAACTGGGAGCATGAACAACTCAGCCCAGTGCAGAAGAGCAGCAGTGAAGGCAAACAGGATGCTGGGGTGCATCGCAAGGTGGTTCTCATCCAGACCCAGGAATGTGATCCTACCTCTCTACAGATCATTGGTCACACCACACCTAGAGTACTGTGTGCAATACTGGAGGTCATACCTGAGGAGAGATACAATGTTACTGGAGTGGGTGCAAAGGAGGGCAACAAAATGTTAAAGGGATGGAAGGAAAGGAATATGAAGTTAAGCTGAAGGAGCTGAACATGTACACAATGGAGGAGAGGAGGGATGGGTGGATATGATTGAAGCGTTTAAATACCTGAGGGGTAAATAAACCTAGCATTGAAGGGTGTTTAAACTGAGGAGTGGAAAGAGATGAGGGGTATGGACTAAGGTTGGAAGGGGGACATTTCAAGAGGGAAATGAGGAGGCACTACTTCTCTGAGAAGGTGGTGTCTAGTTGGAATGTGCTGCCAGAGGGGGTGGTAACATGTAGGACAGTCAATAGCTTTAAGGAGTGGGATAAAGCAAGAGGAAGAGTTGGAGGGAGGCAGGGGCTGGGACAAGCGGGGGAGGAACTGAGGGGGAGGAAGCTGGGGCAGCTGCAATCTAGGGTGCTAGCTGCACACTCGGGCAGACTTACATAGACCAATTGGTGTGTTCTGCTGGCAGATTCATATGTTCATGTGTTCATATGTATGTTCGTATATAAAATCACAGTGACTCTGTTCATGAGCTGAGGTCCTAAAATGCATATATTGAAAATTTGGTGACAAATGTCCATAAAATGACTGTGTTACAAGCTTGCATTGTGCAGTTTCCACGCACCCTCGTAACTTCGCAAATTTGTAGTATTTTATCTCCAGATTTTCAACACTGGCATTTTTTCAGACCTCCTTATGAACAGTACTGCTGTCATTTTTCACATCCTGCCTGAAATATGCATTTACACATCTGGCACAGAATACCACGGTTGCTGTGGAAATCAATGTTCAGAACAGATTAAGACAGTCATACTGACAGTGCTCATGAGCAGAGGTCACAAAATGGCTATGTTGAAAATTTGGTGAAATAATTCCACTAAATGACTGTGTTACATGCATGCGTTGTGCAGTTTCAACGTACACTCGGAAGTTTGAGCATTTTTAATATTTACACTACAGATATTCAACATTGCCATCTCTTCATACCTCCCTATGAAAGGTACAGCTGTCATTCTTCACATCCTGCCTGATCTGTGTTTTCGTACATCTGGCACACAATGGCATGGTCACTGTGGAAACTCAAACTTTGGGACACACTGACAAAATCACAGTGCCATTGTTCATGAGAAGAGGTCCCAAATGCTTTCATGAGGCGGGGACCACAAAATGGCCATGTTGAAAATTTGTACTGCAAATACCAACAAATGCCTGGGGCATTATGGTTCCTAACCATAATGTCCCACCCTGTACAGACTGACAGGTATCAGGGTGTGCCTTTGGATTGCCAACTGTAATGCTCATGCAATTCCAACACTGACTGTAATGTTCATGCTATTCAACCCGCCTCATCCTGCAGCCACTGACAGGCACTGAGCTGCACCTTCACTCTTCGGCCCCAGAATTCACCCCACTCTATATTGCACTCATTTCAGTACATGCCTTATGGGAGTGGGGTGACTGTAAAGCCAACACCCCAAGGCACACCCTCAATACTTGTCAGTGTCTAGGGACAGGGTGAGGTGAATGGCATGAACGTTATGGTGACAACCCAAACGCATACACAATACCTGTCCATCTCTGCAGGGTAGAGGTGGGGTTGGCATAAAGTTCAAGACTTCACTGCCATTCCTACTCTGCATCTGTCTAACTCCTGCATTTCCAATGCTAATAGCAGCAAGCAAACATTCAACATTGACAAATGCATGTTTTCCTTGTACCTGGTGAAGGCTTTCATTTTTTCTCTCTCTGCTTCCTAACCTTTCCAGAAATCTATACTGATGTCTTGAAACTGTTTCTTTAGACTTTCTCATGCAAGACCTTGTTGCCTCAAGATTGCCCCCCCTTGATTTCCTCCCATCCTTCCTCCACCCCCCCTGATGGTGTCCACTCTGAATAACTTGTCCCAACTCCTGTACCAGCTCCCTCATTTGATTGAAATGTGCCCTTCTAAAATCTAGGTCTTCAGGCTTTGATGTAGACTTACTTGCTCCAAGTGCCAGATCAAACCCTATAGAGTTATGGGACAAGATTCTCAAAGCTTTCAGAAGGTGCAAAACCTTCCCTAAGTCTCTCAAACTGTCTCAGATACTGAAAAAAAGGGGATTTTGCACTAAGTGCTAGTCACAAAAACCTCCACAGCTGCGGGAAAAAACACTACGGACTGTGGAAAAAAGTGCAGCTGCGGAAGTCCCTGAGGAATAAAAGGTGTAAGATATAAGTAAGGCACAGCCCCTGACAGGCTATTCTCAGCCAATTTTTTTCCGCAGTTGTGGAAAAAATGTTGCACACAGTGCAATGAGGTATAACTCTCCCTCAGCAAATTGCAGTAGTGCACCAACAACTGAAATCAATTAAGGTGGAGGTGAGGCACAGGAATAGCATACCAGATAGTACAGCATTGGCTGATGTTACAGCAACAAAAGCACACATTACCATGATATGGCAACAGACAACAACCACTAGACCCAGTGCAGCCCATGACAGAGCCCTACAGGCAGTAGAGCCTGACCAGCCTGCAGCGAGTGCTACCCCTGCAGGCCACAGGAGCACCCAAGGGAGGGACGTCCTGCAGTGACAGTCAGCCACTGTGGTGCCATGGTATCGCTGGTACCTGTGGTGCTGCAGTTGTCCCAGCTGAGTGCTGTCAGCTTCGTATTATGGCAGCAATGTTAAAGTCTGCTGCATCAGCTACTGGGTTTTACTATTGCTGTGCCTTCTCAGCCATTTCCACAATTGCGCATCCGCAGTTGCGGATATGCGGCACTTGAGCACTTCCCGTGGCTGCTAAATTGCCGCACCTGCAGCACTTTTTGCTGAAATCTGCAGCTACGCTGGTTTTCTTTAAGAATACAGCACAACTGCATTTCCATACTGCCACAAGCCTTTTTCCCACAGCTGTGGGAGTTTCGACTTTCTTTATGAATCCTGTCCATGGTCTCTGGTCCCTAGTTGCTCTCCTACAACTTTCCTGCCTGCTTTAATAAGTGACATTGCTGAGGGGCTGGAAAAGAAGGTGTGTCTCTTGCAGATGACACAAAGATCTGGAATGGGGTTGACACTCCAGGAGGGGTAATGAAAATGAGAAGGGACATAAGAAAGCTTGAGGGTGGTCAAGGATGTGGCAGCTAAGATTTAATGAGAGGAAGTGCAAGATCATGCACTTGGAGCACAGAAATGCAGGGAATGAGTACTCTGTGGGGAGGGGTGGAACATACTGATGACCACCAAACAGAAGGGACCTGGTGTAATCATATTTGATGATCTGAAGGTTACCAAACAATGTGAGAAGGCTATGAGGAGAGCCAGCAAAATGCTGGTATGCATAGGAGAGATCTCCAGCAGAAGGAAGGAGTTGATGATGCCACTGTAGAACACTGATACCTCATCTAGAGTACTTTGTCCAGTTCTGGAGGCTGAATCTCCAGAATGACATAGACAGAGTAGGAGCAGTTCAGAGAAGGGCAACAAAAATGGTGCAGGGGCTGCACCAAAAGTCATATGAGGGGAGACTGGAGGATCTCGATATGTATTCTCTGGTGGAGAGGAGAGAGCGATATGATAGAGACTTTCAAATACTTCAAGGGTATAAATAAGGTACAAGAGGGTAGCATATAAAAAAACAGATGTCCAAGAACAAGGGGCTAAGCATGGTATGAAAATAGGGGGTGGTAGACTTAGCAGTGATGTGAGATAGTATTTTTTCACAGAAAGGGTGGTGGAGCTATGGAACAGCGTTCCAGCAGATTTTGTAGGGGCCAAAATGGTAGGAAAATTCAAAAATGCATTGGACAGATATAAAGAAACTCTAGCAATAGGAAAGAGAGGGTAAGCTGTAGGTCATTTGGAATCTGTGTTATATGAAACAGGTTAGGAAAATGGACTGACTAGGTGGGCCAGGCGGTCTTTATCTGTCATAAATTTCTGTTTTTATGTTTCTGCCCTCACTCTTACCACATCTGAGTTGGTGAGTACCACATCAAGAGTGGCAGCTTGCCTAGTGGGTTCCTTAACCAGCTGCCCTGGCAGGCAATCCTGCAATGTATCTAGCAGGGCCTGACTTTGGGAGCTCCTGGCTACTGGAATGACTCAATATCAGGCAGCTTTTAGATCTCCCCTCAACACCTCTTCCCCTTTGCCACCCCATCTTCCCCTAGCTTTTCATCTCTCTTTTCTCCCTGTCCTGGACGTCTATAGATCACCCCATACACAGTTTCTTGCCTGAGGATGTCCAGAGCTGAAACCCATAGTGATTCTGTTTCCCTACTACTGCCCCCAATGTTTCCATTTTCTACTGTCTCTAGCAAATAGGACTATGTCTCCTCCTTTACCTTTTCCTCTACCACCTTTAAACATGGTGTAGCCTGGGACTGTCAGATCACAATCATTATTCTCTGTGGCCCAAGTTTCTGTGATGACCATTAGGTCCATCTCAGTGTCTGCTACAATTGCCTGAAGCTCACTAGTTTTTATTTCACAAACTCCCAGCATTAAAGCAGACCCCATCCCATCTTTATATTGCTCCTTCCTACTCTTTCCTATTCCTTCTCCAGTATTCTTACCTAATCTCCTTAACTGTTTTAGTTGACATGCTGAGTGTAGACTGTCAGCTCTCTTACTGGCCTCTTCAATTAACCCAATTTGAATGCCAACCTTACTGTTACCCACCTTGCTGCTACTAGTCCCACATTTATGGGGAGCCCTGATTAGGTTTCCTACCTGCTGTCCCTTCTCAGTGGTTCCCCCAACCACTGTCTCCCCAACAGTCAGTTTAACTGTCCAGTGTAGATGCCAAATGTCTGCCCCAGAGCCATCCTCTCCATTATATCTATATCCCAAATGGATGATGCACCCGGAAAGCATCAAACCATTTCACTCCCTTTCCCTCTGTCTCCCACCACCCTCTCTACTCTCCTAATCACTGTCCTCAATCACTAAGATTCTACTTGCCATGTGTCTCCTGTTCACCCACTTAGCTGCCTCTCTAATTACCTTCATACACCGTAAACTGTAGTGAAAAAGCAAAATGTGTCCCACTGGGAATCAAACCCTAGGCCCCCCAATTACTTTCTGGGCGCCCTTACCACTGTGCTATTATATCACAAAGCAGTTGTGACAGGGTAAACACAACACCGGTGAACAAGGGGTTAACCCCATGGTTGAGACTGAGGAAATGTAGAGACTACAACAGGTAAGGGGGGATGCCTCCACAGGTGTGGCCAGTTAGGGAGAGATTGCTACAAAGCAGAGGAATCCAGCAAGGGAGTGAATGAGAGGCTGAAAACTGCTGCCCTGTGAGAGAGGAACCAGAGCTGAAAATCAAAGAGAATTTTTAAGTCAGAGAGAGAGCCTTTGGGGGAAAAACAGCTGAAGCCTGCTGCTGTGAACCAGACCATGCCTGGAGTATAGGGTCCTGAGGTAAAGGGACAGTTTAGCCAGCTGGGCCAAAAACAGTAAATAGATACATAGACTGTCGGCAGATAAGGGCCTATGGCCCACCTAGTCTGCCCATTTGAGCTTGTAACTTCAGTTTGTTTTCCTAGAACTCTGTTGCCCCTTATCCGATCTCCAGAATTCCTTTATGTCTATCCCATGCATTCTTAAATCCCATGATTGTTTCAGCCCCCACCACTTCCTCAGGCAGGGTGTTCCACTTGTCCACCACCCATTCTGTGAAGAAATTCTTCCTCACATTTCCTCTGAATCGTCCTCCCTCCAACTTCATCCCATGCCCTAATCCTGGAATATCTTTTTTGCTTAAAAATAGTGTATTCTTGCACCCTGTTCCTCCCTGTAAGATACTTGTATGTCTCTATCATGTCCCCTCTCTCCCTCCTCTCCTCCAGGGAGTACATATTCAATTCCTTCAACCTGTCCTCATAGGCCTTGTGATGCAATCCATGTACCATCTTTGTTGCCCTCCTCTGAACCTTCTCTACCCCGTCTATGTCCTTACGTTGGTAAGATCTCCAGAACTGTACAGTGTACTCCAGCTGGGGCCTCACCAGTGTCTTGTATAGTGGAATTATGACCTCCCTTTTCCTGCTGGTGATGCTCCTGCCTATGCATCCCAGCATCCTATTCTTTACCTGCTGCCTTGTCACACTGTTTCCCTACCTTGAGGTCATCAGAGATGATAACCCCAAGATTCCTTTCCTGCTTGGTGCATGCTATATCCTCACCCCAACTGATATACTGTGCCAGAGTTTTGTAGCCCCATATGCATTATTTTGCACTTCTTTGCATTGAATTTCAACTGCCAAACCCCTGACCATTCTTCAAGTTTCTGCAGGTCCTTTCTCATTCTGTCTACACTCTCTGGTGTGTCTACTCTGTTACAGAGCTTTGTGTCATCAGCAAACGGTGAAATTCTGCCTTCTAGGTCCTGCGCAATGTCATTGATGAAGATGTTGAATAGGACCGGTCTCAGCACTGACCCCTGTGGTACCCCACTGGTCACTCTTCCCTCTGTGGAGTGACAGCCATTTACCACCACCCTCTGTGTCCTGCCACCCAGCCAGTTACCTACCCACCACACTAATGTCCTGCCCACACCCTTATTCCCTAGTTTGTGTAATAGTCTTCTATGTGGCACAGTGTCAAAGGCCTTGCTGAAGTCCAGATAGGCCATGTCCACTGCCCTCCCCCGGATCCACCTCCCTAGTCACCCAGTCAAAGATTCAATGAGGTTGGTCTGACATGACTGCCCCCTGGTGAAACCATGCTGACTTGGATCCTGCAGTCCATTGACAACCAGATGTTCCACCAATCTCTCCTTCAGTAGTGTTTCCATGATCTTCCCCACTACCGAGGTGAGGCTGACTGGTCTGTAGTTCCCCATTTCCTCTTTGTTCCCACTTTTGTAAAAGGGACTACATCTGCTGTCCTCCAGTCTTTGGGTACCTCCCTGTTTCCAGTGATTGGCTACACAGGATAGCCAGAGGTTCAGCCACCACCTCTCTGAGTTTTTTAAGGACCCTGGGGTGCACCCCATCTGGCCCCATTGCTTTATCAACTCTTATTACTTCCAGTTCCTTCAGAACCCTTTCTCGTAAAGGGACTTGTGTCCATTTCTGCACCATTCTCACCCCTTGTACTCCCTTCAGACCCATTACCCTCTTCTTCTGCAGTAAAGACTGACCAAAAATACCTGTTCAGTATGTCAGCTTTACTGTTGTCATCCTCCACGCGGACCCCGTCTTCCCCCTTCAGTCTCACTATCCCTCCTTTTGCCTTTCTTTTTTACTTATGTACCTGTAAAAGGTTTTGTCCCCTCTTCCCACTGATTTTGCAATATGCTCTTCTGTCTGAGCTTTGGCTTCCATTACTGACCTCACTGCCTCCCTTTGCTTCTCCTGGTACTTCTCCCTATCCCCTTCTGCCTGTGTCTTTTTGTACTGCCTGAATGCAATCTTTTTGGCTTTCACTTTCCTTGCTACCTCTTTGGAAAACCATAACGGCCTCCTCTTCCTTTTCCTCTTGCTAACCTGCTTAATGCATATTTCTGTTTCTCTTGTAATCCCCGTTTTAAATACTGCCCATTGTCACTCAACCCGATTCCTGCCCCATTCCCCTTAATGCCTCTTTCAAGTATCTCCCCATTTTCCCAAAGTCTGCTTCCCTAAAATCCAGGATACATGTTTTTGTGTGGTTTGGTTCTGCTCCTTCTGTGATTTCAAACTACAATGACTGGTGGTCACTGTTCCCCAGGTGCTCCCCCACTGTTAGCCCATCACACTGTCCCTGTTTGTGAGCACAAGGTCCAGTATTGCCTTCTGCCGAGTTGGTTCCATGACCAGTTGCTTGAGGAAGGCACCCTGAAGGGAGTCCAGGATAAATCTGCTCCTAGTTGATGCTGCTGCTGGGATGCTCCAGTCCACATCAGGAATATTGGAGTCTCCAACCAGTACTACCTCACCCTTGTCTGCCATCCTTTGGATGGCTAGCATCAGCTCCCTATCTGTTTCTTCCTCCTTGGCTGGTGGTCTATAGATCACACCTGTGCGGATGGCTGGCCCCATTTTCCTTTCCAACTTAACCCACAGTATCTCTCCCCCATTTTGTTCCTCCTGGATTTTTGTGGCCCTTATGTCATTTTTCACATACAGTGCCACTCCTCCTCCCTTCCTACCTTTCCAGTCTCTTCTGAATATGTTGTAGCCAGGAATGGCCATCTCCCAGTCATGGTTATCATTATACCGGTTTCTGTGATGGCCACACTGTCCAGGTCTGACTGCACCATGACAGCCTCCAGCTCTTCCATCTTGTTGCTAAGGCTCCTGGCAATGGCACACATGGCTTTCCGTGATTTGACCTCCCTAGACTGTTTAGCTGTTCTACTCCAGCCCCTTCCCTGGTTGTCCTTTATCCCTGGTTCTCCTTGCTGTCTGCCCTTCTGCTGATTTTTGCCCCTTTTCTGCCTATCCACCTCTTGGGTGCTAATCTCCATCTTTTGCAGACTGCTTTTTTGAGATATCCACTCCTCTGGTTCACTGGTTCCACTGCTAGCTGTGGGGGGGTGATGAAGTAGGTACCCTCCTTGCTGGCCTGCCACCCCCCTTGGCTAGTTTAAATGCTTGTCAATGTAGCATTTAAACTTATCATTGAGTGCTTGGATTCCCCTCCAGGATGGATGCAGGCCGTCAGGCTTGAACAAACCTCCATCCCTCCAGATGGGTACCCAGTCACCAAAGAATCCAAACCCTTCCTCACAGCACCAGTTCTTCAACCATGAGTTAAAGTTCCTGGTGCATGCACCCCTATGCTCTCTCATGCCTCTCACAGGTACTTCTGAGAAGGTGACAGAAATAGCTACTTGCTTGAGACACCTCCCCAATTTCCTAAACTCTTCCTGAACTTCCTTGGGCTCCCCATTTGCCAGGTCATTAGTACCTAGGTGGATAATGACATCCAGCTCACCCTCCCATCTTGCCTTCCCAGCGATCCCCAGGATCTTCCTTCCATCCCTCCATGCCGTGGCATCTGGTAGGCACCTCACCTCCCTGTCCTCTCCTTCCCCCTCCTGTGTTCCTAGCTGGTTCCCTCTTATGATGGAGTCCCCCACCAGGATTCGCTTCCTCTGGGGTCTACTGCTCTCCCCACTGAGGTCACCTCCTTGGCTAACCTCCACATCCTTTCCTTCCACTTCTCTGGGTACCTCTATTTGGTTGCCCCCATTTGCCAGTATGGCATATGAGTTCTTGAGTGGAACAGGATCTGGGATGTGCCTCTGTCTGACTGTCTTAATCTGCCCTGAGCTCACTGTCATCCAAGTGCTCCTCATTCTCGACATCCTTTGAGGCAGCGGCATTGGACTGGGTGGTCTCTGGATAGGGGTGATGGTACTCCTGACCCAGTTTACTTCTGCTCTGAGTCTGGCTACCTCATCCCACAGTCCAGAGAGATGCATGCAGACGGTAGCACCTCAGTGTCCGGAAGGTCTGCCTGAATATGGCTGCCCTGCAGCTACTGCATTGCACCACTCCCCACATTATACTGCAATTATACTGCTATTCCACCACTTGTCTGTTACTGAAGCTCTCCTAGTTCCTTTTTATTAATTTACTGTCCTAAAATCCTGCCACTGATCCTCAGATACTTTTCTTTAAAAAAATTAATTAAATAAAATAAATGAGTCAAAACACTTGTCGTACTGAGGGTGAGTTTCTTCTCCTTATGCCCCTCCTACTCCACACCCCCTACTATCCCCTGTGTTTAGCTGCTGTCAATCAGATTTAACAGAGCATATAATTAAGAGTTGAGGGAAGGGGAGGGAGGAAGAAAATTTGCAGCAATTAAAGAGAGCAAAGAAATACACCACCACTACGTTTTAAATTTTCAACAGCCCAAAAACAATTCTAAGTAAAGACAGCAAATAAATTACAGTGTCACTACAAGCCCACAGTCTAAGTTTAATAACAGAAATAGCAATTACCAGTTACTGTAAAGCACAGAAATAAATATGTTTCCTTCCACTTCTGGCTACTTCTGTTGATTGAGTGAAATATATTGCTGAAAACTGTCTGCAGAGAAAGCTAAAGGGGAAACTGCTTGTGCTTCATTTAAGACTGTATTTTGAACTGCTGGTCCACATAAGTGGTGCAAAGATTTCTTTGTCAAGACAGCCTGAAATAACTGTTTTATGTTAACCTTTATGTTACCTGACCAGGCTGGGGAAGTTAAACTGACTGATTATGATTTTCTGGACTAACAACTTAAATTTGAAGCTATAAAAGTACATTTTGTTCTGTGAACTTTAAACACAGTGTGTTGCCGTTCCATATTCCATAAGCCAGCTTGTCACACGTGGTGTCAGCCATGGGATTGCAACCTCCTGCTGGAGTGAGCAGGACTAGTTACCTTCTGGAAAAATGGATATGGAGAAAGTGCTGATCAGCAACAAGCACAACAGGCTTAGCAACAACAGGTTCTCACCCAGCTGGCTCAGCAGCATCAGGAGGCACAACAGCAGGCCAAGCAGGCACAGCAAGCCCAACAAGAGGCACAACAGCAGTTTCTTATACAGCTGGGGCAACAACAACAGCAGTTCCTGCAGTCCCTGGTGCAACAATCGCAACAAGATCCTACTGGTGAGGCTGGATTGGCTATCGAGGGGCCAGGGGTTTCTAGGATGAATGCCATGCTGACCAAAATGACATCTGAGGATGATCCTGAGGCATTCCTGGTAATGTCTGACCGAGTAGCGGAAGCTGCTGGATGGCCCAGACCCCAGTGGGCTGTCCGCCTTGCCCCCTGTCTGACCAGGGAAGCCCAAGCAACTTACTGAGCTATTTACAGTACCACAGCCAGAACATACACAGAGGTGAAAGCAGCAATCCTAGACCGCCTAGGCATCAATGCAGAAAGTTACCGACAGAGGTTCCGGAGCTTCAAATTTGCAGCAGATGCACGACCTATAGCAGTGGGACAACAGCTGCAGTACCTGTGTTGCCATTGGCTAAACCTCGAAGGATGCAGTGGCCCAGAGGTGGCAGAGTTAATCATCTTGGAACAATTTCTGAACATTTTTCCCACAGGAATTCAGAGCAGGGTCCACAAACAGAAGATCACAAAGCTAGCGGAGGCCATGCAGATCTCAGAACAAGTGTTGGATGCTGAACTCTCTTCCAGCCCTGTGACCCAATTTACAAGGTCACTGGGAAGAGGGTGAATCATCCCAGGAGCCAGATTGAAGGAATATTGTCTGGAAATGAGAATGGACCTGGGGCATGTAGGGAGGGGGGTTATGGGCCAAATAAGGGTCAGACTCTGGGAATGATGACAAGCCAGCTGCCCAGGGAGACATTTCCTGAGGCCCTCTGCCTCAACCCAGAGGCTCACACCATAGCCAAGACACAGGGGCATGTTTCTCATGTGGACAGAGGGGTCACTTTGCGAAGAACTGCCCCCACATGGACTGTACCTTCATAGATTGTACATTTACAGATGGGTATTCATTGTACAGTGGGGTGGAGGCCCTGAATCTCGAGATTTTGTGACCCCTGTCAAGGTAGAAGGATAGAGATGGAGGCTCTGGTGGACTCAGGAAGCCACCAGACCCTAGTCAGGCGGCCCTTAGTGAACCCCTGAGGCTGGTAGGACCAAACCCCATCCCTATCCACTTGTGCATGGGGATGTAAAGGCTACCCTGGTGCTATGGTTACACTTACTCTGGGGCCAAACCAAGACTATAAAGGTGGGGTTGCCCTGGGGTTACCCTATCCGGTGTTACTGGGGAGAGATTGGAAATTGTTTGATGACTTATGGAGGCAGACTTAGCTTTGGTAACTGCCCAGACTCAGGGTTGGGAAGGAGGCCAGTCACCTGCAGCTGGGGAAGTTTTTCCTTTCCTGGACCCAGGGATTTTAACACCAGACCAGAACCCGCAAATCTAAGTGAGAACGTAGGACAGCAAAGGGGTCCCAAATGGGCAGATGCACATCAGGGTGGTGAAACAAAGGCAAAAGTGGGTCCAGACCCATAGCATGACCGTAACACTGACCCACTTAACCAAAGTTCAGGAGGACCATCCTTATCAGAGCAAGATGTATTAAAGCACTGCCTGGACATTGCCAAAGAACAAATGGCTGACAGCAAACTCAGCCAGGTATACACCCAGTTGGCTGTCAGGGGAGGGGAGGTGGTAGATGAGAATCGGGCAGCACACTGTCCTCATTTTCAGTTACAAGGAGGTATCCTGTATCAAGTTAGTAAAGAGGTCCAAATGGGGATACCTGGCATCAGTTGCTAGTCCTTGAGTCTTTCAGGGGAATTACTACGCCTGCCCACTCTATTCCAGTGGCTGGGCACTGTGGGGTAGAGCATACACTAGCCCAACTGTTACCTCGGTTCTTTGGCCGGGCATATATCAACAGGTTAAAGATTACTGTGCATCTTGTCCGAGTGCCAGTTAGTGGCTCAAAGAACAATCCAAGGGCCCCTTTAGTACCCTTACCTGTTAAGGAGGCACTTTTGACCAGATTGGGGTTGATATAGTGGGACCCCAGGAAAAGAGTGCAGGGGTACCAGTACATTCTGGTGATTGTAGACTATGCTACCCAGTACCCTGAGGCCATCCCATTATGAAGCATTTCAGCCAAAATTGTATCCGGAGAGCTACTAAAGGTTTTAGTCATATGGGAATACCAAGGAAATGTTGATGGACCAGGGAACGAACTTCATGTCCCACCTGACTCAGGAAATTTGTACTTTATTGGGAATCAGCTCCATAGGGACCTTGATCTACCACCCAGATGGATGGCCTCATGGAGCGATTCAACAGAACACTTAAAACGATGATTCAAAGTTCATAACCACTGAGGTCAGAAACTGGGACAAGTTATTCCCCTTACTGATGTTCACAAGGCAAGAGGTCCCTCAAGCTTCTACAGGGTTTACTCCTTTTGAACTCCTCTATGGGCGCCACTCACAAGGTGTTCCTGATGTAGTAAAGGAGATGTGGGAGAAATCTGATTCCAAGACTGAAAATGTGGTGCAATATGTCCTACAATTGAGGAAAAAATTAGATTATGTGGGGCAATTTGCACGAGAAAATCTGCTGAAGGCTCAACAAAGACAAGAGTATTGCTATAATCAGGGAGCCCGGTTGAGGGAATATAAACCAGGGGACCAGGTACTAGTGTTGTTGCCAAGCAGTCACATTAAGCTTCTAGCCAAATGGAAGGGGCCTCACAAAGTTACCCGGAGGGTGGGTCCAGTTGACTATGCAGTTTGCCAGTCAGACAGGTGAAAAGAGACCCAGATCTACCATGTCAATTTGCTGAAATTCTGGAACCAGAGGGATAGCGTATTGATTTCCCCTGAGCCAGACAGTGGATCTGGGACCTCAAGTACCAGATGACAATCTGGGGATACAAGTCCCAATGGGAGAGCAGCTGTCTCACAAACAGAAACAGCAACTAGGAGAGTTGGTAAGCCAGTTTTTAGATGTTTTCTCCTTCCTCTCGGGAACAACCCATATGATAGCTCACCATATAGAAACAGAGCCTGGGGAGAAAGTGTGGCAGTGACTGTATCGTTTGCCAGAAGCCATCCAAGACACAGTTAAGAAGGAGTTACAGGACATGCTAGAGTTGGGAGTGATTGAGGAATCCAGCAGTGACTGGAGTAACCCCATAGTGTTAGTACCAAAAGAAGATGGGGCTACCCACTTCTGTATTGATTTTCGCAGGGTCAATGACATCTCGAAGTTCGATGCCTACCCCATGCCTCGGGTAGACAAACTTTTGGATAGACTAGGGGAAGTCAAGTACATCATGACGCTGGACCTAACAAAAGAGTACTGGTAAATCCCTTTGACCCCAGAGTCTCGGGAAAAGACAGCATTTGCTACCCCCCTTTGGGCTATACCAATACTGTACCATGCCTTTCGGCTTACATGGGGCCCCTGCAACCTTTCAAAGGCTCATGAATCACTTGCTGCAACCCCATGACCAGTATGCAGCTGCTTACCTGGATGACATGGTGATCCACAGCACAGATTGGGAATCTCATGTATCCAAGGTGGCAGCTGTACTACAGTCCCTCCAAGAAGCAGGACCGATGGCCAATCCAGCAAAAGTGTGCTTTGGCCAAAGCCAAAGCAAAGTATTTAGGGTACTGTATAAGCATAGGACAGGTGAGACCCTTGATCAGTAAGGTCCAAGCCATAGCAGAGTACCTAGTATCCACCATAGAAACCCAGGTGAGGGCCTTCTTAGGGTTGGCAGGGTAGTACCGCCGGTTCATACCACACTTCTCTACCCTTGCCAGCCCACTTAAAGACCTCACCCGGAAATCTGCCCTTAACAGGGTCCACTGGTCAGAGGAGTGTGACCAGGCCTTCACAAAACTTAAAGTGTCACTGTGCAGAAAGCCAGTGTTGTGCAGTCCTGACTTCAACAGGACCTTTATCCTGCAAACTGACACCTCTGAAGTCGGGCTAGGGGCTGTGCTTTCCCAGGAGTTTGAGGGGGAGGAACATCCTATCCTCTACCTCAGTCAAAAACTCTTTCTCTGGGAGAAGAACTATGCAGTGATAGAAAAAGAGTGTCTTGCAGTCAAGTGGGCTGTGGATGCCCTCCGCTACTACCTGCATGGACGACAGTTCATCCTGGTTACAGACCGTGCCCCTCTGTGTTGGCTCCAAGTAATGAAGGATGACAACCCCCGCATCACCAGGTGGTACTTGGCCCTCCAGCCATTTTCCTTCACAGTGCACCACTGGGCCGGGACCCAGAATGGAAACGTGGACTTCCTGTCCCGGGAGGGGAGTGGTCAAGGGCAGACCAACTGTGCCTTCGCACAAAGGGGGGGTGGTATGTGACAGGCTAAACACAACACCAGGGAACAAGGGGTTAACCCCATGGTTGAGACTGAGGAAATGTAGAGACTGCAATAGGTAAGGGGGTATGCCTCCACAGGTGTGGCCAATTAGAGAGAGATTGCTACAAGTCAGAAGAATCCAGCAAGGGAGTGAGTGAGAGGCTGAAAACTGCTGCCCTGTGAGAGAGGAACCAGAGCAGTAAACCAAAGAGAATTTTTAAGTTGGAGAGAGAGAGGCCCTGTCCACACTGCAGCCCGAAAACCCTTCTGTAATGTTACCGAGGGTGTAAACCGCATCAGTAATGGCGTGCGTTTACACTGGCAACATTACAGGAGGTGTTTACGTAACCGTTGTAGAAACCACCTATGAGGTGGTTTCCACAACGGTTATGGAACCGGTCCTGTCCTGGGACCGTTACTGATGGTAGTGTGGACTGCCGGTAATGGTCCCCTGCAGAGCACAAAGCACAGCGCGAGCTGCATTGTGGGATTGGGCGCCGCTGTAACAGTCGCCTGGATCCCGATGTGTGGACTGGCGGTGCCGGTCCCGTAACGGACACCGCCGAGGTGTGGACGCACTGCACCGCTCCACGGCCATAATGGATTGCATCCGTTACCAGGCGCAAGCGGTGTAGTGTGGACGGGGCCAGAGTCTTTGGGGGGAAAAACAGCTGAAGCCTGCTACTGTGAACCAGACCATGCATGGAGCATAGGATACCGAGGTAAAGGGCTAGTTTAGCCAGCTGGGCCAAAAACAGTGAATGGAATATATTGCTGAAAACTGCCTGCAGAAAAGGCTAAAGGGGGAAACTGTTTGTGCTTCATTTAAGACTGTAATTTGAACAAACTGCTGGCCCACATAGGTGGTGCAAAGACTTCTTTGCCGAGTCAGCCTGAAAGAACTGTTTTATGTTAACCTTTATGTTACCTGACCAGCCTGGGGAAGTTGAACTGACTGATTATGATTTTCTGGAGTAACAACTTAAATCTGAAGCAATAAAAGTGCATTTTGTTCTGTGAACTTTAAACACAGCATGTTGCCTTTCCATATACCATAAGCCAGCTTGTCACAGCAGTACATACAGTTCTAGATTGAGATGCATGCAATGGAAATACATATTCTGCACTGAGTGCAGGTAGCACATCTATACACAGCTGCAATGAAGTTTAGCAGTTAAGTCTCGACCAACTGGAAGGAATGCTTCCCAACACATTGGATTCAAGTCTACATAAGCCTTAAAGACTCAGACAGAACTAATTACACTGACAGCAGCAGCATATAACTAACAGTTTCATGTTCTTAATCCTCATGCTAAGACCTGTTGAAATCCTACCACTGACATGAGCAATGCCATTGAACAATTTATTTCATATAACATAAATTATAGTAAGAAAAAAAAAGTGTGACATACTTGGATCTAACCCAGCCCCCCATACAATCCTGTTGCTGTGCCACTATGCAATATTTCCACATTGTGGGGCATAGGGATTCTGGACAGATATGCTTCCTATGGGAATGCATTGAGTGCACATCCCCCCATACTGACTAAGGAGATAGTCAGTGCATTGGGGCAGAAGTTTGACGTCTTTGCAGAATATTTAAACTAGAAAATGGGGAGAGGGGTGTAGCACCTCATACGTTGAATGGAAAGAACACCCTCCCCCCCTCAGCTAGTGGTCAAACAGGAGTTCAGCATGTTTGAAGTTCATTTGCATCACCAGGTAAAGAAAAAGGTCCGGCTCCCCATATGACACACAGGGGAAACGCCGGACCTCGTCCAACAACTAACACACCGAAATCTGGTGAAAGGAAAATCATGTACACAAATGCTCGCAGTCTGGGAAACAAGATCCCAGACCTGCAGGCACTAATGATAGAGGATAAACTGGACATAGTAGCCATTAGCAAGACATGGTTTACCGGTAACCACACTTGGGAGACTTCAGTACCTGACGATGTACTGTTCAGAAGAGACTGAGATACAAAAGGTTGGGGGTGGAGTGGCCCTTTATGTCAATGAAAATATCAAAGCAACAGAAATTCAGAATACACGTAACAAGCCAGAAGAACTGTGGGTCACCCTGGAAACAGGAAATGGGACTGCCATACGAACTGGGGTTGTGTGCAGGCCTCCAGACCAGAGAAAGGACATAGACACATTACTGTTAGAAGATATACAAAACATGACAGCTAAAGGTGAGGTTCTGATAATGGGAGACTTCAACATGCCAGATACAGACTGGTCAATACCAGCAGGGACATCTGCCAGAACAAGACACATGGTGGATTTCCTGCAGGGGGAGGGCATCAAACAACTGGTACAATGATCCACAAGAGACAAGGCTATCCTAGATCTAGTACTGACTAACACGGAAAGGATCACAGATCTCCAGGTGGAAGGTAACCTGGGTGCCAGTGACCATCACATGGTATGGTTCAGCTTGGCCACTAGAACAAAATCATCCCATACCAAGGCAAAAAATATAGGACTTCAGAGGAGCTGACTTTGATAAGATGGCCTACAGAGTTAAGCTAGCCCTGGCAAAAAGAAATACAGGTAGGGGGCAGGCAAAGTGGGAAAGCATTAAAGATGCAATACTTGAAGCAATATCCCATTGTGTTAGTCAGAAAAGGAAGTGCAAAAGAAGATGGAAACCACTTTGGTTCTTAAACACAGTAGCAGAAAAGGTCAGAACCAAAAGGCTGGCTTTCAGGAAATATAAGAGAATGCAGCAGGATGAAGATAGGGAGGCATACCAAACTTCTCTAAAGGAAGCAGGGAAGGCAGTAAGGCAGACAAAGGCCAAAACCAAAGAGAAACTAGCACGAACAGTAAAAGAAGGTGATGAGACTTTCTATAGATACATCAGCGAAAGGAGAAAGTCTAGAGGAGGTATTGCTAAGATCAAAGGAGATACGGGTGTGTGTGAGGAGGAGGAGGAGGAGGACCATGTAATTGCATCTATCCTAAACAGATACGTCTGTTCAGTATTTACTGAAGAGAAGGCAGGGCAGGGCCCATAGTTCAGCATCATGGACACAGAGGGGAGGGAGGGGGTGAACTAGTTCCTTCACAAAATAAAGTGTCCTACAAGAGCTCGATAAGCTCAGGGTGGATAAGGCAATGGGACCTGATGGCATACAGCCCAGAGTACTAAAGGAGCTAAGGGTGGAACTATCAGAACTGTTTAGAGTCTCTGAGCACAGGAGAGGTCCCAGAAGACAGGAGAAGGGCTCATGTGATCCTGCTCCACAAGAGTGGTAGCAGGGAAGAGGCAGGGAACTACAGACCAGTCAGTCTTACCTCAGTAGTGGGCAAGATTATGGATACACTCCTTAAGGAAAGGATAGTGCAACACCTGGAATCCATAGGAACACAGGATCCAAGACAGCATGGGTTTACAAAAGGAAAGTCCTGTCAAACTAATCTCATAGATTTATTTGATTGGGTAACCAGAGTGGTGGATCAAGGGGGAGCAGTTGATGTTGCCTACCTTGACTTCAGCAAAGCTTTTGATACTGTTCCATGTAGAAGATTGATTAATAAGCTGGGTAGGGTCGGGGTGGGTCAGCCATTGGTCAACTGGGTGGCAAACTGGTTGACGGGCAGAAAACAGAGAGTGGTGGTAAACAGTATACAGTTAGAAGAGATGCAAGTCATGAGTGGGGTACCTCAGGGATCAGTCCTGGGGCCAGTCCTCTTCAATATCTTCATCAGTGACATTGCACATGGACTGGAGGGTGAGGTTTGTCTGTTTGCAGATGACACCAAGCTCTGCAACAGAGTAGATGATCCAGATGGGGTGGGCAGAATGAGAAGAGATCTGGATAAACTAGCAAAATGGTCAGAAGAGTGGCAACTGGGATTTAATGCAAAGAAGTGCAAAATCATGCACATAGGGAAGAGAAACCCTGAAGCCACCTATAGGCTGGGAGGGGAGTTGCTAGCAGTCACAAAGGAAGAAAGAGACTTGGGCATCATCATCACTGATGACCTGAAATCATCCAAGCAGACCACTAATGCAGTAGGTAAGGCTAGAGGGATGTTGGGGTGTATTAGTAGGGGTATCACAAGTCAGAAGAGGGAGGTAATAATCCCTCTTTACAAGACACTGGTTAGGCCCCATCTGGAGTACTGCATGCAGTATTGGAGGCCACACCTTCACAAGGACATTAACCAAACTGAGGCAGTCCAGAGAAGGGCAACCAAACTGGTGCAAGGACTGCATCAGAAGACATATGAGGACAGATCAACTGAGCTCAATATGTATACCCTTGAGCAAAGGAGGGAGAGAGGTGATATGATCGAGGCATTCAAACATCTTAAGGGCATTAACAAGGTGAAAGAGTCTAACATGTTTAAATATAACAAAAATAGCAGGACAAGAGGACACAACAGGAGATAAGAGGGAGGCTGATTAAGGGGGAATGTGAGGAAATTCTTTTTCACAGAAAGGGTGGTGGATGCATGGAATGGCCTACCTCAGGAAGTGGTGAATATGAATACAGTGCAGGGCTTCAAACAGGCATGGGATAGGCATAAGGGAGCAATACAGATGAGTATGAATAGATAAGCTATTGACAGAGCAAAGGCCAATGGCACATTTATATGGTAGAAAAAGAAATGAGAAGACTGGATGGGCCTTGCGGTCCTTATCTGCCATTAACTTCTATGTTTCTGTTTCTATACACAGCTGCTGTAAAGTTTAGCAATGACTTTTTCAGTCAACAGGAAGTAATGCTTCCCACCAAGCTGAATTCAAACCTACACAAGCCTCAACTGGGACTAATTTAATTGACTGCAACATAGAACTAACAGTTCCATGGTTGGAAAACCCATTCCATGCCCTGATGAAACCCTGTCTTTGACATCAGCAATGACATATAACAATTGCTCTCATAGAACATAAACTACAGTAAGAAATAAAAAAAAAAAGTCTCCCACTGGGAATTAAACCCAGTCCCCTAATGCTGCCTGGGTGTTTTTACCAGTGTGCTATCATACATATAGTAGGACACAGAGTTTCTAGACAGAGATGCATGCTATGGAAATGCATATCCAGCAGTTTATGCAGATCCTAACTGCATATATAGCTGTAGTGGAGTTTAATAATGAATTCACAGTTGATTGGAAGGAATGCTTTCTGCAAAGTTGCATTTTAGCCTACACAAGCCTCAAAGCCTGGAGTTTGGCATCATAGTGCCATAGTGAAAGGGTATGTGTCTATTTAGCAATACAGTAACTCCAAAGAAATAAACCTTTTAAAACAACAGAAACAAATTGAAACTGTTTCACTGTTTCTAGGGGACTTGAAAAGTGTGTGCTAGTTCCCTAATGGCATAACCTCTAGTATCTTCTGATAATGAATATTATATATCTATAATGTTAAAACGTAGAAGTATACCATTTTTGTACAGTGTTTCTTTAGTTGTAAATTTTTTCTCTTCTCATCAATATATACCAACAACATTCCATTATCTGTATATAACTATATGTGTTTACTAACTACATATTCATCATGACTTGTTTCATGTTTCTTATTCACCATCTTTACTGCCAGGCTTCCTTTAGATAATCGCCTTCTTGTGTTGTTACTGCAGTCATGAGGATTTCAAAATCAGTGGCAGTGGAGCCCTAGTGAATGAGCAGGAATGCTCATGCATCTTTAGGGTGGTTTAAGACTTAAGCCCATCAATTATTTCTGCCAAGCAGCGGATGTGTAACCCCTTAAGAGCAACCACTCTCATGTACTCAGTGCTCACAACTGTCCAACGTGAACCTAGTGGCACATTTTCACCAAAACTGCCAATAAAAGCCTACCTCAGAGAGCTGTGCATTGAGCTACCAACCCCCTGAGAAGAGAGTATCTCTATAAATACTTTTCACCTTAACTCCTTTTCTCTGCTCCTGACTTACCAAGTATATGGCTTGAACCTGGGTTCCAGTGTGTAAGAGCTGTTCCTATTATTGACTTGGCACAACATACTGTAGACAGTTCATCAAAACCTTTTCTTAATTACTGTTTTTCTCTCTACTCAAATTCATACCCCCCCCAGTTATAAGGTGATTATCTAGCCAATCTCCCTGCCAGAACCCTAGTGGGTCCACTTAATGACCCCATGGCTGATCCCCACGATGAAGCTTTTTCTTCTCCTCTAGAAATAAATCTATTGGAAGGGAGCCAGCCTGTCAGTGCAGTGGTTGGATTTCCACTTGTGATGCCAGTGACAGGGGTTCGGGAATGGACCCAGGTTACCGGAGGGCTGGCTGGGGCAGAAGGATGGAGCATCTCATGGACTGCTCTCCTTCTCTGGGGCGGAGGGCAGGGAGTGTTTCAGCACTCGACGGACTAATGCCAGAGGCCAGGATGACTGCAGTGACCAGATGCCAGCCAGTGTCATGAGGTAGGGCAGATGCAGGATGTCATTGCATGCCCCCACCCCCAAGGGGAGAAAACACTCCTGCCAATGTCTAGATGACATCTGCCCCCACTTCCATTGCTTCAAACTGATTCCTCAACCTTTCCCGGTGTCCATGGCACTTAATGATGGAGCCGAAAAGGCGTGCCCTGCCTGGGGTGTTTGGGAATAGAGGAGGCTAACCGATGTGAAGCGGCTGGGGTCCATGAGCAGACTGAGTTTCTGGTGTGGAGGGGGACAAAAATAATATACAATAATAAAAAAAAAATCTATTGGAAAGGAACCCCTTTCTGCTGGGTGGACCTGTGATACAAATGACAGATCTGCCTGTCTCTAGAACTTCTAGATGGTTACATGTTTCTCCTTTTCATTCCCCCAAGGAGATGCCATCTCCACCATGCTACAACATACTTGTTACTGGAAGCACATAGCTCAGTCAAGTGTTTCCCCACTGCCTCTGCCATCTCCACTGACATGCTCCACCTGAATGCTCCCATGTGGTGTTCTTACAGACAGGATCAGGCTGCCTCATACACGAGGAGCAAGCATCCTGTGAGACACTCTGACCTCCTTCTCCCATCCTAGCCATTGGGCTCATTCCTGAAGTTACTTTATTGCCATGCTAACATGGGGTTTTTCCCAGTCAGTACACATTCAAGCTCAAATATGTGTTTTTGAAAATCTTTTTTCTAGATCAGACTTATTTTTTATATAGCAATAGGGGAGCACATCAAATTGTTATGGGTAACTCGCCCAATGCCATTTTGCGCCTTCTCGCCTGCGAAAATGGAATACAACAGCATGATTTTATTTACAGTTTTTGAACCCCCTAAATTAATAACTTATCTTACACCTGGAAATGTTCATTTTTTTATAATAGTTCCTGAGATCTAGAAGGAGTGAACTGTCATGGGGAAAACAGCCTGTCATGCAGCCTAGCAATACATGGCAACTATTTCAACATTAGCTATCAATACATAAGGGATATGCAGCGGTTCAGTGTGTGATAATGCATTTATCTTGTACAGTTTCCAGTGACCTCAAGTAACCTCACGAGTGCCGAAGGCACAAGTGAGAGTTACGAGAGGTCACTGGAAAATGTATAAAATAAATGCATTATCACACACTGAACCACTGCATATTCCATTTATGCAACAGGTTTACATGTTGTGTGAACATTTTGATTTTGGTAGGTGTAAATAATTTGTCAAAAAAGGGAAAAGAAAATTGAATTTTATGCTGTTTTTTGCTAATTATAAAAAAACAAAATGGTATCTGTAAATGAAACACCACTCATTTTATAGATATTTTTGAGCTGAACATTTTTCGTGCTCACAGTATCATGCTATCATTTTTTGTTTTAAAGTTATTCATATTTGTTTGTCAAAAAAGTGAACAAAAAATTACATTTTCTTCTGTTTTCTTGCTAACCATATACAATATACAAGGTTTATATAAATGAAACATTATTCATTTTGTAGATAATTTTGTGCTGAACAATTTTCGTGCTCACAGTACCATGTTATCTTTTTTCGTTTTTAAGTTACTGACATTTAAATATGGTTAGTACTGCTTCTGAGGCCAAACATTCTAAATGAATTCTGAAAAGAACTGTGTAGATAAATGAGCTACTGATTTAGTTACTGTGTGAATAAATGGGTGATGATGTAGTTACTATGTGGATAAATAAATTTATTACCATAGTAGTGAAGATAAATGGTTTTATTCTACAGTTTTTATCCTGACCCCTGTTGCATAAATCAATATACCTGAAGACAAGCTTTAATTAAAAAAATTACCCCTAATAATTCCAAACTAAGATCTTTGATCACAAAAGATCTTTAAAAATGGCTAGCACTGGAACCTTTAGGAGAACATATGGAAATATGTATATTAAAAACCAATATACAAATGTAAGAGGGTCTGAAAAGTATTTTTTTTTATGTTTTATTACTTTTGGTAACAATACATCTTATTTTATCAGAAACAGTGTAGTTTCCATACTCCAATGCAGTCATCCTATCCCTTTAGTTACAATGTGATCATTTCACTTCCTTTTCTAGTAATCCCTAATCTTTCTTCACATCTTTCTGATTCAGTGGCAAGTCAGACATCCTCAGTGTAGAGTTAATCCACCAAACTCAAATAATCATCCTGTAATTTGGAACATTTGGCAACTAAATCTTTTCTTGTTCATGTATGCATGTTCTCTTACTATAAAATGCAAAATATGCACATTGGCATGGATTTTTAAATGTGATGAGGCAGGAATATTTTTGATCTGTACTAGAATCCTTCAACTGTGAAAAAGCATTTGAATGCTATTTTCAAATGTTTTGATATATTGATCACGTTTCCCCCTGCTTTATGGCAGCTCATAGTAAAACTGGGATGCATGCATCACTTGTTTGTCCCAAGGGATAGGATATACTAACATCAACACAAGGACGGAGACCATGAGAGTAGCCATGGATTTTAATACAAATGGTGCACCTAAAGCTTTATGACACATTTACACCATATTTTTTAAAAATTAGCTGATTTTACAACACATGGGTGTGCTTCTGTCAAACTGTAGATACAAGAGACATGGAAGATGTATGCATGAAGCCCCAAATGTGATGCACAGAAAATGGTCTCTCAATACTTTCAATAGATATAGTGGGGCCAGCCAGGATGCAATGCAGTACTTCATAGTATCATTGCAGAGTGCTACAGTATACTTAAGAGAACACTGCATTTCATTGGCACATAAGCCCTTTTCAATGCTGTAATTTTGACATGGCTTGTACTGCAAGGTATTGGCTGGCTCCACGTTATATCATCCTACTGAACAAGTTTATTATAGATGAAATAAAAAGTAAGGAATGATAAAGGGAAGCTGTTAATAAAGGCATGCAGCTACTGAATTTTTATTCTTACCTGTTTGTGAAACACTAACTGGCAGAAGCAGACCAGTAGCCAACAATAACATCCACAGAGACCACAGCAATCCCATCTCATCCACAACACATTAGCAGACCTAGTAACAGAAATTACATAACTTGGTAAGAAGACTCAGGTTCAAGACAAGAAGTGCCCCACACACAATCACACTTTAATGAATACAATTTCCATGGACTATATATGCATGGCATAGCATCCTGTGACTGACACTACACCATGCAAAGTGTTTTGTGTTGGACGCAATTTTGAGTTTAATGGTTTGAAACCACATGTGTGACCTTTAACATCTAGTAACCAGTATTTGCATTGAACCTTGGTTGGTAGGGAGACTCCTTCCACTTGCAATAAGTTTTCACTTTGTGTAAGGCAGTTTTTGGTAGTGGTGAAATGGGGAGACTCCTATAGTGCTCCTCCACCACCAGTAACAACTGTGGATCTGACCCATGGCTGTTTAAATAAATATATAGAGCCCCTAGGAATGGGCACTGTATCAGTACGATTACTTCTACTACTAAGTGTTATTAAATAAAAAGTGTAGAAACAAATTTTAAAAATAATGACTGCTGTGTTGTTCTTGTCAC
This sequence comes from Neoceratodus forsteri, assembly GCA_016271365.2. NCBI lineage: Eukaryota > Metazoa > Chordata > Ceratodontiformes > Ceratodontidae > Neoceratodus > Neoceratodus forsteri. The sequence continues at coordinate 153,490,307 of CM028133.1, forward strand.
ATGGTGTCACTGTTGTGCAACAGATTTAAAAAGAGATTATTTAACTTCTCTGAAAAAAATAAGATGTAAAGAAAAGCATGACATACAAGGTTAGGACTTGGTCTCGATCTGTAAATAGAAATATTTCTATTATACAAAAGCGTGCTTGCATTTCCAAACAGCTTTGTACATGAACTTCCGTTTCCAGCATCTACAGAAATGGATGGACATGTACTCGACTGTATTGTTCAGAACAAAGTTTTGTGAAATTAAATATTGATTCTAAGTTCAATATGTAATACAACAGCATCATTCTTGTAGCTTTATGGTGTATATGACATGCTGCTGCATTACTCTACCTGGAAATGGATTAAGCAGCAAAATGAATCCAATATTAACCAGTTACAGCAGAATAAATAAGTACTACAGCCAAAACATCAATAACTATGTTTTGTTGTTTTTTTTAGTTCAATCTTTTTAATGTTATTATTGGGTCTCATTGGTCAGAATGTTCCATTAAAGAGTTTAAATTATTTTATGTATTGCCATCATTTTGTGATTAACGTGATGGTTTTATTTTTCACGACTGCAGAGGCGACCATTAAGAGCCCCACCCATAATGGAAGATCACTCAGTTGTGTTTGTTAAAGTACAGTAGCGCTTATTCAGCTAAATTCATTGAGTTCATTGTGCTTCACATTTTTATTTTAGGCTGATTTGTTCCTAAAACATACATCAAGTAACTACAACACAAAAATATTAGATACAGATAAAAAAATGGTGGATATGAAAAAATTAATTTTAACAGGCAGAATTGTTGGTATGCTCAGAATACAAATGTTATAATATTTTGGAAACGTTATGCCATCACAGCATAGGAAACAAGCAATCATTATTAACTGATTTAAAGGCGTACAACACAATGACTTTAGAATAGGTTTTACTTACCACTCCTCCTGTGTTTTCTGTACACGTAACAGGTTGTTCTTCTGGTACAGAGAATGGTATATTATGTTACCAATCCAAAATGCAGTTTTTCATCTATACTTTAACATTTAAATAGTCTTTACTAAAGAGTTTAAATGAATTAACAAAAATATACAAAGCATTTCAGTGTTTCAGTTTCAGCAGATTACCAAGATGGACTTTGGTTAGGAGTGTACCTAAACTGGGTTAATAATTAACCCATATATATAGATGTTACTCATCATTATGATATGCATGTTTTTTCAGTTGGTAATCAAGACAACTGAAATTATGTGCTGTACTTGATATACTGATAACTACTACTATACCACTACTACTAATTTTAATAAGCATTGAGGAAATACATGTTGAAGACTATCTGCACCTGACCAATGATGTTTAACAGGCCAGTTCCTTAGAAAAATAAAAAATAGAAGCAGCATACTTTCCAGTTAGCTTTTAGTCTATTTTTTTTAATTTGACACTAGGTGGCTGAGAAAGCACACTAAGAGGAAACATTTTTAGAAGTGACCAATGAGATAAGGTTATGGAGGATCAAATAGAAAAATGAAAAAAAAAAAAACAAGTATAGTACATCCAAATTAAAAAAATCATAAAAGTTAACAACATAGGGCTTGATTCTCAAAGGGGGCTTAGATCGGCACAAGCTGTGCCAGGGACTCTGCACCAGATTCTGGCACAGGAGGGGTTCCCACACCTAAGTCCCCAAACTTGTGACAACCCCTCCCATGTGACAAACACCTGGTGCATCGGGAGGGTCTGCCACAGGTTTCATGCAACAAATGCAAGCACCCCCCATCTCTGAAATTGCCTGTGTTAATATAATATAATATAATATAATATACATCACAATCCCATATATAATAGTGCTCCCCGATCCTGATGCTACTATCTTCTAAGTAATAATATGCCTCCCTCCCTGATGCTGCCCTGTTAGTTCAGTGATGATAAGAGCCCCACTCTAATTCACATTGTTGCCCTTTTAGTCAAGATATATGCCCCACTCCCCGATGTCAGCGGTTGTCATAACATACCTTAAGGTCCCTTTCCCTGGTGATCCAGTGGCCCCTGCCCCCATCCCATCGTCCTGTAACAGAGACAATGCGGGCACATCCTTCCCCTCACCTCTGTGGCTGGCGCCAACTGAACTGTCATAGCGTGCTTTACTGTATACAATGCGCACACTATGCAACATGGCGTGAACATTCTGTTATGTAAACTTAAAAAAATCAGTCCCATTAACATCATACTGATGTGTGTAGAAATTCATACCTGCTGAGACCCGATTAACTTAATTAGATTTAAATAACTTTTGTACCCCGTGATATTAGCGCGGCAATACTAGTGAGTCAAATATAGCAAGCAGGAAACAACGAGAGTGAATACCTTGGCCAGCTCATTTTCCATAGGCTTGAAATAGCAATTACAGAACCGGAGCATGCTACAATCGCGAATGCAAGAGCCCCCGGACATATTTCAGCTATCAATCACAATATATTTATTTGGCACATCACAGCAATAAGGCAGCTCTTCAAGAAACATATTACTTGCCTGGCTAAGACTTGCGATGGTATTCGTATAACCCACACCCTCAGACCAACTGTTAAGAGGCAGCCATGTTGCAGCCCAAGCTGGCAGTGCTCCAGGAAACAATGTACACTAAAAAGGCTCATATGTGCACCAAACAGTTACGCTGTTTAGGGTAACAATAAATGACAGCAACGACTCTGATTTGCTATCTGACAACTGCCCGCTCCTGTATGACCGTAATTACAGTATTCGGCTTCTGTCTGGATATCCACCAGCCTGTTTTCCAGCTAAATTGACATTTAGACAGCTGGATAATTTAGTTTCAAGTGCAAGTTGCCGAAGTAGGGAGTAGACAATGCATTGTCGGCTATATTATTGTCGGGCTGAAAAGAGTCGGTAACAAGGAAGTGTTGGTTTGCTTGATGTTGGTCACCTAGTAGGCGGCAAAACAGGCTGTCAGGAATTTGCTGATGGAGATTTTGATGTCGGGCAAACAAGAGTCAGTCAACCGGATCAAACAGCAACTCATGTTACAGCAATGCAGAAAAATAAATACCTATTGTGAACACTAAAAGTCCTACCTTGCTATGCTGAAAATGTTGATCTTACTTCTTATGGCGCTGCATGCTATGAAACAATACATAATACAAATACAATTATCCCATGGAGATAGTTATGACAGATTTGCTAGCTGAGCTGCAACTTTGAGGTGTGCGTTTTTTTTTCCTTTTTTGGTTGTCCTGCAACTACCGGCGGTGTACCTGGTCGATACCAACATCAGAATAGCAACATTAAGCAACGAAATTATTGATCGCTAAAAAGCTGTGCTCGCTATTTTGAGAATCACTGCGGTTTTGCTTCACTAAACTGACGCTCGCTAAAGATGAAGCGCTGTTTTATGCGTCGCGATTAAGCGATTATGATTTTCAAATGGAACCATAATTTTCCCAGTCTAAACTGGTACCATTTTTCAAAATATCTGGAAGTTCATTTTCCCTAATACCAGCTTTGTCAAAATCCAGCAAGAATGCATTCATGTCCAATCCTTTGAAAGAAACTATGCCTGTTGATCTGATTTTCAGGAGTCTTGAATTTGCATTAGCTCATAACTATTTTGAGTATGAAGATCAATTTTATTTGCAAAAATGTGGCACAGCCATGGGCACCTCACTGATTCCTTTATTTGCAAATTTGTTTTTGGGGCATTGGGAAGAGGCCAGAATATTCAGTCCAGGGGTCAATCCATTCCACACTAATATTATCAAGTCTTGTTGATTTATTGACAACATACTCTGTGTTTGGAAAGGATCAGAAAATGATGTTGTTCTGTTTATGGATTGGCTCAGTAACAACAACCTCAACTTAGGTTTCACACACAGATTTGATGGTCATTCAATAGATCTTTTGGATGTGATCATTATGATTAACTAAACTAAGTTTTTACAAAGGGGTTTAGAAAGTCAACGGCTACTAATCATTTTTTGTTGGCTAGCAACTCACACCCTAATGGATTAAAGAACTTTATTCTGTACAGATAAGAAAAAAGGTTTGTCTCCCCATACGACGCACAGGGGTAATGCCAAACTTCACCCAACAACTAACACACCAAAATCTGGCCAATGGAAAATCATGTACACAAATGCTCGCAGCCTGGGAAATAAGATCCCAGACCTGCAGGCAATAATATCAGAGGCTAAACTGGACATAGTAGCAATTAGTGAGATGTGGTTTACCAGTAACCACACTTGGGAGACTTCAGTACCTGGCTATGTATTGTTCAGAAGAGACCGAGGTGCAAAAGGGAGGAGTGGCCTGTATGTTAATGAAAATATCAAAGCTACAGAAATTCAGAATACACATAAAGAGCCAGAAGAACTGTGGGTCACCCTGGAAACAGGAAATGGGACAGCCATAAGAACTGGGGTTGTCTACAGGCCCCCAGACCAGAGGAAGACATAGACACATTACTGTTAGAAGATATACAAAACATGAGAGCTAAAGGGAGGTTCTGATAATGGAGACTTCAACATGCCAGATACAGATTGGTCAATACCAGCAGGAACATCTGCCAGAACTAGACTCATAGTGGATTCCTGCAGGGGAGGGCCTCAAACAACTGGTACAGCAACCCACAAGAGACAGGGCTATCCTAGATCTAGTACTGACTAACAAAGAAGGGATCACAGATCTCCAGGTAGAAGGTCACCTGGGAGCCAGTGACCATCACATGGTATGGTTCAATTTGGCTACTACATCTAAATCATCCCATTCCAAGGCAAAAATATGGGACTTCAGTAGAGCTGACTTTGATAAAATGGCCAACAGAGTTAAGCTAGCCCTGGCAAAAAGAAACACAGGTGAGGGGGTACAGGCAAAGTGGGCAAGCATTAAGGATGCAATACTTGAAGCAACATCCCATTGTGTTAGACAGAAAAGGAAGTGCAAAAGAAGAAGGAAACCACTTTGGTTCTCAAATACAGTAGCAGAAAAGGTCAGAGCCAAAAGGCTGGCCTTCAGGAAATATAAAGGAACACAGCAGGATGAAGATAGGAGGCATACCAAACTGCCCTAAGGGAAGCAGGTAAGGCAGTAAGGCAAAAGTCCCAAACTGAGGAAACACTAGCACGAACAGTAAAAGAAGGTGACAAGACTTTCAATAGATACATTAATGAAAGGAGAAAGTCCAGAGGGGTATTGCTAAGCAATGGAGAAAAGGAAGATGTGAGGAGGAGGACCCTGTAAAGGCATCTATCCTAAATAGATACTTTTGCTCAGTACTTACTCAAGAGAAGGTAGGCAGGGCCCACAGCTCAGCATCATGGACACAGGGGGAGGGAGGTGAGCACCACTCCTTCACAAAAGAAAGGGTCCCACAAGAGCTTGCTAAGCCCAGGTGGATAAGGCAATGGGACCTGATGGCATACATCCCAGGGTACTTAAGGAGCTAAAGGAGGAACTAGCAGAGCCATTAGCAGAATTGTTTAGTGAGTCTCTGAGCACAGGAGAGGTCCCAGAAGACTGGAGAAGGGCTCATGCGATCCCGCTCACAAGAGTGGTAGCAGGGAGGAGGCGGGAACTACAGACCGATCAGTCTTACCTCAGTAGTGGGCAAGATTATGGGCACTCCTTAAGGAAAGGATAGTGCAACACCTGGAATCATAGGGGCACAGGATCCAAGACAGCATGGGTTTACAAAGGAAGGTCCTGTCAAACTAATCTCATAGATTTCTTTGACTGGGTAACCAGAGTGGTGGACCAAGGGGAGCAGTTGATGTCACCTACCTTGACATCAGCAAAGCTTTGACAGTGTTCCACATAGAAGATTGATAAATAAGCTGGGTAGGCTCTGGGTGGTCGAAGTTGGTCAACTGGGTGGCAAACTGGTTGACGGCAGAAAACAGAGAGTGGTGGTAAATGGTATACAGTCAGAAGAGATGCAAGTCACAAGTGGGTACCTCATGGATCAGTCCTGGGGCCAGTCCTCTTCAACATCTTCATTAGTGACCTTGCAGATGGACTAGAGGTAAAGGCCTGTCTGTTTGCAGATGACACCAAGATCTGCAACAGAGTACATGATCCAGATGGGGTGGGCAGAATGAGAAGAGATCTGGATAAACTAGCAGAATGGTCAGAAGAGTGGCAACTGGGATTTAATGCAAAGAAGTGCAAAATCATGCACATAGGGAAGAGAAACCCTGAAGCCACCTATAGGCTGGGAGGGGAGTTGCTAGCAGTCACAAAGGAAGAAAGAGACTTGGGCATCATCATCACTGATGACCTAAAATCATCCAAGCAGACCTCTAAAGCAGTAGGTAAGGCTAGGGGGGTGTTAGGGTGTATTAGTAGGGGTATCACAAGTCGTAAGAGGGAGATATTAATCCCTCTGTACAAGACACTGGTTAGGCCCCATCTGGAGTACTGGCGCAGTTTGGAGGCCACACCTTCACAAGGACATTAACCAAATTGAGGCAGTCCAGAGAAGGGCAACCAAACTGGTGCAGGGACTGCATCAGAAGACATATGAGGACAGATTAACGGAGCTCAATATGTATACCCTTGAGCAAAGGAGGGAGACAGGTGATATGATCGAGGCATTCAAATACCTTAAGGGCATTAACAAGGTGAAAGAGTCTAACATGTTTAAATATAAGAAAAATAGCAGGACAAGAGGATACAGCATGAGATTAGAGGGAGGCCGATTAAGGGGGAATGTGAGGAAATTCTTTTTCACAGAAAGGGTGGTGGATGCATGGAATGGCTTACCACAAGAAGTGGTGGCTATGAGTACAGTGCAGGGCTTCAAACAGGCATGGGATAGGCAAGAGGGAGCAATACAAATGACTATGAATAGATAGGCCACTGACAGAGCAAAGGCTGATGGCACATTTATAAGGTAGAAAAAGAAATGGGCAGACTGGATGGGCCTTGTGGTCCTTATCTGCCGTCAACTTCTATGTTTCTATGTACAGTTAGTGTTTAACACTGAAACATAGAGATTGTTTGCAAATAAGGACCACCCGGCCCATCCAGTTTGCCCAGTTTTCCTATCTTAATTGGCTGCTGACGTTCCTAGCTGGTCATTGCCTTTAGCCTCTCCTTACTTTTAGAGTTCCCTTATGCATATCGCAAGCATGTTTAACCCTATTAATGGCAATGGAATAATGATAAATGTCAGACATTTTCCTGTAGTTGGGTCTACAAAGATTTGAGCAAGTATTCCATGTATTTTTTTTGAGTCAAAACCTCAACAAACTATATATTTTTGAATTCCTAACTTATTATTCTTTTAATTTAGCCATACGTTGATAGTATGGAAACAATGTAATTGTCACATGATCAAATCCAAGATGGCCATCATGATACCCTCTAATACTACTAGCTCACTGACCACGACTCCCAGCGAATACTTGGGTGTATCATCTAAATTTCAAAATACAGGTTTAGTGGCAAAATATGTGTTTTATAAAAAAATATGCAAGTATGACAAATTATGCCTTTTCATGGATTGTTGCTTTTTATTCAAATATGTGTGTTGGGCCCAATTCAGGCGTATGGAGAACAGCCTATATCACTGTGTTCTGTATGTCGCTAAATCCATGACGTAATGGTAAGAAATAGGCAGAAATACTTGTCAGGGTGCTTGAGGAATAAAACAAGACACAGAATGGGCCAATGAGTTGATGCCTAGGATCACATGACCCACAACAAGATGGCGGCCACATTCTTGTCATTTACAGCAACAGAATATGCCTTTTGCTTATTTCCATGGATAAATACATATGAAATATTGAACAGGTGTGATGTTCAGTTATTTGAAAAGATACAGGTGCCCAGATATACATTCTGATCCACAATGTTACACTGCCCCCCTAGTTTATCTCAAACAGGGTACCATACCTCACTACCAGGGCTCTGACCAGTTCAGGCCTGGGATGTGCCACCTAGGGCACTTTGTGCTATATGCCACTAAATCAATGAAGTAATGAAAGGAAATTGGCAGAAATACTTGTCAGGGTAGTTGAGGAGTAAAATAAACCACAGAATGGTCAAATGACTTGATGCCTTGGGTCACATGACCCAAAACAAGATGGCAGCCACTTTTTAGTCACAGTAATAAAACACATCTTTTACTTATTTACATGCATAAATACATGTGAAATATTGAATAGGTGTGATGTTCAGCTATTTATTATAAATGTAGGTACCTGGATATAATTGCTGACCTGGAATATTACACTGCACCGCCAATTTATCTCAACTCGGGTACCATACCTCACTTCCAGGGCTGTGACCAATTCAGGCCTGGGGTGTACCACTTATGGCACTATGTGCTGTGTGTCACTAAATCAATGAAGTAATGGCAGGAAATAGGCAGAAATACTCACCAGAGTAGTTGGGGAGTAGAAAAAGACATAGAGTGGGCTAATGACTTAATGCCTAGAGTCACATGACCCAAAACAAGATGGCGACCAAATTCTTGTCATTACAGTAACAAAACACACCTTTTGCTTATTTACATGGATAAATTCATGTGAAATTTTGAATAGGTGCGATGTTCAGCTATTTGTTATAGATACAGGTGCCTGGATATCATTTCTGATCTGGAATATTACACTGCATGCCCAGTTTATCTCAAATAGGCTTCCATACCTCACTACCAGGGCTGTGACCAGTTCAAGCCTGGGATGTATCACCTATGGCACTATATGCTATATGTCACTAAATCAATGAAGTAATAGCAGTAAATAGACAGAAATACTTGTCAGGGTTGTCAAGGAGTAAAATAAGTGATAGAATGGGCAAATGACTTGATGCCTTGGGTCACATGACCCAAAACAAGATGGTGGCCACTTTTTAGTCACAGTAACAAAACACACCTTTTGCTTATTTACATGGATAAATACATGTGAAAAGGTGTGATGTTTCAATGTTTGTAACAGATATAGGTGCCTGGATGTGATTTCTGACCTGGAAAATTACACTGCACCCCCAGTTTATGTCAAATATGCTACCATACCTCACTACCACGGCTGTGACCACTTCTATGGCAGTATGTGCTATATCTCAGTACATCCATGAAGTAATGGCAGGAAATAGAAATACTTGTCAGTGTTGTCATAGTGTACGACAAGCCATAGAATAGATGAATTACATGATGCCTTGGGTCACATGACTTAAAACAAGATGGTGGCCACTTTCTAGTAATTTACAGTAACAAAATGCACCTTTTGTTTATTTACATGGATAAATACATGTGAAATGTTGAACAGTTGTGATGTTAAGCTGTTTGTTATAGATACAGTTGCCAGGAAGAGCAGCATCTGGCATGCCTGGCATGACAGCAGGTAGGGTGCTGCACCTTTTCGGTAGGTGTAGACAGAAGGTGGGAGGGGAACCACACATCATTGTTCTCCTGGGAACAAATGATCTGGAAGGAAAGCAGATAGAGGAGGTTCAGGACAGCTTCAGAGAAGTGTGGAAGCTATACAGAGAAGAGGGACGCACAGTGGCATTCTCAGAAGTTCTGCCAGTGTCAAGGGCAAGTAGGGGCAGAAAAAGCAGAATCATGGATGTCAACAAGTGGCTGAGAGAGTGGTGTGAGTCCATGGGGTATGGCTAGGTGGGAGAGTGGGGCAACACATGGGAAAACCCAGATCTATATGCAGGGGACAGGCTACAGCTAAGTAAGGAGGGTTTGGTTAAAACAGAGACTGAGGGAATTTATCTCCAAAAAGTATAATATAAACTTGCAGTGGGGGGGGCTGGGGAGGTGGAGAGAATCAGGAGAGGATCTCCCCCAATAGAAATGATAGGGCCTACATTGTCTAGGATGGGGGTGGGGAGAGTAAGGGGGCAGCTGGGGGAGAGTCAGGGTGGAGGGTGCTATCACTAAATGCTAGGAGCCTGGGGAATAAGATGATAGAGCTGCAGGCACTGCTGGCAGAAGGAGCCATCACTGAGACGTGGGCAACCCAAAACCATGACTGGGACTTGGCCATCCCAGAATTTAAATTATTCAGATGGTACAGAGGAAAAGGTAAGGGGGAGGGTGCAGTAGCCATTTACATAAGGCAATGGATTGAATGCATCAGGGATGAGGGGGAAGAAGGTAGGTCAGAAGTCATTTGGATACAACTGCATGCCACAAAGGGGGCTACAGTCCTATTGGGGGTTGTTTATAGGCCCCCTACTCAGAGGTTCACAGGACGTCCATCTTCTGTTCCAGTAGGTGGGCCTTCAGGTGTCTGATGTGAGTCCTGCTGGTGAAGCCTCTGCAGATCTTGCAGGCAGCACTGTCGTGATCTGACCCCAGACAGAAGACACACTTCTGGTGGCCATCCTTGGATGGAATTTGGCAGCCACAGGAACAAGTCATCTTCTTGGAACCAGAAGAGGAGACCGACAACAGTGAAGACATACACCGGAAAGGAGATCAGAAGAAAGGAGAAAGGGCATAAAACAGTTCAAAAGAGAAGAAAAAAACAGAAAAAAAATCTGACAAACTTTACTGGAACTGCAGTAGCATGCACTAAGGCTTTCCCAACTAGATTGGGTCTGTGGTGGGAAGAGAACAGAGGTGGAGTTGGGGTCCACCCCTTTTATAATGTGACCAACGTCCGGGCAGAGCCGACATTGGGGGCGGTCCCCGCTTGGTACTGCTATCTAAGTTTTTTCCAGTGGGTCTTAAGTCCTGCGGCATTAGTCCTAATGGTTATAGCCTGCTGCAAGAGTTCCCCTTCGAAGATCTGTAAAGTCACGGAAGTGTCAGCTAAACAAGCTAGCTCACCACGATCACTATGGGAATCCGGTCTGTTGACTCTGGCAACAATGATGTCTGTGACGGGGCAAGCTGCTAAGGTGGAAGACCCTCTTCTGACCACACTAGATGGTCCACTTTTGACCTTGGCACCAAGGATGTCTGACATGGGGCAAACTGCTATGGCCGAGGCCCTCTTCTGACCACCCTAGATGGTCCACTCTTGACCCCAGCGCCAAAGATGTCTGTCACCCCACTCCCAGGACTGAACAGCAGTCACCTGCCCACCCTCCTTGGATCTGGTAAAACATTCATCAGCCCCCCCGACCCAAGTACAACCATCACCAGTCCTCCCTTACTAGCCCGAGTACAGCAGTCATCAGCCCCCCCAGTACAGTTACAAACATCATCAGCCCTTCCATTCTAGGCCCAAATACAGCTGTTTGCTACCCTCCTTCCCTCCCTGGCCTGAGTACAACAATCACCAACAACTCACTCGCAGCCCAGGTACAACAGTCACCAGCCCTTCCTCTCTTGCCTGGGTACAGAAGTCACCTGCCTTTCATCTTCAGACCAGGTACAACAGTCAGGTAAGTCCCCTCTTCCTTTTTAACTGGCCCCGGTCGGCCTAGCGCTCCCTCTCACACTTGCTGCTGCCTCTTCTGCTCCTGCTCTAGTGGCCAAACACTGAACAGCTCTTTCCATTCAAAAAGGACTGAGGATTCCATGTCAGAATCTTCATGAGCCCATCCCTGCCTGCACTCCCTCATGACCGGGCCCATGAGAGCAGGTGTCTGGCACGAGGTAACTGGGGGGGGGCTGCAGGCAGGGAGAATGAGCAGGGGAAAAAAATTATTTATTTTTAAAATGGAGCTCTGCTTGGGCTTCACATTTGGGGGGTGGGGATACCTGGCTAGAGCTCTCCCTGCACCCTGGGACACCTTCCTCTCACCCGTGCCCCAAAGCACCTGGCTGACCGTATCTGGAGGGCACCAGGACTATGGGGCACTACACAGTCACCAGCTCTCCCTCTCCGGCCTAGGTACAGCACTCACCTGACTTCCCTCCCTGGCTACAGCAGTCACCTACCCTCCACCCCACACCAGGTTCAACAGTCACCAGCCCCCCCGCCAGAGTACAACCATCATCATCCTCCTCCCCTTCCTTGCTCGGGTACAACAGTTAACAGTACTCCCTTCCTGTTAATTTGTTGAATTTTTACTTTTTGTGCAGGTGCCACATTTGCATAACCTGATTGGAGTGTTTATCAGTGAAGGTAACAACTGTCTTCTTGGACCTTAGGAGGTGGTCCAGTCCAGTGTAGGAAGGTGGGTAGATATTGCATCCAAGGAGGTGTTACCTCACACAATATCTGGCCCACTTATCTTCTCTGGCAGGAGCCACTTCACCATTTCTTATTTGATCTGTGCTAACTCCCTGCCACAGAGAAAAAATGAAACCTACACCCTCATCCAGGTGGTCCCTGTACAGTCACCAGGTAGTGATATGAACCCAGACATGGTGATGTGAGGGGTCACACAAATTTATTGGAAATGTTAAGCTGTGCTGTTTGGCAGACAGTTGGAATCTTAAAGAAAGATTTGATTATGTCAGTGTTTTCTTTTTTGTTTCATTTGTATGCATAATCAAACTTGGATAACAGAACTAACTGTGCATAAAAATGCTGCCCCACTCATGATTATTTACTATGTAGGAGTTAGTTGTATATGTATCTTTTGATAAATTGAAATCAGTATGTGTGTTAGCTTTATCTGAGAACACAAAAGTATAACACTGATTTAAAAAGTTCCTAGCAGAAATTTGTTCAGCTGAACAGTACACATGAAGAGTAACACCTCAGATCAAATGAGGAGAAAGAGATTAAAAAAAGTTCACACTGGCAGTTAGAAGCATATGCCAGCTTGCCTCACACTGGATACAATGTTTAGCATAACATTCTTAGCCTGGAATTTTGGAAAGCAGGGTTACCATAGCAATTAAAGAAAAGTTTACAAACCATATGCAAAAAAGGAATACTGAGCCCATGCAAACAGCGTCTAAGTTCAAGCTTCTTTGTAAAACACAAATCTTTTTCTGGCCTGAAAATACACACTAGGCTGAGGCTTGGTTTCCAATATTTGGTTAGGAACTAAATGTGAGTGGCCAAAAACTCACATGTGTTGAAATGCTAGTCATACAATAAATGCTATTGCACTTGTGTACCAAGTCCAAGCCTGCTATCCTGTCTGATCTCCTCAGGCCGGCCATTCCCACAAGGAATCTTAGATCGGCTGATCAGACCTTACTATCCATCCCCTTTTGTCGGACTAAAAAGGGCATGGGCTCCTTCCATCATGCTGCCCCCCCCATGGAACCTACTACCTCAGGATCTAAGAGATGTCTCCACTCATGTGACTTTAAGAGCAAACTCAGGACTTTCCTCACTACTATGGACAAATGTGTTTGCTTTGACCCTACCTGATCCGCTGCATTTGTACTGTTTCCTCATTGCTAGCACTTTTGCCTGTCCAAATGGGTGTTCTATACTGTGCCTTGTAATTAATGTTTTATTTTGTGCCTTGTAATTAATGTTGCCTTAACCTGTTTCTTTATAAGCCTAATGTTAGCTGTTGACAATTGTAAGTCGCCATTCTACTCCATGACATTCTTATCTTCACTTCACAGCCTCTCCTCACTTAACCCCACTGCTGCTCTCTTCCCCCTTCTTCTGTTATATCCTCTTCCCCACTTTTTGCCACTCCCCACCAAACTCACCTTTACCTGTTCCTATCGCATCCATGCCCTCCTTAGTCCCCACCCTCCTGGCTGTGCTTAGTCACCTCTCTCCACCTACTACCGCCTACTCCCACCGCTCACCGAACCCCCTTTCCCTGCCCTGCCGTCTCTTGGTTCCACTGGCTCGGCTTGACTTTGACACTTTTGCCGCTATTGCCGTAACTCCTCCACCTCTATCCCTCTCTCACAGGCATCCTCACTCTCACCCTGCCGTCTATCAGTTCCACCAGCCAGACTGTATTTCCTACCTCCCCTACCGCTGTTGCCGTCTACTGCGCTCCCCTACCACCCTCTCTCTTCGCCTGCCGTCTTTCGGCTCCATAGGTCTGACCCAGGTTGGTACCTCACCCGCTGTTGCCGTATCTGACGGCACCTCCTTTCCACTTAATCTCCCTCCCATCCTTTGCCAGTTTTCCCTTCCTTGTGTCTTTTCTACTGATGCCTATCCTCTCTTACTTTCTGCCTTCTACTATTCACATTTTGAGTATGTTCCATGATCAAGTGCTAAAGTATATTTTGTTTACTAATGTATGTTACATTGCCATATGTATTTCTCTCTGCATTTTTTGTACTCGTTGTCTTAATAATCTGGCTGTACTCTTTGTGTGTTGTAATTGTACCTCCCGGGTCATGCCTGAAAACAGTCACTTGCTGATTAGCGCACTTACCCGGTTAACAAAAACTAAATGAATAAATAAATAAAATAAAATACTTTTAATGTTTGCTTGTGCGCATGCACAAGAAACCTCTTGGGAGAATACGACTTGCTGGAGGTGTGTACCTGTCCCTGCCAGTGAAGTGCTCAATCTGTGGGGTACATAGAAACATAGAAATTGACGGCAGATAAGGACCCCAAGGTCCGTCCAGTCTGCCCATTTCTTTTTCTACCTTATAAATGTGCCATCGGCCATTGCTTTGTCAGTGGCCTATCTATTCATAGTCATTTGTATTGCTCCCTTATGCCTATCCCATGCCTGTTTGAAGCCCTGCACTGTATTCATAGCCACCACTTCTTGTGGTAAGCCATTCCATGCATCCACCACCTTTCTGTGAAAAAGAATTTCCTCCATTCCCTTTAATGGCCCCCTCCAATCTCATGCTGTGTCCTCTTGTCCTGCTATTTTCTTATATTTAAACATGTTGAGACTCTTTTACCTTGTTAATGCCCTTAAGGTGTTTGAATGCCTCGATCATATCACCTCTCTCCTCCTTTGCTCAAGAGTATACATATTGAGCTCTGTTAATCTGTCCTCATATGTCTTCTGATGCAGTCCTTGCACCATTTTGGTTGCCCTTCTCTGGACTGCCTCAATTTGATTAATGTCCTTGTGAAGGTGTGGCCTCCAATACTGCATGCAGTACTCCAGATGGGGCTAACCAGTGTCTTGTAAAGAGGATTATTACCTCCCTCTTACGACTTGTGATACCCCCTACTAATATACCCTAACACCCCCTAGCCTTACCTACTGCTTTAGAGGTCTGCTTGGATGATTTCAGGTCATCAGTGATGATGATGCCCAAGTCTCTTTCTTCCTTTGTGACTGCTGGCAACTCCCCTTCCCAGCCTATAGGTGGCTTCAGGGTTTCTCTTCCCTATGTGCATGATTTTGCACTTCTTTGCATTAAATCCCAGTTGCCACTCTTCTGACCATTTTGCTAGTTTATCCAGATCTCTTCTCATTCTGCCACCCCATCTGGATCATCTACTCTGTTGCAGATCTTGGTGTCATCTGCAAACAGACAGGCCTTACCCTCTAGTCCATCTGCAAGGTCACCAATGAAGATGTTGAAGAGGACTGGCCCAAGGACTGATCCCTGAGGTACCCCACTTGTGACTTGCATCTCTTCTGACTGTATACCATTTACCACCACTCTCTGTTTTCTGACCGTCAACCAGTTTGCCACCCAGTTGACCAACTTCTGACCCACCCTGAGCCTACCCAGCTTATTTATCAATCTTCTATGTGGAACAGTGTCAAAAGCTTTGCTGAAGTCAAGGTAGGCGATATCAACTGCTCCCCCTTGGTCCACCACTCTGGTTACCCAGTCAAAGAAATCTATGAGATTAGTTTGACAGGACCTTCCTTTTGTAAACCCATGCTGTCTTGGATCCTGTGCCCCTATGGATTCCAGGTGTTGCACTATCCTTTCCTTAAGGAGTGCCTCCATAATCTTGCCCACTACTGAGGTAAGACTGACTGGTCTGTAGTTCCCCCGCCTCCTACCTGCTACCACTCTTGTGGAGCATCCCATATGCACCAATGGAGCAGCAAGATGTATATGGCAGCAGATTGACAGCAGTGGTGTTGGCTTCAAAGAAAAGGTCCGCTTCAATCACTGCGTGAAACGTGTCTTCACGGTACATGCACGCTACGCCTGCCTCTCCATCTCACCCGCTAGCCCTGCACCGCCATTAGCAACAGACTACTGAGCAGTATTTGCAAGATGAAAAAAGGGAAAAGCCTGTTTCTGTACAGACAGCCACTGCAGTACACATCATTCTCGTAATCAACCCATGCAACATGTCTCCGGTTTATTTTCTAATGTGTTCCATGCTGCCCATGGCTTGATTCTCATTTGTAAAATGAAGCGAGGCTTACACACACAGTGTATCCAACTACCCACACTCTATCGAGGTTCTCACTCAGTCTCCAGGCTCCATCCTGTGTCCGCCGAGGTGCCCACACGGGAGCAGCATTCACTACCCACCCTGGTCCCCCACTGCAGAATCCCAGTAGCCCACCTGGGAGCTGTCAGTGATGTGGGTCAGGAGCATTGCTGAGCAGAAGGCAGAAGGTTCCAATGGCTAACTGGAGCAGAACTGTGGCTACACTTGGCAGGAACTGGACCAGGGACCCAGACTGCAGGGTGGTGCAGAGTGCAGGGTCTGGAGCTCTGGCATTGGCAGCTGCGGGGACACAGGACACTGGCGGTGCGGGACTCCACAGCACTCACTCACATTGCAACCCAGGCAGCCCACAGCTGTCTACTCATGTGTGGAGTGCATGCATGTCTCACTGCTCTATCTGGGATTGTACAGCTTTCATCATCCTCTTGCATAGTAAGCACAGCAGCAACCCAGTTTATGCGAACCCAGCTTCTGGCACAAGGGGTTGGGTACATTTAGGCAACAAGCTGCAAGCCAGTAGTTACAGAAATTAATAATATAACATCTTGTGTCCTTAGCCTTTGTTCCTGGTGTTCGTGTGTCATTGGCAGTGAGTGGAACAGCAGTGGTTAGCTTCTTTCAGGTTAGTGAGTTTTTCTGCCCTTTCACTCATCGGTTCGATACTGTAACATAATTCCAGTGGGATGGATCAGTGGATAATCTGCCACTTTGCCATAAGGTTTTGCTGAGGAACATTTCTGTATAAATACAAATTATTTGTTCAAGTAGCTAGATTGCTTTTGCTGTCCCAAAGACTGGATCAAAATTTCACTTTTTTATGGTTTGCTAAGACCTTTGTCAGATACTTAACTATCAGGTGATTAATGGCAGAGAATGGTGATATTTTCGAGTATTACTCCGCAGTCCTAATGTGTAACAGGCTACTGCAGGGATACAAAGGTGCCACAAGTACTTCATGAAGAGGCGCCCTGTTACTGGGTCACCAGGGTGCAAATTGGATTCTTTCTTCTCAGTCCTAGTGTGTAACCGAGTAGTCCAGAAGTACGAAGGTGCAAGCAGTACCTCATTAGCAGATGGCCTCTTACTTGTCCTGACAGCCCAGTTCTACCTGAGGCCACAAGAGACAAGATTGCATCTGGAAATAAATTACATTTGTATTCCACAGTCCTAATCTGTAGCGGGCTGCCGCAGGAATACAAAAGTGCCACCAGTACTTCATGAGGAGATGCCCTGTTACAGGATCATCAGAGTGAAAATCCAATTCCTTCTTTTGAATCCTAATCTGTAACAGACTACTCCAGGAGTAGGAAGCTATGAGCTGTACCTCATTAGGAGATGGTCTGGCACTTGCCACCAGAGCCCCGTTCTAGCTGAGGCCAAAAGACACAGCTGCGTGTGGGAAAAAAATGCCTACTCTGAGGAGCTAATCTCTGACAGGCTGCCGCAGGAATACAAAAGGAGAGGAGATACAGTGTTACTGGGTCACCTGAGTGAAAATTGAATTCCACTTCATGAGTCCTACCTGTTCTACTTACGGCACAAACACACTGTTGCGTGTGCAAAAAAAAAAAATAATTCCTCATCATTCTTACCAGTGGCTCATGAGGAGATGCCATCTTAGTTGCCAGAGCACTGTTCTACCTGGGGCCACAACTACAGTCAGTGTTGTACCCCTCTATAAAGTTAACTTCAATTGGGGAAAGTCTGTGAAAAGATGACTTGCGCCTTCTCCATTATTTTAGGCAGATGAATGGCACACTGCCTAACTCATAGTAGCAGCACACTAAACCCATGGCAGTCACAGCATACAAAATTTAATTTAAATGTTCTGCGAGCAAAAAATCATTTATATACCTAAGGGTCAAAGGCTGGGGCTGCCACCCCCTTCTCTGTGTTCCAACCTGTAAAAACACCTATGCATTAACAATGTACTATTTATTTGATTGATTACATACTGGTTTTGTTTCTCTTTAATTTTTACCATCGGCAGTTTTACTGTACTTGCATTGAGGGAATTTCTGTACAGCAGAGGTAAGACGTTCAAGGGCAGATTCCAGTGCCTAACACAGTAACCTAGCAGCACGAAGACAGCACCACTACATCATGAGGAGATTACCCCTTGGTTGCCAGACCAGCTTCAGAAGAAGAATTAGCATTTATATAGTGCATTTCATACAGTGCATCCCAAAGTGCTTTACAAGCAATGCTAGACTGGTAGTGAAGTGACTGAATGTGTGCTGATGTCCATATCACACATCAACATTAACGCACACAGCCTGGATGATTCATTAACCGGTTTACACGTGGGCCCTCAAGAGAGACCATCACTTGTGAAAAAAAAATAAAAACCTCTTCCTTTGCTACTCTACTCAGGACTGCATTCGTCCTCCCACATAGGCCTACACATGCACACACACACACACACACACACACACACACACACATGCACACGCCGCTCAGTGCGGTTCAGTTGGAAGGACGTGTGGAAATGATTCCCTATCATTACAGGGCCAAACTCCTTCATTGTCTCAATGGTGCTTAATAAATCACTGAGACTGTAATCTAGAGGATACATTTTTCTCCACAAAGCCAGAGTAATTTTCTATGCATTTTTTTCTGTTGCCACTGTTAGTTGTCTCAATTGTTTTTTGTCTTATAAAATGCAGACTTATTTGCTTTTATTTAATTAATGTGGCAGTTTCGGTTATGCAACATTATCTTTGACCCTCGGACCTATGCTGTTATGACCTTCTCTGCAACACTTGGTGGGATTAAAAAAAATCAGTAAGTCTTGCTGCATTGTATAAGTAAGCAGCAACATGTTTTTTTAATTTTTTTTGGACTGCACATCAGTGAATGATAGATGAGTATCATGCTTCTGAGTATCTGCATAAAACATTTGTTTAAACCATACATGAGAAGTTCAGCAACGTGGTTGTGTACTAATTCAGGCTGCACAGCGTATAAACAGTCTGATGATTAAGGGGTCCAGTGATGTCCAAATATACAGGGAAGAGTACTGAAAGTAATAGCACACAGGTCTGTTACCAATGTGGTTTTCATGAAAGAGAACGTCTCTTATTTTGATTCCTACCTAACCTAACTATTCATCAGAAAACTTGTGATGCGTTTCACCATTTTGCCATTTTACCAGAAGCGCAGAGTAAAAGGTTCAGCAATGTGGTCATGTACTAATCCTGACTATGTAGGATATAAATAAACAGTCTGAAGTGTCCAGTGATGTGCAAATATACAGGGAAGACCACTAAAAGCAGTAGTACAACAGGTCTGTTACCAATGTGGTTTTTGTCAAGGAGAATGTCTCTTATTTTGATTCCTGCCAAAGTATACCTCAGAAAACTTGTGATATAATTGTATTTAACAGTACTATAATTGTATTCCTGCAAAACTAAATAGCCGAGACTGTAATCTACTGGATAATTCTTTTTTTTTTTTTTGACAGACCTGTGGAGTAATTCTGAAGGCATTTGTTTCTGTTGCCATGGTTAGTTGTCTCAATGGTGCTTTGTCTTACAAAATAACAGGTTTGTTATAAGTGTGGTTTTCATCAAGGGGAACATATCTTGCTTTGATTCCTACCAAAGTATTCCTCTGAAAACTTGTGACACAGTTCTATTTAACACATTCGTGTAATTTTATTCCAGGAAAAATAAATAACTAACCCAGTAATCTAATGGATAATTCATGTTTAACCAGAAGCGCATAGTACTTTTGAAGGCACTTGTTTCTATTGCCAAGGTTAGGTGTCTCAGTTGTGCTACCTCTTATAAATAAACATTACTTTGATGTGATTTTATTTGATTACTTTGCCACTTTTGCTTATGCAAGGTTACATTTGCCCTACAGACTAATGCTATTATTAACTCCTCAGCAACACATGGTGGGGCTAAAAACAAAACAACAAAACAGCAAATCTTGCCACATTGCCCAACCAAACAGCAGAATGTTTTTTATTTTTTTAGTTTTTTTGGATGCGGCACAAGGTTTTTGTTCCCCTCTTTGAACTACCCTTCAGTGAATGGTGGACTTGCAACATACTTCTGAGCTTGTACAAAAAAATGTGTTTATTGCATTCATAAAAGGTTCAGCATTGTGACTGTGTGCTAATTAAAAGCCATATTTTACACTAAAAAAATAAAAAGGGAAGGACAGCAGTAATATGATTGAGAGTTGCAGTTCTTTGAAAAAAAGGCAGCTATTACTGACACTTGTATAAACAAGCAGCAAAACATTGGATTTTTGAGTGCTCATGAATGAATGGTAGACTTGTTTAATGCTTCTGAACTTGTACTTAAACATTTGGTTCACAACATACATACAGTATTCATCAGTGTGGTTATGTGCTAATTACAAGCCATATTTCACACTGACAAGAAATCAAAATTGATGGACAGTGGGAAGATGGTTGAGAGTTACAGTTATTTTTAAATTAGATTGCAAATCTTTGAAGAAGCCTCAGTTTTGTATACTTGAAAATAAAAAGAATAATAATATAAGACCAATGGTCATAAAACCTTTGTTTTTTCCATGTAGGGAATCAAATGTCAGACCTTTCAATTAGAGGCTACTGACTATGCATTTATTCTGCTAGGCTTGTGAATCATGCAACCTTCTTGCTTTACTTTTTTTTTACATCATTTTTATTGTAATTTCAATTAAGCAACATTAAAGAAGAATAGAGGAAAAAAGTGATATGACATTCTTACATTATTACACAGTGGACTATGTCTGTTACACCAAGCATTATGACAACTATCATAACATATGCCATTGTCCGAATACATAGAACAAGGATGGGGCCATGCTGTAAACCTGTTGTAAATATAAGTGCAGTAAAATTGTCTGGAACCCCAAGACCGCATTGGTACCTGCAATACTGATGCTTATGCACATGTTTGCATTGTAACTTGTTGCTAATCTGTCTCTTCTTAGAGCCAGTGCATCCAATCCAGTGACAAATAACATCTACATCAGCTGGAATATCTTGTGCAATGACTAAAACATGGTGGATGAATATTATCACATTAGAAAACCTAAGGTACAGATCGCTGTTTAAACAAATCAGTGACTGAGAAACTTAGAACATAGCTATGCAAACAAATTACAAACACTGTATTACACCATGTGCCAGAATAACTAATATATGAACATTGCACTGTATTATAGGTGCTAATAATGGGTTTCTACTGACATCCCTGGGTACAACTAAAAATGTCCATTCTGAATGAAACATGTATTACAGAATACAGCATACATATATATATATATTATGGCTAAGAGGACAAATGTCCATTGTAGTTTATTATGTGGAAAACACAACCACCCTGAGCTGAAAAAACAAAACTGCCAACACAGTATGGTGACGCATCACTCAGAGACATGCACATGCACACGCTCACGCCCACACACACACCAATTCTCTGCTACTTTAAGTAATGCCCATATAATACAAGTTCATTTGTGCTACATACCTTTCGCTGGCAATTATAGCATATTCCAAACATCAATTATATGGACTGCAAGCCTAGGTTTTTTTTTTCATGTGCAGTGCCAGGATGCAGTACAGATATTAGAATTGCTCTATATAATGCCAGTAAAGTTGTACTACATATATTTCAGTGACAATGTTAATAAGGCACTTAAATGAACAATTACAAAGATTGCAATCCTACTGTGTACATGTGTCACACCGGCATATACTGCTGATACCAATTCAGAGTTCCTGTTCTGACTGCTCAAATATCCAAAGTGCTATTCACAGTATTCTAAAAGAAAATAGCTTCCTATATGTTTTTTCAGTACGGCAAATGTCATTGGCTGATGCCTGTAACTGACCTGAGCAATGTAACAGCTAATAAAATCAAAAGTGCATGTTTTTCTAGCCAGCCAGTCACCATATTAAAGTGAAATATCTCTTTATGACTTTAACAACTGTCACTAAATATTTACGACACCATCCAGTTAGGATTTACAGATTCCAGCCTTCTACATTGTTTATATAGGTGGTTCTTTGTACATCATGAAGTACAATAGTGAACTGCACTCTTTTACACATGATGTTACACTTCTGGGGATATATATAGAATTATTTAATTGTTTAGAAACCATACTTACATCAACAGTTACACCAAGTTCCTTAAATGATATGTTCTATTGCTTCACATATTCTGAAACAGTTGATATGCTGAGCTAAGAAACCTATTAGCTTTGAAATCTCTATGATTAACAACAGTGCCCTGCACTAAAAACAGATTTAGAGACAGGTACGGACATGCAGTTCCATTCTGAAGCACAATAAGCATGCAAGCCTTCAATCCCGTAATCAACTTCCACTCACCAGCTCACATACTAACTAACGTGTCCCACTTTAGAATTTTGTTACCTTACCTGTAACCATATGGTAATGAGATGCTAATGTTTTTACTGGACTCTATTCTTTCTCACCATGTTGCCTTTACAATACTGGGGAATATGGTACAGAAAGCATTTCATCATTTACACATGCAAAACCTTCACATGGCCAGTAACATGTAAAGTACAGCTAGAAACATAGAAAAAAACAGCTACATCCTCTGTCTCTTTATCTGGCCTTCTGTCTGCCTCTCTGGAACTTCTACGCCCTTGCATTATCTATCTACTTACCTGCCTACCTATCTGCCTGCGTGTCTATGTAACTGTCTGTCTACCTACATATCTGCCTGCATGTATATGTAACTGTCTACTTGCCTATCTGCCTGCCTATCTATATATCTAGCTATTGTTTTTCCTTCTCTTTATGTCTTCCTCTAACTTTCTTGTTATACAACTACCTGAGAATGTCATACAGTTGTACACTGCTTGAAAAGCACCACTGTGAGAAATGCCATTAGGAAACTATTAACAGATTAAGCTGTGTTGCAAAAAGAACATTAAAATGCTGTGTCTTCCAAGACAGATGGTTTTACATTATGGTCCTGTCCTCACTGCCCTGCAGATGTTTGCTATCATCACCTCCTTAGGAACATCTGGTGGGATTAAGGGGAAAAAAGAAAACATCACAATAATCCTCTGGAAAATAAACTATGGGTGAAGAAGGGCACGAAAAAGACAGAGATAGAGAGGGAGTAGGTTTTTTTTTGGTGTACGTGTACTCCCTGTCTAGCAGAAATTAGCTAAAACTCCTATTAAAATGTATAATGATATTTACATAAGCTAAATAATATATTTATTGTATGGTCAAGTAAAGCCTTCATTGTAAACAGTTTTAATGAAGGTATTCAGTCTATTAAGACACTTGATATGTGATAAAGGACTATGTATGTAATTGTTAAATGCCACGTACAGAAGTAAAGCAACAGAAACAGAGACATTTGAAACACGTTTCTAACTTGTTTCCACTATTTCTTCTATTATAGATACATACATAGATACATAGACAGTGTCGGCAGATAAGGGCCTATGGCCCACCCAGTCTGCCCATTTGAGCTTGTAAGTTCAGTTTATGTTTTCCTAGAAGTCTGTTGCCTCTTACCCCTGACCTCCAGAATTCCTTTATGTCTATCCCATGCATTCTTAAATCCCGTGATTGTTACCTGTCTTTCATTAAGTATTATTAAGATTATTACCTGTCTTTCATTAAGTATTCCGCAGACTTTTGCCATCATTACCTGCTCAAGGAAAGGTAGTGGGCGTTGGGGGGGGGACCTGTTACCATATTTTAATAAAGTTCCATCACAGCCTGTGGTTGTTGGAAGGCACCGTTCCACTATCTCAAAACTCATGTTGTAATAGACACATTAAGAAACTAGTTCAATTCATATTGGTCATACTCTACTATTAACTATAAATTAGGGAACAGAAACCAGGAAATGTAATTACATTAGCATGTTACCACACAACAATTTCCACTCAGCCACAATGAAACTCTGCCAGCACAATAACAAAACAAGAGATTTCTGTTTACAAAATGTATACAACTGCAAGATTTGGTGCTGTGAAAGAATGGACATAAAAGAAGTCATCAAATGTTTTCCAATCGGGACTTGCAGTTAGTTTCTTAAAGTGGAATGCTCATGTTTAGTAACAAAACCAGCATTCACCACATTACTTTTTCAATTTCTGCAGGGGATGACTATGTTCAAGTAAAGGGTTACACTTTCCCTTCTGTCCATTCTACAGATAAGGAGGGTTTCACCTCCTGGCCTGGCAAACTGTGAATCCTATCAAAGGATCTGTTAATGAGATGTCTTGTTACACCCTCACCCCCAGCCAACTGGTGGACATGTTACTGCCTTGTAATATTTTGCATCATACTATATTAGATGGTGGTGCTATCTTTAAAAAATACAGCTATTTTATGCCAGAACTTCACCGCACCATCAATAGGGACAGCCCCCACACTCACAGATACATGATCAAATATGCTTGAAGGCTGTAACAAAACCAGAAAAAACAGCATTGGTATTTTGCAGAGTTAGGATTATTTTAGCATTATTAATATACATCCCATATATAATATTGAACATGTACATAGTTCATTCTCAGAATTTAGGTAATATTCCATTTCTTCACTCACTGACCCTTAAAAGCAGCCTCACTAGCAGCAGTCTGTCTGACAGGGGCCAAAACAGAGCTCAACAGCAGCATCAGATGCCAAACTCTGGCCTTCATGAACTGTAGACTCAGTGGGCATATTCAGACCCAATTTCCATTATCAAAGCCACTATATTGGTAAAAACAAACACCTTAATTAAGTGCCCAACCTAGGAAAAAAGTTAAAAGCTAGTTAGATTCACTATACAAATAAACCTGGCATTTGCAGGAGTAGTTTGTTACTGCATTGCCATAGAGAAGAATTGTCAGCTTATCTGGAAAATCTGGAACTCAGTGTCTTAACTCAGTGCATAGCACTGTTCAATGAGAATAGTTGAAACTGTGGATAAAGGCAAGTCAGTGAATATATGCCACATGCAAGTTCAGAGTGATCCAGAAATACACTGTGATGCAGAGTGGAGCTGCTTAAATTTTACTTTCACTTGAAAATGCCACTCCACATGTAAATGTTTCCCATTTGCCTCTGTGATTGAAAAAGAAATGAGAGAAGAGGCTCAGGTATATATGGGGAAATTATTAATTTTATTGACAAGGCATTTTCTGTAGAGAAAGATACCCCATGCATCAGAGATTTAGGTTAACAATAATGTTACCATACTGCTTAGTCTGCCCGAATTGCTGCTGCAGAACAGCCACTCCCTTGTTCAGAAGCTCCCGTCATATTTTTATTTATTTTTTAGCCAGGAGAGAGACATTAAGCTGAAAGGTTGCTTACATGTTTGACCTGTGAGCACAAGGAAGTTAAATGATTTGCTCAGGGTCACACAGTATGCAAGTGGAGGCAGTGGGATTGAAACCCAGGTCTCCAGGTTTGCAGGATAATTTTGATTCTTAGGATAATGCTCTGAGCAGTTATCTAGAGAGGGAAAGACATAACAAACCTATATAATATAAATAACCTTGCCAATTAATGAAACAGAGTGGCATACTTGCAACTACCTTAACTTGATAGACCTGAATCTGTTCTGGGCATCAAAGCATACCACATCTGCACACAATCCATTAGTAATTTTATAAAAAATATAGCTGAAATGGTTATTATGTTTGGTTCTTAGCCCACGTAAACGTTCTCAGGTTCAGAAAGGAAAGAGAGAGTTGTGTAAAACATTGGAGAAAATCTCTCTCTGTCTCTCTCTCTCTCTCTCTCTCTCTTTCCATCATTCTCTGGCACAGTATATACAAGACTGCAGCTGATAGTTAGAAATCGGTGAAAAACATTTGCCACCCACCTGTTCTGTGGTTTCCTGCATTCTTGGTTGCTGTGTCCTGTGATGTGTGGATGCTGCAATTCATAGGATGCAGGCTCCTGGACCCTACCCGATACTAAATTGGGCACAGGGTCCAGGACTCAGTGGCTGTTGCTGCAAACTGCCAATGTTGCAGCTTGCAGCCAGTGTTAGTGAATCTGGGTGATAATGTGTCTGATGCCTTTTCTGTCCTCCCCTCCTGTTGAGCCCTTATCTAAAAATGACCCCCTAAAGACCATCCCAAACTTCCCCCCAAATGAGTATAAAAAATAACAAGCTAAACACTTTACATTTTAATCAACCTGATCTTTGGAATACTACTTTTCAGTAACGTGTGATTT
Source organism: Neoceratodus forsteri (assembly GCA_016271365.2). Classification (NCBI taxonomy): domain Eukaryota; kingdom Metazoa; phylum Chordata; order Ceratodontiformes; family Ceratodontidae; genus Neoceratodus; species Neoceratodus forsteri. The sequence continues at coordinate 153,516,686 of CM028133.1, forward strand.
AGAGGAACATGGGCTAGCTTTCCAGTCCAGCATTCACACTGCAGACTTGATATAAGTGGGGTCCCAAAGTTGACTTGTTTTTGCTGCATGGTACTGCTAGTTATACTGACTTCATTGAGATGCAGATTTATTGAAATGGAATCATTTTTAATGTTTGTTTTAGGTGTACTAAATGCTGTGGATCCTGGAAGAAAATTACATTTTGGGTTAGCAGCAGCTCTAGGATCATCAGGTAGAGAATGAATCTGACAGTTTTCCTCAGCACTTCTTTATCCAGAACTGAGCAATTTGTTCCTTGCTACTAGCCATTCAATTTCTAAATGTGCTTCCTAGAACTATGTAGTTATTTATTTTGTTTTCTTTTGATGCTATTGCATGAAAATGTGTTTTGACTATGTCTTTTACTTAAGTCAGGAGCCAGGGGAGAGAGACAGAGAGTGAGAGAGAGGGAGGGAGGAGAGAGAGAGAGAGAGAGAGATCACTTTCCTTCTTGTTTTGTAAAGTTACTGCATTGTACAAAGTCAAGATGCATATATGTCTCTAGTTTAATTTAAGTGGCACAACATTTTCAGCCTGTATAAAGTGTTACCTATATCTAATCAATCAGTACAATATATAACTGGGACACAGATAGCAAAGAATGAGTAGCTGTAGCCTGCAACTGCTGGAACAGAAAAGTTATGTCTAGTTTCTGAAGGTATTGCATTTTCTGGCAAAGCCAAATTAATGCGTCTCAAATGTTCCAGAATCCTAGTCTTAAATTTTCTCAGGTGATGTAATGGATTGAATTGCCATGTATTTCTGCTTTGCCTTAACAGATTTTGCATTATTTACAGTAATTTTTTTGAAGTATAATTATTAGTTTAATATGGGCTGAGTTTGTTTCTTTTTGAGACAGTCTTTTTTGATGTAATATAATTTGAATGATTATGGCTTTGATACTATATACAGCATGACATGTTTTGCATTTAATTAATTCATCTTGATAACATGTCAAGTGTGATGTCAAATGTAGAACTTTGTATCTGGGTGCTACCACATTAATAAAATTGCTGCTTTTATTTTAAAACAGCCCTTCCTTGTTTTCCTGTGAGAATAAGTTTGCAATACTTTCTTTCTTGAGCTAATCTTGGGACCTTTTGATGAATAATGTATATCCTTCATTTCTGTGTTAAAAAGCAATTTTCCCAGTTTTTTAAGAGGGTTCTTACCTTGCAGCAGATAAAAAGTGAAAAGAATTAGGTTAACTCAGAAGCAAATGGTGTGTTTTACAAACTCATGCCACGCAGGGTTTTGAGTTTTACAAATGGAAGACCGTGCTTTTATGACTAATTGATAGCTGAATTTTTATGCCTGCATTCTTTAATTCTAGTTTGTTTCATATACTTTAAACATGACATTTGGAGAGTTGTTGTATATACTTTACTAAGATGCTTCTGTTGTTTAAGGGAATCAACAATTAGCCCTTACAAAGTATACAAATGCTGAAATTAGGAACATCCATCTGTCTCTGTGGGAGTCATCTGATTCCTTCTGCCATGGGATTGAATGGGACATTTGATTTTTAGATTAAGAACACCACACATACACACACACATATGCAGTTATCAGGCCAGTGACTGAATCAATATTTCCAGCCCACAGAAAATCACAGTGATCCACTGAGTAATGTATTATGTATTCAAACTGTTGTTATGGGTCAGTAGTCATCACACCTCCAGTGTGTTTTGAAGTGTGAGGTGCTTACACCAGGTATCTTTAAACACACAAGAAAACAATTGTTTTATGATTTATTTAGAAAATGTTCTTTCCTGTATGAAATATTTGCAGAAGGCAAAAGCATAGTTGTATTCCTCTTTTTTTTTAACCAGGAGACACGCTAAGCTGAAAGGTTGTTTACAGGTGCGACATGAGAGCACAAAAAAGTGAAGTGACTTACTCAGGGTCATACAGTATGCAAGTGGGGGCTGTGGGATTCAAACACAGGTTTGCAGCTCACAGCCATAAGCTACTGTGCTATATTGCCTTACTTTATTGATAGAGCCAAGCCTAGAATATGGGCTATCCAAGTACAGGACTGTCATTTTGACCAATTTATGTCAGTGCAGTATTGCAACAAATACGGTGACTAGAATGTTCTTAGTGTGGACAGAACAACACTGATGCAACAAACACAGTAATAACTCAGTTTTACAAATTTGATAAATTAACATACTATAATAAGAACGAAATAGGGTTGACAGACAGTATAGCCAACTGGTTGGAGTAACAATCTGTTAACGAACTTGATACCACCCACCACACTTAGGTTTGATTCCCACAAACTCCACCTGCAGACATAACAACTCTGACCAACACTCACTCAACTACTCCAGTGCTCCCAGGTCACCACTTAGAACACACACCTGTGCCTAGTGGCCCTCATCTGTTACCCAAAAAGTATAAAATAAAGACAATGAAAGTAATGTTACTTTTTAAACATAGCACACTATTACATTTTATGTCTGAGATACTTTTTATGTTTGCTTGCGTGCATGCGAAAGAAACATCTTGGGAGAATACTGCTTGCAGGAGGCCTGTGCCTGTCCCTACCAGTGAAGTGCTCACTCTGTGGGGTGCGTCCCATATGCACCAATGGAGCAGCGAGACGTGTATGGCAGCAGATTGACAGCAGTGGCCTTGGCTTTCAAAGAAAAGGCCCGCTTCAATCACTGCATGAAACATGTCTTCAGGGTACATGCACGCTACGCCTGCCTGTCCATCTCACCCGCTAGCTCTGCACTGCCATTATTTTACTGTAGTGTGCTGCAAGTGCATGGCAGGTAACAGTGGTTTCCCACAGCGTATCGCTAATGCGGGAGCCTACATTACAGCAGGAGCACATCTGTAGAACAGACCAGAAGGAGATCCCTTTGCAGCAGCAGTAGCCGCCACCTCATAAGTACCTCCATCTGCCTGCCAGACTTGAGAGAGCTGCAGCTGTCACTGTGGGAACAGAGGGGGGAGCTCATGCTGGGTTCAATGACAATCTTCGTGCCCCGACACGCTGCAGATCAGCCCTGGCGGTGATGGTGGTGAGTGGTCCTGTTTTCGCGGTAAGCTAAACAACTGGCTTTCACAATTTTCGACCACACTGACTACGAGGGGTAAGACAGTGAGATCATAACATTTTTTCATGCTGTCACACACGAGTAGTGGCATGCTTTATGTGTGAGGTGAAGGCTGCTAGTCAGTACCTGCCACTTCATTGTTTGTCAGCCTATTCCACACTACAGGTGGCCCTCCTTGCTCTACCTCAGCGACTTACGATGCACGAATGCTGCAGAAATACAGTACTGACCAGTCAGTCAGTGTCATTCAGGCTAGATTAAGTAGCTAGACAGATAGAAGAGGTGCAACAGTTTGAAGTTTAAAATGGGGAGGGAGGGTATATATTTGTAGCGTGAAAGGGGTGTCCGCTTCCTAAGTGCTACAGTGGAACATTTGGAACCGAGGTGTTATTTGCATTTATATATATATATATATATATATATATATATTGCAGTTTACATCATCCGGATGGTGGGAGTACCCCATGATAATGATCAATATCCATTTTAAGTGGGGATCCTTTGTACGAAATAATACCGCAGCAAAATTAAATACATTGTGAAAGAACACATTTACACACACATGGAATCCACTGTAGAAAAGCATGGCATCTGTATCCTTTATTGCAGCATTACTCACTCCACGGCTCGTGAGCCACATGCAGCTGTTTTGGAAGTCACTTGTGGCTCCTATAGTGCTTCTGAAATTATAGCGCAATGCAGCTCTTTTAGTCTGAACCAAAGCGTGGAACGTACATTACTCGCAGTGAGAGAGAGAGAGAGAGAGAGAGCGAGCAAGTAATGCAGTTTAAAACATAATCATCAGAAGTGCACCCTCGATTCAACAATGTAAACCACTCTATTTTTTCTATTTTATTTGCATGCCCAATGTGACAAATTTTCACTCTCTCAACAGGACTAAATTTTGTCCCAGAATGTCAAACTTTTGAACTGTGTATTCCGATTTTTTATTCTCATGTTTCTTGCATTGTTGAGAGAGTAAAAATCTGTCTCATCAGGCATACAAATAAAATAGAAAAAACAGAGTGGTTTACATTGTTGAATTGCGGATGCACTTGTGATGATTGTGCTTTAAACCGCCTAACTTTTTTTTTCATTTGTGTCCCGGACTCCCATTTGACCCCGTTTTGTGTTTTTTATTTCTATAAGCTGCGGGTCCCATGCCATCTCCAGACCTTGTTTTAATTGGTTTAGGTTAGTGAACCACTGACTCTGTCTCCAGATTTATGTAACTAGAATCATGGCTGTTAATTGAACTTCTCCGCCTGCCCATTCTTCCGGTCTCAATCTGGCCCCACTGGTTCATTTTGAGTCGCACTGCGGTCATTCTTTTAAACACCCACTCCAAAACCAGCACCCTCTGGTACATTTACTAACTTGCTGTTAACTGAACCCACTGCCCACCCAATGCCACAGTAAGCCTCACATCAAGATTTTTTTTTTTAATCTGAAGATGGCTGCAGACTCACAGGACTGCTAGTTTCTATCAGTGACACGGTTTTTAACAACTGTGGTTCAACATTAGAACAGTGTTGCTGGGGAGCTGGCAGGTGGGGCTTGTAACAGAGCTGCCAGTGCCAGATTCAGAGCAGGTACATGGGCGATGAGGCTTACTGTGACATCAGGTGAGTGGCAGGTTCAATTCAGAGCAGTGCTGACAAGTACCTTGAAGCATGAGTCTCTTTTTCTGTAAGACATCACACAGGCTATGGCTTCAGTAAATCTGCATTTCAAGACTTGTTTTTTCATATCTCTGTAGGGTGACCCCCCTCCCCACACACACACCAGTTTTTAATCGGTACAATTTTAGTTCCAGGCACAACCTCCAACCTTTATCTAAATACTGCGAGTTCCTCTGTCTGCAGTTCAGATCAGCAAGGTGCAACAATACACAGTAGGTACTGATCTGGTAGCAAAAGGTTTCTATACACCAAAAACTGAGATGCTTATGGTTTCTGTTTTGGTACAAAGAGCAATTCTGAATGCCTGGTATATGGTACCTGGTAGCGCCCCACCCCTTTGAAATGGAAGTGCAACAGAAAGTAATATATAAAATGGCATATTCAGCATGTTTTCCGTGTGTATAAAATGAGATCACACGTCATTAAGCCGAATATATTCTCCAGTTCAGTTCAATTAACCCTCACTAATGCCAGCTGATGAAGAGAAAAATGTATTTGGGGGGAAATCAGGTGGCCCACATCCTTCAGCAGTTCTTTTTCATGCAAAGTAGAGTGCTAGTACACAAAATCCTCATCTGATGGTAACAGGGTTACTTTTTACTGCTGTGAAAACTCCAGGAGCTAAGAGTCACTCATGAGAAGTATCTTAATGATACCATCAGCTCTGTAATCATGGATCTGGACCCTTAATATGATGATATATTCACCATTAGGATACCTGGTCTCTAATTAAAACAAAACACAGTATGACCTTGATTATCCGGATTCATCGGGGGACTTGATTTTTATCCGGATAATCGATCATCTGGTTAAACGAAAATCGACCTAACTACATTGTGCATTCTAGAAAACGAGGTGCACGCTTCCTTTAAGATTGAAAATCTATTTTTGTTTGTTTTAGTATCATTTACCCACTCATCAAAAGACAGACAAAGCTAGAATTGAAACAATAAATAAAAACAGTAAAAAAACTGTACAACTGTACAGTGCAGTACTGTTCTACTTTAAGCTTTAAAAAGCTACACTCTAAAACAGTCTGTTGAGCAGAAAGATTCATAAATGCTCTCTGGTGGCTTCATCCCAGCGTTCACCTATCATGTAGTCTACATCTTTTAAGTTAATTTTTTTCAGCAGGCAAACAATTAAGAGCGAGGATCAGTGTCTGACAGGATGCGCCACAAAAGTCTCTTTCTGTATCTTTTTTAAGACCCTCTAAAATCCCATGATTGAAAAGCTGAAGCACTGAAGTCATGTTAGGTGGGAAGAAATCTACTTTAATTATCCCGTCATTTGATTTCGGTCCAAGGGGTGTATGCAGAGCAATTGTCAATAAGGAGCAATACTTTCAGGGGGGAGTTTTTTTTGCCTCAGATGTTTTCTAATGGCGGCACAAAAGTTTTATGGAACCGGTCCACAAACAGATCGCTGCTGTTATTCTTGCAAGGTTCATGGCATAGTTAGCAAACCTCAGTGAATATGTAACTTTATTGCTCCTGTCATATACACTATGCAATTTAATATTTTGAATATAAGCTATGATGTTGGTATAGCACTGCATTCCTTAGGCACTGAAGTTGAAACACACAAAATTAGCATCCTCAGCCTTGTAAACAGCTCAGCCCCTCCAGATGTTTGCCACTAGGCTTTCAACTTGCATGTTTATAGTTTATGCTGTTCTCTGCCTTGACATTAAGATGATTGCTATCATCAATAATATACTCTTATGCTTTGTAGCAAAGTCAGTGACCACTAAGTCAAAATAACTGGCAATCACAACTGAAAAAAAAAAAACAGGGCTTGTAATGGTCAGAATTAGGAATGGCTGAGTCATATGAACATACGAAATTTGCCAGCAGATAAAGGCCTAGAGATCTATCAAGTCTGCTCAAATGTGCAGCTAGCACCCCTTATTCTGCAGCTGCCCCTCCCTTCCACCCTTCCCCTTCATTAACCCTCCACCTTGTCCTGTCCCATCCTCATTTGAAGCAGTCCACTGTTCTACTGCATACCACTTCAGCAGGTAACGCATTCCAGCCAGCCACCACCCTCTCCATAAAAAAAGTGTCTCCTCATCTCCCTCCTGAACCTTTCTCGCTCCAGTCTCATATAATGGCCCCTGGTGGCCCTCCCCTCCCTTACTTTGAACAGCCCCTCTGTACCCATCTTGTTTATTCCTTTCAGGTATTTAAAGGTTTCAATCATGTCACCTCTGTCTCTCCTCTCCTCCAGTGAGTACATGTTCAACTCCTTCAACTTCCTCTCGTATGATAATTCCTCCAGCCCCTTAATCATCTTTGTCGCTCTGAGCTGCACCCCCTCCAGTAACTTAATGTCCCTCTTCAGATACGGACGCCAGTACTGCACGCAGTACTCTGGGTGTGGTCTAACTAATGCTCTATATGGTGGCAGAATCACCTCCTCCCTCCTTGAGGATATACCCCTTGCAATACAACCCAGCATTTTGTTGGCCTTTGCAACTGCCTTCCTATATTGTGCTGAGTTGTACATTGACCCTGTAATGAGCACACCCAGATCCTTCTCCTCCTCTATCAGGGCTAGCTGCACTCCCCCTAGCTGGTAACTCCTCCTTGGGTTCTTCATCCCAAAATGCAGCACCTTGCACTTTTTGGCATTAAAGCCCAGTTGCCAGGTGTCTGACCAGGTTTCAAGCTTTGCCAGATCATCCTGCAACACCTGTCATCCCCCTAGGTCATCCACCACCGTGCCTACCTTGGTATCATCAGCAAACAGACTGATTTTGCTTTTGATGTCCCATGATATGTCTGCAATGAATATCCCAAACAACACTGGTCCCAACACCGAGCCCTGTGGAACACTGCTCGTCACTGCCCTTGGGTGTGAGAGCTCCCCACCCACCGCTACCCTCTGTTGCCTTCCCTGCAGCCAGTTTCCTACCCATCTCACCAGCTTTGCACCTGTCCCTGTGCCAACTAACTTCCTTCCCAGCCTTCCATGTGGCACTGAGTTGAATGCCTTACTGAAGTCCAGATACAGGACATCCACTGCATGGCCCATGTCCAGTTGCCTAGTTACCCAGTCATAGAACTTGACCAGGTTGGTTTGGCAGGATCTGCCACATATGAAGCCATGCTGTCTGCTGCCCTGTAGTCCTCTGACCCCTAAGAGGACCACCAGCCTCTCCTTCAGGATAGTCTCCATTAGCTTACCCTTGATGGATGTGAGGCTCACTGGTCTGTAGTTTCCAGGTTCATCCTTGGGGCCACTCTTGTGGAGGAGCACCACATGAGCCATCATCCAATCCTGAGGTACACACCCCGAATGTAGTGAGGCTTTAAATAGGTCTGCCAAAGGTCCTGCAAGGACCTCTGCCAGCTTCTTCAGTACCCTGGGGTGGATGCCATCTGGGCCTGGCACCTTGTCCACCCTCAGTGCCTTCAAACCCTCTCGAACTCTGCTCTCCATGATTTCCCCATCTGTCACTCCTTCCCAACCTGCTTCTGCTATTTCTCCCACCTTGGGTGTCACCCCCCCCTTCTCTTTAGTAAATATTGAGCAGAAGTACTCATTTAGTGCTTCTGCCATATCTTACCCTGCTTCCACCCAACCCCCCTCCTTCCTAATCCTTACTATGTGGTCCTTACAGCTCCTATTCTCCCTGATGTACTTAAAGAAGTCCTTCTCTCCTTCTTAATGCCTTGTGCCAGCCTGAGTTCCGTAGATGCTTTGGCTCCCTTACTGCCCTTGTCACCTCCTTCAATTCTGTCAAGTACTCCTCCCTGTCCTCCCCCTCCCTGTTTTCTTGTACTTCCTAAAGGCAGGTCTTTTCCTATTTACCTTTTCTATGACCTCCTTGCTCAACCAGATCAGTTTCTTAGCCCTAGCCTTCTTGCTCTGGGCTTTGCAGCAGGTTTTGGTTGCCTCCACTATCCCCAGCTTTATGAGCTCCCACCTCTGGTTAGTGTCCATACTAGATTAAATTCTGGCCAGGTACCCTTTTACCACTTCCCCCCATCTTCCCAAAGTCAGCCCTCCTAAAGTCCAACAGTATTGTGCCAGATTCCACTCCTTCCTTGCCCATATCCAATGTGAGCCATACTGAATGGTGGTCACTCCCTGACAGCGGTTCCTTCACTGTACGTTCTCTCACAGTCTCCATTTGCCAGCACAAGGTCAAGGGTATTCCCTAGCCTGGTTGGTTCACTGACCATTTGTAGGAGGAAGCTGTCCTGGAAGGCATCCAGCAGTACCTGCTCCCTTCTGTTCCTGGTTGTTGGGGTGCTCCAGTTCACTCCTGGCATGTTAAAGTCCCCCACAATCACCACACTACCCTTCTCGCAGGTCATGTTATTAATGTTGGTGGTCAAATAGTCTTTACAAATATTTTGTTGGCCTGTGGTCCATTTTTTGAGTGGTCAACGTACCCTGGATTGTTTTACACTTTGGACAGATCTCAGCTTCAGAGCAGCTGCAATGAAATATCCTTCTTAGAAGGGCTAAATGTAGATGGAACAAGTACAGTAGTTACACCGCATCAGAAGGCAAATGAAATTAAGATATCTAGAAATATTTGGGAATGGAAGGACAAATGGCACATAAATGTCAACACTGAGAAATTCAAGGTGATATGACTGGAGAAAAAAATGACATAAATGCAAAATACTAAGTGAATGGACTGACAATTATTGAAATCAAGCAGGGAAGAAAAAAACATGAGTACTAATAAATTGTAATATTACATGGGAGCTGCAGTGCAAGGTAGCAACTAGAAAGGCAAATAAAGTCATGGCTTGTTTTTTTTTTGGGGGGGGGCAAAGTAGCAGAGTGCTAATAATCAGCTTAAATTCCCAGCTGGGTGACTTGAGCAGGGCAGGAGCAGGTGCATGCCTAACTCACATGTACGCTTGCACATTCTTTTTATAATGAAATACTTTATTAAGAACTTTTTGTAGGAAACAGTGAAAAATGCAGCAGCAATGAATGATACTGAAAGATCAGTAATAGGAGGCATTATGTTACAAGAGTAACAAAAGTGCAGGGTGAAGGGACAGATGCAAATTGATATAAGTATGTCAACTTGACAATGTAAGATTTAATATAAGATCTTGTACAAAAAAGTATATTATAAAATGTGATCACACAACTAATAAATATATGTCATTTTGTATTAAAAGAACAATGTCCATTTCCACTCACTGAACAACAATCTAAAAAAAAAAATAAAGCTAATCATGGTACAAATCATGTATCCGTGTTTTATACAATACCCTTTTCCCCCAGATTTCTTCAAAGACAGGGAGCTTATTTAGGTAATCATAGGTTCATATTTCTAGTAAATATGAGGAATCTATTATTGCCACCCACTGAGTTACAGTAGGTGGGTAGGGATTTTGCTAGTATTTGGTTATAACATATAGCCTTCTTTGCCCCCATTATTAACATGAAGAGAAGTTTCAGCTGTAGCCCTCTGACAGCCATTGTTTTGGTGGAATATACATTTAGACCAACAGTGGGGTAATCAGACCCAGGCAATCAAACATAGTTTCTAATACCTGGATAAGGGCTGTCCAATAGGGCATCCAGACTGGGCAACCCAAGAAAATGTGCACATGATCTGCCTGCAGTTCCCCACATGCCCTGCAGCAATGTTCCAAATACTACCCCAAGAATTTCACCTTCATGGTAAGTATTCTGAAAAAGCTGTCTTTTTACTACTATGGAAATCTCTCTCTCTCTCTCTCTCTCTTTCTTTCTTTCTCTGTCTCCCCACCATCATGTTGCAAGGGGGCTGAGAGAGAAACAGAGAGAAGTTCAATGCCTTCCTTTCTGAATGGACTTGAAGTCTACAATACAGATTATCTTACTGTTCCCTTCCCTATTAGGTCAGTGATGCACACTTAACAAATGAATAGCAGTTCAGGATTTCACACCTTATGGTAACAAATGCCCCCCCCCCCATGTGTTTTTGTACAATGACATGACAGATGGCTGCAAATAACAGCTTTGTTACGTCATAGTTACCTGACTCAATTACAGTAAATGGCCAGACCACCATAACAGTCTAGCTATTCCACTACTTGCAGACTTCTACGCTCAATGCTGCACATTAGGCTGCATGCTAAATAATGACCTAGAACCACAACTGGGTTTCATTTGATAAATGTATTTATTTATTTATTTAATGCTAGGATTACAATTACCTTTGAGCCAAGGTTCTTTTACAAAGGTTCCACGTCAGGACAATACATACATGTTCAACAACGGCATACAACATTAAAGACAGCAGACAGCCATATTCATTAGTGGTGTCACAGTAAACAGGATACGTGAATAACACATACAAAGAATCATTTCAGAAACCTAGAACAAATCAGGGAGGAAGGGTGAGAGGATAGGGGGTGGCAGCCGAGAAAGACTGAAAGAGAAAAAATAGACAGACTTGGTATTTAACAACCAGGGCCCTGCCATTCTTAAAGTTTATATCTGGAGAAATTGTTTAACTAGACAAGGCACACCAAACCAAAACTTGCTTCCAGATGCAACCTGACAGTACAAGGAAGTTAAATGACTTGCTCAGGGTCACACAGTATGCAAGAAGGAGCTCATGGGATTCAAACCGACCTCTCCAGGTTTGCAGCTCACTGCCCTTAACCACTCTGCTATGCTGCCTCCTGTTTCATTTGGACCTTCAAGTTGCCATTGTGCGAACTTTGCAGGCAACCCATATCAGGCATGCTTTATATTGTTTAATTTTCTTTCTACTACCATGCCATTGTTTTCTAATTTTGTTACACAAAAAAAAGAGTCAAGATAATAGACCATTCACATTAAACATATTCACAGCATATGCAGTTCAAGAACCTATGCCCTGCTATATGTACGATTGCATTGTTACACACTTTAGGTTCACAATGTGTATATAAAATTATATGTGTGACAAGATATCCAATTCAATATAGCCTCTTATAAAAATGCAGTACCATGCCATATAATTCCATTTAAATAAGCAGCTATCTTAATTCTATTGCTACTAATTCTAAAACAAATACTAAACTCCAAATGCACAGTATCATAGTATAACTGCCACTCAATTCAATTTACTTTACTAATGTCCACCACTGAATGGGCTTACCCATAACAGAGTCAGACTGTGCTCATTATCAATGCTGATTACTCACTAAAACGACTCACATGCAAATCTTAGCCAATTCATTTGCAGCCCATTATTAAGGCTTCAAATTAATATTTATCGATCCTGACAGCAAAAGAAAAGAAACTCAGAATAAGGACAGCCAGAAGTAATACAGGATGAGAATAAAGCGATTTGATCCAATATTCAGTATTGCTTGCATTTCAAATGCTATGCTCCAGTTCTACATTAAATTGTATGTCATTGATTGAAAAGAAAAACCAAAAAATTATTTTTTCCCCCAATTTTTTAACCAGGAGAGATACAGTAAGCTGAAAGCTTGTTTACAGATGCGACCTGGCAGTGCGGGGAAGTTTAGTGAATTGCTTAGGATCACACAGTATGCAAGTGGGGGTGTGGGACTCATAAACCCAGATCTCCAGATTTGCAGATCAGAGCCTTAAACCACTCTGCTATACTGCCTCCAATGTAAACTATTTATTTGTAAATGTAACATTTTGGTTACTTGTCCTGCAATTTTAGCATAATTGAACACTATGCATTGAATAGTAACAGAGCCACACTATACCCTAGCAACTTTGCGCTTTGATGTCAGATCGATAAATATAGATTTGAAGCCTTAATTATGGGCTGAAAATGACCTGGATAACATTTGCATGTGATTCATTTCAGTGAGTAGATATTGTCAATAATGAGTGCAGTCTGACTGTGTCATGGGTGAGCCCATTCACTGACACACATTAGTAAACTGAATTGAGTGGCACTTACACTACTACACTTTGCACTTGCAGTTCAGTATTTCTTTTAGAAATAGAAACAATACAATTAACGTAACTGCTTATTTAAATTGATTGATATGGCATGATATTGCATTTCTTCTAAGAGTGCTGTAATACATGGGACATCGTCTAACAGATATATAATTTATATACACATTGTGAACCTAAAGTGTCTAACAATGTAATCATACATATAGCATAGCATAGGTTCTTGAACTGCATATGCTGTGAAACCATTTAATGTAAACAGTCTATTCTTTTAGAACTTGCAACAATGTTTAACTTAATTTACAATATAAATGTTTAACAAGGTTTTACCAAGTAAATACCACCAATAATGACTGCAGTCTGACTCTGTTATTCACACTTCACATGCAGGTATTAGAAGGAATGGGTTGTCAGCTGATCTCTTACTATACCTGCACACTGAAGCAGACTTAGGTCAGGTGAACTGTTTCTGCTGACACTTTCATAGGTTTGTATGTTCACCATATACTGCAATAAATGTGTCTATATGGTATAACTACCTTTTTAACATTACTATCTTTATCATACCTCTGCATCTCTATGCTTTCTATGGCAAGCCCTACTCTGCACACCCTTCCTTTTTTCCCCTCATAAGCACCCTTTCCACCATCCGTCCCTTCAGTTGTTACTATTTCCACACACCTATGAACACCTGAAACTGTCTGCCATGACTGTTACAGTCCATGACACAAAGGCACACACCCCAACACCTCTCTCTCTTTGCAAGATGGGGGTGGCACTTGGCATTACTACAATACCTCAGTACCATTCCTATTATGCATCTGTCACTCCTGCACTACCAATTCCTATACCAGCAAGCAAACATTCGGCATTGACAAATGCTTATTATTTTACTGTTGGTTACTTGGGGTTTTTTTTTATCTTATATTAGTAGCTCTGATGTGGTATAGCACTTTGTCTGGCAGTTGACATATCTAGCTGTGCTCCTCCCATTGCATCAGCAGTATTATTATTTTACTGACTGACATAGCAGCTGCTCAGGAAGAGCCACTCAATGTGTGCCATGACAGTCACCTGTGATGTCACTGTCACCGAGGTCTCATTGGTAATGCATAATGCTATCACACAGAGAACTCTCTACTCAGCAAAACACAGAAAGGAAAATACTTCAGAAAGATAAGGTTATGACCACTTTTTTTACATTTTAAAGATTTTCCAGTCTGTCATTTGTGGTTCTACTAGCTGTTTAACTTATTAATATGATATATTAAAGGGTAACATCTGTATCAGTGTGTCATAAGGTATCCTTACTCCTGTCAAGTGACTATCTATGAACTGAGATGGGTTTCAGAGGCCAGAATGGCATGTAAATTTACAGAGATGCTAGCAGGGTGGGCCACTGTTTTGTTTCACTGCTGCATACTGGCTGACACACCAACACCTCACACGTACAGTGATTCCTGTATTTTACAGTGATTTACAGACATCTACAGGGAAAATATTCCCATATACTTGTATTTATTATAGAGGACAACAGAGCCATTTGGCTTCCAAAGGAATTCAGGTAGTCTACAGGAAGATACATGGAGGTAATGGAAATATGCCAAATCTGGCAACACTAGACACATCCCATTGTTAAATGTCAGTATGCATGACAACATGGGGGTGGGTGCTTGGATCATTATTGAAAAATCAAACATTTATTGAACTAAAATTAATTGTATAGGACATGTTTTTTTATGGGCCAGAGGGGCCACTCTCCCCCACAGGCAGCTGGCTAATAGTAATAGTGTCCACTACACTGTTTTGTTGATTGTCCAGCAGTTGCGGCTATGCCTTCCACATCTTGCACAACCTCCGATATGCTCCAGTTATGCTCAGCTATGTGTGTATTCTTTAACATGTTATTATTCCTGGATGTACCTTCTGTGCACCTTTGTTACACATGGTGCTCTTTATTTTCTGGTCTTTACCGATACAGTTGTATATTTACCTGCCATTTCATTTTGCTTTTACATGTACTATGTCAGGATTGGCCTTAGCCTGTGTCTTGTATTGGCTACAGTTTGCTTCTTTGTCGAATGCCTAGATGGTTGTCTTCTCCTTGTGCCTGCAGTAATATACATTTTAAGGTCTTTTGTGATAGTTGGAACAGACATAGGACAATTCTGGTGGGGATGGGAACAAATTGACTATTTATTAACTAGAATATGCAGCTCACCCAATCGGTAGGGAAATGGGCAGACTGGGTGAGTCAGTTGGTCCTTTACTGCCATTAAAGTCTATGCTTCTACATTTCTACTCTCCAATTTTGTGACCTTTTCCTGCACTATGGTTGTGTTTCTTAAGCTACTCTTATCTCTTAACCTTTCCACTCCTTCCCTCCCTTTTTCCGTTCGCTTGTGTGCATATGCAATGAACATCTTGTCACAGTATGACTTTTTGGAGGTGTGTGACCCTTCCATCAAATGCAGTGCTCAGTGTAGCAGGTGTGACCCTACCACACCAATACATGCTTAGCTGTCTATGACAGCAATTCAGCAGCAGTGGTCTTCACTTGAAAGAAAACCACTGCTGCAATCAATGGTAGTACCGTGTGTGTAATTAGCATACTGACATCATCCTTTTCCCTTGGCTGCTTGAAATCCCTCCCACTTCCTCCCTCTGCTAATGTCTTCCCTGCTCTCTGTATATTGCCCTCCCCTTCATTATCAGTGTCAGTGGCTTAGTAGGTAGCACACTCGCCTCTGAGGCCAGGAAATCAGAGGGCTGTGGGTTCAGTTCCCACATAATTACCACAGTATTGGTTAATATCCCAATACTGACACTGTAGTGCAGCATGAGAGGGCTGCTGCACTTCTGAGGTGCCGTCTTTCAGATGAGACGTTAAACCAAGGTCCCGTCTGCCTGGATTGGTGGAAGTTCAGGTGGATGTTAAAGATCCCATGGCACTTATCAAAAAAGAGTAGGGGAATGTCCCCAGTGTCCTGGCCAAATTTCCTTCATTCACTTAAAAATACCACCAACAGCTTAATCTGGTTCAGTTTCAGTTGCTTACCATCTGTATCCCTCAGCTGCCCCTGAAAAGGGACTTCTAGGCCCAGTGGGCCTACCGGGTCAACAAAATTCAACAAACAAACAAACACTGTGTGCTGAGGGGGGTTCCTAATCCCCCTCAGCTCATGTGCCCCCCCAAGCACATTGCATGGCTGATGGGGTGCCCAATCCCTGTCAGCTGCAGCCCCCCAACAAACCCCCCAGGTGGCATGCTGGGACCCACTCCAGCATGCTCATGCACTTCCCCCAAGCACGCTGTATGGCTGATGGGGGCGCCCAATTCCCATCAGCTCCAGCCCCCTGCCAACAAACCCCCAGGTGGCATGCTGGGAGCCCATCCCAGCACAGCCAAAAACCTTCTGCATTGTCGAGTTTTTTTTTTTTTTCCAGTGGGGGAAACAGAAAATGGTATTTTGCTGACTTGGGTGCCCTCTCTCCCAACCCACAACCACCATCTGTGCATCCCACCTCACTTCATCTCCCCTCTCATCCATACTTACCTCCAGAGCTCAGCACGATGATCTTTGGTGGGGCGGCAACACATCTGTTCTCTTCAAAGCTGATGGCAAACTGAAGAAATGCCAGTAAGCTGTATAATGGCATGGATAGGGTTTGTCAACTTATGTAGATATCTTGGCCATTTTTTCACATTTTGGCACCACATTTTAAACATGGAATTCTTAGGACCCCACCTCATAAATTCAGCCACTGTCATAACGTTATTTTATCCTGAAAGGAGATTTCATGGTCATCATGCAGAATGACCTTTTAGGACTGATTAATGTACCAGCAATGTCACCATTCATGAGGTGGGCTCCCAAAATGTATATGTTGCAAATTTGGTGAACAAAATTCCCCAAAATGACTGTGTCATGAGCGCGCAGTGAGCTGCTTCCATGCACACTCATACCTTACCAAATTTGTAATATTTTCACTACAGATTTTCAACATTGTCATTTTTTCACACCTCTTTATGAACAGTACAGCTGCCATTTTTCACATCCTGGCCAAATTGTGTTTTCGCACATCTGGCTCACAGTGGTGCTGTCACTGTGGGAAATCAATGTTCAGGATATATTATGACAACCACAGTGACACCATTCATGAGCAAAGGTCGCAAAATGCCTATGCTGAAAACTTGGTGAAGAAATTCCAACAAATGACACAGTTAAGAGTGTGCATTGTGCAGTTCCCATGCACACTTGTACCTTCGAGAATTTGTAATATTTTCACTACAGATTTTCAACATTGCCATTTTTTTCACACCTCCTTATGAACACTGCAGCTGTTATTTTTCACATCCTGCCCAAAAATGTGTTTCTGCATATCCTGTGCACAGTAGTGCAGCTGCTATGGAAACTCAACATTCAGGACATATTATGAAAACTACACTGCTACTGTTCATGTGCAGAGGTCACCAAATGCCTATGTTGAAAATCTGATGAAAGAACTCCATGAAATGACTGTGTTAGTAGCATGTTTTATGCAGTTGCCATGTACGCTTGAAAGTAGGAGAATTTGTTATATTTTCACAACAGATTTTCAACATTGCCGTCTTTTCACACCTGCCTATCAAAAGTACAGCTGTCATTTTTCACATCCTGCCCAAACTGTGTTTTTGCACATGTGAAGCAGAATGGCACAGTCACTGTGGGAAATCACCATTCAAGACAAACTAACAAAGTCACAGTGCCACTGTTCATGAGTAGAGGTGAGATCCAATGTGCGTGTGTGTGTGTGTGTGTTGGTGGGGGAGTGGTCACAAAAAAGGCAAATTGAAAATTTGTACTGCAAAATACCAGCAAATGCCCCTGGGCATTAGGGTTTCTAACCATAACATCCCACCCTGTACAAACTGACAGACATCAGGGGTGTTCCTTTGGATTGCTCACTGTAATGCTCAAGCCATTCCACCTCCTCCCACACCCTGCAGCCAGTGACAGGCATAGAGGTGTGCCTTGGACTCTTCGCCCCCAAAGTTAACCCCATTCTCCTATACTACACCCATTTCAGTGTATCTCCTTATGGAATGGGGTGACTAAAAGCCGAACACCACAATGCACACCTCAACACTTCAGTGTCTGTAGGATAGGGTGAGGTTAAATAGCATGAGCATTATGGTTGATGATCCAAAGGCACACCTCAGTGACTTTCCATCTCTGTTGGGTGGTAGTGGGGGTGCCATCACTTCAGTACTTCACTGTCATTCCTATTCTGCATCTGTCTAACTCATGCATTTCTAATAGTAATACCAGCAAGTGAACATTCGGCATTGACAAATGCTTGTTTATTGTGTGGGTGCTCCTGCTGTCTTGATGGCCCTCCCCAGCTTAGTCACCTGTCATCTCTGGAATTAACCTCTAGGTACCATCAGGTTTGGAGGGACTAGAAAGTTTCCCAAAACAGGATCAAGCCTGGCCTTCTCAGACAGTGGTGCCAAGCCTGCGAAGGGCCATGCATCATCCTATCTAACAAGTTGTTTTCCTTACAGTTTTCTCTCCTGGGGCATCTGAGTAAAATGGTGTATTTGCTGGTGTCACATTACTGTGCTGGTTCTTGGCTGGGAGACAGGCATACTGCAAATGATCCACATAGAAACATATAATTTGTTGGCAGAAAAAGATGCTGAATCTGCCCTTCTTTTCTATGCTTATTTGGCCTCCTTATTACCTACCTGGTCTCAGCCTCCCCCTCAGACACACACACTTTCATACCAGTTCTCCTTTATACCTATCTCATGCATGCTTTTAGTCAACCACTGTTTTTATTCCAATCACATATGCTGTAAGATTGTTCCATACATCCACCACCCTCTCAGTGAAGAAAATGCTTCCTCATGTAATCCTTAGGGGATGCTATCCCAAGGGCTACTACCCCTACCTGCTTGGCTAGTTGCAGGTTAAGGGGCCTGGGTACTGAAACGGGTGCCTCCACCCGGAGGACAGGGTTGTTAGTAGCAAGGCTAACCTCGGTACAGCCCTCTGGAACATGTAACTTCCCCTTTTTCCCCTCTAGTGGCCAAGACAATATGCAGCAAACACTTTCACAGTAGCCCCTATTCAGCATACAAATCCCCACACTGTTTGCCCTTACCACCAGGGCTGGTTCCACCAGTTCGACCCTGGAGACACCCTGTAAAACAAGGTTAGGCACAGCAAATAACAGTACGGTGCTTTTGGTACAAACTGGAACCACAGTCAGATTAAATGCAAAAAGTTAGATTTGAACTATTCAAGGGAATTAAACAATGGAGGGGCATAATCAGGTTGATTGATTCTAAAACTGATCTAGTCAGGCAATTATGCATGCACTTTTAGTCCCTGCACAGTCACACGCTCTGGGTACTCATTTGGAAGTAAGGTGGGCTAGCCTGGAACATTGCCTGAGGTAGGCCGGCATTGCAGTCGGTCGGGGCCCTGTGATGAAAAGAAAACGCATGCACAACCACACACAATTTGTAATCTGGAGCTAGGAGGCTAAGTTTCTGAAAGGGAAAAAAAAAACAGCAATGAAGTCAGATGACAATACTTGTGATTTAGCTGATGTTGCAAGGAGCTACCCTGATTGTTATTCACGATACCCACATGAGGCACAGTAAATGGAGACTGCAGGTTGACAACTGGTATGCCAGGAGAAGCAGGGCCCACATGATTCACTGAAGTGTTGTTCCTGTTCAAGATGTTGAGTAGGGGCCTGATCCCTGGGTGAGTCTCTTGTCGATGGTATTCTCTGCACCTGAAGTAGCTGTCTGGGCCAGTGTGGCAAGGCCCAGGCCAGGTAGCACTGTTTGGATATCAGTCCTTGAAGGCTGGATGCAGCTTCCAGCAAGCGTGGCGCAATTAAATAGTGGGAAAACAAATTGCGACCCACAAACAGCATACAGCACATTTATAGTAAAGCAATCACCATACCACAAAGCAGATAGCAGTCCGGTAGCAATATTTGTGTCTCTGAGCAAAACTGGGAGTTCTGTGGTGAATAAATGTCCTGACAGTTCAAACGTATACAGCAAATCTTTAGTCTTCTTCAGGTTCAAGTCTGGTCACAATTCAGTGGCTTTGTCACACTCAGTTTTGGATATAATCTGGTTTCTTCAAATGCTCCCTCTTGAGGGACAGCAGGCAAATGGGCCAAACTCAGCCTTTTCATCAATCTCCCACGCAAACTACACAGGATCCCTGCTCGAATAACTCAAGCTGTTCTCTCTCCAGACTGACTTCTACTGCAGGCAGCACCGGGACTTCCTTACGTAACCACCCTGTTACCCGGGGTTACTAGAATCCCAGTAAGACCTAGTGGTAGGCAGGGAAGACAGCTTGTGGAACTCCAGTTAAATGGATTTCACACTGTCTCACTCTGTTCTCAGTCTCAGCTAAGACTGAGAGATGGCATCATTGTAGAACTGTCGCAGCTGCATAAGCCACACTGGAATGTTGCAGTAGGAGGTGAGAGTAGAACGTTGGGGAATATGAAGCCAGTCTGTGTGACGTCTTAGAGAGAGACTGTAGTGCAGCAGAGTGTGTGCAGGCCCTCAGAGCTTTACTTTAGGTAAGGTGTGTGTTTCCACCTGAAGAGGAACACAGGAACTGGTAATTGAAGTGGTGGAGACTGCTTTCAATGGTTCAGTAGCCCCATCCCTGTGGGGATGGGGGGAAGGTGCTTGCCTGTTTTCCAGGGCCAAACCCTCTTGGATCCAGCTAAGGGAAAGAAGCTGCCTGTCTGACTTGTGCTGAGGCATCAGAAGCTTTGCGAGGAAGATTCTTTGGGGAGGTAATACCTGTGGGGCACCTGCAACCAAAGGGTGAGTTCACTCTGAAAAAGGGCCAAGTGTTTTCACCTAAAACAGAAGGAAACTAAAGGGACTGTTACTGTGGGGTCGGGAAAAGACAGCCACGTACAGTTGGAAGTTGTGGGATTGGACTGCTTAACTCAGTGGGGGGCTCCAGAGTAGTGGACAATGCCACTTATAAGTACAATATGTGTATGAGGTGTTTCTAGCCAGAGAAATAGCCAGGTATGAATTGTGGGAGAGAGAGGTGGGAGACTCCCCCATCAGTAGTAACCAAATTCACTTCTATGGATTTGCTCTGAGACACATTTTGCTTTCTCTCAGGTACTTGGCCAGTGCCTGAGGAAAGTACCCAGATGTGAGATTGAAAGAAAGATTCCCTGATGGAGCCAAGGTGTTCTTAGGTGGTTTAGGGAGCCACCAGAAAATGTTTCCATGAAGTATGGAAGGTGTCCAAGTGGCTGGCAAGGGAGTCGAGCCAGGGAAAACCCAGAACAGTGTACACGTTCTGGCTGTGTAACCCAAAGTAGCATACAAGTCCGGGCTGTGTGCCCAGTGTGTGGTAGAGCCTGAGGGCTAAAGTGATGAGGATGGGTTCTGGTCTCTTTTAATCTGCATTACCAGGAGTGTAGCCCCGTGGGGGTCCATCTATGCTTTGATGCTTTGTTTATTCTGTTAGATGTGAATAAAAATTACACTTGAGAATCCCCCTTCTGGTATTGGACATTACAGTTATTGCTTCCTGTGTTCGGAGATACTTGGGTGACCTTCTGCAGAGTAGCCAAACCAAGCCTTTGTACCGAGTGACCTATTCCTCTCCGAACCTAGCTCAGCTGGTATTGCTGTCAGATATAAATGGCATACCAGCATGGGGTTACACTTAGAAACCCAAAGGTTCAGTTGGCTGATCCATCTGTCTGTCACAGTTAGAGCTCCTCCCAGTTTATTTAGGCGACAAAGTGCAAAAACTACAATCCCTACAGAAATTCACTCCCACAAGACCCCTGGGGACAGACACCATTTTAGGTCCCCAAAGGTAATGATTGGTCCCAATAGGCAGTACAGAACCAAGATAGTGGTGCAATACTGAAATGTCCAGGCTGGAAAGGAAGGTGGGTTAGACAAACTACAACATTATTATTATCAAAACAGATAAACCGTAAACAGTCACAGTTCCAACCAGGGCTCCCTCTGCGCAAATAGCGATGGCGGAATGGATCGATAACACTGTAGCCCAGGTGGGACTCGAGCCTGACACTACTCGGCCCCTACCCAATTTTAATTTTATACCACAAAATAGGAAACTCTTAAAGAACAGGCATGGAGATTAACAGGGCACTCACATGCAAACACTTTTAAATCATGAGGACACAAAACACCAGCCTGGCAGTGGACATTTAGGCAAGCCCAAGGAAGACTTTTTGGAACCCCTATTTGTAGGGGCGTTATACCGATATCCTTCCTAAACATTCCCCTCCAGTTTCATTACATGCCATGAAGTACCTGTACTCCTTCTTTTCTTAAAAATGCTCCCTTCATGTACCTTATACACCCCATGAGGTATTTAAAGTTCTCCATAATAACACCCCTTCCTCCACTTTTCCAGGGAGTATGTGCACACAATTCTTTAAAATTGGGGCCCCGGAAGTGAACTGCCAGCTTTTCCACACTGAAGATGCTCTCTCGCTGTACCTTGTTTGTACCTGTACCAGGAAGTACGTATTTGGCTACCTAAGGCTTTCTTCATAGGGCTTAAGGTGCAGTCCCTTCACCATTTTGGTTGCCCTCCTCTGTACCATTTCCACCCTGTTAATGTCCTTTCAGAATCAGGATCTCCAGAACTGTACACAGAACTCGAGGTGGGGTCTCACCACCAGTGATCTAAATATGGGTATTGTCACCTTTCTCTTTCCACTGGGATTTTCCATACCTATGCATCCAGTCATCCCGCTAGACTTTCCTACTGCCTTGTCACACCGTTTGGCTGTCTTGGGGTCATCAGTAATGATTATTACCAGGTCAGTTTCTTATTTTGCGACTGCTACTACTTTGCCTCCCCATTTGGAATGTTGCATTGGGTTTCTGAGCCCCAAGTGCATCATTTTGCACTTTATTGCTTTGAAACCCAGCTGCCAAGCTCATGACCATTCTTTCAGCTTTTTTACATGATCCATCATTCTCTACACCCCCCCCTCCAATGTGTTAACCCTGTTGTAGATATTTGTGTTGTCTGCGGACAGGCATTCCTTCCCTTACAGTCCTTCTGCAATATAGGTAATTAGGGCATTGAAGAGGACTGAGCCTAGTACTGACCCTTTGGGCACCCCACTGGTCACTTTACTTTCTCCAGAGTGGACGCCATTTACCATCACCCTCTGATTCCTATTGCCTGGCAAGATCCCCACCAATCGTATTACTTTAAGGCCCCCTGCTAGGGTTCTCAGCTTGCTCACCAGCCTTCAGTGTGGAATGGCATCGAAGGTCTTTCTGAAATCCAGGTGGGCCGCATCAAGTGCTCCCCCTTATCCACTTACTTGGTTACTTAATCAAAGAATTTGGGTCATGTTTGTCTGGCAAGAGCCCCCCCCCAAAGTGAAACCACATTTCCTTGGATCATTGCCTTGGCAAGCCCCTGTGTCAGCATTCTTGATGGGCCCACATATTTGGTGTGATGGCAGCAGCACCACTCCTAGCACCTATCATGGGTAAAGGTAGCAGTATCACATTCCCCCCTCGGGTATGATGGCAGCAGCACTACAGCATCCACCCCAGTGGTGTATTAGCAGCAACACAGTAATCCACACACACATTGGGTTTGATGGCAGCTGCATCACTTCCCCTACATCTGAGGTTGAAGGTAGGAGAGTTAGAGTTACAACCCCCTCCAGGTGTGATGGCAGCAATGCTACAGCACCTTCCTGTCTGATGTATTGGCACATACATTGCAATCCCTAGCTCCTCTCATGGGTGAAGGTAGCATCATCACAGCTCCCCTTCCACCCACATTGGATGTGATGACAACAGCACTACAGTATCTGTCCTCTGGTGTACTGACAGCAGCACTGCAATACTCACATATTGGGTTTCATGGCAGCAACACCACTTCCCCAACCTTTCAGGCTGAAGGTAGCAGCTTTACAGCCCCCCCCCCCGATGTGATGGCAGCAGCACAACAGCACCTCCCCCTCTGGTGTATTGGCACATGCATTGCAATCCCCAGCACCTCTCATGGATAAAGGTAGCATCATCACAGCCCTCCTTCCCCCATTGCGTGTGATGCCAGCAGCACTATAGCACCTTCCCCTCTTGTGTATTGGCAGCAGCACTACAATCCCCACATATTGGGTCTGATGGCAGCAACACCATTGCCAGCACTTACCATGGGTGAATGTAGCAGCATCACACCTCCCTCGGGTGTGATGGCAGCAGCACTACAGCACCTTACCCTCTGGTGAATTGGCAGTGGTACTTCAGTCCTCATTTATTGGGTTATATTTGAGCAGCATCACTTCCAACACATCTCAGGGGTGAACCATACCCCATGCATGCTGTCACAACACCTGACCCCATATGACATGCATGCTATCACACCACTGAATATCATACCACCATGCACTCTGGCACACAAACCAAAATCATACCCCCATGCACTATGACATTCACAGTGACACTACACAGTAATGTACATCAATGCACCTAGTTACCCCATATCCCATGCATGCTGGTACATCACCCAACAACATACTCCAATGCTCTCTGACACACCTCACAGCCCCACAGCCTATGCAGTGTGACCAAGCATCCAAACCTATACCACCATGCATGCTGTTACACAAACCAACATCATACTGCCATGCAAGCTGACATACCTCTCCACCCCATTCCACTATGCACTGTGTCACAACACTTGGCACCATTACCTATGACTGCTGGCACACAACCCACCACTATACCCCATTCATGCTGTCACACCAGCTGACACCATACACCCATGCACTCTGATGCACAGAAAAACACCATACTGCATGCACACTGTTGCACCAACCAACACCATAAACACACATCCTCTGACGTACATCATGACCCCATAACCACATGCAGTCTGACACACACCTGCCAACAGACACCATGCACACTGTCAGAGCAATGAGCATCATTCCATCATGTGTGTGCTGTGCATGTTTCTTTCTTTCATATCAGGGCCCCAACTAGCTGCGACGCCAGCCTACCCCATGCAACGTTCCTGGCTAGACCACCTTACTCCCACCTGGGTACATGCATGACGTGCATGCATGACTGTCTGATCAATCTAGCCCTTAATCCAATCAACCTGATTATGCCCCTTCCTTTTTCAAGCCCCTTAATAAATCAGATCTAATTCTGTTTGCATTTAACCTGTTGAGGTTCCAGTTTGTACCAAAAGCACTGTACTGTTGTTTGTTTTGCCTGACCTTGTTTTACAAGTGGTCTCGAGGGTCAATCTGGTGGAACCAGCCCTGATGGTAAGTGCAAACTGTGTGGGTAATGGCATGGTGAATAAGGGTCATTGCAAAACTGATTACTGTATATTGTTCAGGCCACTAGAAGGGAAAGGGGGGGTTGCAGTGTCCTGGAGGGTTGTACCCAGGTTAGCTTGACCACTAACAACCCTGACCTCCGGGTGGAAGCACCCATCTCAGTACAGGCCCCTTAACCTGCATGTAGCCAAGCAATCAGGGGTAGTAGCCCTTGGGGTAGTGCCACCTAGGGGTTACATTTGAATGATTTTACTGTTCACATTTACGCTCCTACTGTTGTCCCTTTCTTATTACTGTTTCACTCTCTGTTGTTCCTCTTGAAGGCTTCAGTGCCCTCCTTCAACCACACGGATGCACCTGCAAACCAGCCTCGACTCACTGTGCCTATCATAGAAGCATAGAAACTTGAAGGCAGAAAATGACCCTTCTGGACCATCAAGTCTTCCCATCCCTCCCTTTTCATATACCCACCTCCCCACTTGCCCCTGCCCTCCACCACAATACTCAGCCCCACATGCCTGTCCTATGCCCTCTTAAATGCCACCACTTTTTTAGCTCCTACCTCTCTGTCTGGAAGTCTGTTCTAAGGTACCACTACCCTCTCTGTGAAGAAGCACCCCTTCACATTGCCCCTGAATCTATTTCCTTGCAGTCTGAGATTGTGCCCTCTAGTTCTGGCTCCCTCCTTCCTCTTCAGCAGATCACCTTCTCCTACTGTATTTAGTCACTTTACATATCTAAAGGTATTACCAATGTCACCCCTTTCCCTCCTTGTTTCCATTGTGTACAGATTCAGCTCCTTATACCTCTGCTTGTATGTCTTCCCCTGCATACCCAGCACGATTTTTGTTGCCCTGCTCCGAACCCTTTCCAACGCATCTACATCCTTGTGGAGATGTGGTCTCCTAAACTGAGCTCTGTACTCTAGTTGCAGCCTCACCATAGCTTTGTAATGGTGCATTATTACCTCCCTCCTTTTGCTAGTAATGTCCCTGCCTATGCATGCCAACATTCCACTGGCCCTTCCCTCTGCCCTGCTACATTGGAAGACTACCTTAAGGTTTCAGAGGACTATGATCCCCAAATCCCTTTCCTGTTCTGATTTGTTTGATTTCCTCTCCACCCAGCATGTACTCTGCATGAATATTTTTTGCTCCCTAGGTACATCACAGCGCATTTCTTGGCATTCAATTTCAGCTGA
This sequence comes from Neoceratodus forsteri, assembly GCA_016271365.2. Lineage (NCBI taxonomy): Eukaryota > Metazoa > Chordata > Ceratodontiformes > Ceratodontidae > Neoceratodus > Neoceratodus forsteri. The sequence goes on from CM028133.1 coordinate 153,542,938, forward strand.
CACTTCCCACTCCTCGAGCATCTAAAGGTCCTTCCTCATGTCCTCCACCCGTCCTGGGTGTCCACCCTATTGCAGATTTTTGTATCATTGGCAAATAGGCACACCCTCCTTCTTAAACCTTCTGCGATATAACTGATGTAGATGTTGAAGAGAAGTGGACCCGAAACAGAGCCCTGTGGCACCCCACTCCTTGCCCTTGCCATCTTGGAGTTCACCCCATTTAGTAACACTCTCTGGGTTTTCCCTGCTAGCCATGCCTCCACCCAGGTTGCTATTTTCCCTCCCAACCCCATGCGTTCCATCTTGCTCACCAACTTCCTGTGGGAGATGGTGACAAAGGCCTTTCTGAAGTCCAAGTAGGCCTTGTCCACTTCCCCCTCCCGGTCGATTACTTGAGTCACCCAATCAAAGAACTCAGTTAGGCTGGTCTTGCATGATTTCCCCTTGATGAAGCCATCCTGTCTATTGTCCTGCACACCACACTCCTCCCAGGTAATCCACCACCCTCTTCTTGATTAATGCCTCCATTACCTTCCTCACCACAGACTTAAGACGGCAGTAGTTCTCCTTCAGCTCCCTGCTACCTCCATTGTGCAAGGGCACCATGTCCACCTTCCTCCAGTCCTCTGGCACCCTCCCTGTATCTAGGGACAGGCTGAAGAGCCTTGTGATGGGTGCGGTGAGCTTGTGCCTCAATTCCTTGATCTCTCTGGGATGCAACCTGTCAGACCTCATCACCTTGTCCACCCTTACTCTGTCTAGCACTGCCCTGACCCTATTCACAGTGAATGGGCTCTGATCCACTCATTTGTCCTTCCCTCCCTCCCTTTAGACTTTAGCCTTCCTCTTCCTCCACGAATGCCGAGATAAAGTACTTATTTAATGCATCTGCTTTTACATAGTCCTGCTCCATGCTTATCCCCCCCCCCGGTCTAGCAATACCCTGCCCAGCCCGTCGCCTCTCCCTCATGTATCTGAAAAATGTTTTATTCCCCTCTTAGCGTTTTTAGCTATTTTCTCCTCAGTGGCTGCTTTTACCCTTCTGATCTCCCTCCCTGCTAAACTCCTCTTCTTCCTGTACTCCTCCTATCTTTCTCAGAGTGTCCTCTTAAATTTTCTGAAAGCCCTCCTCCTTTCCTTGACTGCCCCCGCCACCTCCCTAGTGAACCAGAGTGGTCTCTTCCCCTCTTGCTCTTCCTGGCCATTTTTATGCACATTTCCACTGCTTCCTGAACCCTTCCCCTGATAGCTTTCCATAATTTCTCCACTGTTTCTATACTCACCTTACCTTCCATTTTTTCCTTTATCTTACTCATCTTATCAAAGTTTGTGTGTCTGAAGTTCATGACTGACGTACTGATTTTGCATGTCTCCCTCCCTTCCCTGACCCTGAACCACACCGTGCTGTGGTCGCTGGTGCCCAAGACTTCTCCCACCTGCACCTTCTCCACACTCTCCCCTTTAGTCAGGACTACATCTAACAAGTTGCTTCCCATCATTGGCTCCCTGACCTGCTGTTGTAGGAATACTCCCTGCAGCTCGTCTAACACGTCGCTGCTCCTAGACGATGCTGCATCTGGGATTTCTCAGTTAACATCTGGGAGGTTCAGGTCACCCACCAGTAGCAGTTCTCCTTTCTGTGCCAGCTTCATGATAGCCTGAGTTAGCAATTTATTATCCTCCTCCCCTTGTGCAGAAGGCCTGTATACCACCCCCAGCCACACGGATTCATCCCCCTTCCTAGCTAGTGTTACCACAGCAGCTCAGTCTCCCCTTCCTCCTCCTCCTGTCCTTCAATTACACTAATGATTTCCCTGATGTATAAGGCAAATAACACCACCCTGCCTGCCCTGTCCCTTCTGAGCAGTCTGTATCCTGGAATGGTTGTTTCCCAGGTGTGATGCTCTGTTCAGCAAGTCTTATTCATTGCAACTATATCTAGTCCCTCATCCCTCATGATGGCCTCCAGGTTCACACTCTTATTTCCCAAACTTCTGGTGTTTGCTGCTAATCCCTTCCTCCAGCCTCCCTCATTGTTCCCCCTTCACCTGCCTCCCTCTTGCCCAAAAATGTAGTGCTATCCTGGGGGACTTGTAACACCGCAGACTTTCTTCCTTGTGGAGCAGATTCCCCCCCCAACCTAGCTTAAATTGTAGTTATCCGCTATCAATTCTTCTAGTTTGCTTATTAGCACTGCCACCCCCTCCATATTCAGGTGAAGTCTGTCTGGTGCAAACAAGATCTTGTCCCCCCACATAGAGCCCCAGTTCCCTACTAACCCTTACCCCATTTTCTCACCCACCCCACCAGCCACTCATTGAACTCCCTTATCCTCATCTGCCAATCAGTGCTTGCTCTTGGGTAATAGTAGTACCTCTGGAAAACATCACTAATTTGATCCCTTATAGTATCTAGCAAGAGCTCTGAATCTTGCCTATACCTCCAACAGGCGATTTCTTCCCAGGTCCTTCATTCCCAGGTAGACTTGAGGGATATAGTGAATGACCTTAGCTGCCATCATGCCAGGCAGACAATCCACCCAAAAGGTGTTTTTGTCCCCCCTGCCTCCACACAATTAATTTTATTATACAGTTCCCCAACTAGTAGAACCCTGCTCTCCATCTCCTTCTAGTTACATCTCCCTTCCATCTTACCCCAACTCCCTGTATCCTATTTACTACCCTATTTTCAGTACCCCCTTTGCCCATGTCACCTCCCAAAGTAATGTCTTCACTCTGCTCCCCCCAGCTTTGTGACCCCCACAGGGGCTTTCTGCCAGGCTTCCCACCTCCGTCTCTCTATCTGTGAACTTTTCTCCTCCATGTCTTTCTGCCCCTGCCTGTGCCCTGACCGATTTTTCCTGGGGACCCTCACCCTTCCCTGCCCCATCCAGGTTTTGCACCTCTGGACCCGAGCATACAGCCCCACCTCCTTTTGAGCTTGCCTGTTGTTCTAACCTGATTGGGCATCCTGCTTTTCCAATTTTTCTGAGCCTTCATTTCTGCCTGTCTCTCCTATTTCACCTATGTGCTCTATCAAGTCCATTTTCCTGCTCTTCCCTCACATTTTGTGCCTCTAGTGGGGGCAAATCTATTTCTTTATTCTAGGCCCACTGCCTATATATATCTCTCTGGTGGATTGTCCTCCCACTGCTCTCTTCTCTCTCTCTTGTTCTCTGCGCAGGCTTTGGACTTTTACACTTTATCCCCTGCAATCCCCCCCCCAGGTTACTCTTGTTCACTTTTCTGCCACTATCTGGGATTCCTGTATCCCCTCTGGAGCCTTCCCCTTCATCCCCTCCTTACTTTCATGCTCCTCTATTTTCCTCCTTCCCCATCCCATCTTTTCCTTCCTGTGCCCATGTTTGCTTCTTTTCCCCCTGCAGCCCACCTTTTAACTGCACCTAGCCTCCCTTGCTGCAATAGCTCCTTCTGCGGGACCCCTCCTGTCCTCTCTGCTACTCCTCACCCTTTCCCATCTTAGTGTCCACCTCAGGACTCCCACCTCCTCCCTTAGCTGTGCAGTTTGCCTACATAGGATGAACCCCCTCATTTTCCAGACTACTGTATTTGCAGTACAATGGATGACCGACCACCAGTTAACCCTACCAGCCTCCCAAGAATAACCCCAGCCCTTGTAGCCTGGGGGGGACCCTGATTTGGAGGACCCTCACCCTGCTCCATTGGCCCCTCTAATGTGGTTGCCTCCCCCCCTGATTTTCCCCTCTGGCCCATGGTAAGCTTTTGCATTTAGGCCCAAGGGTAATGTGTGCCACATTTCTAGAAATGTTCTTGACATGACAGATACATAATAGCATGACTATTGAAGAATTTAAAAAGTCTTTAAGACTTTTTTATTTAAGCAAGCATTTTCAGAAGTGTAAACTGTGTTTTAAATTGCTGTGGATTTTAAATGTGTATGTGAGATTTTGTAAAGGCGCCCTGAGCTTTGGAAGGGCGCCTTATATAAATACATTTTTACTTACTTACATTCCTGATCACGTGCTTAATTACACCATAACCACTGTTTTTGTACTTCTTCGAAATTCCTTACTTGTGTGATTTTACAGTACAAGTTTACATTCCTACTTCTATTACTTTGTTATTACTGTTTCACTCCCTGTTGAACCCCTTGAAGGATTGCCTGACACCCCACACCCCACCCACGGATGCACCTGTAAACCAGTCCACACTTACTGTGCCTATACTGGTGACCACATTTTGAATAAATAAAATTAATGTACAGTTTGCATTTATAACCCATTCAAACCATTTTTGCAGTGGAGGCGCTTTTTGGTACTAAATCTTAAAACTTTCCAAGTTCTAGGGACTTGTGTTTCTAGGTCCAGTTCCGTTGGTCCCAGAGTTCTGGACAGAAAGATCCTAGGAAAAACAGGCTTGCAGTTTAAAATCAGTAAAAGCCCCCCTGGGGCAGGTTTCACAAAAAAGCACAAACTGCAGCACAAAGGTTTGTGCTGAGCCTTTCAATTGTGCATGGTTCAAAAGCTGCAATCAGGCAACAGTCAAGCACAAATGGGGAAACAATTATTTATGTATACTGTACCACCACAGTCAAATGCAGGTTATATGCAAATAGCCATGAAGGCACCTACTGTAACTGCCTGGACATGACATCCTCAGTTGTTTTTTCAGCCTTTCAAAACAGTGCCCCTAAAGAAAACCATCATAATGAAGAACAAATACAGCTTGATATCCTCCATAAAGCATTCATGTTTACATGAAAAGAAGCACAATGGGTAGCCTAGTCTTCACTCCTTCCTTCACCTCTCATTTACACAACAGTCAGCATCAAGAAATGCAAACAGGAAGTGAGGAAGGGGGTAGCAAATACAACAGCTTTGCTAAATGATACAAAAACAAGTATTTGTCAATGCCGAATGTTGTCGCCCTGGCATTGGCAGTGACAGAGCTAAAGGCACATAATAGGAATGGCAGTGAAGTACTGAAGTGGTGCCAACTCCACCCCCACTCTGTAGAGAGTGACAGGCAGAAGGGTGTGCCTTTGGGTTGTCAGGTATAATGTTCATGCCATTGTACCTCACCCTACCCTGCAGACACTGACAAGTGTCATGGTGTGCTTTGGGGTCTTTGGACATTATACTTACCCCATTCCATAAGGAAATATGCTGACGAGGGTGCAGTATAGGAGCATGGGGTGAAGTTTGTGACTGAACAGTGCAAGACACACCACAATGTCTGTCAGTGGCTGTGGCATGGGGTGTGTGAAATGGTGTCAGCATTACATCCAATGAGCCCAAGTCACAGCCCTGACGCCTGTCAGTCCATACCGGTTGGGGTGCTGCCATTGGAAACCCTAACACCGTAGGCGTGTAGTGGTAGTTTCATACTACATGTTCAACATGCGCTGCTTGTCAGGTCACCTCATGAAAAGCAGCACAATCACTTTGTTAACTGCAAGGTGGTTTTGCAGAGCGACTGTGGCATTTGGTGACAGAGCGACAAAAACACAGTTTTGGGCAGGATGTGGAGAATGACAACGGCATTGTTCATGAGGAGGCATAAAAAATGGCAACAGTGAAAATCTGGAGTGGCAATGTGAAATGTTGGTGAAGCAATGAACATGCATACAAACTATGCAGATGTCCGCAGCCCAATTATTTGTGGGTTTTTTTAGGCACATTTTCAACAGAGGTATTTTGGGACCTCCCCTCATGAACAGTGGTGCTGTGATTTTGTTAATGTGTCCCAAAAGGTGATTTCCCCCAGCGAGCACGCCATTGTGCGCCACAGTTGCAGGAACACGTTTTGGGCAGGCTGTGAAAAATGGCAGCTGTACTGTTGATAAGGAGGTGTGCACAAATGCCAGTGGTGAAAATGTGGCATGAAAATATTGCAAATGTACAAAGTTATAAAGCTGTGTGGCAACTGCACAACGTACGCTTGTAGCACAGTCATTTTCTGGACTTTTGCCACCATATTTTCAACACAGGCATTTTACGACCTTTGCTCATGAACAGTGTCATCGTCATTTCCTCAATCTTCCCCGAAATCTGATTTCACTCAGCGACTGTGCGATTCTGCGCCAGACATGCAAAAACACATTTCAGGCAGGATAAGTAAAATGACAGCTGTACTGTTCACAAGGAGGTGTGGAAAATGCCAGTTTTGAAGATATGGAGTGAAAATATTACACATGCACAAAGTCACAAGCGTGCATGTAAACTGCGCAACGCACACTCGTAAACAGTACTTGTATGGACTGCCTGCCACAAATTTTCAACATAGGCATTTTAGGACCTCTGCTAATGAACAGTGCCACTGTCATTTCCATAATGTGTCTCAAACACGGACATTCCACAGTGACCACGCAATTCTGCACCACAACTGCGAAAACGCAGTTTGGTCAGAACATGAAAAATGACAGTTGTACTGTTCATAAATAGGTGCAAAACAATGGCAATGTTGAACATCTGTAGTGAAAATATAAGTTTGCGAACTTATGAGCGTGCATGCAAATTGCGCAATGGTCGCTCGTAACAGTCATTCTGTGGAGTATTGTCACCAAATTTTCAATACAGGCATTTTAGGACCTCTGCTCATGAACAGTGTCACTGTCATTTTCATAATATTTCCCAAACAGTGATTTCGCACAACGACTGCACTGTTCTGCGCCGGAAGTGCGAAAACACATCTCGGCCAGGATGTGAAAAATGACAGCTGTACAGTTCACAAGAAGGTGCAGTGAAATGCTAATGTTGAGAATCTGGCCTAGAAATACTACTTGAATTAGCTAACTACGGCGTGCATTACTGTGCACAATGCGTAACAAGTAAAAGTAATTTCTATTGATTTTCCCACCAAATTTGCAACATAGGCTTTTTGAGAGCCCCCCTCATGAACAGTGAGTGGCACTGTCATTTTGTTTCTTGGCTCTGAAATGTGATTCCACGCAGTGACTGTGAAATCCCCTTTCAGGATTGAATAACGCCGTGACAGTGCAAGAATTCATGAGGAGGGATCCCAAAAAACCCATGTTGAAAATTTGGGGCCAAAAGTCCCAAAAATGTCTGAGATATACAGCAAAGTTGAAAAAACTCTATTTATTCCATTATGCAGCTTACCGACATTTCCTCAGTTCGCAGTCGGCTTTGAAGAGTGCAGACATGTTCCTGGTCCACTGAAGATCATCGCACCAAACTCTGGATGTAAGTATAAGGTGGAGGGGGGTTTGGGGAGGCAGGGTCCGCAGTGGGTGGGTGCGGGTGGTGGGTAGGGAGACTACGAAGGACTGGTTTTATGTTACAGGGGGGAAAAAGAAAATTAACATGGTGGGACAGTGTTACTTTTTTCAGAGGACTTGGCACACTGGAGTGAGCTCCCAGTGTGCCACCTAACTGTTTGGGGGGGTTGCTGCAGCTGGACGGGGACTGGGCACCCTCGTCGGCACACAACAAAAGGGGGTGTTAATTTATGCTGACGGGGATTGGGCACCCGTCGGCACACAACCAAAGTGGGAAGGGGAGGCAAGAGCCGTGGGGGATTGGGCACCCCCCCATAGCATATAAGAAACAGGGGGGACTGCTTTATGCTGATGGGGAGTGGGGTCCCCTGTCTACAAATTTTTGTGGCCACAGTAAACCAGCAGGGGGATTGGGCACCCTCGAAGTCAGCAGCTGGGAGGCCTCCTGCCATGCTGACAATGTGGCGAGCACGTAGGAAGGGTCTGCTGCATCTGACAAGCTTTGCTCGGATTGCAGCGGACCTTTCCTGATATGTGCTCGCCACATTAGTATGCATGGTGTGGCACTGGCATGCTGGCTGATTGGGGAATGAGGGACACACCTACTGATGCGTGCCCTGCATTCGCCCAATAGTGCTCGCTCCTCCAAATCCCCACTGCCGCAAGATGTTGGCTGTGCAAGTGCGCCGACATAAAAATAGATAACATAAACAAAATAAAACTCAGTCCCTTCTTTTTACCATTCTGAACAAAAAATAAAATCAGATCAATTTCTTGCTAGAAGATGATCATTAGCAAAACAAAAGTGGCAAACCATGCCTAGACACTGAATTTCAAGCCCCTTCATTAAGAATGAATAACCAAAAGCAAATAAATAAATAATGAGGAAATGAAATATGATATATCAATCATGACAAGAACCTTGCACTGAAGTTCTAATACAGTCACACACAAAAACACCCCATTAGTTTTAGTGAACTTACTTTCAAAAAGTTCCTCATTGCCAAGTAAAACATTTGATCCACTAATCAACAGCACAGTAAAACGTGTGTACTACCACACAGGTGCTGGGTTGATCTACAGTTGCTGTATGATATCAAAATTCAACTGTGAAAGAGGCTGAGCTGCTTCTGGTGCTGAGCACCTCTTAAATTGTAATTTTATATCAAAAGTCAAGTGAGAAAGTGGCAGAGCTTTAGGTCCCACAAGCTAAAAAGAACTGCAGTGTTTAGCAGAGAGAAAGCTGAGGTATGAAATGATTCATCAGTTGGAAAGCACAATGGTGTGTTTTGTTTTATATCAAATTAAAAAATTAAAATAAACAGCACACAAGCAATTTCTATTCCTATACCTCACGGTACACATAAAACGTAAAGTAAAATGTATCTCCTTATTGGAGAGAAACCATGTCTCTTAGCTCAGATTGGATTTCTCTGTTCTGAGCAGAGAATCATTCCAAGCATCACAAAGGTGATGGAAAATGAGCTTTTAATTTTTTGGGCTCTGATTGGTTGGTACACCTGCGGGAGGGGGTACATTAACTTTCAGTAGATGCCCAGGAAATAAAAAGTACCAGCAACAGTGCCCCTTCACCCACTTAGTATTCCTGTGCCCATCCTGTTTCCTCATTTGCCCAAAACACCCAAATTTATTTTAAATCACCGCCATTTTTTCTGTCACTTAGTGAGAGATATAGGCCCCCCCCCACAATACTTAAGTACCAACTGCCTGACCACACTTCACGCAACCTCAGTTGGGCTCATTTCTAGCTACATTTCTTTCCTTTTTGTATTCATTTGCAGTACCTTTTGTCCAGTGTCCCTGATTCTGACTCCATGGCTGACAACTGTCTTTTTCCTATTCCAGCTGCACTCCCGCCCTGAAAATGAAGCAGCTTCACACAGAAACTGATGAATCGAGCAAGGCAGACCCCCCCAACAGAAGATCCCCACCCACTCTAGGCTGCCTTAGTTTTATGAGAAAAAAAATTGCCACACAGAGAAAAAGAAAATTAGAAAAACAACAAGCATTTGTCAGTGCCGAACATTCACTTGCAGGTGTTTGCAGTGGTGTTTGGCATGTACGGTGCTTTACCCTAATGCCCTGTGCGATTGCTGGTATTTGCACAATAAATTTTCAGCATGACCTTTTTGTTACCCCCATTGTGCGCTACATAGGCAGAAACACATTTTGGGCAGGATGTGAAAATGACAGCTGCACTGCTCATAAGGAGGTGTGGTAAAATGGCAATGTTAAAATCTGGAGGAAAATATTGAAAATTCGCAAACTTAGGAGCATGCGTAGGAAGTGCACAACGCACGCTAGTAAAACAGTTATTTTTAGGAATTTGTTCACCAAATTTTCAACATAGTCATTTTAAGATCTGTGCTCATGAACAGTGACACTGTGATTGTCTTAATGCGGCCCATACACTGAGTTCACACAGCGAATATGCCATTGTGCGCAACGTGGGTGGAAACACATTTTGGGCAGGATGTGAAATATGACAGCTGTACTGCTCATAAGGAGGTGTGCTAAAATAGCAATGTTGAAAATCTGGAGTGAAAATATTGAAAATCCGCAAACTTACGAGCCTGCATAGGGACTGCACAACGCACACTCGTAAAACAGTCATTTTTGGAATTTTTGCACCAAATTTTCAACATGGGGTTTTTGGGACCCCTTCTCTTTTTTTTTTTTGTTCACGCCCTGCTTCCGCCGTCTGCTCCAGTCATGGACTCCAGGATCCCTAGCCACCGGATATCGCCGACTCCCCACGGTCATCCCTGGCTTGCCCCCCAGAGAGTGGGGCCACGGATCTGTCCCCGGTTATTGGACTGTGGAACTAGTGACTAGTCAGGGGAATGGCTCCAGTGGCCAATCAGGGCATTCCTGGAGCAGAGCATCATATAGGCCCTGGGCGTGGACTTTTTCTCCCTTTTCTCGCCTGAGGAGGCGGGGACGTGCAATGACGCCAGCGTCTGCTCTGCCTCCCCCCCATGTCAAGTGTCAGCTACTTGGAACTCCCGGTCTCCACCAGAGGTCCCCAGTGCACCGAGTGCTACCCACACCCTCCCCCCGGAGTAGGAGAGCTGCCCATCGGACGCTCGATCCTACTCCCCCTGGCCGGCCGGCCGATGACCTGGATCCATTCCTGAACCCGGGTCACCAGTGTCACAAGCAGAAATCCCACCACTGTGCCGACAGGCTGTTGGGACCCCTTCTCATGAATGATGGCACTGTCATGGCATTATTCGGGGCCAAAGGTGATTTCACAAGTGACTGTGAAATCACCCTTGGGCCTGAATAATACCATGACAGTGACATCATTCATGAGAAGGTCCAAAAACCCCATATTGAAAATTTGGTGCAAAAATTCCAAAAAATGACTGAGATATGCAATAAAGTTGAAACCCCCCTGTCTAGCCCATTATACAGCTTACTGGCATTTCCTCGGTTCACGGTCGGCTTTGAAGAGTGCAGACATGTTCCTGGTCCACTGAAGATCATTGCACCAAGCTCTGGAGGTAAGTATGGGGTGAGGGGGGTGTGGGGAGGCTGGGTGCTCAGTGGGTGTGTGCGGGTTGTGGGAGAGGGGACTGGGAGACTACGTGGGACCGTTTTTTTCTTTTCAGGTTTTTTTAACAAAAACGGACTATGTGGGACGGTTGCCACGCTGGGATGGGCTCCCAGCATAGCAGAAGATGGCTGGGGGGGCCGAGGAGCTGACGGGGGATTGGGCACCCCCATCGGCAAAACAAACGGGAGGTTTGCCACGCTGGGGTGGGCTCCTAGCATGACAGAAGAATGGCTGGGGGGGCCATGGAGCCGACGGGGGATTGGGCACCCCCGTCAGCAAACAACATTTGCCACGCTGGGGTGGGCTCCCAGCGTGGCACTACAGCTTTGGGGGGGGGTGGCGTGACGTGCAGGGGTGAGTGTGTAACATGGGGGGGTGGCGTGACATGGTGTTCTGTATGACAGCGGTGGTTTTCTTTGAAGTGAAGACCACCGCTGTCATACAGAGCTCCCGCACCCAATGGTGCAGAACCACCACGCCTGCTCAATGGAGCACTGGACTGAATGGGAGAGGCACACCTCCAAAGTGTGCTACTCTCCCAAAATGTTCCTTGCACATGCACGCAAGCGAATGTAAAAAGGAAGCCTATTCTCACTGCAGGCTTTCAAATGTGCAGCACGCGACTTCTTATGGCCCCTTAAGCCAGAAGTGCTGTTTGCCTGAGCTCCCATACATACACGACTGTCAATGTCTGCCTCCCACAGAAACATAAAAAGTAACAATACCGATATATGTAAAGTGCCTTGCTTCAGTATGCCTGAATGCTATCTCCTAAGAGCCAGACTTTAGCACCTTACACAGCTTATCGCGATCGGGTGCAGGAAAAGTGACAATACACATTTTTGTCTGTCTGCAGCAACAGTATCTTTCCTTAGTTCTTCATTCTCCAATCATTCCACTGACAGGACATTAATCAAATAAACTAGATCAATGGGGTGAAGAAACAAAATATAGGACAGACTAATGGGGGGGGTGCTGAAAGAAAATGCCTATAATCAGCCCACTACTCATCATCCATCTTCCTTCCCATCCATATTCTCGGCCATTTCTCATCGCCCTTACCTTGTGCTATTACCACCTATCTTGTGCTACTTTACCTACTCACAAATAAAAAGAAAGCGTGAAAAACATATCAGCTTCACTTTCTTTATTCACTATTATTATTGCTTGTTGGCAATACATAGAAGCACAAGGGGGTGGTGGCAGAGTTGGAACAGACCAATACCAGTAAGAAAAAAAGCAAATGGATCACAGCCTGTAGGTCTCAATATGTTGTGCTGGGGTGGGGTTGAGACATTCAACTTTTTAAAACTCTTTAAAAACTAAGCAAGTGTGTCACAGGATCATTCCCAGTCCACATTTACAGATCAGATCTACAGCAACCAGGCATTCCAACTTTTAAAATCGCCACCAGTGGAAAAAAAACAAGGAAAGAAATATTTTGTTTTTACATTGCATATGCAGTAAATCTGCAGCATTGTATCTGACATTTCTCACAGCTGCCTTGCTCTATGGCTGCCTTTCTGTAGCTGTTTTTTCCTGCTCCTAAAGGAAAATAAATGGGGAAAAACTATAACAGCTTCACCTTTTAATAAAAAAGCAGAGATGTACCTCTTTGCTGCCCTTCTCTGGTCATTTCCTTGCAGTGGTATCGGCACTTCACGAAAGTGTGTGTGTGTGTGTGTGTGTGGAGGCAGAGAGAAACAGAGTGCTGCTAGTAAAAAAAGAAAATGAAACACAGCCTGCATGTCTCAGCGTGTTGCAGAGAAGGAACTAGAAGGGGGACAGAATCAGATCTACAGTACAGTAGCTTCTTGTTTTACATTGTTTTTCATGGATTCTACTTGGTAGAATGTTTATTTTCTTTCTTACTACTAAGGGGCTAGCAGGGTATTGTTTGGGGCTGTTGGAATTTTGTAATTTTGTTTAGTTCACTGTGTGGCCGGCTGCATTTGTAGAGGCCTATTTCTTCTGTTTTAAACATAATTGGTGTAATTTAACTGGGTCTGTTTCTTTGAATTGGAGACCTATATCTTCTGATTCCAAGCCTATTTTGATGTATTGTTGGTGAAGCTGTTTGAATTGGTGTCCTGTTTTTTTGGGTAGCAAACCTATTTTGGGTGCTTGAGTAGAATTAATTCATTGTTGCTGGCTTCACTAGCTGCAAAGTTTGAGTGCACAGTGGGGAAGGGTGCTAATGGTCTGACTAGAGGCCTCAGCTACCTGATTGTTTCTGGAAGACTTGGGCTGGTCCCACCCACCCAAACCCCTCACCCCACCCACCCTTGGTCCATTATTTCCTTTATACTAGGGGTTCTGACATCACTTCCTCAAACAGGCATAGGATGTGCACCTGTCATAGCAGAAGCAGACATCCAGGAAAGGAACAGCAGCAAGTGAAGAGGTGACTGCTCTGTCAGTGGAAGGGAAGTAAATGCAAATCTAGGAGCTTTCATTATTACTTCTTCACATTGATATTGCATTGGGAAAAGGAGGAATAGGAGTTTGAAGAAGGTTGTGCAATGGCTACTTAAAGTCTGTTTTTGAGTGTGGATAGGAAGGATAGGAATGTAAAAAGCAGTTGCTCAATATATCTAAACGTGTGCAACAAAGGAGGTAAGGGAAATAAAGAAAATGTTTTGCATTGATAGAGGGGGGAGAAGGGAGACTTAGGGGACTGTTTGGTATCCTGCATCTGGAAGGGTGGGGGGTCGCTGGTGGGCAACGACAGCAATGGGTAGGGTGGTAGGCTGCAACAACTCCGGTGCACCAATCTTTCTAAACATTGTCTGGAGTGTGGGAGGATGTTTAGTGTGCAACCACATAGAAAAACTTAGAAAGGAGATTGAGGGTCTGCAGGAGGAACTAAGACAGGCAAGGCAGATTGGGGTGGGTTTAGCCCAATACTGGAGGGAGGAGGAAGGCAATGAGGGAGGGCAATTAAGCCAACAGTGGTGAGGAGAGGGTCAGAAGAAGGGAATCAGAGACAAAGGGGCCCAGACCAGGAAGAACGATTGCCGGGGAAACCAGGTCAGGAGACAAAAGTCAAATGGAAGGAGGCACTAGGGACTTGTGAGGGGAGGCGAAGAAGTGGCAAAAGTCGTGGAGTGGAAAGGAGAGAACAGGTTACTATGAAGAGAGAGGGAGTGGGCATTTGTGAAGGGTCTTCAGAAAATAGCTCTGCACTGCTAGAGGAGATGAAGGTGGAGGAGGGAAATGATAAAATTAGAGGAGCAATTGATAAATGCCTGGACCAAACTGGAGCGGGGGGAAGTTCTGCTGGGAGAACTGCCACAAGAGTAAAAGGGGGAAATGATGTGCAGGAGGAAGAAGTGGAGCTGGAAATGAAGGAGGGAGATGAATGGAAGCAAGCAGGGAGTAAGAGGGGTGGAATCATAGTGCTGAGGGACTCACTACTAAGAGAAGTTAGGTGTGGCAGCAAGGGGGAGAGGCATAGTCATATTTGGGTGGAGGCCATGCCAGGAATGACAGCGGAAAGGGTGGGACAGTCCGTTCAGAAATATGCTAGAAGGGGTAGGGACGAGCCTCATTTCATTATACATCTTGGGACAAATGACCTGGCTGACAAGACAGTAGATATAGTCCAGAGGAGGTTTGAGGAACTAGCACAATTAAGTGAGGGGGCAGGAAGGTCAGTAACTTTTCCCGAGATACTTCCAGTGCCAAAGGCAAGCACAAGAAGAAAGCTGAGAATAGAGGAATTTAATGGATGGCTAAAAACCTGGTGTTGTGCTAAAGGGTATGGGCTGTTGGGGTGGGGGGTGGGAGGACCTGGGAGGATAGTAGTCTCTATGCCAAGGACAGACTACACTTGAGTGAGGAGGGAAAGAAAGTGTTGAAACAGACGATGGAAGAATATATAGAGGAAGTTGGGAATTTAAACTAAGAGAGGGGAGTGGCAGTTGGGGTGAGAGATGCAGAGACCACAGGTTGGAAAATCATGTGAGCTAACCCCCCATAACAGTGACAAAGGACAAATGGTAAGTACTATTGGTGATGCTAGGAAAGGAGGGCAGGATGGGAGGGGAGAAAAGGGTGGAAGGTGGTTACCCTTAATGCTAGGAGCCTTGGGAGGAAAACTGCAGAGTTACAGATTCTCATGTCAGACGGAGAGGTGGACATTGCAGCCATCATGGAAACATGGGCCACCCAATATAATAACTGGGACCTGTCTGTACCAGGATACAGGTTATTTCGTAGGGACAGGGGCACTGGGAAAGGAGGGGGGTGGCACTATATGTGAAGGAAGGACTGAAGTGTGTAAGGGAGGAAGGGGAGGAGGGTAGTACAGAGTCACTTTGGGTGCAAATCCAGGATTCCAAGAATAGGATTCTTAGAATGGGAGTGGTGTACAGGCCACCATCTCAGATGGATGAGTTAGACAGGGAACTAACGGGACAGATCAGGAGGACCTGCAAGAAGGGTAGTGTGGTGACTGTGGGGGACTTCAACATGCCAGGAGTGGACTGGAGCACCCCAACAACCAGTAACAGAAGGGAGCAGGTACTGCTGGATGCCTTCCAGGACAGTTTCCTGTTGCAAATGATCAGAGAACCATCCAGGTTAGGGAATACCCTTGACCTTGTGCTGGCAAATGAGGACTTTGTGAGAGAACTTACAGTGGAGGAACCGCAGTCAGGGAGTGACCACCACTCAGTATGGCTCACATTGGATATGTGCAAGAAAGGAGTGGAATCTGGCACAAGAGTGCTGGACTTCAGGAGGTCCGACTTTGGGAGGATGGGGGAAGTGGTAAAAGGGTACCTGGCTAGAATTCAATCTAGTATGGGTACTAACCAGAGATAGGAGCTCATAAAGCTGGGGATAGCGAGGCAACCAAAACCTGCTGCAAAGCCCAGAGCAAGAAGGCTAGGGCTAAGAAACTGAGCTGGTTGAGCAAGGAGGTCATGGAAAAGGTAAGGAGGAAAAGAGCTGCCTTTAGGAAGTACAAGAAAACAGGGAGGGGGGAGGACAGAGAAGAGTACTTGACAGAATCGAAGGAGGTGACAAGGGCAGTAAGGGGAGCCAAAGCATCTACAGAACTCAGGCTGGCACAAGGCATTAAGAACGGGGAGAAGGACTTCTTTAAGTGCATCAGGGAGAAAAGGGCTGTAAGGACCACATAGTAAGGATTAGGAAGGAGGGGGGTTGGATGGAAGCAGAGTGCGATAAGGCAGAAGCACTAAATGAGTACTTCTGCTCAGTATTTACAAAAGAGAAGAGGGGGGTAACACCCAAGGTGGGAGAAATGGCAGATGCGGGGGGGAAGTGGTGACAGATGGGGAAATCATGGAGGGCAGAGTTCGAGAGGGTTTGAAGGCACTGAGGGTGGACAAGGCGCCATGCCCAGATGGCATCCATCCCAGGGTACTGAAGGAGCTGGCAGAGGTCCTTGCAGGACCTTTGGCAGACCAATTCAGTGCCTCACTACATTCGGGGTGTGTACCTCAGGACTGGAGGGTGGCTCATGTGGTGCCCCTCCACAAGTGTGGCACCAAGGATGAACTGGGAAACTACAGACCAGTGAGACTCACATCCATTGTGGGTAAGCTAATGGAGACTATCCTGAAGGAGAGGCTGGTGGCCCTTCTAGAGGCCAAAGGACTACAGGACAGCAGACAGCATGGCTTCATATTTGGCAGATCCTGCCAAACCAATCTGGTTGAGTTCTTTGACTGGGTAACTAGGCAACTGGACAGGGCCCATGCAGTGGATGTCCTGTAGCTGGACTTCAGTAAGGCATCTGACCTGTGCCACATGGAAGGCTGGAAGGAAGCAGAGAGCAGCAGGGGGCAGGGAAAAGCTGGTGAGATGGGTAGGAAACTGGCTGAAGGGAAGGCAACAGAGGGTGGTGGGTGGGGAGCTCTCACACCCAAGGGCAGTGACTAGCGGTGTCCCACAGGGCTCGGTGTTGGGACCAGAGTTGTTTGAGATATTCATTGCAGACATATCATGGGACACTAAGAGCAAGATCAGTCTGTTTGCTGATGATACCAAGGTTGGCGCGGTGGTGGATGACCTAGGGGGATGGCAAGGGCTGCAGGATGATCTGGCAAAGCTTGAAACCTGGTCAGACACCTGGCAACTGGGCTTTAATGCCAAAAAGTGCAAGGTGCTGCATTTTGGGATGAAGAACCCAAGGAGGAGTTACCAGCTAGGGGGAGTGCAGTTAGCCCAGACAGAGGAGGAGAAGGATCTGGGTGTGCTCATTACAGGGTTAATGAACAACACAGCACAGTGTAGAAAGGCAGCTGCAAAGGCTAACAAAATGGTGGGTTGTATTGCAAGGGGTATATCCTCGAGGAGGGAGGAGGTGATTCTGCCACTGTATAGGTCATTAGTTAGACCACACCTGGAGTACTGCGTGCAGTACTGGTGTCCGGATCTGAAGAGGGACATTGGGTTACTGGAGGGGTGCAGCGAGGGCAACAAAGATGATCAAGGGTCTGGGGGACTTATGAGGAGGAGGTTGAAGGAGTTGAACATGTACTCACTGGAGGAGAGGAGAGACAGGGGTGACATGATTGAAACCTTTAAATACATGAAAGGAATAAACAAGACAGGTAGAGAGGGGTTGTTCAAAGTAAGGGAGGGGAGGGCCACCAGGGGCCATGATATGAGACTGGAGGGAGGAAGGTTCAGGAGGGAGATGAGGAGACACTTTTTTTATGGAGAGGGTGGTGGCTGGGTGGAATGCGTTACCTGCAGAAGTGGTATGCAGTAGAACAGTGGACTGCTTCAAAAGGGGATGGGACAGGACAAGAGGGAGGGTCAATGGAGGGGCAGCTGCAGAATAAGGGGTGCTAGCTGCACATTCGAGCAGACTTGATAGACCTCTAGGCCTTTATCTGCTGGCAAATTTTGTATGTTCGTATTTTGTATGTTGGTGAGGACAGTGAACTTTTTCAAACTACGCATCTGTGACACTTGATCTCTGCAGGTGTGTTTATGTAGAGTAACAAAATTCTCAAAGGAGGGGAGACACACACATCATTGCAGTACGGGAGGAAGAACTATTTTATCATAAAACTTATTTTAAACTAATTTTTTATAAACATTTTATTAAACTTTTTTTTTACAGTGCCTATTTTCTAAGAACAATAATACTGCTTCTTCATTCTAAATATAGCCAGTACAGATTTGTGCTAATGGAAAATCATGGGCACGTGCAGCATTTGGCACTTTTGAATAATGGGCCCTTCAATGAAAAAAAAAAAAAGTATAAAACTATCATACCTTGCCATCACTGCAATAGCATCATTTTATTATTTTTAGTGTTCATATACTGCCATAATTTTCACAAGATCATGCTTATAATATCCAGTCATTAAACATATACTTATAACAGATTATTATTATTACATGTTCTACTTTGAAAACTATGTTGATGAACAAAACATGGACATTTTTTGCCATTAACTGAGTTATGTAAATTGCACAAAAAGGCATTTGCTAATCTCTGAACCTCAAAAGGCAGTGTACAGATAGACTTGTGGAGGCTTGCTCATAGTTTGCTTTGCCCATTAACTCTCACCTATGGCAAATTAATTAAACTTTTTGCTTTTATAAGTGCTTTAAAAACAGCCATGACAAAATACACCTTCATATCATAATCTTCCTCTGTAGTAACCTCCCCTCCATCAAACTAGTAATATCTCCAGCAAAACCCTTTTACCCCTGCAAAATCAGATGGGTGGAGCTAAGACGACAGGGCCAGTGGTACCTGTATCAAAATGGTGACAAGAGAAAAGGTTTAAATCACTGTTTTCAACATACTTTGCGTGACAAGTTGCAGCAAAACAGACAAGTTCTGGCCAGAGCCGATATGGCTGGCTGCAGCTGAGGTAGCAACTATGTACTGATAGCTAACAAACAGGCAGATACAGATTGCAAAATTCCTCAGGCAAACCATGAAAAATATATATTTTTTGTATTTTATTGAATTATGGAATTAAGACCTTTGATCCAGGTGTTCTTTTACAAAGGCTCCACATCAACAAATTAATTATACAGATGATGTAAAACAAATGCATGTACACTGGATTCAGCTAAATAGGCAGAGAGCAATACAACAAGTCTTGACAAATTGTGAAACAAATCTATGAACAACTAAATTAATATTAAGTTCTACGGTGTTAGTGGACAAAGGAGGAAGATGTGAGTGTAGAAGTGTAGGTGTGGTGGCATGCTGAGGAAGTAGGGGTTGTAGTATTACCCAGTGTAGTAAGGGAGAGAGGAAAGCCCGGGGGCTCAGTGGTCACCCAAAATAGCAGCCCACGAGGGTATTGTCAGTGGGGGGCTATAGAGTTATATGTAGGGAGTGCAAGGGTTAAAAGTGGCAGTCGCAGCTGCTAAGATTGACTAAATGTTTTCATAGACTGTTCTTGAAGGGCCTAATGATGGGAATAAATTGGATATGTGTTGGGAAGTTGTTGAACTAGCTGGGTGCTGTATGCATAAATGCTCTTTGTCCTTGGGAGGTCCTGCATAGCTCCTGATGTTACAAGCAGGTAATTAGGACTAAGTTCCAGAATTAGCTTCAGCCATCAGGGGAAAAACAAAAAACAGGTTACTCACCTGTAACAGTAATTCTAGGAGTGGTATATGTTGTTCATCTTCACTCTCTGGCATGTCACCTTCCATTTTAAATCTTGCTGGAAGTCTTCAAGTTGGCTCCTCCCACCCACCCGGGTGGTATATACCTCAGCTCCGCCCCGTGATGCCAGATCTTAGCCTGCTGGAAGCCAAGTTTGGTGCGTCTGCAGCCAGGGAAGTCAGGTGGGTCCATGTGGATGAACAACATATACCACTCCTAGAACTACTGTTACAGGTGAGTAGCCTATTTTTCTAGGATCGTGGATATGTTTTTCCTCCACACCCTTTTGACAGACTCCTAGCAGTTCTCTGGGAGGAGGGAGACAAGGTGCACACCCCCTACTTAGGAACAGAGATTAGAGAACTGAGGCCCCAAAACCAGCATCCTGGCATTACTCAAGGTCGATGCCGTAGTGGGTGATGAAGGTGTTTGCTGACTTCCAGGTAGAAGCATGGCAGATTTCATGGATAGGAATGTCCCTGGAAACAGCCACTGATGCAGCAGAATGGTGGGTAGAATGAGCTCTTTTCCCTCTGGGAGGCTACTTGCCCGCCAACTCATAACACCGACCTATGCATGATGTAATCCATCTTGCAGTAGTCCACTTTGCTACAGGTTTGCCAGAAGCAGCTTCAGCATAGGTGATAAACAGCTGGTGAACCTCTCCCTGAATTTCTGCCATCATCTCCTTGTGATGGGAGAGAGCACATCTCGGGTCCAAAGTATGGAGCCTGTACTCAGTGTCCGAGGTGTATCTGGGGTAGTAAACCGGCAGAGTTAACACCTGGTTAGAATGAAACTCAGACAGCACCTGTGGAAGGAATTTTGAGTGGGGGAAAGAACAACCTTGTCCCTGTGGAAAACCAGATAACGGGAGTCCACTGAAAGTGCCTGGTGCTCTCCTGTTTTTCTGGCAGATGTGATAGCCACCAGGAAGGCCATCTTCAGTAACTAGTGTGACAAGGCACACTTGTGCATTGGTTAGAATGGCTTGCCGATGAGTTTTGCCAGTGCCAATGAAAAGATTCCCAGTGAGGTGGAGGTTCATGCACTGGAGGGGATATGTGATCCAGGCCTTGGAAAAAGTGGCCAGCCACTGTCTCCTATGCAGACATTGGCTGACCGGCCCATGCCCGGTAAGCAAAGATGACTGCTAGGTGTACCCTAAGGGTTGATAACTGTAGACCCCCTTTGGAGAGAGACCAAAGGAGAGACCAGAGGTAGTTGAGAATGTTAGCCACTGAACAGGACAAAGGGTCTAGTCCCTTGCCCTGACACCAAATGGAAAACCTTTTCCATTTGAAGGTGTAACATTTTGTGGTTGATTCCTTTCTGGATGCCTCCACCACAGTGTAGACATCGCCAAAAAGACCCAGTGCCTGGAACTCTAGCTGTTAAGGTATCATGCTGTGAGGTGCAGGGATTGAAGGTCCGGATGGAATGCCTTCCCCTGATTCAGAGATATCAGGTCTGGGCATGCTGGAAGCCGCTCCGAGGGCCTGCAGCTGAGGCTGAGGAGATCTGGATACCAAAACTAGCGCAACCAGTCTGGGGCTACCAGGATCACCTTTGCCTTGTCCCTCCTCACCTTGAGGAGCACCTTGCAGATAAAGGGAAATGGAGGGAAGGCACAGAGGAGGCCTGGGGTCCACGGCCTTAAGCAGGCATCCCCCTGCAGCAAGCCCTGCTGATGAGGGTGGGCATGGAAAAGCCTCAGCTTGGTATTGTTCCTGGAGGCAAACAGGTCCACCATCATTTTGCCCAATGGGAGAACGGGCTGTAAGCTACATCTGGATGGAGAGACCACTCATGGGATGTCTCGCCTAAGCAGCAGAGAGCATCCGTCAGATGGTTTAAGGCTCCTGCCACATATGAACATACGAAATTTGCCAGCAGATAAAGGCCTAGAGGTCTATCAAGTCTGCTCAAATGTGCAGCTAGCACCCCTTATTCTGCAGCTGCCCTTCCCTTCCACCCTTCCCCTTCATTAACCATCCCCCTTGTCCTGCCCATCCATGTTTGAAGCAGTCCACTGTTCTACTAAGTACCACTTCAGCAGGTAACGCATTCCAACCAGCCAGCACCCTCTGTAAAAAAGTGTCTCCTCATCTCCCTCCTGAACCTTCCTCGTTCCAGTCTCATATCATGGCCCCTGGTATCCCTCCCCTTCCCTTACTTTGAACAGCCCCTCTCTACCTGTCTTGTTTATTCCTTTCATGTATTTAAAGGTTTCAATCAAGTCACCCCTGTCTCTCCTCTCCTCCAGTGAGTACATGTTCATCTCCTTCAACCTCCTCTCATATAAGTCCCCCAACCCCTTGATCATCTTTGTCCCTCAGTGCTGCACCCCCTCCAGTAACTTAATGTCCCTCTTCAGATACGGGACACCAGTACTGCATGCAGTACTCCAGGTGTGGTCTAACCAATGACCTATACAGTGGCAGAATCACCTCCTCCTCCTCGAGGATATACCCCTTGCAATACAACCCAGCATTTTGTTGGCCTTTGCAGCTGCCTTCCTACATTATGCCGAGTTGTTCATTGACCCTGTAATGAGCACACCAAGATCCTTCTCCTCCTCTTCCTCCTCTGTCTGGGCTAGCTGCACTCCCCCTAGCTGGTAACTCCTCCTTGGGTTCTTCATCCCAAAATGCAGCACCTTGCACTTTTTGGCATTAAAGCCCAGTTGCCAGTGTCTGACCAGGTTTCAAGCTTTGCCAGATCATTCTGCAACCCCTGCCATCCCCCTAGGTCATCCACCACCACGCCTACCTTGGTATCATCAGCAAATAGACTGATCTTGCTCTTGATGTCCCATGATATGTCTGCAATGAATATCCCAAACAACTCTGGTCCCAACACCGAGCCCTGTGGAACACCGCTCATCACTGCCCTTGGGTGTGAGAGCTCCCCATCCACCACCACCCTCTGTTGCCTTCCCTGAAGCCAGTTTCCTACCCATCTCACCAGCTTTGCACCCAGCCCTGTGTCTACTAACTTCCTTCCCAGCCTTCTATGTGGCACTGAGTCAAATGCCTTACTGACGTCCAGATACAGGACATCCACTGCATGGCCCCTGTCCAGTTGCCTAGTTACCCAGTCATAGAACTCGACCAGGTTGTGGCAGGATCTGCCACATATGAAGCCATGCTGTCTGCTGTCCTGTAGTTCTTTGGCCTCTAGGAGGGCCACCAGCCTCTCCTTCAAGATAGTCTCCATTAGCTTACTCATGATGGATGTGAGGCTCACTGGTCTGTAGTTTCGGTTCATCCTGTGGACAGTCTTGTGAAGGGCACCACATGAGCCATCCTCCAGTCCTGAGGTACACAACTCCTGAATGTAGTGAGGCATTAAATAGGTCTGCCAAAGGTTCTGCAAGGACCTCTGCCAGCTCTTTCAGTACCCTGGGGTGGATGCCATCTGGGCCTGGCACCTTGTCCACCCTCAGTGCCTTCAAACCCTCTCGAACTCTGCTCTCCATGATTTTCCCACCTGTCACCACTTGCTCCCCTGCTTCTGCAATTTCTCCCACCTTGGGTGTCACCCCCCTATTTTCTTTAGTAAATACTGAGCAGAAGTACTCATTTAGTGCTTCTGCCTTATCGCACTCTGCTTCCACCCAACCCCCCTCCTTCCTAATTCTTACTATGTGGTCCTTACAGCTCCTTTTCTCCCTGATGTACTTAAGAAGTCCTTCTCCTCGTTCTTAATGCCTTGTGCCAGCCTGAGTTCCAGGATGCTTTGGCCTCTTACTGCCCTTGTCACCTCCTTCGATCTGTCAAGCACTCCTCCTGTCCTCCCCCATCCCTGTTTTCTTGTACTTCCTAAAGGCAGCTCTTTACCCTTACCTTTCCATGACCCTCCTTGCTCAACCAGATCAGTTTCTAAGCTAGCCTTCTTGCTCTGGGCTTGAAGCAGGTTTTGCTGGTCACTATCCCCAGCTTTATGAGCCCCACCCTGGTTAGTGTCCATACTGGGTTGAATTCTGGCAAGGTACCCTTTTAACACTTCCGCCATCCTCCCAAAGTTGGCCCTCCTGAAGTCCAGCACTATTGTGCCAGATTGCACTCCTTCCTTGCTCATATCCAATGTGAGCCATATTGAGTGGTTGTCACTCCCTGACAGCGGTTCCTCCACTGTAAGTTCTCTCACAAAGTCCCTATTTGCCAGCACAAGGTCTAGGGTATTCCCTAACCTGGTTGGTTCACTGATCATTTGCAGCAGAAAGCTGTCCTGGAAGGCATCCAGCAGTACCTGCTCCCTTCTGTGCCTGGTTGTTGGGGTGCTCCAGTCCACTCCTGGCATGTTGAAGCCCCCCACAATCACCACACTACCCTTCTCGCAGGTCCTCCTGATCTGTCCCACTAGTTCCCTGTCTATCTCCTCCATCTGAGATGGTGGTCTGTACACCACTCCCATTCTAAGAATCCTATTCTTGGAATCCTGGATTTGCATCCAAAGTGACTCCATACTACCCTCCTCCCCTTCCTCCCTTACACACTTCACTCCTTCCTTCACATATAGCGCCACCCCCCCTTTCCCAATCACCCTGTCCCTACGAAATAACCTGTACCCTGGTACAGACAGGTCCCAGTCATTGTATTGGGTGGCCCATGTTTCCATGATGGCTACAATGTCCACCTCTCCCTCTGACATGAGAACCTGTAACTCTGCAGTTTTCCTCCCAAGGCTCCTAGCATTTAGGATAACCACCTTCCACCCTTTTCTCCCCCTCTCATCCTGTCCTCCTTTCTTAGCGTCACCAACAGTACCTGCCATTTGTCCTTTATCACTGTTGTAGGGGGTAAGCTCATATGGTTTCCCAACCTGTGGTCTCTGCATATCTCTTCCCCAACTGCCACCTCCCACTCCTAGTTTAAATTCTCAGCCTCTATATACTGCTCCATCCTCTGTTTTAACACTTTTTCCATTTCACCAAGTGTAGTCTGTCCTGGCATAGAGACTACTGTCCTCCCAGGTCCCTCCCACCCCTGACAGCCATATCCTTTAGCACAACACCAGGTTCTTAGCCATCCATTAAATTCTCTATTCTCAGCTTTCTTGTTGTGCTTGCCTTTGGCATGGGAAGTATCTCTGAAAAGCTACTGATCTTTCCGCCCTCTCACATAATTGTGCTAGTTCCTCAAACCTCCTCTGACTGTATCTACTGTCTTGTCAGCCAGGTCATTTGTCCCAAGATGTATAATTAAATGAGGCTTGTCCTGCCCTTCTAGCATATTTCAGAACAGACTGTCCCATCCTTTCCGCTGCCATTCTTGGCATGCCCTCCACCCAAATGCGACTATGCCTCTCCCCCTTGCTACCCCACCTAACTCCTCTTAGTATTGAGTCACCCAACACTAAGATTCCACCCCTCTTACTCCCTTCTTGCTTCCATTCATCTCCCTCTCTCATTTCCAGCTCATCTTCTTCCTCTTGCACATTATTTCCCCCTTTCACCCCTGTTGCAATTCTCCCAGCAGAATTCCCCCTGCTCCAGTTTGGTCATGGATGACTGGGAGATCTGCCTCCAATCAGCTCATGAGGGTCCAGATGGGGAGCGCCTCCCTGCACCGCAGATGGGAGTGCGTGCCACCCTGTTTGTTGATGTAGTCATGGTCGTGGTGTTGTCTGTCTGGACTTGAATCACTTGACCTGGAGCTGAGAAGCAAAAGCTGACAGTGCCAGTCTGTCTGCTCTGAGTTCCAACAGGTTGATGTGGCATTGGGATTCCTCGAGGGTCCAGAGCCCATGGTCCCTTTTTGTCCCCCATATGGGCTCCCCAGCCCACGAGAGAGGCATTGGTTGCAAGGACAACCGTCAGCTCAGGGTGGACAAATGGGATCCC
Source organism: Neoceratodus forsteri (assembly GCA_016271365.2). Lineage (NCBI taxonomy): Eukaryota > Metazoa > Chordata > Ceratodontiformes > Ceratodontidae > Neoceratodus > Neoceratodus forsteri. The sequence continues at coordinate 153,568,204 of CM028133.1, forward strand.
TTACTGCAACTGGTCTGGGGTAGGCCATCAGTGGAGAGCATTCCACATCTTCTGGGTTACAGTGATCAGCTGGTTGAAATGACCATGGAGCAGAGTCCACTGGGTGGCCAGCTCCCATTGGATGGGGCACATGTGCGACCATACCCAATGGACCACTGAGGTGAAAGCCACCATGTAACCCAGAAAGTGCAGAAAGCCCCGGGCAGGGTGCAATTGCCCAACCAGAAATGATTGGGCAAAGGAGGAGAGAACCTTCACCCTTTCCACCAGAAGCTGAACTGTGGCTTGACAAGAGTCGAGCTCTGCCCCAGTGAAACCCATCAACTGAGAAGGCATGAATTCCAACTTGGCCTTGTTGATCATGAGGCTGAGTTGGGAGCAGGTCTGAAGGGCCAAGTCGGTGGACCTCTCCACCTCCTGTTGGGTGGAACTGCTAGGAGCCAATCATCAGGGTAATGATAAATCCATGGGCCACCACCACCACTGCAATGCATTTGGTGAAGACCTGAGGGGGGGCCAATGACAGGTGCAACGGCATGGCTTGGGACTCGTAAGGGTCCTTTCACCCCTGAAGTGAAGGAACCGCTGATGGGACAGATGGATTGGGATGGGAAATAATGCATCCTGCGGATCCAGTGCACAGAACCACATGTTTCACTCTAAAGATGGTATGATCTTGGACAGAGTGACCATCTGAAAGGTGCATGACCTGAGATATTGCTTCAGGCCATGCAGATCTAGAATTGGTCACCAGTCCCACATCCACTTGGGCACCAGGAAGTATCTGGAGACAAAGCCTGGGTCTGCTGGAGGATCCGCCACTGGAGCTACAGCCTCCTTGAGGAGGAGGTGAGTGATGTCATCTCGGAGAGCCAACTGAGACTGAGTGGATAATCTTTCCTCCCAAGGGGCACGGGCTCAGCTTGGAGGGTACTTCTCAAATTCCAGAGGCAGTCCCTGACTGACCACTTCAAGAACCCACCTGTCTGAGGTGACAGTGGACCAGGCAGAAAGGAAGTGGCAGAGTCAGCCCCCCATGGGAAGATCCAGAGCTAGAGTGATAGGAGAGGGGTTGGCAACCCTGCCCCACCACTAAACTGGCTTGGAGGAGGATTCAGGACCAGAACCTTGACCTCCTTTGCAGGCCTGGGAGGGCTCAGGCTTGGGCCGGGGCACCAAGCTTGAGCCTGCTGCTGATGCAGCTGTCCCCCTTGAAAAGAGGACTGCTGAGCCACAGGGAAAGAATGCCAAAAATACTTCCTCTTTTTCTTCTGCTGGTTCTTGCCTGAAAAACTGTTGGCAGAAGTGGCGTCCAAGGTGACACTGGACTGCTCAATGCACTGAAGGTGACCAGCTCCTTCTGGGCTGAACAGGTCATTCCCTTGGAAGAGCACATCAGCTGGTTTGTGCTGAGTATCCACCGGGAAGGAGGAGAGCCTCAGCCAAGCCCTGCGATGAGAGGCAACTGCGGCTGCCATCGAATGGGCACAAGGATCCCCAATGTCCGGGACTGTCGGAAGCTGCTGTTTAGCACCAGCATGGCCCTGATCCAGGACCTGCTTGATCATGGTCTGCGTGTCTGCGTGGAGGTGTGGGAGGAGAAGTGTACCATGATGACAGTCAAACTCACCTGTCGAAGGCTCAAGGAAAAAGTTGCATAGAACTTCCTGGCTGACTGATCCAAAAGCTTGAACTCTTTATCAGGAGGTCAGTCAGTATTCACAGACCTGCCAGTAAGCCTGAATACAGAGGCGGTCACCAGGATCTTGGCCAAAGAATGTTCTGTAAACCCCGTAAGGCATCCCATGGGCATCACATACTTGTGGGCAATGCGGGAAGATGGAGCTGGACAAGAGGCAGGACACTGTCAGAGTTCTAAGGCCGGGCCAACAGTGAAAGGCCTCCATTGGGATATCCCATCTCTTGAGGATGTCCATGAGAGGGTACTCTACCTTTTTCTGGATTGGCTCCAGGGGCATCTCTGTGGACTCAGAGATGAGGCAAAGAATGCTCTGAAAAGATGAGGGACTTTCCTCTGTCTCTAATACCATGACTGATTTATCATCCCCAGGATGAGAATGCAGGCCAGTGACATCTGAATCCAAGACATCCGGATCAACTGCCCAGATCACCTTTGACCCGCCTAGGGTGGTCCTGGGTGACAGTGATCGAGGATACCAGTGTCCGGTCTATCTTCCTTGGAAGAAGCCCCTCGCATAGTCTGCTAGGGTGGAGGTTCCACCACAGTCGGTGGAGAGACCATTTTAGGTTGAGCAGGAAGTTTCGCCAGTTCCGTGGGCAGGGGAACAGACCTGGTTGGCTGTGAAGGAGTCGGCTTCAGCCTAGGAGGTAAAAGCCAAGTAATGCCTGGTGTGGAAGCCAGAGTCGACTTGAGACCAGTCAAAATCAGCTGCTGTCACATGAGGTCTTCATGGACCTGACAGAGTTTCTGCCAGAGCCTCTCCTCATTCAAGGAGGATGAGGACTACTGATGGCATCGCCTCTTTTTAGAGTGTTTTATGGCTCCTCCTTGGCCTTTCGGTCAAGGGAGTCCAACACCTCAATCGAAATAGGACAGGTTGATTTGGTCATTCAGGAGACACTGGCGGGACAGGTGATTTCCCTGGGTCAGGGACCACTTCCTTGATGGGAGCCCAAGCAGGCTGGGAATCCTCATCAGGGAAAATCAGAATTGGAGCTCGATTGACAGAATCATCAACTGGAGTCAGCGATAAAGGATCTACCGGATCGATGATGATTTCTACATTGTCAATCGACAATTCAATTGTCTGACCAGACAGCAAAGCCAAAAAGCTAGCGGCCGAAGAAGCAATCTCGACCGAAGTTGGGACCACATGTACCTGGGACCGAGATCTCTCCCACTCCAAAGAGCGTCTCCATCAGGACGAAGACTATCCCAGATCCTTTTCCCACTTATGGGATTGAGAAAAGTGTGTGCCAGCAGGACCATCTCCCTTGCTCAAAAGAGACTGGCACAATTCTTGGTAGGAATCTGGGAAGGCAGAACCAAGGTTGAGCGGAACTAAGAAGCTCAGAGTGGTTTCTGCAGCCTGAGTCGCTTCCGGTGTGAATGCTTGCATGCATTCCAATTGCTTGTCAGATCCCACAGCCACAGAATCTGCCCACTGAGCCTCCTTGGATTTCACTGAAGGGTTTCCATTTCTCCAGCCTCCCCAACTTCAGGTGTGCAAGATTGTCGAGGACGTTAGGATGAAAAGTGGGGCACATATCACATTTCGAAGTGTCATGGTCGACGCTGTGAAAAATAGGACGATTCGTGGGGTCAAAAAGGAAGATATCCCAGCTGCAAGGGCACCGACTTGTCTTCCATAATCGAAGAAACAAATCTGTGATCGCTAATGCAAATAAGACAGATTTTCAGAATAACTGAAGGTTTTTGAGCCAGGACCCACAAAATGCATGAGCACAAGGGAGGCAACCTGAATCTTCCAGTGGAAAGGGAGATCCGGTGTCATGGGGTGAAGCTTATATATATATATATATATATATATATATATATATACACACACACACACCAACCGGATGGGTGGGAGGAGCCAACTTGAAGCCTTCCGGCAATATTTAAAGTGGAAGGAGACATGCCAAACAGTGTGGATAAATAACATATCCATGATCCTAGAACTCCAGTTTTCATTTCTGTTATTTTTTTATCCCTCTTACCAGTGCTGCCCTTCAACACAAACCTCCAGCCCCATCCCTTCTGAGACACTTACCCCATCTCTCAATGCAGCTTCTCCCTGTGGTGGCTTCTTCAAGGGGTCTTCTGTTTATATCCCCCCCTTGGCACTCTAGTGCATGAGAAAGTGTGGCCATTTACAAGGGCAGGACCCAACAGTTTGGTGCTTCATTCTGCTCACATTGGGGTGTTCCACTTGTTACTCCATTTCCTGCATGGAAAACTTGATTGGTCGTGCTTCTTGAGCATCTCGAATGTGTCTGGGCCCTTGTTAGGTGCTGCTGAATAGGGGGGTAACCCTAGGGAGATCTTTTTAGCCGTGAGACAGGTGTGATAGTGGATTCTACTTTGGAGGTGGAGCCAATTGGATAGCGTGTAAAGGCTTTAGGAGTGAGTGTCCAAGGATGCACCAGTAAGTAATCTGCAAGCTTATTTGAAGCTGATCCCAATCCTTCTGAGGGCGTGGTGGTGGACACAGTGCTATAAAATACAATGCCATAGTCTATGGTAGACAGTACAGAGCTGGCCACCACAAGTCGAAGGACCTCTTGGGTCATACAGGGCCAGTGCCTATAGAGGAGGCCGAGCCTGATATTAGCAGTTCTGGAAATGTTTGATATATGTTCTTGCTAGGAAAGTGTGCTGTCCACTGTGATATCCAAGTATTTCAAGTGGGATACCTGTTTGAGTAGAATACCAATGTTGTTGGAGATGAGAAGTTGGGCTGTTTTTGATTTTTTATGTGGACCAGCAAAGATCATGAATTTGGGCTTCTTACAGTTCATGATTAATCTCTTGTCCACAAACCACGTTTCTATTGTGGTAAAACTATGCTGTAACTTAGTGGTAACAGGTGCAGGATCAGGTTGGATTAAGTATATCACAGCATCCTCTGCATACAAGAGAAGGTTGCTAGGGCAGGCAAGGGGAAGGGTGTTGAGGTAGAGGCTAAATAGGAGGGGGCCAAGGATTGATCCCTGAGGGACACCAGATAGTACAGGGCAACTACAGGAGAGTGAGTCTGAGATTTTTACATGTTGGTTTCTGCCACCTAGATAACCTTTGAACCAGGTGGTAACATCATTAGAGAGCCCTAGGAAGGGTAGAGTCAGGAGCAGAAGGGATTGATTGACTATATCAAAGGCCTTTAGAGAAAATGTGTTTCTTCCAAGGTTCATGTCTGTAACAAAGGGACAAACTGTGAGTACAGCTGTATGGGAATGTTTCAGAGGGAGTCGTCTGGTGGTGTATGTGCCCAGAGATAAGGCTAGAGTATACCACTCTGGGCCCCAAATATCACCACAACAATGTGCTGAATGAGGGAATTTGAAAGTGTAGAGACTTTTAGCAATCTGAAGGGGCTGAAAGCTCTGTTTGTGTAACCCAGATGGTGTGGCAGAGGCTGGTTGGAGCCAGGGTGGGCAGAACCTCACCTGTAACTCCAGTCAGGACTAACTGATTACTGGAAGGGCATAAGGTTACCCTGCAGATGTCAAAGCCTGTCATGCCAGGAGGAATGCGTGTATTTGCAGTATGTAGCAACCCCCAAGTAACAGACACTTCGAGAAAGAGAGTAAAGAAAGAAAGTCTAGAGATCCCTGAACAGAGGGATAGACTGTTTGAAGTCCTGTGAGGAAAAAATCTAGGAAAATCCTAAGCTGTGTTACACTGGAAAAGAAGGTGCTTGCTGATTGTCTGTAATGTGCAGTGCCAACCTGGGGGACCATCCCTTTCTGCTTTCCATCTGTGCTGGAATAAAGCCATTCTCTACAATCCCATTTCTTGCAGTGAACATTCCATCTGTGCTTCCCAGTGTAAACTTGCTTATGGGCTCCTTTCATATAGGAGATATAGCATAGCCCTAGCACCTCTCTCGCAGAACTTGGTGTAAATAAAAATGCTATTTTGCACTCTACCCTGCCTTAGATGCTGAGCCAGGTAGTTGCCCCAATGCCAAGGGTGATGCCTATTTTTATGCCAACTTGTGGTTTGATGCCTTGTCTGTGTACAAGTTAGGGGGGTCCTGCTTGCAAGATGCCACTCTTGGCTGGAGTAAGGCTTGCATTATCAATATATCGGGTACTACGATTTGTTAAAATAGTTTAAAAAAGAAGGTAGTAGCAAGTGTGGACAGTGACCCTGTTAGTGCAGTTCTTAAAGGAAAACATTTGTGCTCTTTATGCATTTATACAGCTACCAATGCTGTCACCTTGCCCCTTACTGTTCACTGAAATGGATTCAGAAAACAGTTTTGAAACAATTATAGAACATTTTATTGTTGGGCAAGTGTACATGCATGGCACAGAAAGGAAATATGTGATATACTGTATTTGTTTCTTGCATTGTAAAGGAATGCTGGACTATGTCAGTCCATAATAGCAAAGCAAGGCTAAAACACAGGGGTGTGTGTGTATGAATTTTAAAACCTAGGAGGAAACATGGCAGTGATTGATTGAGCACCGCACTGTTAACCCTTACAGAACTGGGATATTATGTAAAGGAATTCTGGATAGATGACTAATATGCGACTCTTGCAAAGTATAGTAGGAAAGATGTTGCAGCTGCAAAGGAAACACGCTTTTTTCCTTATTTTTTTTTGAGAAGGGACTTTATCTGGTGTAGGAGACTGTGCTGCAAGTCCAACAAGCTCTTCGGTGGGAAAGAATGCTTTGAAGTAATGCTTAGTCCCTTTTTGAAACAAGATGTCTGCAGGACTCCGCCCACTGCAGCCATAAAAAAGTATAGGCACCTACCTCTCTGTGCCCAGCAAAGGGGATGTACATAGTGCCTTTGAGTACTGCAAAACTCCAAGAAGTTTAAGCACTCACCCTGTGCTTGAAACTTGAGTATACATTAGCAGCTTTAGGGTAGTATGCTAATTTGTGCTAAGAATAGGCATTTTGTATGGTGCAAAGAGCTTAAAATAGGGGTCCCATAGTCTTTAACCCTATTAATAGCAATGGAATAATGATAAATGTCAGACATTTTCCTGTAATTCGGTCTATTAAGATTTGAGCAAGTATTCTATGTATTTTTTTGAATCAAAACCTCAACAAACTATATATTTTTGAATTCCTAACTTATTATTCTTTTAATTTAGCCATACGTTGATAGTATGGAAACAACGTAATTGTCACATGATCAAATCCAAGATGGCCACCACCATACCCTCTAATACTACTAGCTCACTGACCATGACACCCAGCGAATACTCGGGTGTAACATCTAAATTTCAAAATACAGGTTTAGTGGCAAAATATGTGTTTTATAAAAAAAAAAAAATATGCAAGTATGACAAATTATGCCTTTTCATGAATTGTTGCTTTTTTTTCAAATATGTGTTTTGGGCCCAATTCAGGCATGTGGAGAACTGCCTATATCACTATGTTTGGTATGTCACTAAATCCATGAAGTAATGGTAAGAGATAGACAGAAATACTTGTCAGAGTGCTTGAGGAGTAAAACAAGACACAGAATGGGTCAGTGACTTGATGCCTAGGGTCACATGACCCAAAACAAGATGGCAGCCACATTCTTGTCATTTACAGCAACAAAACACGCCTTCGGCTTATTTTCATGGATAAATACATGTGAAATATTGAATAGGTGTGATGTTCAGCTATTTGAAAAGATACAGGTGCCCAGATATACTTTCTGATCTGGAATGTTACACTGCACCCCCAGTTTATCTCAAACAGGGTACCATACCCCATTGTCAGGGCTCTGACCAGTTCAGGCCTGGGGTGTGCCACCTAGGGCACTATGTGCTATATGCCACTAAATCAGTGAAGTAATGGAAGGAAATAGGCAGAAATACTTGTCAGGGTAGTTGAGGAGTAGAACAAGACATAGAATGAGCAAATGACTTGATGCCTAGGGTCACATGACCCAAAACAAGATGACAGCCACATTCTTGTCATTTACAGTAACAAAACACACTTTGTGTTTATTTACATGGATAAATGCATGTGAAATAATGAATAGGTGTGACATTCAGCAATGAGTTATAGATACAGGTGCCTGGATATAATTACTGACCTGGAATATTACACTGCACCCCCATTTTATCACTAATAGGGTACCATACCTCACTACCAGGGCTGTGACCAATTCAGGCCTGCGGTGTACCACGTATGGCATATGGCACATATGCTATAAGTCACTAAATGAATGAAGTAATGACAGGAAATAGGCAGAAATACTTTCCCAGGGTGGTTGAGGAGTAAAATAAGCCTTAGCATGGGCAAATTACTTGATACCTCAGGTCACATGACCTAACACAAGATGGTGGCCATTTTATAGTTTTTTACAGTAACAAAACGCACCTTTTGCTTATTTACATGGATAAATATAAGTGAAATGTTGAATAGGTGTGATGTTTAGCTGTTTTGTATAGATACACATGTCTAGATATAATTTCTCAACAGGAAAATTGTACTGCATGCCCAGTTTATCTCAAATAGGGTACCATACCGCAGTACCATGGCTTGGACCAGTTGAAGCCTGGTATGTACCACCTATGGCACTATATGCTATATGTCACTAAATCAATGACGTTTTAGCAGTAAATAGGCAAAAATACTTGTCATGGTTGTCGAGGAGTAAAATAAGTGATAGAATGGGAAAATTAATTGATGCCTTGGGTCACATGACCCAAAACAAGATGGCAGCCACTTTTTAGTCTCTTACAGTATCAAAACACACCTTTTCTTATTTACATGGAAAAAATACTTGTGAAATGGTGAAAAGGTGTGATGTTTCAATGTCTGTAATAGATATAGGTGCCTGAATGTGCTTTCTGATTTGGAACATTACAGTATACCCCCAGTTTGTCAAATAGGCTACCATACGTTACTACCACTGCTGTGACCAATTCTATGGCAGTGTGTGCTATATATCAGTAAAGTCATAGAATAGGCAAATGACATGATGCCTTGGATCACATCACCCCAAACAAGATGGTGGCCACTTTCTAGTAATTTACATGACAAAACACATCTTTTGCTTACTTACATGGATAAATACATGTGAAATGTTGAACAGTTGTGATGTTTAGCTATTTGTTATAGATACATATGCCAGGAAGAGCAGCATCTGGCATGCCTGGCATGACAGCAGGTAGGGTGCAACACCATATTGGTAGGTGTGGACAGAAGGTGGGGGTGGGAACTACACATCATTGTTTTCCTGGGAACAAATGATCTGGAAAGAAAGCAGATAGAGGAGGTTCAGGACAGCTTCAGAGAAGTTTGGAAGCTATATAGTGAAGAGGGAAGCACAGTGGCATTCTCAGAAATTCTGCCAGGGCCAAGGACAAGTAAGGGCAGAAAAAGCAGAATCATGGACTTCAGCAAGTGGCTGAGAGGAAGGTGTGAGTCCATGGGCTATGGCTAGGTGGGAGAGTTGGGCAACACATGGGAAAACACAGATCTGTATGCAGGGGACAGGCTACAGCTAAGTAAGGAGGGTTTGGGATGTTAAAGCAGAGACTGAGGGAATTTATCTCCAAAAAGTATAATTTAAACTTGTTGTGGTTGGGGGGCTGGGGAGGTGGAGTGACTCAAGATAGGACCTTCCCCAATAGAAATGATAGGGCCTACATTGTCTAGGATGGGGGAGGGGAGATTAAGGGGCAGCTGGGGGAGAGTCAGAGTGGAGGGTGGTATCACTAAATGCTAGGAGCCTGGGGAATAAGATGGCAGAGCTGCAGGCACTGCTGGCAGAAGGAGCCATCACTGAGATGTGGGCAACCCAAAACCATGACTGGGACTTGGCCATCCCAGGGTTTAAATTATTCAGGCAGTACAGAGGAAAAGGTATGGGGGAGGGCGGAGTAGCCATTTACATAAGGCAATGGATTGGATGCATCAGGGATGGAGGGAAGAAGGTAGGTCAGAAGTCATTTGGATACAATTGCGTGCCCCAAAGGGGGCTATAATCAGATTGGAGGTTGTTTATAGGCCTCCAACCCAGAGGTTCACAGGACGTCCATCTTATGTTCCAGTAGGTAGGCCTTCTGGCATCTGATGTGAGACCTGCTGGTGAAGCCTCTGCAGATCTTGCAGGCAGCACTCTCTTGGTCAGACCTCAGACAGAAGAATCACTTCTGGTGGCCATCCTTGGATGGAATTTGGCAGCCACATGCACAATCTTCTTGGAACCATAGGAAGAGACCAACGACGGTGAAGACATACGTCAGATAGGAGATCAGAAGAAAGGAGAAAAGGCATAAAAAAGTTTGAAAGAGAAGAAATAAACAGAAAAAAATCCAACAAAATTTACTGTAACTGCAGTAGCACACATTAAGGCTTTTCCAATGAGAGTGGGTCTGTGGCGGAAAAAGAACAGAGGTGGAGTCAAGGTCCGCCCCTTTTATAGTGTTACCAACATCAGGGCAGAGCCAACATTGGGGGGCAGTCCCCGCTTGGTACTGCTAACTAAGTTTTTTTCCAGTGGGACCTAAGGCCTGCAGAATTAGCCCTAAAGGTTATAGCCTGCTGCAAGAGCTCGCCCTTGAAGTAAGATCTGTAAATTCACAGAAGTGTCAGCTAAATGAGCTAGCTCACCACGATTACTATGGGAATCCGGTCTATTGACTCTGGCAGCAATGTTGTCTGTGACGGGGCAAGCTGTTACGGTGGAAGGCCCTCTTCTGACCACACTAGACCATCCACTTTTGACACCAGCACCAAGGTTGTCTGAGATGGGCCAAACTGCTATGGCGGAGGCCCTCTTCTGACCACCCTGGATAGTCATCTCTTGACCCAGGTGCCAAAGATGTCTGTCACTCCACTCACAGGACTGAGTAGTAGTCACCTGCCCGCCTTCCCCAGAACTGGTAAAACATTCACCAGCCCCCTCCGACCCAAATACAACCCTCACCAGTCCTCCCTTCCTAGCCCAAGTACAGCAGTCATCAGCTCCCCCTCCCTGACTTAGTTACAAACCTCATCAGCCCTTCTATTCTAGGCCCAAGTACAGCTGTTTATTACCCACCCGGCCTGAGCACAACAGTCACCAGCAACTCACCCACAACCCAGGTACAACAGTCACCAGCCCTTCATCTCTGGCCCGGTACAGAAGTGATCTGCCTTCCATCCTCAGACCAGGTACAACAGTCAGGTAAGTCCCCTTCCATTTTAACTGGCCCCAGCTGGCCTAGTGCTCCCTCCTTCACTTGCTGCTGCCTCTTCTGCTCCTCCTCTACTGGCCAAACACTGAACAGCTCTTGCCATTCAAAAAGGGCTGGGGATTCCATCTCAGAATCCTCATGAGCCCATCCCCGCCTACACTCCTCATGACCGGGCCCATGAGAGCAGGTGTCAGGCACGAGGTAACTGGGGGGGGCTGCAGGCAGGGAAAATGAGCAAGGGAAAAAAATTATTTATTTCTAATATGGAGCCCTACTGGGGCTTCATGTTTGGGGGATGGGGATACCTGTCTAGGGCCCTACCTGCACCCTGGGGCACATTCCTCTCACCCCAGCCCCAATGCACCTGGCTGTCCCTATCTGGGGGGCACCTTGACTCTGGAGGACTGCACAGTCACCAGCTCTCCCTCCCCGGCCTGGGTACAGCACTCACCTGACTTCCCTCTTTGGCTACAGCAGTCACCTGCCCTCCACCACAGACTAGGTTCAACAGTCACCAGCCCCCCCAGCCGGAGTACAATGAACATCAGCCTCCCCTTCCTTGCCCGGGTACAACAGTTAACAGTACTCCCTTCCTGTTAATTTGTTGAATTTTTACTTTTGTGCAGGTGCCACATTTGCATAACCTGATTAGAGTGTTTATCAGTGACGGTAACAACTGTCTTCTTGGATCTTAGGAGGTGGTCCAGTCCAGTGTAGGAAGGTGGGTAGATATTGCATCCAAGTAGGTGTTACCACATTTAGTATCTGGCCCACTTATTTTCTCTGGCAGGAACCACTTCACCATTTCTTATTTGATCTGTGCTAACCCCCTGCCACAGAGAAAGAATGAAACCTACACCCTCATCCAGGTGGTCCCTGTACAGTCACCAGGTAGTGATATGAACCCAGACATGGTGATGTGGGGAGTCAGACAAATTTATTGGAAATGTTAAACTGTGCTGTTTGGCAGACAGTTGGAATCTTACAGAAAGATTTGATTATGTCACTGTTACCTTTTTTGTTTCATTTGTATGCATAATCAAACTTGGATAACAGAACTAACTGTGCATAAAAATGCTGCACCACTCATGATAATTTCTTCGTAGGAGTTAGTTGTATATGCATCTTTTGATGAATTCAAATCAGTAAGTCTGTTAGCTTTATCCGAGAACACAAAAGTATAACACTGATTTAAAAAGTTTCTAGCAGAAATTGTTCAGCTCAACAGTACACATGAAGAGTAACACCTCGGATCAAATGACGAGAAAGAGGTTAAAAAAAGTTTACACTGGCAGTTAGAAGCCTATGCCAGCTTGCCTCATATTGGAATCAATGTTTAGCATAACATTCTAAGCCTGAAATTTTGGAGAGCAGGGTTACCACAGCAATTAAAAAAAAAAGGTTTCAAACCACATGCAATAAAGGAATACTGAGCCCATGCAAACAGCGTCTAAGTTCAAGCTTCTTTGTAAAACACAAATCTTTTTCTGGCCTGAAAAGACACACTAGGTTGAGGCTTGGTTTCCAATATTTGGTTAGGAACTAAATGTGAGTGGCCAAAAGCTAACACGTGTTGAAATGCTAGTCATACAATATATGCTATTGCACTTGTGTACCAATACTTTGTTATTGTGTGGGTGCTTCTGCTGTCTTGATGGCCCTCTTCTGGATGGGCCCTCCCCAGCTTAGTCCCCTGTCATCTCTGGAATTAACCTCTAGATACCACCAGGGTTGGAGGGACTGGAAAGTTTCCCAAAGCAGGATCAAGCCTGGCCTTCTCAGACAGTGGTGCCAAGCCTGTGAAGGGCCAAGCATCATCCTACCTAACAAGTTGTTTTCCTTACAGTTTTCTCTCCTGGGGCATCTGAGTAAAATGGTGCATTTGCTGGTGTCACATTATTGTGCCGGTTCTTGGCTGGGAGACAGGCATACTGCAAATGATCCACACAGAAACATATAATTTGTTGGCAGAAAAAGAATGCTGAATCTGCCCTTCTTTTCTGTGCTTATTTGGTCTCCTTATTACCTACCCGGTCTCAGCCCCCCCCCCCCACACACACACGCTTTGACACCAGTTCTCTTTTATACCTATCTCATGCATGCTTTTAGCCAACCACTATTTTTATTCCGATCACACATGCCGGAATATTGTTCCATACATCCACCACCCTCTCAGCAAAGAAAATGCATCCTCATGTAACTCCTATGGGGTGCTATCCCAAGGGCTACTACCCCTGCCTGTTTGGCAAGTTGCAGGTTAAGGGGCCTGGGTACTGAAATGGGTGCCTCCACCCTGAGGTCAGGGTTGTTAGTAGCAAGGCTAATCTGGGTACAGCCTTCTGGAACACGTAACTTCCCCTCTTTCCCCTCTAGTGGCCAAGACAATGTGCAACAAACACTTTCACAGTAGCCCCTATTCAGCATACAAATCCCCACACTTTTTGCACTTACCACCAGGGCTGGTTCCACTAGTTTGACCCTGGAGACCCCCTTTAAAATAAGGTTAGGCACAGCAAATAAGAACAGTGCAGTGATTTTGGTATAAACTGGAACCACAGTCAGAGTAAATGCAAAAAGATTTGGATCTGATTTATTCAAGGGAATTAAACAACACAGGGGCATAATGAGGTGGACTGATTCTAAGACAGATCTAGTCAGGCAATTATGCATGCACTTTTAGTCTCTGCACAGTCACATGCTCTGGGTACCCGGTTGGAAGTAAGGTGAGCTAGCCTGGAACGTTGCCTGGGGTAGGCTGACGCTGCAGCCGGTCAGGGCCCTGTGATGAAAAGAGAAGGCATGCACAACCACACACAATTTGTAATCTGGAGCCAGAAGGCTCAGTTTGTGAAAGGGGAAAAAACCAGCAATGCAATCGGATGACAACACTTGTGATTTAGCTGATGTTGCAGGGAGCTACCCTGATTGTTACTCATGCTACCCACATGAGGCACAGTAAATGGAGACTGCAGGTTGACAACTGGTATGCCAGGAGAAGCAGGGTCCACATGGTTCACTGAGGTGTTGTTCCTGTTCAAGATGTTAAGCAGGGGTCTGATCCCTGGATGAGTCTCTTGTCGATGGTATTCTCTGCACCCAAAGTAGCTGGCTGGGCCAGTGTGGCAAGGCCCAAGCAGGTAGCACAGTTTGGACATTGGTCCTTGAAGGCCAGATGCAGCTGCCAGCAAGCATGGCACAATTAAATAGTGGGGAAACAAATTGCGACCCACTAACGGCATACAGCACATTGATAGTAAAGCAATTACTATACCACAAAGTGGATAGCAGTCCAGCAGCAATATCAGTGTCTCTGAGCAAAACTGGGAGTTCTGTGGTGAATGAATGTCCAGACAGTTTGCTCACATACTGCAAATCTTCAGTCTTCTTCAGGTTCAAGTCTGGTCACAATTCAGTGGCTTTTTCACACTCAGTTTTGGCTATAATCCAGTGTCTTCAAATGCTCCCTCTCGAGAGACAGCAGACAAACAGGTCAAACTCAGCCTTTTCATCTATCTCCCGCGTGAACTACACAAGAGCTATACTCGAATCACTCTAGCTATTCTCTCTCCAGACTGACTTCTGCTGCAGGCAGCACCAGGACTTCTTTATGTAACCTCCCTTTTACTCTGGGTTACTAGAATCCCAGTAAGACCTAGTTGTAGGCAGGGTAGGCAGGTTGTGGAACTCCAGTTAAATGCAGTGATGAATGTGAACAGGAATGTACAGGAACTCAGTTCCTGTACCTTTTTTGCAGCAGAAACAGAGTTCCTGTACTTCTTCCCATTGATGTGGGAAATTAAATTTTTAAACCAGCAACATATTGACAGTTCATGGATCTGTGACCTGAAATCAGGGTTTCCATAACAACATTTGACTTGTACAGAAATGCTATTTTCCTAAAAATACTTCAGTATCTCTAAGTGAATCTACTAGTGTCTAAACAGATCAATGTGTCTGGACACAGCTATTCTTCAGACTGAGGATCTTTATTCTGCATTTCATATTTGCCAATGCCTGAGTTCCTGTACTTGTCTATCACTTGCACCACTGGTTAAATGGATTTCACACTGTCTCACTCTGTTCTCAGTCTCAGCTGAGACTGAGGGATGACATCATTGTAGAACTGTCACAGCTGCATAAGCCACACTGGAATGTTGCAGTTGGAGGTTAGAGTAGAATGTTGGGGAACTTGAAGCCAGTCTGTGTGCAGTCTTAGAGAGAGACTGTAGTGCAGCAGAGTGTGTGCGGGCTCTCAGAGCATTTAGCTCTGTTTAAGAGCTACTTTTGGTAAGGTGTGTGTTTCCACCTGAAGAGGAACACATGAACTGGTAATTGAAGTGGTGGAGACCACTTTCAATGGTTCAGTAGCCCCATCCCTGAGAGGATGGGGGGGAGAGCTGTTTGTCTGTTTTCCAGGGGCAAACCCCTCTGGGTCTGACTAAGGGAAAGAAGCAGTCTGTCTGACTTGTGCTGAGGTACCAGAAGCTCTGAGAGGAAGATTCCTTGGGGAGGAAATGCCTGTGGGGCACCTGCAACCAAAGGTTGAGTTTGCTCTGAAAAAGGGCCATGTGTTTTCACCAGAAGCAGAAGGAAACTAAAGGGACTGTTATTGTGGGGTCAGGAAAAGACAGCCACCTACAGTTGGAAGATGTGGGAATTGGACTGCTTAACTCACTGGGGGGTCTGGAGTAATGGACAATGCTACTTATGTGTATGAGGTGTTTCTGTCCATAGAAATAGCTGGGTATGAATTGTGGGAGCGAGAGGTGGGAGACCCCCATCAGTAGTAACCAAATTCACCTCTACGGATTTTCTCCGAGACACTTTTTGCTTTCTCTCAGGCACTTGGCCAGTGCCTGAGGAAAGTATCCAGACATGGGATTGAAAAGAAGATTCCCTGATGGAGCTGAGGTGCTCTTAGGTGGTTTAGAGAGCCACCAGAAAATGTTTCCATGAAGTATGGAAGGTATCCAAGTGGCTGATAAGGGAGCCGAGCCAGGGAAAACCCAGAACAGTGTACAAGTTAGGGCTGAGTAACCCAAAGCAGCATACAAGTCCGGGCTGTCTGCCCAGTGAGTGGTAGAACCTGAGGGCTAAAGTGATGAGAATGTGTTCTGGTCTCTTTTAATCTGCATTACCAGGAGTGTAGCCCCGTTAGGGTCCATCTATGCTTTGTTTATTCTGTTGGATGTGAATAAAAAACCACTCTTGAGAATCCCCCTTCTGGTATTGGACATTACAGTTATTGCTTCCTGTTTTCGGAGTTACTTGGGTGCCCCTGTGCAGAGTAGCCAAACCTAGATTTTGTGCTGAATGACCTATTCCTCCCCGAACCCAGCCCACCTGGTATTGCTGTCAGATAGAAATGGCACACCAGCCTGGGGTTACACTTAGAAATACAAAAGGTTCATTTGGCTGATCCATCTGTCTGTCACAGTTAGAGCTCCTCCAGGTTCATTTAGGTGACAAAGTGCAAAAACTACAATTCCTATAGAAATTCACTCCCACAAGACCCCCTGCTGACAGACACCATTTTAGGTCCCCAAAAGTACTGATTGGTCCCAATAGGCAGTCCAGAACCAAGATGGTGGTGCAATACTGAAATGTGCAGGCTGCAAAGGAAGGCGGGTTAGACAAACTACAATATTATTATTATCAAAACATATAAACCGTAAACAGTCACAGTTCCTACCAGGGCTCCCTCTGTGCAAATAGCGATGGCAGAATGGAGCGATAACACTGTAGCCCAGGTGGGACTCGAACCTAACACTACTCGGCCCCTACCCAAATTAATTTTATACCACAAAATAGGCAACTCTTCACCATTTTGGTTGCCCTCCTCTGTACCATTTCCATCCTGTCAATGTCCTTTCAGAGTCAGGATCTCCAGAACTGTACACAATACTCGAGGTGGGGTCTCACCACCATTGATCTAAATATGAGCATTGTCACCTCTCTCTTTCCACTGGTATTTCCCATACCTATGCATCCAAGCATCCCACTAGACTTTCCCACTGCCTTGTCACACTGTATAGCTGTCTTTAGGTCATCAGTAATGATTCTCACCAGGTCAGTTTCTTATTTTGCGACTGCTACTACTTTGCCTCCCTATTTGGAACCTTGCATCGGGTTTCTGAGCCCCAAGTGCATCATTTCGCACTTTATTGCTTTGAAACCCAGCTGCCAAGCTCGTGACCATTCTTTCAGCTTTTTTACATGATCCATCATTCTTTACACCCCCCCCCCAATGTGTTAACCCTGTTGTAGATATTTGTGTTGTCTGCAGACAGGCACTCCTTCCCTTCCAGTCCTTCTGCAATATAGGTAATTAGGGCATTGAAGAGGACTGAGTCTAGTACTGACCTTTTGGGCACCTCACTGGTCACTTTACTTTCTCCAGAGTGGACACCATTTACCATCACCCTCTGATTCCTATTGCCTGGCAAGATCCCCACCAATCGTATTACTTTAAGGCCCCCTGCTAGGGTTCTCAGCTTGCTCACCAGCCTTCAGTGTGGAATGGCATCGAAGGGCTTTCTGAAATCCAGGTGGGCCACATCAAATGCTCCCCCTTATCCACTTACTTGGTTACTTAATCAAAGAATTTGGGTCATGTTTGTCTGGCAAAAGCCCCCCCCCCAAAGTGAAACCACATTTCCTTGGATCATTGCCTTGGCAAGCCCCTGTGTCAGCATTCTTGATGGGCCCACATATTTGGTGTGATGGCAGCAGCACCACTCCTAGCACCTATCATGGGTAAAGGTAGCAGTATCACATTCCCCCCTCGGGTATGATGGCAGCAGCACTACAGCATCCACCCCAGTGGTGTATTGTCAGCAACACTGCAATCCACAAATATTGGGTTTGATGGCAGCAGCACCACTCTCCCAGCCTCTCAGGGGTGCAGGTAGTAGCTTCACTGCCCCACCGGGTGTGATGGCAGCAGCACTACAGCATCTGCCCTCTGGTGTATTAGCAGCGGCACTGTAATCCCCACACATTGGGTTTGATGGCAGCATCACCACTTCCCCCACCTCTCAGGTTGAAGGTAGGAGAGTTAGAGTTACTGCTCCCCCACCCCGGGTGTGATGGTAGCAACACTACAGCACCTTCCTGTTTGATGTTTTGGCACATGCACTGCAATCCCTAGCTCCTCTCATGGGTGAAGGTAGCATCATCACAGCTCCCCTCCCACCCTCACTGGATGTGATGACGGCAGCACTACAGTATCTGTCCTCTGGTGTACTGGCAGCAGCACTGCAATCCTCGCATATTGGGTTTCATGGCAGCAACACCACTTCCCCCACCTCTCAGGCTGAAGGTAGCAGCTTTACAGCCCCCCCCCCCAGATGTGATGGCAGCAGCACAACAGCACCTCCCCCTCTGGTGTATTGACACATGCATTGCAATCCCCAGCACCTCTCATGGATGAAGGTAGCATCATCACAGCCCCCCCTCCCCCTATTGGGTGTGATGCCAGCAGCACTATAGCACCTTCCCCTCTAGTGTATTGGCAGCAGCACTACAATCCCCACATATTGGGTTTGATGGCAGTAGCACCACTCCTAGCACTTACCATGGGTGAATGTGGCAGCATCACATCCCCCTCGGGTGTGATGGCAGCAGCACTACAGCACCTTACCCTCTGGTGTATTGGCAGTGGCACTTCAATCCCCATTTATTGGGTTATATTTGAGCAGCATCACTTCCAACACATCTCAGGGGTGAACCATACCCCATGCATGCTGTCACAACACCTGACCCCATACGGCATGCATGCTATCATACCACTGAATATCATACCATCATGCACTCTTGCACACAAACTAACACCTTACTCCCATGCACTCTGTCACATTACTTGACACAATACGTGCTGCCACACCACCCAACACCATATCAACATGCACTCTGGAACACAAACCAAAATCATACCCCCATGCACTAGGACATTCACAGTGACACTACACAGTAATGTACGTTGATGCACCTAATTACCCCATACCCCATGCATGCTGGTACACCACCCAACAACTTACTCCCATGCACTCTGACACACCTCACAGCCCATGCAGTGTGACCAAGCATTCAAACCTGTACCACCATGCATGCTGTCACACAAAGCAACATCATACTACCATGCAAGCTGACATACCTCTCCACCCCATTCCACTATGCACTGTCACAACACCTGACACCATACCCTATGACTGCTGGCACACAACCCACCACTATACCCCATTCATGCTGTCACACCAGCTGACTCCATACACCCATGCACTCTGACACACAGAAAAACACCATACTGCATGTAAGCTGTTGCACCAACCAACACCATAAACACACATCCTCTGATGCACATCATGACTCCATAACTACATGCAATCTGACACACACCTGCCAACAGACACCATGCACACTGTCAGAGCAATGAGCATCATTCCATCATGTGTGTGTTGTGCATGTTTCTTTCTTTCATCACAGGGCCCCAACCAGCTGCGACGCCGGCCTACCCCAGGCAACGTTCCTGGCTTGCCCACCTTACTCCCACCTGGGTACATGCATGACGTGCATGCATGACTGTCTGATCAATCTAGCCCTTAAGCCAATCAACCTGATTATGCTCCTTCCTTGTTCAAACCCCCTTAAGGAATCAGATCTAATTATGTTTGCATTTAACCTGACTCTGGTTCCAGTTTGTACAAAAAGCACTGTACTGCTATTGTTTGCTGTGCCTAACCTTGCTTTACAAGGGGTCTCCAGGGTCGAACTGGTGGAACCAGCCCTGGTGGTAAATGCAAACTTTGTGGATAATTGCACAGTGAATAAGGGTCATTGCAAAACTGATTACTGTATATTGTTCAGACCACTGGAAGGGAAGGGGGGGTTACAGTGTCCCCGAGGGTTGTAACCAGGTTAGCATGACCACTAACAACCCCGACCTCTGGGTGGAGGCACCCATTTCAGTACCCAGGCCCTTTAACCTGCAACTAGTCAAGCAGGAACGGGTAGTAGCCCTTGGAGTAGTGCCACCTAGGGGTTACATTTCTATGATTTTACTGTACATGTTTATGCTCCTACTGTTGTCACTTTCTCATTACTGTTTCACTCCCTGTTGCACCCCTTGAAGGCTTCAGTGACCCCTCCGCCACATGGCTGCACATGCAAGCCAGCCTCGACACACTGTGCCAATCATAGTATCAGAGAAGCATAGAAACTTGATGGCAGAAAAGGAGCCTTCCGGCCCATCAAGTCTTCCCATCCCTCCCCTTTCATATACCCCCCTCCTCACCTGACCCTTCCCTCCACCACAATACTCAGCCCCACATGCCTGTCACATGCCCTCTTAAATGCCACAACTTTTTTAGCTCCTGTCACTCCATCTGGCAGTCTGTTCCAAGGCACCACCACCCTCTCTGTGAAGAAGCGCCCGTTCACATTGCCCCTGAATCTATTTCCTTGCAATCTGAGGCTGTGCCCTCTAGTTCCGGTTCCCTCCTTCCTCTTTAGCACATCCCCTTCTCCTACTGTATTTAGTCACTTTACATGTCTAAAGGTATTACACATGTCACCCCTTTCCCTCCTTGTTTCCAGCGTGTACAGATTCAGCTCCTTATACCTCTGCTTGTATGTCTTCCCCTGCATACCCATCATCATTTTTGTTGCCCTACTCTGAACCCTCTCCAACATATCTACATTCTCGTGGAGATGTGGTCTCCAGAACTGAGCCCTGTACTCTAGTTGCGGCCTCACTGTAGCTTAGTAATGGTGCATTATTACCTCCTCCTTTGCTAGTAATGTCCCTGCCTATGCATGCCAACATTCCATTGGCCCTTCCTCTGCCCTGCTACATTGGGACCTTACCTTAAGGTTTCAGAGGACATGATCCCAATCCTTTCCTGTTCTGATTATTTTGATTTCTCCTCCACCCAGCATGTACTCTGCATGAATGTTTTTACTCCCTAGGTACATCAGCACATTTCTTGGCATTAAATTTCAGCTGACACTTCCCACTCTGAGCATCTAAAGGTCCTTCCTCATGTCCTCCACCCGTCCTGGGTGTCCACCCTATTGCAGATTTTTGTATCATTGGCAAATGGCACACCCTCCTCTTAAACCTTCTGCAATATAACTGATGTAGATGTTAAGAGAAGCGGACCCAAAACTGATCCCTGTGGCACCCCACTCCTTGCCCTTGCCATCTTGGAGTTCACCCCATTTAGTAACACTCTCTGGGTTTTCCCTGCTAGCCTTACCTCCACCCAGGTTGCTATTTTCCCTCCCAACCCCATGCTTTCCATCTTGCTCACCAACTTCCTGTGGGAGATGGTGACAAAGGTCTTTCTGAAGTCCAAATAAGCCATGTCCACTGCCCCCTCCCGGCCGATTACTTGAGTCACCCAATCAAGGAACTCAGTTAGGCTGGTCTTGCATGATTTCCCCTTGATGAAGCCATCCTGTCTGCTGTTCTGCACACCACACTCCCCCCAGGTAATCCACCACCTCTCCTTGATTAATGCCTCCATTATCTTCCCACCACAGACATGAGACTGACTGGCAGTAGTTCTCCTTCAGCTCCTGCTACCTCCTTGTGCAGGGCACCACGTCCACCTTCCTCCAGTCCTCTGGCACCTCCCTGTATCCAGGGACAGGTTGAAGAGCCTTGTGACGGGTGCGGTGAGCTTTTGTCTCAATTTCTTGATCACTCTGGAGTGCAACCTGTCAGACCTCGTCGCCTTTCCACCCTTACTCTATCTAGCCCTGCCCTGACCCTATCCACAGTGAACGGGCTCTGATCCACTCATTTGTCCTCCCTCCCCTTAGACTTTAGCCTTACTCTTCCTTCATGAATACCGAGATAAAGTACTTATTTAAAGCATCTGCTTTTACATAATCCTGCTCCAGGCTTATCCCTCCCCCTCTCGGTCTAACAATACCCTGCCCAGCCCTTCTCCTCTCCCTCATGTATCTGAAAAATGTTTTATCTCCCTTTTAGCGTTTTTAGCTATTTTCTCCTCAGTGGCTGCTTTTGCCCTTCTGATCTCCCTCCCTGCCAAACTTCTCTTCTTCCTGTACTCCTCTCTATCTTCCTCTCAAAGTGTCCTCTTAAATTTTCTGAAAGCCCTCCTCCTTTCCTTGACTGACCCAGCCACCTCCCTAGTGAACCAGAGTGGTCTCCTCCCCTCTTGCTCTTCCTGGCCATTTTTATGCACATTTCCACTGCTTCCTGAACCCCTCCCCTGATAGCTTTCCATAATTTCTCCACTGTTTCTATACTCACCTTACCTTCCATTTTTCCTTTATCTTACTCATCTTATCAAAGTTTGTGTGTCTGAAGTTCATGACTGACGTACTGGTTTTGCTTGTCTCCCTCCCTTCCCTGACCCTGAACCATACCGTGCTGTGGTCGCTGGTGCCCAAGACTTCTCCCACCTGCACCTCCTCCACACTCTCCCCGTTAGTCAGGACTACATCTAACAAGTTGCTTCCCATCATTGGCTCCCTGACCTGCTGTTGTAGGAATACTCCCTGCAGCTCGTCTAACACGTTGCTGCTCCTTGCTGATGCTGCATCTGGGATTTCCCAGTTAACATCTGGGAGGTTCAGGTCACCCACCAGTAGCAGTTCTCCTTTCTGTGCCAGCCTCATGATTGCCTGAGTTAGCCATTTATTATCCTCCTCCCCTTGTGCAGGAGGCCTGTATACCAGCCCCAGCCACAGGGATTCATCCCTCTTCCTAACTAGTGTTACCACCGCAGCTCAGTCTCACCTTCCTCCTCCTCCTCCTCCTGCCCTTCAGATACACTAATGATTTCCCTGATGTATAAGGCAAATAACACCCCCCACATCTGCCCTGTCCCTTCTGAGCAGTCTGTATCCTGGAATGGTTGCTTCCCAGGTGTGATGCTCTGTTCAGCAAGTCTTACTCATTGCAACCAGATCTAGTCCCTCATCCCTCATGATGGCCTAGAGGTTCACACTCTTATTTCCCAAACTTCTGGCGTTTGCTGCTAATCCCTTCCTCCAGCCTCCCTCACTGTTCCCCCTTCACCTGCCTCCCCCTTGCCCAAAAATGTAGTGCTATCCTGGGGAGCTTGTAGCACCGCAGACTTTCTTCCTTGTGGATCAGATTCCCCCCCAACCTAACTTAAATTGTAGGCATCCACTAGCAGTTCTTCTAGTTTGCTTATTAGTACTGCCACCCCCTCCATATTCAGGTGCAGTCTGTCTGGTGCAAACAAGTTCTTGTCCCCCCACATAGAGCCCCAGTCCCCTACTAATCCTTACCCCATCTTCTCACCCACCCCTCCAGCCACTCATTGAACTCCTTTAACCTCATCTTCCAATCAGTGCTTGCTCTTGGTAATAGTAGTACCTCTGGAAAAAGTCACTAATTTGATCCCTTACAGTATCTAGCAAGAGCTCTGAATCTTGCCTGTACCTCCAACAGGTGATTTCTCACCAGGTCATTCATTCCCAGGTAGACTTGAGGGGTTTAGTGAATGACCTTAGCTGCCATCATGCCAGGCAGACAATCCACCCACAAAGTGTTTTTGTCCCCCCTGCCCCCACCCAATTAATTTTATTATAGAGTTCCCCAACCAGTAGAACCCTGCTCTCCATCTCCTTCTGCTTACATCTCCCTTCCATCTTACCCCCAACCCCCTGTATCCTATTTACTACCCTATTTTCAACACCCCCTTTGCCCATGTCACCTCCCAAAGTAATGTCTTCACTCTGCACTCCCCCAGCTTTGTGATCCACACAGGTGCTTTCTGCCAGGCTTCCCGCCTCCGCCTCTCTATCTGTGAACTTTTCTCCTCAGTGTCTTTCTGCCCCTGCCTGTGCCCTGGCTGATTTTTCCTGGGGGCCCTCACCCTTCCCTGCCCCATCCAGCTTTTGCACCTCTGGACCTGAGCACACTGCCCCACCTCCTTTTGGGCTTGCCTGTTGTTCTAACCTGATTGGGCATCCCGCTTTTCCAATTTTTCTGAGCCTTCATTTCTGCCTTTCTCTCCTATTTCCCCAGTGTGCTCTATCAACTCTATTTTCCTGCTCTTCCCTCACATTTTGTGCCCCTAGTGGGGCAAATCTATTTCTTTGTTCTAGGCCCACTGCCTGTATATATATCTCTCTGGTGGATTGTCCTCCCATTGCTCTCTTCTCCCTTGTCCTTGTGCAGGCTTTGGACTCTTACACTTTATCACCTGCAATCCCCCCCAGGTTAATCTTGTTTCCTTTTCTGCCACTATCTGGGATTCCTGTATCTCCTCTGGAGCCTTCCCCTACATCACCTCCTTACTTTGGTGCTTCTCTATTTTCCTCCTTACCCCATCCCATCTTTTCCTTCCTGTGCCCATGTTTTCTCCTTGTCCCCCTGCAGCCCACCTTTTAACTGCACCTAGCCCCCCTAGCTGCAATAGCTCCTTCTGCAGGACCCCTCCTGTCCTCTCTGCTACTCCTCACCCTTTCCCATCTTAGTGTCCACCTCAGGACTCCCACCTCCTCCCTTAGCTGTGCAGTTTGCCTACATAGCATGAACCCCCTCATTTTCCAGACTACTGTATATCCAGTACAATGGATGACCGACCACCAGTTAACCCTACCAGCCTCCCAAGAATAACCCCAGCCCTTGTAGCCTGGGGGGACCCTGATTTGGAGGACCCTCACCCTGCTCCATTGGCCCCTCTAATGTGGTTGCCTCCCCTGATTTTCCCCTCTGGCCCATGGTAAGCTTTTGCATTTAGTCCCAAGGGTAACGTGTGCCACATTTCTAGAAATGTTCTTGACATGACAGATACATAATAGCATGACTATAGAAGGATTTAAAAAAGTTCTTAAGACTTTTTTATTTAAGCAAGCATTTTCAGAAGTGTAATCTGTGTTTTAAATTGCTGTGGATTTTAAATGTGTATGTGAGATTTTGTAAAGGCGCCCTGAGCTTTGGAAGGGCACCTTATATAAATACATTTTTACTTTCTTACCTACATTCCTGATCATATGCTTAATTACACCATAACCATTGTTTTGTACTTCTTCGAAATTCCTTCCTTGTATGATTTTACAGTACAAGTTTACATTCCTACTTCTATCACTTTGTTATTACGGTTTCAATCCCTGTTGTACTCCTTGAAGGATTGCCTGACACCCCCCACCCCACCTACCCATGGATGCACCTGTAAACCAGTCCACACTTACTGTGCCTATACTGGTGACTACATTTTTAATAAATAAAATTAATGTACAGTTTGCATTTAAACCCATTCAAACCATTTTTGCAGTGGAGGTGCTTTTTGGTACTAAATCTTCAAACTTTCCATGTTCTAGGGACTTCTGTTTCTAGGCCCAGTTCTGTTGGTCCCAGAGTTCTGGGCAGAAAGATCCTAGGAAAAACAGGCTTGCACTTTAAAATCAGTAAAAGCCCCTCTGGGGCAGGATTCACAAAAAAAGCACAAACTGCGGCACAAAAATTTATGCTGAGTTTTTCAATTGTGCACAGTCCAAAAGCAGCAATCAGGCAACAGTCAAGCACAAACGGGGAAAAAATGATTTATGTATACTGTACCACCACAATCAAATGCAG
This sequence comes from Neoceratodus forsteri, assembly GCA_016271365.2. Taxonomy (NCBI): domain Eukaryota; kingdom Metazoa; phylum Chordata; order Ceratodontiformes; family Ceratodontidae; genus Neoceratodus; species Neoceratodus forsteri. The sequence continues at coordinate 153,593,638 of CM028133.1, forward strand.
GTTATATGCAAATAACCATGAAGGCACTTACTGTAGCTGCCTGGACATGACATCCACAGTGTTTTTTTCAGCCTTTCAAAACAGTAATCCTAAAGAAAAGGATCATAATGAAGAAAAAATACAGCTTGATATCCTCAATAAAGCATTCATGTTTACATGAAAAGAAGCACAATGGGTAGCCTAGTCTTCACTCCTTCCTTCACCTCTCATTTACACAACAGTCAGCATCAAGAAATGCAAACAGGAAGTGAGGAAGGGGGTAGCAAATACAACAGCTTTGCTAAATTATACAAAAACAAGCATTTGTCAATGCCGAATGTTGTTACGCTGGCATTGGCATTGGCAGTGATGGAGCTAGAGGCACATAATAGGAATGGCAATGAATTACTGAAGTGGAGCCAACCCAACCCCCACCCTGTAGAGAGTGACAGGCAGTAGGGTGTGCCTTTGGGTCATCAGGTATAATGTTCATGCCATTGTACCTCACCCTACCCTGTAGACACTGACAAGTGTCATGGTGTGCTTTGGGGTCTTTGGGCATTATACTTACCCCATTCCATAAGGAAATACACTGATGTGGGTGTGGTATAGGAGCGTGGGGTGAAGTTGTGGCCGACTAGTCCGAGACACACCACGATGCCTGTCAGTGGCTGCAGGGTGGGCATGGGGGTGGTGGAATGGCATGAGCATTACATCCGATGATCCGAAGTCACAGCCCTGACACCTGTCAGTCCATACTGGGTGGGGTGCTGCAGTTGGAAACCCTAACACCGTAGGTGTGTAGTGGTAGTTTCACTCTACATGTTCAACATGGGCTGCTTGTCAGGCCACCTCAAGAAAAGCGGCACAATAACTTTGTTAGCTGAAAGGTGGTTTTGCACAGCGGCTGTGGCATTTGGTGACAGAGTGACGAAAACACAGTTTTGGGTAGGATGTGGAGAATGACAACCGCACTGTTAATGAGGAGGCGCAAACTGTGGCAACAGTGAAAATCTGGAGTGGCAATATGAAATATTGGTGAAGAAATGAACATGCATACAAACTGCACAGCAGATGTCACAGCCAATTATTTGTGGAGTTTTAGGCACATTTTCAACTGAGGTATTTTGGGACCTCCCTCATGAACAGTGGCACTGTGATTTTGTTAATGTGTCCCAAAAGGTGATTTCCCACAGTGAGCATGCCATTGCGTGCCACAGTTGCGGGAACGTGTTTAGGGCAGGCTGTGAATAATGGCAGCTGTACTGTTGATAAGGAGGCATGCACAAATGCCAGTGGTGAAAATGTGGCATGAAAATATTGCAAATGTAAGAAGTTACAAGGCTGCGTGGAAACTGCGCAACATACGCTTGCAGCACAGTCATTTTCTGGACTTTCAGTACCAAATTTTCAACATAGACATTTTAGGACCTCTGCTCATGAACAGTGTCATCATCATTTCCTCAAACTTCCCCTAAATCTGATTTCACACAATGACCGTGCGATTCTGCGTCGGATGTGCAAAAACACATTTCGGGCAGGATATGTAAATTGACAGTTGTACTGTTCATAAGGAGGTGTGGAAAAATGCCAATTTTGAAAATGTGTAGTGAAAATATTACAACTGCACAATGCACGCTTGTAAAACAGTAATTGTATGGACTGTCGGCCCCAAATTTTCAACATAGGCATTTTAGGACCTCTGCTAATGAACAGTGCCACTGTCATTTCCATAATTTGTCTGGAACATGGGCATTCCACGGTGACTGCACTGTTGTGCACCGGAACTGCGAAAAACACATTTTGGTCAGGATGTGAAAAATGACAGTTGTACTGTTCATAAGGAGGTGCAGAACAATGGCAATGTTGAACATCAGGAGTGAAAATATTATAAGTTTGCAAACTTACCAGCGTGCATGCAAACAGCGCAATACCCCCTCGTAACACAATCATTTTATGGAATATTGTCACCAAATTTTCAATACAAGCATTTAAGGATCTTGGCTCAGGAACAGAGTCACTGTCATTTTGTAAGGTGTCCCGAACAGTGATTTCACACAATGCCCATGCTATTCTGCGCCAGAAGTGCAAGAACACATTTTGGCCAGGATGTGAAAAATGACAGCTGTACGGTTCACAAGAAGGTGTGGTAAAATGCCAATGTTGAACATCTGGTGTGAAAATATTGCAAATTTGCTAACTTACGAATGTGTGTAGCAACTGTGCAACGCACACTCATAAAACTACGAGGAACCGGTTTTATGTTACGGGGGGAAAGAGTAACATCACGGGACAGTTTTCCTTTTTTCAGGGGACTTGGCATGCTGGGGTGGGCTTCCAGCGTGCCACCTAACTGTTTGGGGGGGTTGCTGCAGCTGACGGAGGACTGGGCACCCTCGTTGGCACACAAGGAAAATGGGGGGCAAGAGTCCAGGGGGATTGAGCACCCCCCCTCAACATATAAGAAATGGGTGGGTCTGCTTTATGCCGATGGGGAGTGGGCTTCTCCGTCTGCAAATTTTTGCAGCCAGTGTAAGCCGGCAGGGGGACTGGGCACCCCTGAAGTCAGCAGCTGGGTGGCCGCCCACCATGCTGACAATGTGGCGACACGTAGGAAGGGTCCGTTGCGTCTGACTAGCTTTGCTCGGATTGCAGCGTACCTTTCCTTATATGTGCTCACCACATTAGTATGCATGGTGTGGCACCGGCATGCAGGCTGCTTGGGTAATGAGGGATGCACCTACTGATTCATGCCCTGCATTCACCCAACAGCGACCGAGCCTCAAAATCCTCACTGCTGCAAGATGTTGGCTGCGCAAGCGCGCCAACATTAAAAATAGATAACAAACAAAACTCAGTCCCTTGTTTTTACCATTCAGAACAAAAAACTAAATCAGATCAATTTCTTGCTAGAAGATGATAATTAGCAAAACAAAAGTGAAAAACCATGCAAAGACACTGAATTTCAAGCCCCTTCATAAAGAATGAAAAACCAAAACAGCAAATAAATAAATAAATAATGGGGAAATTAAATATATCGATCATGACAAGAACCTTGCTTTGAAGTTCTAGTACAGGTGCTGGGTTGATCTACAGTTGTTGTATTGTTTCAAAATTCAACTGTGAAAGAGGCTGAGCTGCTTCTGGTGCTAAGCAGCTCTGAAATTGCAATTTTGTATCAAAAGTCAAGTGAGAAACTGGCAGAGCTTTAGGTCCCACAAGCTAGAAAGAAAAGAACTGCAGTGTTTAGCAGAGAGAAAGCCAAGGTGTGAAATGATACATCAATTAGAAAGCAAAATGGTGTGTTTTGTTTTATATCAAATAAAAAAAATAAAATAAACAGCACACAAGCGAATTTCTATTCCTATACCTCAGAGTACACATAAAATGTAAAGTAAAATGTATTTCTTTATTAGAGAGAATGCATGTCTCTTAGCCCAGAGTGGATTTCTCTGTGCTGAGAATCATTCCAAGCATCACAAAGGTGTTAGAAAATTTACTTTTTATTTCTAGGGCTCTGATTGGCTGGTACCCCTGCCGAGGGGGTACATTAACTTTCAGTAGATGCCCAGGAAATAAAAAGTACCAGCCCCAGTGCCCCTTCACCCACTTAGTATCCCTGTGCCCATCCTGTTTCCTCATTGGCCCAAAACACCCAAATTAATTTTAACTCACCGCCATTTTTTCTGTCACTTAGCGAGAGATATTGCCCCCCCAATACTTAAGTACCAACTGCCTGACCACACTTCACACAACCTCAGCTGGGCTCATTTCTAGCTACATTTCTTTCCTTTTTGTATTCAGTTGCAGTACCTTTTGTCCAGTGTCCCTGTTTCTGACTCCATGACTGTCAACAGCGATCTTTCTTTTTCCTATTCCAGCTGCACTTCAGCCCTGAAAATTAAGTAGCTTCACATAGAAACTGGTGAATCGAGCAAGGCAGCCCCCCCAACAGAAAATTCCCTCCCATACTAGGCTGTCTTAGTTTTATGAGAATAAAAGGTCACCACACACAGAAAAAGAAAATTAAAAAAACAAAAAGGAAGCCCATTCTCACTGCGGGCTTTCAAATGTGCAGCACGGGACTCCTTATGGCCGCTAAAGCCAGAAGTGCTGTTTGCCTGAGCTCCCTTACATACATGACTATCAATGTCTACCTCCCACAGAAACGAAAAAAGTAACAACACCTATATATGTAAAGGGTCTTCTACAGTATGCCCGAATGCTATCTCCCGAGAGCCAAACTTTAGCATCTTAAACAGCTTATCGCGATCGGGTGCAGAAAAAGTGATGGTACACATTTTCGTCTGTCTGCAGCAACAGTATCTTTCCTTAGTTCTTCATTCTCCAATCATTCCACTGACAGGACATTAATCAAATAAACTAGATCAATGGGGTGAAGAAATAAAGTATAGGACAGACTAAAGGGGGGGACACTGAAAAAAATGCCTATAATCGGTCCACTACTCATCATCCATCTTCCTTCCTGATCCATATTCTCGGCCATTTCTCATGACCCTTACCTTGCGTTATTACCACCTATCTTGTGTTACTTTACCTGCTTGCAAATAAAAAGAAAGCGGGAGAAACACACCAGCTTCACTTTGTTTATTCACTATTATTATTGCTTGTTGGCAATACATAGAAGCACAAGGAGGTGGCAGCAGGGTTGGAACGGACCAATACCAGTAAGGAAAACAAGCATTTGTCAATGCCGAACGTTCGCTTGCAAGTATTTGCAGTGGTGTTTGGCACGTATGGTGCTTTACCCTAATGCCCTGTGCGATTGCTGGTGTTTGCACAATAAATTTTCAGCATGACCTTTTTGTTACCCCCATTGTGCGCTACACAGGCGAAAACACATTTTTGGCAGGATGTGAAAAATGACAGCTGTACTGCTCATAAGGAAGTGTGGTAAAATGGCAATGTTGAAAATCTGGAGTGGAAATATTGAAAATTTGCAAACCTACGAGTGTGTGTGGGAACTGTGCAATGCACGCTGGTAAAACAGTCATTGTTAGGAATTTTTTCACGAAATTGTCAACGTTGGCATTTTAAAACCTCTGCTAATGAACAGTGTCACTGTGATTGTCTTACTGTGTGCCATACATTGATTTTGCACACCGACCGCGCCATTGTGCACTACATGGCCGGAAACACATTTTGGGCAGGATGTGAAAAATGACAGCTGTACTGCTCATAAGGAGGTGTGGTAAAATGGCAATGTTGAAAATCTGGAGTGAAAATATTGAAAATTACCAAACTTCACGAGGGCGTCTTGGTAGCAACACTTTACACAAAACACGCTCGTAAAACAGTTATTACAGAATTTGTTCTCCAAATTTTCAACATAGCCATTTAAGATCTCTGCTCATGAACAGTGACACTGTGATTTTCTTAATGTGTCCCATACACTGAGTTCACTGGCGACTGTGCCATTATCGCTAAATGAAGCGGAAACACGTTTTGGGCAAGATGTGAAAATGACAGCTGCACTGCTCATAAGGAGGTGTGGTAAAATGGCAATGTTGAAAATGTGGAGTGAAAATATTGAAAATTCAACACTTACGAGCATGCATAGGAACTCGCAATGAACACTCGTAAAACAGTCATTTTGGAATTTTGTCGCAAATTTTCAACACAGCCATTTAAGACCTCTGCTCATGAACAGTGTCACTGTGATTTTCTTAATGTGTCCAATACATTGAGTTCGCACACCGACTGCACCATTGTGCGCTATATGGGTGGAAACATGTTTTGGGCAGGATGTGAAAAATGACAGCTGTAGTGCTCATGAGGAGGTGTGGCAAAATGGCAGTGTTGAAAATCTGGAGTGAAAATATTGAAAATTCACAAACTTATGCACGCTCGTAAAACAGTCATTTTTTTGGAATTTTTGCACCAAATTTCCAACATGGGGTTTTTGGGACCCCTTCTCATGAATGATATCACTGTTATGGTGCTATTCGGGCCTGAAGGGCGATTTCGCACAGTGACTGTGCAGTGACTGTGAAATCATCCTTCGGGCCTGAATAACGCCATGACAGTGACATCATTCATGAGAAGGGGTCCCAAAAACCCCATGTTCAAAATTTGCTGCAAAAATTCCAAAACATGACTGAGATATGCAATAAGGTTGAAAACCCCCTATTTAGCCCATTATACAGCTTACAGGCATTTCCTCAGCTCGCAGTCAGCTTTGAAGAGTGCAGACGTGTTCCCAGTCCACCGAAGATCGTCGTGCCGAGCTCTGGAGGTAAGTATGGGGTGAGGGGGGTGTGGGGAGGCTGGGTGCACAGTGGGTGTGTGCGGGTTGTGGGAGAGGGGACTGGGAGATGTGCCATGGGACCATTTTCAATTTACAGGGGAAAAAAAAACAGATGACGTGGGATGTTTGCCACACTGGGGTGGGCTCCCAGCATGGCAGAAGATGGCTGGGGGGGCTGAAGAGCTGACGGGGGATTGGACAACCCCATCAGCAAGCTATGCGGAAGGGGGCCGAGGAGCCGACTAGGGGTTGGGCATCCCCGTCGGCAAACTATGAGCGATGTTTGCCATGCTTGAGTGGGCTCCCAGCGTGGCAGAAGGATGGCTTGGGGGGGCTGTGGAGCCGATGGGGGATTGGGCACCCCCATTGGCAAACAACGTTTTCCACGCTGGGGTGGGCTCCCAGCATGGCACCAAAGCTTTGGAGGCGGCATGGCGTGGGGAGGGGCGCGTGGCGGGGTGGAGGCGGTGTGACGCGGTGCTTGGTATGACAGCGGTGGTTTTCTTTAAATGAAGACCACTGCTGTCATACACAGCTCCCGCACCCATTGGTACAGGACCGCCACGCCTGCTCAAGGGAGCACTGGATTGAATGGGAGAGGCACACCTCCAAAGTGTGCTACTTTCCCAAAATGTTCCTTGCGCATGCGCGCTAGCGAACGTAAAAAGCAAATGGATCACAGCCTGTAGGTCTCAGTATGTTGTGCTGGGGTGGGGTTGAGACATTCAACTTTTTAAAACTCTTTGAAAACTAAGCAAGTGTGTCACAGGATCATTGCCAGTCCACATTTACAGATCAGACCAACAGCAACCAGGCATTCCAACTTTTAAAATCACTACCAGTGGAAAAAAAACAAAGAAAGAAATTTTTTTTTCCATTGCAAATACAGTAAATCGGCAGCACTGTCTCTGATGTTTCTCACGGCTGCCTTGCACTATGGCTGCCTTTCTGTAGCTGTTTTTTCCTGTTCGCAAAGGAAAATAAATAGGGAAAAACAATACCAGCTTCACCTTTTAGTAAAACAAGAGAGATGTACCTCTTTGCTGCCCTTGTGTGGTCATTTCCTTGCAGTATTATCGGCACTTCACGAAAGTATGTGTGTGTGTGTCTGTGTGTCTGTGTGGAGGTGGAGAGAAATGGAGTGCTACTAGTAAAAAAGAAAATGAAAACAAATCGCAGCCTGCATGTCTCAGCGTGTTGGAGATTTGGTGAGGACAGTGAACTATTTTCAAACAACGCAGCTGTGACACTTGATCTCTGCAGGTGTGTTTATGTAGAGCAACAACATTCCCTAAGGAGAGGAGACACACCCATCATTGCAATACAGGAAGAGGAACTATTTTATTTTAAAATTTATTTTAAACTAATTTTTTATAAATGTTTTATTTAAACAATTTTTTTTACAGTGCCCATTTTCTAAGCACAATAATACTGCTTCTTCATTCTAAATATAGCCAGCTCAGATTTGTGCAGATGGAAAATCATGGGTGCATGCAACATTTGGCACTTTTGAATAGTGGGCCCTTTAATGAAAAAAAAAGTATATAACTATCATACCTTGCCATCACTACAATAGCATCATTTTATTATTTTTAGTGTTCATATAGTGCCATAATTTTCACAACACCATGCTAATAAAATCCAGTCATTAAACACATGCTTATAACAGAATATTAGTATTACATGTTCTGCTTTGAAAACTGTGTTAATGAACTAAACATGGACATTTTTTCCCATTAACTGAGTTATGTAAATTGCACAAAAAGGCAATTACTAATCTCTGAACCTCAAAAGGCAGTGTACAGATAGATTCGTGGAGGCTTGCTCATAGTTTGCTTTGCCCATTAACTCTCAGCTATGGCAAATTAATTAATTTAATTTTTTTCTTTTATAAGTGCTTTAAAAACAGCCATGACAGAATACACCTACATATCATAATGTTCCTCTGTAGTAACCTCCCCTCCATCAAACTAGTAATATCTCCAGCAAAACCCTTTTACCCCTGCAAAATCAGATGGGTGGAGCTAAGACCACAGAGCCAGTGGTCCTCTAATAAATACCTTTCTGCTCTACCTGTATCGAAATGGTGACAAGAGAAAAGGTTTGTAAATACTGTCTTCAACATACTTTGCGTGACAAGCTGCAGCAAAACAAACAAATCCTGGCCTGAGCCAATACTGCTGGCTGCAGCCGAGGTAGCAACTATGTACTGATAGCTAACAAACAGATAGGCAAATATAGATTGCATAATACCAGAGACAAACCATGAAAAACAGATATATTTTTTATTTTATTGAATGTCGGAATTAAGACCTTTGATCCAGGGGCTCTGTTACAAAGGCTCCACATCAACAAATGAATTATACAGAGGATGTAAAACAAACACATGTACATTGGATTCAGATAAATGGGCAGAGAACAATACAACAAGTCTTGACAAATAGTGAAACAAACCTATGTACAACTAAAATAATATTAAGTGCTACAGTGTTAGAGGACAAAGGCGGAAGAAGTGAGTGTAGAAGAGCAGGTGTGGTGGCATGCTGCAGAAGTAGGGGTTGTGGTATTACCCAGTATAGTAAGGGAGAGAGAAAAGCCCGGGGGAGGCTCAGTGGTCACCCAAAATAGCAGCCCAGAAGGGTATTGTCAGTGGGAGGCTATAGAGTTATTTGCAGGGGGTGACAAGAGTTAAAAGTGGCAGACGCAGCTGCTAAGATTGACTAAATGTTTTCGTAGACTGTTTTGAAGTGCCCAATATTGGAAGTAGATTGGATATGTGTTGAGGAGTTGTTGAACTAGCTGGGTGCTGTATGCATAAATGCTCTTTGTCCTTGGGAAGTCCTGCATAGCTCCTGATGTCACAAGCAGGTAATTAGGACTAAGCTCCAGAATAAGCTTGAGCCATCAGGGGCAAAAATAAACAGGTTACTCACCTGTAACGGTAGTTGTAGGAGTGGTATATGTTGTTCATCCACACTCTCTGACATGTCCCCTTCCACTTTAAATCCTTCCGGAAGTCTTCAAGTTGGCTACTCCCACTCACCTGGGTGGTATATACCTCAGCTCCGCCCCATGATACCAGATCTTAGCCCGCTGGAAGCCAGGTTTTGTGCGTCCACAGCCGGGGAGGTCAGGAGGGTCCATGTGGATAAATATATACCATTCCTAGAACTACTGTTACAGGTAAGTAGCTTGTTTTTGTAGGATCGTGGATACTAGCAGTTCTCTGGGAGGAGGGAGGCAAGGTGCACACCCCCTACTTAGGAACAGAGATTGGAGAACTGAGGCCCCAAAACCAGCATCCCAGCATGACTCAAGGTCGATGTGGTAGTGGGTGATGAAGGTGTTTGCTGAATTCCAGGTAGCAGCCTGGCAGATTTCCTGGATAGGGATGTCCCTGGAAGCAGCCACTGATGCAGTGGTATGGTGGGTAGAATCTGCTCTTATCCCTCTGGGAGGCTTCTTTCCTGCCAACTCATAACACAGACCTATGCATGACATAATCCATCTTGCAGTAGTCCCCTTTGCTGCAGGTCTGCCAGAAGCAGTTTCAGCATAGGTGATGAACAGCTGGCGAACCTCTCCCCGAATTTCCGCCATCCTCTCCTTGTGAAAGGAGAGAGCACATCTCGGGTCCAAAGTATGGAGCCTATAGTCAGTGTCCGAGGTGTAGGTGGGGTAGTTAACCAGCAGAGTTAACACCTGGTTAAGATGAAACTCTGACATCATCTTTGGTAGGAATTTTGGGTTCTAATGGCTAGCACATGAGCTTTACTAGTGCCAGCAGAAGATTCCCACAGAGGTGGAGGTTCATGCATCGGAGGTGATATGTGATCCAGGCCTTTGAAAAAGTGCCTGACCACTGTCTTCTGTGCCAACGTTGGCTGGTTGGCCTGTGCTAGGTAAGCAAAGATGACTGCCAGGTGTACCCTAAGGGTTGATGACCGAAGACCCCCTTTGGAGAGAGACCAAAGGTAGTCGAGAATGTTAGCCACTGAACAGGACAAAGGGTCCAGGCTCTTGCCCTGGCACCAAATGGAAAACCTTTTCCATTTGAAGGTATAACATTTCCTGGTTGATTTCTTTCTGGATGCCTCCACGGTGTAGACATCGTTGGAAAGACCCAACACCTGGAACTCTAGCCACTCAGGTACCAGGCTGTGAGGTGCAGGGATTGAAGATCCGGATGGAATACCTTCTCCTGATTCAGAGATATCAGGTCTGTGCATGCTGGAAACCATTCTGGGGGCCTGCTGCTGAGGCTGAGGAGATCTGGATACCAGAACTAGTGCAGCCAGTCTGGGGCTATCAGGATCACCTTTGCCTTATCCCTCCTCACCTTGAGGAGCACCTTGTGGATAAAGGAAAATGGAGGAAAGCCATAGAGGAGGCCTGGGGTCCACAGCCTCAAGCAGGCTTCCCCCGCAACAAGCCCTGCTGAAGGGGGTGGGCATGGAACAGCCTCAACTTGGTATTGTCCCTGGAGGCAAACAGGTCCACCATCAGTTTGCCCAATGGGAGAACAGGCTGTAAGCTACCTCTGGATGGAGAGGCCACTCATGGGATGTCTCACCTAAGCCACTGAGAGCATCCGTCAGATGGTTTGAGGCTCATGCCACATGGATGACTAGGAGATCTGCCTTCAATTGGCTCCTGAGGGTCCAGATGCGGAGTGCCTCCCTGCACAGCAGACGGGAGTGCATGCCACCCTGTTTGTTGAGGTAGTACATGGTCATGGTGTTGTCCATCTGGACTTGAAACACTTAACCCTGAGCTGGGGAGCAAAAGCTGACAGTGACAGTCTGACTGCTCTGAGTTCCAATAGGTTGATGTGGCACTGGGATTCCTCGAGGGCCCAGAGCCCATGGGCTCTTTTGTCCCCATATGGGCTCCCCAGCCCATGAGAGAGGCATCAGTTGCAAGGATGACCGTTGGCTCAGGGCAGACAAATGGCATCCATTCCTGCAACCAGTCTGGGGCAGTCCACCAATGGAGAGCATCCCACATCTTTTGGGTTACAGTGATCAGCTGGTCGAAATGACCGTGGTGCTGAGTCCACTAGGTGGTCAGCTCCCGTTGGACAAGGTGCATGTGCAATCGCACCCAATGGACCACTGAGGTGCATGCCGCCATGCAACCCAGAAGGTGCAGAAAGCCCTGGGCAGGGTGAAATTGCCCAACCAGAAATGATTGGGCAAAGGAGGAGAGAACCTCCACCCTTTCCACCGAAGCCGAGCTCTGGCTTGACAAGAGTCGAGCTCTGCCCCAATGAAGCCCATCACCTGAGAAGGCATGAATTCTGACTTGGCCTTGTTGATCATGAGGCCAAGTTGGGAGCAGATCTGAAGGGCCAGGTCCCTGGACTCTCCACCTCCTGTTGGGTAGAACTGTGAGGAGCCAATCATGAAGGGGAGGATAAATCCTGACCCCCACATGCTTGAGATGGGCCACCACTGCAGTGCATTTGGTGAAAACCCGAGGGGGCCTGAAGACAGGTGGAACAGAATGGCTCGGAACTCGTAAGGGTCCCTTCGACCCTGAAGTGAAGGAACCACTGATGGGATGGATGGATTGGGATGTGAAATAACATGTCCTGCAGATTCAGTGAACAGAACCACATGTTTTGCTCCAAGGATGGTATGATCTGGGACAGAGTGACCATCCGAAAGGTGCATGACCTGAGATATTGATTCTGGCCATGCAGATCTAGAATGGGGCACCAGCCCCCGTACACTTGGGCAGCAGGAAGTACCTGCAGACAAAGCCTGGGTCTGCTGGAGGATCTTCCACTGGAGCTACAGCCTCCTTGAGGAGGAGCTGAGTGATGTCATCTCAGAGAGCCGACTGAGACTGAGTGGATACTTTTCCTTCCGAGGGGCACGGGCTCAGCTTGGAGGGTACTGCTCGAATTCCAGAGGCAGTCCCTGACTGACCACTTCAAGAACCCAGCTGTCCAAGATGACCGTGAACCAGACGGAAAGGAAGTGGCGGAGTCGGCCCCCCACGGGAGGATCCAGAGCTGGAGTCACGGGAGAGGGGTTGGCAACCCTGCCCCATCACTAAGCAGACTTGGAGGAGGATCCAGGACTGGAACCTTGACCTCGTTTGTGAGCCTGGGAGGGCCCAGCCTTGGGCCGGGGCACCAAGTTTGAACCTGCTGCTGTTGCTGATGCTGCTGTACCCCTTGAAAAGAGGACTGCTGAGCCACAGGGTAAGAATGCTGAAAAGGCTTCTTCTTTTTCTTCTGCTGGTTCTTGCCCCAAGAACTGTTGGCAGAAGTAGCATCCAAGGTGGCACTGGACTGCTCAATGCACTGAAGATGACCAGCCACTCCTGGGCCAAACAGGTTGGTCCTAGGAAGGGCACATCAGCTAGTTTGTGCTGAGTGTCCACCGGGAAGAAGGAGAGCCTCAGCCAAGCCCTGCGATGAGAGGCAACTGCGGCTGCCATCAAACGGGCACAAGAATCCCCAGTGTCCAGGACTGTTGGAAGCTGCTGTTTGGCAACAGCACGGCCCTGATCCCAGACCTGCTTGACTGTGGTCTGCATGTCTGCGTGGAGAAGTGGGAGGGGACGTGTGCCATGATAACAGCTAAACTCACCTGATGAAGGCCCAAGGAAGAAGCCGCATAGACCTTCCTGGCTGACTGATCCAAAAGCTTGGACTCTTTATCAGGAGGTCGGTCAGTATTGGAAGAACTGCCAGTAAGCCTGAGCACAGAGGTGGTCACCAGGCTCTCAGCTGAAGGATGTTCTGTGAACCCCACAAGGGACCCCTTGGGCACCACATAGTTGTGGGTGGTGCGGGTAGATGGAGCTGGACAAGAGGCAGGGCACTGCCAGAGTTCTTAGGCTGGGCCAACAATGGCCTCGGCCACAGGAAAGGCCTCCATTGGGGTATCCCCTCTCTTGAGGATGTTTGTGAGAGGGTACTCCTACTTTTTCTGGATTGGCTCCAGGGGCATCTCTGTGGATTCTGAGATGAGGTGAAGAATCCCCTGAAAAATGAGGGACCTTCCTCTGTCTTTAATACAATGACTGATTTGTCATCCCCAGGATGAGAATGCAGGCCAGTGACATCCGAATCAGAGACATCCGGATATAATGATCAACCGCCCAGGTCACCTTCGACCCGCTGAGAGCAGTCCAGGGTGACGATGATCAAGGATCCCAGTGTCCGGTCTATCTTCCTTGGAAGAAGCCCCTCCCACAGGCTGCTTGGTTGGTGGTTCCACTACGATCAGTGGAGAGACCATTTTAGGCCGAGCTGGTGGTTTCACCAGTTCCTCGGGCGGGGGAACCGACCTGGTTGGCTCTGAAAGAGTCTGCTTCGGCCTAGGAGGTCAAAACCAAATAATGGCTGGGGTGGAAGCCGGAGTCGGTTTGTGACCCGTCAGAATCAGCTGCTGCCACATGAGGTCCTTGCAGCACTGACAGAGTTTCTGCCGGAGGCTCTCCTCATCTGAGGAGGATGAGGACTACCAATGGCATTGCCTCTTTTTAGAGCATTGATGGCTCTTCTTCGGCCTTTCGGTCAAGGGGGTCTGAGTCCTTGATCGAGATTGGACAGGCTGATTAGGTCACTCAGGAGACACCGGCAGGACAGGTGATTTCCCAGGGTTGGGGACCACTTCCTTGATGGGAGTCCCAGCAGACTGGGTCTCCTCATCAGGGAAAGTCAGAATTGGAGTTCGATCGAGAGAATCATCAACCGGAGTTGGCGATAAAGGATCGACCAGATCGATGATGATTTCTACATTGTTAATCAACAGTTCGGTCATCTGACCAGACAGCAAAGCCAAAAAGCTAGCGGCCGAAGAAGAAATCTCGACCAAAGTCAAGACCACATGTTCCTGGGACTGAGATCTCTCCTGCTCCCAAGAGCATTTCTGTCGGGAGGAAGATGATCCCAGATACTTCTCCCGCTTACAGAATTGAGAAGAGTGTGTGCCAGCAGGACCCTCTCCCTTGGTCGGAAGAGACTGGCACAACTCTCAGAAGGAACCTAAGAAGGTGGAACCCAGGTTGAGTGGAACGAAGAAACTCCGAGTAGTTTCTGCAGCCTGAGCCGCTTCATCTTAGAATACTTGCATGCATTCCAATTCCTCATCAGATCCCTCAGCTGCAGAATCCACCCACCGAGCCTCCTTGGATTTCACTGGAGGGTTTCTGTTTTTCCGGCCTCCCCAACTTCAGGTGTGCAAGATGGTCAAGGACATTGGGATGGAAAGTGGGACACATCACATTTCGAGGTGTCATGGTCGACACCGAGAAAATAGACACACACGGTGTGGGGATCGGTGTGCGACATCTTCCGGCTGCAAGGGCACCGACTTGTCTGCCATAATAGAAGAAACAAATTTGCAATCGCTAATGCGAACCAGACAGATTTTCAGAATAACTGAAGGTTTTTGAGCCAGGGCCTACAAAATGCATGAGCATGAGGGAGGCAACCTGAATCTTCCAGTGGAAAGGGAGATCTGGTGTCATGAGGCTGAGCTGAGGTATATACCACCCGGGTGGGTGGGAGGAGCCAACTTGAAGCCTTCCAGCAATATTTAAAGTGGAAGGGGAGATGCCAAACAGTGTGGATAAACAACATATCCACGATCCTAGAACTCCAGTTTTCATTTCTGTTATTATTTTTTTATCCCTCTTACCAGTGCTGCCCTTCGACACAAACCTCCAGCACCATCCAGTCTGAGACACTTACCCCTATCTCAAAATGTAGCTTCTACCTGTGGTGGCTTCTTCAAGGGGTCTTCTGTTCATATCCCCCCCTCGGCACTCTAGTGCAGGAGAAAGGGTGGCCAGTCACGAGGGCAGGACCTGAGAGTTTGGTGCTTTTCATCTGCTCACATTGGGGTGTTCCACTTGTTACTCTGTTTCCTGCATGGAAAACTTGATTGGTCATGCTTCTCGTGCACCTCAAATGTGTCTGGGCCCTTGTTATATGCTGTTGAGTGGGGGGTAACCCTAGGGAGATTGTTTTAGCTGTGAGACAGGTATGATAGTGGATTCTGTTTTGGCGGTTGAGCCAATTGGATAGTGTGTAAAGGTTGCAGGTGTGAGTGTCCAGGGATGCACCGGTAAGTAATCTGCAAACTTAGTTGAGGCTGATCCCAATCCTTCTTAGGGCGGTGGTGGACACAGTGCTATAAAATACAATGCCATAGTCTATGGTAGACAGTACGGAGCTGGCCACCACAAGTTGAAGGACCTCTTGGGTCATGCAGTGCCGGTGCCTATGGAGGAGGCTGAGCCTAATATTAGCAGTTCTGGAAATGTTTGATATGTGTTCTTGATTGGAAAGTGTGATGTCCACTGTGATATCCAAGTATTTAAAGCTGGATACCTGTTTGAGTAGAATACCAATGTTGTTGGAGATGAGAAGTTGGGCTGTTTTTGATTTGTTATGTGGACCAGCAAAGATCATGGATTTGGTCTTCTTACAGTTCATGATTAATCTCTTGTCCACAAACCACATTTCTATTGTGGTAAAACTATGCTGTAACTTAGTGGTAAGGGGTGAAGGATCAGGCTGGCTTGAGTATATCACAGCATCCTCTGCATACAGGAGAAGGTTGCTAGGGCAGGCAAGGGGAAGGGTGTTGAGGTAGAGGCTTATTAGAAAGGGGCCAAGGACTGATCCTTGAGGGACACTGGATAGTACAGGGTGGCTACTGGACAGTGAGTCTAAGATTTTTACATGCTGCGTTCTGCCACCTAGATAACTTTTGAACCAGGTGGCAACATCATTAGAGAGCCCTAGGAAGGGTAGAGTCAGGAGTAGAAGGGAGTGATTGACCATATCAAAGGCCTTCGGAGAAAGTGTGTTTCTTCCAAGGCTCATGTCTGTAACAAAGGGACAAACCATGAGTACAGCTATATGAGAATGTTTCAGAGGGAGTAGTCTGGTGGTGTATGTGCCCAGAGACAAGGCTAGAGTATACCACTCTGGGCCCCAAATATCACCACAACAATGTGCTGAATGAGGGAGCTTGAAAGTGTAGAGACTTTAAGCAATCTGAGGGGGCTGCAAGCTCTGTCTGTGTAACCCAGATGGTATGTCAGAGGCTGGTTGGGGCCAGGGTGGGCAGAACCTCATCTACAACTCCAGTCAAGACTAACTGATTACTGGGAGGGCACAAGGTTACCCTGTGGATGTTAAAGCCCATCATGTCAGGAGGAATATGTGTATTTATAGTATGTGGCAACCCCCATGTAATAGACACTTAGAGAAAGAGAGTAAAGAAAGTAAGTCTACAGATCCCTGAACAGAGGGGTGGACTATTTGAGGTCCTGTGAGGAAAAAATCTAGGAAAAGCCCAAGCTGTGTTGTGCTGGAAGGGAAAGTGCTTTCTGATTGTCTATAATGTACAGTGCCAACCTGGGGGACCATCCCTTTCTGCTTTCCATCTGTGTCAGAATAAAGCCATGCTGTACAATCCCATTTCTAGTAGTGGACATTCCATCTGTGCTTCCCAGTGTAAACTTGTTCATGGGTCCCCTCAGATAGGAGACATAGCATAGCCCTAGCACCCCTCTCCCAGAACTCAGTGTAAATAGAAATGCTATTTTGCACTCTACCCCCACTTAGATGCTGAGCCAGGTAGTTGCCCCGGTGCCAGGGGTGATGCCTATTTTTATGCCAACTTGTGGTTTGATGCCTTGTCTGTGTACAAGTTAGGGGGGTCCTGCTTGCAAGATGTCACTCTTGGCCAGAGTAAAGGTTGCATGATCAATATATTGGGTACTACAGTTTGTTAAAATAGTTTAAAAAAGAAGGTACTAACAAGTGTGGACAGTAGCCCTGTTAGTGCAGTTCTTAAAGGAAAACGTTTGTGCTCTTTATATGTTTATACAGCTGCCAGTGCTGTCTCCTTGCCCCTTAGTGTTCACTGAAATGGATTCAGAAAATAGTTTTTAACAATATAGAACATTTTATCATGGGGCAAGTCTAAATGCATAGCACAGAAAGGAAATGTGCGATATACTGTATTTGTTTCTTGCACTACTGTAAAGGAATGCTGGACTACGTTACTCCATGATAGCAAAGCAAGGCTAAAACACAGTGGGGTGTGTGTGTGTGTGTGTGTGTGAATTTTAAAACCTAGGCAGAAACATGGCAGTGATTGATTGAGCACAGCACTCTTAACCCTTACAGAACTGGAATGTTATGTAAAGGAATTCTGGACAGATGACTAATATGCAACTGTGGCAAAGTACAGTAGGAGAGACATTGCAGCTGCAAAGGAAACACACTACTTTTCCCTTATTTTTAATGTGTAGGGACTTTATCTGGCATAGGAGACTGCACTGAAAGTCCAACAAGCTCTTTGGTGGGAAAGAATGCTTTGAAGTAATGCAGAGTCCCTTTTTGAAACAAGATGTCTGAAGGGCTCTGCCCACTGCAGCCATAAAAAAGTACAGGCACCTACCTCTCTGTGCCCAGCAAAGGGGATGTACTTAGTGCCTTTCAGTAGTGCAAAACTCAAAAAAGTTTAAGCACTTACCCTGTGCTTAAAACTTGTTTGAACATACATTAGCAGCTTTAGGATAGTATGCTAATGTGTGCTTAGAATAGGCATTTTGTATGCTTCAAAGAGCTTAAAATAGGGGTCCCATAGTCTTTAACCCTATTACTAGCAATGGAATAATGATAAATGTCAGACATTTTCCTGTAATTGGGTCTATTAAGATTTGAGCAAGTATTCCATGTATTGTTTTGAGTCAAAACCACAACAAACTATATATTTTTGAATTCCTAACTTATTATTCTTTTAATTTAGTCATACATTGATAATATGGAAACAATGTTATTGTCCCATGATCAAATCCAAGATGGTCACCATGATACCCTCTAATACTATTAGATCACCGACCATGACCTCCAGAGAATACTCGGGTGTAACACCTAAATTTCAAAATACAGGTTTAGTGGCAAAATATCTGTTCTATAAAAAAAAATGCAAGTATGACAATAAATTATGGCTTTTCATGGATTATATTGTATGGTGGAACGTCATTCTCCACCGAAATCCATCGTTGTCGAAGCCTTGTAGTCACACACTAGTGACGTTCGCAGTGCAGCAGAACAATTTTTTTCTATTGCACTCCGAATGTCACACACTATGTCATCAAGCAGCATTTGACAGTTAGGACTGACTCCATAAACAGGACACATAGCAAAAGCAGCAATGTCAGTGGCAGTACTAATGTTTAGCGTTAAAATGTTCAAAATGTAAAGTTCTTAAACAGTTAAAATGTCAAGTGTGAAAACGTTCAAAATGTAAAGTTATTTTTTCTTCTGGTAACCCAGTAAAAATGTTTTAAAGCAGAAACATGCTGTACTGATTTTTCTCAAAAAAAACTATGTTTCTACATACACTATAAAGAAAAGTGCATGGGGAACAGTTGTCAACAGGGCATTTTTCACCTCGTTGGCATTATGACGATGGATTACCTCTCGGACTGTGCTCTCGAGGTAATATGTCGTCATAGTGCCAACTCTGTGAAAGAATAGCCCTGTTGTCAACCGTTCCCCATGCACAATCCTATATGTTGCTTTTTATTCAAATATGTGTTTTGGTCCCAATTCAGGCATGTGGAGAACTGCCTATATCACTGTATTCTGTATGTCACTACATCTATGAAGTAATGGTAAGAAATAGAAAGAAATACTTGTCAGGGTGCTTGAGTATTAAAACAAGACACAGAATGGGCCAATGACTTGATGCCTAGAGTCACATGACCCAAAACAAGATGGCGGACACATTTCTGTCATTTACAACAACAAAACACGCCTTTTGCTTTTTTACATTAATAAATACATGTAAAATATTAAATAGGTGTGATGCTCAGCTATTTGAAAAGATACAGGTGCCCGGATATATACTTTCTAATCTATAATGTTACACTGCAACCCCAGTTTATCTCAAACAGGGTACCATACCTCACTACCAGGGCTCTGACCAGTTCAGGACTGGGGTGTGTCACCTAGGGCACTATGTGCTATATGCCACTAAATCAATGAAGTAATGAAAGGAAATTGGCAGAAATACTTGTCAGGGTAGTTGAGGAGTAAAATAAACCACAGAATGGTCAAATGACTTGATGCCTTGAGTCACATGACCCAAAACAAGATGGTGGCCACTTTTTAGTCACAGTAATAAAACACACCTTTTACTTATTTACATGCATAAATACATGTGAAATATTGAATAGATGTGATATTTAGCTGTTTGTTATAGGTACAGGTGCCAGGATATAATTACTGATCTGGAATGATACACTGCAATCCTAGTTTATCTCAATCAGGGTACCATACCTCACTACCAGGGCTGTGACCAATTCAGCCTTGGGGTGTACCACCTATGGCACTATGTGCTATATGTCACTAAATCAGTGAAGTAATGTCAGGGAATAGGCAGAAATACTTGTCAGGGTAGTTGAGGAGTAGAACAAGACATAGAATGGGCAAATGACTTGATGCCTAGGGTTACATGACCCAAAACAAGATGGTGTCCACATTCTTGTCATTTACAGTAACAAAACACACTTTGTGTTTATTTACATGAATAAATACATGTGAAATAATAAATAGGTGTGAAGTTTAGCAATTTGTTATAGATACAGGTGCCTGGATATAATTATTGACCTGGAATATTACACTGCACCTCCATTTTATCTCAACTAGTGTTCCATACCTCACTACCAGGGCTGTGACCAATTCAGGCCTGGGGTGTACCATGTATGGTACTATGTGCTATAAGTCACTAAATCAATGAAGTAATGGCAGTAAATAGGCAGAAATATTTGTCAGGGTAGTTGAAGAGTAAAATAAGCCATTGCATGGGCAAATGACTTGATGCCTCAGGTCACATGACCCAACACAAGATGGCGGCCACTTTATAGTCATTTACAGTAACAAAACACACCTTTAGCTTATTTACACGGATAAACATAAGTGAAATGTTGAATAGGTGTGATGTTTAGCTGTTTTGTATAGATACAGGTGCCTGGATATAATGTCTGATCCGAATATTACATTGCACGCTCAGTTTATCTCAAATAGGGTATCATACCTCACTACCAGGGCTTGGACCAGTTGAAGCCTGAGATGTACCACCTATGGCACTATATGCTATATGTCACTAAATCAAAACGAAGAAATAGCAGTAAATAGGCAGAAATACTTGTCAGGTTCGTCAGACTAAAACAAGCAAAAGAATGGGCAAATGACTTGATGCCTTGGGTCACATGACCCAAAATAAGATGGCCACTTTTTAGTCACTTACAGTAACAAGACACACCTTTTGCTTATTTACATGGATAAATTCATGTGAAATGGTGAAAGGTGTGATGTTTCAATGTTTGTAATAGATATAGGTGCCTGTATGTGATTTCTGATCTGGAACATTACACTGCACCCCCAGTTTATGTCAAATAGGCTGCCCTACCTCACTACCATGGCTATGACCAATTCTATGGCAGTACATGCTATATCTCAGTAAATCCATAAAGTAATGGCAGGAAATAGACAGCAACACTTGTCAGGGTTGTCATAGTGTATGACAAGCCATAGAATAGGCAAATTACATGGTGCCTTGAGTCATATGACCTAAAACAAGATAGCGGCCACTTTCTAGTAATTTACAGTAACAAAACATGCTTTTTGCTTATTTACATGGATAAATACACGTGAAATGTTGAACAATTGTGATGTTTATCTGTTTGTTATAGATACAGATGCCAGGAAGCGCAGCATCTGGCATACCTGACAGGACAGCAGGTAGGGTGCAGCACCATATCGGTAGGTGTGGACAGAAGGTGGGGGGTACCACACATCATTGTTTTCCTGGGAACAAATGATCTGGAAAGAAAGCAGATAGAGGAGGTTCAGGACAGCTTCAGAGAAGTGTGGAAGCTATACAGAGAAGAGGGAAGCACAGTGGCATTCTCAGATGTTCTGCCAGTGCCAAGGGCAAGTACAGGCAGAAAAAGCAGAATCATGGACTTCAACAAGTGGCTGAGAGAATGGCATGAGTCCATGGGTCATGGCTAGGTGGGAGAGTGGGGCAACACATGGGAAAACTCAGATCTATATGCAGGGGACAGGCTACAGCTAAGTAAGGAGGGTTTGGGGGTGTTAAAGCAGAGAATGAGGGAATTTATCTCCAAAAAGTATAATTTAAACTTGCTGTGAGGGGGGTCTGGGGAGGTGGAGTGAATCAGGAGAGGACCTCCCCCAATAGAAATGATAGGGCCTACATTGTCTAGGATGGGGGGAGGGGAGAGTAAAGGGACAGCTGGAGGAGAGTCAGGGTGTAGGGTCGTATCACTAAATGCTAGAAGCCTGGGGAATAAGATGGCAGAGCTGCAGGCACTGCTAGCAGAAGGAGTCATCACTGAGACATGGGCAACCCAAAACCATGATTGGGACTTGGCCATCCCAGGATTTAAATTTTTCAGGCGGTACAGAGGAAAAGGTAAGGGTGAGGGCAGAGTAGCCATTTACATAAGGCAATGGACTGGATGCATCAGGGATGAGGGGGAAGAAGGTAGGTCAGAAGTCATTTGGATACAACTGCGTGCCCCAAAGGGGGTTACAGTCTGATTGAGGGTTGTTTATAGGCCCCCAACCCAGAGGTTCACAGGACGTCCATCTTCTGTTCCAATAGGTGGGTCTTCTGGCATCTGATGTGAGTCCTACTGGTGAAGCCTCTGCAGATCTTGCAGACAGCACTGTCATGGTCAGACTCTAGACAGAAGACGCATTTCTGGTGGCTGCCCTTGGATGGAATTTGGCAGCCACTGGCACAATTCATCTTCTTGGAACCAGAGGAGGAGACCGACGATGGTGAAGACATACGCCGGAAAGGAGATCAGAAAAAAGGAGAAAAGGCATAAAACGTTTGAAAGAGAAGAAAAAACAGAAAAAATCTGACAAAATTTACTGGAACTGTGGTAGTACACACTAAGGCTTTCCCATCAAGAGTGGGTCTGCGGTGGGGAAAAGAACCAAGGTGGAGTCGGGGTCTGCCCCTTTTATAGCATGACCAACATCAGGGCAGAGCTGACATCAGGGGCGGTCCCTGCTTGGTACTGCTAGCTAAGTTTTTTCCAGTGGGTCGTAAGGCCTGTGGCATTAGTCCTAATGGTTATAGCCTGCTGCAAGAGCTCCCCCCTTGAAGTAAGATCTGTAAAGTCACAGAAGTGTCAGCTAAACAAGCTAACTCACTACGATCACTATGGGAATCTGGTCTATTAACTCTGGCAACAATGATGTCTATGATGGGGCAAGCTGCTACGGCGGAAGACCCTCTTCTGACCACACTAGATGGTCCACTTTTGACCCCGGCACCAAGGATATCTCAGATGGAGCAAACTGCTATGGCAGAGGCCCTCTTCTGACCACCGTAGATGGTCCACTCTTGACCCCGGCACCAAAGATGTCTGTCACTCCACTCCCAGGACTTAGTAGTTGTCACCTGCCCGCCCTCCCCAGATCTGATAAAACATTCATCAGCCCCCCTGACCCAGGTACAACCATCACTTGTCCTCCCTTCCTAGCCCAAGTACAGCAGTCATCAGCCCCCCCGGCTCAGTTACAAACCTCATCAGCCCTTCCATTCTAGGCCCAAGTACATCTGTTTATTACCCTCCTTCCCTCTGTCCACTGCCTGCGTACAACAGTCACCTGCAACTCACCCACAGCCCAGGTACAACAGTCACCAGCCCTTCCTCTCTGGCCTGGGTACAGAAGTAATCTGCCTTCCATCCTCAGACCAGGTACAAGAGTCAGGTAAATCCCCTTCCATTTTAACTGACGCCATCTGGCCTAACGCTCCCTCTTCCACTTGCTCCTGCCTCTTCTGCTACTGCTCTACCTGCCAAACATTGAACAGCTCTTGCCATTCAAAAAGGGCTGAGGATTCCATCTTAGAATCCTCATGACTGGGCCCACGAGAGCAGGTGTCCAGCGCAAGGTAACTGGTGGGGGGGACTACAGGCAGGGAAAATGAGCAGTGGAAAAACAAATTCTTTATTTTTAAAATGGAGCCCTGCTGGGGCTTCATGTTTTAGGGGGTGGGGATACCTGGCTAGGTCCCTCCCTGCACCCTGGGGCACCTTCTTCTCACCCCAGCCCCAAAGCACCTGGCTGCCCATATCTTGAGGGCACTAGGACTGTGGGGCACTACACAGTCACCAGCACTCCCTTCCCCAGCCTGGGTACAGCACTCACCTGTCTTCCCTCTCTGGCTACAGCAGTCACCAGCCTTCCACCCCAGACCAGGTTCAACAGTCACCAGCCCCCCCAGCCAGAGTACAACCATAATTAGCCTCCCCTTCCTTGCCCGGGTACAACAGTTAACAGTACTCCCTTCCTGTTAATTTGTTGAATTTTTACTTTTGTGTGGGTGCCACATTTGCATAACTTGATTGGAGTGTTTATCAGTGAAGGTAACAACTGGCTTCTTGGACCTTCAGAGGTGGTCCAGTCCAGTGTAGGAAGGTGGGTGGATATTGCATCCAAGGAGGTGTTACCCCACACAATATATTGGCCCACTTATTTTCTCTGGCAGGAACCACTTCACCATTTCTTATTTGATCTGGGCCAACCCCCTACCACAGAGAAAGAATGAAACTTACACCCTCATCCAGGTGGTCCCTGTACAGTCACCAGGTAGTGATATGAACCCAGACATGGTGATGTGGGGGGTCAGACAAATTTATTGGAAATGTTAAGCTGTGCTGTTTGGCAGACCATTGGAATCTTACAGAAAGATTTGATTATGTCAGTGTTTTCTTTTTTGTTTCATTTGTATGCATAATCAAACTTGGATCATATAACTAACTGGGCATAAAAATGCTGCACCACTCATGATTATTTGCTACATAGGAGTTAGTTGTATATGCATCTTTTGATAAATTGAGAGCACAAAAGTATAACACTGATTTAAAAAGTTCCTAGCAGAAATTTGTTCAGCTCAACAGTACACATGAAGAGTAACACCTCAGATCAAATGACGAGAAACATGTTAAAAAAAGTTCACACTGGAAGTTAGAAGCATATGCCAGCTAGCCTCACATTGGATTCTTGAACTTTTGTCTATGTGGGAGCCAAATTAATCTTGGGTGTTTTAAATAAACTGTATTTCTCTAGGCACCCAGAACAGTGAGGTACCATGAAGATGTCCCTTCCAGCATTTAAGCATATTAAGCACACTTGCACTGGATATCCAGGAATCATCACATGAGGAGGCAGTTGTCTTCTGTAGTAACATCTCTCAATGTCCCTTAACTTGTTTACTTCTACTGCTACCACAGCCCAGGCATGATCCGGGTAGCAGGTTGGTCTTGAGGCCATGACTGCAGAGAAAAACAAACAAACGCTCACTGTTACTGAAAGTCCCACATCACTGAACTTTTTCTTTCACTTTCAAAATGGCTCCTCTGCTGCTGTGTTTACATTACTACTCCACCCTGTAATGGCGGTGGCAGCACTCCTGTGCATCAACATTCAGAAGTTGGGTCAAGCCACTGCACATCCGATTTACACAAACTACTGATAACGTTTGCTCAAACTGCACAAACTTGTACTGTTCTTTTTCTAACACATTTACATGATTTTCCTCAGACTCTTCACTTGCTGGAAACATTTCTTTAACTCACAGTCCCTTAAAGCCTCAGGATTTTAAGCACATGATTGCCTGTAAAACTAGTGCTGCACATTTGGCTGCTACTCATAGTCTCTCTCTGGCTTTAAACTTTAAACTGATGCTGAACTAATAACCATGCACACAGTCAATGGCTTAGAAGACTTGCACTTGCTGGTAGAACTTGACACAGTCGTTACTTGCAAAGCGACTACACTGCTGCACACATATTTAGATGGCTTTTGGCAGAAAATCACTGTCTGAGCAATTATCACTGTTGGTACTCACTGTTATCAGTAGTTGTTAGCTGCAATGGGAAAATGGCCTGCAGCCAGTCTTGGAGGCCTCAAAAGGAAAACTGGTGGGCAGTCCTGCCGATCATATCCTTGACCACCACACTTGCAATTTAGACGATTGATATGCGGGTTGAGCCTGATTTTAAACAAAACAGTTTATTTGTAGATGTTTTACATGCACAAGGAACGTTTAGGGAGAGTAGCACACTTTGGAGGTGTGCCTCTCCCTTTCAATCCAGTGCTCTGTTGAGCAGGCGTGGCGGTCCTGCACCAATGGGTGGAGGAACTCTGTATGACAGTGGTGGTCCTCTGCTTCAAAGAAAACAACCGCTGCCATACCGAGCACTGCGTCATGCCGCCCCCTCGCATCACACACTCCCCCCCACGCGTGTCATGCCGCACCCCCAAATCTTTGGTGCCATACTGGGAGCCCACTCCAGCATGGCAAACATTGCTTGCCGACGGGGGTGCCCAATTCCCATCGGCTGCAAGGCCCCCACCAAGCCATACTGCCCTGCGAGACCCAGCGCAGCTGCAAGCGTTCTGCTTTGTTTGCTGATGGGGTGCCCAATTCCTCGTCGGCTCTCAGCCCCAGCCATCTTCTGCCATGCTGGAGCCCACCCCAGTGTGAGCAAGCGTCCCTACGTCATCATTTTTTTTAAAACCTGTAAAATAAAATGGTCCCATATACGTCTCCAGCCCCCCACAACCGCACTCACCCTGCGCACCCAGCCTCCCCACCCCTCACCCCATACTTACCTCTGGAGCTTGGCGTGATGATCTTGGTGGGCCGGGAACACGTCTGCACTCTTCAAAGGTGACCACGAACTGAGGAAATGCTGGTAAGCTGTATAATGGGCTAGATAGGGGGTTTTCAACTTCATTGCATATCTCAGGCATTTTTTGAAATTTTTGCACCAGATTTTCAACATGGGGTTTTTGGGACCCCTTCTCATGAGTGATGTCACTGTCATGGCGTTATTCAGGCCCAAAGGGTGATTTCGCAGTCACTGCACAATCACTGTGTGAAATCACCCTTCGGGTCTGAATAGCACCATGACGGTGACATCAATCATGAGGGGTCATAAAACCCCATGTAGAAATTGGTGCAAAATTCTGAGCGTATGACAGCAATTCAGACGCACGCCTCGTAGAGGTTTGAATTTTCAATATTTCTACTCCAGATTTTCAACATTGCCATTTTATCACACCTTCTTATGACTTGTATAGCTGTCATTTTTCACATCTCACCCAAAACGTGTTTCCGCCCATGTAGCACACAATGGTGCAATTGGTGTGCAAAATCAATGTATGGGACACATTAAGAAAATCACAGTGACACTGTTCATGAGTAGAGGTCTTAAAATGGCTATGTTAAAAATTTGGTGAAAAAATTCCTAAAAATGACTGTTTTATGACCGTGTGTTGCGCAGTTCCTATGCACGCTCGTACGTTTGTGAATTTTCAATATTTGCACTCCAGATTTTCAACATTGCCATTTACCACACCTCCTTATGAGCAGTACAGCTGTCATTTTCACATGCTGCCCAAAATGTGTTTCCGCCCATGTACAATGGCGCAGTCGGTGTGCAAACTCAATGTATGGGACACATTAAGAAAATCACAGTGACACTGATCATGAGCAGAGGTCTTAAAATGGCTGTGCTGAAAATTTGGTGAAAAAATTCCTAAAAATAACTGTTTTACGAGTCTGCGTTGCGCAGTTCCTACACACGCTCGTAAGTTTGCAAATTTTCAATATTTTCACTCCAGATTTTCAACATTGCCATTTTACCACACCTCCTTTTGAGCAGTGCAGCTGTCATTTTTCACATCTTGCCCAAAACGTGTTTCCGCCCATGTAGCGCACAATGGCAGTCGATGAGTGAACTCAGTGTATGGGACAAATTAAGAAAATCACAGTGTCACTGTTCATGAGCAGAGATCTTAAAATGGCTATGTTGAAAATTTGGTGAAAAATTCATACAAATATCTGTTTTACGGCGTGCATTGTGCAGTTCATGCCTTTCGTGGGATTTCGCAATTTTGAAATATTTCCGCCAGATTTTCAACATTGGCACTTTACCACACCTCTCATGAGCAGTATAGCTGTCATTTTCACATCCTGCCCAAAACGCATGTCTCGCCTAATGTAGCGCAAATGGCGCAGTCGGTGTCTAAATCAATGTATGGGACACATTAAGAAAATCACAGTGACACTGTTCATGAGCAGAGGTCTTAAAATGGCCGTGTTGAAAATTTGGTGAAAAATTCCTAAAAATGACTGTTTTGCGAGTGTTCATTGCGCAGTTCCGATGCACGCTTGTAAGTTTGCGAATTTTCAATATTTTCACTCCACACTTTCAACATTGTCATTTTACCAAACCTCCTTATGAGCACTGCAGCTGTCATTTTTCACACCTTGCCCAAAATGTGTTTCTGCCCATGAAGTGCACAATGACACAGTCGATGTGCAAAATCAATGTATGGCACACAGTAAGACGATCACAGTGACACTGTTCATTAGCAGAGGTTTTAAAATGCCAATGTTGATAATTTGGTGAAAAAATTCCTAACAATGACTGTCTTACGAGCATGCATTGCACAGTTCCCATGCACGCTCCTAGGTTGCAATTTTCAATATTTCCTCCAGATTTTCAACATTGCCATTTTACCACACTTCCTTATGAGCAGTACAGCTGTCATTTTTACATCCTGCCCAAAACGTGTTTCCGCCTATGTAGCGCACAATGGGGGTAACAAAAAGGTCATGCTGACAATTTATTGTGCAAATACCAGCAATCGCACAGGGCATTAGGGTAAAGCACCATACATGCCAAACACCACTGCAAATACCTGCAAGCGAACATTTGGCATTGACAAATGCTTGTTAATCTCTGCAACACTCTTCCACTAGCCAGTGCACGCACTCCACTCACACTCCCTCTCGAATGCTGGGCAGTCACTGTAGAGCTGGCTGAGGGGTGGGAATGATTGCAACCTCACCAATCACACAACGCCATGCAAATGAGCCTCTTCATCCTTGCGAGTGCTCTTCTCCTCAAGGCGATCATCGAGCAGGCAAATTTAATCTGAAGAAAGCATTTTTTTTTTCAACTGACTCCAAGGCGGGAGCCCATTTCAACCATTTAGCATGGCCATTCACACTGCAAGTTTTTCATTTCACTCAAAAGCATTTCCAATGTCCAGTGCACAATTTTCCTGTTGCTACCCCTAGTCTTCCTCACTTTTCTTTATCACAACAGTTCTTTAAAAGACTGGCAAAAACACTGTAAACATTTACATAGATACATAGACAGTGTCGGCAGATAAGGGCCTATGGCCCACCCAGTCTGCCCATTTGAGCTTGTAAGTTCAGTTTGTTTTCCTAGAAGTCTGTTTCCCCTTACCCCTGACCTCTAGAATTCCTTTATGTCTATCCCATGCATTCTTAAATCCCGTGATTGTTTCAGCCCCCACCACTTCCTCTGACAGGGTGTTCCACTTGTCCACCACCCGTTCTGTGAAGAAATTCTTTCTCATGTTTCCTCTGAATCGTCCTCCCTCCAACTTCATCCCATGCCCTCTAGTCCTGGAACATCTTTTTTGCTTAAAAATAGTGTTTTCCTGCACTCTGTTTCTCCCTGTAAGATACTTGTATGTCTCTATCATATCCCCTCTCTCTCTCTCCTCTCCTCCAGGGAGTACATGTTCAGTTCCTTCAACCTGTCTTCATAGGACTTGTGAATCAATCCATGCACCATCTTTGTTGCCCTCCTCTGAACCTTCTCTACCCTGTCTATGTCCTTATGTAGGTATGGTCTCCAGAAATGTACACTGTACTCCAGGTGGGGCCTCACTAGTGTCTTGTATAGCGGAATTATGACCTCCCTTTTCCTGCTGGTGATGCCCCTGCCTATATATCCCAGCATCCTATTTGCTTTACCTGATGCCTTGTCACACTGTTTCCCTACCTTGAGGGTCATCAGAGATGACAACCCCAAGATCCCTTTCCTGCTTGGTGCATGCTATATCCTCACCCCCAACTGATATATTGTGCCAGGGTTTTTGTGCCCCATATGCATTATCTTGCACTTCTTTGCATTGAATTTCAACTGCCAAACCCTTGACCATTCTTCAAGTTTCTGCAGGTCCTTCTCATTCTGTCTACACCCTCTGGTGTGTCTACTCTGTTACAGAGCTTTGTGTCATCAGCGAACAGTGAAATTCTGCCTTCTAGATCCTGTGCAATGTCACTGATGAAGATGTTGAATAGGACTGGTCCCAGCACTGATCCCTGTGGTACCCACTGGTCACTCTTCCCTCTGTGGAGTGACAGCCATTTATCACCACCCTCTGTGTCCTGCCACCCAGCCAGTTACCTACCCACCACACTACTGTCCTGCCCACACCATATTCCCCAGTTTGTGTAATAGTCTTCTATGGCACAGTGTCAAGGCCTTGCTGAAGTTCAGATAGGCCATGTCCACTGCCCTCCCCTGATCCACCTCCCTAGTCACCCAGTCAAAAAATTCAATGAGATTGGTCTGACATGACCTCCCCATGGTGAAACCATGCTACCTTGGGTCCTGTAGTCCATTGACAACCAGATGTTCCACCAATCTCTCCTTCAGAAGTGCTTCCATGATCTTTCCCACTACCGAGGTGAGGCTGACTGGTCTGTATTTCCCTGCTTCATCTTTGTTCCCGCTTTTGTATAAGGGGACTACATCTGCTGTCCTCCAGTCTTTGGGTACCTCCCCTGTTTCCAGTGATTGGCTAAACAGGATAGCCAGAGGTTCAGCCACCACCTCTCTTAGTTCTTTAAGGACCCTGGGTGCACCCATCTGGCCCCATTGCTTTGTCAACTCTTATTACTTCCAGTTCCTTCAGGACCCTTTCGTGTAAAGGGACTTGTGTCCATTTCTGCACCATTCTCACCTTGTACTCCTTCAGACCCATTACCCTCTTCCTCAATAAAGACTGAGCAGAAATACCTGTTCAATATTTCAGCTTTACTGTTGTCATCCTCCATGGACTCCCATCCTCCCCTTCAGTCTCACTATCCCTCCCTTTGTCTTTCTTTTTTCTTATGTACCTGTAAAGGTTTGTCCCCTTTAACCACTGATTTTGCAATGTGTTCTTCTGTCTGAGCTTTGGCTTCCCTTACTGACTTCCTGCCTCCTTTGTTTCTCCTGGTACTTCTCCTATCCCCTTCTGCCTGTGTCTTTTGTATTGCCTGAATGCTATCTTTTTGGCTTTCACTTTCTTTGCTACCTCTTTGGAAAACCATAATGGTCTCCTTCCTTTTCCTCTTGCTAACCTGCTAATGCATAATTCTGTTGTTCTTATAATCCCCATTTTAAATACTGCCACTGTTCCTCAACCCCTGATTCCTGTCCCATTCCCTTAATGCCTCTTTCAAGTATTCCCCATTTCCCAATGTCTGCCCCCTAAAATCCAGGATCGTGTTTTTGTGTGGTTTGGTTCTGCTCTTTCTGTGATTTCAAACCACAGTGACTGGTGGTCACTGTTCCCAGGTGCTCCCCACTGTTACCACTCCACTGTCCCTGTTTGTGAGCAGAAGGTCCAGTATTGCCTTCTGCCGAGTTGGTTCCATGACCAGTTGCTTGAGGAAGGCACCCTGAAGGAGTCAGGATAAATCTGCTCCTAGTTGATGCTGCTGCTGGGATGCTCCAGTCACGTCTGGAATATTAAGTCTCCAACCAGTACTACCTCACCTTGTCTGCCATCCTTTGGATGGCTAGCATCAACTCCTATCTGTTTCTTCCTCCTGGACTGGTAGTCTATAGACCACACCTGTGTGGATGGCTGGCCCATTTTCCTTTCTAGCTTAACCACAGTATCTCTCCCCATTTGTTCCTCCTGGATCTCTGTGGCCTTTATGTCATTTTCATACAGTGCCACTCCTCCTCTTCCTGCCTGCTTTGTCTCTTCTGAATATGTTGTAGCCAGGTATGGCCATCTCCCAGTCATGGTTATCATTACACCAGGTTTCAGTGATGGCCACAATGTCCAGGTCTGACTGTACCATGACAGCCTCCAGATCTTCCATCTTGTTGCTAAGGCTCCTGGCATTTTACACATGGCTTTCCATGATTTGACCTCCTAGTCTACTTCACTGTTCTCTCCAGCCCTTCCTTGGTTGTCATTTATCCTGGTTCTCCTTGCTGTCTGCCCTTCTGCTGAATTTTGCCCTTTTCTGCTTATCCACCTTTTGGACACTAACCTCCATCTTTTGCACACCGCTTTGCAGAGATAGCCACTCCTCTGGTTCACTGGTTCCACTGCTTGCTGTGGGGGTGAGCAAGTAGGTACCCTCCTTGCTGGCCTGCCACCCCTTTGCTAGTTTAAATGCTTAATGTAGCATTTAAACTTATCATTAATATCTGGATTCCCTCCAAGATGGATGCAGGCCGTCGAGGCTTGAACAAACCTCCATCCCTCCAGGTGGGTCCCCAGTCACCAATGAATCCAAACCCTTCCTCACAGCACCAGTTCTTCAACCATGAGTTAAAGTTCCTGGTGCATGCACTCCTATGTTCTCCTTGCCTCTCACAGGTAGTACTTCAGAAAGTGACAGAAGTAGCTACTTGCTTGAGACCCCTCCCAGTTTCCTAAACTCTTCCTGAACTTCCTTTGGCTCCCATTTGCCAAGTCATTAGTACCTAGGTGGATAATGACATCCAGCTCACCCTCCCGTCTTGCCTTCCCAGTGATCCCCAGTATCTTCCTTCCATCCCTCCATGCCGTGGCACCTGGTGAGCCTCACCTCCCTGTCCTCCCCTCCTGTGTTCCTAGCTGGATCCCTCTTTGATGGAGTCCCCACCAGGATTCGCTTCCTCCTCCTCTGGGGTCTACTGCTTTCCCACTGAGGTCACCTCCTTGGCTAACCTCCACATCCTTTCCTTCCACTTCTCTGGGTACCTCTATTTGGTTGTCCTCATTTGCCAGTGTGGCATATGAGTTCTTGAGAGGAATAGGATCTGGGATGTGCCTCTGCCTGACTGCTCTAACCTCCCTGAGCCCACTGTCATCCAAGTGCTCCTCGTTCTCGGCATCCTTTGAGGCAGCTGCATTGGACTGGGAGGTCCCTGGATAGGGGTGATGGTACTCCTGACCCAGTTTACTTCCGCTCTGAGTCTGGTTACGTCATCCCGCAGTCCAGAGAAATGCATGCAGATAGGGCAGCACCTGAGTGTCCAGAAGGTCTGCCTGAATATGGCTGCACCACAGCCACTGCATTGCACCACTCCCCACATTATACTGCAATTCCACAACTTGTCTGCTACAGAAACTCTCTTAGTTCTCTTTTTATTAATTTACAGTACTAAAAATCCTGTAACTGATCCTCAGATTTTTTTTTTTAAGGAAAAAGAAACCAATAAATAAATGAGTCGAAATACTTGTGCTGAGGGTGGGCTTCTTCCCCCTTAGGCCCCTCCTACTTCACACCTCTTACCATACCCTGTGTTTAGCTCCTGTCAATCAGATTTATCAGGGCATATAATTAAGAGTTGGTGGAAGGGAAGGGAGGGGCGAAATTTGCAGCAATTAAAGACAGCACAGAATTACACCACCACTATGTTTTAAATTTTCAACAGACCAAAAACAATTATAAGTAAAGACAACAAAGAAAGAAAGTATAGTGTCACTACACACCCACAATCTAAGTTTAAAAGAAAAATACCAATTACCAGTTACTCTAAAGCACTGAATTGAATCTGTTTCCTTCCTTCTCCTTCTGGCTTCTTCTGAGAAAATCGACCTCTGTTTGCTACTTTAACTCTGACTAAGCCCCACCTCCAGTTATCACGTAGCTGAGGTCAGAGGCCAGACAATTAACACCCTTCACCCAGCTACAGGACAGTCAGACAAGCCAAGATAAAATTTGCAGCAATTAAAGACAGCACAGAATTACACCACCACTATGTTTTAAATTTTCAACAGCCCAAAAACAATATATAAGTAAAGACAACAAAGAAAGAAAGTATAGTGTCACTACACGCCCACAATCTAAGTTTAAAAGAAAAATACCAATTACCAGTTACTCTAAAGCACTGAATTGAATATGTTTCCTTCCTTCTCCTTCTGGCTTCTTCTGCAGGACAAGGGCACACTCTTTTAGCTTTACTGCTCCTTGGTAAACAGTTGGCATTTTAACAGCAGCATGAGAACCACAGCACACAGTGACACAATAATTAAATTGCTTCAGCTTTTTGGGCTACCCACTGCCAGATAGCCAAAATGCTAGCCCCTTGCCCAAGCACCTTTCCTCCCTGAATAAAATCCAAAGTGGTGCCTCCATTTTTGTAACCCCCAGACCCCTGCCTTTTTGCAAAATGACAGGTGGTATGCTGGTGAAGCTGACAGCAGTACCTGATGGGGACTGGGTTCTGGGAGGACTAGGTTACTTGGCACAGGGGGCCTAGGTTTGGTTACTCTGCACAGGGGCACCCAAGTAAATCCGAACACAGGAAGCAATAACTGTAATGTCGAAAACCAGGAATGGGATTCTACAGTGTGGTTTTTATTCACATCCAAACTGAGCAAACAAAGCATAGACGGACCCCCATGGGGCTACATTCCTAGTAATGCAGATTAGAGACAACAGAACACTTGTTCACTATTTCCAGCCCTCGGGCTCTAGACCCACAAGGTACACAGCCCGGACTTGCATGCAGCTTTGGATACAGAGTCCAACTTGTACACTACTTGGGTTTTCCCCACTGGCCCGGCTCCCCCGCTGGCCACTTGATCATTGGTCCATTTTGGTAACGAACCAGTTTTCTAATTGGTGGCTCCCCAAACCACCTTAGAGCCTTCGACTCCTAAAGGGAAATTTCCTTCCAGTCCCACGTCTGGGTACTTCCCTCATCACTGGCCAAGTGCATGAGGCAAAGTAGAAATCCACAGAGCAAATCCGTAGAGGTGGACCTGGTTACTAAAGATGGGGAAGGGGGGTCTCCCACCTCCAGCTCCCACAATCTATACCAGGCCATTTCTCTGGAAACTAAACAACTCTTTTCTGAAAGCTTGGCAGTGTAGATTGCTGGGTAGATGTATGTCACATCTCTTTTACATGTCTTGTCTTCCCTTATGTGCTGGACTTGAACATACTTTTACTTTTGGCTAAGCCTATTACTCTAGGCCTCCCACTACTTCAGTTGTCCAATCCCCACTTCAATACAAGTACAGGGTGAAACATGGGCCCTTTAGAAAGAGCAGAACTCACCCTCCAGTTGCAGGTGCCCCACAGGTATTTCATGAAATCTTCTTGTTACCCATACTCTTGGACAAAATAAGGGAGCTTCTCCACTAGCAGTAACCAGGGGGTTGACCCTGGAAATGCAGGCAAAACCTTCCTGCCTCATCCCCTGAGGGATGGGGTACAGAGACCCAAATCAACAGCCTCCACCACTTTAAAATAGCTCACTGTGTCTCTCTTTAGGTGGAAACACACACCTTTTCCTACTTGTAGCCCTATTTCAGGGCTGAGACTCCAAGAGCCTAACACAGAGCTGCTGTGCTCCTTTCACAACACTCTCTGAACTTCAACTGACTACAGACTACTGTTCAAACCTCCCAACATTCTACTCCAACTCCCTGCTGCAGATTCCATTGTGGCTCATGCAGCTGTGACAGTTCTATGGTGATGTCATCCCTCAGTCTCAGCTGAGATTGAGAACAGAGTGAGACAGTGTGAAATCCATTTAACTGGAGTTTCACAAGCTGCCTTCCCTGCCTACCACTAGATCTTACTGGGATTCTAGTAACCCCGGGTAACAGGGGGGTTACACAAGCATGTCAGGAACAGAATGTTTCATGACAAATACAGCCAGTGGAAAAGAGGCAGGACACTGTTCGAATAGTGGATGGAGAGGGACGTGATACCTTTCACAGTGTGAATTATGTGTGCCCAGATGGGGTAATAATTCAAGCACCTGACCCGTTGTGCTATTGGCCGCAATGCAAAGACCTCCCTGCAAATGTGGCCATGCCTACCAAATGGAAAACAGAGCAGTGGTAGTCAGTGCTGCCACTCTAGTCATTGCAGTGCCTTTGTTGTTCCGCCAGTATGGGTATCCAGGACTCAGGTGCCCCACATTCATCAGTTCTACAGTGTACTGACTTTCCAGAATCCACTGACTGGCCCACCAGATGACTTCAGATTAAGAGAGGACACCAGCCCAGCTGCATCCTGATTCATCACATGGTAACTGGATGACGTCAGACCAGCTGTTTTCCTTTTGTTCCTGTTCCAAGGTACCATCTCCAGACATGACATCAACCCAGCAGTTTCCAGATGTGCCCTCCTGTCATTCCCAGAAGATGTCCACCCAGTTGTATCAGAAGAATGCTGCCAGGGAGAGTCTTTGGCTGAGGACCAGGTCAGTGTTTTGTTCGTTCTACAAGGGACTGGGAAGTTCAAACTTTTCTCTTCTTATGACATTGCAGTACACACCCTACACTAGCAGACTCCAGAAGTTTGAACTGTCCTCAAAGACTCTCACCTTCAGGACATTGGCCCACTAGAACTGTGCTTCACTTGGCTCCAGCCCAGGAGAGACTCTTTAATAGACTAGCCTTCGGGCACTTTGGTCACAAGATGGGACTTTTAGGGCACTCCATCCCCCAAATTGGTGTATTGTAAATAATGTTGTTGTTTTCTACTGTTTTCTAATGTTTATACTGTTTTCTACCTTTTCTAAAAAAATATATTTTTTGGATTCTCCAGTGTTTTGATGGTAGGTGTTTCAAGGTTTTCAAGGTTTCAATGTTTTTATTGTTCAGCAATCAAGCCTTTACAACATACTAAGCACATAAAATTATTTACAAAAAAAGAAAAGAAAAAAATATTAAATATAATATTACATTTAAAATGTTAACACATAAAAATCCATGAACAAATTAATTGTCATAGGCAGAGAGACGTTTTTCTTTGTGTTTCAACACCTGATAAAAAAAACTTGAAACCATCTTAGCCTCCTCCAATGTTTGAGGGTGAAGAAGTGTGAATAAAATATCATATTTTCCATTCACATATTTAGAAAGGAAATCATTCAACAGATTAAACCGCGGGATTTTATATAAAGGGCACTGTACCGTAATATGATAAAGATCCTCTTGAAAACCCTTGTTACATCTGCAAAACTCCAAACCTAATTTGGGTGGAGTCGTCTTATTAAAAAAAGCATATTTAGAACAGATGATTCCCAGTCTTGCCCAAGTAATCATTTTTCTTTCTAACAGGGTCAGCCTAAGAGTAAGATATTTCTCTATAAATACATCAATTTTATTTTGAGCTAACCATCTGGCCTGACGTTGAGCTCTGAGGAGCTCCATTTGCTTATCATAGGCAAGCCTAAGTATTTTCTTTTTGACATACTCCTTAAACACATAAGATATTGATACTGATTTCTCCCAATCTTTCCAAAGATGAAGCATATTAACACTGCCCAAAATACATTGAATATTTTTGACCCAAAGAGACATAAAATTCTGTTTGTGCCAAGATAATTTTTCTCTAAGGCATAATATTAGTCTGTTGATTAATAATTTTGATCCAGTAACTCATAAGACGCATATCAATTATTGTAACAATAGGTACTCTACCCAATTCAGCCCTAGCTATAGCATTAGAAGTGGTAAGTGGAACCTGCAATAAAGATTTATAGTAGAGAGAAAGAGGTATCTCCAACCATGAAGGGACATTGTTGTTCCAGACCTCTGTGGCGTACAAAAGAATAGGATTAATTTTGGCCTCACTGGCTATCAATGCCAGCGAGACCAAATATCCTGCATATTTCCTAGCAAAACGTAAGAGAGCCCTAACAATCAGTTTTGCCCTTATCACTTGTCCTCTCCAATGCTCTATCCAATTTCCATTTGAAGCAAACTTCACCCACAAATATATATAAGAGGATACCACTTCAGTAAGTTCATTATTTAAATAAATCCTTGGTTTAATTTGATGTCCTGCAAAGGTGCAAAATCAACAGCTTAGTTTTTCATATTTATTAATAAGTCCAAATGTTTACATTTAGAGCAACATTGATTTATTTTATTTTGCAAACCTTGAGCAGAAAAAGCAAAATAATCAAATCGTCTGCATAGGCCAGACAATGTACTGGATATTCTTAATTTTGGGAATCAAGAGTATCTATATCTTTATAAGTCAGAAGGGCATCAATATACAAATTAAAAAGAAGGGGGGGCCAAAGGACATCCCTGTTTAACTCCCGAAGTTGTACTGAAATAGTCAGAAATGTTGCCCTTATTATCATATCTAATAGCTGATGTTGTGTAAGAATATGACCTAATAATGGGGGCTAATAAATTTAATGGTATGTGTCTATTTAATAATATCTCTCATAACTTGGCTGTATTAACCAAGTCAAATTTTTTTTATTTTTTATTTATTAAATTATCGGATTACAAATACCTTTGAGCAGAAACTACTCATTTACAAAGGTTCCACATCAAATGATGAGGGTCAACATACATACAGAGGTAGTAAAAGAATGCACAATAAACAACCACAACAACTGAAAGAAAAAATAAAGATACTCAGTTATAACATACTTTGAGATAACATTCATAAAACGAGCAGCTTGAGTAGGCAGCTGGCTGTGGTAACAATAAGACATAGAGGGCACCATAGGCAGTTAGTATTGCAGGCATGCGACCGGGAGAGGAAGTTGGCAGGCTAATGGGCCACTGTCTGATGGTGGTGGAAAATGTCTTGTACCAGTGGAGATGTGAAGCAGGAAAGGAGTCACAAGGAAGGCCCAGTGCCAGAGGGAATGAGATTGGGAAAGGGCGGGCTGTGAGACATGAGTGAGCTGGGAGGTGTTTAGAGAGATCTCTGTTCAGAGAAGCAGTCACAGTGAGTGGTAGAGGTGAGGTAAAGTTTGAGATTCCTTTTGAAGGGTCCAAGTGTAGTAGAAGAAAGTGCTTCTTTATTGAAGGAATTGAACCATTGAGCAGCTCTATAGATAAAGGACCGCTGACCCATGGAGGTACGACATCTGGGAACCTGAAAGGTTAGAGGTTGGGCACCATGTGTTTGTTGAGTGCCACTGTAGGTAGTAAGGAGTGAGCTAACACCAGGTGGCATGAGACCAAGGAGAATCTTTTTGGTAAGTAAGCAGGTCTGGTATTGTATTCTGCTGCGTAGGGGTAGCCAGCTGGCCTGTGCATAGAGGTCACAGGTGTGAGTTTGTCAGGCTGCACCCATCAGTAGTCTACAGGCTTTGTTGAGAGCAACTGAGATCCTGCAGAGGGCACTTGTTGAGGCAGAGCCATAGATGGCAAGGCCGTAGTCAATGATAGAGGTGACAGAGCTGTAGATAACTAGTTTAAGGGCATCTGCAGGCATACAGTGCTTGTGTTTGTGTAGTAGTCCAATCCTTATATTGGCGGTCTTGGCAACAGTGTCAATATGCTGAGTGTAGGAGAGGGTACTATCCAGGGTAATACCAAGGTACTTGAACTCCTTGACATGTTCAAGTGGGTTCCCAGTGTGGTTCTTGATGGTGAGGGACAGAGAGTTGTGCCTGCTATGTCGGTTACAGAAGGACATGGCTTTAGTCTTGCTGTGGTTCAGGACAAGTTTATGAGAACTGAACCAGTCTTTGATGTGATTGAAGTCGAGCTGCAGCTGGGATTCAAGGACTGTAATGTCATGGTGGCTGGAAAACAGGACTGCATTGTCTGCGTAAAGCAATATTTTTTGGTGGCAGGCATTGGGGAGATTGTTGATGAAGAGGGAGAAGAATAGAGGGCCCAGAATAGACCCCTGGGGGACTCCGGAGTGGACCGGTTTCTCATGCGAAGAGATCCCTGCAATCCTTACACATTGGATCCAATTATCAAGGTAGCTGGTGAACCATGGAAGGGCATCGCTGGAGATCCCAATGGAGGACAGTTGCTTGAGCAGTAGGGGGTGGTTAACTGTGTCGAATGCCTTGGTAAGGTCTATAAATACTGCCCCTCCACAATTCCCTTTGTCAAGCGTGGCATGGATGAAGGTTGTAAATTCCAGTAGTGCAGTGGTGGTGCTGTGCCCTTTTCTGAAGCCATGCTGCTCTAGGCACTGTACATTGTACTTATCCAGGAATTCAACTAGTTGGTCCGACACTATTCGCTCCAGCGCTTTGGATAGTGGGGTGAGGAGTGAGATCGGTCTGTAATTGGTGTGCAGTGTCCTATCTCGCTTTTGTGAACGGTGTGACAGTGGCTTTCTTCCAGAGAGAAATGGCCCAATCTAAGCGAGAGATTAAAGATCTTTGTAAGTGGTTCTAAGATTTCATCGAGGACTTGTGCCAGCAGTTTCAGGTCAAAAGTCACCACTGTACCCTTGTTTGCCGATGGCCTTTTGAATGTATTTTCTAGCTACTTGTGGTGGGACCGCCTTAAAAAAAACTTTGGGGTTGTACGTTCTAGTTGGGGGGTAACTTGGGAGGAGCTGGAGGGGAGGTCGTCGAAAAAATTTGGTGGAAGGACACTGTCCAGGTTTGTAAATGCATTATTAAAAGTACTGGTGATGATACCTAGGTCGAGTGTAGGAGTGCCATGAAGGTTGAGCATAGTGGGTGGTGCTTTAGGACCCTTGCCTGTGAGTTCTTTTATGTTGTTCCAGAATTTGTTTCCCTGGCCACAAGAGTTGGTCAGAGCCTCTTTGTAATAGCTGCATTTAGCATTCCGTATTCTTCGAGTGCAATCATTTCTGGCTGCTTTGTATAATTGTATGTTTACTTGCATCGGAGTTGCACGAGCACAATGCCAGAGGTGGTCCCTGTGCTTGAGCAGAGTTAAAAGGTCAGTAGTAACCCAAGGGTTGATCTGTCCTTTGACTTTCATCTTTTTCACTGGTGCATGGATGTCACAGGCTTCATTGAAACGTTTGATAAATAGGTCCAGAGCTTTGTTGGTGTCATTGAGGGAGTCAAGCACTGCCCAGTTCAGCCTGGTTAGATGGGATTTTAACAGCTGGAGGTGCCCTTGTTTGATAACCCTGGCATAGATAAGTTTGGGAGGGGGCTTGTGGTATTTGCTTGACCAGAAGCAGATGACAGGAGAGTGGTCACTTATTGTATCTGGGAGTACAGAAACATTGGAGATGCGTTCAGGGCAGTTAGATAGAATCAAGTCTAGAAGTGTAAGGGAGCCTGTCCTATAGTTACACCTAGTGGGGGCACTGACCAGTTGAGGGAGGTGATGCGCTGCAGCTGCATCCTTATAGGTAGCGGCCTCAGCAGAGAGTCAGTTAATGTTAAAATCACCCATGATTATGGTTTCAGAATTATGTTGCTGGACCCTTAGATATTCCATGATGCTATGGAAGCCAGCAGCCTGGTCTCTTGGGCGTAGGTAAACTGAGATGACAGTGAGTTCCTTGTTATGTACTCCAAGGAGGATTTTGATTGTGAGGACCTGAGAGGAGTTACTCAGGCTAGGGGATGGGATGATGTGACCCATAAGGGTATCCTTAAGATAGATGGTGCAGCCCCCGCCCCGTTTAGATATCCTGTCTTGCCTGAAAATGCAGTAGCCAGGGATAGAGACTGAGGTATCAAGGATTTTAGGGTTTAGCCATGTTTCCACAACTGAGAGGACATCAGGGTTGTGCTGTAGGATCCATGTTTGGAGGGAGTCAAGTTTGTTGAGGATACTGCAGGCATTGATGGATGCCATGGTGAGTGTTCCTGTCCTTCTGCTTGGTGCCACTGCTGGCTGCCCAGGTGGTCCTGGGTTGGGGTGAACATTTACTGAGAGCAGGAGCAGCATAAGGAGAATTTGTAGGAGAAAGGATTTCAGCATCTTGTAGATACCTGGTAGTTAATTCATAAGCCAAAAGAAATTATCAAATGCTGCAGAAAAGTTTACAAATACAGCATACAGCTTCATTTTACGAAATGATCTGTAATTTTCTATCAGATGTGCTAAGATGTAAATATTATCTATCATAGAACAATCCTTATGAAAACCTGCTTGAAACATCAATAAAGGGGAGTTTGCAGTTATCCAATTTTGTAATTTATGTAATATTATTTTAGCAAAGATTTTTCCACTAATGTCAATAAGACTGATTGGGCGATAATTAGATGGCAAATGAAGTTGGCCCATTTTATGAATTGAACTATTATTTCTTGTCAAGATAATGGAATAAATCTCTCTTTTAAACAGATATTGAAAAAATTAGTAAAAAAAAAAACTACCCAATAATTCAAATGCCCCTTGTAAATTTCTCCCGGTATCAAATCGGGTCCAGGTGCTTTATTATTTGATAAATTCACAATGGCTTCTTCCACCTCTCCAAATGAAAACACTAACGATGTGTATTCCCTCTCAATATAAAAATGTTCTATCACATCATCATCATTGGTAGAATGTCTATTAAATAGTAGACTATAATAAGATATCCAAGTTTCCTTGGGGATATATATGGGAGGTCTAGAATTCTGATCAGCTGTCCCCTTGGACACCAAAGCCCAAGAAAGCTTAATATCATCCTCCTTAATAACTTGGTACATAACACCCCATTGTTTTTCAGTAAATTCTCTTTCTTTCTGACGGAGAAATTCCTTTTTACTCCCTACGCATTTTATTTAAATTAATAATCGCCATCTTACTCTGATTTTTTTTTGTCTGCCTGATGGCCCTCAACAAATTTCTTTTCTCTCTCTTACAATACCCATCAAACCAGGATTCTAACTGGGGCTTAACACTATTAGCTGAGTAAATCAGTGTCTTAATCTGTTGATACCCTATGTTTAATAATTCACTGATCCTTTCACCTTTGGAGCCATTATGTACCTGCTGAAATAACTCGACAAAAATAGAAGAGTATAAAAGGTTCCAAACTCCTTGCATCAACTCATTATTCAATCTTAACCTTTTTTTCCCACTAATCTCAATATCCGCCAAGGGCTTATTGGTGGGAGGAATGACACTATCAGAAATCCTAAAATCCAGCAAAATTGCTGCATGATCACTTTCTGTTCTCCTAGCTACATATAATCTCCTGCAGAAATGATAACTAAAAGGAGAGCATAATATAAAATCAATTACGCTTTTACCAACTGGGGAGAAAAAAGTGCTATCACCCCGATGATCCTTCTAATCTCCCATTAAGAATCAAGAAATTATTCTCTGTGATAAAAGTACTAAACGCCTCCTTGCCTCATTTACAATCATGTCAGTTGTATTTCTTTTCCAAATCTGCCATATATAATAGTTCTTGTAACAATGATAAATTATCGAACTCGGCTATCCTAGCATTAAAATCCCCAGCTAAAAGGACAGTATCTATCCAATTTGACTGTATCATTAAATCTATTTCCATCGATAGTTTGGACCAAAAATCATATGTAGAGTAAGTGTGAAAACATGGTGGAATATAAATGTTAACAATCAGAACCATACAAAGGTACCAGTTAACCACTACCATAAGGATCTCGGGAGTTGGAGAGTAACTTTTGATTACCCTTAATCCTTCCCTAATTTTGATCATTGTAACCAGACCTCCTTTGTTCCTCCAATGTTTTTTCCCTTTAATTGCTGGCACAAAACTAGTTTCATATCCATTCAGGAAAGGAGATGTTAAAACCCATGTCTCCTGGAACATAATCACTTCATGTCGCAAAATAAAAGCAATCCACTGTGAATCCACAAACTTATTATGGAGTCCTACTATATTCCAATTAAGGACATTATAACCCAGGTTACTTTCTGACCCCCCTTCCTGCTCTAATGAGGAATCATTGCTTTGTATTTCCAAAAAACTTAGTCAAGGTTGCATGGCTCTAGATTGACCTGGTATCTCCCACTCATTCAATTCCACCATGTAAATACCCATCTCATCCAATACATGTCTATTTTCAAAAAGTAATACTAACAATTGTGCAGAACCAATAATACAGTTAATCTGAGTACCCTCTTTATCATTCCAGACTCTATTCACCTCCACAAATTCTTCTTGAAGTATATGGGTTTTGATAATAGTTGATAAAATCATCCGCAATAATGATGGTAATTTAGTAGCAGTTTCTCCCTCCAATATATCCAGCCCAAAAATAGAGATCATTGAGGTTTCATGGAAAACTCCAAACTCCCAATTCAGTGTTACAAGAGTAGTTTTAACATATCATATGTTAACATTTTTCCTATTTTGCCCTATTATAAACATTTTCCAAATTGTTGACCAGGCCACTGGTGTTGATAACAGTAATCCCAAAGAGTCTAGGTCTTGCTTAGCCCAGACCAATTTTGCCATATCCATGTTAGGGAGCATAAAGTAAACTGAATTAGTAGGGTTGGAAGTAACCTAGTCACCATAATAAGAGCATCTCTGGACTGTTGGTAACCCTAATTCTGCTCTCAACATATGGGCTATCAGGCTGGTTAGGGCTGCAGTAGATTCATAATGTTTAAAATACAGCTTATCTAATTTAAAAACTACTTCTTTCCCTGTACAAATTAAATTATATGCTTCCAGGTCATACCCCTTGGGGTTGCTATCCTCCTTGGCCAACATGAGATTTGGGCAAAGATCTTTCTTAGACTGATCTACCTTAATTAAATTCTCCTTAGAATTTGTTTTTTGTTTCACAATGTAATCACCCTCCCCCTTTTCTTGATCTTTTATAAGTGTCCCATCCACAAGCATAGATTTGTTTTTTTGGTCAGGATTCTTCCTTGTATCTCTTTGTACCTCTCCTATCCTAATGGTACCTGTAACCCCAATTTTATTAGTCTTTTCATCCTTAATGTTTAATTCATCTTTCTGTTTTCCTAAATTAGGAGTCTGAGTAAGTCCCACAGGCCCAAGCTTTTCTTCCCCCTTTCTTACTTACTCCACCCTCTTTTGCCCTTTTGCCTTTTGAGGCTCTTGAACATTTAGGGAAAAATGACAAATTATGCCTAGATCTGTGAACTTTCTTTTCCCCAATAATTGTGAAATTAGTTGTTCTGAAGCAGCAAACTTCACAGCACAAAAACTAGAAAGAGTTTCAAGGCTGTCTTAATACCATTATGTGCCTCAATAAAACAACATTAGACATTACTGGATGGCAAGAGCCTTAATGGTATATTTCAATATAGTATCCGGACACTGAACCAAAAAATCTTTATCTAAATGGATGTCCTGGACCTCTTTGTCCATTTTTTGAAAAAACTCTTCAGGCGCATCATTAAGGGATGAATACACCATTTCTTTAGAGTCGATATTGCAGACCCCTACCTCACTAGAGATCTCTAATGGACTAAATAACTTTACTCCTGAGGGAAA
This sequence comes from Neoceratodus forsteri, assembly GCA_016271365.2. NCBI lineage: Eukaryota > Metazoa > Chordata > Ceratodontiformes > Ceratodontidae > Neoceratodus > Neoceratodus forsteri. Next base: position 153,638,158 of record CM028133.1, read on the forward strand.
GCATGAAATACCATCATCTTTATCTATATAATCTCCTTACCCAGACATGCATTGCTGACTTGCTTCTACCTCCCCCATCGACCCATCTTGTCTAAAAACCTGGGAATTATCTGCTATATTTGTTTTTTCCCCAAAAGTGGTACAATCGTAACCTCCTATATTGGAAACCATATGTGTACTGTTCATTTTTGGAACGTCCTGAAAAATATTATTAGGGGCTTTAGGAAGGTTTTTTTTTTTTTTTAAGAAATCAGTGATTTTCCCTTGGGACGAAATTTTAACACCAGTCTCTAAGTTACTAATTACTTCCAAGTCTGGAGTTATATTCTTATTGTCAAAAGAGGATAATTGTTTAAATTCCTCAAATTCCTGTTAGTCCCATCACTACCACTAAATTGGTTCTTCAATGAATTAATCAAAGTCTCTTGATTTGTATTATTCGGACTGTTCTTATCCCAGCTCTTAGCCATCAGAATTTGATTTCTTCCATTAAATTCTGAATTATCTCCAGCTAAATCTGATCTGCATTTCTCATTCATAAACTCCTTAAAGGAGTGAGGTAAGTAGGATACTACAGGACTTTCTACCAAATCCTTAGGGGTCGAAGCCGTGATGACCAATTCCTGCGTAAAACACAGCAATTGCCTTTTTTATTCTTTTTTGGATTTATCCTTTGCTTCCCTTTAGTTGCCCCTTTAACAGTTTTGTTTACCATCTTACCACTTCGAGTATACATATAAGGAGAGGAAAAAAAAATCAAATCCTAACTCAAAAAAAAAGGGACTGAAAAGGAGTCAGGTGACAGCTTATCTAAACAGCTAAATCTTCCACAAGCATCACTCCTTAAATTTGTAGAATGCCTTCCCACCGAAAGCAACCAGACCCACCAGTTAAAACCAAAAAATACAAAACCAGATAAACAGTAAAACCTATTTAAAATGAGGTCCCTTTCTTTTATGGGTACATATTCCTATGCAAAATCTACTCCGAGTGGCGCTCGCTCCACTCACGCTCATGCACATGCTCGCGCTATGCGTGAGTGTGATGTCTAAATGCTGCAGCAAACCCTCCCACAGAGGCAAACCTGCTCAATTATTGGCTCACCCCTGAGCTGAAATTACATGCAGGTAAATGGCCTCTTACACACACCTGGGTACTCCTCCCAGTTCAGCAGAGCAGCAATATGAAACAAACCAGAGCAGCCCCAGCTAAAAAGTCACACATATGCTGCACTCACAGTCATTTTCAAGCTGCCAAACTGTTCCAAAAACACAGATCTCTTGGATAGCTGCTGCTCAAAGTATATTGCACAAGTGTCCCAGTGGAAATAAAAGGCTGGTGATCTTGCAGGGAAGGATGTTTAAATGTTGCAGCAAACCCTCCCACGGTGGCAAACTTCCTCTATTATTAGCTCACCCCTGAGCTTAAATTATAAGCAGGTAAATGGCCTCTTGCACACACCTGGGTAATCCCCTCAGTTCAGCAGAGCAGCAAGATGAAACAAATCAGAGCAGTTTCAGTTACAAAGTCACACATATGCTGCACTCACAGTTATTTTCAAGCTGCCAAACTGTTCCAAAAACACAGATCTATTGGATAGCTGCTGCTCAAAGTATATTGCACAATTATACAATGGCAATTAAAATGCTTAAATGTCATTGGTCAGCTGGCACCATTACCCTGTTGTAAAATTCAGCATCACCAACAGGAAGAAGTGCCAGCTGTGCTAAGGCTCGACCCTTAGAAAGAAAACAATCCGATCCCCGTTTTAACTTTCAAGCCTACCATCTTGTCCTACCACATTACGGCAACAGTGGTTTCAGTAAAAAAAAAAATTTTAAATGGTAGTACCCCAGAGTTGAGTAGAAAAATCACTACCTTTAGTTTACTGTGCATGTTGGCTTTGTCTCTGCTGTATCTGTACGTTGCTCCTACATGCTTACCGCTACTTGTCTTCAAAATGCGATCCCCATTTTAACTTTCAACTGCCGCCGTCTTTTCCCACCACATTACTGGCAACCGATCCTGAACACAAGTAGCGGTGAGCATGAAGGAGCAGCAGAGACAAAGCCAATATGCACAGTAAACTAAAGGTAGTGATTTTACTACCCAACTCTGGTGTACTACCATTTAAATTTTTTTTTTTTTACTCAAACTGCAGTTGCCAGTAATTTCGTGGGACAAGCTGGCGGCATTTGAAAGTAAAAACGAGGATTCCATGCCACCCAACATCACTGGTCACCTAAAGATATATTTTAACACTGCCAGCAATCCTCAATTTAACACAATATGTCCTAATAAGAAACGGGGACTACAAGTTCTATAAATCGCTCCTGAAAAGCGAAGCCGTACAGTCGTTCATGCGCTTATGAATATGCATAAGCGCATGCATGTCCAGTTTCACGTTTTCACTTTTCTCTGCTGATTTACACAACTTGTAGCCCTCATTTCTTATTAACAATGTTGCATTTACATTGTTTACAGCAAAACTCTTCTCTGGCTGTCTCTCCCCTCAAAGAAGAGGGATGAGTAATGGGGTAACATTATTCTACCTACTGACAGGGAGCTATTTTTTGTGGCAGAATGACAAATGTAATAAAAATGATTAAAAGTGGAAAAAAATATATTTTATTTTAATTTTTGTTACAAAAAAAATCAAGGGGAACATTGTATAATTGCAATAAACCACTCCAGGGTGTTGGTGATGCTGGTTTTACCCACGCCTGATGAGGTTTAGTCTGCGACCTCGTGACCGAACCACGTCAGGTGTGGGTAAAACCAGCACCACCAACACCCTGTCATGGTTTATTGCTTAAGTGTCCCAGTGGAAATAAAAGGCTCTGATGGTAGGGGTTTAGATAGACTGTGTACGCAGATTTGGAGTGTGTGTTGTCTTTCTTTTTCTTACAGGTGTCCCTGAAGAAGATAGAAAAGAAGAGAAGACAAGAAGAGGAGGAGACACTCATCTGAGTTTCAACTAGCACTTTAGAGTGTAGTATTTAAAGTACTGTTGTTGTTGTTGTTAATGTGTGTAACCCTTTTCTTCCACAGGTATGGTTGGGGGGATGTGGGAGTAATTCAGTGGTATGATATTAGCTCCTGGTGCGTGGTTGCATGTTGTCCAAGGTCAGGGAGGTTCCCTGTTTGCTTTGTTTTGGGATTTGAGTTAAAGGCAGATAGGATTTCCCTAGAGGGCTAGGGCGGATAGACAGGCTGTGGCCCTGACCTGCAGTAGGGGTTGCAGTACTGATCTATTAGGGCTATGCTCTGGGTAGTTCTACCAGATTCACTAGGTATCCATAGTCAATGGGTAGAGTAGAGGCTGATGTGTCAGCCAACGGCCTCTAGGCCCTTAGTGTTGTCTGCCTCTGCTGGCGCTGTAGGGGAGAAGGTAGCGCTACCTCCCCGTAGTCATCTCTTGGAGTGAGATGGCCTAAGCCAGGTAAATAATGACCACGGACAGTCATTTTCCTGGCCCAGGATGAGTACAACCCTCTTGTTACCCAGGGTTAATAGAATCCCAATAAGACCTAGTGGTAGGCAAGGAAGGCAGTTTGTGAAACTCCAGTTAAATGGATATCACACTGTCTCACTCTGTTCTCAGTCTCAGCTGAGACTGAGGGATGACATCAACATAGAACTTTCACAGCTGTATAAGCCACACTGGAACGCTGCAGTTGGAGGTTAGCATAGAACATTGGGAATTTTTAATTCAGTCTGTGTGCAGTCTTGGTGAGAGACAGTAGTACAGATGTCTGTGTGCAGGCTCTCAGAGCTTTAAGCTGTGTCTTAGAGCTACTGATTAAGAAGGAGTGTGTTTCCACCATAAGAGGAACACAGAAACTAGTAGTTGAAGTAGTGGATACCACTTTTACTGGTCCAAGTACCCCATCCCTGAGGGGATGGGGGGAAGGTTTGCCTGTTTTCCAGGGGCAACCCTCCTGGTTCTGGCTAAGGGAAGAAGCGGCCTATTCAAGTTGTGCTGTGGCACCAGAAGCTCTGAGAGAGAAATTCCTGTGGAGGAATCGCCTGTGGGGCACCTGCAACCAAAGTTTGAGTTTGCTCTGAAAAAGGGCCATGTGTTTTCACCTGAAACAGAAGAAAACTAAAGGAACTAAAGGAACTGTTACTGTGGGGTCAGGAAAAGACAGCCACCTACAGTTGGAAGATGTGGGAATTGGACTGCTTAACTCACTGGGGGGTCTAAAGTAATGGACAATGCTACTTATGTGTATGAGATGTTTCTGTCCATAGAAATAGCCAGGTATGAATTGTGGGAGCAAGAGGTGGGAGACCCCCCCCATCAGTAGTAACCAAATTCACCTCTATGGATTTGCTTTGTGGCACCTTTACTTTCTCTCAGGTACTTGGCCTGTGCCTGAGTGAAGTACCCAGATGTGGGATTAAAAGAAAAATTCCCTGATAGAGCTGAGGTGCTCTTAGGTGGTTTAGGGAGCTACCAGTAAATGTTTCCATGACATATGTGTAACTCTCACCCCTGCCTTTTTGCCAAAACGACAGGTGGCATGCTGTTGGCGCTGGCAGCAATACCTGGTGGGGACCTGGGTTCGGGGAGGATGAGGTTACTCAGCACAAGGGGACCTAGGTTTGGCTACTCTGCACAGGGGAACCCAAGTAAATCCAAACACAGGAAGCAATAACTGTAATGTCCAGAACCAGGAATGGGATTTTTCAGTGTGGCTTTTATTCATAACTAGCGGAACACAAGAAAGCATAGATGGACCCCCATGGGGCTACATTTACTGATAATGCAGATTAGAGAGTACAAGGTGGTCTACTTGAAGAATGAACCATTTCTACTGTTTTCAGGCTCTGGATCCACCTGGCACACAGCCTGGACTTGCATGCGCTTTTGGGTACACAGCCTGACTGGCCCGGCTCCCCTGCCGGCCACTTGACTGGCTGTTCATTGGAAGAATGAACCCACTTTACTTGTTGTGGCTCCCCTCACCACTTAGAGTCTGCGACCCCTAGAGGGAGTTTTTTTCTTACTTCTTCTGACTCCCATCTCACAAAGAGAATTCTTTACCCATGCAGTGGCTCCCCACACCACTCAGAGTCTGTGACTCCTAGAGAGATTTTCCCATTTGCGACCCACATCTGGGTACTTCCCTCATCACTGGCCAAGTGCATGAGGTAAGTAGCAATCTCAGCTGAAATCTGTAGAGGTGGACCTGGTTACTAAAGATGGGGGGGTGTTCCCACCTCCAGCTCCCACAGCCCATACCCGGCCATTTCTCTGGACAAACTGAAACTTCGAAATGCAGATTAAATGGTGGATGAACTGTTGCACCCCCTCTACAACATTACTTGAATCCACGCAGCACTTTAGCTTTTGACACTACTCCATTTGTTTGTCCTAGTACTATAGGCCTCCCAAAATAGTAGTTCAAATCCCAGATTTCTTCACATTTCCCAGGCTGAAGAAACACATTTTTGCTCCCTCATATTAGAGTAAACACTCACCCTTTTGTTGCAGGTGCCCCACAGGTGAAGTACAACTTTTTCCACTTTTCAAGCACAAATCGAAACTGTAAAAGGCAGCTTTCTTCCTTTAGCAGAAGTTAGGGAATTGCCCCTGGAATCTACATGGGGATACTTTACTCCCCCACAGAGGGAGGGGGGCACTGAGACCTGGACAGCTGTCTCCACCACTTGAACACTGGACACTCACTCCTTCTCCTCAGAAGGTAAACAAAAGACTCCCTTCCTGCTTGAGGGCAAGCAGGAGACTGACTTTGAAAACTCCCAACATTCTATCTCACTCCCTCTGCTGTAGATTCCAGTGTGGCTTATGCAGCTGTGACAGTTCTATTGGTGATGTCATCTCTCAGTCTCCGCTGAGACTGAGAACAGAGTGAGACAGTGTGAAACCCATTTAACTGGAGTTTCACAAACTGCCTTCCCTGCCTACCGCTAGGTCTTATTGGGATTCTAGTAACCCCTAGTAACAAGGGGTTACATATGGAAGGAGTCTGAGTGGCCAGCAAGGGAGCCAAGCCAGGGAAAACCCAGAAACGGTGTACAAATGTGGGCTGTGTACCCTAAGCAGCATGCAAGTATGGTCTGTGTGGCCGGTGGGTTCAGAGCCTGAGCGCTAAAGTATAGAAGTTATCTTGATTCTTTTAATCTGCATTACCAGAAGTGTAGCCCCGTGGGGGTCCATCTATGCTTTGTTTATTCTGTTTCGATGTGAATAAAAGCCACACTTTAGAATCACATTTCTTGTATTGGACATTACAGTTATTGCTTCCTGTGTTTGGAATTACTTGGGTGCCCCTGTGCAGAGTAGCCAAACCTAGCCTTTGTGCCGAGTGACCAATTTCTCCTCGAACCCATCCCACCTGGTATTGCTGTCAGATTCAAATAGCATACCACCTGGTCATTACAAATGAAAAGTAAAATGTATCGCTTTATTAGAGAGAAAGTATGTCTCTTAGCTCAGAGAGGATTTCTCTGTTTTGAGCTGAGAATCATTCCAAGCATCACAAAGGTGCTGTTTCAGGTGCTCTGAGTAAGCATTCCGCAGAGCAAAAAAAAAATTCTTGCTCATTTTCAAATTGTCAGTACTTTACCACACATTAAGCTACAGAGGTAAAATTTTAACAGCAGACAGGGGAAGGTGTCTGCTTACTAATAAACCATTATTTGTTTATCAAGATTAATGGGATTTAAAATAATCAGTCAAAAAGTAAACAGTGTACACTTGGGACGCTTAGAGGGGCCCCGACCCCATTTAAGAAACATACCATGGGCCGCTTTGGGAGGATTAAATATTGCACATTTTCTTTTTTTTTTCTGTTTGAATAAATCTGCTCCCAAACCTGTGACTTCTACATGTACAGCTGGAGTTGTGATTTGCATTGTGCTTCTTCATTCTAAATATAGCCAGCACAGATTTGTGCAGATGGAAAATCATGGGTGCATGCAGCATTTGACACTTTTGAATAATAGGTCCTTTAATGAAAAAAAAAGTATACTACTATCATGCCTTGCCATCACTACAATAGCATAATTTCATTATTTTTAGTGTTCATGTAGTGCCATAATTTTCACAACACATGCTTCTAAAATCCACTCATTAAATACATGCATATAACAGATTATTATTATTACATGTTCTGCTTTGAAAACTGTGTTGATGATCAAAACATGGACATTTTTTTCCCATTAACTGAGTTATGTAAATTGCACAAAAACACAATCACTAATCTCTGAACCTCAAAAGGCAGTGTACAGATAGATTTGTGGAGGCTTGCTCATATTTTACTTTGCCCATTAACTCTTACCTATAGCAAATTAATTAATTTAACTTTTTTCTTTCATGGGTGCTTTAAAAACAGCCATGACAAAATACACCTACATATCATAATGTTCCTCTGTAGTAACCTCCCCTCCATCAAACTAGTAATATTTCCAGCAAAACCCTTTTACCGCTGCAAATCAGATGGGTGGAGCTAAGACCACAGGGCCAGTGGCCCTCTAATAAATACCTTACCGCTCTACCTGTATTGAAATGGTGACAAGAGAAAAGGTTTGCAAATCACTGTCTTCAACAGACTTTGCGTGACAAGTTGCAGCAAAACTAACAAATTCTGGCCAGAGCCAATACGGCTAGCTGCAGCTGAGGTAGCAACTATGTTTTGATAGCTAACAGACAGATAGGCAGATATAGATTACATAATACCACAGACAAACCATGAAAAACATTTTTTTTTTATTTTATTGAATCTCGGAATTAAGACCTTTGAACCAGGGGATCTTTTACAAAGGCTCCACATTAACAAATGAATTATACAGAGGATGTAAAACAAACACATGTACACTGGATTCAGATAAATAGGCAGAGAGCAATACAACAAGTCTTGACAAATTGTGAAACAAACCTATGTACAACTAAAATGATATTAAGTGCCACAGAGTTAGTGGACAAAGGAGGAAGAAGTGAGTATAGAAGAGCAGGTGTGGTGGCATGCTGAGGATGTAGGGGTTGTGGTATTACCCAGTGTAGTAAAGGAGAGAGGAAAGTCCAGGGGGCTCAGTGGTCACCCAAAATAGCAGCCCACGAGGGTATTGTCAGTGGGGGGCTATAGTTATATGCAGGGGGTGACAAGGGTTAAAAGTGGCAGTCACAGCTGCTAAGATTGACTAAATGTTTTTGTAGACTGTTCTTGAAGGGCCCAATGTTGGGAGTAGATTAGATATGTGTTGGGAAGTCGTTGAACTAGCTGGGTGCTGTATGTATAAATGCTCTTTGTCCTTGGGAGGTCCTGCATAGCTCCTGATATCACAAGCAGGTAATGAGGGCTAAGTTCCAGAATAAGCTTCAGCCATCAGGGACAAAAAAACAGGTTATTCACCTGTAACAGTAGTTCTAGGAGTGGTATATGTTGTTCATCCACACTCTCTGGCATGTCACCTTCCACTTTAAATCTTGCCGGAAGTCTTCAAGCTGACTTCTCCCACCTACCAGGTGGTATATACCTCAGCTCCACACCATGATGGCAGATCTTAGCCCACTGAAAGCCAGGTTTTGTGCACCCACAGCCAGGGAGGTAAGGTGTGTCCATGTGGATGAACAACTATACCACTCCCAGAACTACTGTTACAGGTGAGTGGCCTGTTTTTCTAGGATCATGGCGATGTTGTTCATTCACACTCTTTGGCAGACTCCTAGCAGTTCTCTTGGAGGAAGGAGGCAAGGTGCACACCCCCTACTTAGGAACAGAGATTGGAGAACTGAGGCCCCAAAACCAGCATCACGGCGTGACTCAAGGTCGATGTGGTAGTGGGTGATGAAGGTGTTTGCTGACTTCCAAGTAGCAGCCTGGCAGATTTCCTGGATAGGGATGTCCCTGGAAGCAGCCACTGATGTAGCAATATGGTGGGTAGAATGAGCTCTTATCCCTCTGGGAGACTCCTTGCCCGCCAACTCATAACACAGACCTATGCATGATGTAATCCATCTTGCAATAGTCCACTTTGCTGCAGGTCTGCCAGAAGCAGCTTCAGCATAGGTGATGAACAGCTGGTGAATCTCTGCCTGAATTCACGCCATCCTCTCCTTGTAATAGGAGAGAGCACATCTCAGGTCCAAAGTATGGAGCCTGTACTCAGTGTCCGAGGTGTAGCTGGGGTAGTAAACTGGCAGAGTTAACACCTGGTTAAGATAAAACTCTGACACCACCTTTGGAAGGAATTTTGGGTGGAGGCAAGAACAACCTTGTCCCTGTGGAAGACCTGATAAGGGGAGTCCACCGAAAGCACCTGGTACTCCTCTGTCCTTCTGGCAGATGTGATAGCCACCAGGAAGGCTGTCTTCCATGACAAGTGTGACAAGGCACACTTGTGCATTGGTTCAAATGGCCTGCCCATGAGTTTTGCCAGTACCAGTAGAAGATTTCCACGGAGGTGGAGGTTCACGCACCAGAAGGGATATGTAATCCAGGCCTTTGAAAAAGTTCCCGATCACTGTCTCCTGTACAGATGTTGGCTGACTGGGCCGTGCCCAGTAAGCAAAAATGGCTGCCAGGTGTACCCGAAGGAGTCATGACCGTAGACCCCCTTTAGAGAGAGACCAAAGGTAGTCGAGAATGTTAGCCACTGAATAGGACAAAGGGTCCAGGCCCTTGCCCTGACACCAAATGGAAAACCTTTTCCATTTGAAGGTGTAACATTTCCTGGTTGGTTCCTTTCTGGATGCCTCCACCATGGTGTAGACATCGTCGGAAAGACCCAGCTCCTCAAACTCTAGCCGCTCAGGTACCAGGCTGTGAGATGCAGGGATTGAAGCTCCAGATGAAATACCTTCCCCTGATTCAGAGATATCAGGTCTGGACATGTTGGAAGCAGCTCCGGGGGCCTGCAGCTGAGGTTAAGGAGATCTGGATACCAGAACTAGTGCAGCCAGTCTGGGGCTACCAGGATCACCTTTGCCTTGTCCCTCCTGACCTTGAGGAGCACTTTGTGGATAAAGGGAAATGGAGGGCAGGCATAGAGGATGCCTGGGGTCCACAGCCTTGAGAAGGCATCCCTCTGCAGCAAGCCCTGCCGAGGGGGGTGGGTGGGCATGGAACAGCCTCAGCTTGGTATTGTCCCCGGAGGCAAATGGGTCCACCATCAGTTTTCCCAGTGGGAGAGCAGGCTGTAAGCTACCTCTGGATGGAAAGACCACTTGTGGGATGTCTAACCTAAGCAGCTGAGAGCATCTGTCAGATGGTTTGAGGCTCCTGCCACATGGATGACTAATAGATCTGCCTCCAACTGGCTCACAAGGGTCCAGATGTGGAGCGCCTCCCTGCATAGCAGATGGGAGTGCATGCCACCCTGTTTGTCGAGGTAGGACATGGTCGTGGTGTTGTCTGTCTGGACTTGAACCACTTGACCCTGGAGCTGAGGAGCAAAAGCTGACAGTGCCAGTCTGACTGCTCTGAGTTCCAACAGGTTGATGTGGCATTTGGACTCCTCAAGGGTCCAGAGCCCATGGGCCCTTTTGTCCATCATATGAGCTCCCCAGCCCATGGGAGAGGCATCGGTTGCAAGGACGACCATCGGCTCAGGGTGGACAAATGGGATCCCTCCTGCAGCTGATCTGGGGTGGTCCACCAGTGGACAGCATTCCACATCTTCTGGATTACAGTGACCAGCTGGTCAAAATGACCATGGCACTGAGTCCACTGGGCGGCCAGCTCCCATTGAAGGGGGCGCATGTGCAATCGCACCCAATGGACCACAGAGGTGCACACCACCATGTAACCCAGAAGGCACAGAAAGCCCCAGGCAGGGCACAATTACCCAACCAGAAATGATTGGGCAAAGGAGGAGAGAACCTCCACCCTTTCCTCCAAAGCCGAGCTCTAGTATGACAAGAGTCGAGCTCTGCCCCAATGAAGCCCATCACCTGAGAAGGCATGAATTCTGACTTGGCCTCGTTGATCATGAGGCCAAGTTGAGAGCAGGTCTGGAGGGCCAGGTCCCTGGACCTGTCTACCTCCTGTTGGGTGGAACTGCTAGGAGCCAATCATCAAGGTAAGGATAAATCCTGACCCCCCCATGCTTGAGATGGGCGCCACCACCACTACAATGCTTTTTTTGAAGACCTGAGGTGTGCTGATGACAGGCAGAACAGCATGGCTCGGAACTCATAAGGGTCCCTTCGACCCTGAAATGAAGGAACCGCTGATGGGACGGATGGATTGGGATGTGAAATAATGCATCCTGCAGATCCAGTGAACAGAACCACATGTTTCACTCCAAGGATGGTATGATCTGGGACAGAGTGACCATCCGAAAGGTGCGTGACCTGAGATATTGATTCAGGCCATGCAGATCTAGAATGGGGCACCAGCCCCCTCTGTCCACTTGGGCACCAGGAAGTACTTGGAGACAAATAAATGAAAATTAGTTTGCCAGCACCAGGTAAAACTAACAGAGTGCTTTGTCCAAGCCTGCCAAATAAGGTTGTGTGCTTACTGCCAAGTGAGATTATGTACTAAAGTATGCACCGAAGGGAATCCACACCATGCCACATGCGCTTTCAAATCCAGCATTCTTTATTTTTTTTTCTTTTAGGTACCACAACCTATAATAATATTCAGTGGATTTCTATGTCTCTCAATGGTGAAGAGCAATGGTGGACACTGGTGTAATAGTGGTAAAAGTAGTGAGCAATAATCTATTTCATAATGTGTTTTAAAGTTATAAAATTAAAGTTGAATTTTTAGGTGGACTTTTCCATTTGGTGTACTGTCACTTTAAATGCAATATTATTTATTGAGAATTATCTTTGTAAGTGTCATTCCTATGATTAAGCACCAGGTGGGTGAAACACCTTAGGACACTGTGTATGGAGTAATGGAGGAGGTTGGCAGCCTGCAAGCCTGCAGTTTGTAAGAAGCCTGTGAAGAGTGGGTGCACTTGTACCTCATATGTTGTGTTAAAAAATAAAGAACGCTGGATTTGAAAGCACATGTGGCATGGTGTGGATTCCCTTCGGTGCATACTTTAGCACATAATCTCACTTGGCAGTAAGCATACAACCTTATTTGGCAGGCTTGGACAAAGCACTCTCTTAGTTTTACCTGGTGCTGGCAAACTAATTTTTGTTTATTTACATCTGCTTAACGCTGAGCACAGGACCCTGGTGCAGACCTTAACTTCTGCTCTCATTTTCACTGGAGACAAAGCCTGGGTCTGCTGGAGGATCTGCCACTGGAGCTACAGCCTCCTTGAGGAGGAGCTGAGTTATGTCATCTCAAAGAGCTGACTGAGACTGAGAGCGGATACTCTTTTTCTCCCGAGAGGCTCGGGCTCGGCTTGGAGGGTACTGCTCGAATTCCAGAGGTAGTCCCTGACTGACCACTTTGAGACCCACTTGTCTGAGGTGACAGTGGACCAGGCGGAAAGGAAGTGGCAGAGTCGGCCCCCAATGGGAGGATCCAGAGCTAGTGTGATGGGAGAGGGGTTGGCAGCCCTGCCCCATCACTAAGCAGGCTTGGAGGAGGATCCAGGACCGGAACCTTGACCTTCTTTGCAGGCCAGGGAGGGCCCAGGCTTGGGCTGTGGCACCAAGCTTGAGCCTGTTGCTGATGCTGCTGTCCCCCTTGACAAGAGGACTGCTGAGCCACAGGGGAAGAATGCCTAAAAGGCTTCTTCTTTTTCTTCTGCTGGTTCTTGCCTGAAGAACTGTTGACAGAGGTAGCATCCAAGGTGGCACTGGACTGCTTAATGTGCTGAATGTGACCAGCCAATCCTGGGCCGAACAGGTCGATCCCTAGGGAGGCACATCAGCTAGTTTGTGCTGAGTATCCACCGGGAAGGAGGAGAGCCTCAGCCAAGCCCTGCGACAAGAGGCAACTGCAGTTGCCATCGAACAGGCACAAGAATCCCCAATATCCAGGACTGTCAGAAGCTGCTGTTTGGCAACAGCATGGCCCTGATCCCAGTCCTGCTTGACTGTGGTCTGCATGTCTGTATGGAGATGTGGGAGGAGAAGTGTGCCATGATGACAGCTGAACTCACCTGATGAAGGCCCAAGGAAGAAGCCGCATAGACCTTCCTGGTTGACTGATCCAAAAGCTTGGACTCTTTATCAGGAGGTCGGTCAGTATCAGCAGAACTGCCAGTAGGCCGGAACACAGAGGAGGTCACCAGGCTCTCAGCCAAAGGATGTTCTGTGAACCCTGCAAGGGACCCCATGGGCATTGCATACTTGTGGGCGATGTAGGCAGACAGAGCTGGACAAGAGGCAGGGCACTGCCAGAGTTCTAAGGCTGGGCCAACAATGGCCTCAGCCACAGGAAAGGCCTCCATTGGGGTATCCCGTCTCTTGAGGATGTCCGTGAGAAGGTACGCCACCTTTTTCTGGATTGGCTCCGGGGCATCTCTGTGGACTCAGAGATGAGGTGAAGAATGCCCTGAAAAGACGAGGGGCCTTCCTCTGTCTCTAATACAAAGACTGATTCATCATCCCCGGGATGAGAATGCAGGCCGGTGACATCCGAATCTGAGAAATCCGGATATAACAGTCGACTGTCCAGGTCACCTTTGACCCACCAAGGGCAGTCTGGGGTGACTGTGATCGAGGATCCCAGTGTCCAGTCTATCTTCCTTGGAAGAAGCCCCTCCCACAGACTGCTTGGGTGGTGGTTCCACCACAATCAGTGGAGAGACCGTTTTAGGCCTAGCTGGAGGTTTCGCCAGTTCCACAGGCAGGGGAACTGACCTAATTGGCTCGGAAGGAGCCGGCTTCGGCCTAGGGGGTGAAAGTCAAATAATGGCTGGGGTGGAAGTCGGAGTCGGCTTGTGACTGGTCAAAATCAGCTGCTGCCACATGAGGTCCTCGTAGCTCCGACAGAGTTTCTGCCGGAGTCTCTCCTCATCCGAGAAGGATGAGGTCAACCAATGGCGTTGCCTCTTTTTAGAGCATTTATGGCTCTTCCTCGGCCTTTCGGTCAAGGGGGTCCAAGACCTTGATCAAGATCGGACAGGCTGATTTGGTCGCTCAGGAGACATCGGCGGGACCGGTGATTTCCCAGGGTCAGGGACCACTTCCTTAATGGAAGTCCCAGCAGGCTGGGTCTCCTCATCGGGGAAAGTCAGAATTGGTGTTCGATCGAGAGAATCATCAACCGGAGTTGGTGATAAAGGATCAACCAGATCGATGATGATTTCTACATCGTCAATCGACAGTTTGGTCATCTGACCAGACAGCAAAGCCAAAAAGCTAGAGGCCAAAGAAACAATCTTGACTGAAGTCGAGACCACATGTTCCTGGGACCGAGATCTCTTCCGCTCCCAAGAGTATCTCCATCGGGACTAAGATGATCCCAGATCATTCTCCTGCTTACAGGATCGAGAAGAGTGTGTGCCCACAGGACCCTCTCCCTTGGTCAGAAGAGACTAGTACAACTCTCGGAAGGAACTCAAGAAGGTGGAACCCAGGTTGAGTGGAACGAAGAAGCTCCAAGTAGTTTCTGCAGCCTGAGCTGCTTCTTCTTCGAATACTTGCATGCATTCCAATTGCTGTCCAGATCCTGCAGCCACAGAATCTGCCCACCGAGCCTCCTTGGATTTCTCTGGAGGGTTTCCATTTCTCAGGCCTCCCCAACTTCAGGTGTGCAAGATGGCCGGGGATGCTAGGATGGAAAGTGGGACACAAATCGCATTTCAAGGTGTCATGGTCTACACCGAGACAATAGATGCACGTGGTGTGGGGATCGGTGTGTGACATCTTCTAGCCTCAAAGGGCACCGACTTGTCTTCCATAATTGAAGAAACAAATTTGCGATCACTAATGCGAACAAGACAGATTTTTGGAATAAATTAAGGTTTTTGAGCCAGGGCCTACAAAATGTATGAGCACGAGAGAGACAACCTGTATCTTCCTATGGAAAGGGAGATCTGATGTCATGGGGTGGTGCCGAGGTATTTACCATTTGGGTGGGTGGGAGGAGCCAACTTAAAGCCTTCTGGCCAGATTCACAGTGGAAGGGGACATGCTAAACAGTGTGGATAACAAC
The DNA here is from genome assembly GCA_016271365.2 of Neoceratodus forsteri. Taxonomy (NCBI): domain Eukaryota; kingdom Metazoa; phylum Chordata; order Ceratodontiformes; family Ceratodontidae; genus Neoceratodus; species Neoceratodus forsteri. The sequence goes on from CM028133.1 coordinate 153,653,199, forward strand.
ATATCCACGATCCTAGAACTCCAGTTTTCATTTCTGTTATTATTTTTTTATCCCTCTTACCAATACTGCCCTTCGACACAAACCTCTAGCCCCATCCTTTCTGAGACACTTACCCCATCTCACAATGCAGCTTCTACCTGAGGTGGCTTCTTCAAGGGGTCTTCTGTTCATATCCCCCCCTTGGCAGAAGAAAGAGTGGTGAGTCACGAGGGCAGGACCCGAGAGTTTGGTGCTTCATTCTGCTCACATTGGGGTGTTCCACTTGTTACTCTGTTTCCTGGAAAACTTGATTGGTCATGCTTCTCATGCACCTCGAATGTGTCTGGGCCCTTGTTGGGTGCTGCTGAGTGGGGGGGGTAACCCTTGGGAGATCTTGTTAGCCGTGAGACAGGTGTGATAGTGGATTCTGTTTTGGAGGTTGAGCCAATTGGATAGTGTGTAAAGGTTGCAGGTGTGAGTGTCCAGGGATGCTCCAGTAAGTAATCTACAAGCTTTGTTAAGGGTGATCCCAATCCTTCTGAGGGCGGTGGTGGACACAGTGCCATAAAATACAATGCCATAGTCTATGGTAGACAGTATGGAGCTGGCTACCACAAGCTGAAGGACCTCTTGGGTCATGCAGAGCCAGTGCCTATAGAGGAAGCCGAGCATGATTTTAGCAGTTTTGGAAATGTTTGATATGAGTTCTTGATAGGAAAGTGTGCTGTCCATGGTGATATCCAGGTATTTAAAGCTGGATACCTGTCTGAGCAGAATACCAATGTTGTTGGAGATGAGAAGTTGGGCTATTTTTGATTTGTTATGTGGCCCAGCAAAGATCAAGGATTTGGTCTTACAGTTCATGATTAATTCCTTGTCCATAAACCATGTTTCAATTGTGGTAAAACTATGCTGTAACTTAGTGGTAAGGGGTGTAGGATCAGGCTGACTTGAGTATATCAAGCATCCTCTGCATATAGGAGAAGGTTGCTAGGGCAGGCAAGGGGAGGGTGTTGAGGTAGAGGCTAAATAGGAGGGGGCCAAGGATTGATCCCTGAGGGACACCGGATAGTACAGGGCGGCTACTGGACAGTGAGTGTGAGATTTTTACATTCTGGGTTCTGCCACCTAGATAAATTTTGAACCAGGTGGGCAACATCATTAGAGAGCCCTAGGAAGGGGTAGAGTCAGGAGCAGAAGGGAGTGATTGACCATATCAAAGGCCTTTGCAGAAAGTGTGTTTCTTCCAAGGTTCATGTCTGTAACAAAGGGACAAACCGTGAGTACAGCTATATGTGAATGTTTCAGAGGGCATTGTCTGCTGGTGTATGTACCCAGAAACAAGGCTAGAGTACACCACTCTGGGCCCCAAATATCACCATAACAATGTGCTGAATGAGGGAATTTGAAAGTGTAGAGACTTTAAGCAATCTGAGGGGGCTGAAAGCTCTGTTTGTGTAACCCAGATGGTATGGCAGAGAGCTGGTTGGGGCCAGGGTGGGCAGAACCTCACCTATAACTCTAGTCAGGACTAACTGATTACTGGAAGGGCACAATGTTACCCTGCGGATGTTAAAGCCCATCGTGTCAGGAGGAAAGTGTGTATTTACAGTATGTGGCAACCCCCATGTAATATACACTTAGAGAAAGACAATAAAGAAAGAAAGTCTACAAATCCCTGAACAGAGGGATGGACTGTTCGAGGTCTTGTAAGGAAAAAATCTAGGAAAAGCCCAAGCTGTGTTGTGCTGGAAAAGAAAGTGCTTGCTGATTGTCTGTAATGTACAGTGCCAACCTGGGGGACCATCCCTTTCTGCTTTCCATCTGTGTCAGAATAAAGCCATACTATACAATCCCATTTCTAGTAGTGGACATTCCATCTGTGCTTCCCAGTGTGAACTTGTTTATGGACCCCCTCAGATAGGAGACATAGCATAGCCCTAGCACCTCCCTCCCAGAACTCAGTGTAAATAGAAATACTATTTTGTACTCTACCCCCACTAAGATGCTGAGCCAGATAGTTGCCCCAGTGCCAGGGGTGATGCCTATTTTTATGCCAACTTGTGGTTTGGTGCCTTGTCTGTGTACAAGTTAGGGGGGTCCTGCTTGCAAGATGCCACTCTTGGCCGGAGTAAGGGTTGCAGTATCAATATGTTGGGTACTATGATTTGTTAAAATAGTTTAAAAAAGAAGGTAGTAGCAAGTGTGGACAGTGACCCTGTTAGTCTAGTTCTTGAAGGAAAATGTTTGTGCTCTTTATACGTTTATACAGCTGCCAGTGCTGTCACCTTGCCCCTTAGTGTTCACTGAAATGTATTCAGAGAAAGGTTTTTAAACAATTATAGAACATTTTATCATGGGGCAAGTGTAAATGCATGGCACAGAAAGGAAATGTGTGATATACCTTATTTGTTTCTTGCACTACTGTAAAGGAATGCTGGACTACGTTAGTCCATGATAGGAAAGCAAGGCTAAAACACAGTGGTGTGTGTGTGTGTGTGTGTGTGTGTGTGTGTGTGTGTGTGTGAATTTTAAAACCTAGGAGGAAACATGGCAGTGATTGAGCACAGCACTGTTAACCCTTACAGAACTGGGATGTTATGGAAAGGAATTCTGGACAGACGACTAATACGCAACTCTGGCAAAGTACAGTAAGAGAGATGTTGCAGCTGCATAGGAAACACACTTTTTTTCCATATGTTTTTGAAAAGGGAACTTATCTGGCATAGGAGACTGTGCTGCAAGTCCAACAAGCTCTTTGGAGGGAAAGAATGCTTAGAAGTAATGCTGAGTCCCTTTTTGAAACAAGATGTCTGCAGGGCTCCGCCCACTGCATCCATAAAAAGTATAGGCACCTACCTCTCTGTGCCCAGCAAAGGAGATGTACTTAGTGCCTTTGAGTAGTGCAAAACTCAAAGAACTTTAAGTGCTCACCCTGTGCTTAAAACTTGTTTGAATATACATTAGCAGCTTTAGCGTAGTATGCTAAATTGTGCTTAGAAGAGGCATTTTGTATGATGCAAAGAGCTTGAAATAGGGGTTCCATAGTCTTTAACCCTATTAATGGCAATGGAATAGCGATAAATATCAGACATTTTCCTGTAATTGGATCTATTAAGATTTGAGCAAGTATTCCATGTATTTTTTTGAGTCAAAACCTCAACAAACTATATATTTTTGAATTCCTAACTTATTCTTTTAATTTAGTCATATGTTGATAGTATGGAAACAATGTAATTGTCACATGATCAAATCCAAGATGACCACCACGATACCCTCTGATACTACTCGCTCACTGACCATGACCCCCAGCGAATACTTGGGTGTTACATCTAAATTTCAAAATACAGGTTTAGTGGCAAAATATGTGTTTTATAAAAAAAAATGCAAGTATGACAATAAATTATGCCTTTTGATGGATTGTTGCTTTTTATTTAAATATGTGTGTTGGGCCAATTCAGGCATGTGGAGAACCGCCTATATCACTGTGTTCTGTATGTCACTAAATCCATTAAGTAATGGTAAGAAATAGACAGAAATACTTGTTAGGGTGCTTGAGGAGCAACACAAGACACAGAATGGGCCAATGACTTGATGCCTAGAGTCACATGACCCAAAACCAAATGGCGGCCGCATTCTTGTCATTTACAGCAGCAAAACACACCTTTTGCTTATTTACATGGATAAATACATGTGAAATATTGAATAGGTGTGATGTTCAGCTATTTTTTGTAGATACAGGTGCCTGGATATAATTTCTGATCTGGAATATTACACTGCACCCCCACTTTGTCTCAATTAGGGTACCATACCTCACTACCAGGGCTGTGAGCAGTTCAGGCTTGGGGTGTACCACCTATGGCACTGTGTGCTATAAGTCACTAAATGAATGAAGAAATGGCAGGAAATAGGCAGAAATACTTTCCAGGGTAGTTGAGGAGTAATATAAGCTACCGAATGGGCAAATGACTTGATGCTTCAGGTCACACAACCCAAAACAAGATGGCGGCCAAATTCTTGTCATTTACAGTAACAAAACACACCTTTTGCTTATTTACATGGAAAAATATAAGTGAAATGTTGAATAGGTGTGATGTTTAGCTGTTTTGTATAGATACAGGTGCCTGAATATAATTTATAATCTGGAATATTACACTGCACCCCCAGTTTATATCAAATAGGCTACCCTACCTCACTACCATGGCTGTGACCAATTCTATGGCAGTATGTGCTATATCTCAGTAAATCCATGAAGTAATGGCAGTAAATAGACAGAAATACTTGTCAGGGTTGTCATAGTGTACGACAAGCCATAGAATAGGCAAATGACACTATGCCTTGGGTCACATGACCTAAAACAAGATGCCGGCCACTTTCTAGTAATTTACAGTAACAAAACACATCTTTTGCTTATTTACATGGATAAATATATGTGAAATGTTGAACAGTTGTGATGTTTAGCTGTTTGTTATAGATACAGATGCCAGGAAGAGCAGCATCTGGCATGACAGCAGGTAGGGTGCAGCACCATATCGGTAGGAGCGAACAGAAGGTGGGGGGGGCACACATCATTGTTCTCCTGGGAACAAATGATCTGGATGGAAAGCAGATAGAGGAGGTTCAAGACAGCTTCAGACAAGTGTGGAAGCTATGCAGAGAAGAGGGAAGCACAGTGGCATTCTCATAAGTTCTGCCACTGCCCAGGGCAAATACGGGCAGAAAAAGCAGAATCATGGACTTCAAGAAGTGGCTGAGAGAATGGTGTGAGTCCATGGGGTATGGTTAGGTGGGGGAGTGGGGCAACACATGGGAAAACACAGATCTATATGAAGGGGACAGGCTACAGCTAAGTAAGGAGGGTTTGGGGGTGTTAAAGCAGAGAATGAGGGAATTTATCTCCAAAAAGTATAATTTAAACTTGCTGTGGGGGGGCTGTAGAGGTGGATTGAATCAGGAGAGGACCTCCCCCAATAGAAATAAAGGAGCCATCACTGAGACGTGGGCAACCCAAAACCTGGACTGGGACTTGGCCATCCCAGGATTTAAATTATTCAAGTGGTACAGAGGAAAAGGTAAGAGGCAGGGTGGAGTAGCTGTTCACATAAGGCAATGGATTGGATGCATCAGGGATGAGGGGAAAGAAGGTAGGTCAGAAGTCATTTAGATACAGCTGCATGCTCCAAAGGGGGCTACAGTCCGATTGAGGGTTGTTTATAGGCCCCCAACCCGGAGGTTTGCAGGACGTCCACCTTCTATTCCGATAGGTGGGCCTTCTGGCATCTGATGTGAGTCCTGCTGGTGAAGCCTTTGCAGATCTTGCAGGCAGCACTGTCGTGGTCAGACCCCGGACAGAAGATGCACTTCTTGTGGCCGTCCTTGAATGGAATTTGGCAGCCACAGGCAGAATTCATCTTCTTGGAACCAGGGGAAGAGACTGACGACGGTGAAGACATATGCTGGAAAGGAGAGCAGAAGAAAGGAGAAAAGGCATAAAACAGAAACAGAAGATAAAAACAGAAAATATCCAACAAAATTTACTGGAACTGCAGTAGCATGCACTAAGGCTTTCCTAACGAGAGTGGGTCTGTGGTGGGAAAAGAACCAAGGTGAAGTCAGGGTCCACTATGGGAATCTGGTCTATTGAATCTGGTAACAATTATGTCTGTGATGGGGCAAGCTGCTAAGGCAGAAGACCCTCTTCTGACCACACTAGATGGTCCACTTTTGACCCCAGTACCAAGGTTGTCTGAGATGGGGCAAATTGCTATGGCAGAGGCCCTCTTCTGACCACCGTAGATGGTCCACTCTTGACCCAGGCGCCAAAGATATCTGATCCTATAGAGACTCTCTCCTCTTACCCACCAACTATAATCACTCGCACAACTCCCCTAGCCTGTAGAGAGGAAATAGGAAAAAAAAAAAATGCCCATCACTCTGCATCCTGCACTACTCCCCCTCCTCCTTATAATCCTTGTCGCCCCTTTGGGTACCATAGCCCTGCTATCATGCTGCCCCTTTGCCCCTAATGATCTGCCTACAACCCTCCTCTTCCCCCTGTGTCACCTCCCTTGTTGCTTACCTCACCCTGCATCTGCCCGACCCATCTCCTACATATTGCCACCCCTCTCTTACCCCCACCCCATACATCTCATCGTGCTTGCCTCTCCTGTCTGTTCTACTCTGCCTATCCCCTGCGCTATCTCAGCCCCTCATCACCCCTCTCCTATCGTCGAAAACCATCCCGCTACCGCGCACTTCCAAGAGCAGCCCTCCTCCTCCTGCTCCTGTCAGGCAATGTCCACCCCAATCCCAGGCCTGGCAACACTGGTCCTCCCCCAAAATCTTCTGGGCTATGTATTGCTTCTATGAACATCTGTAGCCTCCTGAAAAAAATGGACTCACTACACAGCTGGGTGATGCTTCATAAACCTGATGTTGTTGCCCTGGTTGAAACCTGGCTGTCCCACTCCACTCCCAACTCTCTTGTCTCCCTCCCCGGCTACATGCTCCACCGTTTGGACCGTGTCGGAAGGAGAGGCGGGGGTTGTGCCTTCTACTTGAAAGATTCTCTCATGGGTCTACCCTCCCCCGCCTGACCTCGACCATGAGGCCCAAGGCCCTCACTCTTAAGCTGTCCCTGGCCCTTCTAGAGGCCCTATATTCCTGACCACAGCCTACATACCCCAGGAACCAATCCCAGGCTCTGGGCCGCTAATTGATTACCTTACCTCCTACCCAACCCCTCGGACCAAATCCTGGTGGGTGATTTGAATATAAACTGGCTTTGCCCCTCGTCCTCCTCCCACATGAGCTTTTGATTCAATTGACCTAACCCAACTGGTCACGCAGCCTACCAGAATCAACCCCAGCAGGGGTACAAGCACCCTCCTGGATGTGGTCCTCACCAACAGGCCAAGCCGCATCCATAACATACAAATTCTCCCTGACTGCCTCAGTGACCACTCCCCTGTTCTCTTCAACTAGGAAACCCCTCGGCCCCCATCCTCGGTCAAAACCACCACTCGGAGGCAACTTAAACCTGGGGGACTCAAAGGTCTTAAGCACTTCCTTGCCCATACAGATTGGTCCCCTCTGACAAGCGCAACTAACGTTGACTTGGCCCTGGCCTTTTTTGTAAACATCTTTAACTCTGCCTGCGACATCTTTGCTCCCATAACTGCTAGGAGGTCCAAAGTGAGACATGCCCCTTGGATCACCCCTGCCCTGCTGTGGCAACTTTAGCAATGAGACAATCTTTGGCACCTTGCTGTTGCTACTGGCCGTCCAGCTGACAGGCAGTCTTATGCTGCTGCCCGCAACCAGTGCACCTGGGCCATCCGCAAAGCGAAGGCAGAATACTACCAAGCCTCTTTTACCTCCTCTTGGGGGAACCCTAGGTGCTTCTGGGACAACATCAAACAACTGAATGGTAACTCCCGCTCCCCCTCTCCTTCGCTTCTCAACATCAATGGTTCTGTCTCCTCTGACCCTGCCCTGATTGCCACTCATCTCAATAACTCCTTTACCGACCTTAGCCCAGTACTCCCTGGTAACTTCTTCAGTCCACCACCTCCTTCTGCACCACTACCCATTCGTCGCCCTTCCTTCCATCTGCGTCGTGTCACCATACAAGAAACCAGGCCATACCTGCTAAAAGCCTTAAAAGGTAACACCGTCGGTAATGACTCACTTGATCCCTGCCTATTACGTCAGGTCCTGGATCAGGTCCTCTCACCTATCACATGCATTTTAACAAATCACTATGTCTCAGACAATTCCCTGCTGCATGGAAGATTGTCACAGTTACCCCTGTCCACAAAGGTGGTGACAGGACTCTTCGAGGTAACTACCGACCCATCTCTATCCTCTCCCCATCTCTAAGGCTTTGGAGAAAATTGTGCATCCCAAGTCTCTGACTACCTTTGTAAGTACAATGTCCTCTGCCCTGAACAACACGGGTTCAGAGCAGGTCATAAATACCATTACAGCTCTCCTGGAATTTTCCAACTTCCTCCATGCCTCCTTGGACTCTGGTGCCCCTGGCTGGTGCTATATTCATTGATTTGTGAAAGCCTTTGATACCGTTTCGCATCCTCTCCTACTCTCCACCCTCAACCTAATAGGCTTTTCCTCTGGACCTATTTCCTGGTGTACCAGCTATCTCTCCGCCCACTCCCAATGTGTGAAAGTCAACGGTACTCTCTCTGAAACCTGCCCCATTCGCTCTGGAGTGCCGCAGGGCTCAATTCTTGGACCCTTACTATTCTCCCTCTTCCTCAACTCCCTACCCAGCATTTGTGCAGGTAGATTCTTCTCTATGCAGATGATGCTGTTCTCATTGCCTCTACAATAACCCCATGCTGCTACAGAACTGCCTCCAACTAGCGTTTGACTCTGCTGCGACCTGGTTCTCTGAGCACTGGCTTGTTGTCAACCTAAAGAAAACAAAGACGATGCTCTTCTCCCACCCCCAAAACAAGTACAGCAAGTTCCCACTAACCATTCACTCTACACCCAGTATCTCCATTGACCCTGTTCAGTCCTATAAATATCTTGGAATAACCTTTGACCCTGCACTTTCATTCCATAGACATATATCTACCCTAAATTCTGCTGCCAACTCACGGCTAGGCATTCTCTACCGGCACAAGAAATGCCTCCCTCCTAATGCCCTCCGCTTGGCTGTCACCTCCTCTGTTATATCTCTCATTGACTACGGCATTCCAGTCTATGGGTCAGCAGATCAGAGTGCCCTCAACAAGGTTCGCCTTACACTCAACAAGGCCTGCAGACTTATTACCGGTGCCCCCAGACTCACTCACACTTGTGAGCTGTACTCCCTGGCCACCCTACTCAACCTGGACGAGTGACTTTTGTATCAGACCTGCCAGCTCACCTTTAAAACCCTGCATGGCCTAGCCCCCATAGGCGTAGCCAACGCAATTCGCCAAACTGCACCGACCCTTAACACTCGCAGCTCATCAAGAGCAACCCTAGTCATTCCACATGCCAGGACCTCTCTAGGGCAGAGGGCGTTCCCCTACCGTGCACCCCACTGGTATAACTCCCTCCCTGCCGGTGTCTCAAACTCACCAACCTTAGCTTGCCTTAAGTCCAGGCTCAGAAACTTCCTGCTTACCTCACTCAAATGCAACTGCCGCTAACCTACAATAAAAAAAAAAAAAAAAAAATACTGACAATGCTCACTGAGCAGCTCCAACCTCCCACCCCCTTCCCTCCCTTCTATTCCTCCTCCCCTGTCACTCTCTCCTGCTACCTCAGCCTGCACCCCCTAATGCCAAGTTTGTACCCTATGCTATTCTGTTCATAGGATATGAGTTCTACTGTAACAAAATTGTAATTGAATTTGTATCTGTGTCTTTGTCATTACTGTGTCCCTTGTACCATTGTTCCTTATGTCTTCTTTGTGACGAGGTACCTTTGTAAATGAGCCTCTGGCTCAAAGGTTTCAAAACTGATGTTTAAATAAATAAATAAATAAATAAATATCTGTCAACTCACTCCCAGGACTGAGTAGTAGTCACCTGCCCACCCTTCCTGGATCTGGTAAAACATTCACCAGCCCCCCCGACCCAGGTACAACTATCACCAGTCCTCCATTCCTAGCCCGAGTACAGCAGTCATCAGTTCCCCCCCTCGGCTCAGTAACAAACATCATCAGCCCTTCCATTCTAGGCCCAAGTACAGCTATTTATTACCCTCCTTTCCTCCCCGGCCTAAGTGCAGCAGTCACCAGCAACTCACCCACAGCCCAGGTAGAACAGTCACCAGCCCTTCCTCTCTGGCCTGAGTACAGAAGTCACCTGCCTTCCATCCTCAGTCCAGGTACAACAGTCATGTAAGTCCCCTTCCATTTTAACTGGCCCAGGCCAGCCTTGCGCTCTCTCTCACACTTGCTGCTGCCTCTTCTGCTCCTGCTGTACTGGCCAAACACTGAACAGCTCTTACCATTCAAAAAGGGCTGAGGAGTCCGTCTCAGAATCCTCATGAACCCATCCCTGCCTGCACTCCCTCACGACCGGGCCCATGAGAGCAGGTGTCCTGCGCAAGGTAACTGGGGTGGGGGGGCTGCTGGCAGGGAAAATGAACAGAGAAAAAAAATTCTTTATTTCTAAAACAGAGTCCTGTTGGGGCTTCAAGTTTGGTGGGTGGGGATACCTGGCTAGGGCTCTCCCTGCACCCTGGGGCACCTTCCTCTCACCCCAGCCCCAAAGCACCTGGCTGCCCCTATCTGGAGGGCACCAGGACTCTGGAGGCACTACATAGTCACTAGCTCTCCTTCCCCGGCCTGGGTACAGCACTCACCTGACTTCCCTCTCTGGCTACAGCAGTCACCAGCCTTCCGCCCCAGACCAGGTTCAACAGTCACCAGCCCCCCCCAGTCAGAGTACAACCATAATCAGTCTCCCCTTCCTTGCCCAGGTACAACAGTTAACAGTACTCCCTTCCTGTTAATTTGTTGAATTTTTACTTTTGTGTGGGTGTCACATTTGCATAACCTGATTGGAGTGTTTATCAGTGAAGGTAACAACTGTCTTCTTGGACCTTAGGAGTTGGTCCAGTCCAGTGTAGGAAGGTGGGTAGATATTGCATCCAAGGAGAAGATACCTCACACAATATCTGGCCCACTTATTTTCTCTGGCAGGAGCTTCATCATTTCTTATTTGATCTGGGCTAACCCCCTGCCACAGAGAAAGAATGAAACCTACACCCTCATCCAGGTGGTCCCTGTACAGTCACTAGGTAGTGATATGAACCCAGACATGGTGATGTGGGGGGTCAGACAAATGTATTGGAAATGTTAAGCTGTGCTGTTTGGCAGACTGTTGGAATCTTACAGAAAGATTTGATTATGTCAGTGTTTTCTTTTTTGTTTCATTTGTATGCATAATCAAACTTGGATCATATAACTAACTGTGCATAAAAATGCTGCACCACTCATGATTATTTATTACGTAGGAGTTGGTTGTATATGCATCTTTTGATAAATTGAAATCAGTAAGTCTGTTAGCTTTATCTGAGAACACAAAAGTATAACACTGATTTAAAAAGTTCCTAGCAGAAATGTGTTCAGCTCAACAGTACACATGAAGAGTAACACCTCAGATCAAATGACGAGAAAGACGTTAAAAAAAGTTCACACTGGCAGTTAGAAGCATATGCCAGCTAGCCTCATATTGGATACAATGTTTATTGTTACATGGCAATAATCAGGAGGCTGGAATGGGCACCGGCAATGGCTGAAACGGCATCACTTGGTCCAACTTGGAGCGAGTATTAATCCACGATAGATGCCGTGTTCAAAATAGTAGTACCAAAGTGAGCCAGACCCCTAGCTCAGCAGCACTGGGCACAGGTGGGGAGCGAGTGTAACAGGCGCAAGACTGGTACAGTGACAGGCAGACCAGCTAGACGCTGACAGAAACGGGGAGGGGGGGACAAGAACCAGCGGCTCACAGAGCAGAGAGATGGCACAGTGCGAGATGCACGAGTCAGCGAGAGGCAAGGGAAAGTGACCGAGGGTCCTTGTAAATTTGGGTATGATTGCACACCGTGGCGTGTGAGCAGTGCACCGGAGACCTCCAGCGCCGGGTATGAGTCAAATACCCACACAGATCGGCAGATTTTCTGGACTGTGATGTGAGCCGCACTATGTTGTTTACTTACACCTACTGATTATGTTGACCACATCAGTATGTAAATGCTGGTTTGTATGAAGATTTGAAAGTGCAGTAAAACTCTTTCTTCACAGCTCCGACTCCCTATGTTATGCTGTTCAACGCACAGTAGGCAGGCCCCTGGTGACTCTATTGTCGCGTGGCCCATGTAACAAGCGCATTAAGCCACTCCAGCAGTGGCAACTTATGCAACTGATGCATGGTTGGGCGGTTGTTCACCCTCGGCCTCAGGCCACAACCCTCCCAACCATGCATCAATCCAGCATTAGATGCCACCTTTGTCGTGGCCTAATGCTTACGCATAACATTCTTAGCCTGGAATTTTGGAGAGCAGGGTTACCATAGCAATTAAAGAAAAGATTACAAACCATATGCAAAAATGGAATACTGAGCCCACACAAACAGCGTCTAAGTTCAAGCTTCTTTGTAAAACACAAATCTTTTTCTGGCCTGAAAAGACACACTAGGCTGAGGCTTGGTTTCCAATATTTGGTTAGGAACTAAATGTGAGTGGCCAAAAGCTCACACATGTTGAAATGCTAGTTATACAATAAATGCTATTGCACTCGTGTACCAATACTTTTTTTTATTGTGTGTGTGCTCCTGCTGTCTTGATGGCCCTCTTCTGGATGGGCCCTCCCCAGCTTAGTCACCTGTCATCTCTGGAATTAACCTCTAGATACCACCAGGGTTGGAGGGACGAGAACGTTTCCCAAAGCAGGATCAAGCATGGCCTTCTCAGACAGTGGTGCCAAGCCTGTGAAGGGCCATGCATCATCCTACCTAACAAGTTGTTTTCTTACAGTTTTCTCTCCTGGGGCATCTGAGTAAAATGGTGCATTTGCTGGTGTGCCGGTTCTTGGCTGGGAGGCAGGCTTACTGCAAATGATCCACACAGAAACATATAATTTGTTGGCAGAAAAAGAATGCAGAATCTGCACTTCTTTTCTATGCTTATTTGGTGCCTGGTCTCAGCCCCTCCACCCCCACACACATACCAGTTCTCCTTTATACCTATCTCATGCATGCTTTTAGCCAGCCAGTATTTTTATTTCAATCACACATGCCGGAAGATTGTTCCATACATCCACCACCCTCTCAGTGAAGAAAATGCTTCCTCATGTAACTCCTAGGGGGTGCTATCCCAAGGGCTACTACCCCTGCCTGCTTGGCTAGTTGCAGGTTAAGGGGTCTGGGTACTGAAATGGGTGCCTCCACCTGGAGGACAGGGTTGTTAGTAGCAAGGCTAACCTGGGTACAGCCATCTGGGACACAAACTCCCCCTCTTTCCCCTCTAGTGGCCAAGACAATATGCAACAAACACTTTCACAGTAGCCCCTTTTTGGCATACAAATCCCCACACTGTTTGCACTTACCACCAGGGCTGGTTCCACCAGTTTGACCCTGGAGACCCCCTGTAAAACAAGATTAGGCACAGTAAGTAAGTAAGAACTGTACAGTGCTTTTGGTACAAACTGGAACCACAGTCAGATTAAATGCAAAAAGAGATTTGATTTATTCAAAGGAATTAAACAATGGAGGGGCATAATCAGGTGGATTGATTCTAAAACTGATCTAGTCAGGCAATTATGCATGCACTTTTAGTCCCTTCACAGTCACACCCTCTGGGTACCCGGTTGGAAGTAAGGTGGGCTAGTCTGGAACGTTGCCCGTGGTAGGCCAGCATTGCAGCCGGTCGGGGCCCTGTGATGAAAAGAAAAGCCATGCACAACCACACACAAATTGTAATCCGAAACCAGGAGGCTCAGTTCACGAAAGGGGAAAAAAAACAGCAATGCAATTAGATGACAACACTTGTGATTTAGCTGATGTTGCAGGGAGCTACCCTGATTGTTACTCACACTACCCACACGAGGCACAGTAAATGGAGACTGCAGGTTGACAACTGGTATGCCAGGAGAAGCAGGGCCCACACGATTCACTGAGGTGTTGTTCCTGTTTGAGATGTTGAGCAGGGGTCTGATCCCCGGGTGAGTCTCTTGTCAATGGTATTCTCTGCACCCGAAGTAGGTGGCTGGGCCAGTGTGGCAAGGCCCAGGCCAGGTAGCACAGTTTGGATATCAGTCCTTGAAGGCTGGATGCAGCTTCCAGCAAGCGTGGCACAATTAAATAGTGGGGAAATAAATTGTGACCCACTAACCGCATACTGCCCATTTATAGTAAAGCAATCACCATACCACAAAGTGGATAGCAGTCCGGCAGCAATATCAATGTCTCTGAGCAAAACTGGGAATTCTGTGGTGAATGAATGTCCTGACAGTTCGATCGCACACAGTAAATCTTCGGTCTTCTTCAAGTTCAAGTGTGGTCACAATTCAGTGGCTTTGTCACACTCAGTTTTGGATATAATCTGGTTTCTTCAAATGCTCCATCTCGAGGGACAGCAGACAAACAGGCCAAACTCAGCCTTTTCATCAATCTCCTGCGCGAACTACACAGGAGCCCTGCTTGAATCACTCGAGCCGTTCTCCCTCCAGACTGACTTCTGCTGCAGGCAGCACCAGGACTTCCTTATGTAACCCCCCTGTTACCTGAGGTTACTAGAATCCCAGTAAGTCCTAGTGGTAGGCAGGGAAGGCAGCTTGTGGAACTCCAGTTAAATGGATTTCACACTGTCTCACTCTGTTCTCAGTCTCAGCTGAGACTGAGGGATGGCATCATTGTAGAACTGTCGCAGCTGCATAAGCCACACTGGAATGTTGCAGTTGGAGGTTAGAATAGAACGTTGGGGAATTTGAAGCCAGTCTGTGTGCAGTCTTAGAGAGAGACTGTAGTGCAGCAGAGTGTGTGCAGGCTCTCAGAGCTTTAAGCTCTGTTTAAGAGCTACTTTTGGTAAGGTGTGTGTTTTCACCTGAAGAGGAACACAGGAACTGGTGAATGAAGTGGTGGAAACTGCTTTCAATGGTTCAATAGCCCCATCCCTGACAGGATGGGGGAAGGTGTTTGCCTGTTTTCCAGGGGCAAACCCCCTAGGTCTGACTAAGGGAAAGGAGCCACCTGTCTGACTTGTGCTGAGGCACCAGAAGCTCTGAGAGGAAGATTCCTTGGGGAGGAAACACCTGTGGGGCACCTCAACCAGAGGGTGAGTTCGCTCTGAAAAAGGGCCAAGTGTTTTCACCTGAAACAGAAGGAAACTAAAGGGACTGTTACTGTGGGGTCAAGAAAAGTCAGCCACGTACAGTTGGACGATGTTGGGATTGGACTGCTTAACTCAGTGGGGGGTCTAGAGTAATGGACAATGCCACTTATAAGTATGTGTATGAGGTGTTTCAGTCCAGAGAAGTAGCCTGGTATGAACTGTGGGAGCGAGAGGTGGGAGACCCCCCCCATCAGTGGTAACCAAATTCACCTCTACAGATTTGGTCTGAGACACCTTTTGCTTTCTCTCAGGTACTTGGCCAGTGCCTGAGGAAAGTACCCTGACATGGGATTGAAAGGAAGATTCTCTGATGGTGCCGAGGTGCTCTTAGGTGATTTAGGGAGTCAGCAGAAAATGTTTCCATGAGGTATGGAAGGTGTCCAAGTGGCTGGCAAGGGAGCCGAGCCAGGGAAAACCCAGAACAGTGTACAAGTTCTGGCTGTGTAACTCAAAGCAGCATACAAGTTTGGGCTGTCTGCCCATGTGTGGTAGAGCCTGAGGGCTAAAGTGATGAGGGTATGTTCTGGTCTCTTTTAATCTGCATTACCAGGAGTGTAGCTCTGTGGGGGCCCATCTATGCTTTGTTTATTCTGGTGGATGTAAATAAAAAACACACTTGAGAATCCCACTTCTGGTATTGGACATTACAGTTATTGCTTCCTGTGTTCGGAGCTGCTTAGGTGCCCCTGTGCAGAGTAGCCAAACCTAGCCTTTGTGCCGAGTGACCTATTCCTCCCCGAACACAGCCCAGCTGGTTTTGCTGTCAGATACAAATGGCATACCAGCCTGGGGTTACACTTAGAAATCCAAAAGGTTCAGTTGTCTGATCCATCTGTCTGTCACAGTTAGAGCTCCTCCCGGTTCATTTAGGCGACAAAGTACAAAAACTACAATTCCTACAGAAATTCACTCCCACAAGACCCCTGCTGACAGACACCATTTTAGGTCCCCAAAGGTAATGATTGGTCCCAATAGGCAGTACAGAACCAAGATCGTAGTGCAATACTGAAATTGTCCCAGAATTCTAAAAGAACTAAGGGTAGAACTAGTGACACCACTGACTACCCTCTTTAACAAATCATGGGAGGATGGGGTGGTACCCGAGGACTGCAGGAGGGCAGATGTAATTCCCCTTCACAAAAGTGGGAGCAAGGCAGAAGCAGGAAACTACAGACCTGTTAGTTTATCCTCAGTGGTAGGGAAAATGATGGAATCACTTCTGAAGGAAAGAATTGTTGAGTATCTAGAGGCCAGAGGCACAGGGCCCAAGGCAGCATGGATTCTGGCCGGAAGGTCATGCCAGACAAATCTGATAGATTTCTTTGACTGGGTGACCAAAGTAGTTGATCAGGGAGGGCTGTGGACATGGCCTACCTAGACTTTAGCAAGGTATTTGACACAGTCCCACACAAAGATTAATATACAAGTTAGCCAGCCTGGGGTGGGTCCCAAGATGACAGCCTGGGTAAAGAATTGGCTGGAGAATAGGACACAGAGAGTAATAGTAAATGGAGTCCACTCTGAAAAAAAGGGGTTAGTAGTTGGGTACGTGCAGGGTTCAGTATTAGGACGGTCCTCTTCAATGTCTTTATATGCGATTTGGGAGGGACTGGAAGGAAAAGTATGTCTCTTTGCAGATGACACAAAGATCTGCAACAGAGTTGATGCACAAGGTGGAGTGGAAAGGATGAGAAGGACTTGGCAAGGTTAGAGGAATGGTCAAATGTATGGCAGCTTAGATTCAATGCTAAGAAGTGCAAGGTAATGCACCTGGGAAACAAAAACCCAGGGGAAGAGTACACAATGGGGGGTGAGATACTAACAACAACAAAAATGGAAAGGGACCTGGGGGTAGTCATATCAGATGACCTAAAGGTGGGAAAGCAATGTGAGAGGGCAGCAAGGAGGGCTGGGGGGATACTTGGATGCATAGGAAGAGGCATCACCAGTAGAAAACAGGAAGTTATTATTCCTCTGTATAGACAGCTAGTGAGACCCCATCTGGAGTACTGTGTGCAGTTCTGGAGACCCAATCTCCGCAAAGACATAGACAGGATGGAAGCTGTCCAGAGGAGGGCAACTAAAATGGTGCAGGGTCTGCACCGGAAGACATATGAAGAGAGACTTAAGGAGCTTAATATGTATAGCCTCGAGGAAAGGAGGGAGAGGGGAGACATGATAGAAACTTTCAAGTACCTCAAGGGAATCAACAAAGTCCAAGAGGGTAGCATCTTTCAAAAAAAGAGGTGTGCAAGAACAAGGGGGCACAATTTGAAGATAGAAGGGGCGGCTCAGAGGTAATTTAAGGAAGTATTTTTTCACAGAGAGGGTTGTGGATGTATGGAACGGCCTTCCAGAGGAGGTTGTGGAGTCAAAAACAGTGGTGGAATTCAAGCATGCATGGGACAGTCATAAGGCAATTCTAGGGGGTGGGGGTAGGAAGAAGTAGGCTGCTGGTTAACTAGGACCTGCAGCTTATCCATCAGGTAGGGAAATGGGCAGACTGGGTGGGCCAAGCGGTCCTTATCTGCTGTCAAATTCTATGTTTCTATGTTATGTTTGTCCAGGCTGCAAAGGAAGGCGGGTTAGACCAATTGCAATATTATTATTTTTTTTTTTTGCCAATAACTATATTTTATTAAAAAAGGCAATACAGCCAATGTGCACACAAATAGTAAAGGTTTTACAAACTTCATCAGAACAAAGGTGCACTATAACAAATATAAAATAACCAAACCAAATAAAAAAAAATAACCCACCAAACATACCAAACTCCCCCCGCCCCCCTTCCCTCCCCGCAGCTATCCGTAAAAATAGTAATATTCAAATATTGGGTGGTAAAAAGATAGGAACTTTGACCTAGAGCAGAGTCAAGACATAAAGCTAGGGAGAAAAGATATGGGTTTCAAACACAAGAGAAGAAGGAAGCCTCGGTCACAACGGGGATATTGGCACCTGTACAAAACCGAAAAAGCTACACAGGCAGAAAAAAGGAGAAGAAGGAGAGAGAAGAGAAAAACAGGGAAAAAGGTAAGAACAAAGAAAAAATAACAAAAAGTTAGGAATACTCATTTTTTAGTACCCGTACTTATCTCTTAAACATTGACTGAGGCCCTTCCAATATCTATCAAATTTATGCAGAGTATTGACAGAAGAATATACTGTCCTCTCAGCATACAAAGCATTCAGGAACTCTTCCCACCACTCTTTGAAGGAGGGAGTCCACTCCTCACACCAGTGGCGCAAAATCACCAGTTTAGTGACCAGAGCCACTAGTGCCATCCGGACCCTTTGGATGTTGTATGGAATGAGACCATACATCCCAAAAACACAGATCTCAGGTCTAAAAGGAAGAAAAGGTCATAAAAGGTCTTATCCCCACTTGACCATCTCCACAGTTCAGTACTTTTGGGCAGGACCACAACTTGTGGTATGTGGTCTAAAGAGCCATTACAATTCCACAGGCGGAGAACATTGGTTATTCTAGCGGTGTAGTTTAGCCGAGACAGATAAATGTTGTGTAATAATTTAAACTGGATTTCTCTTAATCTATCCTGCTTTGTAAGTGCATAAATATCAGTCCAAACTTTCTCCCAAACACTCTCAAGCCAATCCAGGGACATATTAACTTTCCAATAAAAAGGAACTGGAGATTAGTTAAAATCCGACTTTGTAGTAATAAATTGGTAAACTTTAGAAACCAATTTGCCTGACAAGCAGGTATCAGACAGTTTCTTCCATAGGTCCCCGACCTGGTCTGATCTAAAACCTTTACAAAAAGAGGACTGGATACAACTCCTGATTTGAGCCAACCAGAGCGTAGACTGGGGTCTAACCCCAAACTTTACTGCTAATGATGAAAGTGGAAGCATGGAATTGCCCTCATAGAAGTCAGAAATCCGAATCTTATAGGGGGGTATTGGGTAAAATCTATCAACAGAATGGTTGCCAATTAAAAAATTTGGATTCTTGAGTAGGGGCTGAGAAAAATCATACCGCGGACTAATTTTTAGACCTGCGTAGAATTGATAAATAGCCCTAATATCCCACCCTTAGGGAGTATTCCTAATCTTCCTGGGTACTTTAATCCAAGGGATATATAGAAGGGATTCTAGGTCTAACTTTAAATCGTTGACAATGGCCCAGTCTAATTTAAGACCCATAGAGGGAGTATCAATTTTATCCGTCCACTGAACAGCCCTAGCCGCGTGGATTGCAAAGTAATATTTAAAGAAATCAGGTAACTGTTGGCATAAATTTAGCTGCCAACAGAGTTTGAGTAGGTCTCGTGGAGGTTTATTTTTCCAAATAAAATCTGAACAGATCTACATAAATTCTTAAAAAAGATTTGGGAGGTAAATGTTTAAATTAAGAAGAGGGTAAAGAATTCTTGGAAAATCACCATTTTAATTGTATTGATTCTCATAAAAGGACAAAAAAGTTTTGACCATCTCTCCAAATCTTCTTTAATGGATTTAAGAACAGGTTTAAGTTTAGATGAACTAACTCTTCCAAGTTTTTGGAGATTTGGATGCCCAGATATACTAGGGATTTGGATTGCCACTGGAGACCTAAGGATGAACATCAACCCTTTACGAGAAGGGTAGATAGAGGATAAAGTGTTGTTTTAGCTAAATTTAACCTAAAGCCTGAGAAATCACTAAAGGCCTCAATAAGACTTAAGGCTCTAGGAAGGGATAGGGTTGTATCCCGAATATGTAGCAATAAATCGTCAGCAAACGCCGACAGTTTGTATTCATGTCCACCAAGCTTAATACCATGAATCTCCTGATTGTCCTTGATAGCTCTAATTAAGGGTTCTAAATACAAATTAAATAAATAGGGTGACAAAGGACAACCCTGTCGAGTTCCCCTCAGCAACGGAAAGGCTGCAGAAATTAAATTATTGCACTGAATTCTAGCAGTTGGGCACGAGTAGAGAATCTTGATTAGTTGTATAAATTGTTGGGGAATACCAAATTTAGCTAAGGTTTCAAACATAAAAGTCCACTCCACCCAGTCGAAAGCCTTTTCCGAGTCTAAGGAAATCAAGGAAGCTTCCATACTTGGGTCCACTGATGCAGAAATTAAATAAAACAATTTTCTAAAATGGTCAGCCGTGGTACGACCCTCTACAAAGCCAGCCTGTTCCGGACTAATCAATTCTCGCCAAACGCTCTTTAGTCTAGAGGCCAATATTTTAGCGAAAATTTTAACGTCCAAGTTCAGCAGGGAAATGGGCCTATAATTCCCTACTAAATCTGTGGATTTCCCCGGCTTGGGTAATAAGGTTATTCTGGCTTTGAAAAGTGATTTGTCTATAACTCCATGCAAAAACCAGAAAGTAAAAAGTTGATTCAACAACGGAGCTACCTCAGTTTTAAATAACTTGTAAAAAAAGGGTGTAAACCCATCCGGGCCCGGTGCTTTGTTTACCCTAAGAGAATCAATGGCCGACACTATCTCCTCATTTGATATAGGGGATATTAAACTTAGTCTGGAATCCTGTGACAGGTAAGGAAATGATATATCAGCCAAAAACGTTCGCATTTTAGTAAGCACCTGTGAGGAAAGCGGCTGGCTTGAATAGAGGTATTTGTAGAAGGCCACAAAAATCTGCAGAACACCTTCAGGGTCGGTAACCAATTCAATTGAAACAGGGTTCTTTAAGGCCGGCACCCATTTACTTTCAGATTTTTGTTTTAGCTGCCAGGCCAGCAATTTCCCAGCTTTGCTGCCCTGACCAATATATAGTGCTTTAGATTTGATTGATAAATTAACCACTTTCGCCCTCAGGGCCCCCGCATACCATGCTTTCAGTGTGATCAGCTCATGTTCCTGGTCTTCTGTTCTCAAATTCTCTCGAATGTTCTCTAACTCTTTAATCCTGTTAAAACAGTTAGACATCTTCCGGTTATGTTTCACCTTTCTTACAGAAGGTACTCTAATTAATTCCCCTCTCCATACCGTTTTGAGTGCGGACCATGATTGATCAGTGGCAGAAATTGAACCCCAATTGAACTTAATCGACTCTTTCAAAAAAGTTAGAAATCTACTTAGCGTTTGGGCATCCTTAAATATATTGTTGTTTAGGGACCATGAATAGGATCTCTTAGGGATGAAAAGACGAGCCCAGACAATTTTAACTAAAGAATGGTCAGATATTACTCTTGGAAGAAACAGTGCTTCCGATATTTCTGAAATATATCGCTGGCTCACCAAGAAATAATCTATCCTAGAATAGGTTTTGTGAACCGATGAAAAAAAGGTGTAGTCCCGAGTTGTGGGATTGAACAGTCTCCAGGGATCTACTAGTCCTAAAAAAGATGTAAATTCAACCAAAGCCTGCTGGGCTGGAGAAAATTGTAATTTCCTACATACTGATCTATCTAGTCTATCAGACTGAACTAGGTTCCAGTCACCTCCTAATATAAGTGGCATCTCCTTAAAGGGAGATAGGATCACTGCCAGGTGGGCAAAAAAGGAAGGTGATTCTGCGTTGGGACCATAAATTGACCCCAACACTAGACGCGTCTCTCCAAGATTACCAGTAACAATGATATATCTACCATTCGGGTCTGCAATTATATCCGAGTGTGTAAAAGGAACTCCCCGGGCTATCAAAATTGCCACACCCCGGCTAGATGAAGAATAACCAGCCCCAAACACTTGGCCTACCCATTTTTTCCTGAAATGAGAGAGATGGTCAGAAAGAACGTGGGTTTCCTGCAAGAATGCAATTGCTGGATGGTAACGGGCTAAATGATTCAAGATTACATGCTTTTTGCAGTTATCTTTCCCCCCTTTAATGTTCCAGGAAAAAAGATTCAGGCTAGAAGCCATTTATCCCACCTTGCCACAGAAACAGTTTACGGATAGCTGCTCCCCTTTTAAACAATCCCATAATAAATCTAACTAAACTAATCCTAGCCCCTTCCCCACCACCCGAAATTATCCCCACAGATAAACATCCAAAACCACCCCCAGGCCGAAGCCAACTCCTCCTCCACTGGTTCATAGCGGCCATAGAGGCAAGGGCTCCCTCTCCACCACTAAGTTCCCAATACTTCTGGAAAAGAAAAAAATATCGCGAACCTGCCAAATCAAAAATCACCATATAAAAACAAATAAATGCCACGACCAATGTGGCGAAATTCCATTGTCATTTGCTCGCCTTCCTGGAGCTAAATATTAACAAGGAGGCATTACTTATTGCCATAGAAATAAATAAAGAACCCCGCAATTAGCTACCTCTTTCACCTTCAAGCACCCTCCAAAAGGGAAAAGGAAAAAGAAAAAAAAATGGGGTATAAACTAAGTAAGAAGGAGCCCTCATGTTCAATAAAAGCGCTCCCATATTGCTCTAGCTTCTTTAACTAAATGATATCTGAAACGTAGCTTGAGCTGGGAGCAGTATACTATAGGAGGATGGGCCCATATTGAAATATGTTCCAAGTAAAGGGGTAGAGAAAGGGTATGCCCTAACCTGGCAAAACCCATATTACTTGAAGCAATCCCTGTTCATAATATTCAGTTAACCACTGTATATAAGGAAGACATACCATATAAACCCTCCGCCTCCACCACATAAACAATTCAACAATTCATAGCCCAATCCTAGAAACAGTAACATTTCCATACATTCCTTTTAGTTAAGGCAAAACAAAAAAAAAATAAAATATAGACTTTCAGCTCCCTCTGCTGGATATGACGGAAAAGGAAGAACAACCTCTGGACTGAAAAACAGCGTTAACTGGTAACATCCAAACGTGAAAAGCAAAATGCCCGAATTATCAGTGGTCCAAATCATAAGTAAGCCGCGAAACCAACAGATTGTGGCCAAGTCTATAAACACTGAGGCAGAGTAATTATAACTTCTGAGGCTGTCCGATTAAATTCTCTCATTGGGCCACAAAGCCCTTGTAGGTCAGTACAGTCCACGTCTTTGTTTAACCTTTAGGGAACAGATCAGGCATCGACCCCTGTAAAAAAATTAAAGCATCTTCTGCCGATTCGTAGTGTTTTGTCCCTTCCTTGGTAGTGAGCTCCAGTTTTGCTGGGTACAACATGCTGTGGCGAATCCCCGCTGCCCACAACTTCGATGTGATGGGTCGAAAAGAGGCCCTAGCTTGCCTCATCTTCCATGTCAGGTCGGGTACTAAACGAAGCTTCCTGCCATCCCAGTGAAATGAAGATAACTTTCTTATTTCTCTCAGGATGTGCTCCCTATCCAAATAGTTCAAGAGCTTAAAATAATTGGTCTAGGAGGCTCTGTTGATGGGGCTTAGCTCTTAGGCACGATGCCCCCTCTCAATTACATACTCTGGCCCATTTGGTGAGGGCCCTGCTGATTTCCTTAACAGTTTTTCAAGAAGAGAAGCATATTAGAACCTTCCTCTCCCTCTGGCAATCCCAATAAAACCAAATTATTTCGCCGGCTTCTCCCTTCAAGATCGTCCAGCCGGTCCTCCAGTCTCGTTACCATCTTTTTGCACTCACTAATAGTAGGTCTTGATTTCTCCAACACACGCTTATTCGAGGATATTCTAGCCTCTGTGTCCTTCACCCGATGGGCCAGCTGGGTTAGGGCAGGTTTGAACTCCGCTATCTCATCGACCAACTTGAATAGTACTTCCTTGATGACTGAAAGATCACTGTATATTTTGCTAGGTGTTATTTCGTCATCAGCGCTCGGCGGGGATGAGCTACTGCGCGGCCATTTCGCTTCCAATTCTTGCTCATTCGATTGCATCGCAAGTCGCCGACCGGTTCCCCAGATCACTTCAGGGATTATTCCGATTCTTGTTCGGCCAGCAAAAATTTCAAACAGGACAGCAGGAACCTCAGAATTGTGGCAGATTCTCCGGTTAGGATCGGGAGCCCAAGACAGCAGCAGCTACTCCTCCATTAGCGTCACGTGATCCCCCCTTGCAATATTATTATTATCAAAACAGATAAACTGTAAACAGTCACAGTTCCTACCAGGGCTACCTCTGCACAAATAGCAATGGCAGAATGGAGCGATAACACTGTAGCCCAAGTGGGACTCTAGCCTGACACTACTCGGCCCCTACCTAAATTAATTTTATACCATAAAATAGGCAACTCTTAAAGAGACAAGCATGGAGGTTAACAGGGCACTCACATGCAAACACTTTTAAATCGCTAGGACACAGAACACCAGCTTGGTAAAGGGCATTTAAGCAAGCTAAAGGAAGAATTTTTGGAACCCCCATTTGTAGGGGGGTTATACCCATTTCCCTCATAAACATTCCCCTCCAGTGTCATTACATGCCATGAAGTACCTGTACTCCTTCTTTTCTTAAAAATGCTCCCTTCATGTACCTTATACACCCCATGAGGCATTTAAAGTTCTCCATAATAACACCCCTCCCTCCTCTTTTCCAGGGAGTATGTGCACACAATTCATTAAAATTGGGGCCCCGGAGGTGAACTGCCAGCTTTTCCACACTGAAGATGCTCTCTCCCTGTACCTTGTTTATACCTGTATGGTATTTGAATCTTTCAATCATATTCCCCTCTTTCCGTCCTTCCTCTAGGAAGTACATATTTGGCTACCTAAGGCGTTCTTCATAGGGCTTCTGGTGCAGTCCCTTCACCATTTTGGTTGCCCTCCTCTGTACCATTTTCACCCTGTCAAAGTCCTTTCTGAGTTGGGATCTCCAGAACTGTACACAGAACTCGAGGTGGGGGTCTCACCACCAGTGGTCTAAATATGGGTATTGTCACCTCCCTCTTTCCACTGGTATTTCCCATACCTATGTATCCAAGCATCCCGCTAGACTTTCCCACTGCCTTGTCACACTGTTTAGCTGTCTTTAGGTGATCAGAATTGATTATCACCAGGTCAGTTTCTTATTTTGTGACTGCTACTACTTTGCCTCCCTATTTGGAACGTTGCATCGGGTTTCTGAGCCCCAAGTGCATCATTTTGCACTTTATTGCTTTGAAACCCAGCTGCCAAGCTCGTGACCCTTCTTTCAGCTCTTTTACATGATCCAACGTTCTTTACAACCCCCTGCATGTGTTAACCCTGTTGTAGATTTTTGTGTTGTCTGCGGACAGGCATACCTTCCCTTCCAGCCCTTCTGCAATACAGGTAATTAGGGCATTGAAGAGGACTGAGCCTAGTACTGACCCTTTGGGCACCTCACTGGCCACTTTACTTTCTCCCGAATGGACACCATTTACCATCACCCTCTGATTCCTATTGCCTAGCAAGATCCCTACTAATCTTATTATTTTAAGGCCTACTGCTAGGATTCTCAACTTGCTCACCAGCCTTCAGTGTGGAATGGCATTGAAGGTCTTTCTAAAATCCAGGTGGGCCACATCAAGTGCTCCCCTTATCCACTTACTTGGTTAGTTAATCAAATTTGGGTCATGTTTGTCTGGCGCCCCAGTGAAACCACATTTCCTTGGATCATTGCCTTGGCAAGCCCCTGTGTCAGCTTTCTTGATGAGCCCACATATTGGGTTTGATAACAGCAGCACCACTCCTAGCACCTATCATGGGTAAAGGTAGCAGTATCACATTCCCCCCTCGGGTATGATGGCAGCAGCACTACAGCATCCACCCCAGTGATGTATTAGCAGCAACACTGTAATCCACACATTTTGGGTTTGATGTCAGCAGTACCACTCTCCCCACCTCTCAGGGGTGCAGGTAGTAGCTTCACAATTCCCCCCTTGTGTGTGATGGCAGCAGCACTACAGCATCTGCCCTCTAGTGTATTAGCAGTGGCACTGTAATCCCCACATATTGGGCTTGATGGCAGCAGCACCACTTCCCTCACCTCTTGGATTGAAGGTAGGAGAGTTAGAGTTACAACCCCCTCCAGGTGTGATGGCAGCAACACTACTTCACCTTCCTGTCTAATGTATTGGCACATGCATTGCAATCCCTAGCTCCTCTCATGGGTGAATGTAGCATCATCACAGCTCCCCTCCCACCCCCATTGGATGTGATGACAGCAGCACTACAGTATCTGTCCTCTGGTGTACTGTCAGCAGCACTGCAATCCTCACATATTGGGTTCCATGACAGCAACACCACTTCCCCCACCTCTTAGGCTGAAGGTAGCAGCTTTACAGCCCCTTCCCCCGATGTGATGGCAGTAGCACTACAGCACCTCCCCCTCTGGTGTATTGGCACATGCATTGCAATCCCCAGCGCCTCTAATAGATGAAGGTAGCATCATCACCGCCCCCCATCGGGTGTGATGCCAGCAGCACTATAGCACCTTTCCTTCACCAGAGGGGAAGGTGCCAGCAGCACTATAGCACCTTTCCCTCTGGTGTATTGGCACTTGCATTGCAATCCCCAGCAGCTCTCATGGATAAAGGTAGCATCATCACAGCCCCCCTGCCCCCTTTGGGTGTGATGCCAGCAACACTATAGCACCTTCCCCTCTAATGTATTGGCAGCAGCACTACAATCCCCACATATTGGGTTTGATGGCAGCAGCACCACTCCCAGCACTTACCATGGGTGAATGTAGCAGCATCACAACTCCCTCGGGTGTGATGGCAGCAGCACTACAGCACCTTACCCTCTGGTGTATTGGCAGTGGCACTTCAATCCCCATTTATTGGGTTATATTTGAGCATCATCACTTCCAACACATCTCAGGCGTGAACCATACCCCATGCATGCTGTCAGAACACCTGACCTCATACGTCATGCATGCTATCACACCACTGAATATCATACCATCATGCACTCTGACACACAAACTAACACCATACTCCCATGCACTCTGTCACATCACTCTACACAATACGTGGTGCCACACCACCCAACACCATACCACCATGCACTCCGGCACACAAACCAAAATCATACCCCCATATACTATGACATTCATAGTGACACTACACAGTAATGTACGTCAATGCACCTAGTTACTCCATACCACATGCATACTGGTACACCACCCAACAACATACTGCCATGCAATCTGACACACCTCACAGCCCCACAGCCCATGCAGTGTGACCAAGCATCCAAACCTATACCACCATGCACGCTGTCACACAGACCAACATCATACTGCCATGCAAGCTTACATACCTCTCCACCCCATTCTGCTATGCACTGTGTCACAACACCTGACACCATACCCTATGACTGCTGGCACACAACCCACCACTATACCCCATTCACGCTGTCACACCAGCTGACACCATACACCTATGCACTCTGACACACAGAAAAACACCATATTGCATGCACGCACGCTGTTGCACCAACCAACACCATAAACACGCATCCTCTGACACACATCATGACCCCATAACCACATGCAATCTGACACACTCCTGCCACCATGCATGCTGTCAGAGCAATGAGCATCATTCCATCAAGTGTGTGCTGTGCATGTTTTTCTTTCATCACAAGACCCCAACCAGCTGCGACGCCAGCCTACCCCAGGCAACGTTCCTGGCTTGCCCACCTTACTCCCACCTGGGTACATGCATGATGTGCATGCATGACTGTCTGATCAGTCTAGCCCTTAAGCCAATCAACCTGATTATGCCCCTTCCTTGTTCAAGCCCCTATAATAAATCAGATCTAATCCTGTTTGCATTTATCCTGACTGTGGTTCCAGTTTGTACCAAAAGCACTGTACTGTTGTTTGCTGTGCCTAACCTTGTTTTACAAGGGGTCTCCAGGGTCAAATTGGTGGAACCAGCCCTGATGCTAAGTGCAAACTGTGTGGGTAACTGCATGGTGAATAAGGGTCATTGCAAAACTGATTACTGTATATTGTTCAGGCCACTAGAAGGGAAAGTGGGGGTAACAGTGTCCCGGAGGGTTGTACCCAGGTAAGCTTGACCACTAACATCTCCGACCTCTGGGAGGAGGCACCCATTTCAGTACCCAGGCCCCTTAACCTGCAACTAGCCAAGCAGGCATGAGTAGTAGCCCTTCGGGTTGTGCCACCTAGGAGTTACATTTGTATGATTTTAGTGTACATGTTTATCCTGCTACTGCTGTTACTTTCTTACTACTGTTTCACTCCCTGTTGTACCCCTTGAAGGCTTCAGTGCCCCCCCGCCACACGGCTGCACCTGCAAACCAGCCTCGACTTACTGTGCCTATCATAGAGTCATAGAAGCATAGAAACTTGATGGCAGAAAAGGACCCTTCCAGCCCATCACATCTTCCCATCCCTCCTGTTTCATATATGCCCCTCCCCACCTGCCCCTGCCCTCCACCACAATACTCAACCCCACATGCCTGTCCCATGCCCTCTTAAATTCCACCACTGTTTTAGCTTCCACCACTACGTCTGGCAGTCTGTTCCAAGGCACCACCACCCTCTCTGTGAAGAAGCACCCCTTCACATTGTCCCTGAATCTATTTCCTTGCAATCTGAGGCTGTGTCCTCCAGTTCTGGCTCCCTCCTTCCTCTTTAGCAGATCCCTTCTCCTACTGTATTTAGTCACTTTACATATCTAAGGTATTACCAATGTCACCCTTTCCTCCTTGTTTCCAGCGTGTACAGATTCAGCTCCTTATACCTCTGCTTGTTTGTCTTCCCCTGCATACCCTGCACCATTTTTGTTGCCCTGCTCTGAACCCTCTCCAATGCATCTACATTTTTGTGGAGATGTGGTCTCCAGAACTGAGCCCTGTACTCTAATTGCAGCCTCACCATGGCTTTGTAAAGTTGCATTATTACCTCCTTCCTTCTGCTAGTAATGTCCCTGCCTATGCATGCTAACATTCCATTGGTCCTTCCCTCCGCCCTGCTATCTTGGAACCCTACCTAAAGGTTTCAGGGGACTATGATCCCCAGATCCCTTTCTTGTTCTGATTTTTTTGATTTCCTCTCCACCCAGCGTGTACCCTGCATGAATGTTTTTTACTTCCTGGGTACATCACAGCGCATTTCTTGGCATTAAATTTCAGCTAGCACTTCCCACTCCTTGAACATCTAAAGGTCCTTCTTCATGTCCTCCACCCATCCTGGGTGTCCACCCTATTGCAGATTTTTGTATTATCAGCAAATAGGCACACCCTCCCTCTTTAACCTTCTGCAATATAACTGATGTAGATGTTGAAGAAAAGCGGACCCAAAACTGATCCCTGTGGCACCCCACTCCTTGCCATCTTGGAGTTCACCCCATTTAGTAACACCTCTGGTTTTCCTGCTAGCCTGCCCCACCCAGGTTGCTATTTTCCTCCCAACCCCATGCGTTCCATCTTGCTCACCAACCTCCTGTGGGGGATGGTGACAAAGGCCTTTCTGAAGTCCAGATAGGCCATGTCCACTGCCCCCTCCTGGTCGATTACTTGAGTCACCCAATCAAAGAACTCAGTTAGGTTGGTCTTGCATGATTTCCCCTTGATGAAGCCATCCTGTCTACTATCCTGCACACCACACTCCTCCCAGGTAATCCACCATCCTCTCCTTGATTAATGCCTCCATTACCTTCCCCACCACAGACATGAGACTGACTAGGCAGTAGTTCTCCTTCAGCTCCCTGCTACCTCCCTTGTGCAAGGGCACCACACCCACCTTCCTCCAGTCCTCTGGCACCCTCCCTGTATCCAGAGACAGGTTGAAGAGCCTTGTGATTGGTGGGGTGAGCTTTTGTCTCAATTCCTTGATCACTCTGGGGTGCAACCTGTCAGACCTCATCGCCTTGTCCACCCTTACTCTATCTAGCCCTGCCCTGACCCTATCCACAGTGAACGGGATCTGATCCACTCATTTGTTCTCCCTCCTCTTAGACTTTAGCCTTCCTCTTCCTCTATGAATACTGAGATAAAGTACTTATTTAATGCATCTGCTTTTACATAGTCCTGCTCCAGGCTTATCCTTCCCCCTCTCGGTCTAGCAATACCCTGTTCAGCCCTTCTTCTGTCCCTCATGTATCTGAAAAATTTTGTATCCCCCTCTTAGCGTGTTTAGCTACTTTCTCCTCATTGGCTGCTTTTTCCCTTCTGATCTCCCTCCCTGCCAAACTCCTCTTCTTCCTGTACTCCTCCCTATCTTCTTCTCAGAGTGTCCTCTTAAATTTTCTGAATGGCCTCTTCCTTTCCTTGACTGCCCCGGCCACCTCCCTAGTGAACCAGAGTGTTCTCCTCCCCCTCTTGCTCTTTCTGACCTTTTTTATGCACATTTTCACTGCTTCCTGATCCTCTCCCCGATAGCTTTCCAAAATTCCTCCACTGTTTCTATATTCACTTTACCTTCCATTTTTTCTCTGTCTTACTCATCTTACCAAAGTTCGTGTGTCTGAAGTGCATGACTGATGTACTGGTTTTGCTTGTCTCTCTCCCTTCCCTGACTCTGAACCATACTGTGCTGTGGTCGCTGGTGCCCAAGACTTCTCCCACCTGCACCTCCTCCACACTCTCTCCGTTAGTCATGGTTACATCTAACAAGTTGCTTCCCATCATTGGCTCCCTGTCCAGCTGTTGAAGGAATACTCCCTGCAGCTCGTCTAACACGTCGCTGCTCCTTGTCAATGCTGCATCTGGGATTTCACAGTTAACGTCTAGGAGGTTTGGGTCACCCACCAGTAGCAGTTCTCCTTTCTGTGCCAGCCTCATGATTGCCTGAGTTAGCCATTTATTATCCTCCTCCCCTTGTGCAGGAGGCCTGTATACCACCCCCAGCCACAGGGATTCATCCCTCTTCCTAACTAGTGTTACCACAGCAGCTCAGTCTCCCCTTACTCCTCCTCCTGCCCTTCAGTTACACTAATGATTTCTCTGATATATAAGGCAACCCCCCCACCACCCGCCCTGTCCCTTCTGAGCAGTCTGTATCCTGGAATGGTTGTTTCCCAGGTGTGATGCTCTGTTCACCAAGTTTTACTCATTGCAACTAGATCTAGTCCTTTGTCCCTCATGATGGCCTCCAGGTTCACACTCTTATTTCTCAAACTTCTGGTGTTTGCTGCTATTTCCTTCCTCCAGCCTCCCTCATTGTTTCCCCTTCACCCGTCTCCTCCTTACCCAAAAATGTAGTGCTATCCTGGGGGGTTTGAAGCACCCCAGACTTTCTTCCTTGTGGAGCAGATTCCCCCCAACCTAGTTTAAATTGTAAGTATCCGCTATCAATTCTTCTAGTTTGCTTATTAGTACTGCAACCCCTTATATATTAAGGTGCGGTCTGTCTGGTGCAAACAAGCACTTGTCCCCCCCACATAGAGCCCCAGTCCCCTACTAACCCTTACCCCATTTTCTCACCCACCCCACCAGCCACTCATTGAACTCCCTTATCTTCATCTGCCAATCAGTGCTTGCCCTTGGTAATAGTAGTACCTCTGGAAAAAGTCACTAATTTGATCCCCTACAGTATCTAGCAAGAGCTCTGAATCTTGCTTGTACCTCCATCAGCCGATTTCTCACCAGGTCATTCGTTCCCAGGTAGAACAACAGGTGCGTTTTCTCATCCTGTTGCTTCCTCCTTGAGGGGATATAGTGAATGACCTTAGCTGTCATCATGCCAGGCAGACAATCCACCCACAATGTGTTTTTGTCTCCCCTGCCCCCATCCAATTAATTTTATTATATAGTTCCCCAACCAGTAGAACCCTGATCTCCATCTCCTTCTGGTTACATCTCCCTTCTATCCTATCCCAACCCTCTGTATCCTATTTACTACCTTATTTTCAATACCCCCTTTGTCCATGTCACCTCCCAAAGTACTGTCTTCACTCTGCACCCCTTCCCCCAGCTTTGTGACCCTCACAGGAGCTTTCTGCGAGGCTTCCTGCCTCCGCCTCTCTATCTGTGAACTTTTCTCCTCAGTGTCTTTCTGCCCCTGCCTGTGCCCTGACTGATTTTTCCTGGGGCCTCACCCTTCTCTGCCCCACCCAGCTTTTGCACCTCTGGACCTAGCACAGCCCCACCTCCTTTTGAGCTTGCCTGTTGTTCTAACCTGATTGGGCATCCTGCTTTTCCAATTTTTCTGAGCCTTCATTTCTGCCTGTCTCCTATTTCCCCAGTGTGCTCTATCAACTCCATTTTCCTTCTCTTCCCTCACATTTTGTGCCCCTAGTGGGGCAAATCTATTTTTTTGTTCTAGGCCCACTGCCTGTATATCTCTCTGGTGGATGGTCCTCCCATTGCTCTCTTCTCCTTTGTCCTCTGTGCAGGCTTTGGACTCTTTTACTTTATCACCTGCTATCCACCCTGGTTACTCTTGTTCCCTTTTCTGCCACTATCTGGGATTCCTGTATCCCCTCTGGAGCCTTCTCCTACATCCCCTCCTTACTTTCGTGCTTCTCTATTTTCCTCCTTCCCCCATCCCATGTTTTCCTTCCTGTGCCCATGTTTGCTTCTTGTCCCCCTGCAGCCCACCTTTTAACTGCACTCAGCCCCCCTAGCTGCAATAACTCCTTCTGTGGGACCCCTCCTGTCCTCTCTGCTACTCCTCTCCCTTTCCCATCTTAGTGTCCACCTCAGCAATCCCACCTCCTCCCTTAGCTGAGCAATTTGCCTACATACCATGCATCCCCCCCCATTTTCCAGGCTACTGTATATCCAGTACTATGGATGACCGACAACCAGTACACCCTACCAGCCTGCCAAAAATGACTCCAGCCCTTGTAGCCTGGGGGGGGACCCTGCTCTGGAGCCACCCTCACCCTGCTCCATTGGCTCATCTAATGTGGTTGTCCCCCACCCCCCCCATTTTCCCCCTCTGGCCTATGGCAAGCTTTTGCATTTAGGCCCAAGGGTAACATGTGCCACATTTCTAGAAATGTTCTTGGCATGACAGATACATAATAGCCTGACTATAGAAGGATTTAAAAAAGTTCTGAAGACCTTTTTATTTAAGCAAGCATTTTTAGAAGTGTAAACTGTGTTTTAAGTTGCTGTGGATTTTAAATTTGTATGTGAAATTTTGTAAAGGCACCCTGAGCTTTGGGAAGGGTGCCCTATAGACTGTAAATACATTTTTACTTACTTACTTACATTACTGATCACATGCTTAATTACACCATAACCATTGTTTTGTACTTCTTCTAAATTCCTTACTTGTATGATTTTACAGAACAAGTTTACATTCCTACTTCTATCACTTTGTTATTATGGTTTCACTCCCTGTTGTACCCCTTGAAGGATTGCTTGACACCCCCCACCCCACCCACCAACGGATGCATCTGTAAACCAGTCCAGGCTTACTGTGCCTATACTGGTGACCACATTTTTAATAAATAAAATTCATGTACAGTTTGCATTTAAACCCCATTCAAACCATTTTTGCAGTGGAGGCGCTTTTTGGTACTAAATCTTAAAACTTTCCAAGTTCTAGGGACTTCTGTTTCTAGGTCCAGTTCTGTTGGTCCCAGAGTTCTGGGCAGAAAGATCCTAGGGAAAAGAGGCTTGCACTTTAAAATCAGTAAAAGCCCTGGGGCAGGATTCACAAAAAAGCACAAACTGCAGTACAAGGGTTTGTGCTGAGCCTTTCAGTTGTGCATGGTCCAAAAGCTGCAATCAGGCAACAGTCAAGCACAAATGGGGGAAAAATGATTTACGTATACTGTACCACCACAATCAAATGCAGGTTATATGCAAATAGCCATGAAGGCACTTACTGTAACTGCCTGGACATGTCATCCTCACTTGTTTTTTCAGCCTTTCAAAACACTAACCCTAAAGAAAAGGATCATAATGAAGAACAAATACAGCTTGATATCCTCAATAAAGCATTCATGTTTACATGAAAAGAAGCACAATGGGTAGCCTAGTCTTCACTCCTTCCTTCACCTCTCATTTACACACTAGTCAGCATCAAGAAATGCAAACAGGAAGCAAGGGAGGGGGGTAGCAAATACAACAGCTTTGCTAAATAATACAAAAACAAGCATTTCTCAATGCCGAATGTTGTCGCACTGGCATTGGCTGTGATGGAGCTAGAGGTGCATAATAAGAATGGCAGTGAAGTACTGAAGTGGTGCCAACCCCATCCCCTCCCTATAGAGAGTGACAGGCAGTGAGGTGTGCCTTTGGTTCATCAGGTATAATGCTCATGCCACTGTACCTCACCCTACACTGTGGGAAACTGACAAGTGTCATGGTGTGCTTTGGGGTCTTTGGGCATTATACTTACCCCATTCCATAAGGAAACACGCTGACATGGGTGCAGTATAGGAGTGTGGGGTGAAGTTTGTGGCCGAACAGTGCAAGACACACCACGATGCCTGTCAGTGGCTGCAGGGTGGGCGTGAGGGGTGGAATGGCGTGAGTATTACTTTCCGATGATCCCAAGTCACAGCCCTAATGCCTGTCAGTCCATACAGGGTGGGATGCTGCAGTTGGAAACGCTAACACCATAGACGTGTAGTGGTAGTTTCACTCTATATGTTCAACATGGGCTGCTTGTCAGGCCACCTCATGAAAAGTGTCACAATCACTTTGTTAGCTGAAAGGTGGTTTTGCACAGCGGCTGTGGCATTTGGTGACAGAGCGATGAAAACACAGTTTTGGACAGGTTGTGGAGAATGACAACTGCATTGTTCATAAGGAGGCATAAACAATGGCAACAGTGAAAATCTGGAGTGGCAATATTAAATATTGGTGAATCAATGAACATGCATACAAACTGCACAGCAGATGTCTGCAGCCCAATTATTTGTGGGAGTTTTTTTAGGCACATTTTCAATTTAGGTATTTTGAGACCTCCCCTCATGAACAGTGGCACTGTAATTTTGTTAATGTGTCCCAAAAGGTGATTTCCCACAGCGAGCACACCATTGTGCACCACAGTTGTGGAAACGCATTGTGGGCAGGCTTTGGAAAATATCAGCTGTACTGTTGATAAGGAAGTGTGCACAAATGCCAGTGGTGAAAATGTTTAATGAAAATATTGCAAATGTACGAAGTTATAAGGCTGCGTGGAAACTGCACAATGTACACTTGCAGCACAGTCATTGTCTGGACTTTTGGCACCAAATTTTCAACATAGGCATTTTAGGACCTCTGCTCATGAACAGTGTCATCGTCAGTTCCTTAAACTGCCACAAAATCTGATTTCGCACAGCGACCATGTGATTCTGCTCCGGACATGCAAAAACCCATTTCAGTTAGGATAAGTAAAATGACAGCTGTACTGTTCATAAGGAGGTGTGGAAAAATGCCAATTTTGAACATGTGGAGTGAAAATATTACAAATGCACAAAGTCACAAGTGTGCATGCAAACTGCGCAACACGTGCTCATAAAACAGTAAATTGTATGGACTGTCGGCCCCAAATTTTCAACATAGGCATTTTAGGACCTCTGCTAATGAACAGTGCCACTGTCATTTCCATAATGTGTCTTGAACATGGACGTTCCACAGCTACCGCGCTATTCTGCACCAAAACTGCGAAAACACATTTTGGTCAGGATATGAAAAATGACAGTTGTACTTTTCATAGGGAGGTGCAGAACAATGGCAATGATGAACATCTGGAGTGAAAATATTATAAGTTTGCGAACTTACGAGCCTGCTTGCAAACTGCACAGTGCACACATGTAACAGTCATTTTATGGGGTATTGTCACCAAATGTTCAATACAGGCATTTTCAGACCTCTGCTCATGAACAGTGTCACTGTCATTTTTGTAATGTGTCCCGAACAGTGATTTTGCACAGTGACCGCGCTGTTCTGCACTGGAAGTGCAAAAACACATTTTGGTCAGGATGTGAAAAATGACAGCTGTACGGTTCACAAGAAGGTGTGGTAAAATGCCAATGTTGAGAATCTGGCATGAAAATATTGTGAATTCACTAACTTACGAGCGTGCGTAGCAACTGCACAATGCACGCTTGTAAAACAGTCATTTTTGGGATTTTTCCCACCAAATTTGAAACATAGGGTTTTTTGACAGCCCCCATCAAGAACAGTGGCACTGTCATTTCATTACTCGGCCCCAAAAGGTGATTCCACGCAGTGACTGTGAAATCATCTTTCAGGACTGAATAACGCCATGACAGTGCAAGAATTCATGAGGAAGGGTCCCAAAGAAAAACCCATGTTGAAAATTTGGGGTCAAAAGTCCCAAAAATGTCTGGGATATGCTGTAAAGTTGAAAAAATTCTATTTATTCCATTATACAGCTTACCTGCATTTCCTCAGTTCACGGTCAGCTTTGAAGAATGCAGACATGTTCCCGGTCCACCGAAGATCGTTGCACCAGACTCTGGAGGTAAGTATGGGGTGGAGGGGGGTGTGGGGAGGCAGGGTTCACAGTGGGTTGGTGTGGGTGGTGGGTAGGGAGACTATGAGGGACCGGTTTTATGTTACAGGGGAAAAAAGTAACATTGTGGGACAGTTTTTTTTTTTCAGGGGAGTTGGCACTCTGGGGTGGGCTCCCAGTGTGCCACCTAACTGTTTAGGGGTTGCTGCAGCCGACGGGGGACTGGGCATCCTTGTCGGCACTCAACAAAAAGAGGGGATAATTTATGCCGGCGGGGATTGGGCACCCGCGTTGGCACACAGAAAGCTGGGGAGGCAAGAGGCAGGGGATTGGGCACCCCTCAGCATATAAGAAATGGGGGGGACTGCTTTATGCAACAGGAGTGGGTTAACCTGTCTGCAAATTTTTGTGGTGAGAGTAAGCCAGCAGGGGGATTGGGCACCCCCGAAATCAGCAGCTGGGCATCCGCCCACCATGCTGACAATGTGGCGAGCAAGTAGGAAAGGTCCGCTGCGTCTGACAAGCTTTGATTGGATTGCAGCAGACCTTTCCTTAGATGAGCTGGCCACATTAGTGTGTATGGTGTGGCACCGGCATGCAGGCTGATTGGGGAATGAGGGATGCACCTACTGATGATTGCCCTGCATTCGCCCAACAGCGACCGTGCCTCCAAATCCCCACTGCCGCAAGATGTTGGCTGCATAAGCGCACCAACATAATAAATAGATAACATAAACAAAATAAAACTCAGTCCCCTCTTTTTGCCATTCAGAACAAAAAATCAGATCAATTTCTTGCTAGAAGATGATGATCATTAGCAAAACAAAAGTGGCAAACCATGCCTAGACACTGAATTTCAAGCTCCTTTATTAAGAATGAATAACCAAAACAGCAAATAAATCAATAAATAATGGGGAAATGAAAAATGATATATCAATCATGACAAGAACCTTGCTTTTGAAGTTCTAATACAGTCACACACAAAAACACCACATTAGTTTTAGTGAACTTGCTTTCAAAAAGTTCCTCATTGCCAAGTACTGTAAATCCTTTGGTCCACTTATCAACAGCACAGTAAAAAGTGTGTGCTACCACACAGGTGTTGGGCTGATCTAAAGTTGTTATTTCAACTGCGAAAGAGGCTGAGCGGCTTCTGGTGCTGAGCAGATTTTAAATTGTAAATTTGTATCAAAAGTCAAGTGAGAAAGTGGCAGAGCTTTAGGTCCCACAGGCTAGAAAGAACTGCAGTGTTTAGCAGAGAGAAAGCTGAGGCATGAAGTGATTCATCAATTGGAAAGCAAAATGGTATGTTTTGTTTTATATCATATTAAACAAGCAATTGCCAATGCCAAATGTTGCTTGCTTGTTTAGGTATTTGGAAGTGACAGTTCCATGCCTTCCTCCCAAGACATGCACTGTGTCTTTCCATTCAGTATTCACAGAAGAGTGGGAGAGGCAAGGGCCACAGCAGTACAGCAGTTGCCAAGGGGGTGAAGAGGTGGACTATAGTCCATTCAAAGGCAAAAGAGTCCTGCAGGAGCTCACTAAATTGAAGATGGACAAAGTGATGGAACCAGATGGCATACACCCAAGGATATTAAGAGAACTGCGAAGGGAGATAGCAGTACCTCTGGCAGCCATGTTCACTGAGTCATTCAACATGAGTAAATTGGAGGATGGCACATGTGGTCCCTCTACACAAGTCCAGCAGCAGGGAGGAGGTGGGGAACAATAGGCCGTTCAGCCTCATCTCAGTAGTGGGGAAGATCATGGAGGCATGGCTTAAAGAAAGGATAGTCGGGCATCTAGAAGCCATCGGAGCCCACGATCATAGACAATATGGATTCACAGTGGGGACATCATGTCAGACAAATCTGGTTGATTTCTTTGACTGGGTGACAAAGGAAGTGAATCAGGGTGGGGCAGTAGACAACACTTACCTTGATTTCAGCAAAGCCTTTGACACCATCCCACATAGGAGCTGATAAACTAGCTGGGTAGACTGGGCATGGGGGAAAGGGTGGTAAACTGGGTTAGAAACTGGCTAACAGACAGGAAGCAGAGAGTGGTGGTAAATGGGGTGCAGTTTAGGGAGAGGGGGTGACCAGTGGGATGCTGCAGGGATCGGTCGTGGGGCCAGTCCTGTCCAAAGTCTTCATTAGTAACATTGCAGAACGGCTGAAGGGAATTTTTTTCACCACATTTTCAACATAGCCATTTTAAGACCTCTGCTCATGAACAGTGTCACTGTAATTTTCTTACTCTGTCCCAAACATTGATTGTGCACACCGAGTGCACCATTGTGTGCTGCATGCACGGAAACACATTTTGGGTGACATGTGAAAAATGACAGCTTTACTGCTCATAAGGAGGTGTAGTAAAAGCGCAATGTTGAAAATCTGGAGTGCAAATATTAAAAATTCACGAAATTACGAGCGTGTGTAGAAACTGCTCAATGCACGCTCATAAAACAGTTATTTTTAGGAATATTTTCACCAAATTTTCAACATAGCCATTTTAAGACCTCTGATCATGAACAGTGTCACTGTGACTTTCTTAATCTGTCCCAAACATTGATTTTGCACAACGACTGAGCCATTGTGTGCTACATGCATGGAAACACATTTTGGGTGAGATGTGAGAAATGACAGTTATACTGCTCATAAGGAGGTGTGGTAAAATGGCAGTCTTGAAAATCTGGAGTGAACATATTGAAAAAATCACAAAGGATTCTGAGCATCGTGGAACAATTAGTGATATAGTAGAACAGTCATTCTTGAGAATTTTTCACCAAATTTTCAACATAGGGTTTTGGGGGGGCCTACCTCATGAATTATGACACTGTCAATTTTGTAAATCAGTCCTGAAAAGTAGCTTCACGCAGTGACCACAAAATCACCTTTCGGGGCCTAATAACACCATGACAGTGACAGAATTCATGAGGTGGGGTCCAAAAAACCTATGTTGAAAACTTGGTGAAAAAATTCTCCAAAATGTCCGAGATATGCAGTAAAGTTGAAAAAAACCTATTTATTCCATTATACAGCTTACCGGCATTTCCTCAGTTTACGGTCGGCTTTGAAGAGTGCAGCCATGTTCCTGGTCCACCGAAGATCATCGCGCCAGACTCTGGAGGTAAGCATGGGGTGAGGTGGGGGTGTGGGGAGGTAGATGCACAGAGGGTGGGTACAGGTGGGGGAAGGGGGGTCAGGACAGTCT
This sequence comes from Neoceratodus forsteri, assembly GCA_016271365.2. Lineage (NCBI taxonomy): Eukaryota > Metazoa > Chordata > Ceratodontiformes > Ceratodontidae > Neoceratodus > Neoceratodus forsteri. The sequence continues at coordinate 153,692,429 of CM028133.1, forward strand.
GCGAGGGAAGATTTTTTCTTTTTTTTTTTTTTTTTACTTGGACTACACTGGACTTGTGCCACGCTGGAAGGCTGTTTGGGGGTGGAGGCAGTGGAGCCGATGGGGAATTAGGCACCCCCTTTGGCCATAGGACCTGTTGCCACACTGGGGTGAGCTCCCAGCATGGCACCCAATAGTCTCGGGTGGGGGGAACAGTAGAGCAGATGGGAGATTGGGGACCCCCATTGGCCATACAGACTGCTGCTATGCTGGGGTGGGCTCCCAGCATGGCACCTGGAACTCTGTGGGGGGGAGTGCAGCACAGCCAATGGGGGGATTGGGCACCCCCATCGGCTATACAGTATGCGTGCATGTGTGTGTGGGGGGGACTGTGCATGAGCATGTGATCTTATTGCTGTTCACTGAAGTGTAGCTCTCCCTTTGAACTGTATGGCACTGCATTTTCAACTGGTGTCATAGACAGCTGCAGCGTTGATTGATTGGAGAACTGCGGCCACACCTGCAAACACACTGACTGAATTGGAAGAGGGCTGCCACACCTCCAAAAACTCAGATGATGGCACTATGTTTCTTGCACATGCGTGCAAGCATCATAAAAAAACACATTTTATGATTGTCCACATTCTACAGAGACTGTTGATGTAGCTGGTAGTTTGATTCAGATACCTTTTTTCTTTTAAAAAGTGAAAAACTGACTGCCCACAATATGTTGTTACCACATTGAAACATTTGTTTACATTTCTTGACCAGCTCCCTTTGCATCTTTCCTGGGCTCAGGAACACCCACAACACAATCTAGCAACTCACTATGCAGTGGAACTAGAGCAGACTACTGTATTATGAGTGGCTGCACTGTCTGAGGGTGTTTCTAATATTCATGAAGTGTGCACTAAAAGTAGGTTAATGATTTGAAGCAAAACAAAGCTGGGCATAGCTATAAATTAGATGCATTTCAGTTCTTACAAGCAAAGAGGTAGGTAAAACAACCAGCAACATTAATGAATTTTAGAGAAAGTAAGCAATCATAAAATGTGGGATTATAGCTAAAAATAATATGATGCAAAAAGTGTTGACAGTGTCCCTTTAAAGTATTGCATTTTTGTTCTGAATCTAACTCGCGAGGTAGTTGGTTTAATAGCCATGGGGCACAGTAGGCAAAAGAGCATTCTGCTAGTTTTTTTTCCTAGAGAGTTCCTTCAGGTATTTTTAACAGAAAGCTGTGAGGGCACTAGTTCTGGTAGAAGGCTTGGTACCCTCAGATCCTGTTGCTGTCCACCCGCCTCCTGGAATTGGACTCAAAAGGGGGAATGGCCTCACCCTGATGACCCCTTTTCCACCCACTGGGGCAAACTGCGAGGGCTGATGGAGGCAGGTTAGCAGTGTCATTAGTAGTGTCTCCTCTTGTATAATTAATATATCGGAACTGCCCTCCTTCAATGTGCAGTCCAAAAAGCATGCACGCTGGAACACTTCTAAGGAATGCAGATATGCCTCAGCATCCATATCTACAGTAGATTTAGAAGAAAACCTTTGCTTAATATGCATTGTACCTGAACAAAGACAGAATGAAAAAGCTTAGCTTTCAGTTTCAGCTTGCTGCCAGTATCCACCAATCATCACTTCAAAGAAGTGCCTGCAAAACCTGTTACACAAGTGGAGGACTGACAGGTGAAACATGCTGTACTCCAGGGAGGAACTGTATGATATCCGAGAATGTTGCCACATGAAACCTGAAAACTGTTGAGCTAGCCATTAACACTGTACTGTCACATGGCTAATAAAATCCAAGCATCTTGTAATAAGTTGAAAACCCCAGTCTCACCACTCCTTAAAGTAGGCTTCTAAGATTTCAACATACTGATTCTGTGTGCTCATCAAGTTTTTACAAAGCAACAACTAAGCAGATGAAAACTTGTCAAACAGATCCAGCTGCTTCCATGCAATGGTGTCCACATGTGTGTATGTGTGAGGGGGTGGGATTGGGAGGGAAGAGGTTAAAGTCACTCACATTCAAGAATAAGTTCCTCTCTTTGTGGAAAAAAAAACAAGCATTTGTCAATGCCGAATGTTTGCTTGCTGGCATTGGTATTGGTAGTGTAGGAGTAACAGAGCTATATAATAGGAATGGTAGTGAAATATTGAACTGAAGCCAACCCCATCACCACCCTGCAGAGAGTGACAGGCATTGGGGTGTGCCTTTGGGTCATCAGGCATAATGGCCACGCCATTTCACCACACCCCACCCTGCAGACACTGACAAGTGTCACAGTGTTCCTTGGGGTCTTTGGCCCTCATGTTGATCCCATTCCATCAGGAAATATGGTGAGATGGGTGCATTGTAGGAGAATGGAGTGAACTTTGAGGCCGAAGAGTCCCAGGCACAACTTGATGCCTCTCACTGGCTGCAGGGTGTGGGTGGGGATGGAATGGTATGAGTATTACAGGCACAAAACCCAAGTCACAGCCCTGATGCCTGTCCACCTCTACAGGGTGAGGCATTATGGTTGGAAACCCTAAAGCCTCAGGTGTTCATTGGTATTTTCACTCCAAATTTTTAACATTGTTTGTTTGTGACCCCCACCTTATGAACAGTGGCAATATCAGTTTGTTAGCTGAAAGCTGATTCTGCACAGCGACTACACCATTTGGTGCCACAGTTGCGAAAACACATTTCGAACAGGATGTGAAAAATGACAACTGTACTGTTCATGGAGAGGTGTAAAAAATGGCAATGTTGAAAATCTGCAGTAAAAATATTAGGAAGACTGACGAAGTCATGACTGAGCATAGAAACTGCACAATGCACATCCGTAATGTAATTAGTTTGGGGATTTTTTACAGCAGATTGTTAACACAGGCATTTTGGGCCTCCACTCATGAACAGTGTCATGGTGATTTTCTTAATCTGTCCCAAACAGTGATTTCCCACAATGACCACGCATTTCTTCGCTGGAAGTACGAAAATACATTTTGGCCATGGTGTGAAAAATGACCGCTATACTGTTCATAAGAGAGTGTGGAAAAATGCCAGTGGTGAAAATATAGACTGAAAATATTACAAATTCATGAACTTATGAGGGTGAGCTCAAACTGTGCCATCTCGCTCGTAATACAGTCATTTTATGTACTTTTGTCACCAAATTTTTAACATAGCCATTTTAAGACCTCTGCTCATGAACAGTGTCACTGTGATTTTCTTAATCTGTCCCAAACATTGATTTCACACACCAACTGCACCATTGTGCGCGACATGCTCGGAAGCACATTTTAGGCGAAATGTGAAAAATGACAGCTAAAATAGTCTCTGTTCATTTGTGTGCTGTGGAGGAGCTGCCAACCATTGAATTTTGTAGAGCAGACACTTGGTAAAAAGGTATGAAGGAATTATTGTGAAACTATTTACAGGATATTTAAAAAAATATCCCCCTTTTAAAACAGCAATTAAAAGCAGGTGAATTTCAGGTAGCTGCTGTACTGTTGCTGTCTTTTGACATGACAACAATGCCTTCACATGTGAGTGCTGATTTAATTTATTCTTTATTTATTTATTTCAATCTAGGATTACAATACCTTTGAGCCGAGACTCTTTTACAAACGTTCCATGTCAACGTGTGCAACAGTCATCATTTTTAGTTACAAACATAAAGTCACTGACTTACAGACATGTAATAACCAGTACAAAGACTTGAGCTATGAGCAAGACAAGGGGAGGAGGGGGGGTCGATGGGGGGAGAAGTGAGGGTAGGAGATTGAGGGGGGATAGGAGGTACAGGGGGTAAGGAGGAGTACGGAAGGTGGGTGGGGCAGGGGCAGGAGTGGAGATACGGGGGGAGGTGGGCGAGGGTGGGAGACAGTGCAGCCAGGGGGCCTTGTTGAGGGAATATGCCAGGTAAGGTGTTAGAATTTATATATCCTGCATTATCCTAAGTTATTTAATTGCTGTTTTTTTTTTCAAGTTCAGTGGCACATTTGAAACCATTGTCACACGGGCTAGAACATCCCTTATAAGTTTACTCATGTAAGCTTCAGAAGAAGACCTTGTTGGGCCAAACAATTAGACGCTTTGTTCTTTGCTCAGTATTTACAAAGGAAGAGGGGGAGGTACCTAAAACAAACAATAGAAACACTCTGGATACAGAAGTTGATACCAGCCCATTTACAGAAGAAAGTGACTTGAAAGAACTCTTAAAACTGAAGGTGGACAAAGCCATGGGGCCTGATGGGATTCATCCCAGAATTCTAAAAGAACTAAGGGTAGAACTAGTGACACCACTGACTACCCTCTTTAACAAATCATGGGAGGATGGGGTGGTACCTGAGGACTGGAGAAGGGCCGATGTGATTCCCCGTCACAAAAGTGGGAGCAGGGCAGAAGCGGGAAACTACAGACCAGTTAGTTTAACCTCAGTGATAAGGAAAATGATGGAATCACTTCTGAAGGAAAGAATTGTTGAGTACCTAGAGGCCAGAGGGGCACAGGACCCAAGGCAGCATGGATTCACAGCGGGAAGGTCATGCCAGACAAATCTAATAGATTTATTTGACTGGGTGACCAAAGTAGTAGATCAGGGAGGGGCTGTGGACATGGCCTACCTAGACTTTAGCAAGGCATTTGACTCAGTCCCACACAAAAGATTAATATACAAGTTAGCCAACCTGGGAGTGGGTCCCAAGATGATAGCCTGGGTAAAGAATTGGCTGGAGAATAGGACACAGAGGGTAATAGTAAATGGAGTCCACTCTGAAGAAAGGGGGGTTACTAGTGGGGTGCCGCAGGGTTCAGTATTAGGACCAGTCCTCTTCAATGTCTTTCTATGTGACATTGCAGAGGGACTGGAATGAAAAGTATGTCTCTTTGCAGATGACACAAAGATCTGCAACAGAGTTGATGCATGAGGTGGGGTGGAAAGGATGAGAAGGGACTTGTCAAGGTTAGAGGAAAGGTCAAATGTATGGCAGCTTAGATTTAATGCTAAGAAGTGCAAGGTAATGCACCTGGGAAACAAAAACCCAGGGGAAGAGTACACAGTGGGGGGTGAGATACTAACAACAACAAAAATGGAAAGGGACCTGGGGGTAGTCATATCAGATGACTTAAAGGTGGGCAAGCAATGTGAGAGGGCAGTAAGGAGGGCTGGGGGATACTGGGATGCATAGGGAGAGGTATCACCAGTAGAAAACAGGAAGTTGTTATCCCTCTGTACAGACAGCTGGTGAGACCCCATCTGGAGTACTGTGTGCAGTTCTGGAGACCCAATCTCCGCAAGGACATAGACAAGATGGAAGCTGTCCAGAGGAGGGCAACTAAAATGGTGCAGGGTCTGCACCGAAGACATATGAAGAGAGACTAAAGGAGCTTAATATGCATAGCCTTGAGGAAAGGGGGACATGATAGAAGCTTTCAAGTACCTCAAGGGAATCAACAAAGTCCAAGAGGGTAGCATCTTTCAAAAAAAGAGGTGTGCAAGAACAAGGGGGCACAAGTTGAAGATAGAGGGGGGCAGCTCAGAGGTAATGTAAGGAAGTATTTTTTCACAGAGAGAGTTGTGAATGCATGGAACGGCCTTCCAGAGGAGGTTGTGGAGTCAAAAACAGTGACTAAATTCAAGCATGCATGGGACAGCCATAAGGCAATTCTAGTGGGTGGGGGTAGAAAGAAGTAGGCTGCTGGTTAACTAGGATCTGCAGCTTATCCATTAGGTAGGGAAATGGGCAGACTGGGTGGGCCAAGCGGTCCTTATCTGCCATCAAATTCTATGTTTCTATGTATAGCATCTGTGTATGTTGGTTCAATAAAAGGCAACAAGCCATTTGCTTCAGTATATTTTTTTGAATGCACTGCATTAAAATAGAAATTATATTGTAAGACCCTGGCAGACTACATACAGCAGGGCTCCCAGATCTACAGGGAGTCATTTACAGGGAAATTGTTCCCATTGACTTGTACTGCTTACAGGGGCCATCAGAGCAAATCTGCCTCATATGAAATAATAAAATGTATGTGGGGGGGGAGAGATTTTTTTTTTTTTTTTTTATTTATTGTAGAGAATCAGTTTTACAACCTTTGAGTCAAAGACTCGTTTACAAAGGTACCTCGTCAATAAGGGGGGGGGAGACAACAATAAAAGAAGAGGTTAGGACAGTGGAATGACAGAACATGTTAGATACATAAAAAATAAATATACACTTGGAGAGAGCAGACAGCTAGGCTGTGCTGGATTAAACTTGTGGAAGGTCCTAACATAGGTAAAAACAACACGGGATTCAAGACTTGCACTGGAGTTACAGGAAATGCAAAATCAATGTGATAGCACTGCTACTGTGTCCTCTGAAGTCCATCATTTTTTTTTATAGTGTAATAGACCAACAACATGCCTTTCCCTGATTTGAAAGGAAGTGTGAAGTATTTAGCATGTAAATGTGCTAGTGTGAACTAGCCTTTATGCTTTGCCCAAGAGAAGTGGGGGTGGAGAGTAGAAACAAAGGGAGTGGATGAGGCAATGTGCAGTTTATCTGACACAGCTTCTGAAATCCATGTAACTCTTCTAAATTCAGTAAGCACCAGTGGCTTTGTTTGAGAGGTGTGAGGGGGATGAGTGTGGGAATGCAGACACATGGCTGACATACAGCATCTTGTTTCTGCAGTCACATATAGCTTTAGTGGCTGAAGTCATACCTATCAACCTCTTGCCTCATAAACCTGGAACAAGGCTTAAAAGAACAGAGGGACAAAGAATTAAATCAGGGTCACATTTTATAAATTGATAAAAGTAACTCAGAAATCTGACATAATAAAGGCAATAGTAGTAAGATGTATTTTTTGGAAGAAATATTTGCAGGGAGTTCAGTGATAACACGAACGTTCACCAGATCAGCCCTTGGAAAACTGTATAAACCTAAGAAAGGCTGTATGAGTTAAAACATTAAAACAATACCTTATCTGATAGTACTGTAATTAACAGTTATTATGGCTGTGGCTGATACGTACTAAACATCTGCAGAAATGGATAGAAGCAGGACCCCACTGAAATTGAGATGCTACATCTCAGCTGGACTATTCTGAGCAACGAAATAGTAAAAATAAAAATAAGTCAATATAAAACTAATTGTAGGCTTTTGATATTTTGTTAGCACCTTTATTTTTTCCTTTCTGACTAGATGCCTAGGTCTCCTTCTAGCGGCTGAAAAGTTTCTGACCAAGTTTCTGTGGAAGGACTGGGTTTGACCCTAGCATCATGGCAGCTTTCACCCCACCCCCCCAATACCATCAGGGTACCCTGCTGCAAAAGGGCATAATGACTTTCAGGGTGTTGATCTACTGTAGGCAAAACCAGACCCGTCATTCTTTGGCTACAGAGTCACACATAGCTGGTGGGTGCTTGTTTTGCAATTGGCAAAGGGGGCCTCTTCTGCCAGTCCATTCCAGGGCTCAGCCACTTTCTCCATGCAGTAACACTTCCTAACATTTCCCCTAAACCTTCCACCTTCAGACCATGCCCTCTAGTTCTTGTATCTACTGTACCTTCCCTAAAATAAGCTCTCCCGCACTGTATTGATATTGATCCCCTTCATGTACTTGAATGTTTTGATCATGTTCCCTCTCTCCCCTCTCTCCTGTCTTGTCTCCAGTGGATACAAATCCAGCTCCTTCAACCTCTCTGCATATGTCTTCCCACTTGTCCCATGCGCCATTTTAGTGGCCCTTCTCTGCACCCATTCCATGTTTTCAAGTACCTCAAGGGCATCAACAAAGTCCAAGAGGGTAGCGTCTTTCAGAAAAAGACATGTGCAAGAACAAGAAGACATAATTTGAAGATAAAGGGGAACAGATTAGGGGCAACTTGAGGAAGTATTGTTTTCACTGTGAGGGTGGCGGATGCATTGAACAGCCTTCCTGATGAAGTTGTGGGGTGAAAAACAGTGTGGGAATTCATGAATGCATGGGACAGACAAGGTAATTCTAGGGGTAGGGGGTCAAGAAGAAGTAAGCTGTTGACTAAGCAGGATCTGCAGCTTATCCAATAGGTAGGGAAATGGGCAGACTAATATAAGGAAATTGTCTTGCCTTTTCTGTAGCTTGCCCTGAGCACCCGTTTTTCTTTGTCTAATGTTCATCTGCTGCCAGCCTTAGTTGTTCAACCATACATTATGTGTCTATTGTAAGTTGCTGCAGTTGATGTTTTTACACAGTGTCCAGTATACATAGTATCCAGTATAAAAACCTCAGGGATCACACACATAGATAGTATTCAATATTCAGACAACCTCTCTTGATACACTGTATCCAATATTTATTGAACAGATTATTCACCCTACACATACATTATCATTCCTACTTGTTTTTCACTGCACTATGCTGTCTGTTTCATGTTGAGCTACAATATAAAAATCAGATTGCAATATAAAATTGAGACTACCAGTGAATTGTAGTAGCAACACTTACTGTACATTGAAATTAAACATAAAGGGGGATGAATTCCACAGGCTTGTCATATTTCTTTTAAGGTATTAAATTGATGCAACTTCAAATGCAATCAATGGGCCATACTTTTCATGTTGGTATCTTTACAATATAAAACAGATTTCATTCCTCATATAAGGATGCTTGATATATAGCTGGTTAATGATGTCACATTGTCTAGAGCAGGGGTTCTCAAATGGTGAGGCCAGCCTCCCTGGGGAGGCCCCAACCTGTTCCAGGGGAGGCTCAGGCAAGTCTGAAAAAGTACAGTATTTAAATTTTGAGTTTTATGTATTTTGTGTGAAGAGATTAAGCAAACTGAAAGGAATAACAGTAGGTGAATTTTGTATATTTATTTACTAATAGGTGACAAGGAAAGGTGAATGAGCCAAAGCTCATTTCAGGTGTACCAGAGAAGGAAGGTAGTGAATACATTTCAAAAAGTAACTGCAAAACAATCAAGAAATACACAGTGAACTATAGTGCAAACAAATATGAACAATAAACTGATAATGAGTGGTGGTAATTGATAAATTTGTAGACTGATGGCAGAACAGTCCAAATACAAGGGTTGAGCATAGAAGTGCTAAGAGCAATAGCAGGAAGGAGCAAAGTAATCCCAGAGAAGTTGCTTAGGAGCAGAGAAAGAGGGGCGAGGCAAAGTATGCAGGAAGGTTATTTCATGTAGAGAGGAAACAAAGAAAGTAGTCTGACCCATGAAGGTACTGCAACAAGGGGTAACAATGGTTCAAGAATGAAAATAGCAGAGCAAGTAGGCTGACCGGGGGTGTGTGTTACAATAAACTGAATAATAATATTTGTTTATTGTATTTATTTGTTATTCAGATAACACCTTTGAGCACAAGAGCTCTTTTTCAAAGGTTCCACATCAGTATAAGACAAAGAACTGAATGTGAGCCAAGTACTCAAAGGGGTTTCAATTTATTCATGGTGTACTATGCAAAGTACAGCATGTTATTTTTCCTTGGGGAGGCCCAAGGTTATTTCAGTTTTTGGGGGAGGCTCCAAATCTTTTCCATGGATTTGGGGAGGCTCACTGTGATGAAGTCTAAGAACCATTGGTCTAGAGTGACACTTAGTAGAAATGACCTGTAAATCCCAGAAAGCTAAGCATTTAATGTAATGATTTTATTATGCCTGGAGTGAGGCTAGAACCCACAGCCTTCTGATTTCTCAGCCTCAGATGTGAGTATGCTACCTGCTGAGCTACTGCAAGTAAGTGGCTGGTTTGGAAGGTGGTCTTAACATAGGCAATGATGTCATAATTCATTTATGGACATAACAGGCTTTTCTGCTCTGAACATACTGTAACTACTGTGCTATTAAAACAGTATAATACAGCGTGTCTTCAGTGCTGAGGTTATTTAAAGCAGCACACACATCCATAGCCATGGTTGTAAATGCAGTAGTCTCCTCATTAACAAAAGCAATGTAAAATGGCAGTAGTATACCATCATAATTACTCTTATAACTGTGTGATGCATCTAAAAGCTGCTTTCAAACTAAATAATTAATGAAGTGCATACTGTAGTTATCAGTAGAATAAAATTAAAAACCTGACTGGTTTTCAAAAGGTTGAAATGTCAGAATACTTTTTTTCAGAAGATGCTTTTCTCATTGAAGGTCAAGAATCTTATTATTATACAGTGCATGTGACTATTTACAAATCTGAAACATTAATAGTGGCAGTGGTTGTGTTCTGACAATCAACAACTTTGAAAAAAACTATGTTTAGCCATTTTTCTGCATTATTATCAGTAGGGACTTTGTTGGTGATTTACTGTAGCCTTTAAGGAGCATCACACATTTAAAACTGATTTGTGAATAAGGCGCTACTACTGTATATTTCAAACTGTGGAAATGTGTGCTGCTTTAGTTAACCTCAGCATTGGAAACAAACTGGAATACACTGTATGTGACTTAATACTGTTTTATCTACCCTGAAACGGTCACCTGAATGGATAGTTGATTGGGTACTTTCAGATTTGCTGTCCATAGCTAGACAATTTAAACCAAGCATTCTTAACTTGAAACTCTGCAAAGAAGATGTTGCTTTCATCAAATGCATAAGGGGAGTGTCAATGTTTGACCCATGCCTTGTTAATAATATTTAATGCATCAAATACATTTTATATTATATACTGTACACTGTATGCACATTTGCAAATGAACCTCCATTTATGGTAAAATCAGTTTGACTAATGCACTTTATTATTTAATGGTGTGTAAGATAATTTATCATTTTTTATTAGCTGGTATACATGTGATGCTGAGTGAATGAGAGAGCCATGGTGCAGTTTTGGTAAGGTATAACTCATGTATACAATCAACATAAATGTGGAACCCTCAGAATTACAGTATTTGGTTTGAATGGGAAATAGTCATAACCTCTGGATCAGCAGCCAGTTGCTGTTTCCATACAGTATGTTCCTGCTGATCTGGAACCATGTCTTTACCTGGGATTAACTTTGATTCCAGGTCCTATTCCAAATTCAAGTCTATTATTTTACAACATAGTATGCACATTCAGAATTTTAAAAAAGTATGTTACATGATTACAATTTGTTCTATTTGCAGTCTTCACTGTGACATTCTAGTGTCATAAGTGGAATGAAATGTTCTGCATTTTTTTGTTTTGCCATGTAAATGATTGGACGGACTCTTAGTCCACCATGAAAATAAAGTGATACAATCCAGGTTTATTCTATTTCTGACTGTAGTTGTTAACCCTCATATTACTGCATAGAAGAAGCAATACAGTATATAACACAGTAAAATAAATTATTGGAAGATGTATAAAACATCACAAACACACATATTTAGTTCCACTGTTTTCTGATGCTGAAACAGACACAGGGAATACTGTAGGTGTGCATGCAGATTGCAATATAGACTGCATTTATATATATATTTTAAGTCAGTGATCAACTGAAATGATTGCAGAAGATCAATGCAGTCATTTCAGTTGGCAAAGTCACCCGATTAATAAAAGTATAAATTCAGTCTACAGTATATTGCATACTGCATGTACACCTATTCAAATTTCAGTGACCCCCTTTAGCCATCAGAAAACAACAGTGTTTTGGGCTTCTCACCGGTTACTGTGTGAACTATGAATTCTAACCTTTCTCATGGAAGTGTGCATGTAATGTTGCCCTTCAACTGTATTAAGTTTTTTTTAGTAATTTTCTGTACTCTGTGGGGGTGATGGGGCTTGTGGAGCCACACCTTAGCCCAGCCTTGCTTCATGGTCCCCTGCAGTTGGCAGTGCACTCTGTCAGAAAATGAAAAGAAAGAATGAATGATATTGCCATCACCTATAGTAATACCTGACTGGCCACTTGTCAGCCAGTCTGGTTTTACCATAGGCAATGATGTCATCATTCATTCATTCATGTTGGAATGAATGAGCATGGTCATCAGCTCTGTATGCATAATTAGTCAAAAATAAAAGAAGAATTATGATATACTGTACTGCAGATTGCTGCAAACCTGGAGGATAGTTCAAACAACACCTCTTAAATCCATTTTTCTGTCTGATTTATTACAGCTGTCAGCGTATCCATGTACTTTTAAGCCACTTTGGCCAAACTCAAAATTAAATCCTTGCTTTGATACAACTCTATACTGAGAAACACATGTAAGTGGCTTACACTGAGAAATCAAGCTTGGACTTTATGCATAATTGCAGCTGAACTGTAATTAGCCCAAATACTTTACTGTAAGGGATATGCTCCATTTTTTTCAATTCATCAAGTTTAATCCTTTATTGGGCCAGGATAAGTGTAACAGTACACTGCCTCTAATGAAAAGTACAGTCTTCACACAGAAAGCAGTTTATTACTCCGATTTCAGTAGCACTGGCAAATGGCCTAGCACCATAAATTAATCTATGTGTTGCAAGTTTTCCTAACAATACTAATAATGTGCAGACCATTTTAACTTTGAAAGTTACATATTGGCTGAATGCTTCCCAAAAATAATTGTCAGAACAGCAGAAGCAACTGTGCAGGGTCACAGGTATGGGAGTGGGGAGCAGAGATGCTGAGAGGTAATAGCTGCACACTGAAGTTACGATGTACTGCAATTTAGTTCAGTTCTGAATAAAACATGTTTATAATAACTGACCCATATTTTCTACTTTGCCCACAAACAGCATTTCTCATGGAATCAGAACAAAATGGCAAAATAGCTAATATGGGTGAGCAAGAAAAGATCAGATTGTAGAAACGGTAAAAAAGGTGCATGACTGGTGAGACTGCTAATATTAAAGGAAAAAAGGCATTGGCTCCTGTTGCAGGATTTTTGATATTTCCATTACAAAAGTGATATTTCCATGCCTGTCATTATATGTGGAATGTAATTAAGAGCATCAGGGCTCAGAAGGTACTGTTTTACAGTATTTGTATCCTGAAATGCATGGACTCGTTAAATTTCATAGTTGGAAAGGCAGCAGCTTTACTATAGTGCAGTGTTTCATTTTCATGCACATTGGACAACTGCCAAGGTTACCAGAGTTCATAAATCTAGTGATTAGCTGGATCTGCCTCCACACGCTGTATGTTTATGGCTGATAAAAAGCATTAGTAGTAGGTGGATAGTGCAGACTAATGAAGGTATCTGAGTTATTTGTTAAACTAGTAACTCACGTTTTGCCTTTTTTTCTACCGCTGTATGGGATACTGTATATCAAATGCTGCCAAACCAAATGATGCACCATAATATGAACCCTGTTCAGACTGACAGTTGCTTTCTGGTTTTCTACATCATTACAACATGTGTTTTTTACTTCCACTTTTTGTAAAAAAAAAATTAAAATTATAAAACATTTGCAGTGCAGTGTATAACAGTCAAAGGAACTACAGTACATAAAAAATACAGCAGCTTTACCTTTACCCAAAGGTCAGCATCATCAGTTGCAAATCTGGATTTGTTTATAGCTGCTGGATTCATCAGGCAATGTAAACCCTGTCTTATGACTACAGAGCTTGCCCCAATAAAGACTTATTTGAGTATCGAGACTCCTCGAAATGTTTACCTCTCACGACAATAAACCAAGTCATTTTAATAAATGATTTGGTAATTATCACCATGATGATAAGTGTTCCAAATTAAGCAGACCTGAACATTTTTGAAATGGGTAATGAATGACATTTATAATCCACACCAGAACAGCATGCCCGCATCTTACGGAATTGCCTGATAGTTCATCTGTGTTTCTATATGTATTAAACCTAATTACTGGGTATCAGCTAAGATGTGTGGCTTAATCAGGTTCTGTTCAAGTGTAGCAGCACCTCATGCACATAATGTACTTCTTGCACGCACACAAATTCAGTCTTTTTATTTTAAGTGCAATCTGCAGCAATATTGCATGTTCTGTTCCCCTTTCCTCTTCACAAGGCAGTCCTTATTCCCTACACTAATATCCCTTCCATTTGATGGTCCCATTTTGTAAGAAGGACCCTGGTGTACTAGGTGGATTTTAATGGGTGCATCTTCAATGACAGATTCACTATTTGTGTTCAGTTGCTGCAAGTCAAAACTGATTACTTACACTTACTGCAATGAAGATTTAATTATTTTATTGTTTAGCTTCCATTTATGTTGATTACAAATGCAATTAAATGTATTATAGCACTGCCTCATTCCATTCTTTTAAATTAAGAGAAATGAATAACGCAGTTTGACTTTTTAACAGGCATATGTTCCGTGGAACCTTATGTACTAGTAAAACCTAGAAACAATGGTAAAAGCATGTTCTTAAGTTGCTGTTTCTGTATTGTGTGATATACAGTATTCAGTATTAAGAAAACATTTAAAGTTTATTTTCAACCACTACAACGGAGCCCTGTTAAAGGCATTGCCCAATTGCAGGTGAAATGTATCCCTTTATCATGATTGTCCCTTTATTATAGTATTTTCATTGAAGAGGATTTCTGAAAACTATTACTTTGGCAGAAACTAGTGCACAGCAATATTATTCATTCAACAAGTACATTTCTAACAGATATAAAAAACAATATATTCCTGGAGATAACTCTTTTATTCTTTTAACAGGTTTATTCCTTTGTCGGGTATTGATTTAAGATGGTCCCATACACTTAAAGGACATGTATGTTATCAGTGTGCAGTAAAGATATCCATTTAACCAGATCCATATATTATGAGATAGTCGACTGAGTGTGAGTCACTGTTCTGGGAACTGAACTCAATATTGCACTAAAACAAACACTATATTTCTCTGACCTGGGAGATTGCGCTTACAGATAAATTGCTAAACATATCTCTTTTCTTTTTATCGAATTCATGAGGTCTTGTGATGACTTCAAATTATGTAGTGTAGATTCAGGAGATCACAAAGCAGATAGCAATTGCCTGAAAAAGGAGGAGGTGCAGCAGCCTAATTTACTCAATTTAATAGTTCAAGCACCTTTTGTAGGAAAGAAAACAAAAAGGAAAGGAGACAAAATTCAGTTTCCAAAGTTATGACAGTGCCCATTGCATTCAGTTTGTCTTTGAGTTGAAGTATTTTGATGGCTTTGTCATTTATTTATTATTTATTTATAGGAGAATGTGAAAAAAAGTGACAAATGCGGCAGTTTCAACCTTGTGGCTATAAAACGTACAAAATGCATACAGAAAAATCGAAAGCACCGATACAGTGTTGACACTGTCACTTGGCAAAGGTATTGTGGAAGGTGATGATTCATGGCTGGAAAGATTTAGGTCACCGGGCTTCTGAAAGGACAATCTGTCTACTTTTGGCACGTGTCTGTTTATCCCGGAGTCAGGTGTCCGTAATTCTTGGGGTCTGTTGTCTGCAGTCAGTAGACTTCAAATTCTGGAATCTGTGTTGTTCTAAATCCTGGAGTCAGCTGTTCACATGTCTTGCACGAAGTCAGTTGGTTGCAAGTCCAGCAGTCAGTTGTTTGTAGAGTTGTTTGTAAGTCCTGCATGGACTCGGTTGTTGGTATACCCTGAAGTCAATCTATAAGTCCTGCAATGAGTCAACTGACTGCAAGTCCTGCAGTCAGTGGTTTATAAGTCCTGGAGTGAGCTGTGTGCAAGTCCTGCAGTCAGAAAATACTAAGTGAAGTATGTTGTCTACAAGTCATACACTGTTGTCTGTTAAGTCATGGAGTCAGTTGTCTTTAAGTCCTACACGGAGTCAGTTGTCAGTATGTCCTTGAGCCACTTCTCTGTTAGTCCTGCAGTATGTCAAGTAGCCAATTGAATGTAAGGCAGATTTGGTTTGCAGCCAGTTTTCATAAGTTCTGGAAGTCAGTTGGCATGTCTACCTATTTTATAAGAGTCCTTATATGTACAGGGTCAGACTTTCGTACAGGGAGCCCACCCAGAAAGCGTATACTGGGGGCCCACTTGGAAAATCAGTAGGGCATGGGGCCCAGGGGTGACACACTCAAACCAGCATTCAACTTAAATTGGTATGAGTTTGCATTTTATATTTACTTGCAGTGACCGGGAAACCCCATTTAGTTAGAAATTGGATGATATATATATGGATTTTCTGAGTCTGGAAGGCAGCGCTGAGGGGGCTCTCTTGAAAATTTCCAGGTTTCCAGCTGGGCCAGTCCGACTCTGCATCTGTATGCCATGCATGGAGTTGTCTGTTTGCCCTTGTGTCTGTTGTTTGTAAGTGGGAATCCTGCAGATAGTTGTTTGCAGTGTCTCTCTTAGTGATTGGACTATAAGATGGAGTCTGAGTGCAGCAGTTTCCCCAAGTCATTGAGTCAGTTACCTCGTGTGAGTCCCTTATGAAGTCCCTTGGCTGTGACGTGCAAGGATGCTGCTGCCAGTAGGTCCTGGGATCAAGTTATCTGCACATGCATACCTGTCAACCTCTTGCCTCATGAATCGGGGACAAGGCTTAAAAAGATCAGGGACAAAGATCCAAAATCAGGGATACATCTTAAAAATTGAAACTATCCTCCTAGAAAGCTGATAGAATGAGGAATTTGTGTTAAGATGCATTTTCTGAAGAAGAAGATGTCTATAACTTTAATGTTTGACATTAGTTTGTGATTTTACTCCCCACTGTTCTATCACAAAAATGCAAATTTTACGAGGGAGAGTGGAAAATTTTGAGGCAAAATCAGGATGTCCTTGAAAATCAGGGACAGTTGAGAGGTATGCGCATATGTCTTGCATAGGGTCAGTTTCAGCAAATCCTGGAATTAGTTTTCTGTGAGACTTTCATGTTATCTGTTAGTCCTA
Organism: Neoceratodus forsteri; assembly: GCA_016271365.2. Taxonomy (NCBI): domain Eukaryota; kingdom Metazoa; phylum Chordata; order Ceratodontiformes; family Ceratodontidae; genus Neoceratodus; species Neoceratodus forsteri. The sequence continues at coordinate 153,709,149 of CM028133.1, forward strand.
AATGGAACAACTTCTGTAACTCCTGCATTGTGCCATTTTCCAGTTAGTACCAATATCGGTGTCCTTAGAGCAAAGGGCGTGTTGTTTGCATATCCTACAGTCAACATTAGCCAGGCATGTACACCGCTGTACAAAGGGCAGATGAGGTTGCCTGTACTACAGATTATAATTGATAAGCCACATCTACATAAGTATTTGGATAAAGCTAGATGATTATAAACAGATGTGCAGTGGTTTGCAAACTGGTTAGGGCCCCTACAGGTTAACAACTAATCCGTATATTAACAACTAAGACACATAACACATGGGGGTTAAAATGTAAGACAGCAACGATGTTTCAAAACTTCAAAAGGTCCAGTTTTCGTTCTTTTCCGCTGCACTTGGTTTAAAATTGTGCCCATCTTTCCTGACATGTTTAAGATTGTTCGGAAAACACTTTTATCTCTCGTAAAAGAAAACTGTTCAGATGTGATTGGAAATTTCCAGTTGGAATGCCCCATTATATATACAGCATATTAAAAAAGGACCATTTTGTAATGCAAACTAGATTTTCAATTTAAAAGGAGCAAGCGATGTGGAAGAAATTATGAGTTTCCGGTCTCACACCTCATCGGAAGGATTTGATTTCCCGAACCCAGATTTAGGATAAGGCAGGGAAGGGAAAGGTTCATTGATCTAGCATCAGAATGAGGTGCTTCCAGTAAATTTGCCTCCTACCAGCACCAAACTTTCTTAGAGCTGCGGCCCAGACTGAGTCTCAAAACCTCAACAGCAGCACATCTGTATCCCAAATCACAGCTCAATGGGAAGAGGAACGATCATGCTGTGAAACCTCAACTAAATAATTTTGTTATCTGGGTGCTTCCTGGTGTTGTTAAACTGTCAACGAGAAATTAAAGTGCTAAAACAAGGTCAGCCTTAATATGCTACCTAATCAAGTTGGAAACAAAGCTCAGTGATCAAACTGCCATTTGTTTTGGAGTGGCAGATGTGGGGTGGGGTAGGTGCTGAGTGTACATAGGAAACCAAAATAAAGCATATATGTTGGCAGCAGCAGAATCGTCTGAACGTTCTCGTGCAGGGGACTAGTAAACAGTGGATTGGCACATCAGATTTCCTAGCCAGTGAGGGAGCTGCAGCAGGCTGTCTGAGCCAATGAGCAAACCAAGCTGGTTTGTTTTGTTTGGGCACACAGGTAACTGTGCAGAACCTGCTGGAGGAGGAGGGTGTGTGAGTGTCTATGGAGCATCATTGGTGAGAGACTGAGAACAGTAGAACCTTGATTGATTTGTCACTGATACAGAAAAGGGAGGGAAAGATAGGGGACATTTTCAAAGAAAACCGAGAGTACAGCCCCTGCATCCACTTTGCAAAGTTTAGAAAAAGGGTTGCAGAAAATGACGGTGCTGCTAAGAGCAGGAGGCTGATGCAGCACCTCCGTTCAAAGGTTACCCGTGCCGGATTCTTATAAAAAGAAAGAAGATGTAGATCACAAATTCTCTCTGTCTTTCTCTGTATATGATCTGATAACCTATACGTGTGTTAATGACATCCACCCTGCCCCTATCTTCTGGGGAGAAAAAACTACAGATCTGCAAATAATAGCTGCAAAGGACAACTCAAGGTAAAGCATCATTTATCCAAATGTGTCTGGATGTGATTTTGAGTCAAATGCAAATTTATTAGAGTGTGAAGATTTAGCACCAGTGATTAATTTCTGCTTGGCTGATCGGTGCAATATTGTATTTCATGCAAACCTGCAGACATCCCCTACACTGAGGTGCTATCTGTGTGTGTGTGTGTGTGTGTGTGTGTGTGTGTGTGTGTGTGTGTGTGTGTGTAGGGGAGTGCGCATGAGTGGGCAATATCTTATCGCTGCTCACCAAAGCATAGCTCCCCCTTTCAACTGTACTCCACTGCATTTTGGAGCTGTCATAGACAGCTCCAGCAGGCATTGGAGCACTACAGCCGTGCCTACAAACACACTGACTGAATTGGAAGAGGGCTGCCACACCTCCCAAAACTCGGATGATGGCACTATGTTTCTTGCACATGCGTGCAAGCAAACATAAAAAGGGTTTTCTGTATAACTCAGAGGGATATCAAAAGTATAACAGAAACATAGAAACATAAACTTTGATGGCAGATAAGGACCACTTGTCCCACCCAGTCTGCCCATTTCTCTACCTATTGGAATTGCTGCAGATTGTAGTTAACCAGCAGCCTACATCCTCCTACCCCCACTAGACTTCCCTTATGTCTCTCCCATGCATTCTTGAATTCTCCCACTTTTTTGATCACACTACCTCCTCAGGAAAGCCATTCCATGCATCTACTACACTTTCCATGAAAATATACTTCCTCGCGTTGCCCCTGAGCCATCACCCCTCTATCTTCAAATTGTCCCCCCTTGTTACTGCACATCTCTTTTTCTGAAAAATGCTACCCTTTTGGACTTTGTTGATTCCCTTGAGGTACTTGAAAGTTTCTATCGTGTCCCCCTCTCCCTCTTTTCCTCAGGGGTATACATATTAAACTCCTTCAGTCTCTCTTCATATGGCATCTCTTGCAGACCCTGCACCATTTTAGTTGCTCTCCTCTTGACTGATTCCATCCTGTCTATGTCCTTGTGGAGATGGTGTCCCCAGAACTGCACACAGTACTCCAGATGGGGTCTCACCAACTGTCTATACAAAGGGATGACTACTACTAGTTTTCTACTGATGATGCCTTTCTCTATGTATCCCACTATTCCCCCAGCCCTCCTTACTGCCTCCTCACATTGCTTGCCAACCTTTAGGTCATCTGATATGACTACCTCCAGGTCCCTTTACATTTTTGTTGTTGTTGTTAGTACCCCCCCCCCCACTCCATTGTGTACTCTTTCCCTGGTTTTTGTTTCCCAGGTGCATTACTTTGCATTGAATCTAAGCTGCCATACTTTTTACCATTCCTCAAAAGTTTGGCAGCTTAGGTTCAATGCAAAGAAGTGCAAAGCAATGCACCTGAGATATCTGTAACTCTCCTGTAACTGCCAGTCTCTGGCAACTCTCCACTCATGTACATTCACAGGGTTTTAAATAACTGCAAACATTGATTAGCACTTTCATTGTAATCAATTGCAAAAAAGTAGATACATGTATTTTCTAGCAGTTTACATTGCTAAACAAACTGAGACACGAGCTATGCATTATCCCAACTGATTAGCTGTTTTACTCATGAAGATGCAAATCAATGTTTCAGTTATTTAAAACCCTGCACTCATAAGAGTAGGAGATTTTTTCCCCAGTACCCCGACAACATCACCTTGTGAGTAAAACAGCTTCATTTGGTCAGATAGTCATTGCAAGAGAAATTCTGGGGTGGGGGGGCACACAATTAAATGCTGACCCTAATTTTTATAGTCTTTCTCAGACTAAAAACACTACTTGGGTGAGAATGGGGGCAGGGCATGTACCTTCCCTCCAGCAGCTGTGGGCATGCCAGTCCTATAGATAGCCCTCCTTGGTAAGTCTGGACAAACATACGCTTACCAAGAGAATCACTGGATACCCTGGGTAGGGAATCCGTATAAATTGGTACGTGCTTGCACAGCATCCTCATTTCATCCCCATACCTCTCAACCTCTAAACCTGCCAATGTGGAACAAAGACCATGGCAATGTGTGACAAATGACCCAAATGTGGAACACCCTATTTTTTGTAGTGTGCGAGTAGTGCGGCCATCTGATGGTGCACCAATAAAGTTATTTTAGCCATGTGTGGTGTTGGGGGTGTTCTTGTAATAAAACCCCCACCCTCCAATTGCCATCCCCCTATTGTATCAAGATTTCCCTGGTGTCTATTGGCACTGCCTTCGAATTGCCATGCCCCATAATGGTTTGACTTTCCCTGGTGTCTAGTAGCCCCCCCACTCTCCAATCACTGTCCCCATAATGATTTTCACTTTCCCTGGTGTCTAGTGGCACCCCCACCCTCCGTTTGCCATTCTCGTACTGCTTTCACTTTAATCCCAGGTACACATGCACTACCTCTTGCTCTGCCACTCACCCCGAGAGCTAAAGGGGACACCAAACAACAAACAAGTTGCATGCACAGAGAGCAGAGAGAGACTGAGGAGTGAGCACTGGACAGGGTATGCTCTCTCACTGTGAGAGGGGAACAAAATCCACTGCCAACCAAATTCAGTTTCTAAAGCCTTTAGACTAAAGGACAGTTAAGTCTGAGAAGTCAGTCAGACAGTGATCCACCATGCCAGCGTTGGTCCTCTCTAACCTTGACTGTAAAATGAAGCAACAAGCAAGGCAAGGCAGCATTGCAATAAAAAAAGCCCCACTGAGAAAATCTGCGTTTCTCACCTCTTGGGACTGTAGGCGATTGGTGCTGGCATTCTTTCCTGACCTCAGGCTCCCTTCTTATCCCTTTCACTGTGTGGTCTCCACAGCCACTCTTCTCTCCGGCAGTATGGTGCAGCTGCTGCCCACTTCTTGTTCTGCTCCTCAGTTGGCTAGTCGGCTCTGACTCTGGGTGTGCTCCAAATCCCCTCTGACCTCCGCTGCGATGCGTTGCTCTGTCCTCCTCTGGCTTTCCTTGAAACATCTACCAAAGAGCTCTGGTTCCCCCTCCATCCACTAGCTGCTTTATTGTACAGCAGCAGACCAGAGGGGGGACCAGCCATCAAGGGTTAATCTGTGGGGGTGGGCTGGATAGAGCGGAGGCTGCTGGAGGAGCGGGCTACGAGGCAGGCTTTGGGGGGGGGAGAAAAAGCACAATTATTGGTCCGCAGCAGAAAAAAGCACCCCATTGGTCGGCAGGGCACATCAGACATCAGCAGAGAGAGAGAGACGGAAACCCGGAAGTGTTTAGGGAACAAAGGCAAGCGGGTGTTTTCTGCATTCAGGATGGATTTGGGCAGAAAAACACCACAGAATGCGGGGCGGCAGAACAGGCTGACTGGGACCAGCTGAATACAGGACATCACGGAAAATCCGGAGCAGTTGAGAGGTACGTTCATCCCTGCTTATGAAGTGGGGCTGTGGGTGGGCATGATAGCTCTTGAGTCCCTGCTGACCTTAAATTACTATGCTGCTGGGTTACAGGATGCACTTGGAAGCAAGCTGTCACAGCTCAGCCTGCCTTTCCTGGTCAAAAATTCCAAAGAAATAAATCTGAGAAGTCAAATGTCCACATTTTTTACCAGAGATCTTATAAATATAAGCTTATTAACTATGTTCTGTCCAAAGAACACTTTTCTAGAACAGAGAGATGGATCAGGACTTGGCTACTGGGATTGCCTTGACAGAGCATGCAGTTTCCCACTGATTCATTCTGAGGCCACAGCACCCAATGAACAGACCTCTGTGGTCCTGAAAGCTTGTGCACTTTGACATTATAAGTGGACCACTGAAATGGTGCATGGTGTAAGTGGGAAGACATATGAGGAGAGGTTGAGGGAGCTGGATTTGTATCCTCTGGTGACAAGAAGGGAGAGGGGGAGGTCATGATTGAAACATTCAAGTGTGTGAAGGGGATCAGTAAAGTGGGGGGGCTTATTTTCAGGGAAGGGAGATACAAGAACTAGGGGGCATGCATTGAAAGTCATGGGGGATGGTTTAGGGGAAGTGTTAGGAAGTATTACTTCATGGAGAGAGTGGTTGAGCCCTGGAATGGACTGCCAGAAGAGATGGTAAGGGCCAGTTCAGTGGAGGGCTTCAAAAAGGCCTGGGACAAACACAAGGGGTTGTCATGGGGAGGAGGGGGAATCTTGGAAGGTGGGGACAAGTAGAGGGGGGAAATGGGCTGACTTGATGGGCAAGGACTGTTCTTTTCTGCTGACACGTCTATGAATCTATGAATTTATGTTCCAGCATTTAATCATGACTTTATTTTTTGCAGATTTTGGCCCCTAGTACTAAATACATCCCTTCTGTTACCCCACTTCCAGCACATCATAGGTGTCATTTTACAAATCCCCTGAGAAACATGTTTCTGCAGTTGCAGTGCCAAATCACCTTTTCAGTGGTATTTAAACAATCCCACCTGTCATGATCATAATTTCACATCATGAAAAGACTGTTTGAAATCTGGGGTCAAAATGCGGGAGCTCACTGAAAGTTAGATACTGCCTCTCCGCTGGACTATCCTGGGTAAATACAAACTAAAAAGTGTAAAAGCAGGACACCACTGAAAATGATATATTGCATCTCACCTGGGCTATCCTGGATAAATATTTAGTAAAAATGTGTAACAACAGGACCCCAGTATGGCAGAGCCCCCCTGAATTGTGCATCTATGCTGCTCTATCCTGGGAAGAAAAATACATTGTAAATGCTGGACACCACTGAAAATGTTACTTGCCTTTCAGCTGGGTTATCCTGGGTAAATACTGTACATTATAACAATGGGTAAAGCAGGTCCCCCATTGAAAATGAGATATTGCATCTCGGATGTGCTGTCCTGGGTAAATATAAAGTAAAAACTGGGAAACTACTGATCCCAGTGAAAACAAGATAGCATCTGAGCAGTGCTATCTTGGGTAAATACAACACAAAGATGTGTTAAAGCAAGACCCCAGTGAAAATGAGATACTCCATCTCCTCTGGGTTATCATGGGTTAATATACTACAAAACTGTGTAAAAAACAGAACTTACAGCAGAACCCCACTGAAAAGGAAATGTTGCATCTAAAATGATCTGTCCTAGAAAAATGTATTACAGCAGGATCACACTAAAAACAAGTTACTGCATCTCACCTCTACTGTCCTGGGTAAATGCAGTGTAAAACTGTGTAAAATCAGGACCCCATTGCAAATGACATATTATACCTCACTGGTCTAGCTTGGGTAAATGTATAGTAAAAATGTGTACAAGCAAGCCCCAGTGCAACAGCAATGCAAGCAGCGAACATTCCGCACTGACAAATGCGCAGTGTTGCCTGATAGAGAAATGGGTTAATAATGCTGTCAGCCAATCACTGGCCAGCATTTCTCTTACCAATTTTCTAATCGATGTTAGGAAGTACTTTTTCATGGAGATGGTATTGGATAAGTGACATAGCAATATCCTACCCAGCGCAGTTGTCAATACAAAAAACATTGCTGTGTTTTTAAAGGTCTGGGATGGCTGCAAAGGGAGTATTGGGTCTTGCTGTCTCTCTCAGTAGCTTGAGGTCGGGTTCGACTGAATGGACTCCCAAGTATTTTTCTGCCCTTATCTTTTCATATTTCTGTGCTGGGACAGCCTGGCTAGCTGCAAGTTGCAATAACTGGTTGCTCCCTTTGTGGTGGGGGGATCTTGCAGTGAGTAAATAGCTCTGGTTCATACTTCTCAACCTTTCACTGAATGGACTCCCAAATATTTGTCTGGTTGGGACAGCTTAGCTAGCCGAGATGCAATAACTTGATTGTTCCCCGGGATGGAGACTGCAACAGTAAAAAAACTCTGGTGCATACCTCTCAACCCCCAAATGTTCAACACTTGTACTTCAAAATGTGGAACACTTCATGAAATCACAAAGACAGAAGTTCAGAACTCTGTGTAAAGATGTGTTTTCATGTTCACAAAGTTTTATTTATTTAAAATTGGTAACTAGGAAAGGCACATTGAGCGGAGGCTCGTTTCTAGGTGTGATCTGGGGGAAGGGGAGAGGCACAATTACAAACAAAACACAGCTGGAACAAATCTGAACAAAAGTTTTTGGTTTATTGAGTAAAATGTGTCTAACATTGTTTGGATAGGTTTCTGCTTTAAAATGTCAGCATAAAATGTGGGACAGTACCCACTCAATGTGGAGCAGAGTTTGTTTTTATATTCCCTTGAGGTGAAATGTGGAACTGCTCCTCCTAATGTGGGAGAGTTGAAAGGTATGCTCTGGTGTAGTATGACGGTATGACCTGACCACCAGTCCTGAATTTCCCTTTTTTGTCCTGAATTCGAAAGTGTCAGCAACAGAAATGTCAGGACTTGTCCTCACTTTCAGTAACTGTCCTGAATGTAGTGCACTATAAGATTGTTACCATACACTGGAGGAGGTTGAACCTGGATCACAAGTCTGGGCTCTAGTAGGTAGACCACACTACCTCTCTCACAAAGTATGAGAGTGGTATATTAAATGTCTGCCACTCTGATCAGCAAGTGGGAGAGAGGGATGCACAGAAACAGCAGCAGGTTAAGCTGCAGAGTCATCGGAAGGGAAATTGAGACAGGTGCAGAGGGCCAGCGCCTGCGTACACCACACACTGGCAGTACCCTCTCACATACGCACTCTTGTCATGACTCAAAGTTTATACTGTGAACCCAGAAGCTGTGGCTGGTTTCACATGACGGTACCTTCTTAAAACAGAGAATTCTCTTAATACAGCCATCCCTGCCGGAAAGAATCCCACAGTTGTACAGTAGCTGCTGCCGCCGCAGGTGTCAGTCAGCCCGCCGTGGACCTCCGAGGGCTTGGCTTATTGGAGACATGTTTATTCTTAGTGATTCTTGAGGAAAGAAACTAGTGCAATTCAACTGAAGTTGACATAATTTATAGGGGGATGCAGAAAAAAAATCACACTGAAGGATTTACACAGGAACTGTCCAACAACTGCTGTGTGAGTCCTTGATGGACCCCCAGTGATCAAATGAATACTACTTGCAACAAAGCCTTGAGTCCAGGAAGCAGCAACAGCTTGGAGTTATTTTTAAATTAATAATGTCATGCCCTTTTGCTCCTCCCCAGCACCCACTCCCAAGCCAGGTGTGCAGCAGGTAAATGTAAAAATCCAAAGGAAATGAGACGAGAATGGAGGGAGGCAGTCTGCTGAGGTGAAAAGTCTGGGAGTGACAATCCTGGGCGATCCTGGTTACAGTGCAAGCCTGTGCACTTGTTCAGGTTTTGTTTTGCCCTAGACTCCCTTTCCTTGTCCCAGAGAAGCGAGACACTGACATTCTGACACCTGCTGGTCAAACGAGAAGCACACTTCCGCATTCAAGGAGTGATTTGTTTTCCAGTTCTGTGCCAGATGTGTTTTCGTGTTCACAAAGTTTTATTTATTTAAAATTGGTAACTAGGAAAGGCACAGTGAGTGGAGGCTGGTTTCTAGGTATGATCTGGGGGAAGGGGAGAGGCACAATTTCATACAAAACACAGCTAGAACAAATCTGAACAAAAGTTTTCGGTTTATTGAGTAATATGTGTCTAACATTGTTTGGATAGATTTCTGCTTTAAAATGTCGGCATAAAATGTGGGACAGTACCCACTCAATGTGGAGCAGAGTTTGTTTTTATTTTCCCTTGAGGTGAAATGCAGAACTGCTCCTCCTAATGTGGGAGAGTTGAAAGGTATGCTCTGGTGTAGTATGACGGTATGACCTGACCACCAGTCCTGAATTTCCCTTTTTCGTCCTAAATTCTAATGTGTCGGCAACAGAAATGTCAGGACTTGTCCTCACTTTTAGTAACTGCCCTGAATATAGTGCGCTGTAAGGTTGTTACCATACACTGGAGGGGGTTTAACCTGAATCACAAGTCTGGGCTCTAGCAGATGGACCACACTACCTCTCTTACAAAGTATGAGAGTGGTATATTAAATGTCTGCCCCTCCGATCAGCAAGTGGGAGAGAGAGGGATGCACAGAAGCAGCAGCAGGTTAAGCTGAAGAGTCATCGGAAGGGAAATTGAGACAGGTGCAAAAGGCCAGCACCCGCGTACACCACACACTGGCAGTACCCTCTCACATACGCACTCTTGTCGTGACTCAAAGTTTATACTGTGAACCCAGAAGCTGTGGCTGGTTTCACATGACAGCACCTTCTTAAAACAGCGAATTCTGTTAATACAGCCATCCCCGCCGGAAAGAATCCCACAGTTGTACAGTAGCTGCTGCCGCCGCAGGTGTCAGTCAGCCCGCCGCGGACCTCTGAGAGCTTGGCTTAAGGGATACACGTTTATTCTTAGTGATTCTTGAGGAAAGAAACTAGAGCAATTCAACTGAAGTTGACATAATTTATAGGGGGATGCAGGAAAATAAATCACACTGGAGGATTTACACAGGAACTGTCCAACAACTATTGTGTGAGTCCTTGATGGACCCCCAGTGATCAAACAAATACTACTTGCAACAAAGCCTAGAGTCCAGAAAGCAGCAACAGCTTGGAGTTATTTTTAAATTAATAATGTCATGCCCTTTTGCTCCTCCCCAGCCACCACTCCCATCCCAGGTGTGCAGCAGGTAAATGTAAAAATCCAAAGGAAATGAGACGAGAATGGAGGGAGGCAGTCTGCTGAGGGGAAAATCTGGGGGTGATAATCCCAGGTGATCCCAGTTACAGTGCAAGCCTGTGCACTTGTTCAGGTTTTGTTTTGCCCTAGACTCCCTTCCCTTGTCCCAGAGAAGTGATACACTGACATTCTGACACCTGCTGGTCAAACAAGAAGCACACTTCCCCATTCAAGGAGTGATTTGTTTTCCAGTCCTTTGCCAGTCAGCCAACAAAGTGTGTATGTGTATGTGTGTTGTGGGGGGGGGGACGCGCATGAGCACACAATCTTATCGCTGCTTACTGAAGCGTAACTCTCCCTTTCAACTGTAGGGCACTGCATTTTCAACTGCTGTCATAGCTAGCTACAGCCTTGATTGGAGAACTGTGGCCGCTCCTGCAAACACACAGACTGAATTGGTAGAGGTCTGCCACATCCCCGAAAACTCAGATGATGGCACTATATTTCTTGCACATGCGTGCAAGCAACATAAAAATTAAAATAAACAGCACACAAGCAATTTCTATTCCTGTACCTCACAGTACACATAAAATGTAAAGTAAAATGTATCTCCATATTAGAGAGAAAGCATGTCTCTTAGCTCAGAGTGGATTTCTCTGCTCTGAACTGAGAATCATTCCACGCATCACAAAATTGCTGTTTCAGGTGCTCTGAGTGAGCATTCCACAGAGCTAAAAAAAAATAAAATAATTCTTGCTTATATTTAAATTGTCAGTACTTTACCATACATTAAGCTACAGAGGTAAAATTTTAACAGCACACAGGGGAAAGTGTCTAGTTAATAATAAACCATTATTTGTTTATCAGGATTAATGGGATTTAAAATAATCAGTTAAAAAGTAAACCATGTACACTTGGGCCGCTTAGAGTGGCCCGCTATTTAAGAAACATACCACTGGGAGGGTTAAATCCCCCCACTGTCAATGCCCCCACTACCTCTTGGGGTAGGCTGTTCAGTGCATCTGCCACCCTTTCCATGAAAAAAATCTTCCTCACGTTTTCCCTTATCCTGCCCCCTTCAAATCTCATATCGTGCTCCCTTGTTCTTGTACCCCTCCTTTATTGAAAGATGTTTCCCACTTGTGCCTTGCTTATGCCCTTAAGATACTCTAAAGTTTCTATCATATCCCCCTGTTCCTTCCTCTCTTCCAGTGAATACATACTGAGTTCCTTTAATCTGTCTCCTTATGTCATCTGGCATAAGCCCTGTACCATCTTAGTGACCCTTCTTTAAACCACCTCCAACCTGTCTGTGTTCTTCTGAAGATGTGGCCTCCAGAACTGTACACAGTATTCTACATGAGGCCTCACCAGTGTTTTGTATAGTGGTATTATCACCTCCCTTCTTCGGCTAGTGATGCCCCTTCTTATGCACCCCAACATGCCTCTAGCCTTTCCTATAGCCTTTGTATTGTGCTTGGTTACCTTTAGGTCATCTGAGATAATAATTCCCAAATTCCTTTCTTCCCTGGTGGCTGTAAGCAACTCCCACCACCAGCCCCATTCCGTAGCTTGCCCCAGAGTTTCTGTGGCCCAGGTACATGATTTTGCACTTCTTTGCATTGAACCTCAGTTGACATTCCTCAGGCCACTTTTCCAGTTTTACTACAGTAGGTCCGCCCTCATTCTCTCCACCTCCTCAGGAGTGACCACCCTGTTGCTGATCCTGGTGTCATTTGCAAACAGGTAAACCTTCCCTTCCATCCCCTCTGCAGTGTTGCTAATGAAGACATTAAAAAGGACTGGCACCAGGACTCATTCCTGAGGTACCCCACAGGTCACTCCCCTTTCCTGGGACTGGATCCCATTTACCACCACCCTCTGCTTGCAGTCCTCCAATCAGCCTCTAACCTAGTTCACCACCTCGTGTCCCATACCCAGGCTTCCCAACTTGTTCAGCAGTCTCCTATGCAATTATGTTGTTGAAGGCTTTGCTGAAATCAGGGTAGGCAACATTTACCTTTAATTCCTGGTCCACCTCCTTCATCACCCAGTCAAAAAATCTATCAGATTTATTTGACATGATCTTCCAGCAGTGAATCTATGCTGTCTCAGATCCTGCATTTGTTTTTGATGCCTAGCTGTGGTCCCTGTCTCTCCCCTTTCACAGTAAATACTGAAGAAAAGTATTTGTTCAGTATTGATGCCTTTTCCTAGTACCCCTCAACACACTCCCCTTCTTCTCCTCTGAGCCTTACAATCCCCCAGACTTCCTTCTTTCATTGATGCACCTATAGAATGTTTTATCCCCCTCTTCACCATCTGTGCTAATCTTTCCTCAGTTTGCACCTTTGCACTCCTAATAGCTTTCCCTGCTTCCTTCAGGCAATTCAGGTACACAACTATATCCTCCTCGTTCTGAGTGCCCTTACATTTTCTGAGTGCCAACTCCTTCATCCTGGTAACCCGTGAAGTGGGCACATGAGGAAGGGCACCATCCATTATGGCGACTCCTTCCCAGCTCAATCCACTCATGGTGATGGAAAGGTAGGACAACCAGATGAGGGGATAGGCAAACTAGGCGGCAGAATGTCACTATACCTACATGCGTGGTGGGGGTAGGAGCGAGCACGGTGAACGTTGCCTGGGAGGGGGGTGGAGAGGCTGTAGGGAGTGGTGCTGGGGTTGCTGGCTGAGCTGCATCATATTGTCGGGGGTTGGCTAATGGCTGGGGTGGCTGAGGAGCAGGGTTTTGGTCCGGGCGCAGGTGCGATTTTTTTTTTTTACCGCCCAGCCCAAACCTTTTTTTTTTTTACATCTTTGCCCCCAACATTCTGCAACCCCTGGAGTTGAGAATCCTTAAGTAGCAGGGTGTAGGGGCAAAGCCCTAATGAGGTGCGTGGAGCCCCCCAGAAAACAGTAAAAACACTGTCTTGGCGCTGTTGTTCTGGTGCACTGGGGTTGTCAGAGTGCCGAAAATGTGTTTGCCACTCTGACTGAGTGACAACAGTGATCGCTTTTAGGTGTTTGCCGTTATCACATAGACCCCTTGGTCCTAACCTTCTCTGCTACCTCTCTTGAGAACCATACTGGTTTCTTCCTTCTCTTTCCTTTTTTCTTATCTTAATTCACTGGTTTGTCACCTTTACTATGGCTCCTTTTCAGTTTGCTCACTGCTTCTCAACCCTGCCCCCACCTCTCTCTTTGCCAGGGCTTCTTTGATAGCCATCTCCATTCTAGCAAAGTCCACCCTAACAAAATCCAAGAATCTCACTTGTGTGTGGCTTGACTGTGACCCTGTGCCTGTGTTGAACATGTAGACTGAGAAGAAATTGTTTATATATAGAGAAATTCTTTGCCGAAGCAGGGGAACCAAAAACCATATTTCTAGAAAGGGGGTACAATCTTATGGTTTTAGATGAGGCATTAGAAAGAGCCAAAAACATTGATATTCACACTTAGCAGGAAAACTAGGTAGCATTATTACTAAACACTGGCCAATTCTGTTGGGAGATCAGGAATTAGCTTAAAACATTGGACTTAAGACCTATATTACATTTTGTAGGGAAGCATACTGTACATTAAGGATAAATTTGTCCAAAGCCAATTCTTCAAAAATACAAAGGAAAACAGAATGTGGCTACTGGTGAAACCATGGGGTATATTTAAATGTGGTAACTTCAATGTGTGTGTGCTGTGTCCAGGGTTCTACCATCAAGTTGTCTGGATGTATGAGAGCTGTTGAAATTCAACAATTAATGGCATGCGCCATCACATTCACAGAATAATCTGTTTGGTGTACTTGTAATTTACTTTATGTTGTCAGCAGAGTGTGACAGTTAAAACTGAGGACTCAGGAGCATGAAAGAGACAGCAATACCTGAATCTAGATATCCCAGTAGTTGAACACCTTTTTACACATCAAAATAGTGCTGTAGCACACTTTAAATTTATGGGATTAGAACAAGCCAAAGTGGGGAGAAGAGGCAGTGTACAGACTACAGAGACTCAATAACAATAACAAAGGGAGAGTAATGGGATTTTCACCCTTAAAGCGTTAACCGTTAATGGTTTAAATTTGGAACTGGATTTTAAACCTCATTACTAGGGTAACTCCACGGAGTAGCTATTTCATAATCATCCACTATAAAGAAACCCCCCTTCTCCTACCCCCCTCAAAAACACTTCTACTTCTCATGGCTAGGACCATAGATGGTTTGCCTAGAATTTGTGATGTAGTTAGAATGATTAGGTGAGCCCCCCCCTTCCTGTGCCCATGAACTCGACTTGTTTTTGCTGTACTGTTCTGTTTTTGTATTTTTAAGAGAAAAAAATAAGTAATAATAGCATTTATGCTTGCCTTTTTTTTTAACTCTTATCTTTTCTAGTCTGGAAGTTGGGAAAGCACAGGACATTCCACTGTACACAGAAGCATCCAGTATTGGCTACACATCATTTTGATTGCTCAGGACTCTGATTTGACCTTTCTAGTTTCCTCTTTAAAATATACATATGTTTTGCAGAAAAATGAAATCAGAATGAGATTTGTGAGAAATAGTAATTGCAAATATTGCTGATTCTTTGCTGGATTTTGAATACATTTTTATATGTGGAATAATGTGATGGTGTGTATTTACTCTAATTTCATACTTGGGTGTTCACATGTAATTGTTTATTATGCCTTCACCTTTGTAACATGAAATTGATGCAATTGACTATTTATGATGACATTAGAATCTATGCCTATTTAAGATGAAGTTGTTCACCAGGTGGCTACCCCCTGAGGAAGCTCTAATGAGTGAAGCACCAGGGCACCTGGGTAACAGTATCATAGCTCTTCTACCTATGTGCTTGTGGTGATTTTCAATGACTGTTAACAGTGAAGAAATTGATTCAGACATGCTAAAAGTGGCTCGGTACATTACTGCCATTTTGTTACCACACGCATGCTCCTGAGTGCTGTTGTTCTTGTTGCCTTTCTGTCAGTTTGAATCAGTAAAATCCTCAACCTGCAAAGGGCCTGGCACTGAAGAGCACTGTCTTCACTTGGGGTCATCTGGGGATGGCAGTGAAATGAGTGCCAGATGATGGGGGATTTTACAATGTCATGGCAGAAGGGGGTATGGGCTGTAGAATTAGATCCCTACCAAAGGAAAACTTGTGATTAGGAGCAGGGAAGGAGGGGGATAGCAGCAGTGAGATTGGAAAACTGCCACACTGTCCTCACCATATGATGTACTGCATCCACAAGGTTCCCCAGCCTATGGCTCCCCCAAACCTGATTTTGCTGCTATCTTTTCATTCCCTAAATCTGTCCCCCCTCCTAACTGATCTAGCACATACAGACTGGTCCTCTGTCTCCACCACATCCTTAATAGACATTGATCTCAGCTACTTCTGTTTCAGATTCTTATGCATTTGAAACCAGCATGCCCCCCTCAAATACACAAGAGTAAGAGGGTCACACCTCCCATGGGTCAATGCTGAACTGTTGGCTTGCATGCATGCTCGTGACCAGGCCTGGAAAGCCCATAAGGATTCCAGCCCCTACACTAACCTACTTAGATACTGATACTGAAGAAATGCATGCACTAGAGCTACCAGACATGCCAAAGCCAACTACTTCTCAGCCTTCTTTAACTCCAACATAAGCCACCATTCCAAATTTTGGAAAGTTGCCCAATCCCTTTTCACACTTCCTACCCAACCCCCACACCACTCCTTAATGAAGGTAATTCCATCCTTAAACCTCCCTCAAATGTGGCTGAAACATTAATGCCTTTTTCATCTCCTGCACCTTGTCGCTCCTTTTCATTCTTCCCACCTCCTCTGCCACCACCTTCCCCTTCATCTCCCCCCCTCTTACTCTACACCTGTCCCCCCTTTCTCCTTCTCTCCCATCTCCTCAACTAAAGCTGTCAAAGTCCTCCTAGCCCTGAACCCTTGCAAGGGCAAGAGCCTCAATGTGCTCAATTCCAAACTCCTTTATTTCCCTGTCCTCACTATTCCCTCCTCTCTAGCTGCACTCCTAAAACTATCTTTCTCTTGCCTCTGCCCCATCAGCCTGGAAAGTGTCAACTGTGATACCGCTCCTTAAAGGTGGTGGTCCCACCAACCCTGCAAACTATCACCCATTCTCCCTACTCCCCCTCCTAGCTAACCTTCAGTAGCACACTGTGCTTTTTCAAGTCTTCCCCTTCCTTGACTCCTCTCCTTTTTCACCCCTTTCCAGTTTGGCTTCCATAAGTCCCACTCTAGCATGACCTTTCTCCTTGGACTTAATGACTCCATACTACTAGTATGGAGCAGGGGCAAATCACTTCCACAATATTTGTCACCCTGGCAGAGGCCTTCGACACAGTATCACACTCCCTCCTTCACAAGCTGAATACCACAGACTATCCAGTTCAGCCACTGCATGGTTCCATTTCAACCTAGAATGAAGACCACAGTCAGTCAAGACTGGTAGCCACTCCCCCCATCAACACTGGAGTCCCTCAGGGCTCAGTGCCTGGCCCAATCTTATTTTCAATTTTCTGAAATGATCTACCTCCGACAGCCAGACACATGTATGTGGATGACAACATGCCTTTCACCTCTGGTGCTTTCAAAACAGGAGCAGAAGCAAGACTCCAGCAAGATTTCAATAAGATTCAGCATTGATTCCATTTCAAACAACTATTCCTAAACATCAAAAAGACTTCATCTTCAGCACTAGGTAGAAACTATCTTCATCCCACCCCATACTGGCTTCTACACGCTGGGATGGGAAATCTTTAGAGTACATCACCTCATTTAGATACCTAGGCATCTGGCTAGATCAGCACCTGGACTTTTCTGTGCATGTGAATGCAATCCAAAAGAAACTGCACACCAAGCTTGATGCATTATACAGAAACTGTGATTGCATTCCACTACCAGCGCACTGTGCAGAAAATGATCCTCCCCACATTTGACTACATTGATATAGTCTATAGTGCCACCCCTAAGTCCACCCTTGCCAGACTGTACACCCTTTTTCACTCTTTCTGTCATTTCACTCTATCCAGCCCTCCACAAACCCATCACTGTGATCTCTAAAAAGCCCTCTCACTCCCCTCCCTTAAATCCAGATGCCTCATCCACTCTGCTAGCTTTGTGGCCAAATTCTGGTTCCAATCAATTCACTCCTACTTGAACTCCCTCCTCTCTACCCACACCCTTCCCATCTACTCATCCCATCTAGGAAACGATGGTATGGGGTAATATACAGGCTGCTGTATGGTGGTATGGGGTGGTATACAGGCTGCCATCCCAGTCTGAGGAGGTTTACAGGGAATTAGTGGGACAAATCAGAAAGGCATGTAGAACAAGGAAGGTGTTAATTTTTGTGGGGGATTTCAACTTGCCAGGGGTTGACTGGAGCATTCCGGTCACCTCCAGTGCTAGGGAGCAAGTACTCCTGGGCACGATCCAGGAGGGTCTCCTGACACAGTTGGTTAGTGTACCTACTAGGCTAAAGAACACTTTAGATATGGTATTGTTGAATGGGGAGGCAGTAAGGGAAATAAAGGTGGAGGACCCACTAGCTGACATCGATCACCAAACAGTGTGGTTTAATATAACGATGTGCGGGAAGCCAGAGAAATCAGTTACTTGTGTGGTAAACTTCAGGGGGACAGACTTTGGGAGGATGCAGGAAGTCCTGAAAGGGAAACTGGAGGCCATAAGGCAGGAGATGGATGTGGAGCTGAAATGGGATATTATTAAACAGGGGATTACTGAGGCAACAGAAGCCTGCACCAATACACAGAGAAGGAGGAGCAGAGCAAGAAAACCATGCTGGTTGAATAGTGAGGTTATGGAGGTGGGGAGGGCAAAATGAGTGATGCACCAGAAGTATAGGAGGATGGGGAAGGAAGTGGACAGGGAGAAATATGCAAGATGATCCAGGGAGGTGGCCAGAAAAGTGAGAGAAGCCAAGGTCCAGAGGGAGCTGAGATTAGCATAGGAAATTAACAGGGGAAGAAAGACTTTTTCAGATACATCAGAGAGAAAAGGAAGTGCAACGAGACAATAGTGAGGATGAAAAGGGGGAGGAGCAGGCAGAAGCACTGAATGAATGCTTTTGCTCAGTGTTCATGGAAGAAACATAGAAACATAGTCTTTGACGGCAGATAAGGACCACTTGGCCCACCCAGTCTGCCCATTTCCCTACCTACTGGATAAGCTGTAGATTCTAGTAAACCAACAGCCTACTTCCTGCCACCCCCTCTACAATTGCCTTATGTCTGTCCCATGCATGTTTGAATTCCCCCACTGTTTTAGATGCAGCAACCTCCCCAGGAAGGCGATTCCATGCATCCACCACTCTCTCAGTGAAAAAAAATTTCCTAACATTACCTCTGAGCTGTCCCCCCTCTATCTTTAAATTGTGCCCCTTTGTTCTTACACATCTCTTTTTCTGAAAGATGCTACCCTCCTGGACTTTGTTGATTCCCTTGAGGTACTTGAAAGTTTCTATCATGTCCCCCTGTCCCTCCTTTCATCAAGGGAATACATATTAAGCTCTCTCAGTCCCTCTTCATATGATTTCTGATGCAGGCCTTGCACCATTTTAGTTGCCCTCCTCTGGACTGCTTCCATCCTATCTGTGTCCTTGCGTAGATGAGGTCTCCAAAACTGCACACAGTACTCAGATGGGGTCTCACCAACTGTCTGTACAGAGGGATAACCACTTCCTTTTTCTACTTGTGATGCCTTCTCTCATGCATCCCAGTATCTCCTGGCTCTCCTTACTGACTCCTCACTTTGCTTACCCACCTTTAGGTCATCTGATATGACTACCCCCAGGTCCCTTTCCATTTTTGTTGTTGTTAGTACCTCCCCAGCTATTGTGTACTCTTCTCCTGGGTTTTAGTTTCCCAGGTGCATTACTTTGCATGTCTGTGCATTGAATCTAAGTTGCCATATGTCTGACCATTCCTCCAACCTTGCCAAGTCCCTTCTCATCCTTTCTACCCCCCCTTGTGTATCAACTCTGTTACAGATCTTTGTGTCATCTGCAAAGAGGCATGCCTTTCCTTCCAGACCCTCTGCAATGTCACCTATAAAGATGTTAAAGAGGACTGGACCCAGTACTGAGCCCTGAGGTACTCCACTAGTAACCCCCCTTTTTTCGGAATGTGTTCCATTCACTATTACCTTCTGTGTCCTGTTGTGCAACCAGTTTGCTACCCAGGCTACCACCCTGGGACCCACTCCCAGGCTGACTTACTTGATTATTAATCGTTTGTGTGGGACTGTGTCAAATGCCTTGCTAAAGTCTAGGTAGACCATATGCACAGCCCCTCCCTTATCTATTACTTTGGTCACCCAGTCAAATAAATCATTTAGATTTCTCTGACATGAGCTTCCTGCTGTAAATCCATGCTGCTTTGGGTCCTGTGCCCCACTGGCCTCTAGGTACTCAACAATTCTTTCTTTCAGAAGTGATTCCATCATTTTCCCTACCACTGAGGTTAACTTACAGGTGAGTAGTTTCCTGCTTCTGCCTTGCTCCCACTTTTGTGAAGGGGAATCACATCTGCCCTCCTCCAGTCCTCAGGTACTGCCCCATCCTCCCATGATTTGTTACAAAGTGTGGTCAGTGGTGTCACTAGGTTCTTCCTTAGTTCTTTTAGGATTCTGGGGTGAATCCCATCAGGTCCCATTGCTTTGTCCACCTTGAGTTTTGGGAGTTCTTTCAGGACTCTTTCTTTTGTAAATGGACTGGTGTCAACCCACCTACTCAGAGTGCTTCTATTGTCTGGTTTAGACTGCTACCACCATGGTCTGGGAGGGTGGGAACAGGGGGAGAGGAAGAGACAGATGGAAGAACTGAGGCAAGTAGAGTCCTAGAGGGATTGAGGGCACTGAAGGTAGACAGGGCACCAGGGCCAGATGGTATCCCTCCCAGGGTGATGAGGGAGATGGCAGAGGTGCTGGCGGAGCCACTGGTAGATCTGTACAGCACCTCACTGGAGTCAGGATGTGTGCCACTGGACTGGAGGATGACACATATAGTACCATTACACAAGAGTGGGCCAAGGAATGAATTGGGTAATTATCGTCTGGTAAGTCTCACCTCCAGAGTGTGCAAACTCATGGAAATGAAACTAAAGGAAAGACTGGTGTTGTACCTGGAGGACAATGGCCTCCAGGATGTGAGGAAGCATGGGCTCATTTCACGGAAGTCTTGTCAAACCAATTCAATGCAATATTATGACTAGGTAACAGGTGAGCTGGATAAGGGTCATCCAATGGATGTTCTTACTTGAACTTCAGCAAGGCCTTCGATTCTGTGCCTCATGGGTGGCTTGGGGGGAAGCTAACTGGTGTAGGGGTAGGGGCAAAAATGATGAGCTGAATTACAACCTGGCTGTGTGAAAAGCTGCAGCAGGTGGTGGTGGTGAGAGGGAGCTCTCAACTCCAAGGCCGGTGATGAGTGGGGTGCCACAGGGCTCTGTGCTGGGGACAGTATTATTTGGGCTCTTCATATCAGACACTGCACATGGGGTGGTGAGCAAGGTAAGTCTGTTTGCTGATGATACCAAAATCAGAGCAGTGGTGGATGGAAGGGAGGGATGGAAGCAGCTGCAGGGGGATCCTAAGCAAGCTAGGGGATTGGTCAGAGGTGGCAGCTGGGGTTCAATGCAAATAAGTGTAAGGTTATGCACTTTGGGGTGAAGAACCCAAGGAGAGAATACTGGCTGTGGGGGTTTAAGCTGGGGATCACTGCAGAGAAGGAGAAGGACCTAGGGGAAATGATTACAGGGACAATGAGCAACACTACCCAGTGCAGTCCAAGCAAAAAGAAGTGATCTTGCCCCTCTACATGTCGCTGGTAAGGCTGCACTTAGAGTATTGTGGGAAGTTTTGGATTCCATACCCAAAGCGTGATTTCAGGCTACTGGAGGGGATGCAGAGGAGGGCAGCAAAGATGATATGTGGAATAGAGAGGAGAGACTATGACAGCAGGTGTTGGGGTCATCGGCCCTAACTCTCACCCCATGACATGTGTAAACAAGCTGAGGTATAGGAGAATGGGGTGAGAGTTAGGACCGATGATCCCAATGCACACCCCGATGCCAGTTGGGGGGGCAGGCTGGGGGGGTGCAAGGGGGGGCTTTCAACCCTAACACCGAATTTCCTCACTTTTATTGTTGTGAACAACCCCAACTGATGCATTAAATGGATTTTTTTGTCATGAATTTCTCTTCCTTCTGAGAATGAGGACTATAAATAGTGAATGGAATCTGGTGGTGGGATCATGGACCCTTCGAGCCCTGCGCTCCCACCACGTGATTTTTTGTGACATAGTAATGGTAACTGCAATGGAAATGCCAGCGCTAATGGTTACACACATGGTGATGCAAATGTAAATGGTAAAGCAAACATCAATAGAAAAGCAAGCACAAAGTGACGCCAATGCAAACAGTGATGAAAACGGAGACACAAGCATGTACATAAATGCAATTGGTAACACGCACAGTCATGGTACCACTATTGTAAATGCAAATGGTAACTGTAACAGCAACAATAACACCAAAGGGAAGAGAAACGCAAGTGCGTACAGAACTGCAAAGAGTAATGCGCACGATCATGGTACCGAAATTGAAAAAGCAAATGGTAATGGTAACAGCAAAAAAACGCCAAAGGAAACAGAAATGGAAACACAAGTGCATATGGAAATGCATACCGTAATGCACATGGTCACGGTACCACAATTGTAAATGCAAATGGTAACGGTAACAGCAACAATAATGCTAAAGGAAACAGAAATGGAAACGCATGCATAAGCAGAAATGCAAACTGTTATGCATGTCATGTACCTACAATTTTAAATGCAAATGGTAATAGCAACAATAACGGAAAGGAAATAGATGCAAACGCAAACGCAAGTGCATGGAAATGCAAACTGTAACAGGCACGGGCACGGGAATGCAACTGGAAACGCAAATGGCAATGGTAACAACAATGACTCAAAACAAAAGAGAAACGCAAACGGAAACGGAAGCATGGCTGCAAACAGAAATGGTAACGCACATGGTGCTGCAAAGCGAAACACCAACACAAACAGTAGTGGAGACAGAAATGGTAACAGTAATGCAAATGCAAGTGCAAACGGAAATGCAAAGGGTAATGCATACAGTGGTGTACACAGGCACACTAACGCAAATGGGTACAGAAAGAGAAGTGTAAAGCCTGCGTGTAACAGTAAGTGGCGCGCACACCCTATTTTTTCCCCAAAAGCTCCATTGAGAAACACAGTGAAAACAAAGAATGTATGCATAATAATGAGCCTCGTAGCAGAAAACAAATAGTTGTAATACTAAATTGCTAATATCTCAGTAACTGTACGTCGTAGAAAAAAAATAAAAATTTCACATGATTCATGAGTTTCCTGGCTAAGTGTTCACTGACTGCATAGCCCTGTGGGCTAGACACTTTTGTGATGGAAATTCTGTATCTTGCACCGTTTCCGAGATACGAGCCCCGAAAGGCACAGCAGACGCCACCATGTTAGTCTATGGGGAAAAAATGTCAACTTTGGAGTAGTGTAACTTTGCATCTGTGCAATATTTTTTCACCAAACCATGAAAAGGCACATCTGTGAGATTTTGACTGCATTCCTTCCAAATTTCAGCCCAAAAGACCAAACCATTCATTTGCAGCAGGGTGGCAAAGAATTCCTGTCATTTTGGCCATAGTCTACAAAAGTAGTGTCATGATTTGCGACACCTTTCACAAAGATTTGCGAAAGTGTCACAAGTGCAACACTACTTTGTGACGTTACTTTTCCCAAAAATTTGGAAAACATGTTTCTGGGGTGTTTAACACCAAAACAAAGACATGCCAAGCATCCTGAAGGCTCGACTAGGTAAACACAAAAAAAATTAGGTCCCTAGATAGTCCCAATTTTAAATGCCAAACATTTCTGTAAATAGGAACTGAAAAAAAATGGCAGATTTGTGACACTGCTAGGGTAATTTGAGACAGTAAAAAGTGCATTTGCGAAAGTGTTGAACTTTTTGTTAACTTTTCCCATTGACTTACAATGGGAACTTGTTTTTGAATAACTTTTGAACCGTTCAATATTTTTTCACGAAATCTTCAAAAGGCACATCAGGGACCCCGGCCACATGTTCCCTGAAGTTTTTGGACCAGTTGCGCAAACCGTGGGACCTGTAGGCACGAGCAAAGAATGCATAAAAAAAGTAATTGCATACCGGAATGTTGCTCAATAACTCTGCAGCCGTATACCTGACTGGAATGAAATTTGGCAGATCCCAAGATCTATGGTTATGCTGTGTGCCTACCAAATTTCTGGCAAATCTGTTTAACAGTGGCAAAGCTATTAAGGTGCAACATTTCACCATTTAACCTTAAATGGGGTACTCGATACTGTAATAAATATATAAATATATAATATATGTGTGTGTGTAGTATCCTGCTGTATCTACAGTTTTTTGTACATGAACTGTATAATCCCTTCCTCTTCCCCCCAGGATTAAAACAAGCAACCCCACTCTGCATGCCTTCTTGGTGAAACGTTTAAATAAATAAATAAATAAAATCCTGATTTGGTGGGTGGAACAAAGCTATTAGATTGGACACCAAGCACTGGTGTTATCCTATATGAAAAAGAAATACATTTTAGATACTGTATATTTATAAAAGTATATTTCAAGTATATGTTTGATCATATATCTGAAGTATATGCAAATGATCTCAAACTGGCTGGTTGTGAAATAACTGATTTATTTGCAGAATATGTGTGAGAGGTATATTTAAGATATATTATACATATATTTCCTTGACAAATTTATTAGAGGTGCATGAAGTATATTTTATATATCTGCTTATATTTTTTGAATATTTAATAGAGATACATTTTATGTAGTTGACATATATCTAAAATATGTTTTAAATATATGCATTGGGGTGGTAGGGAGGTAAACCTAACTTCACATTTCCATACTTTTGTCACTGCGCTATCATCCCTAACTGATGCATTAATGAAGTTGTTTGCAATTAATTTCCTTTCTTTTTGAGAAAGTATAATGTAACTGGTAACTGGCATATGTTTGTGAGAGCACGGTCCCTCCAGGCCCTGTGCTCCCTTCACATTGCCCAATTTCTGTCTAATGGTATGTGTCTGTGGGAGTATGGTCCCTCTGGTCCCTGTGCCCACACTTACACATAAGTACGGAGCCATACAGCAGCCCCATTGCACTTAAGAGGAACCCTCATAACATTTATTTGGCAATATCTCAATAACTGTTGCAACTATGGAAAACAATTCAACTACAGTTGTAATCATAACTTCAAGACCTCCACACTTACTTAGTCCTAAGCTGTGGGTAGTGAAAAATCCATATTTCTAATCATTTTTAAGATACGGGTGCCGAAATTTGCCACGGGCACAGCAATATTATTCTATGGGACATTTCTCAACTTCAGAACACTATAACTATGGGCCTGTGGAATGTTTTATGACCAAACTACCAACAGGCACATCTTTGAGACCAGGGCTTTCCACCCTGCACATTTCAGCTCAAAAGCACAATCCATCTTGGGACAATGAAGTGACAAAGAAAACAACACATGGGACAAAGTTTTCAAGCACTGTTTTCACAAAAACAAAAATGTTTCCCTGACACTCCTATACCTTATAATGAAATCTTGTTATGCACAAAAATTTATTGTCGAGCAACCTTTTTTTTTGTGTGTGGTCATTATTGTGCACGCAAAAAATGTTTTTGTAAAAGGAAAATGCCAAAGTGATGGAAAAATGTTGAAAAACATACTTCCGGACTACCTGCACAAAAATTGATGCCAGTTGGTATTTAGCAAGAGGCACTGTTTTCGATTTACAATGTTTTTTGTCTATCGCTAACAGAAAACAAGATGGCTGCAGTATGAAAACAATCTACCTAGACTAAGCAACAGGTAGCAAAAAATCTGTATCTCAAATCATTTTCAAGATATGGGGGTCCAAAGGCACCTTGAGCACTGCAATGCTATCCTATGGGAACTTTCTCAACTTTGGAATGCTTTAACTATTGGCCCATGGAATGTTTTGGGAGCAACCCACCAAAAAGCACATCTGTGGGGCTAGGACTTGCCACCCAGCAATTTTCGGCCCAAAAGAAGAATCCACCTTGGCACAATGAAGTGAGAAAGAAAACCCATACATGAGACAATGTTTTTAGCATTATTTTTGTGAAAACAAAAATATTTTCATAACACCCCTTTACCTTATAATTACATTTTTTGTGCGCAAAAATATGTAATTGAGCCACCTTATTTTTGTGCATGATCATTATCACACATAAAAAATGTTTTTGTGAAAATAAAATGGTGGAAGAATATTGAAAAACATATTTCCAGACTGCTTGCACAAAAACTGATGCCATGGACAAGTTCCTCAAGGCCCAAATAGGTAATCACAAGTGCTGGTATTTAGCAAGAGGCACTATTTTTAAATTTAACATTTTTTTCCTTTTGCTAACTGAAAACAAGGTGGTGCAGCACAAAACCAAAAATCTGGAGCACATTTTTTGCAAAGGTTTTCACAGTACAAATATAAATGTTTCCATAGCCTAAAATGGGACAAGAAAAACTTGTGTTAGGGTTACTCCCCACCACACCCCACTCCCCCACCCTCCACACACCAACAAACACTGGGATGTGCCATAGGGTCATCAGGCCCAACTCTCACCCCATTCCATGTGTAAGCAAGCTGACATGCTACAGTATAGGAGGATGGGGTGAGAGTTAGATCTGATGACCCTATGGCACACCCTGACATCTGTTGGTGTGTGGAGGGTTAGGGGTTGGGGATGGTAAGGGGGTAACCCTAACATCACATTTCCATACTTTTGTCACTGTGCTATCAACCACAACTGGTGCATTAACAAAGATTTTTGAAATGGATTTCTCTTCTTTTTGAGAAGTGTAATGTAACTGGTAACTGGCATGTGTTTGTGGGAGTGCGGGCACCCTGGACCCTGTGCTCCCCTTTATGTTGCCCATTTTCTGTGTAATGGTATGCATCTGTTGGAGCGCAGGTCCTCTGGGCCCTGTGCTCCCACCTGCACATAAGTATGGAGCCATATAACAGCCCTATAGTACTGAAAAGGAACCCTTGAAAAACACTTATTTGGCAATATCTCAGTTACTGTAGCAACTACGAAAAAAATTCCAGTGCAGCTGTAATCACGACTTCAAAAACTCCATGAGTGCTTAGTCCATCTGGACTAAGCAGAGGTTAGTGAAAAATCTGTTTCTCAAATCATTTTCAAGATACGGGCCCATAAAGGCACCATGGGTGCCGCAGTGTTATCCTATGGAAAATTTCTCAACTTTGGAAAACTGTAACTATGGGCCAGTGGAATGTTTTGAGACCAAACCACCAAAAGACACATCAGCGGGACCAGGGCTTGACACCCTGCAAATTTCAGCCCAAAAGCACAATCCACCTTGGCACAATGAAGTGAAAAAAAAAACTACACATGGGAAAATGTTTTTGAGCATTGCTTTTGCGAAAATAAAAATGTTTTCATGACACCCCTGTTCCTTATGATGAAATACTTTTGTGCACAAAGGTATGTTGTAGAGCCATCTTTGTTTTTGTGCATGGTCATTATCGAGTACACAAAAAATGTTTTTGCAAAAGCAAAATGCCAAAATAGTGGAAACATTTTGAAAAACATATTTCCAGAGTACCTGCACAAAAACTGATGGGGCAAGTTCCTCAAGGCCAGAATAGGTAAACACAAGTGTTGGTATTTAGCAAGAGGCACTATTTTTTGATTTACAGTGTTTTTTTGACTCTCAGCAACTGAAAACAGGATGGCAGCAGTACAAAAACAAATATCCAGAGCACAAAAACAAAAGTGTTTTCACAAAAGTTTTTACAGTGCACATATGAACTTTCCAATAGGCTAAAATGGGTCAGGAAAAACTTTCATTATGGTTACTCCTACCACCACCCTCCACACACCAACAGACATTATTGTGTGCCATGGGGTCATCAAGCACAACTATCACCCCATTACATGTGTAAGCAAGCTAACATGCTACCACATAGGAGAATGGGATGAGAGTTAGGTCTGATGACCCCATGACACACCCTGATGTGAGTTGGTGTGTGGAGGGTGGAGGGCTCAGGGTTGGTGGGGGGGTAACCCTAACATTACATTTCCATATTTTTGTCACTGTACTATCAACTGTAAGTGGTGCATTAACAAAGTTGTTGGCAATGAATTTCTCTTCTTTTTGAGAAAGTGTAATGCAACTGGTAACTGGCTTGTGTTTGTGGGAGCTTGGGCCCTCTGGGCCCTGTGCTCCCACTTACACACAAGTACAGAGCCATACAGCAGCCCCATACCCTTCTTCTTACTAAACTATGTTGCCTAGGCTTCTCCACCGATACATAGATACATAGATACATAGACAGTATTGGCAGATAAGGGCCTATGGTCCACCCAGTCTGCCCATTTGAGCTTGTAAGTTCAGTTTATGTTTTCCTAGAAGTCTGTTGCCCCTTACCCCTGACCTCCAGAATTCCTTTTTGTCTATCCCATGCATTCTTAAATCCCGTGATTGTTTCAGCCCCCACCACTTCCTCTGGCAGGGTGTTCCACTTGTCCATCACCCGTTCTGTGAAGAAATTCTTTCTCATGTTTTCTCTGAATTGTCCTCCTCCAACTTCATCCCATGACCTCTAGTCCTGGAACATCTTTTTCGCTTAAAATAGTGTTTTCCTGCACCCTGTTCTTCCCTGTAAGATACTTGTATGTCTCAATCATATCCCTCTCTCCTCCTCTCCTCCAGGGAGTACATGTTCAGTTCCTTCAACCTGTCTTCATAGGACTGTGGATGCAATCCATGCACCATCTTTGTTGCCCTCCTCTGAACCTTCTCTACCCTGTCTATGTCCTTTAGGTATGGTCTCCAGAACTGTACACTGTACTCAGGTGGGGGCCTCACTAGTGTCTTGTATAGCGGAATTATGACCTCCTTTTCCTGCTGGTGATGCCCTTGTCTCATACATCCCAGCATCCTATTTGCTTTACCTGCTGCCTTGTCACACTGTTTCTACCTTGAGGTGATCAGAGATGATAACCCCAAGATCCCTTTCCTGCTTGGTGCATGCTATATCCTCACCCCCAACTGATATATTGTGCCAGGGTTTTTGTGCCCATATGCATTATCTTGCACTTCTTTGCATTGAATTTCAACTGCCAAACCCCTGCCCATTCTTCAAGTTTCTGCAGGTCCCTTCTCATTCTGTCTACACCCTCTGGTGTGTCTACTCTGTTACAGAGTTTTGTGTCATCAGCGAACAGTGAAATTCTGCCTTCTAGGTCCTGTGCAATGTCACTGATGAAGATGTTGAATAGGACCGGTCCCAGCACTGATCCCTGTGGTACCCCACTGGTCACTGTTCCCTCTGTGGAGTGACAGCCATTTACCACCACCCTCTGTGTCCTGCCACCCAGCCAGTTATCACCCACCACACTACTGTCCTGCCCACACCCATATTCCCAGTTTGTGTAATAGTCTTCTATGTGGCACAGTGTCAAAGGCCTTGCTGAAGTCCAGATAGGCCATGCCCACTGCCCTCCCCTGATCCACCTCCCTAGTCACCCAGTCAAAAAATTCAGCCAGGTTGGTCTGACATGACCTCCCCCTGGTGAAACCATGCTGCCTTGGATCTTGTAGTCCATTGACAACCAGATGTTCCACCAATCTCTCCTTCAGTAGTGCTTCCATGATCTTCCCCACTACCGAGGTGAGGCTGACTGGTCTGTAGTTCCCTACTTCCTCTTTGTTCCCACTTTTTGTATAAGGGGACTACATCTGCTGTCCTCCAGTCTTTGGGTACCTCCCTGTTTCAGTGATCACGCTAAACAGGATAGCCAGAGGTTCAGCCACCACCTATCTTAGTTCTTTAAGGACCCTGGAGTGCACCCCATCTGGCCCCATTGCTTTATCAACTCTTATAACTTCCAGTTCCTTCAGGACCCTTTCTCGTGTAAAGGGACTTGTGTCCATTTCTGCATCATTCTCACCCCTTGTACTCCCTTCAGACCCATTATCCTCCTCTTCCCCAGTAAAGTCTGAGCAGAAATACCTGTTCAATATGTCAGCTTTACTGTTGTCATCCTCCACGTGGCCTCCATCCTCCCCCTTCAGTCTCACTATCCCTCCCTTTGCCTTTTTTTCACTTATGTACCTGTAAAAGGTTTTGTCCCCTCTACCCACTGATTTTGCAATGTGTTCTTCTGTCTGACCTTTGGCTTCCCTTACTGACCTCCCTGCCTCCCTTTGCTTCTCCTGGTACTTCTCCCTATCCTCTTCTGCCTGTGTCTTTTTGTATTGCCTGAATGCAATCTTTTTGGCTTTCACTTTCTTTGCTACCTCTTTGGAAAACCATAATGGTCTCCTCTTCCTTTTCCTCTTGCTAACCTGCTTAATGCATAATTCTGTTGTTCTTGTAATCCCCATTTTAAATACTGCCCACTGTTCCTCAACCCCTGATTCCTGTCCCATTCCCCTTAATGCCTCTTTCAAGTATCTCCCCATTTTCCCAAAGTCTGCCCCCCTAAAATCCAGGATACGTGTTTTTGTGTGGTTTGGTTCTGCTCTTTCTGTGATTTCAAACCACAATGACTGGTGGTCACTGTTTCCCAAGTGCTCCCCCACTGTTACCCCCATCACACTGTCCCTGTTTGTGAGCACAAGGTCCAGTATTGCCTTCTGCCGAGTTGGTTCCATGACCAGTTGCTTGAGGAAGGCACCCTGAAGGGAGTCCAGGATAAATCTGCTTCTAGTTGATGCTGCTGCTGGGATGGTCCAGTCCACGTCTGGAATATTGAAGTCTCCAACCAGTACTACCTCATTTTGTCTGCCATCCTTGGATGGCTAGCATCAGCTCCCATCTGTTTCTTCCTCCTGGGCTGGTGGTCTATAGACCACACCTGTGCGGATGGCTGTCCCCATTTTCCTTTCCAGCTTAACCCACGGTATCTCTCCCCCATTTTGTTTCTTCTGGATCTCTGTGGCCCTTATGTCATTTTTTACATACAGTGCCACTCCTCCTCCTCCCTTCCTGCCTGCTCTGTCTCTTCTGAATATGTCGTAGCCAGGTATGGCCATCTCCCTGTCGTGGTTATCATTACAAAAATGTAGTGTAGTGGCCTGGTTTAATAGCTATCTTTCCGACAGGAAACAGGCTGTAGTTTTCAACTCAGCCATATCTTATCTTTCATCTATACATGTTGGTCTGCCCCAGGGTGCTATCCTTGGCCCCTTGATTTTCTCAATGTTCATTAATGACAGCCCACTGATTGCACCAACCTGCTCATCTCTGCTCCATGCAGATGATCTAGTTATTTACCATTGTGCAAAAAATATCTCTGACATAACCCACTCTCTTGCCTCAGACTTCTTAAATATTCAGTCCTGGCTAACAGAGAACAACTTGTTCTCAATATAAGCAAGACACAAACCATGCTCTTTGGCTCACCTGCCAGCCTTAAAGCGAACCAAAACTCCCTTAAAATATCGTGTGCTAGTGGCTCCCCAATGGTTGAGTGTCAGCTCTTAAATATCTGGGCATTCTTCTGACGTCTCTGGAGTTTGATCTGCACATCCCTACCACCTTTTAAATCTGTCAATGCTAAGATCGGAGGTGCCTACCGCACTAGCTATGCCCTCACCCCATCAGCTAGACTAGCCGAGGCACAAGGCTTTCTGATCCCAGCCCTGGCCTATGATTCAGTCACCTACCTATCTGCCACAAAGTCCTCCCTACATTGATGCACTCCCAGACATGCAGTGCCACTGGACAATGATGACTGTAACAAGTTGCGTGCATGGCAGTGGTTTCAGTGGATGGTGGTCATGCCCCGCTGCCCGCCCTGTTACACAGCATGCAATAGTAATCATGGATGTAAGACACTCACCATCATCAGGCTGGTCCCTCTGCCTCTGTGGACCTTGGCCCCTCCCAGAGTGACAGTCCTCCTGCTGGCGCCTCCTCTTCCTCACCAGCTGTCACTCGCCTGGGCCTAAGGTGCAAACATGGAGAAAGGAACATCAGTACAACCCTGTAGCAAAGTCCCCAGCCCCCCATGTGTGCAATCCCACACAGCCAGACCCACCCTCCCACCCCACACCCTGATAACACCACCACAGCCAACACCGGACGGTCCCCCACATGTTCTGGGCACATGTGACCGTAATACCCATATGGAAGATAAAAGTGTATGGATGTTGCACCTACCTGGCCGTGGCACAGTACCCCTCCTGGCACATGCCCACAGGTGGACAAGCAGGTCCAGGTCCTTGTGCCTCAGGTCCCCATATCTGTGGCGGCACTGCTCTGCCATCCACCCCATTCCTTATTGCCTCCTCCAGGGCATCAGCCACCTCCTGCCACACCTGACTCCTGGACCTGTCCAGGGGTGCCTCACCAAACAGTGGGCCAACAAGTGGCTCCATAATGGCAACCAAGTTTGCCATTTCTACCTGGCTCCACTGGGCAGCTGTCCTCTGCCCCATCTCTATTGCTCGGTAGAGTCAAAATGGTGCTCTGCAGCGCAATTCCACCACATCAGATGCTGCGCGGTACAGTGCTGCCATTCCCTATTGCACTGTCACCGAACAGCGTGATAGTGGTGCACCCTTGCCTGACACATGGTGCCTAGGGGGCAAAGGTCGGGCACAGGCTCAAGGGTCTCTGGCACATGGACAGCCACAGCGCGATTAGAACCCAATGCATGTAGTGCGATTGGGTGCCTGTGTGCTACCTCCTGAAGTGGCCTACCGCACTGTTGACCCAGTGCGCCTACGATGCCCCAGTGCCACAGCACCATATAGGTGAACAGCACTGTAGCACCACTGGCACAATGGTGGCCATACCCTGCATTGCCTCCCACGCACAGCACGTCAGCAGCATGGAAGGCACCTACGTCATCAACCCGGGCATGCGCAATTAGGTGTATACTGCGCATGTCACAGAACTGCGCCCTTGGCTCAGCATGTTCAACACAATTGTGCAAAGCACAAAAGCGCAATATTCAGCCGTCATATGCAAACCAGCTAATCAGCCATTCAATGGCTCAGTCACTGTATTTGCATCCACTTAAAGTTGTGCCTCACCTCATTTGCATGGGTTGTGCTATAAAAGTACGACATTGGGCTGCATTGGCCATAGTTGGTTACTGCAGTCTATTGGTGAGTTGCATGCTGTTTGGGAGAGTGGACTGTGGATTTTGGGACATGCATGGGACTGCACAGTCACAGGTAACACCTGTCATTCTCACAGGCTGAATCATGACCGAACGAATTGTGGAGGAAGAGGAACAGAGTTGTGGGAGGAGGAGGAGGCCAAATTTCACAAAGGCCGAGACAGATGCCCTGTTCGAGGCCTACCTGGACCAGGAGCCACTTCTCAGTGGATGCCAGGGAACATCACAGGCCCGTGCTGCTGCATGGGAGGAAGTGACGTGTGCTGTGAACCTGCATGGCAGCCACCAGTGCTCTGCGCAGGAGTGCAAGAAGATGGGCACAGACAGGAGGAGGATTAAGGAGAAGGTGGCTGCCATCAGGGCAGCATGATCTGCGACAGGTGAGGGACAGCTGGAGGTGCTATGCCTGACCCTACAGGAGGAGAGGGTTGCTGGCAGCATGCAGCGTTGTGCCATGGAGGGTGTTCCGGGTGTAGGATTCCAGATGGGTGGTAGCCTGTCACTGCATGGTAGGTCATGATCTGTCTATTGGGGGGAACAGGGTAGAACACATGCAGTAACACGACTCTGTTTTCCCTTACAGCTCCTGAGCATCTGCATGGGTCAGCGGTGGTGGGCCTCCCCACTGATGCCAGTCAGATGGAGATGGAGTAGGGCCCATCCACCTCCACAGGAATACGTGGCTCAGTGTGACAGTGGGCATGCCTGAATGTCCAGACTGATGTTGTTGGAGCAGGTGCAGAGGAGGCCCTGCCCATGTCCCAGTGTGCCAGCATCCATGGATGCCAGCATGCTGTGACTCGGGCTGGTGCCGGGTCCATCACCGATGATGATGTCGCTGATGTCATGGGCAGTGACACGTGTGTGCCACAGGATGGCCACACAGCAGGTGACATCGTGGCCATGGCTGTGGGTGGTGCCGCCGTGGAGGCCTGCGTGTCATCACAGTCCCAGCCTGTGCCTGTCAGCACCGGTGGGGCAGCACTGGTGTGTGTACAGGACAGTGGGACTGTTGCGGCCACTGCAGCAGCACCAGTGAGCCCTGGGGAGTGACAGCTGGAGGGGCAGCATCAGCAGTCAGCCAATGGGCTTGGGGGTACAGTGTCAGGGGCTGGCTTCAGTGCACCACCTGTGGACATGCCCAGGCCTGGCCCTGATGTGCAGTGCCCACCCTCAAGGGGTGCTGAGCATCAGGGCCGTGCACACCCTGAGGGACAGAATGCCGATCTGGCAGATGACCTCTTGGATGAGCACACCCGCATACTGCAAGCATCAGTCAATCAGCAGATGCGGCTTGTGACGGTGGTGGATGCACTGAGTGTAGCTCTGGAGTGGGCAGAGGAGCGTCACAGCAGAGAAACCACTCTGCTCCTGGCAGGGATGGACCGGGTGTGGGAGGATGTGACCGCTGCCATTGACAGGCTGACACATACAATCACAGCTGCCATGGCCACAGGGGGCACACAGTTATTTGCCCGTGCCCAGCATCATGCAACACCCTCCTTGTCGACACCGGGTTCAACTGTGGGCATCCCGAGCACACCTGATGCAGGCATGTTCGGTGTGCTGTAGACCCCTGCGCGAGCTCGGTTGCGTTCACACAGTGGAACCCCTGGGGGACCATTGGTGCCACCTCATGAGGCCAATGGTCAGCCTGTCAGTGCTGGTGGGTCTTGGCGGGGCCGCCCATGCTTCCATGGCGGCCGGGACACTTGGCGCGTGACTGACCTGTCTCCCAATGTGGCTACTGTCTGATGCTGCCCTGTGTGCGTTGTGTCATTCAGCGGGCAATGCACGGGTGGGTACCCAGCCCTGCACGCAGACACACAGTCCATCTGCACACCCTCCCGGCTGCTGTCTGCAGTTGCATGTGCATGATGATGCCTGCATTGTGCTGTACACCAATGTGCAATGGT
The DNA here is from genome assembly GCA_016271365.2 of Neoceratodus forsteri. Lineage (NCBI taxonomy): Eukaryota > Metazoa > Chordata > Ceratodontiformes > Ceratodontidae > Neoceratodus > Neoceratodus forsteri. The sequence goes on from CM028133.1 coordinate 153,743,551, forward strand.
GCCCAGCATCTGACACACGCACAATGACAGGCAGTGGGCATGGTGGTCTGTGGACATGTGTGTGGCTAGGAGTGGCATTCTGGGTCAATGTTCCTTCTACCCTTTGTGCATGTCTGGTATGCTGTACGTGTGTGTGTGTGTGTGTGTGTGTCTGCATGCCATGTTAGACCTCACCCATCCCTGGTGATGTGTGTGGTTCCATGCACGGCCACTTCCCTTGAGGGCATGCACCCCTGGTGTGTGTCCATGCGTGTTTGTGGGTTGTGCCTTAGCCACTGGTGGTTTCACATGGCCCCATGACTTACCTGGGTTGGCTGAAGTGCTCCTCCGTGATGGTGTCCCGGTATAGCTGTGCCAGCCAGAGCAGTCAGGGGTCCCATCGCCCAAGGGGGGATGCCCATCACCATTGTCACCGGCGTCCTCATCGTTCCCATCACTGTCCTCCTCTTTGACCTGTATGGCTATCCCACATTTGTTGGCCATGTTGTGCAGGATGCAACAGGCCAGGAATAGCCCGCAGGCCTTTGAGGGGCTGTACTGTAGGGAACCACCAGAGGTGTCCAGGCAATGGAAACGTGCCTTCAGCCTCCTGAACACCCGCTTGATGACATTACGTGTGGTGGTGTGTGCCTCATTGTAGCGTTGCTGCGATGGGGTCACAGGTCACGGGTCACCGGTATGGTGTGACCAGCCAGGGACGGAGTGGGTATCCACTGTCACCTGTGTGTAGAGGGTGGAGGTTAGTTTGGTGATCAGCATCGCCCTGCCCCAGGCCATGTAGGCCACTATCCATGCCCCTCCCAAGCCCTATGTTTGTCCATGTGGTTTGCATACTCACCCACTAGGTGGCCAATGGGGATGTCCCCACTCTCGAATCTGTGGCACAGTGCTGACTGGTGCCAGATGAAGGCATCGTGTGCTCTCCCAGGGTGCATGGCACAGACATTGATTATGCGCCCCCTGGCATAGCACACCACCTGGCTGTTGATGCTAGCATAGCCCTTGCTATTCATGTATGTGGCTCCCTCAGGGCCTGGTGGTGTGCGGATGGCAACATGGGTGCAGTCTATTGCCCCTAGCATGCCAGGCATACGTGCTACCTTGTGGAATTCCTGTATGTTTGCTGTGCGCTCTGCCGGTATGCTGGGGAAATGGATGTACTTCGCAGCATGTGGCAGCAGTGCACTGAGGAATTGGATGAGGTGGCATGATGCGGCCAACTGGGTTATGCCTGTGGTGTCCCCTGTTGGTCTCTGGAAGGTACCAGTGGTGAGCAAGCACATGCAAGCTGTCACTTTAGTCTCCATGGACAGAGCATGGCTCCGTCGTGTGGGTGCCTGCATCACATCACTGTACAGCTCACAGAGCCACCTCAGAATTGCCCGATTCAGGCGGTACTGGCCCATGATCTCAGTATCACTATACAGCTCGAAGCTGGTGCGGGCTTGATACTACCTGCTGGGGGCATACTGCCAATGGGCCCTTTCACGGCCGTGCCCCTCCTGCTGCCTGCCTTCTCACCCCCCATTACTGCCTCCATCTGGATGGTGGCACTGGCCATGTCCCTGGCTTGTGTTCACCCCCTCCCGGCAGCTGTTTTTCTGTTCCCCCCGCTGTCCTGGCTGCTACTTCCTCTGCACTGGGAACACCTGACTGTGCTGGCCTCACTGCTGTGTGGCACTTCTCCCTTCTGCACTGTGGCTCCCCACACCTTCCCCTGAGCCTGTAGGTTCCAGGTGCCCTTTCACTGTCCTGCCCTGTGTGTGTGTGTGTGTGTGTGTGTGTGTGTGTGTGTGTTGCCTGTGTGGCTTGCTATAGTTCAGCAACTTGTGGCTTCCCTGTAGTGTTCTTGCACCTCTCCCTTGTTCCTTTTTATTTTGGCTCATTTCCACTATGGCGCAACTTCCGCTTGCTCCCCTATTGCACGTGACGCATGTTGTTGAATATCGCACTGCGCCATTTATGCATGGTTCCTTCCCCTTCAGTTGTGCATTCATTCATTATCATTGCGCTGTTGCTCAGCGTGATTTGGGGGATGCAACTGCCTTCCGCTGAATATCGCAGAATGGCGCATTTTCGGACTTGTGCTGGCGCAACCCTATTGAGCATGGTGCAACCCTTTTGAATATCTGGGCCTATATATATATATATATATATATTATGAAGGTATATGTAATATAAATTCCAGTCATGTATAAACTTTAAACCAGATTTATTTGCTATGTAAACATATATTTACAATGTATTATCAGTAGTAATATGTATATTACAGATACTTTTCAGATGTATATCAGACCAAACCTATTTTAACATATATAAAATATATCTCAGAAAATACATCTCTAATATATTGAAAATCTCTGTTTGCTAAAACACACTTACTGTAGAAATTAGAGTAAATTTTTGCTTGCATAAAACTATGATAATTTTTCATTAGACTCCGTAAAAAGCATTAAAAAGTAAAAATATTTTCTTTGACAATATAACAAAACATATGCATTTAGTATAGCAATGTCAAGCATAAGACATACCTGACTGAATTCTGCAAATATCAGGGCCCAGATATTCAAACTGCGCCATTCTGAGGTGCAAGCCCCTGCGCTGCTCAAAATAGTTGCGCTGGGGTGTGGCTGGGGTGATATTCAAAGGAGTTGCGCTATTGAGCAACTCCTTTGAATATCAACCCCAGCCACGCCACTGGGCAAGATGGCACAGTGGAACTTATGGCTACCGCAAGTTGCCAGAGTTGAGCATTAAATCCCATGTGGCTAAGTACCATTGGCGCCCATGCGCAAATTTCCGATATTCAAAAGGTGACATGCAAATGGGGCCACAATTTATGGAAGGTGCAGGGGGCCATTTGCATCTATTTATGGCCCCATTTGCATGCCATTAGCATGTAGGTGCGCCCGATCCCCGAGGACTTGCGCTGGCCGCCTGCCAGGCAGCAGCCATCGGGGACCGGCCGCCTCTGCAGCTATTCGCGGGCAGTATCTCTGTGTCTACATTTCCCCACACACACAGATCCCGAACGACCGGACAGCATAACATGCCCATGCCCACACATCTCCAAGCTCAATCGGGCATACAGTAACATGCCCCCGCCCACACATCTCCAGGCCCGATCACGGGCATAAAGTAACATGAACCCCCACACATCTCCTCAAGCCCGATTGCAGGCAGAATATGTATCAACCCCAGTGCCCGATTGCGGGCAGAATGTAAAGCCCCCAACCGAATATCTCCCTGGTGGTCCAGTGGACTGTAATGCCTGGCTGCGGCAGAATGTCAGCAACCTCAAACATCTCCTGGTGTCTCAGTGTCCCCCACCCACTCCACGGGCCCCTCCATCTCCTCCGCCTCCCCCGCACGCGAGCGGGCAGCATCCCACTCGCTTAGCAAGTCTCGCTGTTTCATCACTCGATTCAAGTTCGAGGATGCTTATTGGGCAGAGTTGCTGTAATCGGGCGTAGAAGTTTATACTGCATGGCAGTCCAGATTTGTGAATGATGTTCATTCATAAAATCTGGACTGTCATGTACGGGCGGGCTGCATGCCCATTGGCTGTAGCTCTGCACCAATGGCGCGCAGCCCTACCAGACAGTCAGTCGGCAGGCGGCGGGCTGCAGGTGGGTGGATGCTGCCACCCACCAGCCGCGGGGAGCGGGTGGAGGGGCTTCGTGGGTGGGGGGACACTAGACACCAGGGAGATGTTTGGGGGTTGTAATCTTGACATTCTGCCCATGATCAGGCATTATGGTCCACTGGACCACCAGGGAGATATTCGTGCTGGGGGGCTTTTTATATTCTGCCCTATGATCGGGCACCGGAGGGGGTGCTGATATACTCTGCTCCGTGATCGGGCTTCGGGAGTGTGGGTGGGGGTTCATGTTACTTTATTGCCCATGATTGGGCTTCGGAGATGTGTGATTGGGGGTTATGTTACTTTATTGCTCTGCGATCGGGCTCGGGAGATGTGTGGGTGGGGGGTCATATACTTTATTACCCGCGATCAGGCTTCGGAGATGTGTGTGGGGGGCATGTTACTGTATGCACGATTGGGCTTCGGGAGATGTGTGGGCGGGGGTTCATGTTACTTTATTGCCCGCGATCGGGCTTCGGGAGATGTGTGGCGAGGGCATGTTACTGTATGCCCGATTGGGCTTCAGGATATGTGTGGGCGGGGGGGTTCATGTTACTTTATGCCCGTGATTGGGCTGGTGGGGGGCACAGGGACTGAGTTGGGGCCAGCCAGGGTGGCAGCTGCTGTGTTGCACCCTGCAATACAGCAGCTCACCTGTGGGTGGCCCTCAACTTGATCCTTTTTTTTTGCTCAAGGTTGTGCAGGTGCAGGTTGTTGCGCGATGACATTCTGCACAACCCGACTGAATATCGGGTTGCGCAGGTTATGCATGGTTCCTCCCCCTCCTGTTGAGCATGTATTCATTTGCATTGCTCTTTTGCGCAACCTGTTGTCAGTGGCGCAACTGCCTCCTGCTGAATATCACAGAATGTCGAATTTTTGGACTTGCGCATGCGCAACCCTTTTGAATATCTGGGCCCAAAAGTATAACTGGAAAATTCACAGATATTTGAAATTTTTGATATATTTAGGTATATTCAGATATAGTCTATAAATTAACAAAATACAGTATAGTTCTTTTCCATATGGGTATAATTTAAAACTATGTTATGAATATATGTTTGTGTTTTTTTAAATTTTTAGCACCTTAAAGGGAAACCAAAAATGACCACTTATAAGTAACTCAGAATATATATGTTGGATAGATTCAAAATATATGTTTACCTATAATGCAAAATATGTAGCTACTGCAATAATAAGTATGCACAAATAAGTATTTTTGATTTTATTCAAAGACATAACATTGAAAGAATAAAAACTTAAATTCTGAAATACTGTAGCAAAAATATATTTGAAATATATATATATATATATGCAAAAAACTTTGTTAATGCATCAGTTAGGGTTCTTCTACAGTGACAAAAATGAGGAAATTTGACATTAGGGTTCCAACCCCTTGCACCCCACCCCCACCCTGCCCTTTCCAACAGGCATCAGGGTGTGCGTTGGGGTCATTGGCCCTAGCTCTCACCCCATCTCATGTGTAAAGAAGTTCAGGTGGTGCAGTGTAGGAGAATGGGGTGAGAGTTAGGACCAACAACCCCAACGCACATCCCAATGCCTATTGGTGGGGGCAGGGTGGGGGTGTGGTGCAAAGGGTGGGAACCCTAATGTCAAATTTCCTCACTTCTGTTGCTGAAGAAGAACCCTAACTGATGCATTAATGAAATTTTTTGCATATAATTTCCATACATTTTAAGAAAGAATAGAAAACTAGAAAGTTGCTCAAGTTGGTGGGAGCTCGTAGCCTGAACACGTGATTTTGTGTGACTATAGTAACAGTAAGTGCAATGAGAAAGCAAGCACAAAGGGTTATGCACATGGTGACAGAAACGTAAATGATAAAACAGACAGTAATAAAAATGGAAGCACAAAGTGACACCAAAGCAAACAGTAATGTAAACAGAGACAGAAACAGAAGTGCATACAGAACGCAACTGGTAACACACACGTTTACAATACCACAATTGTAAATGCAAATGGTAACAGTAACAGCAACAATAACGCCAAAGTAAACAGAAACACAAGCATGTATGAAAACGCAGACCATCACATGCACACTCATGGAACCACAATTGTAAACACAAATGGTAATGGTAGCAGCAACAATAAAGCCAACAGAAATGCAAGCACATACGGAAATGCAAACTGTCACACACGTGGTCATGGTACTGCAATTGTAAATGTTAATGGTAACAGCAACAATAAAGCCAACAGAAATGCAAGCATGTATGAAAATGGAAACCGTAACACGCACGGGCATGGTACTGGAATTGCAATTGTAATGATAACAGTAACAGTAATGCCAAACAAAATGGAAACGCAAGTGCAAATGGAAATGCAAAGTGTAATGCACACAGTGGCGTAGACGGGAATGGTGATGCGAATGTTAACGGAAGGCAACTGGAAATGCTAACTAGCACAGTAACGAAAGGGCACACCCTTCTTTTCCCCAAAAAGTGTATTGAAAAAACACAGTGAAAACAAAGAATGTATGCATAATAATTGACCTCGGAGCAGAAAACTAGGACTTGAAATACTAAATTGCTTATATCTCAGGAACCGTATGACGTAGAAAAAAAATTACAATTTTGTATGAATTATGACTTTCCTGGCTAGTTTTGTATTTAGCCCCCACAAGCATTTTTGCATCAAAAACTCTGTATTTCGCACTGTTTCTGAGATATGGCTACTGAAAGATGTGACAGATGCCATAATGTTATCCTATGGCAAAAAACAAACTTCGGAGTGCCGTCACTTTGCTGCCCTGTAATATTATTTCACCAAACCACCAAAAGGCAAATCTGTGAGATGTTGGCTTTCTTCCCTCCAAATTTTAGCCCAAACGGCAAAACCATCATTTTGCAACAGTGCGGCAAAGAATTCCTGTAAGAGGCAAACGCTGCAATGTCATCCTATGGGAAAAACATCAACTTTGTAGTTCCATAACTTTGCCGCACTGTGCTATTTCTTGACCAAACCACCAAAAGCCACATCTGTGGGATATTGCCTTTCTTCCCTCGAAATTTCAAGTCAAAAGACCAAACCATTCCCAAGATATTCAAAATGAAAGATTACTAAAATGTCCCTATCTATTCCATTATAAAAAAATCTGTCCATCTTGTCCCTATCTTGCGATCAAAGATGGTGATCAAAGAATCTCATGATCAAAGAATTTGCAGGCTCATGAACAAAGATTTAAAAACCTTATAAATCAAAAAATTGAAGGAATTGTGGTAAACCACCACCATGGTTTGACAGAACACAGCCCCCTGAGTAAAACCCACCCTCATTTGACTTCCTACAACACCGCTGGGCTGAGAAAATTGATTTTTTAAGTGGGCCATCTCGTCTCTTGCTCACGATGTACGATCGCGATCTAAGAATCTCACGATTTAAGAATTTGCATGGTCTTGATCAAAGAATTTGTGTGGTCAAGATCAAAGAATAAAAAGTCTTCAAATTTAAAAAAATAGCAGAATTGTGCCAAACCACCGCCATGGTATGTCAGAATGAAGCCCCTTGAGTAAAATCCACCCTCATTGTCTTCCCAGCACACCCATAGCCTGAGATAATTAATTTTTTAATCTGGCTGTCTCATCCCCCCCTCGCGATGCACGATCGCGATAAAAGAATCTCACGGTCAAAGAATTTGCAGGGTCATGACCAAAGAGCGAGGGACGAGATGGCCAGATTTAAAAACTCATTTTTCAAGCCTAGGGGTGCCCTAGACAGTAAACTGAGGGTGTGTTTTGCTCAGTGGGTTTTGTTCTGCCCCATCTGAATAAAGAAATATGAGTTTTTTATATCCCTGATAGTCTAGCGCCCCCCCATCATGCTAAGATATATAACGATTGTTGTATCCCTGGTCATCTAGTAGCCCCTTCCCAATCTGTATTAAATAAATATATTTATATTCTTATCCCTGGTAGTCTAGTGCCTCCTCCCAAAAGTGTCTTGCTTCTATATTTGTTAATTATCTCCCTGGTGGTCTAGTGGCCACCCCCTCAATCTGTATATAATTATTCTTCATATCCCTGGTAGTCTAGTGGCCTCCCAGGCATAATTAAATAATTAATGTTTTATATTCCCTGGTAGTCTAGTGGCCCCCACCCCCACATCCCTGGTAGTCTAGTGGCCCCCCTGAGGTGTATTGTATTATTATAAATATATGTTTATATCAGTGGTAATCAGTTGTGCACTTTTCAGCATAATGATGTGTTATTTGCGTAGTTCAGTGGTTTTCACTCTTGCCAGGCTCACTCTAGCACTTTACTTTTCGTAGTCAGTCTGGTATTTTCTGTTTTTCATTTGCTGACTGTCTGCATTACAATCGGTAATGCAAAGAGGCACTCAGAAATATTTTCACAGCACCTCTTTGCAATACTACCGAAGCATGCAAAGTAGGCGGCCGGGCCGTGGAGGTGAGAGGTGGTTCATGCCAGTCACCAGCTGGTGAAGGGGTGCTTGGTGGCTGGCATGGATTGGTGGGGGCCACTAGACTACCAGGTAATAGAAATCATTTTTTATTTCATTATGTTGGGGGGTAGACTACCAGGGATATAAACGTGTATTTATAATAATACAATACACCTTGGGGGGTCTACTAGACTACCAGGGATGTGAAAAAATACAGGGGGGTGGGGGGCACTAGACTACCAGGGCACTACATACAATAATATATTTTATTGAGGGGCCACTAGACTACCAGGGATGTTAATATTTTATTGTGATGGGTGGGCCACTAGACTACCATGGATAGGTAGTACATTATTCCTCTTATGCAGATCGGGCTGAACAAAGTCCCCTGAGCAAAACCCACCATAATCTAACACTGTAGGTCACCCCTGGGCTACAAAATACTATTTTTAAATCTGGCCATCTCGTCTCTCGCTCGTGATGCACGATCGCGATCAAAGATTCTCGAGATCAAAGAATTTACAGGCTCGTGATAAAAAAAAATTGCACACTTATGATCAAAGAATAAAAAATGGTGAAACACATATTTTTCTCCAATAGAACGGACCCTTCTGAGCAAAACCCACCCTCATTTGTGTCCCTAGCCCACCCCTGAGCCAAGATATTTGTGTTTTTAGGTCACGATGCAAGATCGCGATCAAAGATTCTCGCGATCAAAGAATTTACAGGCTCGTGATCAAAGATCGTTAGCGAGCCATGAACAAAGAATTTGAAAGCTGGAAACTCTATTTTTTTACCAATTTCAATGGAACCAAAGCCATGGCTCTATAGATCGGGGTCCCCTGAGTAAAACCCATCTAAGTTTTACTTCAGAAGGGACCCCTGAGCCCAGATATTTGTGTTTGTGTGATCGGAAAACTGAAAACAAGATGGCGGACCTCGTGGTTAAAGAATTTTCGAAATTCCTCAGGATCAAAGATTCTTGAACCGTGAGGCTGCAAATTCTTTGACCGCCAGGTGGGACCAGATGGCCAGAACCCCATTATTTGTTCGCAAAACATACATATTAATTTTTCCATTGACTTATAATGGCAACTTAAAAGTGGCATAACTTTTGAATGCCTTAATATTTTTGCACCAAACAAAATGCGACATGTTTGGACACCAAAGCTCTTTCAAACAAGCTATCTTGCAGAGTGGCATGCCACACAATGGCCATGCAGGGTCACATCCAAATCCCAAAAGCTGCCTCCAAAAATGGATAACTTTGCATTTTTCAGCGCTTTCGTACACAAAGACCGGAACTCCAACCAAAAAGCAATTTGGCAGATCAAGAGATCTACCTTGCCCTGATATGCCTACCAAAGTTTAGGCAAATCCATTGAATGGGTCCCAAGTTATTAATGCCCAAACTTTTGACTTTAGTATGTAAATGACCGAGAACCCTAACTATAGTGGCGCGACCATGCCACTATTATGCATATATATATATATATATATATATATATATATATATATATATATATATATATCAGAGATGTTTCTCAAATATGATACATCTTGGATTATTCTGCAAATATCTAGAATATTTCTTGAAATATATGTGAAAAGTGTGAATGTATTTGGCATAAATTCTAAACATATTTGGGGATACAAGGGCATATTTCAGTTTAAAAAAATGTACTGTAGCTCTTTTCTGTGTCAGATTACAGTGATCAGGAGAGAGGAGTACCAGTGGTGGGCTGAGTACCCGCTGCTGAAATAACTCAACAGATTGGGTGGCAAGAATGAAGCTGATAACATAAGCATGATTGCCATTTGATCCATTCTGGAAATGAAGATCCACACATTTCTAGCTTGGATGCTCACAGTTTACATTTTATTGAACACCATTATTATTTGCATCTCAATTTTATAAATTCCACATTTCAATATTCCAGTCCAAATCATACATTCATAATCCAGTCCATTCTTTTCATATCTCCTTGGTCTTCTGCTTTGGCCTTCTTCTTCTGATTCTTGTCTTCGGGCTCTGGATGCCAGATCCGACCCCCCACATCACCAGTACCAGGTGTCAGCTTACCAGGACCTCCTCCCTCCTAGGTCTGGACACTAAGATCCAATCCGTAGCGCTATCCCATTTGTCCCTTCCCCCATTTACGTCCATGCCTGGGTGCCTTTTGACCCCAGTCTGTGTTGCCCTGCTCCCCTCCCACTTCTGTCTGTCCCCTTTATTCCCTGTCTTGCTCCCCCCTCTGCCTATCCCACCTCCCCCATCTTCTTCTTCTCCCCGAGAATCATGGATGACTTGCTGCCTGACCAACCTCTTTCAGCCATCCCACCACTTTTCCACAGCACCTTCTTGCTGCAATTGCCAATTCCAATCTTACTACCACTGTGCTACCCTACTGTGGTAGCAAGGCCAGGCCCCACCCCATAACCCCTTCCCTCTTCTGACCTATTTCCCCTTGAGCAGTTGGATGGGATCAAATTCTCAGCAGAAGAAGAACTGAGGGTTGCCTTACCTTATAAACCCCTTCAGGACCCAAAATTAGGACCCCCACCTGGCCCTTCCCCTCGACCAATCTCCCCCTAGCCCTGCACCTGCATCATATGACACTATCTGTGTGACCTCAGTAAAGATGTCACCAGGCCCTAACCCCACCCCAGCTGCATTTCCTTTCCCCCTTCCACTTCCTTCCCCTAAGGACCTGGTCATTTCCATCTTGGTTACCTGACAATTCAGGTTGCCTTTTAGTGGCAACCCTATTTGTCATTTGATCCCTTCTAGAAATGAAGACTCCACACACTTCTAGCTTGGATGCTTGCCAGCAACATTTTATTGAACTCCATTAATACCTACATCTCAATTTTATGAATTCCACATTTGAATATTCCAGTTCAAATTACACATTCATAATCCAGTCCATTCTTTTCATATTTCCTTCTTCTTCAACCTTGGCCCTCTTCTTCCAGTCCTTGTCCTCAGGGTCCGGATGCCAGATCTGACCCCCAACACCATCACCAGTACCAGGTAACAACTTACCAGGACCTCCTTCGTCCTAGGTCTGGACTCTTAGATCTGACTCCTAGCACTATCTCTTTTGTCCTTCCCCCAATTTAACTCTATGCTTGGATGCCTTTTGATCCCAGACTATGTTGCCCTGCCCCATCCCTCTTCTGTCTGCACCCCTTATTCCCTGTCTTGCCCCTCTCTGCCTATCCACTGACCCATCTCTGGCTAAGCGCTGGAAGATGGGTCTCCCCCCTTGTGGGCTAGCACCTTGGTTCCCTCCTCTCCCACATACCCACCAGGTCTAGCAATAGCCTTAGGAAAAAGCACATGCTGAACTCTGAAAGGCTGGATCCTAGCTGACCTGTAAACTGCATCATTCTCAAGGGAAATGTCCCTTTGCTGTATATGTACCCCCCATTTCTATAACCAGCCTGGCTACCTTCCTGTTGAGCTACTTTCTCCCCTCCTTTATTGATCTAGCCTCTCTGGTGTGTCACCACACCCTCCTGGAGGTGATCTTGAGCCATCCAATTTCCACTTCCTGCCACCACCCTTTCACCCTTTTTAAATCCACTGCTATGGCTTGTACCAGCGCCCCCATGGGTTTTCCCCTAAGTCATTACCCTCCAAGATGAATTGTCAGTATGTCTGGCCTGCTCCATTGAACCCTCAGCTCTTCTAACAATGGCATCAGCTGGGTGCATCACAAGCCATGGATTCCCTTTCTATGCACATTTGTGTGATCCACATCTGTCCTCTGCATCCCACTGCATCTGGTCACTGCAAACCTTTCAGTCGAATAAATAAAGGAATGCCTTGTGATTTAAATGTGTCTTTGTGTTCCTCCTATTGGGTAAAAAAAAAAAAAACTCCATTAACATCATTGCTTGACATACTTCTTGTAGCAGTTGGACTTTCGCTGCCCCACCATCATCACCTCTTCCTCCAACTTGCCTCTTTCCACAGTCTCAGATGCGGCCCCTATCCTGAAGGAATGGGGCCAAAGAGGTCTGGGTCCTCCCCTAGAAGCTTTAAAGCCCATTGCAGGACTCCACCCACCTAGAATCCCATTGCCGGATTCCCATCACTGTTCTGGAACCAGGTATCCCTCCCTTCTCCCTGGGTTCTCTGCTATTCCTCCAGCTCCTTTACTGCACAAACATCCCCAGGTGCCTGACACTGCAGCACCACCTCCTCCTCCCCCCCTTGCCAAGCTAGTCAGTTTTTGACCTGGGCAGATGCACCACCACGGTGCCCCAGCCAAAATTGACATCACTCTCCTGTAATCACCCCTGCAGATCAGATTTCCACTGTGCTACCACCTCACTTATCCAGAAAGCCCCCCTTGTCATGAATGCAAAGATGGCCCAAAATAAGTAGGCCTCCTTGGCCGAACTGGACACTTGCAACATAGCTTCCACCAGACACAGTAAAAGCTGCCCCATGATGGGATGCCATTTGTCCTTCATCACCCCTTGGCCTTTTGTCATCGCAGAAGCATCTGTCTCATGGTCCTCTCTTAAGTCGAGTCAGGCCATGCCCTATCACTACAGGCCCATCCGGTCCCTGCCAATTGCACTCCCATAGCGATGTGGACCATCCTTTCCCCCCTATCTTTTGACCATGTATTGCTTTACCTGATCCTCTGTGGCTGGCATACCTACCTCTAAGCCATCCTGGTCCCAGAACTCCTGGAAGGCCCCCCACACCCCTTTGTATGCTTTTAGCATGTTGGCCAATCAGGAATTCCTATATAACCATCGGGCTCTCTCAAACCAATCTCCCACAATTGGTCCAGAACTTTGGTTCTGTTTACTGCTGCTTGCAGAGCCAAGTCCCGAGAGCTGTTTAACTGTAACCAGGAGAGGCTGTCAGCAGTGTTATTCTGGACACCTTCAGTATGCCGAGCCTTAAAAGACAAGTTCAACTGTGGACTCAACAATACCAGTTGCCTCATAACCCTGCCTACTGTATCCATAAGCCCCCCCCTTGCCTATTGATCACTTCTACCACCCCTTTGTTGTTGCACCAGAACAGAATATGCTTTCCCCTCATCCTGTCCCACTAAACCCTTATCACCACAAAAATGGGGAATATCTCCAAGAATGTGATGTCTATTAGCAACCCTGCCTCACCCCAAGTATTCATCCAGGCCTCCGAGATCCACTTCCCTCTAAATTATGCTCCCATTCCCAGAGCCCCAGAGTAGAGATGCAGAGAATTTAAATTCTGCTGGTGAAGTGCCCACGAAGTGAGCACCTCGCATTGTCACTCCACTATGCAGAGTGGCCAATGCAAAAGGCTCACTTTGCCTAGTAATTATTACTTATCGTTGTCATTTCACCTTAATGTGAAGTAAGGCAAAGTGACAACAATATTTGGCAGCCCTTCACACACAGGGTCACCAAAATGAATGGGCATCCCCAAAATGCTCATGTCTTGTGTCCAGAAAATGCCCCAGTGCTGATGAAGTGTAATGAGAGCACAAGAAATACAAAGTCTCCCAAAATTAATAGTGCACTCAGATGTCATGCATGCAGTAGTCACACACAGTCACCAGAATTAATGTGCATCCCTAAAATGCTACTGTCTTATGTCCAGAAAATTCCCAAGTGCTGATGAAATGAAATGAGAGTGTGACAAGAAATGCAAAGTCTCCCATAATTAATGGTGTACTACAAATTCACAGACAGATTAAGATTGCGCTGTGCACTCAAGAGTTGCAGACGCAAAGGCACAACACCACCTAACCAGTGCACATAAGTCACAAATCCAAATCTGGAAAAGAATACCTTTTACCAGTTCAGGGCAGGGGAGTAGTGCACAGCAGTAACAGTCATCTACCAGTAAAGATACCACAAAGCAGTATAAAAAATTAATGCAGGTGCAGTGGATAGCAGGTTCACACTGCTGCAGTTACTCTGTGGCACAATAAAAGGTGTCTGATTTAATGGTACGAATCGCATACACACTCACATGCACTACAAGTAATGCATAGCAAATTGAAAACCTTAAGTAATATAACCAAATGTTTTAAACAAACTGAAATTATACACTGCTGCACCACAACAATCAGAAAAAAATGTCAAGAATTACTGAAAATATTACTGTACGCACATTAACACAGTTATGCAAGAAAAATATAAACAAAACAGAAAGACTGCTTTTTTCTCCCAGTTAATCTACCTACACCAAAGATACACCCCTCCCTCAAAGCACACTTCACAGTACACAGACTGACTATTCTAAATTAACATTCAAAATCCACACACAAACAGTAAACACTTGGTAATATGAGCACAGGAGGGTTTCCTATACTCGATGTAGTAAATTGTGAGCAAAAAAAATAGCTCAGAAAGACTTTTGTAACAGCTTTTGGAGGATTTGAATCACAGAGCTCTGAAAGGAAACTGTCTCCATCTTCCACTACACACACACTACACAGAACTGAGGCTGTGCAGAATAATCTAGAGCCCATGTGACCTGCAATCCCATAAAGCACTGCAAAATTTGCCTTTGGAGCTCAAGAACAAGGTGAAGTGGGGCGAAGTACATTGATTTCAATGTACTTCACCTTAAAATTGGTGGAGAAGTGGTTTGGGGAATGCGGAATAACATGAAGTCATTGTTTCCAATGGACTTCGCCTTCCCCATTATAACGTGAAGTACTCCGCTTTGCGATGTGGAGCACTTCACGGAATCCGTGTTACTCCGCAAATCACTTTGCGGAGTGAATTTTGGCCACTTCACCCACCACTACCCCAGAGGAGTCAGTGTATAACTCCAAGTCAGTAATATAGGCCCATTCTTCCTACCAAAATGTGACCCAGTTGTAATTTTCCAAAAACTCTGCCCAAACCAGCAGGTCCTCCCACACCCCTCTCATGATATCCACCCAGTAATGTGGCAGCTTCACCTTCCCTGTGGCCCATGCCAACCTCTGGCTAAATGCTCTCCTGGGCTTATGGCATTGCAGGTGAAATTAAGATGCTTCAGCAGCTGCTGTACTAGTACCAGTGGCACCCTCCTCCTCCCACCTACCTCTGCCAGCAAACCCTGAAGGCGGGCTACTTTATCTCCCGGGAGGCAAAAACATTCTTGTACCATGTCCACCTCTATCCCCAGAAACTCTTGCTTGCACAGCAGGCCTCAGTCTTCCCCTCTGCTAGTGGGATCCCTATCCTCCCACACATTTCTTTAAAATCTGACAGCATCCTTTCTGTCTTGGCCTTGCTGCTCCCAATGAGCAGAAAGTCATTCAGATAAAGTGCCACCCTCCTGTGCTCATACCTCCATCCAAAGACCCACTGCACCCATAAACTGAAAGCTTCAAATGTAAAGCACACCATGGAACAACCCATTGACATGGCTTTGTCAAAATATACCCCTTCTTCAAACTGAAAACCCAGTGGGTGCCTGACTGGCAACAAACGAAAGATGGACTCTGTGTCCATCTTTGCCAACCATGCCCCCCCTAAGTGCCCTAATTATCACCACTGCTTGATGCAGGGACATGTACGACACTACCCAAAAGTCCTTGGGAATCCCATAGTTCACTGAGGCCCCTCTGGATAAGACAGGTGGTGAATGAGGCAAAACTACCCCACTTCCTTCTTGGGTACCACACCCAGTGGAGATATCCAGAAGTCAGCACGGGGGGTGCCTCAAAGGGACCTTCTACTCTCCCCACCTGCACCTCCTTCCAGAAATTCTTCCTGACTATGCCCTCCTTGCCCTTCACTGATCCCAAGTTCTTCATCTTCATCTCCTTCCACACTCCCTAAAACCCTGAGGGTTTAAAACTCCAATGCAGCAGTGCCCCATTCATGTTGTCTGGGTAATACCATATCCAGGCTTCTACCACCTTCTAGACAATAGGGTTTTTTGCTAGGGAAAAGCCCCAGCACCCTCTTCCATCCATGCCCTCAGTTCCATCTTTAATTGGAATTGAAATTCCCCCTGCTGTGTGTCCCTCTCCCCCTCATGCTGATATTACCTCCCACCCCGAGAAAGGACTGCTCTTGCCCTTGATCCCCTTGGTGGCTACTCTGTTCCCACCCCACCCAACAGCTGGATGCTGGGTGCTGTCCTGAGTATCTGGAAAACATGTCCCTGAATTTGCAATTTGCCCATGTGCAAGATTCTTTGTTATAGTCCCAGCAGATCTTGGCCACTGGGGTGGGTGCACTCATCTTGCTGGACTCACCCCCATTCCCTCCAGCAGGGCCTAACAGGGTTCATACCCACAGCTCTGAATGGGGGCAGTCCCACCTGAGGTCCCCTTTTGCTACCATCCACTTCCAAAAGGTCTTGTCATATTTTACCCACCTGGCCTTATAGGCATCATAAATGATAACTGTGTTCATCAGGAGAGGAACTGCCAGCTCCGGCTGCTTCTCCAGCACCAAAGCACTATAAATCCAAATTCCTGCCTGTCACATGTCTATGTTCTTCCCTTTGTATTTAGCTTCCTCCTCCTTATGCCCCATCACCACTAATGCTACTGCCATCTCTGATTTGCCCACTGACTCATACTTCCTGATTGGGTCTTTGTCCACCAGCCCAACAATGTCCACATACTCCCCTTTCCCAAGCTTATCCTTAATGGAAGCGGGGACGTGGTCAGTGTGAAGCCCCGCAGACCCTCATACAGCCTCTTCCCCCCATTTTTGCCCTCACCAGTCCTGGTACCCTCCCCATTGCACTTTTTTATTGTGTTGAGTGCTTTCTCCATCTTCACTAGCTCCTTCTCCCTCATATCACTGAGAAGCCCCTCCAAATAGTCTTTCAAGTTCACATAATTGGATAAGTCCATATTTCCCTTACCCCAACTTGGGCCTGGCCCTGTTGGTGCCAGTGCTGGTTCTGGTAGAGGAACAGGTGGAGGGATCAGTGCAACTTCATGTGGCTTCTTTTCCCCATCCCAGCCCATCCACCCTTCCAACTCCTTCCTCTTCCTCATCACCTCCTCCTCTTCTTCCCACAGTCATGCCACCTTGATGAGGTCCGTCATCTTGTCCATCAGCTTGAAAGCCCCTTCCCTCAGTTTGGCACTGAAAACCGGGTCTCTTTGTTATCCAGTCCTTCTCCACTGCATAAAATATAAATGGGGGTGATCAACTGGAACATAACCTGGAACCCCTAATTCCATGGCTATTCACAGGCCACTGGTCTATGTGCATCCCCATCTGCTTACGCGCTGCTTCACAGGGTGTGGGAGGGCTGCTTTGTGCTACCCACCATGCGCTGGCTGGCCTATCCCCCAGCTTCCAGTTCTGTCCCTATGCTGCATGGACCATGCCCTTACCAGAGCTGGCCCCCACCCTCCAAATCACATAACCCCTCTACCCCATGGCCCTGTTGACTGGGTCATGGTGATTTTCCCTACTGGAACCCTGGTGCACCATCCTACTGTCCACCATGAACCCCATGGCAGCTCCTGCTCCACCATTGCTCTGGACAGAAAAAAAAATCTCCCCCCCCCCACCCAGCTCTGGCCAGCCAGGACCAAATATCCTAGTAGCCCTTAGCTCTTCTGCTTACCCAGTTCGGATCCCCTGCCTCATGGGCCCTGTCTCTCAGGGCTGCTGTCCCTGTCCTTCACCACAGCATTCTTCTGTCCCCCTCCAGCCCAGGCCACCACCCAATAAACCCCCAAAATTCAATTTTTTTTCTTGCAGTGCCCCCACAGCAGCTCATTTACTCACCAGTTGTTCTACAGCCTCACTCCAGCCAACCTGCTGTGTATTGCACTGAAGGTCCCAACCCCCCCTGGAGGCCTGTTCAGCCTTCCCTTTCAGCCACAAATGAAATGACAGACCCTCCACCTGCATGCAAAATCCAACCCCCCCATGCCCTGTGGAACCAGGGCTTAATAGTCGGGCCCCCCCCATTGACACATTACATCTCCCTGAACCATGGCAAGTTCCCAAATGGTCATTTATTCCTTTCACTTCTGCTTCCTTGTCCTTGCTGCTGCTTGTGGGTGCCTGACTACCTTCCCACTTACCTGTGGGCCACAGCCCGTGGCTGCTCAAATGGCTCCATTGCTTGCCTGCTTCCACAGTGCCAGGAGCCCCCGGCAACAACCACGTAGCCATCTACTATGTGCCATGGTGCCATCTACCAACACCAACACCAAACCAGTGGGAGGATTCCCCAGGCAGTTGGGCTTGTCTTGACCATGGCCGCAAGCCAGTATTCTGCAACTCGCTCATCGCATGCACACCCTGAAATTGCCGTGTCAGCTTCAGACCCTCCCATACTGGCCCAGAGTCCATGTTCTGACAGTGCACCAGGCAGCCACCCAGACTCCAAAACTTCAAGGCGAGGGGCAGGTGCCATCTGCTACACTCTATGGCCATCTTTACACCAAGGCCCAACTATGTGGCCATCTCCGGCCAACGTTCTTCCCGACTAGCTGCCAGGCCCACTAGGCAGCTATGGTCACACTCACCCCATGCTATCACTAAGCCACAAACGGCCACCAGTGCCAGCTACAGATAAGCTATTACACACACACACACCACCCCCGATAGTGGAGGATGAGCTGCTAGGCCACCTGTGCTGAAACAATTGCTCCTCTCATGACCTTGCCTAATGGTCAAAAACTTCAGAATGCACACACAAATATTGCTTTATTATCTTTTTTTTCTTTTGTAAACCCTTGAAAGCAGCATAAGCTGAGTCTTGCCAACCAGGCTTAAAACCTGTGAATGAACAGGTGCTCTACCCCTCCAGTCTTGGCCTCTCTTTATTATTATTTTTTTTAACCCTAAAAACAGCAGATGCTGAGGCAGGCTGACCAGGCTTAAAGCCTGTAAAGAAACGGGTGCTCTACCACTCCTGTCTTGGCCTAACCTCACTCGAGCACCAACATTGGGCTTCCAAATGACCACACAAAAGGGCAGTATCTTGCAGTACAGCAGCAGAAACAACAAACCCCCCATGGTCCCCAGCAGAAAGTATGCCACTGAGACAATACCATGCAAAACAGTAACTAACCACCAGTCAAATGCCACGTAGTCTCTCCTACACACATTTCTGGGTTTTAAAAGGACATTAAGCACAGAATTAACTAACCATTGACTAAACCTTAACAATCTATAAGAAACCAAAAGAGAAAATAGCCACTAGCAAATGCCACTTGGCCCAGAGGCCTTCGGTAGGCCTGTAGGCCTGTACCTTATCTAGCAGGTGTTCAACAAAACTCCAACCTGTTGCCCACAAAGTGCTAGGAATATGATCAAATTCTCAGCAGAAGAGGGAGAACTTAGGGCTGCTTTACCTTATTTACCCCTTCAGGACCCCAACTCAGGATCTCACCTGGCCCTTCCCCTTGACCATTCACCCCATAGCCCTGCACCTGCATCATATGACACCACCTGTGTGACCTCAGTAATGATGTCACCAGGCCATGCTCCACCCCCAGCTGCATCTCCTTTTGCCCCTCCCCTTTCTTCCCCTAACCACCTGCTCATTTCCATCTGGTCCACCTGACAATTCAGTTTGCCTTTTGGTAGCGACTCTATTTGTCTGCTGGCTGGCTGCGTTTTTCTATCCAAGGGTGAATGCGCATGTGGGGGGGATGCAATTTCTGTGCAGTGGTTTTGTGGCAGGTGATAGAAAACATGCATATTGTTTTTTCTTTTGAGGCAGACTTGTCATAAAACAAAAGATAAAAAATGCTTTTGATTTTTTAGCTATTTTTTAAAGTATCGTATATGTCTGATTTTAATTATTTTCATACTTATACCATAGCTTAAAAACTACTGATTTTATTGTTTTCAAACCACAAAAGTGCCATATTGTGGCATTAAATCTAAAGAACCTGTAAGTTTAAGTTATAGTAGTAGTTTTATTTATACCGGTTTCCTTCACTGGAAGCATTGTCTGGCTTACAATAAGGTGCAAGGATGACAGTCCATATACAAGGCAGCTCAAATAATTAGGAAACATCGAAACCTAGAAATTGTTGGCAGAAAAGGACTGCCAGGCCCATCCTGTCTGCCAGTAGGCCCTATACATTGTATGTGGCCACTGACCCTATGTGATCAATGGCTTTTCATCACTCCCTCCCCTCTCAAGGTTCCCTTGTGCCTGTCCAAGACATGCTTAAACCCCTTCACTATGCTTGCCCCACTGCCACCTATGGCAGACTGTTCCCAGTGTCAACTACCCTTTCTTTGTAGAAAAACATTTTCACATTACCTCTTAATCTACCCCCCCTCCAATTTCATATCGTGCCCCTTGTTCTAGTACATTTTCTACACTGGAAAAGGTCTCCCACCTGCACCTTGTTTATGCCCATGAGGTACTTGAAAGTTTCAATCATGCCCCTGCCCCACTCTCTTCTCTCCTCCAGCGAGTACATATTGAAGTACCTTAGTCTCTCCTCATATGTTTTGTGGTGCAAATGCTGCACTATTGTTGTCACCCTTCTGGATAGTCTCCACCTTGTTACGTTCGCTTGCACGCATGCGCAAGGAACGTCTTGGGAGAATGGGACACTTTGGAGGTGTGCTCCTCCTCTACAATCCCCTGCTCCATTGAGCAGGCGTGGCAGTCCTGCATCAATCGGACATGGTGCTGTGTATGACAGCGGTGGTCTTCTCTTCAAAGAAAACCACCGCTGTCTGCTTGCACCTCGTCATGCCGCCCCCCCAAAATCTTTGCTGCCATGCTGGGAGCCCACCCCAGTGTGGCAATGTCTCGTGTCGTCTGCCGATGGGGTGCCCAATCCTGTCGGCTCCACGGCCCCAGCCATCCTTCTGCCATGCTGGGAGCCCACCCCAGCGTGGCAAGCGCTCGCGTCATCTGCCGTGAGGGTGCCCAATCCCCATCGGCTCCACGGCCCCCAGCCATCCTTCTGCCATGCTGGGAGCCCACCCCAGTGTGGCAAATGTCCCACGCTTTCTTTTTTTTAAAAGCCTGTAAATTAAAACGGTCCCACGGCGCTTCTCCCAGCCCCCACAACCTGCACCCACCCACTCGCACCCTGCCTCACACCCCACCCCATACTTACCTCTGGGCACAGTGCAGCGATCTTCAGTGGACCAGGAACGTCTGCACTCTTCAAAGCCGACCGTGAACTGAAGAAGTGCCGGTAAGCTGTATAATGGGCTAGATGGGGGTTTCAACTTTATTGCATATCTCAGGCATTTTTTAGGAATTTTTCAACAAATTCTAACATGGAGTTTTGGGACCCTTTCTCGATATGATTGTCATGGCGTTATTCAGGCCCGAAGGTGATTTAGTCACTGCGTGAAATCACCCTTTGGGCCTGAATAACACCATGACAGTGACATCATTCATGAGAAGGGGTCCCAAAAACCCCATGTTGAAAATTTGGTGAAAAATTTCAAATGACTGTTTTACTGAGTGTGTTATGTAGTTCCTATGCATGCTCGTAAGTTGTAATTTTCAATATTTTCACTCCAGATTTTCAACATTGCCATTTTACCACACCTCCTTATGAGCAGTACAGCTGTCATTTTCACATCCTGCCCAAAGCGTGTTTCCACCCATGTAGCGCACAATGGCGCGGTCGGTGTGTGAAATCAATGTATGGGACATTAAAGAAAATCACAGTGACACTGTTCATGAGCAGAGGTCTTAAAATGGCTATGTTGAAAATTTGGTGAAAAAATTCTATAAATGACTGTTTTGGCGTGCATTGTGTACTTCATACGCATGCTCGTAAGTTCGCAAATTTTCAATATTTGCACTCCAGTGACTTCCAAATACCTAAACAGCACATAGAAGCAAGCAACATTCAGCATTAACAAATGCTTGTACTTCTTTGTCGCTGATTTTTTTAAGCCATGTCCAAGTGCCAAATACCACTGCAAATACCTGCAAGCGAATGTTCGGCATTGGCAAATGCTTGTTTATATCCTTGCACAGGTGTTGCCTCTAGAACTGCATGCAGTAGTCCATGTGAGGCCTTACCACTGTGTTATACAATGGGATCACTACCTTCCATGTCCTGTTAGTAATACCCCTGCCTATGCACCCCAGCATGCCATTGGCCTTCTCTGCTGCCATTGCGCACTGCTTTGATACCTTAAAATCTTCAGAGATGATAACCTCTAGGTCTCTCTCCTCTGTGGTGACAGTCAGCTCCTCCCCCAACCTCTCGCTCTTCCCAGTGTTCCCTCTACCCAGGTGATAATTTATATACAGCGCGTTGGTTTTGAAAGGCATTTTATAGATAAAGATCATTATTATTAGCATGTACCAGCTGAAAGTGCTGTACTCTACCTTCATTGACCCAATGTACACATCATTACTGTAACTAAGCTTGGACGTCATAAACACATTTTTCAGTATGACCAGTATTGTCAGGTCTCTTGGGGGATGAAGGATATAATCTAGTTGTTGTTCCTCAAATGGTAAAATACTCCCTGACATCTGACCCTCAAAATTTCTCACATATGTAGGCCTCACAAGCCCAGAAGAGCCAAGCCAAAGTTCAGTTTCAATCTCAGCAGTCTGCACTCTTTCTGTATGACCGAGGGAAACCACCATACTTCCGTTTTGTTAGGATTGAGCCTCAATCAGCTCTTGGCCAAAAATGTATTACTGTAAGCATAGTGACTACATCCAGCATCTGTGGTGGAAAATACAGCTTCCAGTGGGTATCATCTACATAACAGTGAAATTCAACCCTCTATCATGTATTGTAAAGCAGTCAAACTGCCTCAGCCAATATAAGCAGCACTTTACTGTACCTTTTATTGAGCGTACAGTCACTGCCTCATGCTGTTGAGATCAGCTGATTCTTGACACACTGCTTTCAGTCACAAACAGCATGGCCTGAATTTTCAAAATGAAAATTAGTGTAGAATTTAAGTTTATCACAGAAAAAACTGGATGAGAAAAGTACCCATTTACCTTATACTTTCCCAGTTTATTAGCTTCTGTAAAGCCACTCCAAATACCTGCTGTGGTGTTGTAAGTGGTGTCCCCACATCCTGCACTGTGTGGCATGGAATGAACCTTTTTTGTGTAAACGGGGGGGGGGGGGGCACAACACAAAACAGAAAAAATAGATAAACTCATTAACTTAATCATAGTCTCTCTTTTTTATTTCATTACATGTAGTTTGACTACTGCATACTATATTAATATGAATAGTGTACTGCAGAGCTGTGCAAAGAAAAGACTTACACAAGTGGAATTTTTGCAAAAGTCAGACTTTTTCTTCTGAGAAAGTTTGGAAATGAAAGTAGCAACTTTCACAAAAATGCTGACTTAGAAATGTGGAATAAATGTATGAAATGCAGATTAATGTATTAAACTGTTAAAAAAAGTTATGCAGAACTGGTCACTCTCAGAAATGATTTCTGTGAAATTTCTTTCAGCAGTTAATACATTATTCCACAATTCATACATTCATAGAGTCAACAGTTTCATGCTATGGGCGCTTTGTCAGACACACTCACTCAGGCACCACCACTCCACCTACAAGGGCCACTGGTCTCTGCATTGCCTCTATGAATGTATGCAGCCTACTGAAAAAATTTGCTGCCCTCCAGTGTTGGGTCATGCTGCATCAATCAGTTATCATAGCCCTAGCTGAAACCTGGCTGTCCAAGTCCACCTCTGACTCCCTTGTATCCCTCCCTGGCTACACCCTTTACCGAGAGGATCGTGCGAATAAACGTGGGGGTGGTTGTGCGATTTACACTCATGACACCATTGTTGGCCATGTGCTCCCCCCACATGCTTGTCAATGGTGCCCAAGCTCTAACCCTCAAACTCACCCAAAACCCCTTCAGAAGCCCTCTCTATCTCATGACCTCCTATGTACCCCCAAGGAACCGGAACCCAGTGATAATGTCTCTCGTGGATTATCTCTCCACCCTCCCCCACAAGGTCGAACAAGTCCTGGTGGGGGGGACCTCAACATGGACTGGCTCAGTCCTATCTCGGACCTGATAAAGGACTCCTTTGCTGCCCAAGTCCTGACACAACTCGTCTCCCAGCCCACCAGAATGAACCCTGCTAGAGGAACCAGCACCCTCCTGGACATCATTATCACTAACCGCCCCCCAACAATTCAGGACATTCAAGTCCTCCCCCAACTCCTCAAGTGACCACTATCCTGTCATATTCCTTTGGTCTGCCCCCACCCACAAACCAGTCACCCAAACTACTCTCCGCAGGTGCCTTCGCCCTGGTGGGTTGATTAAACTCAAACAGTATGTCGCTCAGTTTGATTGGTCCCCCGTCTGCCATGCACCCGACATTGATGCTGCTGTCAACCTCTTCTCTCAAGCCTTTATCTGGGCCTGTGACCTTTTTGCTCCCCTCACCAAAATCCATTCCAAAAAACAAAATGTGCCTTGGTTTACTCCTGCCCTACTCCAAATGCTCAGAGATAGGAACAACAGCTGGCACCGCGCCAATGACTCTGGCCGACCTGCTGATAAGCAGGCCTATAATACCACACAGAAGATGTGCACATGGGCCATCCGTAAAGCCATGGCAGACCACTACCAGACCACCCTCTCCTCATCTTAGGGGTGTGCCCGGACCTTCTGGGACAAGATAAAAATGTTAAACAGGAAGTCCCATCTCACTATTGACAGCTCTACCACGTCTGACCCAGCTTGCATTGACTACTGCCTCAACGCCTCCCTTACTGACCTTAGCTCTGCCCTCCCTAGTAACTTCTTTGATACTACCCCCGACCTACCTCCACCAGTCCTTCAATGCCCTTGGTTCTACCTCCGCAAAGTATCTGCCCAGGAAGCCAAACGTCTCCTGCTAAAAGCTTTAAAAAACAACAGTCCTAGCAGTAACTCCCTGGACCCCAAATTACTCTGGCTGGTCCTGGATGACATCCTTGTCCCACTCACTAAACCAGTCCCTCTGCCTGGGGCAATTCCCCTCTGCATGGAAAACTGCCATAGTCACACCTATTCACAAAGGTGGTGACAGGCTGGCCCCCAGCAACTACTGTCCAATCTCCATCCTCCCCCCCAAAGCACTAGAAAAAGTAGTGGCTAATCAACTCAATGAATACCTGGCTAAGCATGACATCTTGTGCCCGGAGCAGCATGGATTCCATGCTGGTCACAGCACTGGCACAGCATTAATGAAGTTTTCCAATTTCCTGCACACCTTCCTGGACTCTGGCTCCCTCACTGGAGCAGTCTATGTTGACCTGTCTAAGGCCTTCAACACTGTCTACCACCCTCTGGTACTAGCTGCCCTCCATTGTATCTGTTTCTCAGCTAGCCCCCTCGTCCCATGCTCAAGCTACCTAACAGCTCATTCACAGTGTGTCAAAATCAACGGGACTCTCTCAGAAACCCATCCCATCCACTCTAGGGTACCCCAGGGCTGTATCCTGGGCCCTCTACTGTTCAGCCTTTATCTAAACACCCTGCTCAGTGCCTGCTCCGGCAACATCCTCATGTTCGCCTATGATGCCGACATCTTTGCCTCCCACCGAAATCCCACCTCCCTCCAGGACACTCTCCAACATTCCTTCCAGGAGGCTGAAACCCGGTTTAGGGAGAGCAGACTCATCATTAATCACAAAAAAAACAAGCCAATTCTCTTCACTCACCCCCAAAACAAAGCTTGCAATAGCCCACTCAGCATCCTCACCAGCACCCAACAAAGGCTTGAACAAGTCTACTTCTACAAATACCTTGGAGTCATTTTCAACTCAGCCCTCACCTTTCGTGCCCACATTAATGCCCTGGCATCCACCACCAACACCCACCTTGGCATCCTCTACCGCCACAAGGACTGCTTCCCCCCGGATGCCCTGTGACTTGCTGTTACTTCCTCAGTACTATCCCTGGCCTACCAGTTTATGGTGCTGCTGACACTACTGCTCTCGGCAATATTCACCTCACCCTAAACAAGGCCTGCAGACTAATAACTGGTGCTCCCAGGCTCACCCACACATGTATACTATACAACATGGCCAATCTTCTTACCCGTGAATGACTCCGCTACCAAACCTGCCTTCTAACTAAGAATATTCTGCTTGGGCTTGCCTCACCTGGGGTGGCCACATCCATCCAACCTACTCTGTCCACTGTCTCAACCCGAACTGCCGACAAAACTACCCTACAGTTCCCTAGAACCAGGACCACTAGGGCGTAAAGATCCTTCTGCTACAGAGCCCCATCTTGGTTTAACTCTCTCTCCCGGCATCCATCTCCTCTGCTCCCAAAATTGCCACCTTCAAAACTACCCTTCAGAACCAACTGATTAGCTCCCATTGCTGTTCCTGTCTCTAACATGCTGCAGCCTCTACCTCTAATCAGGCCTCAGCTACTGCATCTGTCTCCAACAGGCCACAGCTACTATCACCTCAGACATAGCCCAATGGGCTGAACTCCAAACTCACTCCCCCACCCTCCTGGCCTCACTCCCCCTCTGCTTGTAACAGTGTTTACTCAGTGTGCAACCTAGGAATGTGCCAATCTGCTATCTGTATGGATATTAGTGTATATTATATGTCTCACTGTTCTATTGTATACTGTAATTATGTAGCACTGTTTGTACTCTTTGTGATGAGGTACCTTTGTAAATGAGCCTCTGGCTCAAAGGTTGTAAACCGATTGTATAATAAATAAATAAATAAATATATTCAGGTGTACATAATCAGTTTGCACTTGCTTGAATACCATAGGAATCCGCACATCAAAAAGAAGGTAATAGAAATGAATGAGAAGGAAATGGAGGGATGGGGAAGGCACTAAAACATGACACATAATTAGTCCACTGTATAAAGGCTGTATAATTTCATAATTGTCTGTGACAGTAAATAAATTCCTCCAAACAGAATTTATTTAAATATGTAAGCTCTTGTCATTCCATAGTTTCTGATGCATAACAATTGTCAACAATCGTTAATAATATTGAAAAACAAGGTAAAGGTCTTGTCATTCCCCAATTTATAAATGCTAGCAATTGTTAATACATTCTAAGAGACAGAATGATTATAAATCTAGGAAATCTTATGATATAATATTTATTAATACATCCCAATCACCAGCAATCGCTAATAATATAAAAAACAGGATGGAAGAACAGAGTGAAGATTATGGGAATGGGGGAGGGGGACACAGAGATAATAAACAATTGCGCTACTGTGTCTATACAAAAGCCCTTGTATTATGCCAATAGTTATACATGGCCTCTTGAGCCACCAAGTCCTGGGCAGGATATTCAGCAGGCAGTTGAGACTTATCCTCTGACCAGGTAGGTCCTGTTGTGAATCCACATTGTACTGTGTCATGACTATACAGACAGTACAGTGCACGTGACTCTACTAGTCAGCTCAGTAGCTTGGAGTCTGTCTGGAGTTCACCTGTCTTGCCCTTTCTAACCCACCACCTTCAGTTGTTAAATAACACATGGGCTGCTTGCATACCAGCTGCCTGGTCCCTGACAGTGACTCACCACCACCAGACTGATCTCTTCATCTCACCTCACATACTCAACAGGACAAAGGCCTTTTGGCACGGACATGTATTGTCATCCTTTCTGCCCCCCATGCACTCTTTGACAACTCTGTGACAACTCCTCCTTAACTCCCCTCCTCATAAGGGTCCCTTAGTTGGACCTGACTGTAGTTATCCTGTCCTCTGATAAATACTGGATGGTCAAGATACTATATTGGTGTGGAAAAAAGAGTGGAATTAATTTTAGCAGTAGCTCTTTGAGTGAACTACCTTCCTCAGTACACCATGCAATGAAATGCATCCAGTCGAGCTGTCTACTACTTACTCGAGAGACCGACCAAGACTCTCAACCAGACCACCTCCTGCTTGCTCCCATTTCTGCTACTGCTCAGTCTTTAGTAACACACAAGTCATTAACACACCACATATTGGAAAGGATGATCGCGATCGCAAATAAATTCCAAAAAACAGATTTTATATAAATATGTAAGCCCTTGTCATGCAGTAGTTTTTAATATATACCAATTGTCAATGAATACTAATAATATTGAAAGACAGGGTGCTAGTCTTGTCATTTCACAATTCTTCTTTATCTGAGAGGTCTTGAAGAAATGTCTAGGTAATCTAAACATCTCCCCATTATCTCCCATGGAGATGTTTTCAGTTACAGTGGAGCCTGTTTAGATCAGACACATCCATGAGTATGGATGTTATCCAAAATTCCGTGATATGCAGATCCTGTATAAATGGGCTGTACTATATTCACATCAGTAGAAAAGGCTAGGTAAAATGTATACATACTGGGACCTGCTCTATTTGAAGACTGTTTAGCAAAAGGATCTGGCTACCCCTCTCAGTTATGAACATTGTGCTAAAGTCATATTGTCACACACTACTGTATCTCAGGATAATAAATTAAATCAAACTTAATTTACTTTCTTTCACAAACTATATTGAACTATCAAAAAACTCAATAAATTCAATCATTCTGTATCTGGTCACTGCCCTCATTCTAGCTCTAATAAAGGTTCTTTACTGCATATGTTCAATTTGTTTTTACTAAAATTACAGAGTTTCATTGGAATTATATATTAACATTGGTATCTGAAATGACTGGATTAAGTTTCCATTTGATCCAGGTATGATTCTACTTTATTTTATTTCTCAAACATGACTCAAGAAACTATCAATTTTGTTAGTTTATTATTTAAAACTGCTAAGGAATTTTAGTTTTTCAGCACTGAAAATACCTACATCCAGCAAATATGATATGTTCTTGAATCAACATGTCTGAAATGATGTGGCACCCTTTCCTGAATGCTTTGCTCTTTTAAATGTCCTTCATGTTCTTTTTTTTCTTTCATTCTATCTCTAACCGTCACTCCTCTTACTGGACAAAGATAACCATCTTTATTTCAAATAGTGAGACCTGCTTAGATGAAGCAGTACCCTTAGACATGCAACAGAACTATTATTTGAACTCCCCAAAAGACTCGCCTGTATTTAAAAGGCTCATTTTTTTATATACTGTACGGTATATCAAAAAAGAGGTTTCCTTTACTGTTGAAGTGAGTTTGCCAAAGTACTTGGTCTGTTGTGAAAATTTTTCCTTACAGTATTTTAAATAATATCATTGCACTCTTTGGCTGCCATAAGAATGAAAATTTATAGGAATTCTGGACCAATATATTCAGTCTGTGGCATAGTAAGGGTTAAATTAAAATTATTGTACAAAACTAAAAAATCCCTATGTTTAATTCATGAGATAGACTTTTGAAATATGCAAATTGTTTTTACAGATGTATATACTATGCAAAACATAGTACTTAATTTTCTTAAAATGGTTACAAATAACCTCAAATAATTCCTTTTTTTATATCATTTTTGATTGGGAATTGGGATGCGTAGGGCATACAGCACAGCCTTTAGCATATTTTTATAAGACACTTCTGCAAATTCCAAAACTGATTCCTGAAAAAATAAGAAAAGCAGAACTGCAGAGAATAAAAAAATAAGAAATGACTAAAATAAAAATGTTGCCATATTGGAAAAAGTAATGCATCATGATAGGAAAAGGTTGACAAAGCAATGATTAATAGAACAAAAATAGCGCAGAACTGAAGGTTGAGGTTGGAAGTTTATTGATCATCCAGGGCACAAAGTACCACAGTTATTACAAATAAACAAAGTCATTTAAATACATTAAAATTCATCTCCTTTAAAAGAAGTGTGTCAGTTTTATAACAATACATTAGCCTCACTTAAATACAGTATTCAGGCAAAATGTTGCATATCTAAATCTACTACAGCCTTTTGCTCAATGGATCATTCAGGGAACATAGACCATTTTCCATCCATCTGCAGTCCTGCTAGACCTACTAAAGTTCTTTTTTTTTAATTTTTTATCACTGAGGCTAGAAATATTACTATCTTTTCAACCTCTTTGGGAACACATGGATATAAAGGAATGAGCACTGTATTATAATTTTCATTTGCACATTTAGTAAAAATAAATGTGAGAGATATTCCTTTCTAGGCTTATTGAATAATGGGTAATTAATTATCAAATGCATGATCTTCTTGGAGAAACCTTTATTACATGAACACTGATCATTGGAAGTTATTAAAGCTTTATTAAAATGCAATTAAGTTGATGTTATAAGTTCAAATCTCATCAAAGTTATTAACTTTTTTTGATCTAGTTTTATGGGTATTATCAGGTAGTCTTCAATGGTATGTGGCATTTTATTTTCCCAATACCATAATGCATGTTTTTTTGTTTCCTTATTAACTGTAAATATGTTTTTTTCATGCCATGGTAATTCACTTGCTTTTTATTACTTTATTGTATTGAGTTAAAATGTTTATGTTTCTCATGTAAACTTTCCATAAGTGCATTGTATTTGACATATCCATGATGGAAAGTAATGCATTCAACCATTTAGATGTTAAATCATTTTCTCTATTAAACATTGTTTCAGAAGGTCCTTATGTGTGTTGTTGATTATTTTTTAACAATATGCCATTAATCTTAAGTGTGTAAATACTTTTATTTGAATGCTTCTGAGTTCTGCCCTAACTATTGTATTAGGAGTTGAATATGGAAATTTTAATAATGCTTTATAATAGGATAGGGACTTTTCCAGTTCATTAGTATTATATACACCCCAAATTTCTGCACCATATGAGAGAATCAGATTGATTTTTAACTCACCAGCTTTGAGTGCCTGAATTACAGTGTTTTCTCATATTAATAATGAAACTTTAATAGGGTGTTTGCTGCCATTTTTGCCTTAACATCCTGGTCTTTCCAGTGGTTATTCCATTTTGAATTATAATTCAGATTTACATGAAGATATATATATACTCTTTCACTACTTCTATGGGCTTGGAATCCAAAGAAAAAGTGTATGTTTTCTTCTTTTTTGGATTATATCCAAATATCATACATTTTTTATTAGATCTATTTTTAATTCTAGTTGTCTACAACATTCCCCAAATTTATCAATTTGTTTGTGTAACCCAATTTTACAAGGGGCCATATGGACAATGACATCTGTGTAGGCCATGGAATCAAATAATCTACTATTAATTTGGGGGGAATTATAAAAATCTGTATCTCCTATATCAAGTAAATAATATATATATATATAAAATATTTCAGCAGTGTTGCAAGCAAGCATATGTGCTTCATTCCACTGCCAGCTGCAAAGGATTCTGTTAAATTACTCATATTGTCAAATCTAACCCTGATTGTAGTTTCAGAATATAAAAGGCATAATGGGATTAACAGAGCATTTCCAATCTTTTTACTTATATGTTCCATAAGATGTCTCTATTTATGGAATCAAATGCAGATGTAATAATAAAATATAAAAAATAATTTTGTTTTCTTAGATGAACATATTTCTCCAGCAAATGAGCTAAGCAGAAGACATTGTCCATGTCTGAATAATCCTGCCTAAATCCAGATCGAAATGGGGATAATATCTTACTGACATTTGTTCATTCTAGTAATTTATACAGTATTATTCTAGAGAAGATTTTTGAATGTATAGCTAAGAGACTTATAGGGCAAAAATTAGCTGGATCATATACAGATCCTTTTTATGAATTGGGACTATTATAATCCTTTTCTACAATGTGGGCATATATTAATGTGTAAGATGTAAATTGAAGAAATGAGTCAGTATTGGAATCCAAACTTCCTTATCTTCTTTATACAATTCTGATGAAATATAGTTAGGCCTAGTGGCCTTACTATTCTTTAACTTTGAAATAGCTAATGCTACCTGTTCCTCTATAATGAGCTATGGTGAGTATTCAGTTTTATTAAGGTACTGTGAAATTATTGGATCTAAGAATTGCTCATCAGTTCTGGTGAAAATTGCTTTGAAATGTTGTGCCCATTCCTCCTTGGGTCCATGTATTGCCACAGATGATTGAAATTCTCCAGTGCCTTTTGTGACTAAATTTCAGAATCTTTTATTATCAAAACTGTGATTACTTGGTAAATTTCATTCCACAGATTGTCTTGGAACTCTGTTTTTTTCCCTTCTAAAAGTTTCACATAATTTGTCTGTGATTTATTTAAGTTTGTAAAGTTATTTTGAGATGGAGTTTTTGGTCCATTTTATCAACCTTCTAAGATCATTCTTGGCCTTCTTGCAATTAGGATTAAACCAGTGATCATTGCAAATTGGATATTTTCCCTTATTGTGGAAAGAGAGTAGGGTTAAACCCATTTACAAGGGAGGAAATGTAGTGGAAGTTAATAACTACAGGCCAATAGCCCTGTTACCCCTTTTATCAAAATGTCTGGAGAAACTCATTTCTCTCCAGGTCATGGATTACTTAACAAAATATAACCTTCTGACCCCAAACCAATCAGGCTTTAGAAGGGACCACTCAACCACAATAGCCCTGCTGGAGTTCAGTGACCTGATTAATAGGTCTTTGGGTGAAAACATGGAAACTGCAGTGGTTTTTGTGGACCTTTTTGAAGGCCTTTGACCTGGTGGACCACCCCTAGTTAATAGACTGCAGGAGCTGGGAATCAGGGATAGCCCTTTAAAATGATTAAAATCTTATCTGTGTGGTTGCTCCCAGAGGGTAGAAATTCAGGGCTGTACATCTGGGAGTACAGAAGTCACCAGAGGCGTTCCACAGGGGTTCATACTAGGGCCCCTCTTATTTTTAATCTTTATTAATGAGTCATTCCTGGTGGTTGACCACATAGAAATTAGATTGTATGTGGATGATACTATAATTGTTGCTTTGGGCCATTCTGATTTCAAGCTACAGTCAAAGTTACAATCTGACTTTCTTAAGATTGAGGGGTGGTTCACCAAGTCAAGGCTGACTGTGAATATAAGTAAAACAAAATGTATGAAATGTTAATCTAAAAAGAAAAGTGCTCCTTCTCAAATTCAAATCCAGACAAAAAATTCGACCAAGTAAGAACAGGTTGAGGAGTACAATTATCTGGGGGTGATCTTTGATCAACATCTGACCTTTAATTATTATATTCCAGTTACTGTAAAGAAAGTGAACAAAGGGATAGGGGTCCTAAGGCAGAGTACAAAATGTTTGATGTTGAGGGATAGGAAGAAGTTAGCAGAACAACTGATTATTCCAATTTTGAGATGTGGTGAGTTGATCTATAGAACTGCCAAGAAATCAGTCTTGGATTGATTGGACAAAACTATTCTCATCTGGCTAAATTTGTGTAAAATGGAGATTATTGTATTCATCATTGTACGCTTCTTGATAGATTAAATTGGTTACCATTAGAAGTAATGTACTCTTATTACCGGATGACCCTAATTCATAAGATGAAAAATGTCTGCTTGAACCACCCTATCTCAAAACTTTTATTTTCACTAAATCAAAATTCAAAAAGGGTATTAACAAGATCTGTGCACTTGTACAAAATTACTGAGGGGGAAAACCCTAAACAAATATGGGGATATTACTTTAGTTCATAGGGCTGCAATTGTTTGGAATTCTCTTCCCGTAGAAATTAGGGTTATATCAAACTACCCTGTAGTCTGTACCCTGTATTCAGCCATAAACGAATTGATGGTTCCAATTTGTAACTGTTAGTGATTATTTTCTGGGACTATTGGGCTCCTAAATTTGTTGATGTACCCTGTTTGAAAAAAAAAAAAAAAAAAAAGAAATGTGGTACCTGTGTTAGTCCAGTCAACAATGTAGAGAAAAAATACAACAAATATGTTGCAGGTGATACCTTTAATTGGACTAACAAAATTATTTTTAAGACTAGCTTTCAAAAGGCAAAACTCTCTTCCTTAGGTCAAAGTGAAAACAGCTGAGCAGTATGACAGATATAAAGGTTGGATGTGTATTCAAAATCTAGACTAGCAGGTTACAGATCGAAGCATTGCAGTCAATTTGCACCTCTTACAAACAGGAAGACTAATTTTCACTGGAGTGTTTCTGTTGGAGAGATCAACTTGTAAGATCAAAGGGCTGCCTAATTTTACGCTGACTCTGGACCATTAATTAACATTTCTAAAAAGTCAAGACGTAAAGGAAATACATACCATTGTCTCAAGAAGGTACCTGTTGAAACAGCCAGAGGGTGCTGATGTGAGGGTTTAAAAAGAAACTCTGAAGCACTGATTTAAGCATAATTGTTGGTAGTGTATTAAAAAACCAACATCTTTATTAAGTCCTTTTTCTTTAGTGTCAAAATATTGTATCATTTTTATTTCAAATGTTTGCTGATCCTGGCTGTTTTTGAAGTTCCCTTTTAACACTCTGACAGTAAAATCACTGGTGGAGTGATCTGGTTTAGAAAAATGTTCCCCTACATTTTTATAGGTAACTGTGAATCTGTGGTGCTTCATTCTTGTTTTGAGTTCTTGTCTGGTTTCACCAATATAGCAGCCTTCCTCACATTTTCTGCATTGTATCATGTATACTACGTTGCTAGAAGAACAGGTATACAAGTTTTGGATTGTAAATGTTTTTCCATTGTGACTGACACATGTCTCAGGAGAGATATATGTACATAGTTTGCAGTGAGGTGCTTTGCATGGTTTTGTACCTTTGTCTCCTAGTTGGAGCTCAGAAGGAAGTTTGCTTCGCACCAGTTTCTGCTTCAGGTTTGGTGGCTGGTGGAAGGCAAGCACTGGTGGAGTGAAAAATATATATTTTAGAGTTTCATCTTTAGACAGTAGTGGCTGTAGATCTTTAATTATTTTCCATAGGTTTTCCAGTTCTGGGTTGTAGGTTACTACCAGAGGTGTGCGATCAGATGTTCTCTGTGACTTGTACCGTAGTAGTTCTTCCCTAGGCCTACAGAGTGCAGAATGGATATTCCTATCAATGGAGCTGGTTTTATGTCCCTTCTGTCTGAAAGCTTCTGTTAGTGTAATAAGGTGTCTGTCCCTGTCGTCTTGATTAGAGCAAATGTGGTGGTACCGGATGGCCTGACTGTGTATAATGGATGTTTTGGTATGAGAGGGATGGTAGCTTGAGCTGTGCAGGTAACTGCATCTGTCTGTAGGTTTTCTGTACACAGATGTTTGCAGTGTTCCATTTTTTAGTGTGACTCTGGTATCTAGGAAATGCACACACTTAGAATAATTTATCTGGAATTTAATGGAAGGATGGAAGTTATTGAAGCTGTCAAAAAATAGTTTTAAGTTTTCCTCTCCTGCTGTCCATATGATAAAGATATCATCAATATATCTATAGTATTTAATGGTTTTTGATGTTGCATGTGGAGGAATTTTTCTTCTAGATCTTCCATGAACAGATTGGCGTACTGTGGTGCCATCCTGGTTCCCATAACCACTTCCATATTTTGAAGATAGATGTCAGTGTTGAAGCTGAAATAATTGTGTGTATGGATGTATTCCATAAGTTTGGCTATCACATCTGGTGGATATTTGCTCTCTGTGGTGGCTTTTTGCAGGTATTCATAGCATGCCATTATGCCATCTCTATGAGGGATGTTGCTATATAAGGATTCAACATCCCTTGTGAACAAAACAGTGTCAGGTGGTAACTGGTCTATACTATGCAGTTTGTTTAGAAAGTCTGTAGTATCCAGCATGAAGCTGTTTGTGTTTTGCACCAGTGGTTTGAGTATACCTTCTATGAGTCCTGAGATCCCTTCAGTTAATGTGTCAATTCCAGATATAATTGGTCTGCCGGGTTTTTAGATTTGTAAATTTTTGGTAATGTGTAGAAGGTTCCTAGTACTGGCCTTCTTGGTATCAGATTTTCCAGCTCCTTATGTGTATGTTCTGGAAATGTGCTAATTAGATGTTTCAATTCTTTCATGAATTTCTTTGTGGGGTCTGCAGTTAGTTTCCTGTAGTAGGTGTTGTCTGAAAGTTGTCTGTAGCCTTCCTGTATGTAGTTGGTTGTATCCATGATCACAACTGCACCCCCTTTATCAGCAGGTTAAATGGTGATACTTCTATTGTTTTGTAGGCTATCAATTGCTTTTCTTTCCAAAGAGGTTGTACAGAATTTTTCTCTGTTTGCTGAAAGTTTGTGATTGTACCCTGTGTCTAAAGCTGTCTATATAGTTGTCCAGTTTAGGGTTACATCCACTCAATGGAATAAAGTGGGAGTGCTTCTTTTTGTGGTTATAACTCCTATCAGATGAGCTCTCTTGATTGTGAAAAAATTTTCTCAGTTGTAGTCTTCTAAAGAATTCCTCTAGGTCTGAGTACAGTTGTATTTCATCAAGTTTTGAAGAGGGACAGAATGTCAGACCTTTAGAGAGAACTGACATTTCTGGCTGTGATAGCGGATGGCTAGAGAGGTCAATTATTCCATTGGACATGGTCATCCAGTTGTCAGTTCTAGTGAAGTCTGATTCAGTGCTCGTTGTGAACCCATATCTGGGGTGTGTATTCACTTCCATTTGGCAACTGGTGTGTTGCAAGGTAGGATCCTCTGTGTGCTGTATAGTTTTAATTCCAAGAGGTTGAATGTCTAAGGTTCCCTCAGGTTCCCTGAGGCTGACTGTTGTGTGCACTGTGAGCTGGGCTCCTCTCTAGTCTGTGTTGTATTGGAAGCAGTCCACAGGAAGGTAAGGTCCTCAGTTTCTATGTCACTGTCATTGCAAGACATAAAACCATCATGCTCCCTCTGTAGGAGAATCTGTAGTTTCCTTTATTTCCTTTTAATTGCAGCTCGTTGTTCTCTGATGTAGAGGCACTGGCATTCCTTTTCTACTTCTTCTGTTCTTTTTCTATTTTGCTGTCATAGGTTTTGAAGTATTAGGCTAATTTGTGATTTTGTAATTTTCTTTTTTCTGTACAGTTGGTGTATAAGTCCATTTAGCAGTCTTTCACAGGTACACTTGCAGAGTCGTTGTGCATACCATGAATTGTGTGTAGTGACCAATGGGTTCTTGATGAAAAGACCTCTTGAAGTAATATTCCTTTTCTTGCAGGTTGAGAGGAAGAAATATGTCACTACTGAGTTTGGTTTCCTTCTTTGTCAGCTTGCCCAGTTTCCACTTTTTACTGCTAAATGTGGTATCCTCCATGTTTGTAAAAAAAAGAAATGTGTTGTATTTTTCTCTACATTGTTGACATACCCTGTAAATTTAATGAATTTGGCTTTCTTTAATTACTGTGACATGAGAATTGATGTTATTTTGTCTGTTACATTATTAAGTAACTTTAGTATGTATTTGAAGATTTTGCATATGTACTTCATAATTAGTTAAATGTTGTTCAATTCCACATTTGGATAATTTCAAATTGTGCATTTTGTGATATGTTTTTGAAACACTGGAATATGCCAACACAGGTCTGTCTTGTAAACTGGATAATAGTCCAAATGACATGTATTACCTGTATAAAAAAAAACAAAATACTACTACTACTTTGAGTTATTAATTCTTTAATTAGTAATGTATGTTTTTTTTTTGTTTCTCCATTTAATTGTGCTATTTTGTGTTCCATGTAGGCTGCTGTACTGTTTGGCAAATCTAATTCTCAATTGAATAATGGATACCAATGATCTAATTAATTGATAATTTGGTTATTTTTAATACTTGAGCTATTTAATTTTTGTTTACCAGTTACGCTTAATGTTGACAGTGGATTCTTTCACTGATCCTCCTTTGTCAGATCAATTTTTATTAGGACTGTGAGAGTAAGAGGAACATTATCACACTCTGCTCTTATTTCTATTGTTAGCCTAGTAAATAAATTATAACTTTCACAATCACATACTATATTTTTTTAATTTTTTTTATTTTTATTTTAGCTTTTGTTGACCGGGTAAGTGCACTAGACAATTTCTGACTATTTTCAGGCACGACCCGGGGGAGGGGGGATACAGATGAATGCCAACTGACCTTGAACCAGATTAAGCTATTGGTGGTATTTTTAGTGAATATAATCAATTATACTCTGCCCGTTGGCTGCAAAATAAGTTGTGCTTCCATCTTCACCATCAGCAATTCTACCATTTTTTTTTTATCTTTTGGTAGCCGGGTAATGCCCACTAGGCACAAGTGCATGTTTTCAGGGGTGACCTGGGAGCACTGGGTGGTTAAGTGACTTGCTCAGAGTCACACAGTATGCAAGTGGAGGTTGTGAGAATCAAACTTGGGTTTGGTCTGCTGGATGTATCAAGCTTGTTCACACCTCGTTCCTCTAACCTCTAGGCTATACTGCCAGGCACATTTAATGAGAAGAGCATTATCTGCAATCAGTTTTTCTAATTCTTTGCCATAGTTATTTTGTGTTTGTCTTGACTTTGCCTAATTCTACTGTACATATTACTAAATCAATCTGTGTTTCTAATAAGGCCACAATGTCATAATTAGCTAACCTAGTGTTAAAATATCAAGTAATTAACATTGTGTTGTCAGGAAATATTTTAAAAGCCATATCTGACTCCTTAGAAAGTGAGTCCCATATATGCGAATAGGGCTGATATTTCTTCTTCGGTGGAATATAAACATTAATGACTGTAAACCTGTGGGAATCCCAATATATTGCTAAGACTATGACATTTGGATCAATTTTAAGTTTTTACATTAAAAAATGCCTATTCCAATCTTTAAATAAATGGTGAACCCTCCCATTAATCTTTATCTTTGTAGCCAAGGAGTTAACCAATTGATAGCAATTCATGTTCACATTCTCCTTTGCCCAAGTTTACTGGAGCAAAATAACATCAAATTTGTTTGCAAATAACTTCCATTTCATATCTGACATTTTACCTTGTAAATGAGCTATATTCCCTGACAGAACATTTTCACCATCCCTTAAACACCCCCTTCTTGTCACCCAGTTTTGAAGACTCATTTATGGAATGTTCAGTCAATCCTTTTCATTTACACTGGGGGAGTAATTTCAGAAACATAATTTATTTTCTCCAAATCTGCTATTAGAGTATTAGAGTAGTCCAATTTATAGAACCCCCTCAATATTTGTTGTACCACTTCTTCTGACATACAGTACGCATTTTTCTGAGTTTATCTTTCAGAGTTTGATACTTTCTCAATTCTAGAGATGTTTTGCTTATATAATTTCAATTGTAAGACTCCTGAGAGTAATTTTAATACAAAAGATGCTAGTATTTCATAATTTTCCATGGCAAGTATCTGTATACCAAATATTCAGAGAACAGGGATGCCTCTTTCTTCTTCAGATCCTCCCTGTTTCTCAACCCAGAAACTCCTTGTTACTATGGATAATTTTTGTGCAAAGATATTAAAATTTGTCTCCATTTCTGAGTCTCCTTCTATCTTAACCTTGTCACTTATAGTTTTCCAGGAGGCAGGCGAAGTTACCTCGAGATCTAAGGAACACAGTCATTATTGTTTGAAGCAGAACTGTTTCACATAATCCATATTAGTAACCAGGGGGCTGAGCAACAAGATGGCTAGGGTCCTGCTCTGCTCCCAGCAGCAGAACTAATGCTCTGTCTCCTGACTACTAAAAACATTTGGTTGCATTCTTATGAAAGAGACCTATGTTATTTTATTCAACTTTCAGTTTTTGGATATGTGCCATTTTAGTATTTGTAAAGTGCTGGAGTGGCTTTCAACTCTTCATGGCCAATTTAGCACTGGGTGTTCTCAGTGTACAAGGCTGTCAGCATTCTATCATGCAGGGCTGATGAACTGTCGAACTGTGTATTACTTACTTACATTCAGTAGCCTGATGGATATTCCAAAGCATTTTCTCATTAATATGGAATTTAGGTATGACTGATACTGAAGTTGGCAAAGGAGGCATGGTGGAGGTGTTCCCAATAGCTTGGAAATTATCCTGCCATGGAGAGTGCTACACGAGGACTCTGCACCCTAATTGGTACCCCAGAGGCACACCACAGACAGCTTGCATTTAGGTATATGTTATACTAACATATAAGGCTAAGAGTGTCTACCATGTAAGAGTAGATGTCAGGATATGTATACACATTATTGCTACACACGTTACTTTCCAATATATACATGCATTTCTTGCTTACAAGATGTTAGGACACCTGTGTCCTTGTAATGATTATGATATATAAGTCAGCATTGCCATCTTCTGATGATTTGTGTTACTACATGGCTATGTACAAACTGTACCTCTTTGTTTCTACAAAGTGATGATTATAACAAAATTGAATAATGTTATCTTGGAATGAGGAACCACCTCTAATTTAATAGGGCTCATCTCTGTAACTAGAAATGTTTCTATCTTACAGTAACCATGGTAATTATCTTAGATATATAATGTAAGACATTACAGGCCAGATATTCAAACCATTGCACCTAGCGCAAAACCATAGCACTGGAATAGTGCTGGATTTGTGCAAGGCTGCAATATTCAAAAGCCTTATTAGTGCCGGTGCTGTGTGGTAGCACCGACGCTAATAGATAATAGTATGCAGAGGTGGGGTTAGGAGAGCAACCATGAATGCCAGCAGCATGGCATATTCAAAGGTCTAGTGCCGTGCTACAGGCATTAATACAACCTGTAGCGTGGTGCCAAATACCACCGAGAAAAACTGGCGGTAATGCAGAGGTGCCCCCCCATGACTCCCAACCCCCAGTAGCCCCCTAAATCAAAGTAGGACCTGGTGGTCTAGTGGTCCCCCGACCCTTGCATGAATCCCACTCCGTAAAACATTCAGAAATCATTTTTCCCTGGTAGTCTAGTGGTCCCCCACACCCCGCATGAATCCTGACCCGTAAAATATGAAATCATTTTTCCCTGGTAGTGTAGTGGTCCCCCACCCCTGCACAATCCTGACCCATAAAACATTCAGAAATCATTTTTCCCTGGTAGTCTAGTGGCTCCCCTACCCCCCACCCGTATGAATCCCAACCTGTAAAATGTTCAGAATTCATTTTCCCTGGTAGTCTAGTGGTCCCCCTACCCCCTGCATGAATCCCGACCCGTAAAACATTGAGACATATTTTTTCCCTGGTAGTCTAGTGGTCCTCCCACCCGGCAGTGACATCCCCACTCATCAATATAGTCTCCCACGAATAGAGCCAGTGACCGGCTCAGCCCTCCTCTCACCACCATGGCTGGCCACTGCCTGAGGTACGAATGAGCTCTACCATAATGAAGTAGTGCTCATTCGTACCTCAGTCAGCAGCTGGCTGTGGTGGTGAGAGGAGGGCTGAGTCAGTCGTTTGCTCTCTTCGTGGGAGACTATATTGATGAGTTGGGGCATCACTGCGGCGTGGGAGACCACTAGACTGCCAGGGAAAAATTATTTCTGAATGTTTTATGGGTTGGGATTCATGCAGGGGGGTTGGGGGACCACTAGACTACTGGGAAAAGTATGTCTTAATGTTTTATGGGTCTGGATCTGCAAAGGGGAGGGGGACCAGTAGACTACCAGGAAAATATATGTCTTAATGTTTTATGGGTCGAGATTAGTGCAGGGGGTGGGGGACCACTAGACTACTAGGGAAAAATGATTTCGAACATTTTATGGGTCAGGATTAATGCAGGGGTGGGGGACCAACGACTACCAGGGAAAAAGTATGTCTTAATGTTTTACGGGTCAGGATTCATGCAGAGGAGTGGGGGACCACTAGACTACCAGGGAAAAATGATTTTTCAATATTATACCGGTCAGGATTTGTGCAGGGGTGGAGACCACTAGACTACCAGGGAAAAATGATTTCTCAATATTTTACCAGTCAGGATTCATGTAGGGGGGTGGGGGGACCACTAAACTACCAGGGAATATTATGTTTCATTATGTGGAATGGGGGTTGGGATTCATTGGGGGGGATCCATACCTCCAACTGTCCTGGATGCTCAGGGACATCCCTGAATTTGCCTCACATTTGTCCTCTGCCCCTCGTGTAATGTGTGTTGTTATGACTGAAGAGTGGAGATTGTCAACATAACATAATGTCACACATTAAAGTTACAAATGGTATAGTCTTCAGACAATGCATCTTATACTGATCCCCTTATTCTATCATCTTTCTGGGTGAATAGTACCACTTTGTGAGATGTGTCTCTGATGGGGGGGCTTTGTCCCTGTTCTTATAAGCCCTGTCCCTGATTCAGGAGGCATGGGGCTGGGAGGTCTGTATGCACTGACTGTGTTCCTGCTGCTTCCAGCCTATCCTTCCATTCTGACCAACAGGGTATCATACCTCTCAAGTGTCCCTGATTTTCAGAGACATCCCTGATTTTGCCTCAAAATTTTACTCTGTCCCTCCTAAAATTTGTGTTTTTGTGGCTAAACAGTGGGGACTGTAAGCACAAAACAATGTCAAGCATTAAAGTTACAGACTTGTTCTTCTTTAGAAAATACATTTTTCACTAAGCCCCATATTCTACCAGCTTTCTGGGTGGTTATCTCTAATTTTGAAGATGTGCCAGTGATTTTGGTCCTTTGTCCCTGATTTTTTTTAAGCCTTGTCCCTGATTTATGAGGCAGGAGGTTGAGAGGTATGCTGGGGGTGCCTTGGGCATGCCTTGGCCTGCAGCATCCAGCCTGTACTTCTATTCCAACCAA
This sequence comes from Neoceratodus forsteri, assembly GCA_016271365.2. Taxonomy (NCBI): domain Eukaryota; kingdom Metazoa; phylum Chordata; order Ceratodontiformes; family Ceratodontidae; genus Neoceratodus; species Neoceratodus forsteri. The sequence continues at coordinate 153,786,059 of CM028133.1, forward strand.
AAGGTGGAGCTGTGTGCACCATGCAGTAGCACTGGGAAAACTGCATGGCAATGTATGCTAAGCAGCACATAATGAGATGCAAATGTGCCTGTTTACCCATGGATTACCTAAGTAGGCTCATTTGCATGGGAGCTTTGACTATAGCTCCCGTTGGCCCCTGGCTAACCAGTTTGCACTGGGCTAATGTGTTAGCACTGTGAAATTAGGTTAGCCCCAGGCAAACCTCACTTCAGCATAGCACAGTTCTGCAGTGTGTGGCTTACACTGTGTTTGTAGTAGCGGTGAGACATCTCTGTGCAATCACGCACAATGTTCTCCACCTGCAACGCTGGCTTGCTACAGAGTCTAATGAGCTGCAGCTGCAATTTGCACTTCCCTGTTGCTATAATCAGTGCTGTCTTATTTCTGGGCTAATTTTGCCCTGCACTTCCAGACAGGTTTGCCGGCTTCCTTAACATGCTATATTCAGTAGGATTAGCACGAGCTATTCCTTTTGAATGTAGCTTGCTTTTTGCTCTGGGCTAAGATTGCCCACTGGGCAGTGCTAATTTAGCCCCAGGGCAAAGTTTTGAATATCTGGCCCATGGACTTCTACCCTGAAGACCCCAGGAGACACAGAGATTCCTCAAGGTATAGGGAACGCTTAGCATTGGCTCCCAGTTCCTACTGGTAAGAACTGCTTAGGGCAACTGTGATGTTCCTTTTGGTAGTAATAAACAAGCTTTATTACTGTTATGCAACATGTCTGTGATTCCTTGTATGTCCATTATTGCCAAGAACCTGAGAGTGAGATTTAGACCTCCTGACAAGAGTTCATTGGAGGAGACTCATTTGGAATAAGTAACACTTGTGTGATTTAGTAACAGCCAAGGGTTTAACAAATGCTACTGACTCTGATCAAGGTTTGAAGCATAGGGCATGGAGTGAGAAGCATGGCGAATGGAGTATGGAGTCAAGTAGGTTACCTTAATAGCAGTTACTTTTTAAGAGCTGTTTTTAGGATTTGGGAAAAGTGTGAGGAACTGTTTAAAGTGTTTACTTATTTAAAACTGAATTTGTGTCCACTAAAAGATTAAAAGGACTCCTAGCTGTGTAGCCAACTGTTAAAATTTCTCAAATCTCTGAAGCTAAAATTTAAAGGGATAGTTGGATGCACTAACTATTTCTTTCTGTACACTTTGGGCACAGTTGAAACAGTTTGTTGTAGTTGTGGGGATGGATATTCAAACTGCGCTATTTTGTGGCGCAAGCCCTTGCGCTGCACAAAATAGTTGCGCTGGGGTGTGTCCAGAGTGATATTCAAAGGAGTTGCGCCCTTGAGCATCTCCTTTGAATATCACCCCCTGGCCATAGCCACTGTGCATGGCACAGTGGAACTTGCGCCACCGCAAGTTGTCAGAGTGGAGCATTCAACTTGCGGTGACGCAAGTACCATTGTGCCATGTGCAAAATCCCCATATTAAAAAGGTGACATGCAAATGGGCCATAATTCATGCAAGGTGCATGGGGGGCGATTTGCATCTGATTATGGCCCCATTTGCATGCCATAGCATGCAGGTGCGCCGATCCCTGAGGACTTGTGCCTGGCGCCCTGCCAGGCAGCAGCCGTCGGGGACTGATGCCCCTGCAGCCCGATCGTGGGTGAAATAGTGTAGAATCCCCACTGGCCTGATGTCGAGGCATAGTTTAACCCCCACCAGCCCGATCGTGGCGGCATGCAAAGCTCCCCAAAGTATCCATGGTGGTCCAGTGGACTGAAAAGCCCGATTGCGGGCAGTAGTTGATTAATAAACCCCGAATTCATCCCTGGTGGTCAGTGGACGAAAAGCCCGATCTTGGGCGGGGATGTGTAATAAACCCCTCCCAAATTCATCCCTGGTGGTTCAGTGGCACATCGATCGCGGGATGTAAATGTTGAATGAACCCCGAACATAGCCCTGGTGGCTGGTGTCCCCTCCACCACCCACCCACAAGCCCCCACCCGCTCCCCTGGCGGCGGTGGGCGGCAGCATCCACCTGCCTCGCCGCGCCCACCACTGACTGACTGCCGGTAGGACTGCAGCCCATTGGTGCACAGCAAGAGCCAATGGGCATGCAGCCCATACCATCTAAGACAGTCCAGTTTTGTGAATGAATGAATGTATTCATTCACAATCTGAACTGTCATATCTGTTATGGAGCTGCACACCCATTGGCTCTTGCTCTGCAATGGCATGCAGCTCACCGAGCAGTTAGTCGGCGGTGGGCGGGGCGGCAGGTGGGTGGAGCTGCCGCCACTGGCTGCCGGGAGCAGGGTGGTGGGCTTCGTGGGTGGTGGGTGGGGGACACTAGCCACCAGGGCTATGTTCAGGGGTTCATTCAACATTTACATCCTGCGATCGGGATGTGCCACTGGACCACCAGGATGAATTCATGAAGGGGGTTTATTACACATCTACTGCCCGCGATCGGGCTTTTCGTCCACTGGACCACCAGGGATGAATTTGGGGGTTTATTAAACAACTACTGCCCGCGATCGGGATTTACGGTCCACTGACCACCAGGGATACGCTCGGGGCCACATTGCTGCCTGCGATCGGGCTGGTGGGGGGATTAAACCATGCCTGCGATCGGGCCAGTGGGGGTGGTGGTGGGATTTATAGTCATCTGCCTGCAATTGGGCTGCAGGGGGCACAGGGACTGGGTTGGGGCCAGCCACAGGTGGCAGCTGCTGTGTTGCACCCTGCGATGCAGCAGCTCACCTGTGGGTGGCCCTCGACTAAGCCTTTTTTTGGGCTCAAAGTTGTGCAGGCGCAGGTTGGGGTTGCGCCTGCACAACTCTGCACAACCCTGCTGAATATCGGGCTGTGCAGTTTATGCTTGGTTCCTCCCCCTACAGTTCAGCATGCATTCATTTGCATTGCGCTGTTGCTCAGCATGTTTTCTGTGGCGCAACTGCCTCCTGCTGAATATCGCAGAATGGAGCAAGTTCGGACTTGCGCAGGCACAACCCTATTGCGCATGGCGCAACCCTTTTGTATATCTGGGCCATGATCTTGACTTGCATATTTTGCTTACTCAGAATTCCTGTTACAGTGGTGTCTTTTTAGCAAGCTGTGGGTTGACCCCAGCGGGCTTGTGTAAGGACGCTGTTTTCAAGTGAAGACATAAGATGACTCTGAGGTTACTCCCCCCTTCCCTTTTTCCACTTAAAAGTTATTCTAATTATTAGCCCATGATGATAGTGACTGCATATGGGCAACTGTCATAACGGTGACCCATATGATGGCGCTTTCATCATGGGCGACTGTACTGGGATGGAGAAAGTTTCGACCGCGAAGGTATGATGGGCAATGGGAAGAGAGGGTGGGCGACAGGATGTGGAGGGATGGGGAACAGGGATGTGACACAAGGGGAGCCTGCTTCCACTGAGCCAACCATGTGGTGTGGTAGGTAGGGTGCTTGGCTCTGACGGAGCAGGTCCTGGGTTTTGGACTGGGGACGGGTTTTCCTTTTTGCGCTTCCCGCAGCTGTGGGACTTAGTATTTTTTTTGAGCTGAGATGTTCCCCCCTCCCTGACATGCACCCCCCCCAGAGTTGAGAATCTTTATTTGGGGGGCACAGTGCCCCCACATCACAATTCCAGGTAGCCTTTTTCTGCATATCGCCAAAAATGTTTTCAGCGATAATGTGGTCATGGTAATTGCGATTGCCTTTGTGCAGTCACTGTTATCACATAGAACCTTCTAATCATTTCCCTAGCTTGCTCTGAATCTTTTAGTTTAACTAAGAATAAATCTGAGCTCCTTGAACTGGAAAAAGTTTATATTTTTTTGAATGTATAGGTTCCCTTCACAGGGTTCTTTTTACTAGCTATTTGTGGCGTCCAGTGAAATCATGATGCTACAGTACTTAAGAACTTGCTTTACAGATCTCAGAATAATTGGAGGCTTCTAACCTTCAGGGTGCTAAATGGACAGACTCCCACGTTACGAAGGAGCCTTCCGGCATCAATTTAAAATCTTTTTGTTCATAAATAAGAAATTACTGATTGGTCAAAAATGGCTATAAATGTTAGCCTAAATAAGTAAGAATTGATTCTGCAGGAAATAGCTTTCTTGGCTATGGTGCTGAATATTAAAGTAACTGGAGATGGAAACTTGGCATGTACTTTTTGGTATTAGTGTGACAACTTTTAAAAGAAACATTGATGTTTTTTCATTCTTTCAGTACTATTCATAGTTTTCAGATTGTATTTTAACTTTGCAGCTTGTTATATACTTATTAAGTGCCTATATCAAGGACTTCATTTACAAACAGTTCTGAGAACCTACAACCTGTGTTTTTTTTGGCACTCCTGTGGTGGCTTGATTTAGTAACTCTTTTGAATAGGAGACTGAACAGGTCATGATTGCTTTCAGCATTTGGAAATGCCGATGGATGGGGTGCCTATTTTTGATAGTGAAATTATTTATTATAATGATACCCTATGTGGTTGCAAAGCGTGCTCTTGGAATTGCCTAAATTTTTGTACTTTGTCCATTATTAAACACACTTATTTGTATATGGTCTGTAGTAATGGACTTTTATGGCTAGCTGGTGTCTGATCTAGGGCTGTTAGAGTGACCTTTTGGTTATCTATATATAATTGAATCTAAAGCAGCTGTTTCATGTTGGGGCTGGACTCTATTAAATGTCCCTATATCTAAAGACATGTTTCAAGTTCTATGAGGGTTTATTTATTAATTTATTTATTTTTTGTTGACAGGGTAAGTGCACTAGATAAAGTAGGAGTGCAGATAAATATTTTTATTTTTTATTTGTCCTGTTAAAGTCAGTCACAGATAGAACTATGAATATTGTCCCCTGAACATAAATGAAGCCCTTTATATACTGATTGATGGACTTCAGAGCCTCGAACCTCTGCTTTAAAAATGAATGGACTCCTGACTAAATGGAGCCACAATTTTGCTTAGATTAAATTCACTCCATTGTATTTTGTGTTAAATCTAAGGAACAGCTTATAGTTAGTCTTGAGGTATGACAAAACTGTTTTTAGGATATTCTTATATCATATTGTTTTTAGTAAGATTGTAAGAATATGGCACGACCACAATACTCTTTGTATAAAATGATGTTCATTCTAAATGTCTCAAGGGTAAAGATGTTGCAAAATTATATTTCACTGGCAAAATTCTGGCAAAATCTGCAATTTTGCCATGCAAAATATTTTGCAACATTTGCCAACTATGTGATATATTTCGTCGGGTGCAAAATTCAGAATTTCACCTGTGTAATGTGAAATTTTGCATTATGCAGGCAAAATGCAAAATGTAACCTTCCACAGGTGAAATTTCACATTCTGCAGGTGAAATTTTGCATTATGCAGGCATAATTCTGAATTTTGCTTCCACAAAATATTTTGTGAAAAGGGCGAATTTCACAAAATGTTTTGCCTAACAAAATTTGCTAATTTCACACATCTCTACTCAAGGGGCACACTGATGGAACATTGTACAAAAACATCTTATGTTTCTGTGTTTGTATGTTTTGTAAAGTCTTCTGAGCAAACCTTTTGAAAAAAAATATTAGCAATCACCACACACACTGGATTATCTCCATCTTTCATCTCTCTTTAGACCATAATAACATTTCCCTAGAAAAAAAGTATTTACAGTTCTGCTGAGAACAGGTATCCAATTAAATCCAATAATGAATCTCTGGAGTCATAAGACTTCACAAAGACGCCTTTGATTTGGAGAACCACTTCTTGTCCAATGAGTTTAATTGAGTCATATGATTTTACCCCCTCCAGTTTACCTTTCTGTGAGAATGATATATTCTCATTGATGTTTTTTTAATACTGGGTTGATGAGAGTCTCTGTGAGAATAATATATTCTCATTGATGTCTTTTTTATACTAGGTTGATGCAAGTCTTGCCCATGGTTCTTTATTAAATGTTGTGGAGTTTTTTCAATGTTAATCTGTGGCTCCAATGAGTTGGGGGGTGCTTTTTTCTTTGATTTTAACTGGGGTGCTTTTTTCTTTGATTTTAACTGAGCAGTATCTTTCTGACAATTGGGTGTTTTGTTGTCATTATTATTCTTTTTACTTTTTTTCCTTCTTTTTTTGACTTTGTTTTTGACTTACTTTTCCCTATGGGTGAATGTTGCTCAGACATGAAAAGCATATCAGCACCAACTTTTTTGGGCACTTGCTTATTTGTTCTATATTCTATATCCTTTTATCTAACATTTCCAATTGATTTTGTACAATTTTATTAAAATAATTTGCTTTCTTTCTGATATTATTTAAAGCTTCCATTAATACTATATTGGCTATAACTGGATGGGCTAAAGCCTTTATTGTATATTTTGTTAACATGTTTGAAAATGGCCAGCCCAGTGGCACTGAGGGCTGAAGTGCAGGATGTTTTACCTTGTGCTGCACTTGCATAACAGGTTTGGGAATGACCTTGGGTCACTGGGGTGCTGACATGTGGGGCAGGAGGGGAGCAGAATCAAGCAGTTGTTCTCCTGTCCTGGATGGGGGGGTCACCCTCCCATAGTTCTGCCATCACCAAATGGAGATACAGTCATGAGTACAGATGACCAGTAGGGTGAGGTGTCCTGCAAGGCATGAATGCAAATGTCTACACATGCATACGTTATGTCAGGGATGCATGGGAGTGGAATGGGAAAAAACCTGGAAAAACCCATAAATACAATATAGAAAACAAGCATTTGTCAATGCCGAATGTTGGCTTGCTGGCATTGGCATTGGTAGTGCAGGAGTTAGACAGATGCATCATAGGAATGGCAGTGAAGTATTGAACTGATGCCAACCCACCCCCACCCTGCAGAGAGTGACAAGCATTAGGGTGTCCCTTTTTGTGTTTGGTAGTGCAGTGTGGGAAAACATATCAGGCAGGATGTGAGAAATGACAGCTGTACAGTTCATAAGGAGGTGTAAAAAATGCCAGTGTTAAAAATGTGGCATGTAAATATACCAAATTTGCGAAGCTACTAGGGTGTGTGGGAAATATGCAATGCACACTTGCAACACTGCCATTTTATCGGCGTTCGGCACCAAATTTTCAACATAGGCATTTTAGTACCTCTGCTCGTGTACAGTGTCACTGTTATTTCCTCAAAGTGTCCCAAGAAGTGATTTCGCACAGTGACCACGCTATTCTGCGCCGGAAGTGCGAAAACACATTTTGGGCATGATATGTCAAATGACAGCTGTACTGTTCATCAAGAGGTGTGGAAAAATGGCAATGGTGAAAATCCAGACTGAAAATATCACAAATGCATGACGGTACGAGCTTGCGTGCATGCAATCTGCCAATGCACACTTATAACACAGTTATTTTATGGAGTATCATCACCAAATTTTCAACATAGGCATTTTAGGTCCTCTGCTCATGAACTGTGTCACTGTCATTTTCATAATCTGGCCTAAACACTGATTTCCCACAGCGACTGTGCTATTGTGCATCGGAAGTGCGGAAACACATTTCGGGCAGGATGTGGAAAATGACAGCTATACTGTTCACAAGGAGGTGTACAAAAATTACAGTGCTGAAAATCCGGAAGTAAAATATTGTGAATGCGAGAAGTTACGAGCCTGCCTAGCAACTGCGCAATGCACACTCGTAAAACAGGCATTTGTTGGATTTTTTCCACCAAATTTGGAACTTAGGCTTTTTAAGAGGGCACCTCATGAACACCACCACTGTCATTTTGTTAATGGGCCCGGAAAGGTGATTTCACGCAGTGACTGTGAAATCACCTTTCGAGGCCAACTAACACCATGACAGTGACAGAATTCATGAGGAGGGACGCCAAAAACCCCATGTTGAAAATTTGGTGAAAAAATTCCAAGAAATGCCTGAGATATGCAACAAAGTTGAAAAAAACCCTATTCACTCCATCATACAGCTTACCGGCATTTCCTCAGTTCACGGTCGGCTTTGAAGAGTGCAGGCGTGTTCCGGTCCACTGAAGATCATCGCACCAGAGTCAGGAGCTAAGTATGGGGTGGGGGTGAGGGAGGCAGGGTGCACAGTGGGTGAGTGCAGGTGGGGGAGGCGGACCTAGACTACGAGGGATGGTTTTGTATTCTAGGGAAAAAAAAGAAAACATTGCAGGACAGTTTTGGCACACTGGGTGGGCTCCAGTGTGCCACCTAAAGTGGGTTGGGGGTCAGTAGCTGACGAGGGATTAGGCACCCTCACTCGGCACACAATGGAGGGTAATGCCACTGGGGAGTTGGGCACCCCTCGGCATTCAACAGTTGGGGGTGATGCCAACGGAGTGGGCTTCCTGTTGGCGTGCAATATGAGGGGCGCAGGCGAGGGGATTGGGCACCCCTCGGCATTCCCATTTGTGGGGGATGCCGATGAGAGTGGGCTCCCCGTTGGCACCTAAACAGGGGTTGTCTGCTCACCGACAATGGCCATAATGGCGGCGACCACGTTAAGCAAGGACCTGCATTATAATGATTGCAGTGGTCCTTTGCTGATAACTCTTTCGCACCATATGTATGCATGGTATAGCGATCCCATGCAGGCTGATTGGGGAATGATGGACGCACCTACTGATGCGTGCCCTGCATTCACCCAACAGTGGCTGCATCCCCAAATCTGCACTCTCCCTATATGTTGGCTTTGCCTGCGGCAAGCCAACATAAAAAAAGTGTTTGGACATTGTGCCAGGAAGTCAGAGTCCAGCTCTATCTGTTCTACTTCATTATCAAGATCCTGAAACACTGTATTTGGAGATCCTGCCAAATAAGACATATAATTGACAGGAATCTTTGGGGTTTCATTTTGAAAGTTACCTATACAAGACACAGAGGAGCGATTAAGGGGCCGAAAAAGATTCAACTTAGTATTCTGTACCTCTTGATTTTGATACACTTTAGGTTCTCCAAAAATGCATTCAGTTGCTCTCTCAGCAACTTTCACATCAGCTGCTTCTTCTATCAACAAGTCTTTTGATTTTAATTTGTGATCTCTTTCCTTGATGTGATTTTATCAGTATTATGTCCCTAAAATCTTGAATCTCTTTTTTTTATTTTTTCCCCTGATCTTCATTTTTTGAATATCTGATCTTTTTGGTCCTTTAAATCATCTGGCTTCATTTCATTATGCTTGGTTTTAACCTCATTATGGCTTGTTTTAACCTCTTGCAAGGTGCTATTGAACTGATTACTGGCCCCCGATCTATTTGGGCTGCACACTGTAACCTCATTTTCTACAAAGTTTGTCCTAAAGTGTAATACCTCATCATATGAAGAGGGCCTTTTGGTTTCAGGGAGGTAGAGGTAGCAATTAAAAGAGTTTTTTTTATAAATACATTAGTTGTTTTTCTTTCTTTCATTAGTAACAACTACTGTACCTTTCTACTTCTGGTATACATATTTTTCTCTTATGCCCCAACAAATAGTCCCCAAAGCACCCAAAATATCCAATAATCTGCATCAGTTCAACATCAAAGTTAATTAAGGCAGATAAATGTAACTTCTTTATGATTAGTGAAGTTCACAGCCTGTCTGGCAAATGTTCCTAGTCGGAGAGGCTGTCAGGTAAATGCGAGGATGGATGCAAATATAATGTGTGGTATCAAATTACCCTCCTATTCTTTAAGAACTCTACAAAAGGCTCAAGTGTCACTGAACAGTCAAAAAATTAGTTTGTGCTCCATCAATTTATGCAGAAATTCCAATGGAACCAATATAGTCCACAGCTTCTTTGTTGGTTGTAGAGCAAATATGTTAATGTAGAATGCAGAACAGAATAGAGAATTTACAACTATCCAAAACTTTTAATAGATCAGAGAAAGAACAGTCTATTGCAGTCTATAAAAGCTTAGTGCACAAAATATTAATAAAGTTAAAGTCACTTCCCTTGAATCAGGAGGACCGCACTTCTCCAAAATGATCTTCCATCCTGATAGTTCATACAAATTTGAGCAAGTCCCAGCAAGTTTGCAAACTTTTTTGAGCAGTCTTTTAAACTTGACATAGATGAACCAGAGATATGCCAGGGATTTCTTCTCTGGTAATCCCAAGTGAAACTAGTAGACTAGAAGAGAAGGGTTGATTTATAGACATAATTGTGAATATCACTGGGTTCCTAACAAGCTCTTACCAAGTTCAGGAGTTAGAAAGTTAGAACATCTCCAAGCTAGTCCAAGCTAGTTTAGAAGTAGATTAAGTTATATTGATTACTATCTAGTGACAAATGGTTTTAATAATTTCTGACCCATTAGTAGCCAACCATCCTTCTACAATAATAATTAAAATCTTTTCTGTTTTAAAGGCACCTGCTAGGGCTTTTTAAATGTTACCTTGGCTATAGAGCACTTTAAAAACTCTGATATAAAAAATAGATACACACAGTGCTTTCATGTTTGTATTCTCTAGACTCAGTAATTTAATTTTGGATTTTAAGGGAGCATCAGAAAGAATCCAAAGCTCAAAAGCTTTACACTTCCAGTTCCTCACACTGTAAATTACACTCACTTCACTCAGTTTGCCAATTCCTTGCTTTTTCTACGTATAGGGGAACTGCTATTCAGAGTTGTAAACCAAAAGTTAACAAGCATGCCAACACATTAACAAACTAATTCTAGCTCTAGCTACTATCAGGGAGCCAGGGAAATTTTAGCATTAGATCAACATAGAGCTAAATGTTACTGCTCTCTCCTTTCTCTAAGAGCAGTGCCCAGTGCATGACAAGATGGTGAATCTTGGAAAGAACACCAAAGCATGCGGTTTGAGAGGGCTCAGATCATATGATCCATTATGTGTCACTTTACATACAGTATATTTGTATAGAAATACATACATTTGCATTGATTTGCCTTGATTGGCCTATCTTTGATGTTGTTTGGCAATTGATCAGAACTACTTTTACTCCATGGCTATCTAATTATTGCTTGACTTGAACTTATTTTTAACTTTTTATTATATCTCAGAAGGTGAGTCCATTAATTAGTTTTGAGCCTCTCATTAAGTGCAAAGCATAACAACACCCTCACAGAGAAACACTAGGGGTAAAAAGCCTTTTAAACTTCTATGCCTTAGCTGAGTTATTGTTCAAAAACTTTCCCCTAATCCCTCTGAGCCCTCTATTCCCTCTTTTACAATCTGCTCTTGGGACCACCTTACACCACAAGAAACCCTATAAGTATTAGAGTGAGTATATCTGATCAAGGTTGCTAGGTGTTTGAGGGGGTGAAAGAAGAAAATGTAAGTTTTTAAAAACACATAGGCACAGATACTGTAAATATGGCAAGAACAGGACAACAAAATCACAGTAAAGTCACATGAATTATCCAAAGCTGTTTCCCAACACTGCCAGAAGATCCAACATCTTAATTAGTTCTTTCTGGCATTTTCTGAGAGTTTCACATTTCTAATCTCATCAGCAAAAGGCAAGCACTTTTCTTCACAGCAGCTGGCCAGTTGAAGCAACCCCCATGGGGTGGCTTGGATTGAAGCCTTACAGGTCTTGGCCTCTCCACCTCCAGAACTCCTTTCCCTGTGAGGTTAAAAAAACAAAACAAATGGTCAGGTACTGCAGTACCAAAAAAGCTGCACAAGAAGAAACTGGAAAGGATTGTAAATACTTGGTCATCCAGGCAAAGGTGGCATACCCTTTGCAACAACAAGAAAGCTTTTTACAATCCCTGCTATTGCAGCTCCTCGTCAACATGCACAGCATGTGGCAGCCATCTTGCAATCACACTCCAAAATGAGACTAGCTAAATTTCAGCCTGGTTCAGGACTGATAACCAGTTAACATGGTTGATAACTGTGAAAAAAATATAATGCGATTAAAGAACAGACATCTCTGGAAAGATTATCAAAATGATGTGGAAACTGGTCAGGTCTATATTAAACTATTAAAAGTGATGTTGTGGGAGAGTTTCATGGAAAAAATATACTATTTGGATAAAATTCCAAAACATCTGCTCATGGAATGTTAGTAAAAAAAAAGAATGTAAATCATAGCTCTACCTACTGTACTATTACTAGCTGATAAGGCAGACAGAAATATTTTTATAACGTATATGTCTGAATTATTCTGTTCTAAAATAGTATAAGCAAATATGATAAAAAGGTAAAGAAACAAGTAGAGGGTGACCAGTCCTGTGATTATAAAAATGGAGCTGAAGAAGAACTCTCTCTCTCTCTTATTTCATATTGCCCATAATATCAGGAAAATGGGATGAAATGGATAGCACTGTATTTTAACAACTTTTAACCACTGCAAGAAATGTTGGGAGGATTACCGATCCCTGGTACAAGATTTGTGGATCAGGATGTAATTGCCTTCTTTAGAGTAGCAGAGTACAAAAAAACTATAGATGTGAGAAATTTTAAAACAAGTATATAAAATAAGGATAGGTGTAGGGTATGTATTGGAGAATAGGGAATTTTATTTTATTGAATGTGATAAATGTTAATGATTGTGTATTATCTGTTCATGCAAGCAACTATTTTGGATTTGTGTGAAGCTCCCACTTTTTGATACTGTATTTGAAATATCTCAATATTTGTGTGTTTCTTACTGTATATGAGTAAAATTGTAATGGTCAAAGGAAAAACTGAACAATAAAACTTGAAACTTGAATTTTTGATTGTAGATATTTGGCATATTCATTGAAAAAACTACTCAAATAAGTGAAAAAAATCATATTAAGGTGATATCATTATCAAAGATCATAGTATTTATGTATAGTTAAAAATCATCATACTGTTTTAAGCTTACACAAATAAATAACCACTAGTTCGTGGTTTAAAAGTTACAGTCTTGATTACATCATGATGTGTATTGTACCCTGCCAGGATTAAACACAGTTTCACATATTCTTGCATGAAAAGAGGGATGAACTGCCATTGAAATTGCTTTGTTTTGTACAGTAACTCTAGTGCAGAATTCTACATTATTGCATCATGGTGGGCTCCACTGTAGATAATGATCTTAGATCATGATCTGACTTGATTGTCACATGGTGACATTGGATGATTGACAATGATAAGTCATGAATTACCTTCATAAAACACATATGATGATTTACCAATTCATATGGGTTTTCACTTGGTTGTTTGGAATGCTGGATGAGGGATACTGCTACATAATCATGCCATTTTTGTCAAATGGCACATGGTGAAGCTGATTTCCTTTCATGTTTACACTGTGATTGATTGATTGATTGATTGAGTTGCAAATTATTTGAAAATGTGGTACCTTGGAGAGGCATGCTGAGTCAAGGCTCATTTCTTGGTGTGACCTGGAGAAGGCAACAGAGAGGCAAATACATAGCATGAACACAGTCAACAGATAAATGCAATTACATAGTGTTGACACAGTTTACAGTTATAACAAAGCTGAATAGAGGATATGGGTAACACAGGATTAAGTACAATAAGAGCAAGCAGCAAAAATACATTGTCAAAATGATTACTTGATTATTAAAATGTAACCCTTCCCCTAAAGTGCTGATTTGCAATTATATAACAATGTTTAAAAATGGTGATTTAGGTGGTCCCAGAGTAAGTGGGACTCAGTCCCATAATGGACTAAGCAGTAGAACTAATCACCTGGTACAGTTGCAGTCAAAGACACAGTTAGGCACTTCCTGAAATATCTGTGATGTCTCTAGAGAAATTCCCTACTTGTCTGCAGTAAGGCAATGAGGGTGAATTTATTAAGAAATAGTGCAACATTTCTGGAAATATTTTACAAAGTCTTTAGCTGCATCTCTAGTTGACTCTCTTCTTTACTGGCTGACTATAGAACTACCATAGCACAACTACTATTGTACATTGCTCTTCATGTTCTACTTGGTACTAATTTTGTATACAATTGTACATTCCCCTATGTTCCCAACCCCCCAGGATGTGTCTGGAAATGAGCAGTTGTCTGCTCAGTATGCTTTCCTGGTAAAACTTTTAAATAAAAAAATTAATTATGTGTTTGGAGTTTTTAATAGATCTTGGAAGCCATGCTGCAGTATTTTGAGGCTGTTTTAAGAGTCAGATGAAGACACAAGGTACAGTGGTGTCTCACTGGATGAATTGCAATTCTGCAGCATTTTGCAGCACTCTGCAGAATGCTGCAGATGACCTACTGAATAAATCAATGTAATTTCAATGATAATTAGTCCGCTTTGTCATTCAGGAAAACGTAACACTGCCAGGATGACGTGAATGCCACAGTTTCCCGCATGACAAAAGGAGCCAATTGCCATTGCATTGCTTTATTCAGTAGCTCTGCTGTAGCATACTGTAGAGTGCATTAAAGGAGTGTGTTTCATCCTGGGGGGACACCACTGCAGGTCCTTATACACTGCATTACAGTAATCAATGTGTACAGAAACAAAAGGTCAGAACCAGGGCTATCATTTATTGATGGCCTAGGAATGGGAGCAATCTGGTTACAGTTTTGAGATGATGCAGTTAAAGCACCCCTTGATACTGTCTAATACTAATGACTGATGGTCAGTCTTTTGTCAATGATTACTCCCTGGTGTTTAACCTTCCCAGCATCTAGCAAAACACCACACTGCATATTGCCAGCCTAACACTACTTTTGATAGCAACAACCTCTACATTTGAGCCCACTAGTAGCAGCCCAGAATTGAAAGCATGCCCAGTAGAGTCATGCAGTCAGTCCTTTCTTCCATGTGCTCAACACAAAGAAGCACAGGACAATCTCCATGGCTTTCTCAGGTGCAAAGGAGAGGTACAAATGGGAATAACCTGCAGCAAAAAGCAAAACATATTAATGTACAGTACTTTGTAATTCTGTCCCCATGGCATCATATACATTGTAAACAATAATGGGAAAAGCATTGACTCCTCAGGAACATCACAATATAGAACAACTGGATATGATAAGAAAGCTCACTGTTTTGATAGCTCCCACATCACCTTCCTTGAATAATCACACTGGCACAGGTCTTGGAGCAAATGGCCTCAGCCATACAGTATGTTGATTTCCACATTACATTGTTCGAGTAGCATGCACAGCAGGGAGGCTATGCAGACTTCTCTGGCTCCTCATACATACCATCCATCACTGAATGTGACAACCCTTGTGTGTGTCAAATAATAGATGTACCTCCTGGGTCAGTACCCAGCACCAAGCATGAGGAAGTCATGTGTCCAAGTGGCTAGTAGACACCCACTGTCCAGTGCTGCTGCCTTCACAGGTTAACCTCATGAAGTTAGACCATGAACTACTCCCCACCCCCCACTGGTTCTGGGTTTTGTGGTCCCCTGGCCTCATGCTGACTGGAGGCAATGAGCCTTTCAAAAGAATTAGACTCATCCCCCTTTCTCCCCTATACCATCTGTCTGCAATACTCCCAAGCTGCCACAGGATGGACATAGTTTGCTCCCTAAGCATCTTACTGCAACTGAGCTACCAAGATATCATAAAAAGACTTGAATATCAAATCCCATTCTTCATCTTTCAACTGCACACCATACTGAGCATTAAGTCCCTGGCAGGAGGTGTTGATTTCCTTGTGTCGTACCATGGTTCCCCCTTTGGGCTACCTGTTAGAGCTCCTGCACCCTTATGCCCAGGGACACCTGCTTCACTCTGCAGAGGAAGGCCTCATGGCAATCCCAAGAGTGAAGTTAAAATTGTCTGGGGACCAGGCATTTGAAGTAGCTTCCTTGGTCCTTTGGAATTCACTGCCCAGGACTTTGAGGAAGGACCTTTCTGTAGAGGCTTTTAAATGTAGTTTGAAAACTTTTTCATTTAGGCACCCATTTGGGGATTAAATTAGATAATTTAGATTTCATGAGTTACATTTATGCTATTTTTCAGATGTTGTACTTGTTATATAGATTGTGTAAAGTATGTGTAATTTTGGTGTACATTTCATGTAACTCTTTGTAATGGTGCCTTGAGCCTCCAGGGAAGAGCACCTCAAATAAATAAAGACTAATACTGCATCATAAATGATTATATCTCTCTGTTAATCCAAATTAATGCTGTATTTACTACTTTGGAGTCCCTTGCATGTAGCCACTGTCTTTACCAAATAGGGTGTAATCAGATGATCACTGTCTTGGGCCATCACTGTAGTCTGGAATGTAGGTATCCAATTAAAGTCAGTAGCAGGTTGATCATCTTCTGAGAATACAGGTCCTTGTACCCAAGATGGATTAACAGGATGTCTGGGCCGTGCTTCATTCAGGACTCTCACACTAGCCTTGGTAACAGTTTCCCCTATGCATACTTCTCATACCCAACCACTTGATCTGTGCTTTCTGTAGGTTTATAGCTAGGATCTGCACCCCCCCCCAGCCAGCAGGTCACTCTCTCCTCTGCCCAGCAGATGCTGACATTACCACAGAGCCATATTCTTTGAAAGCCCTTTGGGGAACCTGGAATAGATAAAGAAAAGTAATTACTGCATGTGTGGATGGATGTAGTGGAACATCCCCAAGGATTTCCAGTGCTCTGAGCCTCTGCCTTGGCATATGTCAGGCCTTGGCTCTGAGTGGTCATTGCTGCCCCAATTCTGAAGGAATAGATGTTGAACTTTTGTGCAATTAATCTGGCTTGGTGGACCAGGAGGCACAGAATATGCTGAAAATGGTATGTTGTCATTGACTTGCCATAATCATGCTAGAAGAAGGCATTACCCGAATTTGGGCAGAAGGCCATGTAAGCTCTCACCAGTGAATGGATGTCCCACAAGTAACCAGCTGGAGCCTGCAATGGCCACCAGCACCCCATGCACTTTTGATGGCTTCTGCTCCTCCACAGTGGCACAAAAACTCCCTCATAGGCCACTGTGACATCATCATTCCATAAGCTTGGACTCTCCCTTTTTTTGGCCACTTGAGTCAGTTCCAAGACCTGGAATGCCCTGCAGAATACCACTGTAAATGTAGTTTTTTTTTTATTCAATATGTTTTATTCATAATACCACAGTACAGAGATATTAACAATGACAAATGAGCCTCCTAATACATAATCAAGGTGAACAATTAGCATTGAGGCAACCAAATTCACAGTATCAGGCATTACAACATATATTTACATTTTTTAATTTCAATATTTTAAAACACAGTTCAAAACCCATTCCCCATACCCCACCCTTTAGAACCAGGCCAGGAGAACCAGTAGAGGTGAGAACCTGCACAACTTACCCATACCATGATTCCTTTTAAGATTTCCATATTGCAAACATAGCCTCCAGAGGACCCCACTTGGTAAGATAAGAATGGAGCCTATCATTCATCTTAGCTATGTGTCGCTCAAGCTGCAAGACAAGCAAAATTTCTCTATGCCATTCAAGAACTGAGGGAATGGTGTCATCTATCCAGTGTCTCATAATTATCAACTTGGCCACAGCTGATATGACTGTCATATAGGCTTTCCGCTGTCTAATCATCTCTAAGGGGAAGTAATTAAACAAATTTCGGGGACAAAGAAAGGGCCCAGATCTAAATGGGAATCTAATGAACTTTGTATAGCTTTCCAGAATATCTGGACCTTTGGACATCCCCATATCATGTGATAAAGATCTCCATTATCATCTTTGCATCGATGGCACTGTGAAGACGGAAGTTTACCAATTCTATTAAGTTTAACCGGCTTAAAATAGAGACTGTGCATAATATTATATTGCAGCAATCTGAGTCTATCCTGTTTTATGAACATATGTGTGTTATGCCAAATTTGTTGCCAAAAGATATAATCATCTTTGAGAGACAATTTCTGAACCTAGTAGTAACAGATACCTTGGGGCAATCCTGGATCCAATGCTTGCAACTCTTGATATATTCTAGACATGGAGTGTGGTTGGTCAGCTATGTGTAAGAGTGGATAATTCCATCTTGACAGGTTCTTCCACTGTTGGTTTCGGCAAGAAGGCAATCACAGCTTGTCTAATTTGCCAATATTTAAAGGCATTCCCACTGGACATGGGAATATTATGAAAAAATTGTGTATAGGATAAGACTCTACCTTGTGGGGCTATGTCCTCTAAGCTAAGCCCTGCTATTGGGGCCCAGAATGTAGAAGAAATGGGTGCATTTTGAATTTGAAAATGTGGATTATGTATCGGGGGCTGTTTCAAAGATTTATGCCAATCTACATTCAGAGAAGTCTGAATTTGGTGTAGAGCTTTGAGAGACCATCCAATGGAAGTGTTTTTCAACCTCTTAGGGATTAATTTTGGGATAGACTATACAAGAGCTGGAAGGGTGCAGGCACACTTAGTTACAAGAACTTCCTCAATTGCTAGCCAAAGGGGCGAGTATGAAATAGAATCTGTTGTATTTGGTAGACAAACCCAATATGACAATTTACTAATATGAGCAGCTGCATAATACTTAAAAAAAAGCAGAGAGGGAAGGACCCCCACATGTTTTTGAAACTGTGAGTTTGCAGTAAGCTCTTCTAACTCCCTGCCCCTTCCACACAAATTGGTTTAATGTTCTCTGTAGTTTGAAGAACCAAGATTTAGGTAAATAAAACCCTAGCATATTCAGGGAATAAAGGATCTGAGGTAGTACATTCATTTTAACCATGTGGATTCTGGCCCAAAAAGATATGGGCAACAGACCCCATCTCACCAGATCAGTTTTTATTTTACTTAATAAATTGGTGTGATTATCTCTCATCATTTTTTCCATATCCCTTGAGACTTGGATGCCCAGATATGTCAGAGAATTGGGCTCCCAACTCCAGCCATGGTCCCCTGTATCTCTCAACAAGCAACTCCCATTTAAGGGGAACAGTTTAGATTTAGAAATGTTGAGTTTATAATAGGATACTCTTGAGTATTGCTCAATTTCTTGTAGTAGGGCTCTTACACTGGCCACGGGATTCTCAACATGTAGTAGTAGATCATCAGCATAAAATGAGATAAAGTGTCATTTGTTACCAATTAATATGCCCTGGATTTCATGTGAAAATAATAATCTGTGAATTAAAGGCTCCAAATAGAGAGTAAATAAAAAGGGCTAAGAGGACATCCCTGTCTGGTACCACATAATAGAGTGAATGAATTAGAGAGGATCCCATTGCACCAGACATGGGCAGTCGGAGAGGTATATAACAATTTAACCCATTTTACAAACCCTGTGGGAAAACCAAAATGTGACAGAGTAGCAAAAGGAAAATCCCAGGAAACCTGGTCAAAAGCTTTCTCTGCATCTAACACAAGGAGAGCAGATGGCATATCTGATGTTTTGGTAAAAGCTATTAGATGTAGTAATCTATGCATATGGTCAGTAGAGGACCTCCCAGCCATAAAACCAACCTGCTCATCACTAATAAGCTTACCCATCAAGGGTCCGAGCCGATTTGGTAATATTTTGGCCAGTACTTTTATATCCACATTTAATAATGAGATGGGATGGTAGTTTTCAGGATACAGAGGATCCTGATCTGATTTGGGAATTAAAATAACCAGATCCTCCAGAAAACTGTGTTCAAAGAAATCTTCTGCATACCAGAAATTGAAAACCTTTGTTAAAAAGGGTATAAGCTCTGTAGCCAAGGCTTTGCATAGCTTAGTTGTAAGGCCATCTGGTCCTGGAGATTTGTCAGGGGAGAGCTGTGCAATTGCTTGCTTGACTTCCCATTCCTGAATATGGAGTTCTAGGAAAGAAAATTCACTTGGTAAAAGCTTGGGGAAAGTGACCAAGTCTAAATACCTCTCAACATCTTCCAGTGTTGATTTTTCTACTGTTGGAATTGCATATAGGGCTTGGAAATATTGCCGGAAACTGGAGGCGATTTCCGCTGGATTATTGGTTATAGGTCCTTCTGGAGCAGTGCGAAGAGCAGCTATAAATCTAGTGGATTCCATTTGCATAAGTCAGATAGCGAGTAGTTTATCTGCTCTGTCGCCAGACTCCAGGTACTTGAGCTTGGTTCTCTTGAGAGCGAGCTCAGCCTTTTGTGACATGAGGGCTGAGAATTGGGCTTGCAGCTTATGTAACTGGACCCAATCTGCTTCAACCGATCGACAGCTGATATTACGTTCAATGATTTTGATAGAGTCTAATAACTCTTGAGTTTGGGTATTAAACTTTTTGAGCCTAAAGGCTTTTAACCCAATACATTCCCCTCTTAGGGTGCATTTTAAAGCTGCCCAGACAATATCTATTTTGGTGACCGAACCAGTATTAGTAGTTAAGAAATGGGAAATATAATTTTGAAGGTGATTGCAAGTATATGAATCTTGAAGTAGTTGGCTATTAAAATGCCAGAGGAAGTCTCTCTGGGTCCCAGTTCTCAATAAATAGGTAATAGAGACCGGAGAGTGATCTGATAATACCAGATTGTGAATACATGCATCAATGATGTCCAGAAGGGCATATGAACTAATTAATAAATAATCAATCCTTGAGCATGTTCAATGTGGAGCAGAGAAGAAAGTGAATTGTCTAGAATCTGCATTCAGGACCCTCCACACATCTATCAAGCCCGCTCCCTCCATAAGTTCCTTAAGTGCCCTTTGGGCCGGTGACAAACCAGACCTCTTATTGTCGGATCTGTCAAACTGCAGTTGGGGTGTGATGTTCCAGTCCCCACCAAGTAAAATTGCTTTAGATGGATTCGTAGTAACTATGTTAAGGAGATGGGTAAAAAACTGGGGGGAGTCCAGATTTGGACTGTAAATAGAACCCAACAGTACTTATTGCGAAGCCAGAAGCCCTTTAACCAGTATGTAGTGACCAGTAGTATCCCATATTTCTTGTTCTAATTTGAAAGCAGTATTTTTTATTAATTAAAATGGCCACACCACCTTTATTGGTGGATATTCCTGCCCCAAACACTTGCCCAGCCAATTGTTTACAAAGTAGTGAAACATCCTCCCTTCTGAGGTGAGTTTTCTGCAAACACACTATATCAGCTTTCAATGAATGTAGGTGCTTCAAAACAACCTTTTACATCTATCCTGCGTTCCTTTTATGTTCCAGCTGAAAACCTTAATCATACCTGGCATTCATGAAGAAATATAACATGACTAAACTTTCCAACAGATATATGTAATATAGATCCCCATGTGTTCTTAACTCTGGTTCTACCCTAAAAACATGCTAGTATTATTTAGTAACCCCGCCTACCCAATTCCCCCCCAGTCTCCATTTGGACAACGTAGCATAATCAACACACATCCAATAAACTACCCACAGTTCTTGAAACTGCACTGACATACTACCTCTGTCAGGTGATGTTTTTGCACAGCCAAGCAATAAGCCCCCCCATCCCCACTCCCAGTGATCGGAATATTTCCTGTATAAATAATACCATTTAATAAAATCAGAAGTTATCTTACCAGAAAGACAGGAAATGGTTTGCAACTTCACTTCTTCCCACTCCTTTGCACTATTATTTAACCTCTAAGTAACATAGGTAACTTTGTATGTGTCAATCCTGCAGAAATATACATAATTAGTAGAGTCTTTTACTAACTGTGATATGATCTTAGGCTATATAACGTTAAAACAAGCAGTTGTTTCTTTGCACAATAACACCATTTAGTGACGAAGACGAATAACACACCTAAACATGTGCCTAGTAGCAAAATGGCTAAATCAGTCTCTAATTTACAAAATTAGAAGTCAAATAGTGAAAATATTACCAAGCCTGTCATCCTCTAAAAGAACAAGTGTTACCTTAGAGCCTTTCTTTAGATTCCAGTAACGGTCCAATTTGAATATATTTATTAGGTTGCTTGATATGCTGAAACTGAAATCTGCAGATCGTGTGACAATTGTAAACATAACCAGCTCCTCAAAATGTTTTATAACTGAAAACATAACATCGAGTCCAGTACCTCACGTCAGGATATACCAAGTAATAAAAGTAGAATCAGCAATAAAGAAACGAACCTGGGTCAAGGCTGTAATGCCAGAATATCTGTGCATCCAAGTCCATGAAGATTCCTTCAGGAAATCCATCCCAAGAACATGTCTTTAATTTAAGCCCTGCATTGCAAAGCTCAAAGAGCCCAGAAGAATGAGCTTTGCATCCAAACTAATCAGGCTTCCATTTGAGTGATAAAAACTACTTTCGAACCAGTCCCAGTGACATTTATCTGCTGAAATCAGCATGTGTCAAACATACACAGTGCAAGACATTGAGACTACTCATTTGAATAAATCTGGGAGCAATTTCCTGAGCTCAGTTTGAGCCATTTCATGGCTGTCAAACAGATGCCATTACTCACTTATTTTGACTTGCAGGAGGGCTGAGTATTTTACCCTAAACTGCTTCCCAGCCGCAATCAATTTGGAAACAAGGGGATGCATTTCTTGGTGCTTCAATCTAACCAATTGTGGCAAGTCTGGGGCAACTTGGATCCTCCTGCCTTCCCACAAAACCTCTTGTAAGGATTTTACCTGAGCAAGGATATGCTGCTTATCCAAATAGTTTAGAAACTTGCAGATGATCGGTCTGGGCAGTGAGCTAGGTGGAGGAAGACAGCGAAATGTCTGATAGGCTCTCTCTACAGCATAGGTTGCACCGTTCGGGGAGGGGCCGGTGATTTTACCACAAACTTTTTGAATAAACAGAATCGGGAAGGCGTCTTCCTCCTTCTCAGGTATTCTGATGATGGCGATGTTGTTTTGTCTGCTCCTCCCTTCCAGGTTTTCCAGCTTGTCCTCAAGTTTCTGAATTCTTCTGTTAGTAGTAGTGCAATCTAACCCTGCTTAATTTGCCTTCTTCTTCAGGGAGGCAATACGCAATTCTGAGTCCCCGACTCTGAGACTCAATGAATCCATAGTAGCTTTAATACCATGCAGCTCTGTGGAGATATCAGCAGTCGAACTTTGGAGAGGCATTATTATTTCTAGAAATTGCTCCTCCATCAGTGCCGTGTATCCCAAACAAGATTTAGTGGTGATCTGCTTAGATTGCTTTGGGGTCTGCTCTTTCTCAGGCGATGGTGCGGGAGTGTGTTTGAGAGGTGCTTTACGCATATAAGCCTCCATAGCAGGATTTCAGAAATTCTCTTGCTAGTTGATGACAAAGTTATAAACAGTTTCCGACGAAGCCCGACAAGAAGTGAAGCAAATAAGGGTAATTTTGACCGGGATCGAAGCGGAGCCATGGGAGCTTGTTGCTTCTCACTAGGCTGCCATCACATGACCAAATGCAGTTTTAAATAATGTGGCCTCATATGAGTTCCATCAACGCATCAGGAATGCAACCTATACCTGGGCCAAGACTGCTAGTGTGATAGGGTGTCACATATTAATCAATCATTAATCAACATCTTTTATTGAGAAAGACTTACTTTCGAGGTGGACCTGGACAAAAACACAAATTGAGTACGCATACATACAAACATCCATAAACAAACAGTATACATGGTAGACAAATACATACGTTAAATACATATGCAAGTTCTATTAATATTGTAGTTTGTACATACAATGTACATGTGATAATATAAGATAATACAGGGTAAGACAGTAATTCACACACACTTTATACATGAGATGACACAGGGTAATTAATGTCTATAGGCAGTCAAAAAATATGGTGCAGAGATAACACAGTCATGTACCCAACAAAACATGCATGTTACATAGAGTTCAATGGGTGCCATGAAAGAGAGGAGCAGAAGGTAAAAAACAAAGGATATAAATAATCTAGTGTATGCTAGTAACGTACAGAAAGGAGAGGTAGAGGGCAGGTCACATAGAAACATAGGCTTTGATGGCTGATAAGGACTGCTGGGCCCACCTAGTCTGCCATTTTCCCTACCTACTGGAGAAGCTGCAGGTCCTAGTTAACTAACAGCCTATTTCTTCCTACCCCCTCAGGGTCAAGGATATTTAAGATGATCCAGAGAAAAATAGTACACTGTTGAAGCAATGGACAAGTGCAGCCATAGAGGATGAACACCAGCATATTGAGAAGTTAAGAACCTATTGGGAGGGAGGGGGAAGGGGTGAGGTGGTTGGCAGGGGCTAGGAGTAGAAGGACTCAGTGTGATCCAGAAACATGAGCACAGTGCTAATGAGGGTAAGCAGTTATGACTCCTTGACAGAGCATGCATACAGCATTTTAAATGCTGAAAGATGTATGGGGTGGACCAGTTTCAAGAGTTTTTGTAGGTTATTCCATAATAGGGGTAGTGCGTAGCTTATGGCTGATCTACCGAAATGCAGTTTTACTTTGGGTACAGTAAGCGAGATATAGGAAGCACTTCTCAAGGCATACGCACTTGCCATGCTTAGTGACAGGTAATCTGATATTTATTGAGGTAGCTTTTTAGGGATAGCTTTGTACGTCCAAAGAACATCATTTTTCTGCCTTCTGTAGGAAAGTGAGGACCATCCTACTTTGGCATATAGAGAGCAGTGATGCGTAGAGTATAAGAGCACCAGTGATGAATCTTATGGCTTTATGGCATAACAAATCCTGTTTGGTTAATGCAGAGGCTGGTCCTTGTCTGTACAAAAAATCTGTGTAATCCAACAAAGAGAAGAAAGCGGTGAATACTAATCTCTTCTTGGCATCCAGGGTGAGAAGATTTTTGATTCTGTAAAAGAGGCCTAGCCTTTGTCTAAGCTTTGTCATCAGCTCCTCAATGTGCTCAAGGAAGGAGAACTTAAAATCTATCCAAACTGCCAAGTATTTTGATTTGGTTACAAACTCTAGAGGCTCTGCTAGAAGTGTAGTGATCTGAGGAATGGATTGCACTGTAACAGGTTGTTAGCATTGGAACTAGGTAAGAAGAGCACTGTCTTCATTTTCTTTGCAATCAAATGTAGTTTTTGCTTCAGTAGTTGTAGTTGTAACTGTTTGTACTGCAGCTGAAGATTGTTGTATGCAGTTTCAGGGGTGTTTCTGTCAATGTAAAGGACTTCATCAAGTAGTTGGATGTTGGCATAATTGATCCTTACATCAGTTCCATTAATATAAATCACAACTAAATGTGGAACCAGAATGGAGCCTTGTGGCACACCCCTCAATAAGGGCTTCAGTGAAGAGAATTCCTCATTGGCTTTGATTTGCTGTTGGTTCCCTATAATGCGGTTGGAAAACCATCTCTGGGAGGGGGGGGGCGTCCACACCAACATTATGGAGTGATACCAAGAGCAAGTCATGATTGACAGTGTCAGATGCCTTGCTTAGGTCCAAAAACACTGTGAACATGAAGTTTTTGGAGTCTAGGACCTCCTGCCAGTCATTTCTAACTTTTGCTATGGCTAAAATTGTGCTAGGGCGTGTCCAGAATCCTGATTGCAGTGGGGTTTAACAGATTTTCAGATTCTAAGTAGTTTTTAAGCTGGGTAGTATTATTTTCTCAAGCATCTTGGATAGGATAGAATAGGAAGTAAATAGATTGACCTAGAGTTGTTGATGTCTCTATGGTCTCCAGATCTGAATAAGGGAATCACATGGGCAGTTTTCCATATGGGAGGAATTTTACTGTGTAGGAGAGATAGGTTGAAGAGGTGAGTGATTGGCATGGCCACTGCTTGGAGACTAATTTTTAGGGAAAAAGGGTTGATGCAGTCTGCACCAGCAATCTTCCTGGTATCCAGTTGTAGGAGTAGGTCTTCAGCCTCCTTCAGTGCTGCAGATTGTAAGGAGAACATTGTATCTGTGACCTGGGCTACTGACTCATGAGCCCCAAGTTGGGGACAAAGGGGATTAGCAGGTGAGGTATCGAAGGCTAACCCTACAGTAGCGAAATGATTATTCAGCTGGTCGAGGATTAATTGTTTATTTGTAACTAAGACACCACCCTTGGATATTTTAGTAGGTAATAAGTTAGAGGATGCATAACCTTTAATCTCCTTGATGGTTTTCCAGAAATTAATAGGACACCTGGAAGATGCATCAAGTGCTGCTTGGTTTCCCTTATCGATTTGGTACAAAGGATCCTGGCCCTCCTAAACAAAGACCAATCTGCCTTTTGCTTTGTTGAGCAAGACAGCCTTTAGTTCTGC
The DNA here is from genome assembly GCA_016271365.2 of Neoceratodus forsteri. Classification (NCBI taxonomy): domain Eukaryota; kingdom Metazoa; phylum Chordata; order Ceratodontiformes; family Ceratodontidae; genus Neoceratodus; species Neoceratodus forsteri. The sequence continues at coordinate 153,812,013 of CM028133.1, forward strand.
TGTAAACAATGGGCAGTATCTTTAATTTTTGTGGTTTTTGACCATGGGTGCATGCTTAATTAGGGACCCTAGCACAATTTCTTAGAAAATATAATACGCCGCATTTATTGTTTTTGCAAGCTAGAAGTCCTGCCATCTAAGGGAGTTCTGAAGGTTGGATATAAATGAACATGGGTCGATGTTACGGTGACTCCTCTTGATAGTAAATTTGGATGTAAGGGCTGTTTTTGTGGCAGATCTCACACATGTAACAAAGCAGTGGTCACTGATGTCAGAGAAAAGTACACAGCAAGAGAGAATAGGTGTGGCTCGTTTACTAGGATAAGATCCAATGGTGTACTGTTATTTGTGTTCCTTTTATTATTTCATGTTACTTCCTTAATAAGTTGGGATAATCCAAAGGAGTCATATAGGTTTTTGAGTTTGGAGACATTGGAACATCAATCCAGGTTAAAGTCACCCAGTGTAATAGTTTCGTTGGACATGGACCCTTATGTATTTTCTAAAAGCAGTAGTCCGACTGATGGGGGCCTGTAACATCCTACCACACAGAATGAGAGAGATGGGGAAAGCATGACTTTGAGAGTCAGGCTTTCATATTCTTTAGGAAAAGAAGTTGAGTTAATAACAGAAACTGTAAACTTATCATGGACATAGATGGCAACACCTCCACCTCTATTTGCCTATCAGCTCGGGAAAAGCTATAGGATGGTATTAGACAGCCTGGATTACCTCCTGCCCCAAACTTCAAGGACCTTGCAGACCTTGAAAGCCCAGATAGTGTCCTAGAACTCCATCACCCGAGAGAACCAGGAAAACCCTGTCAGATGTCACACTGCTAACCCTAGTATCAACTCTTGACTCTTGGCTACTATGATATCAATGCATAATTGATCAATCAGGAATGTATTGTATACTGTGAAAGTATTAGGTCACCCTGCCTCTGCTTGGGTCATGAGATAATGCTACACACCTTGGTTATAGGCCACTCTGGTCTGTGGAGCAATGGAATTAATTGTGCACCACCAAGTCTTGAGGTCACCACCTTCCTTAGAAATAGTGGGATCAGCTGTGGCTGCTCATCTACTGCTGGAGCCAACTCCCTGATTCTCTGCCACTGCAAATGAGACAAAGTATCAGTAATTCTGCTTTCAATGTCTGGAACTTGGAAAGCTTTAACATGAACATTCAACAGCTTATACATTAAAACAAATATTCTCCTCAGGTCTCCAAGCAGACTTTATTGTCCCAGTTGTCCATTTATTGTATGAATCACACCAATGTTGTCTGAGTGGAAAATTACCCTTCTATCCCTCAGGCTGGGGCCCCAAACACATTAAACAAACACAATAGGAACTAATTCTAGCAACATGATCTGTTTATGCAGCCCAGCCACTACCCACTCAGGTGGCCACTCCATGGTGCACCACTGTCCCTGGAAGTACGCTCCAAATGCCAGCCCTTTGGCGGCATCCATGGACAACTCCCGGGCCTGATTATCCCCAGTCTCTTGCTACATAGTCACCCAATTAAAGTGAGCAGCAAATGTCTGCTAAACCTGCAGATCCTAGTAGAACCCTTCTGTGACACTAATTCAGTGATTTGTTTTCTTGTCCCTTGTCCCTAGCTTCACTATGCATCTCAGGAAGGTCATACCTGTAGGTATAACACAGCATGTGATGTTTAAATTTCCTACTGTCTGCTGCAGCTCCTGCAGTTCAATCTTTTTGATCCCTGCTGCTTTGTTCAAGAGGACACATACAGTGTCCAACTCATCTTTGGACAATTGGCACTCCTGCCTGATGATATCAATTTCTATGCCCAGCAAGGTCATCACTAAACTTGGTGACACTACCTTCCCTGGTGCCAAGGGTATGCAAAAACCTATGGACAATTTTACAAAAGTGTTCAGCATCTGCCTACAAACTGAGGACCTCACAGGACCCACAAAGAAGAAATCACTGAGGTAGTGGACTATGACCTGTTTTAAATGATGTCCATACAGTAGGCCAAAATAAGAAGGCACTAAAACTTTTTTTCTGAATAGTCTTTTTATTCAAATTTCATTTATACAATACCTCCAAGTACAAACAGGCACAAAAAAAACACATACAAATACACATACTGATGAGGAAAAAGCAAAGAAAACACATACAGATGCGGTCAATCATACACTGTGAATTTTATCATATTCCCTTAAAATGATATTAACACATTATAACTTGTCATCTTCTTTTTGTTTTAACTCTATTATGGTAATAGGGTCCTTCCAAATTTCCATCTCCCATATTCCTACTCCCTTTAGACCTTCCAGTCTCCCTATATGAGCCTAGTCAATGGGTCTTTCCCCTTATGTCATATCAATGACTGCTTCATCCTAGGCCCATCCTTAACACTATTTCCTCCGTCAAACTCAGGGAAGACAAGAATGGGGCCCATTCTTTTAATAATGCTCCCTCTCTAACTCGCACCGCCATTGTTAGTCTTTCCAATGCCAAGGCATGCAGCGTTATCTGGCGCCATTGGAGAACCATAGGCTTTATGTTGGATACCCATGTATTCTGGATACAGTGGCATGCCAACACGAGTAGCATTCTCATCCACCTTAGCAGGGGATCCCAATCCTCCCCTTCTAGGGTCACCCCAAATAAGCATATGGTTGGATCTCTCCTCAGGGGTACTCCTGCTATCTTAGACATTTCCCAATTATCGCTTTCCAGAACTTCATCAAAACTGGACACGTCCAGAAGCAGTACAAATACGTGCCCCTACCTCTCCCACACCTTCCACACATCGGGGACACTAGGGGCTGCACCTTATGCACGATTGCTGGGGGATAATACAGCCTATGCAAGAACTTATAGAAGGCTTCTTTAACTTTATTACATACCATAATTCCTTCGGTCATACGAAGGACCAATTTCCAATTTTTCTCCGAGATGTCCTGTTCCAGGTCTCTTTCCCACAGAGCTTTAGTGTTACCTGTCCCATCCGGTAATCTCTGTTTCCCCACCTTTGCTGCTTTCTCTAAAAAGCCCTTGGGATCTGTCCTGGCCTGATAAATCAACTGCTCAGCCTGATTCAATTGTAGTCTAGGTCTGTTTTCCCTGTCCAATTTCCCCACGTACGCCCGGACCTGCATATAACAGTACCCATGCCGATCTGCCAGCCTCATCCTCTGCTTTAAGTCTCAAAGGTGCACAGTTCTCCTTTATCTACTAGGTGCCTTATGCTATTCACCCCCCATTTCCTCCCATTCCCGAAAGCCCCCATCCTCCCAACCAGACAAGAAGAATGGGTTCCCGGCCACCGGCATAAGTAAAGTCTCCCCTTGCCACACCACTTTCAGTCTCCTCAGCTGTCCCCATGCCTCCAGTACTGCTTCCACTAAAGGGTTACGCTTCTCCAACACTCTATATGCCTTTAGTCCTTTGGTATGAATATATGCTGTAAGTCTACCAGGTGTACCATCCTGCTCCAAGTTGACCCAACTAGCAACCGTCGGCCTGTGTACCTAATCTGCCACACACCTTTGTTGTACTGTCAGATAATAATTATCAAAGTCTGGAAAGTTGAGACCCCCCTCTTTATTTCCACTTTAAGCTATCATAGGCTAATCCTCTGCCGTGTCCTTCGCCAGATAAATTCAGAAAAGATTTTCTCTAGCCTTTTAATATCTCCTTTAATTAACCCCAAGTGCAGCATCTGCATGGGATACAGTATCCTGGAGAGAATATTCATTTTTATCAAATTTATCCGCCCCATACAGGATATTTGTAACTGTGCCCACCGCCTTAAATCATCGATAATAGTTCTTATTAGAGGGAGATAATTCAACGTATACAGGGAGCCTGTCCCCTGACCTATCCTGACCCCTAGATATGTGAACCTGTTTTGTGCCATTTTTAAGCCTAGCTGTTCCACTGTTCTATCGCTTTCAGGGAAGCACATCAACTCCGATTTCTCTAAGTTAATCTTATAACCTGAGAAACTTGAGAATGTCTCTATTATAGACAGTAAATGGGTAAGATATGTCTGCGGGTTTTGCACAAATAGCAACATATCATCCCCATATAAAGCAATTTTGTGCACCGATTCTCTTGCCCCCTTCACTCTCTCCACCTGCTCGTGCTGACGAATAGCCACTACTAAGGGTTTAATTGCCAGTGCAAACAGAAGGGGCAACAGTGGGCACCCCTGCCTTGTCCCTCTACCTAATTGAAACTGCTCTGAGAGGGCCCCCATTCACCAGGGCTTTCGCCTTAGGGCACACATACATTGCCATCACCCATACCATATACAAATCCCCTAGACCAAACCGGGCCATCACCTGGAATAAGTAATCTCATTCCACTCTGTCAAATGCTTTCTCAGTGTCCATTGATATAATACCCACCTTTTCCTTCTCTTGATTGGCCATCCAAATAACATTAAGTAATCTTTGCATATTATGATATAATTGACATCCTTTAATGAATCCGGTTTGGTCTGGGTGGATCAACTCTGGCAAAATGGCCTCCAGTCTAGTTGCTAATACTTTCGCTAAGATTTTCAAATCACAGTTGAGCAGGGATATGGGTCGGTACACCGTACAATCAGTATCATCCTTGCCTGGTTTTGGTATGAGGCATATAGTAGCCTCATAGAAAGTCCCGGGGGACTGGCATCTCTACTCCCTCCTCTTTTGTCAGAAGTTCACATATTGTGCTAGCCATTTGCCCCCCCCCCCAACATTTTATAATATTGCACCGGGAAGCCGTACGGGCCACTTGCTTTCCCCTGACACATTTTCTGAATTGCCCTCATAATCTCTGCATTGGTGAAAGGCTGGTTCAGCGCCTCCCTTTGTGAATCTGACAGTTTAGGGAGTGATAAATCCTTCAGGAAGTTTTTTGCTTCATTTCTTTTTCCCTTGTATTCTGCTGAATATAATTTTTCATAAAAGGCTTTGAAACAGCTTCCAATCTCCTTCAAGCTCCCACGTATCGTCCCTTCCCTATTCTTCACCCTCAGAATATGTGTTGCTCTCCTTCCACCTTGCATTAATCGCACCAACAGTGGACCTGGTTTATTCCCCCATTCAAATACCTGGCATTGGCAATACTGACATGTTTTTCCTGCCTCCTCCCTGAACATCGCATTCAAGGCTGTCCTAGCTGTTGCTAAGAGCCTGACCAATTCTCCCTTCTCCCCTCCCGCCACTCTTTTTTCTAAACTTTTTAATTGCTGCTCCAGCTCCCTCCTCTTTGCTTGCTTCTGCTTCCTGATTTTAGCCATATATGCTATTGTTGCCCTCCCTCGTAAACGCCTTTCCCGCTTTCCAAAAGATCACCTTGGACACTGCAGTCCCTTTATTTGTTTCCCCATAGAGCCGCCACTGTTTCTCTAGGTATTTCTTAAATTCTTCGTTCTTGGCCATATATGTAGGAAATTTCCACCGCGGAGGCCCTTCCCTAGCTTTACTATTTTGTAATGTTAAAACAACTATAGCATGGTCAGAAACATGGATAGGGCTATGTGACACCTCCTGGAATTTATCACACCAACCCCTTGGTAAATAAATGTAATCTATGCAGGACAGTGTCTTATGTGGGTTGGAATAGAATGTATACTCCCTAGCCCCCGGGTTAAAAGTGCGCCACCCATCCACCAGGTCTAAGTCCTCTAGCCCTACTTGCAACTGTGTCAAAACTTCAAAGGTTCTGCCCTTCCCCTCTGAATGGTCCATACCAGCATCCATTGTACAATTAAAATCACCCCCAAAATCAGCTCAGGAAACTGTTATCTAATAAGCAAATCCAGTAAAGATACAAAAAATTGCAGTTCATATACTGCTGGTGCATATACACTTTGAAAAATGATTTGTTCCCCATTCAAAATACCAGAAGTAGAGATATATCTTCCCCCCTCTGGTTCCTTTACTATCCTTTTCACTTTGAAGGGTAGGTTTTGATGTAATAATATTGCCACCCCCTGTTTATGGGAAGAGTATGAGGCAGAGTAACACTTACCTACCCACGTCCGAGCCAATTTGGCATGCTCCGCCTCTGTGTGGTGGGTTTCTTGGATCAGGGCAACTCGAGCCTGCTCATCGTTAGTGCTGTCAAAAGCGAGGTTCTCTTCACTGGATTTGCAATGCCCTTGACATTCCAAGAGACAACAGTTATATCTTGTATACTAGCCATATTTTAGTCCCTTGTTTTCCCCCATATCCCTTCCACCGAGTCCATCCACACCTCCCTCCTATCTTCCCTGCACTGTCTATCCTATGCTTTAGGTCCCATACACATTGTATAATGACAATATTAATGTAGACACCTTTGACCGCATCTGTATACAATCAACTATTAACAATAAACCACAACTTTTTCCCTCCCTCCCTCTTACCCCATGTCCTGTTATGCTTAACTTTCCTTACTTTATCTGCTTGCCAGTCCCCTCTCTGCCCTCCCTGCCGCTTCCCCTTCCTCCCCTCCCCTCCCCTTCTCTCCTACCTGCAGTTCCCATATTTTTGAATCCCATTTTCCTGGTTTTCTGTCCTCTTCTCACCTCTCATCTTCTTATCCCTCCCCTTGTATACAACTCACCCTTGCCTCCCCTTTGATCCCCCTGACACTAATTGCCACCACGGCATGAGTGTCATTACCTCTCTGCCAATAGACGTTTGCACCCCGCCACCTCCCATCTGCAGCCCCTCTGCCCAAGTGAGCAATACTCTGATTACTGTCTCCTTCCTTTAATTGCATACCAGAACCTTTTCACTGTAGCCCCCCCATCCAATCCCATCCACACTTCACATTCTCACCCTGATTTCTTGCCTTTCTTTTTTGATGCAGCGTGCTTCTCCTTCTTCCCCTTCTTTTCCTGTACAAAGCCCACCTCTACTTTAACTATAGTTTCCTTTACCTCTCCCGTGTTCCATTACCTCACCACTCCCCACCTTTCCGCCCTGTACCTCCCTTTAATCCACCATATATCCCCATAAGACATCAAGTTCCCATCCATAGTTCCATAGTTCTATTAAAAGTCCTTGTGAGATAGCGCCCCCCCCGAGTGTCCACACAGAAGAGACCGGGCTGTGCCATAGAACAAACACGCAGCACCCGTCCTCCCACCGACACACTCCGGCAGGGCCTCAGGGGATCTACCTGTACCATGATGCCATATCCTCTCCTGTTGAAGTCCTGCTGTTCATTCTGCCCTCATTTACTTTGTGGGCTTCCATCAATCGCATACTTCTTCCTGCACCAACAAACATCGATTGACCTCCTCACCACATGTAAAGACTTGCTTTAACTCCCAACACGTTAGACTTCCTTGTCTTTTCAAACCATTACCTTTTTAGAGGCACCAAAGTACATCATAGTCCAATAAGGTGTAGAACATAACTTTATTCTTAACTTTTTAACTTCACAAACATTCACGAGAAAAAACAACTGCCGGCATGCTGCAACAGAAAAATATTCATACAGCCATTCTGTTTTCCTTTCATCCTGCTTTCTTTTGGCGGGACTTCACATATTCCTCCACTCTCTCCACTTCCCAGATGAAAAGGTTGCTCCCTCATGCGAATCTTTAAAGTAGCCGGATACACCAGATAGTTTTCCACTTTCAGACCCCGTAGCTGAGCCATGACAGCATTAAACATCATTCTCTTTTTGAGTAGATGAGCTGAGTAATCCTGTGAAAGGAAGAGGCACGTACCTTCATAAATTAGTGTTCCCTTCTCTTTGTATGCCTTTAAGACCATCTCCCTATCCTGGAAGTGGTGGTATCTCATAATAATCTGCCTTGGGGGTTGATCCATCTGGGGTCAAGGAATAAGAGCCCTATGGGCCCTCTCCAGCTTAATTTTCCCATTTTTAAGTTGCAGACCCAACAGCTCCAGTAATTTTCTGCTACAAAAATCCAGGGCTCCTTCCCCTTCTTGCCTCTCTGGCAAGCCCCTCAGATCCAGATTGAGGTGTCTTTGGTAGTTCTCTTGATAGTCGTAGGCTTCTTTAAATTCCTCGAGATCTTTTTGCAACGCCATCACTTTCCCAGGGACTGTCAGCAGTTTGTCTTCCAGCCAGGAGATTTTCTCTTCAGCCTCTGCTATTCAGCTTCCCTGTTGGGCTTGCTGCTCCAGCACCTCCTGCAAGCGGGAGTCTAGTTTGCTCTCCATTTTGATCAGGCGAGGCTATAAAGCTGCAATGACTTGGCCAGTCAGTTCCCGACTGAGCGCGGTAACCTCAGCAGCTGAAAGTGAGACAAGGCCTGTGTTGTCTCCCGCACTCCCCGCCGTTACCTTTTTCAGCATTTTCCCTGCACCCCACTGAGATCTGGCTGGCTTTGGAGCCAGATATTCATCCATTATCACTTCCGATAAGTGATTCTGCTACACCTCGCTAGCTTCAGAGTAAATTTAAACCTAATTTTACAGTTTTATTTGGCCGCAGACTGGGAGCGACGTGAAGACGCGTCCGTCGAGTTAGCTGCTTATTAGCGCCCCCGCACTAAAACTTTTGATGACTGCACAAACCACTATGCATCCTATAGGCATGCAATTATCCACATAATACTCCCCCTCAAATTTTATCCCTAGCAGGTCCCTACTGGATGTAGTGGCATCAAGCAGAATGAGAATTCAGTGGCCTCTTTAGCCATCCTAGCCCATGGTCCTGCTGTCTGCATCACACATATGCCCCTGTCAAATGGCTCATACTGAACTGCTGTGTACCGTGGAGCAATATGATCATTCACTGAATCCCCCTCTGGATACAAGTGATTGATCATCTGGAATTCTCCCATGGCATTCTTTGGCACTAGCCTTATCAGTGACACCCTATGTTTGGGCAGGAGATGGGCCTTGTAGGGACTGCTTCCCTGTCCTAGCTACCTGTCTTTGTCCAATTTTTCCCTGGACCCTTGTGTCTGATATCTGGCTCACTTCAAATTCTCTGGATCAACCCCTTTCTGATGGCCCGTATGTGAGATTCTGAAGTACATCAAGAAACACTCTTCTAACAGGTGGGTGGCCTCCTGGTCTGGGTACTGGTCAAACTAGGGTCTAAGCATATCCACCTTTATTGGGATGGGCAGACTTGCTTCTTTGTGGCTTGTGATACTTTTTTTTTGGTTTGTTTGAAAACCAGCCTTTGGGATCTTCAGGGCTATGCACTGCACAAGGAGATGCTGTTGCCCACAGGACAAACATTTATGGCAAAACCTGCAGTTAGTCCTTGTGCAGTTCCTTAGTCATACATGAAGCGCACATGGGAGGGGGTGTGTGCCTGCCTCTTGCCACTGCAGCTGAGGTGCTTTGACGGGTAATCCACTATCTGTGTGGACTACCCACCTCCCTGCATCACATCCAGAAATACAGGTATATCCAGTAAGTCTCAGCCTATAGCATCATTCTGCCTCCGGCACCTTAACTTTTCATTGTATGCTAACCATGACATGCCTTTTTTAAGACTATGCATTAGCATAATTCTATTCATGTCATTGAATCAATGTAACCCTTGTTCCAGTGCCATTTGCAGTATGCTGATGGCAAATACAAAGAATCCTGCCAACCAGTTATCAAGCGTTTTTGTCACTTTTGCTTTTTTCTTGTTGAACTCCTGCAAATGATCCAGTTAGCATACTCTCTGTTTTGTATTTGTTGTCTGACCTTGTCAGCCAGACAGGACCCCATGGGTTTTGCCAGGCTGGCATAATTGCCAGGACTTTCCATCGCCAATGTCTGGCCTGTGGTCATGCCAACCCCAGCAGTTCCCATGTCCTCATAGACTGTCACCCCATTTTGCTGCTGACACCCAACCATCGTGGCCATCCCGTCCACCAGATCCAGGATCTTGCCCATCTATTTGTCTGCAGTGGACCCTCTTTTGGCCACTTGCTGTCGGGAAGCTGAGCTTGAAGAGGTAGGGTCTTGCACCCCTGACTCCTCTTCTGGGAACGTTATGACCACCTACTAGTTGGGGTATGGCCCCATTCTATATGGGGCCAGTCTTCCCTTCTCATCCCTTGGCTGTGCTGCCTGGATCTGCCCCCAAGATGGATCCCCACAAGGTCATAATTACCATGTTGTGGATCTGCTCTTCTGAGAACTGACACACCTTAGAAGTATGTTAACCTCGCTGTGATGTCCTGAGTAGCTTTGGTGTGTGTGGGCTGGGGTACTACTTCCTTGGCCAGCCATTTCATCCCTGCAGCTGCTGTCATTGCAGTCAATGTAACCAGAATGCTGGTTCCTTGCAAGCAGTCCTAAAGCCATTTGCACCCTTTCTTCTTGTATCTCTCACAAAGTTGGGCTTCTAACACTGCTGTCACTGCTTTCACTGAGGGGGACTTCTTTTTGCCAGGCATTCTTCAACCAGTAATGACAAACTATTGCCCCCCTCCACCAAGAAAGGATGCTTTAGTCATTTACTCTTAAAACACAGCCACACTGGGAAGAGGGCTTTGCTGTGGCTGTCTGGCTTCAACCAATGCTACCCCTCCATATCTCCCCACATTAGCCAAATCCTGCACATGGAGCATACACTTCTGGACTCCTTATTCAGCTGAACTAGCTGGGCTGTTGGGAGCTGAACACCTCTGAGGGTCCCTCCCCTGCTCCAGTTTGCTAATTTTTACAGTTACCTTCTTTTTAATTATGCACACAGCCCATCCCCGACCCCGATCCTAGATGCCTAACCCTTCCCCATGAGCCTATTCCATAGTACCAGATGGAAGGATCAATTCTTTAAATAATTTTTTTAATATAAGGAGTACTAAGCAATAGGCTTTCCTGCCTGCTTGGAAAAGGGGCAGTTGTTTTTTGTGTCTGCTAGTGATATTGTTACCCCAGCTTCCCTAATATTATGTCTTGCATGCATAAGCACCCAGTTACTAACTGGACTAGCTGCAACTACAGGCCATTCCTGTACTATATCTGCAGCCCTACTCTAGCTTCCAGGCAGACCTGCCACTATTTACAAGGCTTGTACATTCTGCATGAACAAAACAAATGTTCCTTTTTGTAGGGCTGCTGGGGGCCCCTACCCTGTGCCCTCCAATGTTACCAACAGCAATGCCAGTTAAGCTGGGCCATCAGAGAGCTGCACTATAAGAGTGGACGCCTCAAGCTAAAACATACTGTAAAGTTGTTAAAATGTGCCTAAACTGAGGGAGATGTGTGATCGTGCTTTAAACGTGTTGTTGATTGTCTGCTACTGAATCCTATTTATTCCTTCTAACAGCTAAATGGTTACTGTGATAGTTTCTGGCTACTCAGACAATAGCCTTATTTAGGCACTATGGGCAGGATTCACAAAAGAGATGTGCTAAGCGCATCTTAGATGCACCGGTGCAAGTCAAAAAATGTGCCGTAGAATGATTCACAAACAGAGTGAATGTGCCAGCACAACCGAGATGCCCTGCACCAAACAAGATGCATCATAGACACAATGTAATGATATGCTGCACAAATACAGGGGGTGTACCCATGCATACACAGTGCAACCTGATCTACGGTGCAAATCCATGGAGCATCTATGGGGTATCTCCAGCTCAAAGGCAAGATGCACCATATAAAGATAAGTATAAAAGAAGTAGACTTAAGTCTAGCCCACCTGCAGGTCATTGACTGAATTGCTGCAGTGGCACACTTCCTGAGCCAGAGGGAGAAAGAAAGACAGAGAGAGAGAGAGAGAGAGAGAGAGAGAGAGAGAGAGAGAGAGAGAGAGAGCCCTGCTAGCCAGCCAGCACACCAAGCCAGAGGCCAAACAGAGAACCCCACAGTAAAATTAACCCAGCAGCAGCTGTCATCAGAGGTGCACTGATGAGGAGAAGGAGGCAGGGCACTGAAAGGCACCGTAGGCAGCTGGCCCCATTATGGTATCTTGCCAGGCAGTCCATAGAGCAGCTCACTGAGGTGGAGACAGTAAGCTGATATCACCTGAATAGGGCCATGCTGAGGCAGCTCTGTGAGCTGTGTCATGATGTGATGCAGGCACCCACTGCACGAGGTCATACCATCTTGGTGGAGACCAAGGTGACAACGGTCATGTGCCTGCTCACCATGGGAACCTTCCAGAGGTCTACTGGGGACACCACTGGCATTTCTCAGGCCTCTAGGTCCCGCCTCCTCACACAGTTCCTCACCGCACTGCTACTGCATGCTTCAGAATACATCCATTTCCCCAGCATGCAGGTGGAGCAGACAGAAGCCATGCAGGGGTTCTACAGGGTGGCACACATGCCAGGAGTTCTAGGGGCCATTGACTGCACCCATGTGGCAATCTGCACACCACCCGGTGAGGATGCTATCTCATACATCAACCGGAAGGGTTACCATTCCATGAATTGCCAGGTGGTGTGTGATGCCACAGGGTGCATCGCCAGTGTCTGTGCCACACACCCTGAGAGCGCACATGGTGCATTAATATGGCACCAGTCGGCAACGTACATGAGGTTCGAGGATGGTGACATACCAAGTGGCCATCTGTTAGGTGCGTGTGACAGGGCCCTAACAGCATACTAGGGCACCAAGGCCAGGACACATGGGGCGGGCTGCGGGCAACCTGCACAGTGTGATGCAGGTGCATGGGACCTGGGACAGCAAGGGTGTGCAAGGGTACACAGGCAGACACAGTGTGGCATGCTAGCACTGTGCACCACACAACAGATGGGGGCATGAAAGTACAGCTGGGGTAGGGATGCAGGACTGCCTGTAATGGGGATGCACAGGCAGTAGAGCAGGACAGGTGCACACACCACTGAGGCCAGGGTTGAGGACAGGGCACACGCCAAAGTGGTACCCCATGTACTAAAGGACACACGTCTACCCCCACAGGAGATGCAGCATATCCGCTGAGGCCCTGGCTCCTCACCCCTTCCGATCATCCAGAACAGAGGCAGAAGAGTGCTACAGTAAGGTACACATCGCCACAAGTGCCATCATACAGTGTGTCTTCGGCATGCTGAAGATGCACTTCTGGGGCCTATGTCAGTCAGGTGGTGCCCTAAGAAGGCCTGTGGCATATTCCTGGCCAGTTGTATGCTACAGAGCATGGCCCTAGACCATGGAATACTTGTCGAGGCCAGTGAGGATGACAGTTTCAGGGAGGAGAAGGTGGGGTGGTAGAGGGGGGAAGAGCACCCCCAGAGGGCCAGGGAGGTGAAGCCAGTCAGGACCGGAGGGACCCAAGGCTGGTGGCCAGAGCAAGGGACCACCGCAAGAGTGTGGTGGAGGAACACTTTGTGCCATGCAGGTAGGTATGTATGTGTGCAGGGTGTACACCAAGGTATAGAGAACGCATGTTGTGGGCACTGTGGACACTGGACACCACACAGTGGTGCACACGGGCATACACATGGTGAAAGACACACAGACACAGACGCACACCAGGCATGCAACGACCATGCACCACCTGGGCCATGTCGCAGACGTCATGGGTCAGTGTGCAGTGCAGCCTGCGCACAGGCACAGCAGACACTAGAATGCACTCATGCTCACAGACATGCAGGTGGTCCTGCACAGGTAGCACAGCATGGTGCCAGGGCTGCAGTGGAGTGGGTGACAGCCGCAAAGACCACCACTGGCACCACCTGCATGGTGTCCGGTACACACAGGTGTGCCATCCTGCCACCAGAGGCCCGGGGACATGGGCATCACAGGGTGGCTCCCCAGCTGCCACGGACACGAGGGTGGCCTCTGCCATGGCTGGTGCTGGTGGGTGTGCCACCACCGGCCAAAGGGGATGTCACCTGTGACCCTGCAGGGGTGCTGCACTGAGACCGTGAATGGGTGCCCAGTGGAGTGACCAACCCATGGCCACCACCCGAGTCATGGACAGTAGGCATGGAGGCCAGTGGTGACAGAGTCAGCAGCAGGGGGTTCACCTGGCTCCATCGCTGGGGTGTGCGGGATGTGCTACTGGGTGTCCGACAGGATGCATGATGTTCACAGCATGTTGTGGAGGCAGCCACTGCCTCCACAGCAGCTGCAATCCACTCCAGAGCTGTAGTCATGCCCACCCACATGATGCATGCCTCTGCCAGCATCTGTGCACGTCAAGCAGCCGTGGACACATGCTCCTGGACCATCACAGTCCTGTGACTAGGGAACTCTGCACGGAGAGTCTCCTGCCCCTCCACAGTCACCCGCAGGAGGATGAGGTAGGCCTCATTGTCATCAGCAGGTGATGCTTCACAGTGGCATCACTGACGAGCAGGGGATGTATCAGCCTGTCTCGGTGCATCCACTGGTGGTGGTTGCACCTTGACAGGCTGTGACATGGGCGAGGCTTGGTCGGGCACGGCCACTGACTGCTCATGGTTAGTGTCCTCCCGAGCCAATGGAGCGGGTGTGTGCACCACGGCACCCTGCCCAGATGCCACTGACATCGCCAGCACTGCACTTGGCAGTTGTACAGGGCGTACAGTACCCACAGCTGTGGGCAGCTGTGCCACATCTGCAGCCACACTTCGCACAGTGGGAACGTCAGCGGCAACCAGGGCCATGTGCACAGGCAACCCCTTGATGTCTGCACCACCATCTGTCATGACTGAGCTGGTGGTGGCAGTGATGACCATGGTGGTGCCAAGGCCCTCCCTCTGCACGCCGCTGGTGAGCACAAGGAGAGCATCAGCAATGTCCACCACGTCATCTGGGTCATCATCAGACAACCTGGACAGGCTCCCTTAGCCAAGAGATGTACCCTCCGGCTGTCCTGCCAGTGCTGGCAGAGGGGCGCGCTGGGCCAGCCTGTACTGGGGCCATGACCAGTATTGCTCGGGACGTGGATGGTGCTGGCGCAGAGTCATCCATGGTGGTGTCATCGGCCCTGTGAGATGGGCCTGCATCATCGTCTGCGAGGGCATCACATGCAGCCGTGGCCATGGCTGCCCCCAAGAGGCGTGATGGTGCTGTGGAGAGAAGAAGGGAGAACATGGTTAATGCACAGTACACATACTCACATTGGTGATGCACAACAGTACACGGCTGTCCACATGGTGCCAAGGCTGCAGGTCTGACCATGGCAGGGCCATGGTATAGTCACGCTTGTCACTGTCCCATTATGCACACTGTGCGGCAGTGGTGGCACATGCCACATGGATGCACAGTGGACACGTGTCCCCTGGTGCAGTGGGTTGGCAGCTGCAGCACCATGAGGCATGTTGCGTCTGGCCTGGGGTGACTGTCCCCAGGTTGTTGTGCCTAGGTATAAAGTGACAGTGCATGGCATGTAGGGACAGTTGTGGTGGCCTTGGCATACAAGTGGGTGGGCCTGTCTAGGACACACAGCTACTCACAATGCTGTGACGGGCTGCCACCAGTCTGGAACCCACGGCCAGGGACACCCTACATGGTGGTCTGGGACACACTGGCAGCCAAGAGGGCCTCACTGGGGCTAAGCTGTTCTGCTGTGCTCGGACCATCCCCTGTCCACTGCAGGGAGGCCTGGATGTTGGTCACCTTCTCCTTGGCCCTCCTGCACCCGTCGCTCCAGTGCTTTTGACACTCCAGGACCATGCGGTTGTATGGTGCCATGGCATTCACCTGCTGGGCCACCTTCTCCCAGCCCACTGCCTGCACAGTCTGGCTGCCTCCCCTGCTGGTGAGAATGTCCAGGCATAGGTGACATGCTTCAATGAGTGCCCTCTCCTCATCTTTTGTGAAATTTGATCACCACCTGGTGGCAGCACCTGCATTCTCTGACATAGTGGCTACTGTAGGGGGAAGCATCCAGGTGTTAGATGTGCCTGTGGGTACACATGTTCCCACCCCACCTGCCTCTGTCTGTCAATCCCACCAGGTTCCCTGCAGCAGGTGGTCTATGAGTGTGTGTCCTGGCATGATGGCCGGTGCCCCATGGTACATAGCCCATTGGGGACAGTGCACCTGCCATGCATGTCCACCGGTCCACAGCTAGGGTGCCAGTGCTGCTGTCCCAGGGGGGCATGCAGTGCAGTCTGCCATGGACATGACCTAGTACCTCAGTGGCGTGTTTGTGGATGCAGTGGTACCCCGCCCAAACTGGATACTGCCTTTGCTACACTGTGGGGGGGGCACAGACGAGTCTGCTGCAGCCATGGTGCAGCTGGCAACAGTGTGTGGCATTGTGACACTCTCCTCAAGCCTGCACAGGTACTGCCATGTGCCTCAGACAGACCTGTAGCACATTGCTGTGTCCACCACACATGGCCAGTGACACCCAGTCACAAATACCTCTCCACAGTACCACTATACAGGGAACAGTATCTTCATGTAGGTCGCAGAACCATCGTGTTCCACGGTGCAAGGCCTTGTCCCACTGCCAACCTTACCAGTGTACATCAGTACTCTATCCCATATGCTGCTATGTTAACACCATGGTTCTGTAACAGGCATTCTGGACATGACAGCAACCAGTCTACCAGTGTTCTGTGCATCCTGTGTACTGCACAGGTTCAGTGTTCAACATTATGGGCATTTGCTCCACATTATGTGCAAGTGTCCCACATACTGGGAGGCACTGTTCCCCATATAGGGGACGCAATCATTGAAAGTCATGCATGCACATGTACAATCCCCCCTGTAAGTTCTGTAGATCATGTAACTATAGCTGTGTACTCACCTTCAAGGCTCTGTTTCTCCTCAGTCTGCAGAATTGGGAGCATGTATGGCTCAGGGCATGCAAATGAGGACTGGGCCTCTGGTAATGAGATGCTAATCAGCTTTGATACCCATTTATGTGGAATGAGGCGGTTTAAGGCGCATTATCTGTGAATTGCTAAATTGCCCCCAGCTTATCTCACTTTACAAGGAGCATCTCAGGAATGCACCTCTGACGTCACGGCACATCTGTCACGCACGCCCGATCACAGTGTGCAGTGGCACAACTTTCAGTATGTGCTACTATGCTGCTTACTCGATGTGCTGCTGCAGGGATGCTGGCCATTGCGCTGTGTCCTGCATCATGCACTGTATGACCACATGCGCGGGACATGTTGCACTGAGAGTGGTAGAGGCCATGGATTGCGCATTGTGTGCCGTAGACATACGTAGCACATGCTGTGCAAAACATGGTGGCCACACACGCATCACGCATGCATGACCCGACCATGACCTTGCCACGCCTTAGCGGTAGACATTACACATGCCGTGTTGTCTTTGACCTATCACGCTTCAAGCACTGTGCACCTTGTACTGCATGTGCCTCAGTGTTTCACGTAGTGCAATTCAGGTACTTGATCGTGCTTTCCACGTTGCATTGGGAAACAGTACCTGACAGTGGGGAAATGCCTAGAGTTGGTAGACAATCCCCTAGGGCCATGAACTGGTCCCAGGTGGAGCTGCTGCATTTGGTGCCTCTTGCTATGTCGGTGGAGGGACAGCTGTTTGGGCAGAAGGACTTTCATGTGCCCATGGCTGCGGTGTGAGCCTCCATTGCCAGGAGGCTGGTACAGCACACTGGGATGCCACGCACTGGGGATCAGTGTAGGCATTTTTTCAGTGACTTCCAGAGGTGAGACCTGGAGAGACTGGGGCAGCTGCGTTTCTGTGCATGCCGGAATGTACTGCCAAGGCCAGGTTGATGTTGCTCATCTGGCTTCTTTTGTGGCACTTACTGGGGGTGTGTATTGAGGCCCTCATGGGGCACCCACTTGGGTCACTGTCATCCTGCACACATGGCAGTGGCTGCACCTGTCCAGTGCAGCCCTATCATGTGTGCCATGTGGGGCGGCTATGGGCAGGGTTGTGGTTGCGTGCTGGTCACTGAGGACTGCACAACTGGTAACCACTGTGTGCTGCATGCCATGTCACAGGCTGACTGGCAGTGCATCCTGCACAGTGGAGGCATATGGCTGTCCCTACACCACCTGTGCATGTTGGTGTTGTTGTGTGTTTCTGGCACTCCTGTGTTGACTCATGGTGCTCTCTGTCTGTTGTGTTTTGCAGGACCAGAAGCCAGGCGGAGGGCCACAGCCATCACTGAGGCATGGAGGAGGAGGAGGCTTCTGGGTGCCGGGCCTGGTGCCCATGCAGGTGCGGGCAGGTGGTGCATTCTGCTGTTGCTGTGGTTCTGCTGCTCTGGGTTACTGCTGGGTGGGGGTGTTGTCCATGTTCAGGCCCTCAGTGTGTGTTCTCTCTGTCATTGCTGTAGGTCCCAAGAGATGACATGCCATGGCTGGGGGTGGTGCCCATATTGATGTGGAGAGGTGGACCCATGTGGCCAGCTAGGCGGCCTTGCGGCTTATATCCAGGATGGTTAGGTGCCTGTCAGCTGCCCTGCAGGGTTTTCTTCAGTGCTTGCCCTTATGTGGCTGTGCCAGGGCATGGCGTGGTGGGGCACGGCAGTGCTAGTGGCCCCCTGCCTCTTCTTGGGGCCTTGCTTTGTATATAGTTTATGTATATAGCCCCCTGTTTCCGTCCCCTTCCTGCCCTCCTTCCCATCCCTGCCATTCCCACACCTCACCTTTCTCTGTTTGCTATTCCACTTCTTTGTTGTTCTGGGTTTTGTATTGTACAGTTGTATATCTGATTTTACAGTTTTATAAACATGTTGCTACCAGCACATGTGTTCATAGGTTTCATTGGTCCAGCATCATGGTTGCTCCCTATTGCCCTGCTGGCTTGCTCCACTTGCTCTGAATTGCTCTCTTGTGTGGCTCAGGGCATCCAGGATGCCCTGGCACATCTCCTGTTGTGCCGGCACATTTCCAGTTGCACTGTGCTGTTTCTGGGCAATTCACCCATTGCGTCTGCCTCTGTGAATCGCTCTGTCTGTGCTTGGAGCATCTGAATTGCACCGGTGCATCTGAGATGTGCTCAGTGCATCTTCTTTGTGAATCCTGCCTGTCACTGCTAACTGTAATTGGTGTGGTATTGATATACTGTATGACTTATCTCTAGATCTCGGTATACCTTGAGATTATGTCTTTATTGTATTTTTTTTTTTTTGCTTTGCCCTCTTCTGTGACTCTTCATGCCACAATACAAAGCTCATTTAACTACACTTTTTTTTTTTTTTTTTTACTGCTAGAAGGATCATGGTACACTTTAGTCCTGAGTGCAAGTATGCCTCTACTGTTCTGCCCTGGGACAACCAGGCCAAGTGGATGCCCATGGGCAAGTATCTTATCCCGCTCTTGGACAGCTGTGCTTACATGTGCCACCTCCCCATCACCCACACTCAAATGATCAAACTAGACCACTTAGAGTAATGTTTTTTTTGTTTTTTTTTACTGGCCTGGCTGACAGGCCCTCGGGGGCGGGGGGGACACAGTGCCGTCCTTCACCAAGATTGGGAGCTCCAGCACCTCTGCTACTTGAGCTTTGATGCTATTATGGCCCACTTAAAGGTTCCAAAACTGTTTACTAAATTATGCAGAAAGCAACACTGTCTTGTAGGTAGTGGGAGTGATGTTTAAACAAAACCTTCTATGCATGCAGATAGGGAGAGGGGGACAAGTTCCCCATCATGTGGCTACTTGGTTGCCATGCTAGCAAACAATGCACCCTTCCCCCCCACAGCAGAGACTGCAGCCCATGCATTCCTGGCAGAGGACAGCTGAAGTGAGGTCCCAACCCATGACACTGTATTAGCTTTCTTCTCTTTCCAAAGGAACCTTCAGCTGCCTGTGCACACATAAAAAACAGTAATCCATGCTCAGTGTGTGATGGACTTCAGAAATCCAAGAAGCAGTATGTTTTAACCTTTTTTAATTTTACTTCCTGTAAGAGCTGCTAATCATTTGTATGTTAAAGAATCTACTTTAAATGAGCATTGGTAGCCCATTCTCCCAGGCAATGCAAGGCCAGCAGCCCTTTGTCTTTTTTTCAGTCTCTGCTGGAAGCTGCAAATCGTTCATGGATCAGAGAACTTACTATGAATGACAGCATGTAACTAATTCACCCAGACACTGTGAGGACAGCATCAGCCTTTTGTCTGCTAAAGAATATTGTTGCCCCCAGATTCCCACACAAACATCTACCTCCTGTTGGACTAATCTCCCTTTCCCAAATGGGTGTGTTAAAGCTGACCAGCTGGTAGATCCCCTGCCCCTGAATTCAAATTCTGTATCTGAACAAAGGTTGGGTGGGTGCTCCTGGGCAGTTGCCTGCTGTTCTGAGAATCTGAAGAAGGAGGAGAAGAGAGGGGGAGCTGCTGTCTTCAATTCCTTTTAACCCCTCTATTTCTGCCCCTCTCCAGATTGCCACTGCCCCGTGGGTTGTCCCTGTTGGTCTTCCTCCTGAGGTGGGGCCAGGGTCTGCTCC
The DNA here is from genome assembly GCA_016271365.2 of Neoceratodus forsteri. Lineage (NCBI taxonomy): Eukaryota > Metazoa > Chordata > Ceratodontiformes > Ceratodontidae > Neoceratodus > Neoceratodus forsteri. Next base: position 153,832,246 of record CM028133.1, read on the forward strand.
CCTCCCCTGTAGGAGGGACCATCCTTCCCAACCTCAAGTCGGGGGGAAGGCCCAAGACAAATGGTCAGCTGCTGCAGTGCCTTTTGAAGGCCTCTCTAGTTGCCAAAACTACTTCTGATTAGCTAGGAATGACTGGAATTATAAAAACACAACCCCAGACAATTCAACATTTTGTGTGTGTTAGCAAGTGAAATGTCTGGAGATGAAATAAGGGCAGTAAATTGGTGGGACAAAGATCTGGATGGGGTCAGAAGGTGAGGGGCTTCAAGTTACACTGAGAGGTCAGGAAGTGGGAACAAGTAGAACAGATTGCTTAGAGAAATACTTATGAAAATTGTTAGAAATGGTGACAGGATTATTACAATTAACACCATCTACTTGCATATTATGCAGGAATGGTTTTAAATCAAGCCCATGCATTTCTAAACACACACCCAGCAATCTTGTGGATTGCCAACTATTTCATCAAGCAGATTTATTCTGTATACATTTTGACTTGCATGTATAGCTTTCTTACATCTATTTTGTAGGTTTCTATACCACTCCCCGTCCAACAACTTATTAGTGGTTTTGGAATATACCTGGTGCCTATTGCCAATGTGATAGGCCTAAATCCTTTATTTGGATTCTTGTGGTATGTGCTGTACTAGACTTTAGAATAGGACACTGTCTCTTTAAAAGGCTTTTAGGAATAAAATACCAATATCCAGAATTACTGTAATGACAAAGGTGGATCTGTTATGTCTCCAGATAAGAAAGACAGGTTTATGAACCCAGGAAATCAGAACTCTTAGAGAAAACTGGGTATTAAGCTTCCAATACTATCAGCAAGGTTATGTAATGACCTAGGGGTCAGAGGTCAAGCCAAATGCATGGACCAGATGTTACTGGGGTTGACATGGAACCACAGTGATGCCTACAGGGAAAGGTAAACTGTTGTACTCCATCACACTGTGGGTGGGGCTTGAAAATGACCAGACTTTATCTAAGAGACCCATTTTGAACTCAAGGCAGTTGTGGAACAGTTTAGCTGGGAGTCAGATACCTGACCAAGCTGGTATATACATTTACACCAGAAAGTATTTGTGTAGGCCTGGAAAAATCTCTAAAACCAGGCCTGAGTGTGTGGAAATTTGACTTTTCACATATTGAACAGAAAATTCTGATTTTAAGTCAGAATTTTGGAAACCAAGACTTTGCGCTAAGGAAGCACCTGAAGTCTTTTTAAAAGGACATTCAGATAACTGAGTTGGGACACAAACTTGCTACAAAATGGTTGCTTAAGGACTCATCTCTGCAAGGACATTTAAAATCTTGTCTGGACTCACATCAAAACAAGGTATAGGTTAAAATAACTGTTTCTAGTATTTTTTTGTAAACCATCCAGTTTTACTTTTGATATTGTCTGCATTTCAAAGTTCCCCCAAACTGTAGAATTTTATGTATTGCTTTCATATTAAGTAAACTTTTATGATTTTCTTATCAACTCCGCCTAGGGTCTGATTGTGCGATCTAACATTTTATCAGAAGGGTTTTAAAAAAAAAAACTGTGTGCCTTGAAAGATAGAACTGCTCAGCTATCATACCAAACTACTTAGGCAAGAAGTAACCAGTGGCCATGGTGGGCTTCAAATACTGAACATAGTGCAGAGACAAGGGAACTCAAAACTACATTGTTCACCCCCCCCCCGGAAAAGAAAGGTTGATGAATTCTTCCTGAACCCTTACACTGCTCATGAGTTCTTGAGAAGGGGGATCCTCTCTGCAAATAGGAGGTCCTACCAGGCTGCCCAGGGTGTGGGAGCCAGGGGCTCATGATGGATTTGATGCCAACTACTGGGATTTTGAATGGTCTTGCAAAACCATCACACAATAAAGTGCAGAATTGGGAAAGAGGGGAAAAAAAAATTTGTTTACAGACAATAGACCCTATTCTGTTATAATTTTTTTTAACAGAGTAGTGTAGATAGAAGAATGTATGTTCAGTACAGCAATATGAACTTGTAACAACTGAAGAGGATCCTTTGGGAGAAGGGCATCCCTAGTGAAAACAAAATTAAAAAGCAACTCATGGAGGCCCTTCTGGCAGCTGAGGCAGAGGAAGTGCAACCCCACTTAGAGCCACAGGTAGTGACTTCAGAGGTCCAGAGCCCAGAGGGGAAACAGCATTCTACAGAGCTGAGGAAGCTGCAGATGCAGGAGAAACCGCTTAAGAATGAACAAAAAAGGTATGAGATGCAGTAAAAGAAGTTCGAGACAGAAATGGAGGAATGACGGCAACAGAGAGAGGCTGAAGAATGACAGCATCAGATGGAGAAATGGCAGTGACAGAGAAAGGCAGAGCTGGAGGAACGGCAGCAACAGAAAGAGTTTGAGCTGAAAATGCTGATGCTCCAACTAACAACAGTCCTTGAGCAGGTAAGTAGTGGAGCTTGTTCTGAACCTCCAGGACTGAGGTACAACTTAAATTCAAAATTAATGGCTGCGTTTAAAGAGGGGGAGGATATGGACATGTTTTTAAATTCATTTCAAAAGGTCTGTATCCAGGCCAATCTGCCCAAAGAGACCTGAAGCTTTCACCTGTCTCCACTACTTATTGGCAAAGGGAGGGAAGCATTGGGGCAGATAGACAATGTTGAAAGTAAAGATTGTGACAAGTTAAAAACCTGCTTAATTAAAAAAAATATGATCGGAACCCTGATGCATACAAAGCAAAGTTCCAGAAACTCTGAAGAGGGCCAGAAATTAGCTTTGAGGAGGTAACCTCAAAACAGCATCAATATTTAAAATGTTAATGGGAGGGGGTGAAAGCAGATTCTGTTGAAGCTATTGAAGGGGTGGTATTGCTTGAACAGTTTTATTGGATTTCCTTCACCTAACTTGACACTTTGGCTAGAGGACTGAGATCTAAGACTGCCAAAAAGGCTCCAGAGCTGGTGGATCACTATGCTCAAAGCACGAAGCAGGCCTGCTCCCAAAGGGAATTCAGGGGTGAAAGGGAAAAGCGGGCATTTTGGTCAACCAAAATTCACAGGGCCCCTGCAAAAAGAAGGGAATCCTCAATTGTCCAAACAGTAGGTTGGGGACAAGAAACATGATGAATGCTAGTATTGTCACCAGATAAGCCATCTGTCTAGGCAGTTTCCTAAGAAAGCCCAGAAGATAAAAGGGCTTATGCAATCAGAGACAATACCCACTGTATCACTGATGCTCTCTCTGACAATATGAGGGGGCACATTCACCCAGTCACAGTGAATGAGATACACACGGAGAGCTAAGGGATGCAGAAGCATCTCTTACCCTGGTGAAAGGGAATTTGGGGGCTGAACATATACTGCCAAACCAGTTTGTCTCTGAGAGGGATTACACAGGGGAAATGAAAATTTACCCATTAGCTAGTGTTACCCTGGATTGGGGAGATCCAGGTAAAGGGGTAAGGAAAGTGGCTGTAGCTGAAAAACTCACTATGGATGTTATTGTGGGGAATGATCCACAGAAAGATTTTTTTGGCAATGATTTTGTGCTTCATATATTTTGGCTTGCATTTACACAATATTGCTGTCATTTCTCTACTTGCAGCATGGCTGTTAGATCATGTAAAACATTGTCTAACTTCATGATTGCAGGTGCCAGAAGCTACACATTAAAACTGACACATGCATCTTGTTTTGTGCCCTAAAGTGAACTAAGTGTTGCACATGCATCACAATTTTTGAAAATTGCAAAATAAACATGTTGGCACACTTGCAGTTAAGCAGCAGCCATACAGCAACTGTGACAAGTTCTGCATCCAAAACGCTGACAGCCCAGTCTTTTGTTTGTGTTGGACTTAAAACATTTTTTGCAATGATTTTCATGATTTTTTGTGTTGGACTTAAAAATGTTTGCAACAGTTTCCCTTTACTGTTATGTCTCACCAGGTACACACACTGCAGATTCAGCAATTGACATGGTCAGATATTTCTAGATAGTCTGCAACATTTCTAAAGAGACTCTATCTGGTGGTCCTACAGTGATGCTGCAGGCAGGAAGGGAATTTCCCTAGAGTCATCACAGAAAATTCAGAAAACATCTCAAATACAGATACAAAATCCAAACATTTCTGTGATAAAATATTTAATAAATCTGACTGTTTAGTACATTCCATAAATAGACATTTCATCCACGGATCGAGTGACACAATAATTCCCTTATAAATGAACTATGTGAGGCCACATGCCAATTTTTGTTCACTATTTTGGGGGTGGATTAGATAAGGGAGAACAAAACAAATTGACAACAAATATAAAGATGAGTGACCAAATCAATAAAAGGAATGGAAGGTAAAACTTATGAAGAAAGACTGAACACATTAAATTTATACACATTACAAAGAAGAAGAAGAGGAGCATTACCATTCATGTATGGGTTAGCAAAGACAAACATTTACTGGAAGGCAGGAATATGCAACAAAACCAGAACAATATTACAAGTGGTCATAATAAGCCAATCAAGCCATGTCCATTTAAAACAAGTAAAAGGAAACAATATTACATCCAGATAGCTGGCCCAGTGGAGCTGAGGGTTGAGGTGCTGGATGCCATACCTCATGCCACACTGGTGACCCAGGTTCAGGAATGGACTCAGGCCATTGGGGATTGGCAGGAGAGAGGAAGGATCGAGTGTCCGATGACTGCTCTCCTTCCTCTGGGGTGGGCTTGGGAGTTACGTAATGCTTGAGCAGCCCCTGGTGATGACCAGGGATGGCACAGGTGTGGTGCCAGAACAGGGAGGAATATGGCAAGATGCTCACATCAGTGTTGTGCATCATTGCACTGCTGGCTCCTGGGGCTTAAGTAAGTGGAAAAGGCTGGGCGCGACCATGCAGCTTGATGGCCATGCTCCCGCTGACCTGGAGGCCTGTTGTGGAATTGTGTCAGAGGGTCCGGTCCAGCCTGGGGGTGGAGAGGTAAGGGGGACCCTCTCATGGGCTGGGATGGCCATGCCAGAGACCCATGTATCAAGTGAGCCTGCTGTCCTCTGGGTCAGTGGGGACTGGCAGCTGGATGCCCCCACTGGTTCACTACAGAGGCGATAAACATAAGGAATAAAATATATATATATATATATATATATATATATATATATATATATATATATATATATATATAGATATATATCTATAGATATATATATATGTGTGTGTGTATATATATATTACATCCAGATAATTGTCAGAATTTGGAATAATATGCCTGTGGATACAGTACAGAGTGAAACTTTTATTGCATTCAAAAATAGACTGAATGATTATGTAACAAGGGATGGGATTAAGGATTATTACCACAAATGTGGAAAGGTAGCAATAATGGACCATCATGTCTTCTGCTGTTCCTAAACTCCAAGTGAAATCTGACCATGTCAATTGCTGCAACTGTATATGGTATCCACATGCACTGAGTTTATTAAAGTCCACCTCAACAGTTTTTGGGGTTACCCATGAAACCTTTTTAATGTTTGCTTGTGCACATGCACAAAAAACATTATGTGACTGCTTAGGAGAGAAGTGGGGTTTGGGAGGTGCAGCACCATGGTGGCCAGTGCCTCACTGTATTTTGAGGCTTGGCTCTCTTTCTCCAGTGCAGTGGCACGCTGCTGCTGACACTAGTTTGGCCAGCGTGCCACCAACTTGAAATGAATTCGCTGCTGCAATGAAGGAGTGATCCGTCATTGCAGGGCATGCCTTGCCCAGTGTAACACTTCAACTAACATAGTAGTGGCTCTCGCCGTCCACCTCAGAGTCCTCATGCAAGCTGACTCAGGTGTTCCCAATTCCCCTTTTGGCATGCCCCTTTCCCAGGTCATTTGCCGATGTGGTAACCCAATCCCCATTGGCATGATGCATCTCTCTCCCCATTTGTTCTGTGCCAAGGGGGTGCCCAATCCCCTCAGCTCATGTGCTCCCCCTCCCCTACCACACTGTATGGACAGTAGGGGTGCCCAATCCCTGTCAGCTCCAGCCCCCCAAACAAACACCCAGGTAGCACCCTGGGAGCCCATCCCAGTGTGGTTATGTGCTTCCCCCTGAGCACACTATATGGCTGACAGGGGTGCCCAGTCCCTGTCACCTCCAGTCCCTTACCAAGAAACATCCAGGTGGCATGCAGGGAGCCCACCCCAATGTGCCAAAAATGGCTGGCGTTGTCTTTTTTTTCTTAAATCCTGTGAAAAAAGAAAATGGTCCCTCATTGACTCTCTTGCCCTCTCCCCAACCCACACCCACCCTCTATGCATCAGACCTCCCCGCACCCCCCTCACTCCATACTTACCTCCAGAGCCAAGTGCGATGGTCTTCGGTGGACCGGGAACATGTCTGCACTCTTCAAAGCCGACTGTGAACTGAAGAAATGTCAGTAAGCTGTATAATGGCATAAATGTTTTTTTTTCAACTTATGTGGACATCTCACCCATTTTTTTGACTTTTGGCACCAAATTTTCAACATGGGGTTCTTGGAACCACTCCTTATAAATTCAGTCACTGTCATTGTATTATTCCGTCCCAAAAAGTAATTTTGCAGTTACTGCGCAAAATCACCTTTTGGGACTGATTAATGAAATGACAGTGTCATTGTTCATGAGGTGGGCTCTCAAAAAGCCTATGTTTCAAATTTGGTTAAACAATTCCCCAAAATGACTGTGTTATGAGCATGCATTGCGCAGTTTCCACGCACACTCATAACTTCATGAATCTGTAAAATTTTCACTCCAGATTTTCCACATTGTCATTTTTTCACAACTCCTTATGAACAGTACAGTTGCCATGTTTCACATCCTGGCTGAAATTTGTTTTCACACTTCCAGTGCAGAAATAGTACGGTCGCTATGAGAAATCAGTGTTCGGGACAGATTGGGAAAATCACAGTGACACTGTTCATGAGCGGAGGTCCTAAACTGGCTATGTTGAAAATTTGGTGACAAAAGTTCAGAAAATGACTGTGTTATGATTATGAGCATATGTTGCACAGTTTCCACACACCCTCATAATTTTGCACATTTTTTAAATTTTCACTCCAGATTTTCAACATTGGCATTTTTTCACACCTCTTTACGAACAGTACAGCTGTCATTTTTCATATCTTGCCTGAAATATGCATCTGCATATCTGGTGCACAATGGCGCGATCACTGAAGGAAATCAATGTTCTGGACAGATTAAGATAATCATAGTGACAGTGTTCCAGAGCAGAGGTCACAAAATACCTATGTTGAAAATTTGGTAATTCCACTAAATGACTACATTATGAGCATGCATTGTCCAGTTTCCATGTACACTCAAAAGTGCGAACATTTTTAATATTTTTGCTACAGATTTTCAACATTACCATCTCTTCACACCTCCCTATAAATGGTACGGCTGTCATTCTTCACATCCTGCCTGATCTGTGTTTATGCACATCTGGCAGAGAATGGCACAGTCGCTGTGGGAACTCAAAGTTCGGGACACAGTACCAAAATCACAGTGCCACTGTTCATGAGAAGAGGTCCCAAATGCTTTCATGAGGTGGGGGGTCACAAAAGGGCCATGTTGAAATTTGTAGTGGAAATACCAACAAACACCCAGGACATGAGGGCTTCTAACCATAATGTCCTACCCTGTACAGACTGACAGGCATCAAAGGTGTGCTTTTTGATTGCCAGCTGTAATGCTCATGCCATTCTATCCACACCCTGAAGCCAGTGACAGGCATTGAGGTGTGCCTGTCACTGGCAGGCATTGAGGTGTGCCTTGGACTCTTCAGCCCCAGACTTCACCCTGTTCTCCTATACGTCACCCATTTCAGCATATGTCCTTATGAAATGGGGTGACTGTGAAGCTGAACACCCCAAGGCACACCTCAGTATTTGTCAGTGTCTGCAAGATAGGGTGAGGTGAAATGCCATGAGCATTACGGGCAATGACCCAAAGGCACACCCCAATGCCTGTCCATCTCTGCAGGGTGGAGGTGGGTTTGGTGTGAGTTCAATACTTCACTACCATTTCTATTCTGCATCTGTCTAACTCCTGCATGTCCAATGCTAATATCAGCAAGCAAACATTCAGCATTGACAAATGCTTGTTTCTAATTAAAATAGGAGCTTTAACTTTGTTTTGAAAGACAGCGCCAATGTCTTGTTAGATTGTCATCTGATGAACTATACAACTGTCAATGAATACAGTTAAGTGTATTTCCTATATTTAGCTTTTGAAGTGTTTGATTGTGACTAGCTCTAACTAAGAAAAAATCTTTGAAGTTTTCAGCTATTTCTGCAGTGTGTTTTATCTGCACATTCATAAATTTTAAAATGTGGATAACATAAAAATGGTAATATTTCATTTTAAAATCCATCAAATATACTTCCTTGGAAAAAAACTGTAACAGACCTGTAAGTTTCATCATCATTTAAACTGGCAGAATTTATTGTATAGCCAAGTGCAAATAGATAAGAAGGGTTGCCTGAGCAATAGGCAGACCCCTTTGTTTTGGGCACCTGAACAATGAGGGAACAGCTCAGGCAGGTGTAGGAAAGGGAGACGGAAAGCAAGCAGGAGTCAGGGGTGATAACATAAAAGGGAGTGGAGAGTAAGGGAAGAAGGGGATTGGGCAATGGAAAAAAGAAAGAGTGTGGGGAAGGTGGTTAAAAGAGGCTTCACAGGAGCAGGCAGCCCTTCTTAACATTTGCTAGTCAGTAATTTTTCTTTGCTAGTTAGCACTTCAGTTGGTGGGAGATTTTCATCAGGAGAGGTATAAGTATTTGTCTGCTTTACATTAGGTAAGTAATAATAATTTTATTCGTACAGCGCTTTTCCATTTCCAAAGTGCCTTACAACTTAAAACAATTTAAAAACAAGCATTAAGATCCAAAATCTTAGAACATGAATAAAAAACATAGTCAAAATACAATTCAATTTTCCACAAAGGCCTTTTGCCAAAGAAAAGTTTTAAATCCTCTCTTAAATTCCCCCATGAAGGTGTACTCCTGTAACCATACATTTCTATAAGGTTGGGTGATTTCTTGGAGGTGGTTAGGATTCTTACCATTTGTGTGAGTATAAAAAGAAGAAATATATACACAAAAAGTACATAAAAATATATGGCTGTATTAAGAAATATAGGTACTGCAGAGAACAGCTAAGCTGAAAATGTGTGTGTTAAATGTATGCAATTATATTTAACAGCGAGAAGGTAAGCAGGTGCAGTGAAGTCATAATAGTAGGGCAGTAACATTTTAAAAATGCTGCTTGCTTTGGTTGAGGGAAGTGTCAGTTCAGTTTTGTTGGAAAAGATAAGGTAAATATGGTTAAGAGAATGAAGATTTGATGTCTGTTCAACAATCCAGGGGAACATTTCCAGTGCTAAGGTTTTTCTTTTGAATTCAATGATTAATGACATGGCAGGCCCAGGGCTGATTGCAACATGGCTAACAGAGACCAAAGGGAGGTTTCCTGAATGCAGGCCCGGGGCCGCAGCTAGGTCGGGAAGGTGCTTCAGAGAACAGGAGTCCTGCTGTGGTCCTACAAATTTAAAAAAAAAAGGATAGTTATGGAAGGTGCTGAATGAGGTTTAATATGAAAAGTAGCATGCTTAGGGAGATGGGGCTGGGAGAAGGAGAACTAAGGTCCTGAATGTACCATGTGGGTGGACACCTTGGGGGAAGAGACCCACAGGTTGGGAGGACACATTTTGGGAGGAGGACACCAGAGCTTGCACAAAGCAGAAGAGATTTAATTACTAACGGAATGTATGTGGGACGGATCCATGACACCAGTGTGACATCAAAAACACTGACATCCTCTCCTGCAATAACAACCCACCAACTGGCATGATAATGATGTGCAATGTGGTGGGCTGCCCTCAGCATCCTCCCATGTGGAGACACTGTGCCCCCCCACTCCACCCCACTAATCATATTTAATTCCACATCACACAGACAGTAGAGTTAGATAATTACTCCTTGTCACCCTACAGTGTCTCAATGCAAAACCCCTGTCACTGCAATATAGGCACACTGATGGTTTCACTGCTTGGGGATTGGTGTACCAGTGTCTCTATAGCAACAGTATACCTGTGGAACAGTTTTGGGAGTGAAGTTGGGCTGCTTTAGTGGTAAAGGCATAGTGGCTCAGGGTGTAACGGGAGAGGACAGAGCAATATTTAAAAAAAAAAGAGAGACCAAGAAAATATGGGCAAAAGAACAGGGATGCCTGGAGGGTAGAATGTGGAAGGGAATGGTAGCTGAAGCATAGAAAGACAGAAACTTTGATGGCATTTTGAGAATCACAGACTATGTGGGCAGCCACCATATTGTGAGGGGATGGCCGCCATTTTGGGAACAGAGGAGCAGAGGAGGGGCAGCCATTATGAATACAGTGGGGATGGCAACGGTGTTATTAAGAGTTCCTTCGCCGAGCTCTTTGAGAGACATTTGCCAGATAGTCTCAAGCTAGGCAGAGGGCAATATCTGTGTTTTCCCTGAAATAATGTGAGGTCTGTTTAAAAAAAAAAAAAGAAATGCTGGCAGGACTGGATAGGGTTCAGTGGCCTACTAAGGATTATCAGCAGGCCAGTGGGCTACAGGAGTTCAATAAGCCATCGGGGTACAGTGAACTAAAAAAAAAATATCTGGGGTTGCAGATTGGGCAGCAAAATGTTAATACTTGTGGTGGACCTGGGGATGTCCCAGGAGGTGCAGGCCAATTGTGGTGCAAAGAAAAAAGATAAAAAGGGCATTTTGACTAATGCAATTTACCTTATTTTACAGTTCTGACAAAGAACAGGGTGACAATGGCTACTGGAGGGTGAAAAAACATCAAAGAAGAAGCAGTGAGAATGGTTTTGGAGCTTGTGGAGAAGGCTAACAAAATCCTTGAGACAGTGGAGGATGAGCCAATTGGTCCGGAGCCCAAGGGATGGGGAAAGAAGAGGAAGGATGGTGGAAACATGGAGATGAAGGGCAAAAACCAGCTGAGGGGAGTGGCGCCATGGGCGCCCCCACCTAAGGGGTCTGTTCCGCCTCAACTGCCATGCCTGTGGAACCCGGTCCCACCTCCTCGACCTACACCCCTGCCTGTGCCAGTTTCACAGCTGATCCCTTCTCCACAGCCCCCACCAGTACCAGCACCACAGATGGTACTGATTCTGCAGCCCCTGCCTGTTCCAACACCCTGACCACAGGCAGTCTTGGTGCCACAGCATTTACCAGCACTGACTCTGCAACCACAGTTGCTGCTGATACCCTAGCCACAGCTGTGACCAGTTCCACCTCCTCAGCCTTATCCAGTGCCACAACCCTTGCTGGCCCTGCAACCGGAACCAGTTCCACAACCCCAGCCATCAACATCCCTGCAACCAATTTCAAGCCCAGATGGAGGAACACCCTAGCCGGTACCAGGCCAGATGCCAAAGAACCCAGGTATAGTAGCGGTATCATTAGAAAGCAATATTAAGGAATATGTAGAGCAAATCTTGGACAACATGAGGGGATGGGATCAGTGAGTTTGGAAAGGTGCTGGCTGAGATAAAGAGAGGTAAAACAGAAGTACAACTAACAGCAGCAGGAGGGGTACATTAGACAGTGGTGGGGGTGGGGTGGAAGTGGGCTCACCAGGGGTGAGGACAGGGGATCACGTCCTGCTAACAAAAGAAGAAAAAGTTTGGAAGGGGAATACATAGATATATTCACCCTGGTAAATAAAGAAATGGTAAAGAAATACGAGGACAAGGAAAGTTTTGAAAAAAGGGACATGGCAGTGGCAGTAGTGTTGCTAGGTAAAGGGAGGAAACTCAGAGTTCAAGAGGCAAGAAGTGGGATGCCTGGTCAGTGGGCTTTACTTACTACAGTGCTATAATGCAAGAAAAGAGACCTGAGTTGGCCCACTTTTAGCATATTTGCTCATAATTCATAGTGCATACAAGATGGGGAACGTTAACAACTGGATACAGTATGATGATCTGTTCCAGCAGAGGATCACATCTCATGATGACGTGAGGTGGGACACAAGGTGTTCGGATCTGTGGATTGACACCATGACAGTGCCAAGGGGTGCAGAGGGAGATTGGACAAAAGGAACGGGAGATTTCAGAAATGTTGCTGGGGCTATAACAGGGCACACTGCTTTTAGCCACTATGCCAGTTTAAACACGCCTGCTTCAGGTGCAAGGGGTCAGATTTGGCATCAAAATGCAAGTGTTACAGTGAGAATACAGGAGGGAGCAGTTATTAAGGGCAGTCCTTCCGGGTCGGCCACTCAGACTATAGGGGAGCCAGCTGGGAGAACTGAGGAAGGGGAAGGAAGGAATTTTTGCAGTGAGGTAGGGGCTACTTGCATGTAGGGTGGTAGAGAGTTGAGGAAGGAGGAGGACAGGGTAGTGGCATTTAAAATGGCACAGATGCCAATCAAGGTGGGGGTGTTATAGGATTGGGTGAGGGACTACCCTGACCAGAAGGTGGAAGAGATGTTGTGGGATGGTTTCACCAAGGGTTTTAACTTGCATTTTTAGGGGGTCAGAGTCAGTACACAGTGACAAATTTGGAATCAGTAAAGGTCAAGAAAGAGATACTTGTTAAGAAAATAGAAAAGGAGAGGGCAGCAGGTTGAGTGGAAGGGATTTTTTTGGGTGCCTCCATTTGATAACCTCAGGGTATCCTCTCTAGGCCTAGTTCCCAAAAACCAGCAAGGTGAATATCAGGTCATTCACCAGCTGTTTTACCTCAAGGGGGAGTACGTGAATGATCACATTAGTAAAGAAAATTGCAAGGTGACCTATTCAACACTAGAGGAGGCAGTGCAGATGATTAGGGTGATAAAAGGAGTAGAAAAAAGTGACATAGAAGCAGCCTTCAGGCTGTTGCTAGTACACATGGAGGATTGGGAATTGCTAGGTTTTTGCGTAGATGGACTATTCTATTATGACAAAGCCATGCCAATGGGATTCTTAGTGGCATGCACCATGTTTGACACATTAAGCACCTGGCTGCAGTAGGTTTTCAGATTTCAGTATGGACATAGAGCAGTCATACATTACTTGAATGATTTCCTTCTGGTGTGGGAGGGAGAAGAGGGGGTGAGCCAGATGCTTGGGGATTTTAGGGAGATGTGTAGACAACTAGGGGTACCATTAGCAGCCAACAAAAAAGAGCCAAGCCAGTGCCTGGAATTCCTGGGACCTGAGATTGATGCCAGAGCAAGTGTATTTAGGTTACCATTGCAAATGTTTAGAAGTTAAAGGGGCTTTTGGATAGTATAAAGAGGAGAAGAAGGGTACCATTTCACATGATGTAGCAGCTGTTGGGACATTTGAATTTTGATTTCCATGTGATTACCCCTGGATGTGCATTTTCACATTGCCTGGCAAGGGCAATGAGAGGGGTCATGAAACCCCACCACTGAGTTGACATTACAAAAGGGGTGAGGGAAGATTTGGAGGTCTGGGAGGAGTTCCTGCAGACTTACAATGGAGTGAACTTTTGGCAGGAGGAATGGGTATTTAATACTGATCTGGATAGATATATACTGATGCTGCCGGGGGACTAGGGATGGGGGCCTATCTTAGAGGACAGTGGGCTTTGGAACCATAGCCAGAAGAATGGGTGCAGAGGGGTTTGACATGTGATATAATATTCCTAGAAATGTTTCCCATATCGGTAGCAAAGGTGGTATTGGGAGAAAGGTTGCACAATCAGAAGGTGACTTTTTGGTGCAACAACAGGGCAGTAGTAGACGTTTTGAATGAGAGAGGGACTATGTCAGAGACAGTTATGCAGGTCTTCAGGCAGATGGTACTAGAGATTTTGAGGTTGAACATGTGATTTAGAACTAGGCACATAGAAGGAGTGATGACCACAGTGGCTAATAGCCTTTCCCATCTACAGTTGGACAGGTTTTGGGCCATCACACCAGGTGCAGACAGCAGCAGAATGAGGATTCCAACCTACATGTGGGAGATTAGTTGGAGGGAGCTGAGTTCTTGTTTCACAACTTTTGGTCAGCAAAGACCCTAAGGACATAAGAGGGGTCTTGGAGAGTTTTCAAGGCCTCTCGCACAAGTCAAAACATGGAGTTAAGTGGGAGAATCACAGAAGAACAGGTAGCAAAATTTGCAGTTAATGGCTGAGAATATGGGTAGTACATTCCACTGTGGGGGTTCACTTGGCAGCCATAGGTTGGGTTAGTAACATACCGGGGTGTGGGGACCCAGGCAATGGAAAGATTGTAAAATGGATGATGCAGAGCTGGCAAAGAGTAAGAGGGAAGGATCCAGATAGAAAGTGACCAATCTCAGAAGCCTTACTGGAAAAACTTATTGCCAAGGGTGTGTTATTCTGAAGGCACAGCAACATTATTTAGGGCTATTTTTACAGTAATGTTTCACAGGGCATTCTGGGTCAGCTAGGTGTTAGGACAGGGAAGGGGGGAGTAGAGGGGGGACTACAGTGAGAGGAGGCACACTGGCAGGGTGACAAAGTTTCCCTGCATCTACAGAGGTGCAAAATGGACCATGTTGGACAAGGGGTGACCATTACACTGCAGAGGCATGCAAGGTCAATGATTTGCCAGGTCCAGGCCCTGTTTGCCTACGAGGTGGTTAGACCAATTGGCATGAGTCCACTGTTTAAACATTAGGGTGGTTCTTGGGTAACAGATGGGCAGCTTGCTGCAGTGCTGAATAAAGGGATGGACCTATGGGGGAAGACCTGGGTGGATATTCATCACACTCATTCATGATAGGTGCTGCATCAGCAGAGGGATCCACAGAGGAGGTGAAGAGGGTGGGGAGATGGACATCAGAAAGTTACAGAGCATATATGAGAAAAATTGAAGGATTAACATCTTTTTGCTTTTGTTTTGCATGGCAGTACTAACGGACAAACAAACAAAAAAAAAGAAGGATGGGAAGGGAAGGGGGAGAATAAGGGTTTGTAGTGATGCTTTAACTCAACAGATTTATCTTTGCTTTGTCACAGGTCTTGGCGTGTGACAAGGTCTGAATCTGTGGCCATTCTTTTATTTATTGGGTGGAATGCAGAGTGTCAGTGACAGCAGGGGGAAAGCAGATGTACCATGACTGGCACAGCCTAAGAATACAATAGAGGGGACTGCGAGGGATGTGATGAGCACAGTTACTTTCACTGCTAGAAGATATGCAGGCAATGAGCCTGGAGCTGCATATGATAATAATTCATCTGGGTGGCAATGAATTAGGAACAAGACCATGGCTTGATACTTTATTTCAGATAAAAGAGAACACTATAGCAATAAAAGAATGGTGGCCTGAAGTAAAACTGATATGGTCTGAAATGGCACCACATAGGGTGTGGGAGGCATTACAAAAAAATCACAAGACAAAAGAGGGGTCATGCAGAAGGATGAATAAGAGAGTTGGGGATTTGTTTAAGATGCTAGGAGGTGGGTCATACAGTACAGTGGGAGAGATGAAAGTAACACATATATTTACAGGTCAGGCGGTGTACACCTGTCTGAATTGGGCATTGACATATTCAATACAGAGTTAGGGACTGCGGTGGAAACATGGGAGCAGGATTCTACATTAAAAAAGAGAGAGGGTGGAAGGACCTCAGGGAAACCTACCATCCTGCGCAAGCTGGAGGTAATCTGGTGTAAAAAGGAAAAAAGGGAGTGGGGGAAATTAAGTAGGGGAGAGGGCGACCCTAGCCTGGGTGTACACCAAGGCTGGGTGGGAGACATTACTCTGGAGGATACACCCAGGGGAGTTATGGAGGAGGGATACAGATGTACATCAGTAATCAACAAGAAAGGTTAACAAGAACCCACCCCAAATGTAGATCTGGGGGAGAAGATGAAAGGATAAAATGCAGATGTTAAAATTGTAAATACTGGAAAAATATGAGATGATTATGATGATTATGACTGTATATGAAATTAACGGATATTAGTCTGTAAATACAAGGAAGAGTTAATAAATTTATTGCCGACTGGGGAACCAGCAAACAATGGTGTGGACAATTTCATTGGGAATGGGATCTGGGGGACCAAAAAAAAAAGAGTAGTCTATACTAAGTGGCATGGTATCTCTGCTATAGTAAGGGTTGAGAAGGCATTTCCAGGTAAAACCCAGATTTTTGCACCTTAAAATCATGGCTGTCCCTTAACAAGATAACATGATATTTTGCATGCATATTATTCATTCCAGGATCTTGTGAGCCTCTAAATTAGATAATAGTTGTTTGTGTACTTTTCAATATTGTAAATGTTGTATGTGTGTAAAAAAATATGCTTTCTAAGACGTGTTTTGTTTATAGATAGCAGAAAAATAGGCAGGAGTTAAATCTAAAACTTGCAGGTTTGTTACGTTTTTGCTCCAGGAGGGTTTATTGCTATGTGGTGTAACTGTGAACTCTGAAGTTTTTAAATTATTAAAAAGATAGCTGCTGCTTCATGGTTAGTTTTTAAGTATTTTTCATAAGGCATTAAGCAAGTTTTAAAACTGCTGTAGGAATGGCTCTGTGTGCAGGACTTGAAGCAGTCAAGGAAATGTAAGCATTCAGTTGCCCTAGAAAACCCACTTTTGGAGAGGAGTTATGAGTAACCATTTAAGAGGTCATGAAGGGAGGGGGTGGTAACTAACATATGTAATAATTTTGAACCCCAAATGTTTTAAATACAAAACTTACTTAAAAAAATGTTAAAAAAAAAACTATCTCTGTGTATGCACAGATATTTTTTTTTGGTTAATCTTGCTTATTTTTTTCTGTATCTTTCTCAAAGGTCCAAACAAAATGAAATACAAAAAACAGCAAATAGTGTTTGTGTACTGTCATAATTTTTCCTACCAATTTTGGTATATTAATGCATTTTTGTTCCAAACATGAATTATCACTTAGTCTCCCTGAAAACATAGTTATGCTAGTTTACTACCAGTAACCCCTTATTATACTTAGTCATTGGGGTGGTAACTAAGAAAGCACCCAGGTTGGGGACAACATGTTTTAAGTAGCAGTGCATGTTCAGGTGAACATTTTGACCTATAGTTTTTTTATGCAAGCAATAACGCATGACAAGGTGTGGGTCATTGCCTAATAACAGCAAGCCCAGGTGTGTACTAAAACACAAGGTGCTTGCACTGAGTGCCTTATGCACCTGGGAGTGCTCTTATCAGGTGATAATCCCCACTTTGGATTGTGTTATTGCGCTTAAAAAATGGGCCCCTAAGTAGGTATTTAATAAAAATAAAGTGTAAAAAAAAAGATGGGAACATATTTTTAAATTGAGGTTTTAATAAGGATAGTGGTAAAATAGTCCCTCTATTTCTGTATTTTCTGTGGTGTGTGATGTCCACTGCATGTTGGTCCTCCCCATCCCATCCCCCCACACACAGATGTACACACACACACACACACACACACACACACACACTCATTGACTGTGTCGCAAATGTTCAAATACTGTTAATGCAGTAGAAGAGAAATGATACTTCTAATTTTATTTTGAATAGTTCTGACCATAGTTGAGTGATCGAGACAACTGCCGAACAATTACTTCTGTTTTTCCGGTGAAGTTTTAAGATTGCAGTCTGCACTGTGAGGAAATTTCCTGATTAGATACATTTTTTTGTGTGGTGTCTAGTTTCTTTTGTTTAGGGAACTTAAATATGAGACACCTTTTTAGTATGCAGAGGTGAAAGTTGACTGAATTGAGTGTTTGAGGATTGTCTTCCGGTTCTGCGGTCCACTTGGGAGACCGCTGTGAACTTTCGGTCTAGTTTTGATGAGCGAGGTTGAGTGCTACATTTATAATGCTACAAGCAGATTGGGCAACAGAGATGGTTATTGGTTTTTGTGTGTGTGTGTGTTAAGGAAAATAAGGAGGAGCGGGACTGTGCTTTGAAAACCTTGTCATGGTGGCTGGGGAATCAGTTGGAGCTCACAATTGGATGTTTCTTTGCAGTCTAATTTGTTTACACGATTTATTGGAGAAGTTGGTGTTGTACAGTGAGAGGTAACTTTTAAAAAAAAAATATTTTGTGACATGGAAGTGGTCCAAAATGAGGCTTTGCTTGGTGGGGGGGGGGGGCTACGGTATCGCTCACTGATTTTTGTTGTTATGAGGCTCTGTAGTGACAGTAAAGTGCTGGTTGGCTACTATATCTTCTGATAAGGAAACAGCTCAGAAGATGCAGTAGCCAGTTGGATTGCTGGATTTCAAAGCCCCATTTTATATGCCTCCATGGTTCCCTTCTTGTTCTGTATGAGACCAGGTTTTCATCAGTATTTTCAGTTGTGTTTGAACATATTGTCATATAAGGTCAGGTAATATGTCTGCTGCCTTCTTATTAATTTTAGTCACAAGGAAGTGAGATTAAACAATTGTTGCTCAAAAACAACAGAGGACCCTTATGAAAACAGTAAAGTCCCAAACATTGGTGCCTGCACATGTGGACCAACAGTATATTTTATAGCATGAAGTATCAAGTCACCATAACATGGAAAATGTTCATGATGTTCACTCCACATTCAAGATAAGGCCATATCATACTCCCGCCTCATGAAGACAAATTGTCATAGGTAAATCACCCCAAATGAGTGTTTGGGTTACTCCCAAAAACTTATTTCAGGGGTGATTTATGATTGACCATTTTTGTGGAGATGCAATGAGGGTTCTAACAAAAATATCTCTTATGTCAGGGGCAAAATGTTGGAAATGGGCCAATCTAAGCATTATGGCTTGAATAATCTGTGTACTTTGAATTCAGCTCTATGTGTGTGTGCAGAACATAGAGAATAATGGATAGGCAAGTGTGTGTTATGAATATTTTTCTCACACCCAAGGTGTGTGATGACCGATAAACCTCGAGAGCGAAGCTCAAGAGGTTTATGTGGGCATCACGCACAGAAGGTGTGAAAAAAATATTCATAGGCACACACTTGCCTATCTGTTATTTTTTATAATTACTGGGGCATGGACTTCGTACCTAAAACAACTTGGGTGAGAGAGAGAGTCTGGGCGATCGGTGTTCGTTTCAGTAAAATATGCCCCAGTGTCACACACACAGAGAAGTGCCTTTATAAAAATTGTTACCTGTTGTTTTTTAGTTTTTATGATTTGAACATAGAATTGCCGAGTGTAGATTGATGAGCAGTGAGACTGAAGCGCTTGGTGAACGCCGATTGCGGGAAATGAGTGTTGCATAGCAACACCATTCACACTTCAATCTTGCCTTCCAGCCGCCCGGATCACTCGCTTTCATCAGTCTACACTCGGCGGCTTCTGTATTTCAGAACTAATAAAAAATTAGCACAGCACCGACAGGTGACAATTTTTTTATACAAAGCACTTCTCTGAGTGTGTATTTTGGGGCATATGATTTACTGAAAGGGACACCACTTGGCCACGCTACCAGGTCAGAACGATACACTTTATAGGCAGGAATGATGATGCTCTGAATCTAGCGACTGTAAGTTTAACTGATTCGCAGTTTAAATTTATTGCTTCACTGCTCAGAATGTCTCGAGCTCAGACATACTCGAGAACTGTGAATGAATAGTGTTTGGAAAATGCCATAATAACTCGATTTCGAGTTATTATGGCATTTCAGCAGAGTCTGAAAACAGGGTATTAAAGGGGGTCACCAGTAATTATATAATATTTTTCTCCAATGGAATCTTTGTTCATGTCTGTAACTTGGCCAGTTTTAAGCATTTTGGGCCAAGGCATAGTGGTTAATTCAGTTAAGAACTACTTTCTTAAAGTTACATTACACCCACAGTTTGTTATGGTTAGCCCTCTCCCACCTTAATGCAGCTGTGGCCACAAATGAAGTCTATTACTGGTGTGGCACACTATGTGTGTTAATGTAGCTGCAGCTACTTTGCACAAAAAATAAGTTACTATGACTTTCTCCCTAATAATGAAAGGACATTCATTGCAAAATACTACATGAATGCACAACAGAGGGTTTATTTTTAAAGCAACCCAAGTAAGGATAGGCAATGTTAGTATTGTTTGAGCCTTTACTATACCCACCCTTATCATTCACTGCATGAACATCACCCAAATGAATGCCAAAGGACAGCAATTATTTCAGTTGGAAGGCCGTGCCTGTCGTTCAGTGTGATGGAGCAACTAACCACTTCCCCTGCTCAAGCAATGAAATGCCAGGCCTTCCAGCTTCTTCCTGAAGCATTTTTTCATTGTGGCTGTGTCAGACATTGCCTTCTCACTTGGTCTCTACCTCCACCCCAGCATTTGCCTCCCTACTTCTCTCATGCTTTGGACTCTGGTTTGTGCTGGAATTTCTGCTTGTCTGTGCTAGTCTTACTGCTTGGTTTGTGCCTCTGCTTCTATGCTAATGTTTTGCTTCCTGCTTCCTGGCTGCAATTTGTGCTTCTTTAACTCCCTTTTCTTGCAGCATTCCTGTTTTTCTTGTTCCTATGCTCTTTAAGTTTGGTTTCTTTTTGGGCATCTTTTGTTTTCGTTTTTACTTCTTTTCAGCTTTTAAGTTTGCCTAGTATGCAGCTTCATCATTTGCTTTTGGTGCTATTTGGCCCATTATGGAACTAGTTGGCATGCATTTCTCATTCAACCCTCATATTCCTACATGCAGGTATTACCCCTTCAAGCTTGACCTATGTGTAGCTGTGCACATGTTTAGCTTTTTGTCTGTGTTTTCCACACAGCCATACTGGGTGGGATTCAATGCATACGTGTGTAGCTGTACTAGGTTACAGTGCATAGGTGTGTAGCCAAACTGATATGGTGCATTCATGTGTAGCTGTACCAGGATATGGTGCATTTGTGTAGCCATACTGGAATACAGTGCATATGTGTGTTGCTGTACTGGAATGCATGTTGTTGTACTGGGATGCAGTGCATATGTATGTTGCCATACCAAGATACAGTGCATATGTGTGTCACCATACCAGAACATGGTGCATATGTATGTCACCATACTGCGATATAAGGTGCATATGTGTGTGAGTATGTTGCTGTACCTGGATATGATGCATATGAGTGTCATTGTACTGGAATATGGTGCCTATGTGTGTTGCCGTAGCGGGATACAGTGCATATGTGTGTCACCATACCAGGATATGGTGCCTATATGTGTCGCTGTACCAGAACACAGTGTAACCATACCAGGATACATTGTGTTTGTGTGTCACTACATGGGGATACGGTGTTGATGTACTGGGATATGGTGTGAATGTGTGTTATGGTATACTGTTGTAACAGCGACCCTTTTCACAGAGATGCTGTTACAGCAGCACCAACCTGTTGACACCAGCAGTGTCAACCAGGTTGCCTGAGTGATGACCGAGTCATCAACTCTGGAGTTTGGCCACTCTCCCCTGACATCTCCCTCCCCCTGGAGTTGGAATCCTTAGGTTCAGGGGGTGCGGAGGGTACTGCCCCCTGCATGACCACCAAACAGGTGTCAGTGCACTATTCAGTCGGAGTCTGGAGTCAGTGGCATTGGGGATGTCAGTGACCATGTGTCACTGTAGGGAAGGTCACTGAGATTCCTGTTGGTGCAATATAGTGGAACTGTGTGTTACCGCACCAGATCAAGGTGCGTATGTATGAATCCTTACTAGGATATGGTGCATATGTGTGTAGCCGTACCATGATATGGTGCATATGTGTGTAGCTGTGCCAATAAATGTTGTTGTTGCCACTTGCCCAATGGCTGTCTGTGCTGCCCTATGACTGTCTCTGCTTCCTACTGATGCCGCTTGTCCCACAGCTGTCTGCTTCCCTCATCCTTGATCCTTTGTACCTTGTTTCTCCTCTACATCCTTTCTGGGGTTTTATGTTGTCTTGTCAGTCTTGTCCTGTCTGAAGTATTGTCTGTTATCACTAAACATACATCCCAAAGCCTGGAAGGAAGGCAGCCTAGGCCTTGGATCACCAGAGGTTTCCTCCTCAAAGGGATTTTTTCCTGTCCTTTGTGTCAATGGTCATAACATGTAGTTACGCTGATGTTCGCCAGGATGAAACCCACTTCTAAGGCATTCTGCAGCATGCTGCAGCAGCATGACTGCAGTAAACAATGTAATTTCAATTGGAATTAATTTGTTTTTTCATGCAGGAAAATGTGACACTGCCAGGATGAATGTGAGCCAAGTTTGGCAGTCCCTAATCAGTCAGTAGGTTTTGTGTCTGGGACGCTTTCTGCAGACCACTTGCAAAAGTTAGCTCATTTAATCTCTGTATCCAGGGGCTTTTGTGTTCCTTCAGTCTCGGTGTCCCTGGACACAGAGAAAGCCTCTAACAGGGTCTCATGGGACTACCTGTTTAACTTATTGCCTAAATTCCATATTCCCCCTAACTTTATTCCATGAGGGAAAGTACCTTATACTCACCTTTTTGCTTGCATTCTATGTATCGGCATTTTGTCTGCTCCCTTCTCTTAATATTAGGGCACCAGGCAGGGCTGTCCACTATCACCCTTTCTCTATAATTGGTTCCTCGAACCACTGATTAGAAAAATTAATACCTTTCCTCTTGTTTCAGGCATTTTTATAGGACCTCGTCAGTATAAACACTCTGTCTATACTGATGACATCATTTTACATTTCACCTCTCCTGTTACCTCCTTGCCTGCTGTTCTGGTCATTATTAAGGTTTTTGGGGTTTATAAATTAAACCTGGCTAAATCGAGGTCTTGCCACTTAATACCAGTACTTTACGGTCTGATATAGAACACCTGGGTTTTGTTTGGGTCCAGGACAAACTGAAGTACTTGGGTATGTACCTCACTCCATCGCTGACCAAGATGAAGCAGTATAAGCTTGATACAATCATTAATCACCTTAAAGTAGATTTAGATTGGTAGTCCCTTCTGCCCATCTTTATCTAGGGCTGTTTGAATAGTGTGAAAATTAATGTTCTGTCACCCATTCAGTGCCTGTTACAGATGTACAACTATTTCCTCCTCAAATCCTGTTTTTTTTTTCAAATTGATAGATTATATCATCCTTTATATAGCATGGCAAGACTCTCAGGAGAGCTCTTTTTAAGTTTCAGCATGCTAGGTAGCTTGGAGGCCTACAGGTGCCTAACTTCTACCTTTACTACTTGTCCTTCAGTTGTTCTACATTTTCCCAATGGCTCAAACCCCAATCTGAGGACAGCTCCAGCACCTTTGTTCCTTTGTGGTTAGAAATAGAATGGTTCCTCTGTTCCCAACTAGGTGTGGATATTCACATGTTGCTTTACAGTCTTCTTAAAAAAGCTCCCAGCTTGAGTCCATTGCTGAGTCCATGTAAGTCCATGCACAACTGTGTGCTGTGCTATGTACCTCCCCACTCAAAAACACTTCCCAAGCCCTTAGTTGGGAATCCCAATCTTAAGACTGGAGGTCGTCTACTTAGTGCATCCTTTTGGCCCTTCGACATGATGACAACAGTGTCGGACTTGGTCAAGGACCAGGTGTTACTCCCATTTACAGAGGCACAAGCTAAATTCCAGTTGTCCTCCTTGGCCTGCTTTAAATGCTTTCAACTTACACATAAGCTCCTGCATAATTCTGGCTCAGGCCAATAGGATAATTTTATATGAGACATGGATTCTTTCTCTATTTCTCTTGGCTCCGCCTTCCCATCTTGTCTCCTATTATTATTGTCAATTATAAAAAGGGTCTGGGAAATAGAGCTTTCTGATTGGTTGTAAACATTCTATCAGCCCTATGTTAATCTTTGATTAACATACATGTACAGCCTAATCATGTGCTGAACAAGGTTTAACACTATTTAAAAAACATTTTTATTATAATAGCAATAAGGCAGTCCTAGGGGTTATGTTAATGGTCAGTTAATCACCCTCTAGGGGCATGTAGCACTATGCCATGCCTCATGCCAAATTACACCCCTAGAAGGTGATTAACAGACCATTAGCATAACCCCTGATCATGCCTTATTGCTTAATTATGTTCCCTTGTGGCTGATTCAGAAAGTTAATTATATTACTATTGGGACGAGGCCCTGCCACATGCTGATTCTCCCCATAACTGGCCATGACTCTGGATGCGCCTGTACAAATTTATTAAGTGGGACCAATATACTCTCCTTCAGTTCCAGGTGTTACACAACCTTTATTAGCCCCCCAATAAGTTACATAAAATGGAGAGTCTTCCTTACAACATCTGCTCCAGATGTCACAAGGCTCCAGGTATTCTATGTCATATCCTCTGGTCTGGTGAAAAAGTCATTCCTTTCTGGGAGGCTATCCAGGACAGATTAGACCCTCTTCTGGGACTGTCAGAAGCCTTCCTGAGATATGTATATTGGGAGACTACAGGGACATTCTGATCAGTGCCCAATAGCGACATATGGCTCTCATTTCTGTCTGTGCAAAGAAGGTCATAATGTGTTATTTTCTTGATCAAAATGTCCCTACTATGACTGAATGGTTTCAGGAGATTCTTTTCACCTTACAGGTGGAACAGACTATAGCCAGTCTGTCAAACCATCTTTGTATCTGTCCAAGGGTATGGGAACCACTGCATACCTTGTTAACATTATAATGGGCTGAAGTTTTGGTGCCTTTGATACTTCTCTCATAGTTTTCCTAGTTCTGACATTCTGTGAAGCACTCCGTCACTGTTGCTATGCTGTTCCCTTTTTTTATGCTGGTTTGTTTACTCATGGGTTCCTCCAGTGGTGGTGGTGGTGGTGGTGGTGGTGGTGGGGGGGTTATGGTGGGGGAAGTGGTGCTTGTCATGTTTTTATTTAGAATTTTGTTTACGTTTTTGCTGTTTGGTTCTGTGTTTTATTCTACTGCATATGTTCTCACTTGTTTTATGTACACTCGGGGTCTTGAAATCAGATTCTGCTGTTTTTCAACTGTGTTATATTCCTTTTTCTTGGTGTTAAAATTTTATAAAGCATATTCAATTTGAATAAAAAAGGATGAAGAGAATGTCACAGTTTTCTGCATGACAAAAGAGATTAATTGATATTTAAATTACATTGTTTTCCACCGTACCTCTGCTGCAGCATACTGCAGATTGCTGCAAAATGCTGTCAAATTGGGTTTCATTCTGGTGAGCATAACTGTATGTTCAGTAATGGTCATAGAGATGGTCATTATTCATCCCCATTTTATTCTGCTATCATCTATCAATCTCCTTCATACACAGTACCTAGCTGATCTACGTGCAGGTTCTCTATACTGATATGTACTCATCACCTACTGCAATGCTTCTTCTCGATACTCTTTTTTTTTTTGAAGGGGGGCTCCTTCCTAAGGGACCTTTAACTAAGGGAATCATTACAGCAGCACCTCTAGGGGTAAAGCCCTTCTCTACAGTTCTCGGCATTTGACACAGTCCCACACAAAAGATTAATATATAAGTTAGCCAGCCTGGGAGTGGGTCCCAAGATGACAGCCTGGGTAAAGAATTGGCTGGAGAATAGACACAGAGAGTAATAGTAAATGGAGTCCACTCAGAAGAAAGGAGGGTTACTTGAGGTACCACAGGGTTCAGATAGGACCAGTCCTCTTCAATGTCTTTATAAGCGCATTGCAGAAGGACTGGAAGGAAAAGGATGTCTCTTTGCAGATGACACTAAGATCTGCAACAGAGTTGATGCACAGGGTGGGGTGGAAAGGATGAGAAGGACTTGGCAAGGTTAGAGGAATGGTCAAATGTATGGCAGCTTAGATTCAATGCTAAGAAGTGCAAGGTAATGCACCTGGGAAACAAAAACCCAGGGGAAGAGTACACAATGGGGGGTGAGAAACTAACAACAACAAAAATGGAAAGGGACCTGGGGACAGTCATATCAGATGACTTAAAGGTGGGCAAGCAATGTGAGAAGGCAGCAAGGAGGGCTGGGGGGATACTGGGATGCATAGGGAGAGGCATCACCAGTAGAAAACAGGAAGTTATTATCCCTCTGTACAGACAGCTGGTGAGACCCCATCTGGAGTACTGTGTGCAGTTCTGGAGACCCAATCTCCGCAAAGACATTGACAGGATGGAAGCTGTCCAGAGAAGGGCAACTAAAATGGTGCAGGTCTGCACCGGAGGACATATGAAGAGAGACTTAAGGAGCTTAATATGTATAGCCTCGAGGAAAGGAGGGAGAGGGGGGACATGATAGAAACTTTCAAGTACCTCAAGGGAATCAACAAAGTCCAAGAGGGTAGCATCTTTCAAAAAAAGAGGTGTGCAAGAACAAGAGGGCACAATTTGAAGATAGAGGGGGCGGCTTAGAGGTAATTTAAGGAAGTATTTTTTCACAGAGAGGGTTGTGGATGCATGGAATGGCCTTCGGAGGAGGTTGTGGAGTCAAAATCAGTGGTGGAATTCAAGCATGCATGGATAGTCATAAGGCAATTCTGGGGGTTGGGGGTAGGAAGAAGTAGGCTGCTGGTTAACTAGGATCTGCAGCTTATCCAGTAGGTAGGGAAATGAGCAGACTGGGTGGGCCAAGCGGTCCTTATCTGCCGTCAAATTCTATGTTTCTATGTTTCTATGTTTCTGTTCCCCTACTGGGTGGTATATTCCATGAATAGAGATGCAACTGGCCACTCAGTGTGTATCACAAGTTGCACAAGCATGACACTTTACTATGTTGCATAAATCCAATGGGGTAGAGCAACTAACTGATCCTCCTACTAGAGATATAAAAAAGCCAGGCCTTATAGTGTCTTCCTGAAGCATCTTTTTCTTGCCCCACTATCCTTGTCTTCTCCTCCAGCAGCTTGCCCCCCTCTCTCTCTTTCTCTCTCTCTCTTTCTCTCTCTTTTTTTCTCTCGGGGGGCTCCTTCCTAAGAGACCTCTAGGAAAGGAAATCAGTCCAGCAGCACCTCTTGGGGTACAACCCTCCCCTAGTGTTTTTTGCCTTCAGTACCCCTACAGGGTGGTATATCCCTTAAATAAAGAGGTGAATGGCCACACAATGTTTATCACAAGTTGCACAAGCATAACACTATACTAAGTTGCATAAACCCATTGAAATATATGTTTTAACATCATAAAAATAACATAGTATGAAAACTACTGTTAAACCCCATGATGATGAATGTACGTGTATGCTATGAGGGACAAGGTTGTAGAAAAGGTGCTGGGACAACACGTGTGTCATTGCTAGTTAGAAAGCATACATTACCCCTGACCTTTGGTGAATGTTAATGGCCCTGCACTAAATGAAAAAAAAAAAAAGAAAAACATAATTTTGTATGTAAGTATCATGTTATTTTATTTAAAAACTGATCATTCACCAGTAGTGTCAATTTATTCAGTAATGCATTGCTTGTTGAACAATTCTGAATTCTTAGTATTTCACTGAAAGTTGATTAATCTTATAGAGTTTTCCCAAAGTGATTTATAAATGCTTTAAATTCCTTCAAAATTGATTCATTCATACTGGCCACAATTCTTTAATTAGTAAAAAATTCAAATGGATGATTTGATAAATATTAAAAAGAAGGAAATGATATCCAGTAAAATTGAGTTCCTAACAAATGTGGACCATTTTGTTAAACTTAGGATGCACATTCTGCAAACACATTTAATAATACAACAGAACTATATTTTTCAGTGCATTTTCTTGGACACATACCATACATGCACAGTACCTGATTACTGTATAATAGTACTGAATTACAAACACAATATGTTATAACTAGTTTCGGTTGTTTTCAGTTCCTGCTTATGATGGAACATATCTTTAGTGGCTGCTCATCTCCATCATACGGACCTGGACTGAGAAAGGGATATATGTCCCCACTTATTTTATGCTTAAATGTATCAATCTTACTGTAATCATCAACACAATAAAATGAAACTGAACCATTATCACAGTCAAGGTAAATTCCAATTGTTGTACACTTTCCAGTAAACCTAAGAGTGTCCCTGGAATGCAATGCTGATAGTTTGTCGTTTTTCATTTGAATCCCTATCAAGGACCCATCCTGATTTGGCTGAAGGCAATAATTATTTGTTGCTTCAGACTCACTGACCACTCCCAATACCCACTGTTTTCTTTTTCCTGTATCTACTTCCCAGTAGTGTTTCCCTTTTTTATATCCTTCAACAGCAATGGCAATGGGGAGTTCTTCAGATGATGTCTGGTTTCCAGCTGCAGGTTCAGTTTTGATTCGATATCCAACACTGTTCTCTACTTCATTAACACTCAGCTCATTGTGTGCTCTCACTTGTTGTAAAGTGATTTTAACTACAAAAAAATAAAAATAAAATTGTAAACTGATATAAGAACATCACTATGTCATAACCATGGAAACTTTCTGCAATCCTTTTATTCTTGAAGGATTGAGTATCATTACATTTCCTTTACTGCTGCCTCACATAATGTTCTTCTGATAAATTTCTAAGTGGGACAAACTTTGGAAAGAGGTAGAATCATCAGTTGGCTAACTTGCAGTAAAGTGACAATGGAGAAGTATCATAAAAGCAAGGAAATAACTAGGTCAGTACAGAATATGGATATATTTTATGTAATCCAAATATCATTTTACTTACATGCTGTACATTGGACCGGGTACAAGATTTTTCATATGAGTTTTGAACATTTATATTGTATGGCATATTAGGTGAGCTTAGTTCTTCAGCTATTTGTTTATGCAGCTCTCACCCATATGGTACACTTGCACATATATTAAAACATACACATAAAGCTAGCAGAAAAAGGCCTGGTGGTCTATTAAGTCTGCTCAAGTGTGCAGATCCCATAGCATCTACTAAAGGATCTACCTCCCTTTCCATTAACCACTCATCCCTTCTCACTAATGCCCTCCCTCCCCTCCCGCCTCAACTACCAATAACTTTCCATTTTACTTTGTCCCACTCACTTTTTAAGCTACACACTGTCTTCAGGGATACCACCTCCTCAGGCAACTTATTTCACTTAATTACTACCCTGTCCATGAAACAGTGCCTCGGGGCGCTGTGAAGCACACCTACAGACAGGTCGCACTTTAGCCTGGCTGTCTGTTTTCTCATTTTAAAAGGCATAATTTGGTGTTAAAGCTAGCCTAAAACATGATTCCAGCAGCTGAATTAAATAGAAGGATTCGTTCTGAGCATTTTGATACCCAACTTCTTCAATGGGGTGTACACAAAAGGTCAGTGGAAGCGGTAACAAAAATCCATCTGCAATAGAAGCGCAGGCCGCAACTACTTCTTTTATGTAACTACCGTCTGGCCCTGAACCTCCATGGAAGGCACTACAATCTTTTATCCAAACAATTGACCTGAAGATAGAGTCAATTCTAAAATGATTTACAGAACAAGATGCCAAACTGGAAGTCGCCTCAACTATGGCGACTACAGCAGAAAAGGTCACAACTCAAGCACTGACTGTAACCTCAAAACTGGTGCAAGAGAATTCACAACTAAGGTACCGTTTGGAGGCTTTGGAGAATGCAAGTTGAGCTTCCCACATTAGGCTTATTGGACTACCAGTGGGGAGTGAAGTGGATGATTTGGTGGAATTCCTGCAATCCTCGCTCCTGGGAGCTCTAAACATCAAGCCAGAAACACTCAGGGGGCAAATTTACAAAGCCTACCAAATCTCCACACGTGCATGCAGGGCCAAAATCGGCAGCTCGCCGCACAGTTTTGATGGTGACAGACAACACGGAAACTCAGGACTTAATTTTTCAGGCTGCGAGGTCTACGGAATGCCTGAATTTCAACAGGGCCACTCTACACCTATTTCCCGATCTTTCCTATGCCACAAGAACACGCAGAAAAAAATTTGACGCAGTCAGAGCTAGATTGCGGACACTCGGGGTGAATCACTCACTATTAATGCCTGCTAGGCTGCGTATCCACTATGGAGGATGAATGTACCAATTTACAGACCCCCAAGAGGCTGGGAAAAAAGTGGAGCCATTAGCCAAAGAGTTCACTGCTGGAAGGGATGGATCTCCAGATGAGGAATCAGAGGAAGAGACATGATCCAAGCAGCAGGCAAGGTCATTCTTTGGCTTCTCTGTGAGGCCTGCTACTGCATCAGTAAATTGCAATTCGTATGCATGTTGTTACTGCTAACACTGTTGTTTTACTAAATCTATCTAGTCCTGGTTTACTGGACAGAAAAAATGTTGTACTCTTCATCCCTCATGTTATGCAGAGCTGCTATCTCTTCTGTTGGTATATATAAATAGATATATATATATATATATATATATACACACACACACACACACACACACACACATATATATATATATATATATATATATATATATATATATATATATCCTACAGTAATGGAGGAGTTTGGGATATCAGGGTCAGAGCTTTTAAGTGCTACTATTTTTAACGTTTCAATTATGGTCTTGGGGTCATATCAGCACTTGTGACTGTGTTACTTTTATGGACTATAAATATTTCAGGATTGACCATCAAAAGTCTTAATGGGGTGCAGCTGTGTTGGGAATAACTTTATAGCTTCCAATATTTTTGTCGAAGTACCCCCATCTCCTTAAGCCAGAATGTATAGGCTATAATTAACCTTTTTTTTTTGCATTGGATGTATAAGTAATGTACTTATTCTGATGCCTTGCATGAGTATTCTGTAAGTTTGTGCTTATAACAAAACTGCAATAAACAGAAATTAAAAAAAAAGAAACAGTGCCTCCTCATCCATCTGCTGAATCTTTATCTCACCAGCTTGAAGCAATGTCCCCTTGTGGTCTTGTTCCCCCTAAGGCTGAAGAGACCTTCAGTGCTCACTGTGTTGATACTCTTAAGGTACTTGACAGTCTTGATCATGTCCCCCTCTCCCTTCTGTCTTCCATGCCCCCTCTCCTTTTTGTCTTCCAGGAAGTACATGTTGAACTCTCCAATTCTTTTCTCATATTTTCTACCCTGCTGCCCTGAGATCATCTATGGACCATTTCCAGTAAGTTGGTGTCCTTCTTTAGCTAAGGATACCATTACTAAACACTGCAGCCAGGTGTGGTCTCATTATTGATCTGTACAGTGGCAGAATGATTTCTGCCTTCCTGATGGTTATCTCCCTGGCTATGAAGCCTATCATTCAATTTGCTTTGTCTTCTGCCCTCTTGCAGTGCATTAAGGGTTTTAGGCTACCCATGATGATCATCCCTACATCCCTCTCCTCCTCTGTCTTGGTTACCTGCACACCACGCACCCAGTATTTAGTCCCTGGTTTCTTCATAGCTAAAGGCACCATTTTGCATTTCTTAACGTTGAATCCCAGTTGTCAAATACCAGACAATTTCTCAAGCTTTTCCAGGTCTTCCCTTAGGTCCTGTTCCCCTGCCTCCATTTCCACTCTCCCACAGAGCTTTGTCTCTTTCACAAACATGCAGATTTCTCCCATGACTCCATCTGCTATATCACTGATAAAGATGTTAAACAACACCAACCTAAGCACTAAGCCTTATGGGACACTACAGGTCACTGGCCAATCCCCCAAGAATCCCCCCAAATACAATACTCTGCTTTCTGTCCCACATCCAGTTTTTAACCCATCTAGCTAGTTTACCTCCTACCACCAGGATGATCCTCCAGCTTGCTGATTAATCTCCTATAAAGAATTGTGTCAAATGCCTTACTGAAATCCAGAGACAGGATATGTACTGCTTAGCCCCTGTTGACTGTCCTGTTTACCCAGTCAAAGAAATCAATCAATGCAGTCTGGCAGGACTGCCCCAACAGAAACCCATGCTGTCTGTCATCCTGGAGGACATTTTGCTCCAGGAAGCTTACTAGTCTCTCTGTCAGGATGGAGTTGATCAGTTTCCACACTATCAAGGTCAGACTATCGATGTATAGTTACAAAGGTCACCCTTCATCCCACATTTGTTGAAAAGCACTGCATGAGCAGTTCTTCAGGCTGGGTGTACTTCCCCTGACTCCAGAGAGGTGTTAAATAGGCCTGCCATTGGACCCACCAGCACCTCTGCCAACCTCCTCAACAGTATTGGATGCACTCTGTCTGGCCCAGGGATTTGCCCACCCTTGGGGTCTTTAGGCACTTAGACACTCTGTCTACCTTGAATTTTCTATCTGGGCCCCCTCCAATCCCATTGCCCGACCCCTATTCCCTAGTGGCACTGGACCATCCTGTTTCTTAGTGAAGAATGAACAGAAATACTTGTTAAGTACTTTTGCTTTCTCTCCACTCTACTCTGCCAACCATTCTTCATCCTTCAGTCTATCACGTCCCTCATATCCATCTTTTTCCTGATGTAGTGGAAGAAGGCCTTCTCCCCTGACTTTACTCCTTTTGACTACTGCAACTGTCAGTTGATTTTTGCTGTGCTAACTGTTCTGCCCCCTCCTTTGATGTGGCACAGTATTCCTCTCTGTCCCCCTCCTCCTTCTGAGTAATCTTGTTCTTCTTGAAGACTGACTTCTTGTCCTTTATCATCCTGGACACCTTCTTACCATAGCAGCTGGACTCTTTCACCTTATGTCTTTTACACCAGATTTTGGCATACATGTTAGAGACTGCCAATAGCCCTTCTCTTTATTATGGTTCATCTCTGACTCCTTCTTGATCCCAGCAAGATGCTCTTGCAGAAGCCATTCCATTCTGCTGTAGTCCACCCTCTTGAAGTCCAGAATCCTTGTCTTTATGCTAACCTTCTCTCTTCCCATGTCCAAATTGTGCCACACAGTGTGAAAAGTAAGAGTAAAAATTTTATTTTTAAACATGAAACATGTCATTCGGATATATGAGTCCTTTTACAAGACAGTCCTGTATGCGAACCTCAGGTTTCATAATACAACATGAAAATATATGTAACAGTACATTATATAAGTACACACAAAATAAACCCAGAAAGCAAAAGTACAGAAATAACAGGTAATTAAGTGAAGCAGTTACATGTATATACCACTGTTTTCCTGACAGTCTGATGACATTTTAAGTATTTTAGAATCTCATGAGCTGTTAGATGGAACGAATTCCAGACTGCGGTGGCCCTAGTAGAAAGGGTCCTATCTCCAAACCTGTTAAAATGTTTACCAGGTAAAATTGTATTCAAGTTGACTGATCTGCTCAATACCCTCCTGGATGACCCCCCTTTAATGAAACTATGTTAAGAAATTGGGAGGTTGGAAGACCTTAGCTTGTGCAACAATAACAACCGAGTTCTGTAATGACCTATTTCAAGTGGCTGCCAATCCAGCCTGCTCAATAACAGGTAATGGTGAGTGTAAAAACTACATTTTAATAAGTATCTGGCAATCCTGTAGTGTTTTATCAAGACATAACAATATAAATTTGTTTGCTGTTCTATAATTCAGTTTACCATAATTTAAAGTTGGTAGAACAATTTGTTCTGCAATCCTCTTTCTATCAGGCAGTTTCAAAAACACTAATGTTCATTTTAGTGCTCTTTTTTTGTTCTCTCTCCCTATGGTATTTGTTATGTGCTTTGTGAAGGTCAAGTCTGTGTCAAATATAACTCCTATGTAGCAATAGCTATCTACCAGTTCCAAAGTGAAAGAGCTTTTAGTTTGAATCTTGAGTTTATTTTCACTGCCTTCACCCTTTTAAGGGGAAAATATATCAATAGGATCTTTTTTACATTCGTAAGCAACTTCGACCTGGTGAACCACCCCTTGATGTTAGGAAATCAGACCGGAGATTAGGCTGTAATTCCTCAATATTTTGACCTGAGGCTACTATGGTGGTGTCATCAGTGTATAACCTAATGGCAGTATGTGTTGCCACAGTTTGTAGGTCATTAGTAAAAATAAAAAAGTGCTGTGATCACTTTCTGAAAGTAGTACCTCCACCTTGACATTTTGGGCATATGCACAGATAGACAAGATCAGGTCCAGTATGGCCTTCTCTCCTATGCGCTCCATAACCACTTGAGACAGGAACCAACTCTGGAACATATCTAGCAGTACTTTTGTCCTGGTGCAGGAGGTAACCAGGATACTCCATTCTACCCCTGGCAGACTGAAGACCCCATAATGACTATTTCCCCCCTGTTGATCATCTCCACAAGTCTGGTACCACCATTCCTTCTCAAACTCCTCATCCTCATTTGGTGGCCTGTACACTATCAATATCCTGTTTTTTTACCCTTAGTGGAGTGCACCTGTACCCACAACACTTCTGTACTTTAGTCCTCTTCCTCCTCCATGCTACAGGTTACCTACCCCCTCATGTACAGAGCCATCCCCCCTTCTCTTCCAACCCCTTGTCTCTCCTGTGCAACTTACATCCAGGAATAGAGAGGTCCTAGTCATGGTTTGACATGACCAATCTGGGGAAGGAGAAGTCTAGTTATGGTTTGACATGGCCCATCCTGGAATGGAGAGGTCCTAGTCATGGTTTGGCATGGCCCATCTGGGTATGGAGAAGTCCTAGTGATGGTTTGATAAGGTCCATCCTGGAATGGAGAGGTTCTAGTCATGGTTTGACATGGATCATCCTGGAATAAAGAGGTCCTAGTCATGGTTTGATATTGTCCATCTGGGAATGGAGAGGTCCTAGTCATGGTTTGACATGGTCCATCCAGGAATGGAGAGGTCCTAGTCATGGTTTGACATGACCCATCTGGGGAAGGAGAAGTCTAGTCATGGTTTGACATGGCTCATCCTGGAATGGAGAGGTCCTAGTCATGGTTTGGCATGGCCCACCTGGGTATGGAGAAGTCCTAGTGATGGTTTGATAAGGTCCATCCTGGAATGAAGAGGTCCTAGTCATGGTTTGACATGGACCATCCTGGAATAAAGAGGTCCTAGTCATGGTTTGATATTGTCCATCTGGGAATGGAGAGGTCCTAGTCATGGTTTGACATCACCCATATCCAGAAATTATGAGGTCCGAGTCAGGGTTTGACATGGCCCATTCTGGAATGGAGAGGTCCTAGTTATGGTTTGATATGGCCCATCTGGGGATGGGGGTTAGAAGCAAGAAGGGGGGAGGGGAGGAGGTCAGGGGTATATGCAATTTGCTGTGTAGAAGTTAGTGAGGGCAGAGGATAGAGAATGTTTGGAGGATGAATGGTGGATTTGTGCTGGCAGGTCATTTCAGAGCTTAGGGAGATGGTAGGAGTAGGTCGAGTGGCCTGCAGAGGTCCGACGGTTAGGGATTACCAATAGCTGGGAGTCAGTAGACCTGAGGGCATGAGAAGGGGTTGGTAGAGAGGATAGGGCATTGACGAGGTAGGGTGGAAGGGAACCAAGCCAGAAGTTAGAAGCAAATTTAGCACTGTGAAGTAGTTGTCGGTTGCTCAGGGATGGTAGGGCCAGTGAATGGCAAAGTTTGCAGTGGTGGGTACAAGGGGGGGCATCGTGGGTGAAACAGCAGAAAGCATTGAAGAATGGGTCCAGTCTGGATAGGGTGGACTTGGGGGCGGAGCTGCAGACTATATCACAGTAGTCAAAGGAAGGTAGTATCATTTTCAGAACAATTTCATGTCTCACAGGTAGCGGGAGAGAGCTGCGATTTCTATAGAGAGCACCAAGCTTAGGGCACTGTTTTTTCAGGATAGCGTCCATGTGGGTGGAGAAGGAAAGGTGATGGTCAAGCCAGACTCCTAGATACCTAAAGGAGGACACGTCTTCTAGGTCTGTACCATCAAGGGTATGGAAAATCAGTGGTGAGGTAAGTCTGGATAGTCTCTGTCTAGTTCCAAAAGTCAAAGAGACTGTCTTCTTGGCATTGAGCAAGAGTTGGTGGGAGTTAAACCAGTGCTGTACCTTGTTGAAATCAGTCTGGAGACTGGAGGTGACGTCCTCTTGGGTCCGGCAGGAGGTAAAGAAGACTGTGTCATCTGCATTCATGTGCATTGAGGTATTAGAGCAAGTTTTTGGCAGATCATTTAGTAAGATGGAAAAGAGAATAGGGCTGAGCACTGAGCTCTGGGGAATGCCAGTTGTAATAGGGAGTGGGGGTGAGGAGGAGTCAGCTATTTTTACAGACTGGGTTCGGTCTTGCAGATAGGCTCTCAACCAGTAAGTGGCCATTGCAGATAACCCAGCGCCAGTTACGCAAGATAATAACAGGGGCTGGGATACCGTGTTGAAAGCTTTGGCTAAGTCAACGAAGATTGCTGATGTAATTAGACCTTTGTCCATCCCCGAGAGGATGGAATCAGTGAGTTTTAGTAGGGAGGTGGTGGTGTAGTGTTTTTTCCTAAATCTGGACTGGAAAGGTGTGAAGAAGTTGGATTCAGAGAGAATGTGGGAGAGTTGTGAGAGCATGAGGTGTTCCTGGAGTTTAGCGAGTGTGGGGAGGAGGGAGAGGGGGGGCAGTAGTTTGCAGCGGTAGTGGGGTCTCCTCCTTTTGGTAGTGGTAGGACTGTGGCATGCTTCCACTCCTTGGGAATAGATTCAGTGGTGAATGAGAGGTATAGCAGGGCGGCGAGGGGAGCAGCTATGGCAGGGGAAGATAGGAGGAGGAGTTTGGTGTCAAGACCGTTAGGTGATTTTCCCTTAGTGGGGTTCAGGGTGAGAAGAGCATCTAAGGTTTCCATGGGAGAGATGAGCCTGAAGGAGAAGGAGTTCAGGCCTGGCAGTGTAGGGGTTTCTGCCTGGTAATTGTGTGGGGTTTCTGCTGGAAGGGAGGCCAGGAGGGTCACTGCACATGTGGTAAAGTGGAAGTTGAACTCAGAAGCAACTGACAGGGAGTCAGAGAGGAGAGTCCCTTGTGAGAGTGGGGGGGGATTTGTTGTTGGGGGGGAAAGGGAGCTGATGACTTTCCAAAATTTAGATGTCCTACCAAGATTGGCGTTTAGAGTGTTGTTAAAATATTCAGCCTTAGCTAATTGGGTGGCACTGGTGCACTTGTTTAGGAGCATGCGGTAGGTGATGTTGTTGCTTGGGAGGAGCGTAGTTTTGTAATTTCACAACGCCTTGGCACAGGCTCTTTGGCATGTTATTAGCTCAGGGGAAATCCAGAGAAGGTGAGTCCCTCGGACCCTGATGTGGTGTAGGGGGGCATGTTTATCCCAGGCACTAAGGAAGGTGTTCCGGAAGTATATAAGGGCATCATCCATGTTAGTACTTCTAAGGTCGAGGTCCCAGTTAGAGTGAGCTAGTTCTTCCGGGGGGGGGGGGAGGTCTAGATTTTTATATGACCATTGGAATAGAAATTTGGGAGGGGATTTGATCTTATGGAATTTGCGGATGAGGCAGGTGATATGATGGTCGCTTATAGAGTTTGGAAGTAGACCTGAGTTGATGACCCGGTGTGGATGAGAGGTGAGATCCCAGTCAAGTAAGGAGTGATTGCCAGTCTTTGGGTTTGAGCATGTCAGTTCCAAGATGGTTTGGGTAAGATTGAAAGCAGTTATCTCGGAGTGAGTTTTGTTAAAAGTGAGGGATGGCCAATTGTGATTAAAGTCCCCCATAATATAAAGTTCACCCGAATGGGTCAGGGACGTTAGATGGCTTAGGAGGCCAGTAACTGTTGCGGTCGGGGTGCCAATGCTAATATCCACAAGCAAATGTTAGGCATTGACAAATGCTTTTTTTTCCCCTCTTGTGCCTCCTTGGGTTAAAGGAGCATTTTCAATGTGTGCAAACTAGATGGGCGATAGCACATATGGCATTATGTCTTAGACATTATTTGAGCCTTTGACTTGCTTCCTAGGGCATTACTTTCCTTGTTAATTTGTGAGCTTTCTTTGCTAAAGGGAGTTTTATCTATCGCAATTGTTCTTGGGGCACCCCACACCTTTTTGTTTTTTTTGTGCACTTGATTAATGTTGTTGAGATATTTACATTAACAAAAATTTTGTGTAACCTAACTTGCCAGTCATACTAAACATTGGTTATGTTTGCAGTTGGCAACCATAATATGGGCAGACATTAGGCAGTTTTGAATTTGTTATGGGACAGATAAAGGTGAGAGCTGCCCCTTGTCAGTTTTTCATGGATTTCATGGTGAGGAATAGATGTTAGGCCCAGTAAGAGGTGACTGTTTTTATTTGTGGTTGGTTTTCACCACTATTTATCAGTTAAATGTTAGTGTAGTTGTTACTTTTATGGCAGGGGTTGGATTAGGTGGGGGGGGGGATGCTCCTGCTTGGCGCACATGTCCTGGGATGTCATGGTTGGTTCAATAATGTAATGGTGTGTATAAAATGTCTAGCCCACTGAGTTTTATTACTTGGAATATTAATGGGGGAGGACAATTACAAATAAATTGTATTTTGCACCATTTAAAGAGTTTCCCTCTTCAGGTTGTTTTGTTATAGGTGATACACTTGCAGACAGGTCAAGAACTTAAAAAGACTTGGGTGGTGCAGGTGTATGGGGCATGAAACAGTCCCCGACAGAAGGGGGGGTATCCATACTTTTCACTAAGACAGTGCCTTTCACTTTGCTCAGCAAATTCCAAAACCCAGAAGGGAGGTATACGAGAAGCACCATGTCATCATCATAAAGGATCAGTGAGGAGAGACAGGTGGGCAGGTTGTTAATAAAGAGAGACAGAAAAGGAGATGGCCAAGTATAGATCCCTGGAGAACTCCAACAGAGGTTGGGGAGGGGTCAGAGACAGCAGTTGCAATTTGAACAAATTGCCTCCTCCCTGTGAGGTAGCTATCAAACCAAGAGATAGCAGACTGGGAAAAACCCAGGATGGACAGCTTAGAGAGTAGAAGGGGGTGATTCATGAGATCAAACGCCTTAGTGAGGTCAATAAATATGTCATCACTCAGCACAAACCACCTGCTTTCTCTCACTTTCTCCAAACGTTCCTCACAATAAAACCACCTACTCCCTCTGAGTAAAATAAAACTATGTTGTATCTGTTTGGTAGGCAGACACTACATGAGTCAGCATCGCTGTGTTGGTGTGGGGGAGAAGCACCCTCTAGTTGCCATCATATAGTTATAATACTTGTACAAGGAACTATTTTAATTATTACCACTGCTAAAAGCTCCTTTTTTAAAAAGAAATTGAGGATTTTTCTTTCTTTCTAGTTCTTTTTTTAAATTTAGTCATAAGACCCATTTTATAAGTGCAGTAACACACTCC
This sequence comes from Neoceratodus forsteri, assembly GCA_016271365.2. NCBI lineage: Eukaryota > Metazoa > Chordata > Ceratodontiformes > Ceratodontidae > Neoceratodus > Neoceratodus forsteri. The sequence goes on from CM028133.1 coordinate 153,871,199, forward strand.
GAGGTGTGGGTTATCTCCTGATAAGTGTATGCCCAGGTGCATCAGGCACTTGGCACAAGCGCCTCGTGCCTCATAATGCACCTGGGCATGCTCTTATCAGGAGATAACCCACACCTTGTCATGCGTTATTGCTTGCGTATACACCCACCATAATAAGGATCACTGGTTTGCATTCACTATTATAACATGGAGCCAAATTTGATCAATTATTAATTTGAACCTGGAAGTCTTAGTTACATACTTTGAGGGTTTGTGAGAAAGAAACGCCAGAATCCTGCCTAAATGTACAATATTTTTTTTGCAAAGAAATTTCATATTTGTAACAAGTTATTATAGTGGTACTGTTAATGCTTGCTACTATATTGCATGACTTCTGTCTCCTACCACTGGGGAATGGAGATCAGCTGATAGTAAGTATATTAAGTGATGGGGGAATGCTCACACAGTGTGAACGTCATGTGATAATACAATAGGGCAATACCATTTGTTGACTTCATGGGAATACCTGTCAAAGAATAATATTTTCTTTTACCTGTAGTTCTCACAGATATGAAAACAGCTGCTATATCATTGTAGTATGAACTGTGACAGTGTGTAATTTATGAGCCTCGTCGAAATGATATTTATACTTTTAACACTAACATTTGTTATTCACACTTTCAAATAATCTACAACATGGCCATGAATCACTGAAGCTCCTCATCTAAGATTGTTAACATAGCATTCCAATAAAATGCAATCCTATTTGTTGCCATTAGAAATATTGGAAATCACAGGAAGTATTCTTTTATGTAACATAAACATTAATAGAAATAATGGACATGAAATGCAAAAATAAAACTATGTTACGTATGAAACATGCTTCTAACCTGGAGCATAAAACAATGTAAATAAAATGTTAGGTTACAAATGCGCCAGAATGATGGTGATTGTGTTAAATGATGCTGCTAGGGTTTAAACTATTGCTTTAATCAATAGCTGTAACCCTATGACCACCAAGGATTTGTGTGTGTACATAGGTATGTGTTGCTTAAATGCATTCATGTATGTAAGGTATGAATTATATTTCATTTCATTAATTTTATACAGAAGAATATGTGATCAAAGAATGCCCATTTTCACAGACATTCAGTGACAATAACAATTACCAAAGACAAAAATACAAAAAAAAAAAACATTAACCAACAATAGATGAAATACATTAGATAATCAACAACCCCTTATATTTGGTACTTAAAAATTGTTTGCATAGTCTTACCGGCTTTGTTGCGGCACTTTCTCCGGTCTTCAGTACCAGAAACAAACAAGCAAAAAGATGACAACACAAATTAGATAGAAATTAATGATTACTTTACAAAACCAACTGTAAAACTTATCTTCAGTTTGACATACATTAACTTATTTAAAATAGTTTGTAAGAATTATTTTTTTTAAATCATAATGGTGAGGTTTTGGTTAAAGTGTCAGTTTTAAACTCACATCCTCCTTCCTAACATCAATATACTGTATAAGGTGAACAATATTTCACATCCTTTTTGATTTATGGTGCAGTACTTACTATCTGTCCCATCTTAGGCCTGCTTTATTTGGTGCATTTTAAGGATTTCCACTCTATTTTCCTACATCATGCAGTCACTTGTCCAGTCCGAGTCTTTACACTAGCCCATCCAAATTCCTTCAGCTACATTCACAGTGCTTATTGTCCCTTCATCAATGATCATTCTCATTCAAACTGTTCCTTTTGTCCTGGCCCCAAGAATACCAGGCTGCAACACATGCTTGGTGCTATCATAACACTTCAAGGGTTATACACCTTGCATCCCATGCTACATGCACACCTCCCCATTTTTGTTTCATGGCAATCACCACCACAAGCAGATCACACTCTGAGCACCAAAGGCATAATAAGAACTACATGGTAGTGACAACTGATGAAAAGTTAGTTTATTTTTTGCAAAAAAAGCAGTGACCATGTTCTCATGAACAAGTAGACTGGAACCCCATGCTTCAAACCTATGCAGTTGTTTGACATGGGGTGGGGTAGCAATCACATAATTATATATTTTAAACTCATGCCTCTAAGCTATACAGTATAAACCAAACTCAATGAAAGGCTTAATCATGTTACAATTACCAATTTAAATAAGATGCATGTATTACTAGAGAAACCAAACAGACTGTTATACACTGTATATAAATTTAAATCTACCTACTGTATATCTAACATACACCATGATCAAAGCTTGATATAAGATCAATATTTATTTATTTGTTTGTTAACCAGGTAAGTGCACTGAACCAGTGCACCATTTTCGATTACGACCTGGGCCAAGTAGATTGCACATTGAGAAAGCAACATGAAACATAGAGAGTAAATATACAGAACAATTTCAGTGAAATGCAGGCAAACAGATATTGATGGTGGTAGAGTTCACTCAGAGGAAGGAAGGGTGACCAGTTGTACCTCAGGGATCAGTGCTAGGACAAGTCCTGTTTAATGTCTTCCTAAGCGACACTGCAGAGGAACTGGAAGAGATAGTCTGCCTCTTTGCAGAGAACACCAAATCTGCAATAGGGGAGACACTCCAGAGGGGTAGAAAGGATGAGCAGAGACCTGAAAAACCTCAAGGAGTAGGTAAGGGTATGGCAACTGGGTTTTAATGCCAAAAAATGCAAAGTAATGCACTTGGGGCACAGAAACACAAGGGCAACTTGGGGCACAGTAACCCAGGAGTAGAGTACAAAATGGGAAAGGTAGTACTGATGACCACCAAACAGCAAAGTGATCTGGAGGTAATCAAAGTGGATGACCTAAAGGTGGCCAGGCAGTGTGACAAGGCATTTGGGAGGGCTAGTGGGATGCTGGCGTGAGCAGGAAGGGGTATCACCTGCAGAAAGAGGGAGGTGGTATTGCCTCTGTATAGATTGCTAGTAAGACCCCACCTAGAGTACCATGTCTTATTCTGAAAACCCCATCTCTGGAAGGATATATACAGAGTGAATGCGATCCAGAGGAGGGCAAGTAAAATGGTGCAGGGTCTGCATCAGAAGCCCTTCAAGGAGAGACTGAAGTACATCAATATGCACATCCTGGAAGAGAGGCGGGTAGGGGGATATGGTGGAGACCATTAAGTACCTCACTAGAGTAAATAAGGTACAGGACGGAAGTATTTTTCAGATGAAAAGGTGCTCAAGGACAAGGGAGCACAATAAGAAGCTGGACGGAGGTAGAGTCAGGAGAGATGTGAGGAAGTACTTCTTCAGGGAAAGAGTGGTGGATTCCTTGAAGAGTCTTCCAGTGGAGGTGGTGAGGGTAAAAAACAGTGGTGTGGTTCATGTATGTATGGGTTAGACATAAAGGAATATTAGGGAATGGGAAAGGGGAGGTGAATGGGACAGATATCGAGCAGGATCTGCAGTGATACTATAGGTGGGGGAAAATGGACAGACTAGGTGGGTTAAACAACCCTTATCTGTCAACAAATTCTATGTTTCTGTGTTATACAAACTGTAAAAAGATATACACATTTATTGGGTCCCAAGCAGTTATATTTTAGATTACAAATCAAAATAAATTCACCATAATTTACTCCCAGTTAGTAGCATGGTCCTTGGTTTAAGTAATCCCTGAATTAAAAGATCCATTATGGTATATGGTCAAGACAAAATGTCTATCAGGACACACGGAAATCATATATTGGGAGGTCACAAGAGGTAATAACTGAAATAATATGTAACCCTTCCTGTCAATGTACTAGATTAAATATGCCCCAAGAGGATAGGAAAATTAATGAGCCCATATCAAATTAATTAATCAAAATATAATCTATAATGGCTAAATTGTAACATCAGTTTATAAGGTGGTGAGGACTAACTATAAAATATATTAAAGCAAATACTGTATGAAATTTTCCAAATTGTGGAGTATCCTAAGCTCAGACCCAAAGTGTTATCATAATTCTAAGCAATTCTGATTATATATGGCTTCATATCCCATATTTCATTATGTCCATGTGATTATATAGATTTAATTCTAAATATTGATCTGTTTTTCATTTTAAAAATGTATTAACTCTGTCTTTCTCTCTCTCTCTCTGATTTTCTTTATATGTTAGATCTCCATAAATCTAAAATGTCTCAAACTATTTAATATCTCTTTTACTTTTCATGATAGACCTACTATGCCCATACATTCTAAATTTCAACAGTCCTGCCAACTGTATATAGCTCATGGGGAAGTTGCAACAGATTGTAAAACATACAAATGAAGTTCTACAAATGATGCATTCTGTTACTTCAAATGTAGTTTGATCTTTGTGATTACAGAACACAACACATTATTTGGAACTGAAGACCTAACCTTGCTCATACAGTAATTTGCATGATACAGTAAATACAAATAATGTCACCCATGTTACCAACCTTATGGAATATGATTGCCATTGTATCAATCTAATATATAAATCATGTTATATCATGCAGGATTCTCATTTTACTCTCAAAGTATGTTTGTAAGTTTATGTATTACATGCTTCTCCAAGCCTAAAAATCAGTCTCACAATTTACTAAGTCAAAACAGCATTTCTCAACTAGTACAACACATTTTAGTCACAGAAGTGGCTTTAGTACAATGTATCAGTGCATAGGTTAGTTGGGCATGTCTCGCCAGTGAAGTATTATGTAATTACTTCATCAGATATAAGGTCTTGTCTTGTTCAGTCGGTGAATCTCTATCTCACCAGCCCTATTCCAAATGACTTAGCAAGAGAATAATGTCTCCAGTCTTGAGCGTAAACCTCCAGCACTCTCCATTCCTTTACAGAAATATAGTTGTGCTGTGTACATGCAGAATGCATGCCACATGCTTAATTGAGCAATGTTTACATGCAGTTCACATACACTAAGTGAACATATGCGAACCGGGTCTAAAAGGCAAATCAGGTTTGCATACTGCAAGCTTGACATGTGTTCACCAGATTAGCAGGTGTGAACATCTAAAAATTACATCAGGTTCACGTGTTGTATGCTTGACATGAGTGCAGCAGTTAAGCTAGTGTGAAAATCATTTAAACATCACATCAGGTTCACATGCTGCATTGCTTGTCATGTGTGCAGCAGCTAAGCTGGAGCAAATCTCATCTAAAAAAAACACATCAGTTTCTATTTCTTATACTACTGCTAGCAATTAGTCATTAAATTACATTTTATTTGAATTCCCATAAAAAATAAGTAAACTCATTAATTCTGAACCTTTTGCAAGTTGTTTAATGGGTTTTGATTGGTGTCATTAAATCACCATTAAACTGTGAAGTATTGTTTTCTTATTGCATTAAATGCTTAGGATATAGCCAGTCATTATCTCCCATTCCAGATGTATGAAGAGGGGCCTCTGTGTTGTGAAACCTATCCTATTGCTTTGGACCATGTTTTATCTCATTTACTTTCCCTTTGTCATTCAGTACTGAACATATACACTATGGCTATGCTCAGCACCCTTTGGGCTGAACAGGGCCTTGGAAGGATGCACTATACCTCAGATTTTGTCACTGAAATGAAGGACATGGACACTCAAAATGAGGGACTATGAGGGACACTAACTCACATGATGATCAGGACACATCATGAAACATGGAGATACGGTACCTCAGAACACAGTGGAAAACATTGTGTTAGCACCTGAGAATGAATTTCTACCATTAAGCAGGTGTGCCATTTAGGTAGGGCAGAGGGGCACAGCTGCCACTCCCCCCACTCCCCCTGGATTTGTACCTAGGTTGTTCTTATGTTGTGGCAGTAATGGCTTTAAATTTGGATTTACTCTTTTGCACAATAAGTGCCCACCTGGCCTGTGTGTGCTCACGTTGCAGGCACTCTGCAGACCTGACTGTGTTGTACACTCTTTCCACCTATTAGCAGCAGCACAATCACATGTTATGTGGATGAGCTCCAGCCAAGAAAGAGCACATGAGCCTTTCAAGTGCGACACTGTCTTTCCAACCACAGAGTAGACAGGCTGAACACTGCAGCTTAGAGGAGTCAGTGAGCACTGAACTCTCAATAGCAGTGTTGTGGCGGCATATTTTTGTTGGTCTGTTCTTAGTGAGTCTTCATCTCCACTGGAGGTTGAAAAGGCAGAGGGTGAGCTAGAATCTAACTCAAGACTAAGCTACCTACTTACTATACTAGACTCGCCTTACAAGAAAAACAGCACAGATCACCATGGCAGCAAGCTAGACTTAGCAGCAGTGGTGACAGCAATGTGGGTGGCCTTCTTAGGCCTTGATCAGTGTAGTGTGGCAGCAGCCACAGCAGCAACCAAGCAAGAAGGAAAAAATCCAGGTTAGGTGCATTCATATGGTGAGGTGACTTGGTCGCGGACCACTTTGGGACCTGTGATAGTCAGTTTTAGCATCCATCTTCTGACAAAGGAGAGAGGTGGAATGGACTAAAAAATGGTCTGGTGGCACACTATGCCAGGCTGCAGGTTCTGGCCATATAGCTGGGTAAGTAAAAGTAAATAATTTTTTTACAGGAGGATTGGGGATGGAGGAAGGACTGAAATATTGATGTATTTTTCATGTTTCTTCACCTTTTGGTAGCTTCATGACTCATAGGGGATGGGTTCTGAATGGAATGGAGTCATGGAGAAAAATCAGGACAAAGTTCTTTTTTTTTTTTTTTGGGGGGGCTGAACTTCAGCCAGGAAAATAATTGGTTAGTAACTGGGTGGGTTTAAACCAAAACTGATGCACTGCTCTGGGGCATATACAGATGAATGTAATACATTTGAATTTTTCCTGATTTTCATATCACATTTCAGTCAAACCAAATAAGCTGTACATTTCAGAGATGTTACAGACATTCTAGAGCTGTCCCATGCATTCACAGACAGTTACGCAGTATGGTATGCAGAGACTATTGGAGCCCAACTAAGGTCACACTTATACCCCCCGAGAACATGACTTCCACATCCCCATGCTCAGGCACATTATGACAAAGGGCAAAGGAGACTGAAGGGGTGTGCCCCATTGAAATGAATGAGGGTATTTTTTAATTACTGTTTTATACATTATTGGACAGTTGGAGATTAATGAGGCCGCCATTTGACTAACAAGAGCCTTGTTAGAAGAAAAGTGGCCTTCATATTCTCCAACTCACTGTCGTAATGTTTAAAATAGTAATAGAAAATAACTCCATTCATTTCAAGTGGGTATGTCCCAGCACTCTGACCTATGAACATCATCTCTTAAAGACTCCTGCCACTGGCTCCCTAATGCTCAAGAAAAAGACTTTTTACTTATATCTATACTTGGTGGGTTGTCTGTAGCAGCATGGACATACTGACTAGTGTGTGTGTGTGTGTGTGTGTGTGTGTGTGTGTGTGTGTGTGTGTGTGCGTGCGCATGTGCATGGGGGGAACTGACCATGTGGGCGTGTGTATGTGTGTGTCAAGTTAGTGCTGTATTTGTGTTGCACCGTAAAGTCTGTTTGCATGTAAGCGTTCAAAACTATGGAGAAAAAATAGCAGGAGTACAGGCCAGACAGAAGTAATTAAATGGTTTTGTTGGTAAGTTTGTGTATTGGGGTGGGAAAAACATCTGTTTCCATTGGTATGTGTGCTACAGTTCAACTGTGAAAATGAGATGAGGGAGAGAAGAAAACTGAAAAGCATACATTGGCTACATGCATGCCACATGCATGCAGATGTAGTCAACTACAGTATGTATTGAAGTCCAAGTGAGCCAGATGTACGCAGACAGTATGGCTTAGTGGTTAAAGGCACTGAACTACAAGCTAGGAAGCATAGAGGCATAAAGTCCTGGGTTTGGATATCATCAACTCCCATTTGTGTATGGTGTGATCCCTAGCAAGTCACTCAACTTTTACATCTGCAGTTATCAGTAACAACTTGCTTTTTTGCATGCATGCCACATGCATGCAGTCTTTCCCAATTTAACATAAAAATCATGGTTTCTACACTTGGTTGCTGCACGCATGCCATATGCATGCAGTTGGTTCCAGTTTAATATTTAAATTATACTTGCCTTGCAGCATGCATATCACTTGAGTAGTTTTATGTGTGCAGTATGAAAACATTTCATACAATTATTTCTGTAAGGGTTGTCTCCAAAAATTGAATTGACACAAAATGCTATCAAATCAGCCTAACAGCTCACCATAGTTTCAAGAATTTATTTTATTTTATTCTTCAGGTCTGTGTTTTCATGGAGATACCATGGAATCCCATGATATGGGTGACTCAATTTGAGTGCCTGTGATAAGAACAAGTGTGAAAGGATAGCAAGGGTTGGTAAGAGTGAGTGTGAGAAGACTAGAACCATGATGGGAAGAATACAGCAACTGTAAGAGGGAGCTATGGTAAATAAGATTATAGAAGGTAGTTGGCAAGGCATTTCTGAGCTGGCCATTTGGTATTGTGGTAGCAGTTAATGCCTCCGGTGTGGGAGGACTTTGGTTCAGAGGTGGCTAGACATGTGGGTATGTTTGTGTGTTTTGGGAGGTATTTAATTGTTTTTTTTCATGTTCCTTGATCTCCTGAATTTGTGCTCCACACTTCCCTGCCCTCCTAGATATGGTCCCCAATCCTCGAGTTGTCCCCCCAGTGTTCTCTCCCCTGATGACTTGCCGCTGAATAGCCTGTCCCAAATTTTCCCCTGTATCCCAGTTTCAACCCCCCCAAGCTGATTACAATAATAATGTGGGGTGTGGGGGTGTGGCCCCCCACATGCTGGGTGTGAGGGCCATTGCCCCCACATAAAAATTGTAGTACATATTGGCTCTGAGCAGAATGCTGAGGATCGTTGCTCTTTATGGATCCACTGTAGTACATGTCACCATTCTTGTATTCGGCCATGCACACTCGCTCATGTTCAGTTCACTAATGCTTCGTCACTCATATCACAAGGAACAAGATACTATTAAATTTATAACTACAGAATGTCATCAGTGAATAATCAGTTCCCACTGAAACTGGACACCAAGAAAGCAAAAGAATAAATTTTAGCACCAATTAACAAAAAGTTAGTTTATTGTATGCAAAAAAACAAAACAAAACACTGACCTTGGTCTCATGAACAAGCAGACTGGCAACTGGTACCACTGTACTTAAAACCTATGCAGTTCCTTGTTGGGGTGGAGTTGCAATCAGATAGTTACCTTAAAGTTATATATACCAAACTTGATAGAAGGCCTAATCATGATACAGTTGCCAATTTTAAAATAAGATGCACATGTTAATAATGAAACCAGGGAAACTGTTTCATACTGTACATACATTTAAATCTACCTGTATCTAATGTATGCCTTGATAAAACACTCATGTAAGATCAATACTTAATGTTGTGTTTACTTACAAAGTATAAAAAAGTTAAACAAATTTGTTAGGTCCCTAAAAGTCATATCTTAATTGTCATCAAGATTTACTACCAGTGAGTAGAATGGTTCTTGATTTAAGTATTCCCTGAATTAAAATATTCATTATGGAATATGTTCAGGACAAAATTTAAGTCCAGACACTTAAAACATCTTAAGAAGGAGGTTACAAGAGGTTGTGATTGAAGATAATATATAACCTTTTTTTAATGTACTGTACTAGATAAATTATGCCCTGATAGGAAAATTAAAGAGTCTTAATTACATCAATAATTCCACATAGACTCTGTAATGGTTTAAGGGAGACATCAATTCTTAATCTTAAACCAACAAGGATTAACTATAAAGTAAATTAAAGCAACATATGACATTTTCCAATTTGTGGAGCAATCTCATCTGACATTCTATTTAAGTACTATAAAAATTATATACAATTCTAATAAAACAATGGATTATATACAATATTTCATTACGTAATATCTTATTTCATTCCCCTTTTTATAAGAAGTGGAGAAATAACCCTTACAGAAAAAAATGTATAAAATGTTTTCATGCTGCACACATAAAACTACCCAAGTGATATGAGTGCTGCAAGTATGATTTAAATGTTAAAGTGGAACCGATTGCATGCATATGGCACATGTGCAGCAAGCAAGTGTGGAAACCATGATTTTTATGTTAAATTAGGAAAGACTGCATGCATGCAAAAAAGTAAATGGTCACTGATAACTGCACCTGTAAAAGCTGAGTGATTTGCTCAAGATCACACTATACACAAGTGGGAGTTGATGAGATTCAAACTCTGGTCTTCATGCTTACAAGTCTCTTGGCTTGCAGTTCAGTGCCTTTAACCACTAAGCCATACTGTCTGCATGCATATAGTTTGCTTGTACTTCAGTACATACTGTATGTGATTACATCTGCATGCATGCATGTGGCATGCTTGTAGCCATTGTATGCTTTTCAGTTTTCTTCTCTAACCTCATTTCATTTTCACAGTTGAACTGTAGCACACATACCAATGGAAACACATATTGTTCTCACCTCAATACACAAACTTACCCACAAAACCACTTAATTACTTCTGTCTGGCCTGTACTCCTACTATTTTCTCTCCATAGTTTTGAAAGCTTACACGCAAACAGACTTTCAAGTGCAAACACAAACGTAGCAATAACTTGACACCCACACCCACCCACCCACATGGCCAGTCCCCCCCCCCATACACACACATATTGTAGCAGGTATGGCTATGGTGTTACAGACTACCCAACAAGTATAGATACAAGCAAAAAGTATCTCACTTGAGTACTAGGGAACCAGAGGCAGGAGTCTTTAAGAGATGATGTCCATGGGGCAGAGTGCTGGGGTGTACCCCCTTGAAATTATTGGAGTTATCTTCTGTTACTATTTTATACATTATGACAGTGAGTTGGAGAATAATGAAGGTCACTCTTCTACTAACAAGGCTCTTGCTAGTTGAGCAGTGTCCTTCATTAATCACCAACTCTCCATCAATAATGTACAAAATAGTAATTAAAAAATACCCCCATTCATTTCAATGGTGCACACACCTGCAGTCTCCTTTGCCCTTTGTCATAATGTGCCTGAGCGTGGGGATGTGGAGGTCAGCTTCATGGGGGGGAGGGGGGCATAAACTGACGATAGTGTGGCTCCAATAGTCTGTGCATACCATACTGCTTAACTGTCAATGAATGCAGGGGACAGCTCTAGAATGTCTTTAACATTTCTAAAAGGTACAACTTATTTGGTTTGACTGAAATGTGTTATGCAAACCAGGAAAAATTCAAATGCATAAGATATGTCTGTATATACTCCAGAGCAGTATATCAGATTTGGGCTAAAACCCACCCAGTTACTAACTATTTATTTTTCTGGCTGAAGTTGAGTCCCCTCCCCCACAAAAAAAAGAACTTGTCCTGGTTTTCTCCCTGACTCCACGCCATTCAATACCCATCCCCTATGGGTCATGAAGCCACCCAAAGGTGAAGAAACATTAAAAACACGTCAATATTTCAGTCCTTCCCCCTTCCCCAATCCTCCTGTAAAAAAACTTTACTTTTACTTACCCAACCATATAGCCAGAACCTGCAGCCTGGCATAGTGTGCCACAAGCCCAGTTTTTAGTTTGCTCCTCCTCTCTCCTTCACCAGAAGCTGTATGCTAGAACCGACCATCACAGGTCCCCAATGTGGTCCGCGACCAAGACAGCTCACCATATGAATCCACTCAGCCTGTGTTTCTTCCTTCTTGCTTGGTTGCTGCTGAGGCTGCTGCCACACTATTCTGATCAAGGCCTATGACGGACACCCACACTGCTGTCACCACTGCTGCTAAGCCTAGCTTGCTGCTGTGTGGGTCTGTGTTGGTTTTTTTTCTGTAAGACGAGCCTAGTAGAGTAATTAGGTAGCCTAGTCTTGAGTTAGCTTCTAGCTCACCCTTTGAGCCTTCAGTCACCAGGGGAGATGGAGACTCACTAAGATTAGAACAACAAAAATATGCTGCCACAACACTGCTATTGAGAGTTCAGTGCTCACTGACTCCTCCAAGCTGTAGTGCTCAGCCTGTCTACTCTGTGGTTGGAAAGACAGCGTTGCACTTGTAAGGCTCATGTGCTGTTTCTTGGCTGGAGCTCATTCACATCAAATGTGATTTTGCTGCAGCTACAGCTGGAGAGAGTGGACAGCACAGTACAGTACAGAGACAGTCAAGTCTGGAGACTACCTGTAGCATGAGCACACACAGGCCAGGTGGGCACTTACTGTGCAAAAGATTAAATACAAATTTAAAGCCATTACTTCTACACCATAAGAACAACCTAGGCACAAATAGGGGGTGAGGAACAACCGCGTCCCTCTGCCTTACCTAAATGACACCCTTGCTCAATGGTAGAAATTCATTCCCAGGTGCTAATACAATGATTTCCACTGTGTTCTGTGGTACCGTATCTTCATGCTTCATGATGTGTCCTGATCATCATGTGGGTTAGTGTCCCTCATTGTCCCTTACTTAGAGTATCCACGTCCTTCATTTCAGTGACAAAACGTGAGGTATGGTGCACGTTTCCAAGATCCTACGCAGCACAAAGAGTGCTGAGCATGGCCATAGTGTATATGCTTAATACAGAATGACAAAGAAAAAGTAAGTGAGATAAAACAGTTATGAAGAAACACATTTGTAGCTAGAGATGGGTGAAGTGACCCTAATTCACTCCACTAAGTACACCGTGGAGTGAAAGTGAATTCATGGAGTGCTCCGCAACACACAGCAGAGTATTTCGTGTTATAATGGGTAACGCAAAGTCCATTGAAAACAATGACTTTGCATTACTCTGCCTTCCCAAACCACTACTCCACCAATTCTTAAGGCGATGAAGTACATTGAATGCAATGTACTTCATGTCACTTCTCCTTGTTTTTAACCTCCAAAGGAGAATTTTTCAGTGATTCATGGGACTTCAGGTCACATGAGCTCTAGATTGTTCTGCACAGCCTCAGTTTGGGGTAATGTGTGGGAGGCTGTAGCAGTCTGCTCTGAGAGCTCTCTGTGATTCAAACCTTCCAAAAGCTATTAAAAAAGCTTTTTTGAGCAATTGTTTTTGCTGAAACATTAGTTCATCGATTGTAGGAAACCCTCCTGCGCTCATATCATCGAGCGTTTATTGTCTGTGTATGGATTTTGAATGTTAATGTACCACATTCAGTCTGTGTACTGAAAGACAGTGGAAGTGTGCTTTGGGGGAGGGACGTACTGTATCTGTGGTGTAGGTAGATTAACTTGGAGAAAAAGACAGTTCTTTCTGTTTTGGTGATATTTTTCTTGTATAGCTATGTTAATGTACACAATAATATTTTCAATAATTCTTGCCATTTGTTTGCTGATTGTTGTGGTACAGCAGTGCATAATGTTAGTTTGTTTAAAATATGTGGTTATATTACTGAAGTTTTCAATTTGCTATGCATTACTTAGTGTGTGTGTGTGAATATGTGTGTGACGCGTGTCATCAAATTAGACACCTTTTATTGTGCCACATAGTAATTTCAGCAATGTGAACCTGCTATCCACTGCAGCTGCGTGATTTTTGTACTTCTTTGCGGCATCTTTACTGGTACTAGTACTGGTGGCTGTTACTACAGCAGTGCAATACACTGCCCCCCAACCCATGGCCCACCCCAACCGGCAAAGGTATTCTTTTCCAGATTTGAATTTCTGATGGTGAGCACTGGTTAGGTGTTGTACCTTTGTGTCTGCATCTCTTCAGTGCACAGCGCAATCTTAATCTATCTGTGCATTTGCATCACTTTAGGGCCCAATCTCCATCTGTAACTTAAGTCACAGTTGTTTCTTTGGCTTGCCTTCAGAGTACTGGACTGGTGTGGTGCATAATTCTGCATGAACATTGTATCATTAATATGCATTTTTAAGTCAGGATCATCATCATGAGTCATTTGTGATACAAATCACGTTCTTCATCATCATGGTCACAAATGTAGTCACAAATAATGATTCACGATCACGTCACGGATCACAACTTACATTTTTTTACTAGTTACTTAGATGTATTGTAAGTCTGTTTTGTAGTATCTCTCCAGGCTTCACTGCCCCACCATTGTACTCATTAATGAGCATTTTTTTTTTTTACACTTTATTTCTTCACTGCCTCTACGGGGAACTCTCTCGAGCATCCACCTTATCCCCAACTCTGCCTACTTGCCTGAAACTCTCTCTAAGTCCTGGCACCAGCCCAGCTATCCCCTTGGCTCTGAGCCCCCAAGGAAGGGCCTCCCTATCCACCCAGGGTGCTCTATCTATAACTCGGGCAGGGTTGGGCTCGGCCCAGGACAGGAAATAGTCTGGTCTGATGGAGTGTGGCTGATGGGAGGTGGTGCCATCGCCTATCCCTGAGGGCAGGGTATTTCCATTTTTTCTTCTGTTTCCCCAGTGCTCGGCTGTGCAATGGCATCAATGGCACTATTGCCGATGCCCGCCGCAGCACCGCCCCTACGATGCATAGCAACGCAAACTTGGCATTCCTCTGGCCTCCACCAGAGGTCGCCCCTGTGCAGCGCCTCCCCTAGATCCCTTCCTGGGAAGAGAGAGCAGTCCTCTGGACACTCTGTCTCCTCCCTCCCCTGCCAACCCCCGACGACTTGAGCTTGTTCCCTAACCTGGGTCGCCGGTGTGGCACAAGGTGTGGCATACAGCGCCTCAACCTTCAGTGCCACCGGACCGGCATTTAATGAGCATTTTTAAGTCAGGGAGGTTTGTGCTACAGCTCATCGGGATAGTACAGCTATAGGCATTCGCATTCCCAATACAGTTCCATATTGTTTATCTCAGACCGTCGACACCGAATCAAGTTCTTCATCATCACGGTCACAATTGCAGTCACACATCACAATTCACAATCACGTCACGAATCACAGCACTAATTTTTTGACTAGTTACTTGGATGTATTGTAATCATGTTTTGTAGTATATCTCCAGGCTTCACCACTCCACCATTGTACTCATTAATAAGCGTTTTTAAGTCGGGGAGTTTTGTGCTACAGCTCATTGGGGAAGTACAGTCATAGGCATTCATATTCCTTCCCATGCAGCATGTGAGTTACAGTACTGTGAGTGTAGTGGTGGGCAAAGTGGTCCCAATTTGCTCCACGAAGTGATTCACTGAGTAATGCAGAATCCGCAGAGAACTCCACAATGTGAAGTGGAGTACTTCACTTCATAATGAGGAACACAAAGTCCATTGAAACCAATGACTTTGCATTATTTTGCCTTCCCCAAACCACTTCTCCACCAATTTTAAGGTGAAGTACATTGAAATCAGTGTCATTTGCCTCACTTCGCCCTACAGTTATTCATGGGATTGCAGATCACATGGGCTCTAGATTGGTCTGCACAGCCCCAGTTCTGGCCTGGGTAATGTGTGTGTGCAGTGGTGGCTAGAGACAGTTTGCTCTCAGAGCTCTGCAATTCAAAACCTCTAAAAGCTGTTTAAAATACCTGTTTGAGTAATATTTTTTGTTCAAAATTTAGTACATCAATTGTCAGAAATCCTTCTGTGCTTATATCATTGATTGTTTATTGTTGTGTGTGGATTTTGAATGTTAATTTAGAACAGTCAGTCTGTGTACCGTGAAGTGTGCTTTGGGGAGGGGTGTATTTGTGATGTAGGTAGGTTAACTGGAAGAAAAAGGCAGTCTTTCTGTTTTGTTTATATTTTTCTTGTATAACTGTGTTAATGTACACAGTAATATTTCAGTAATTCTTTATAATTTTTCACTGATTGCCGTGGTGCAGCAGTGTATAATTTGTGTAAGACATTTGGTTATATTACTAAAGGTTTTCAATTTGCTACACATTACTTGAGTGTGCGAGTGAGTGTGTGTACGATGCGTGCCATTAAATCAGACACCTTTTATTGTGTTACAGAATAATTGCAGCAGTGTGAACCTGCTACCAACTGCACCTGCATGAATTTTTTATGCTGCTTTGTGGTATCTTTACTGGTAGTGGATTGTTACTGCCATGCACTAATCCCCCAACTGGCAAAATGTATTCCTTTCCAGATTTGGATTTGTGACTTGTGAGCACTGGTTATGTGTTGTACCTTTTCGTATGCATCCTTTGAGTGTGCAGCGCAGTCTTAATCTGTCTGTGCATTTGCATGGCAGCATTAATTCTGGGAGACTACATTTCTTATTACGCTCTCATTTCACTTTGTCAGCACTGGGGATTTTTCTGGACACAAGACAGTAGCATTTTGGGGATGTACATTAATTCTGGTGACTCTGTGGGTGACCTGACCACTGCGCGCATGACTGAGTGTGCCATTAATTCTGGGAGACTTTGCATTTCTTGTTACACTCTCATTTCACTTTATCAGCACTGGGGAGTTTTCTGGACACAAGACAGTAGCACTTTGGGGATGCACATTCATTCTGGTGACTGTGTGGGTGGGATGCTGCCAGTATTGTTATCACTCCACCTTACTTCGTGTTTAAGACGGAATGACAAAGCAAATTAATAATAACAAGGCGAAGTGAGACTTCCCTATAGGGCACTCCGGGTAGTGAAGTGCCAACACAAAGTGGCCACTCTGCGTTCACTTCACCGGCAGATTTTAAATTCACTGCATCTCAATTTGTAGACCTAAATATGCATAAAGGATTTGCATGGTCCAAAACAAAAAGGATAGTCTTCACAACACAGAGGCCTCTCTTTGTACATTTGGAATGGGGGATCTTGACTGGCTATATCCTAGGCATTTAATGCAATAAGGAAACAATACTTTACAGATAAATGGCAATTTTATGACAAAAATCAAAAGCTATTAAACAACTTGCAAAAGGATCAGAATTAATGAATTTACTTGGAAGGCTCTGCCTATGGTTCGATGGACAATCAGCCAGCCACTCCCACTTTCTGAGTTATATAAGCAGTTCCCCTCAGCCTCCCTCCAAAGCACATGTTCTTTGTTGACTGGAGGCTCTGTTCATCTGTCCTCTGCAGCTGGCTGGGGCCTGTCCCCTTCCCTCCACCCTTGCCTTACTGCTTCCTTCTGCTGCACTTCTGTGTTTTGTTCTTCTGCTTCTGATTTGTATTTTGCCTCTGGCTGTGTGCTTTGTTTTGTCTCTTCCCTTTTTTTTGTGTTTGTGTGTCTTAGTTTTGTTTTGTTTTTTGGGGAGTTGGTTTCTAAGCTTCTACTATTTTGCTCATTTGGAGCTCAAGCTACTTGCTTTCAGTTACTTACATTGCTATCATATTCAGTACCTGTGCTCTGCTGAAACCAAAGCCAAAGCTGCTCCCATGCTATCTGCCTAATTGTTTTCACCTGATGCAGGCTCCTTCTGAACCCTTGCTATGCAGCTAAATCATGTTTTCTCAGCTTAATCTACCTTCCATATGGTCATAGCTGCTTTTCAGACCATTGTGCTTCCCTCCATTCCATGCTTATAGAACACTACCACTCATAGCTGATGCTATTCCCTGTTTGTACTCCGCTATTCTGTTCTGAGGTCAGATAAGGTACTGCTGATGCTGTCAACTAGCTTTAAAGGGACACTGTTGACCTGTTTTTCATCATATTATTTCTAGTTAAAAACCTACATTTTACGATTGCTTACCTTCTCTAACATTCTTTGATGTGGCTGTTTGTTTTGTCTGTCTCCTTGTTTAGTAGAACTAAAATGCATGCTAATGTATATTTATAAAAGACCTTGTTTTGTTTACAATCATGGATCTGTTTTTACTGCATACATCCTGAGCATAAGAAACACCCCCAAACAGTGAAGTTACTAATGAGGAAGTAGCCTCCTTTCCTCCCACTGCATCATGAGGGGCTAGGCTGTGTCGTGCGTGTTCCCAAGTCCAGGAAAGATGCAGTTGGAGCTGACCAAGAAATGTAAACAAACCTGTTTTTGTGTGATAACATCAATATGGTAGGCAGTCTGTTTTTCACTTTTTTAATGAAAAAAAAGAGTCAGAATCAAACTACCAGTAACATCAGCAGTCTTTACAGAATGTTGGCAATCACAAAATGTTTTTTTTTTAAACTGGGGACACTTTGAGGCCTAAGGGAGTTGACAGTATCCCTTTAATATCTGCATGTGGTTCTCGACCCCTTCCATCAGTTTCTTGTTTTTCCTATGGCGGGGACTGGGAAGTGTTTGGGGAGTCTTGGCCCCATGTGGCTAATTACTTCTGTTCTAAATCCTGGATCTACTGCCAAAAATCCTCAGAGTATTTGTCACCTTAATTTGGTTTTTTGAATGCCTGGCTGGCTTGCTCCACTGTTATAGTGCTGCTTCTCCCACTTACGTTCATGTCCCTCTACTGTTACTATGTTTTTGCAGGCCTACATGTAGGTCGGTGTAACCCCCCTCACAAATGGGGGTTCCTAAAAGCCTTCCTGGAGCTTGCCTAAATGCTCCCTGCCTAACTGGTGTTCGGCACTATGGCACCAAAATGCAGGCATTGTGAGTGGTTTTAAAGCCTCCAGTACTGTCTCTTTAAGGGCTGCCTGCTTGCAGGCTTCAGTGGGATGGTATGGGGGGGGACTGGTGTTTCCCTGTTTGAATCCACTTACAGGCTACTTAGAATTAATGCTATCCTGTGGTCGCTGAAAAGTTACAAGGAGCCCTTCTGATAGATGTGACTGTTAGGCTATAATCCTTTAAGGTGTAACCCCCTTGCAAATGGGGGTTCCGAACATGCCTTGTGCCTGGGTTGGTGACCGGCATGAAGCCGCTTGGATGGGGAACCGGGGAGTGCTCTTGGAGGCCTCCATATGCTGTCCCTTCAAGGGTTGCCTGTTGCAGCTGTAAATAATTGAAATGGGGGGATTGTGTGCTGTATGCTCGAGTCCCGCCTGGGACACTGGCAAAATAACTCCCTGCTGCCATCGCTAATGGTGCAGAGGGAGTTCTGGTAAAGGATGTGACTGATTGCTTAAAATAACATAATAATGATGATAATGTAGTTGTTTTAACCTGCCTTGCTTTGCAGCACTGATGGTTTCGATTGCCTCCTCCATTTCGGTCCAGAACTGCAGAATTGGACCAATCAGTACCCTGGAACCTTACAGAGCTGGCTGACCAATAGAAGAGCTGGGTGTATTTGAGCAAGGCATTATGGGCTATGGCGCTTTTTCTGCACCACTGAGAGCCATAGGAGGTGACTGGCAGGTTTAGCCAGCCAATCGGAATGGGTAGCACCCTAACTAAGAGGAGTGCCCCAGGCTGTGAGAGAGGAGATGCATTGTGGCTGGTGAGGAGAGAGAAGCTGTGTGCTTCTGTGCTGGGAAAGTTCACTCGGGAAGCGCGTGAAGGCCTGAAGTGGCCGTTTTGCCTGAAGGAGGCTCCGGAAAAACCCGTCGGCGGGCGGTCAGAAGAGGCTGTGCCTTGTACAGCTACTCACCAGGCTCGACCTGTTAGAGGACTGGAGAAGATTGCTGAATTGCACTCAGTCCACGGGAGGAGAGGAAAACAAGCTGCCATGGTAGTGTTTTAGTGACTGTGAAAAAACTGGAGAGCCCAGAAGCAGCTGCTTGGTGTGGTACCCCTCTGCTATTGCTGTGCTGTTTGGCCATATAAATGTGTGAGGCGGTTCATGGAGCTCAGGCTCAGCCCTGCTGGTGGTGAAGGACTCTGTCTTGTCTGGAGGTTGTGAGTACTGAATCAGGGTAGCTCCCTGCTAAATGTGCAACAGTGGTTCCAAATGGTCTTGCTATACTGCTGACTGTTTAATTAAGCTTCTCGTTCTTCTTTGTGTAAAGGGCCCCTACCAGCTGCCACGGTTTGGACTAGCCATTAGGGCTTGGGTACCCAGGGACAGTAACTTGTAGGGTTAGGCCTGTGCACAGAGCCCTAGGTAGATAGGAACAGTATAAGCCAATTGACCTGATTTTCCCCCTGTCCCTTGTTATCTGCCCTTTTAATATATCAGATTGCTGTGTTATAACTACACCCTGGCTGGTTTGTACTTTTCTGACAAGTTGCTGCATGGTGACTGTGATATAATTGTACCTTACTTTACAGGGGTTCCCTGGAGTGAGTTGGAATATATTATCTGTGGGGTAAGTGTACTGGTGGAAAGAATTGTTGACACCCAGTGTGAGTCACTAGTGGGATGGACGGGGGGTTGCAGTAGCCCAGAGGGCTGTAACCAAGGCAGTCTGTGCTGTATTGACCCCGACTTCTGGGTGGAGGCACCTGTCCACGGATTTGGGTCCCTCACCCTGCCTCCATGGGGGCAGACAGAGGTAGTAGCCCTAAGGGTAGTGCTCCCTTGGGGTTACAAATTGGAGGCACCACTGGGATTTGCGTCCCCTAGTGGCTCAGTGAGGAAATACCTCAGAAATGGAAAAAGTGGAAAGGGATATGCTGGAAAAAATTAAACTGGGACCCATTAAAACCATGGTACACAGACTAATGGGTTGGGGTGAAGCGGAAGAGCTAGACTCCCAGAAGATTGTATTATTGTTAGATGTGCCCTTGGGTACCCCAACTGCTGATATTGTCTCTGTTGCTAAGCGAGTAAAGTATTTGGGCAAGGTTGAGGTGAAAGGGCGTATGGCTGATCTGCTTGATCAGACACCGCAGGTGTTACTCCTATGCAGTGTGGTCATTGACCCTGAGAGGGTACCTCCTGTGATTTACCTGGAGGGTGCGTCCCAGGGGTGGAGGCTAATTCATGTCCAAAGTGGGTCAGTTACCCCTTGGGGGTCTCCCCAGATGAACAGTTTTAAAGACAAACTGCTTAAATTGTTAGCTGTGGAGGGGAGGACTACCCAGGAGTTGTTGCAAGCCTTGGATTTGTCCAGTGATACTACCCCGTCGGGGTTCCCCGGGCACCTCCCCCTGCCCACCCAAAAGCTCCATGCTGGCTTCTTTGCCCCTGGTGGTCCCATCCATACAGCTCGATTCCTACCGTAAGTTAAAACTTTTCTCTGGCACGGTACCAGTGCCTTCCGGGGAGGATGACCTGGAGGCTTGGCTGGACTATGCCACCCCTTTAGTTCAGGAATGGCAATGTTCTGAGGGGGAGAAAAGGAAGAGGTTGATGGAAAGTTTGAGGGGTCCTGCCTTAGAAGCCATTAGATTTTTCTGGGCCACCCGTCCAGAAGCCCCCGCTGCAGAGTATCTCTCTGCTTTAGAAGGGGTTTTTGGGAGTACAGAAATGGGTGAAGATTTACTATGGAAATTCAGGTCTGCTATGCAGTGGAAAAATGAAAAACTGTCCTCTTTTGTTACTAGAGTGGAGCGGGCATTGCAGAAGGCGTATAGAAAAGGGGGAATTACTGCTACAGCCCTGAATCAGGTTCGATTAGAACATGTTTTAAAGTCTGCTCGATTCTCTAGTGTAAAGCTGCTGAAACTCAAATTGCATGATCGGCGGGCTACCCCGCCTGACTATTGTCAATTGATGAGGGAAATTCGGGAAGTGGAGACTGATGAAGAGGGTTGGGAACCCTGTGTGGGGGCAGTGAACCCTAGTGGGACCCCTGAGTCTAACACCCCTAAGGAGACTGATTCACCTGGAGGGTCCGAGGGGGCCCCAGATTTTCCAGATACTGTGGGAATGCGAGTTGTTTCCCCTGACCCCTATGGGGAGGGTGAGTTGAGGGCTGAGATCAGGAATTTATGGGAATTGGTGAGGGACTTAAAGCAGTCTACTGTGTACCTTACTCGGCCTGGGGCCCCTGAGTTATGTAGAGCCCTGGACCCTAGCCATAGAGAGCTTTCTCACTCCCCTCAGGGCCCCCCACAGAATAGTGACCCCTGGAATCCCGAGTTTTGTTATCACTGTGGGGAAAATGGGCATTTTCAGCCTGAGTGCCAGAGGCCGGAGAATTTAAGGAGAGTTAACCACAGGCTGATCACCCAACACCGCCAGGCTCAGTCTCGGGCCCCTAAGAAAAGTTGTGTGACTCAGGCCCATGCCCGCTGGGCTACCAATGCTGCTACCCCCAACTGGTCTGATGTGGTCTGCCCATCTATGGAGACCCAGGTGCGGGTGAATGGAATTCCCACTCGAGCTGTACTGGACAGTGGCTCCCAGGTGACAATCATGTTTCAGGACTGGTATCAAGCACACTTATCTGAGGTGCCCCTGCAGCCCCTAACTGGTCTACATGTATGGGGATTGAGCAATAAAGCCTATCCATATTTGGAGCACATTCGTGTCTGGTTATCTTTCCCTACAACCACGAATGGAATAGATGAGCAAGTGGAAACCTTAGTGTTAGTTTGCCCACCCACTGGACTGTATGATGGGGTGCCCTTGTTGATTGGGACAAATGCACACATGTTTGGACGATTGGCCCAATTGTGCTCAGAGAAACAAGCATTTCAGACTGGGCGAGCTTTGAGCATACCTGCTGTGATTCAAAAGGTTAGGGCCACTCAGAAGAAGGGTAGTCTGGAGGAACCCGAAGGTCCTGTGGGGGTGGTGTGGAAAAAGGATCCAGCCCCCGTGGTACTTGCCCCAAATGCACAATGTGTTCTGCATGGTGAGGTACGACTAAAAGCAGATGTCAAGAATAAGTTGTTAATGCTTGATGTGCCTGTGGAGGAGAATTACCTGAGGGTTGTTGCTGAAACCCAGCATTCTGCCGGCTAGAGCCCATGCTTACGTTAAGAGGGTGATGGTTCAAGTGCAAAATGTGTCTGATAAAGACATTCTAATAAAAAGGGTGTCTAGGCTAGTGTTCATTGTGCAGATACTGCTGTACTACCAAATAGAAAGAGTACCCGAACGGGTGATAGAGTTACTCCTGATCTATTTGACTTCGGCGACTCCCCGCTGCCCGCTGACTGGAAGCGAAGGGTCAGTGAGAAGCTTGCCCAGAAGGACCAGGTTTTTTCCTTGAAGGAGTGGGATGTAGGATGCATACAAGGGGCTGAGCATCACATTCGACTGCATGACGAAAGACCCTTCCGAGAGAGATCCCGATGTCTGGCCCCTGCTGACATAGAGGATGTAAGGCGGCATCTGCAAGAAATGTTGGCTGCTGGCATAATTCAAGAGTCTAGGAGCCCCTATGCTTCCCCTATCGTAGTAGTAAGAAAAAAAAATGGGGCAGTTCGGATGTGTGTAGACTATCGCACTTTGAATTGGCGGACTATTCTGGATCAATATACCATGCCACGCATACAAGACGTCTTGGATTGTTTGAATGGTAGTAAGTGGTTCTCTGTGTTGGATCTTTGGAGCGGATATTATCAGATCCCGATGGCCCCAGATGACTGGGAGAAGACTGCTTTCATTTGCCCCTTAGGCTTCTATGAGTTTGTTCGGATGCCTCAAGGAATTTCAGGTGCCCCAGCCACTTTTCAGCGCTTGATAGAACGAGCTGTGGGGGACATGAACCTACTCGAGTGTTTGGTTTATTTAGATGATGTTATAGTGTTTGGCCGATCATTGAAAGAACACGAGCGACGATTATTCAAAGTCCTAGATCGGTTGGAGGATTTCGGCCTAAAGTTGTCTATCGACAAATGTCAATTTTTCCAGACTTCTGTGAAATATGTGGGCCATATAGTGTCCACCAAGGGCATAGAGACTGACCCTGGCAAGGTGAAGGCATTGACCACTTGGCCTCAACCCAGGAATTTAAAAGAGTTGCAACAATTCTTGGGGTTTTGTGGATACTATAGGCGGTTTGTCAGAGACTACTCACGAATAATTCGCCCCCTCCTTAATCTCACTCAGGGGTATCCGCCTACTCACAAGAAGTATAAGAAGGGTGTGCACACTGATATAGAAAAGAAGTATTTTCGGCCAAACGATGTGTTCTGAGATTGATGGACTGCTGAGTGTGAGGAAGCTTTTCACGACATCATATATCAACTTACCCATGCTCCAGTACTGGCTTACGCTGACCCAGCCAAGCTCTACACTCTTCATACTGATGCCAGCCTGCAAGGGCTGGGGGCTGTGTTATACCAGGAGCACTTAAATGGGCTGAGACCTGTAGCATTTGCCAGTAGAAGTCTGACGGCTTCAGAGAAAAATTACCCCATGCACAAACTAGAGTTTTTAGCTTTAAAGTGGGCCATTGTTGATCAGTTTCATGACTATTTGTATGGTGCCAAGATATTAGTAAAGACTGATAACAACCCTCTGACCTATGTACAGACCTCTGCTAAATTGGATGCTATGGGCATAGGTGGCTTCTGCCTTGGCCACCTACGATTACGCTGTAGAATGGATGGGCCTCAAACCATAGATGTGGCGCCTTCTCAAGGCCTTAGCCTCAGACTGAATGGGTCCGTTGTCTGAACCTGACATAAGAGCCCTATGCCAGAAATTTGATAAAGAAGAACAGGTGTTCTGATACGGTGGATTGTGGTGGATTGCTTGGGTCCACTGGAAACTGCATACCTGCTGCTTACTGTCATTTCTCTACTTTGGACACCGGTTCTCTGCCGCAACTCAGCAATGATGATCTCCAACAGGCTCAATCCTGTGATCCTATGATAAGAACGGCTGTAGAGGTTTTGCGGGCCGGAAGGGATGTATCCAAACTCCGCTCCACTGACTTACGGACTACCTTGTTGTATAAAGAAGGGCCCAAATTAAAGTTGATCAACCAACTACTATATAGAGAGACTGTGGATAAGGAGGGCTGGGTACACCGCCAACAATTGGTGTTGCCATCAGTTTTCAGAGAACTTGTCCTAAGGTCATTGCATAATCAAATGGGGCACCTGGGTATAGATCAAACACTTGACTTGGTACGGCTCGATCTCACTGTCGAAGATGAGTGCGATGTGAACAGTTTGTCAAGACCTGTGGTTGTTGTTTGCAAAGAAAAGCATTACCTCAGAGAGCTGCTCCCCTGGTCAACATTACCACTAGTGCTCCTATGGAACTGGTCTGTATGGATTTCCTCAGTTTAGAGCCTGATTTGAAAAGTGTCAGCAACATATTGGTGGTCACTGATCATATTACCCGGTACGCACATGCTTTCCCGACTAAGGATCAGAAAGCAAACACGGTGGCGAAGATACTTGTTGAGAACTTTTTCATCCACTATGGGGCCCCGCAGGATTCATTCTGACCAGGAAGGGACTTGAGAGCATTTAATTAAAGAGATGCTATCTTGTGGGGGTACGAAATCACGAAACCCCCTCATCATCCGCAGGAAACCTCAGCCTGAAAGGTTTAATCATACGTTGCTTGACATGCTGGGCACCTTACAATCAAAACATAAATCGAGATGGAGTCAACAGATCAGCACTTTAGTTCACGCCTACAATTGCATGAAAAGTGATGCCACGGGATTTTCCCCCTATTGACTAATGTTTGGGAGAGAGGCTAGATTGCCAGTGGATGTGTGTTTTGGGGTTTCCCCCGATGGGGTGCGAGCAGAAAACCATCTACAGTATGTACAGAGATTAAAGGCCCAATTGAACCATGCCTATCAACTGGTTCAGAACATGGCTGCGAAACGAAATCTGGCTAACAAGGAGAGAGATGATAAAAAGTGAAAACAGTAGAGTTGACAGAAGGATGAGTGCTGTTGAGAAATCTGGGACTGCATGGCAAACACAAGATTGCCGACAGATGGCATCACCTCCCTCATATAGTTGTGAGACAGTTGGCAGACCTACCAGTATATAAAGTGCGGCCTGAAAACAATTCGAAAGATGTGAAAACCATACACAGGAATCATCTGCTGCTGATTGGGCAGATCTTAATTGAAGCTGAACCTTCCCCTGCCGCTCCTTCCCGGCCTGTGACTAGATCTGTTGCTAAGAGAAGAACCAAGCCCTTGGAGCCGTTAGCAAGTTCACCAAGGGAGCCCTGCATTACCCCTCTTGCAGAAGGAGATGATCAACACTCAGTGTCGGAAAATAGCGAAGGTGATATTGAATACTATCCCTCCTATGAACTGAGTCAATTGTTTCGGGGCAATCCCATTGTTAATTCGGGAACTGAAATTGGCCCATCTGTATTGATTGAGCCCTCTACTTTGTCCCCGGAGGCAACACCTCCAGAAGATGAATGGGGTAGCAGACAAGCTCAAGTGACTGGGTCCTTAGGCCTGGCTGAATTGTCTGGCCTGGCTGAATTATCTGACTTTTCAGAAGAAGAGAGTGAGATGGGGGAACAAGCCAGTGATATGCCCGAAGCAGAAGAGTATTTTGAATGCCCTGATGGTTCCCCATTGGTACCTAAACCGCCCCCAGATGAGCCCAGTGGGGTAGGTTCAGGGATAGAAGGTCATGCCCCTAATAGTGTTATGAGTACTGAACCTGTTCCCCTTGAAGAGATTCCCGTTGCTAATGCCACTGATACTGAAGTGGAGTCAGGGCCTGGGTTAGGATCCTCTGAGACCCCTAGACAATCCGGACCACAAATACGGCCAGTAATAAAGTTGAGCTATGAATCTCTGGGTCAGCCAGTGGACCTGCCCTTAAATGTGGTTCACAAGGGGGTATATGTGTCCCCGAGTTCTTTGCCTAAGTTAACCTTGGGGGATACCTCCAGACTGTTAGTGGTGCCCTTTGAGGGTGGCGTCCCTGCCTCGGGGGACCCGTTAGTAACTAAGAGAAGGGGGATTCCCTCAGTCCCGGTGTCACGAACAGAAACCAATGACCTGGGTTAAAAAGGAGTAAGACTTTATGTGTATAATGTGTATGGGCTATAATACACTGTAAATCTAATGTTCATGCATGTAAGGTAAAATGTGATATAATGTTCATTGGGTTGTTTGCCTAAAGTGCCTCAAGGGTGAATGCTTTACGTGGATGCCAAGCTTTTCCAGGCCAGGGAGGGTGTAACCCCCTTGCAAATGGGGGTTCCAAATATGCCTTATGCCTGGGTTGGTGACCGGCATGAAGCCACTTGGATGGGGAACTGGGGAGTGCTCTTGGAGGCCTCCATATGCTGTCCCTTCAAGGGCTGCCTGTTGCAGCTGTAAATAATTGAAATGGGGGGGATTGTGTGTTGTATGCTTGAGTCCCGCCTGGGACACTGGCAAAATAACTCCCTGCTGCCATCGCTAATGGTGCAGAGGGAGTTCTGGTAAAGGATGTGACTGATTGCTTAAAATAACATAATGATGATAATGTAGTTGTTTTAACCTGCCTTGCTTTGCAGCACCAATGGTTTCGATTGCCTCCTCCATTTTGGTCCAGGACTGCAGAATTGGACCAATCAGTACCCTGGAACCTTACAGAGCTGGCTGACCAATAGAAGAGCTGGGTGTATTTGAGCAAGGCATTATGGGCTATGGTGCTTTTTCTGCACCACTGAGAGCCATAGGAGGTGACTGGCAGGTTTAGCCAGCCAATCGGAACGGGTAGCGCCCGTACTAAGAGGAGTGCCCCAGGCTGTGAGAGAGGAGATGCGTTGTGGCTGGTGAGGAGAGAGGAGCTGTGTGCTTCTGTGCTGGGAAAGTTCACGCGGGAAGCATGTGAAGGCCTGAAGCGGCCATTTTGCCTGAAGGAGGCTCCAGAAAAACCCGTCGTCGGGCGGTCAGAAGAAGCTGTGCCTTGTACAGCTACCCACCAGGCTCGACCTGTTAGAGGACTGGAGAAGATTGCTGAATTGCGCTCAGTCCGCGGGAGAAGAGGAAAACAAGCTGCCATGGTAGTGCTTTAGTGACTGTGAAAAAACTGGAGAGCCCAGAAGCAGCTGCCTGGTGTGGTACCCCTCTGCTATTGCTGTGCTGTTTGGCCATATAAATGTGTGAGGCAGTTTGTGGAGCTCAGGCTCAGCCCTGCTGGTGGTGAAGGACTCTGTCTTGTCTGGAGGTTGTGAGTACTGAATCAGGGTAGCTCCCTGCTAAATGTGCAACAGTGGTTCTAAATGGTCTTGCTATACTGCTGACTGTTTAATTAAACTTCTCGTTCTTCTTTGTGTAAAGGGTCCCTACCAGCTGCCATGGTTTGGACTAGCTATTAGGCTTGGGTACCCAGGGACAGTAACTTGTAGGGTTAGGCCTGTGCACAGAGTCCTGGTAGATAGAACAGTATAAGCCAATTGACCTGATTTTCCCCCTTTCCCCTGTTATCTGCCCTTTTAATAAATCAGATTGCTGTGTTATAACTACACCCTGGCTGGTTTGTACTTTTCTGACAAGTTGCTGCATGGTGACTGTGATATAATTGTACCTTACTTTGCAGGGGGTCCCTGGAGTGAGTTGGAATATATTATCTGTGGGGTAAGTGTACTGGTGGAAAGAATTGTTGACACCCAGTGTGAGTCACTAGTGGGACTGACGGGGGGTTGCAGTAGCCCAGAGGGCTGTAACCAAGGCAATCTGTGCTGTATTGACCCCGACCTCTGGGTGGAGGCACTCGTCCATGGATTTGGGCCCCTCACCCTGCCTCCGTGGGGGCAGACAGGGGTAGTAGCCCTAAGGGTAGCGCCCCCTGGGGGTTACAAATGTATTAGTGAAATTACAGTTGTCTAACCTGCTTTCATTGCAGCTGGGACTTTGTGTACTTGGCCCCTCCCTTTTGGAACTAGACTGCTGAGCTGGGCCAGTAGGGTAACAGGGGTGATTGAAATGGAGTAACTGGTGACCAACCAGGACTGGGACTCTCAGTGGAGCCTGCCGACCAATGGAGACTCAGCTAGTAATTCTGGGAAGTGAAATCTGGATTATGGCGCCTTGTTTGCACCAATAGGGGCAGTGTCAAGTGATTGGCATCTGCAGCCCACCTATGGGATCGGGTGGCGCCCGAATGGAGAGACTTGCCCTAACTGCCAAAGGGCAGAGACATTGTGGCTGTGAGCGAGGAAGGCGCTGTGAGCTCCTGCGCCGTTGAGTTTTCATGCAGAAAGCGCGTGTGTGGAAGGCCATATTCGGGCGGCTAGGTCGCCAATGAGTATCGGACTAAATCCACTGGGTAGCGGTCAGAGGAGGCTGTGCAGGAGCGCAGCTACCTACTAGGCTCACCCTGTAGAGGACTGGAGAATCTGCTGGATCGTGCTCGGTCTGTCAGGAAACAGTGAAGCTGCGTTGACTTCCCGTTTAGCTGTGAGTTCAGTCGGGCCCTAGGAGCAGCTGCCTGGTATGGTACCCCTCTGTTGCTTTTCATATAAATGTGTGGAGAAGTGTCTGAAGTTCAAGCTTGGCCCTGCGAGTGATGTGAGAGCGCTTTTCCATCTGGAGTCGTGAGTACTACATCAGTGTAGCTCCCTGTTAAATGTTCCTAGCAAGGGCAAGATCTTCTGGTTACCTTGCTGACTACACTAAGCCTGCTGGCTCCATATAATCTTCGTAGGAATTAAATGCTCATTTGTGTCTGGGCCCCCACCAGCTGCATTGAGGAACTAGCCTTTAGGGCTTGGGTACCCATAGACAGTAACTTATAGGTTAGGCCTGTGCACAGAGCCCTAGGTAGATACTCATATATTGTAGTGGTAAGCTAATCACCCTGATTCCCCCGGTCCTTGTTATCTCCCCTTAAATAAATCAGATTGCTTGTTTTGCAAAAGTACACTGGCTAGTTTGTGTATTAATGGTGAAATACTGTGCAGTGAATATTGTGTAATTGTACCTTACTTTTCAGGGGGTCCCTGGAGTGAGCTGGGTGGTAAGTGTCTATGGTAAGAACACTGTAACTGAACTGTGTGGGCCACTAGTGGGAAGAATGGGGGGTTGCAGCAACCCAGAGGGCTGTGACCAAGTCAACCTCGACTATTCTAACCCCGACCTCTGGGTGGAGGCACCCATCAATGGATCTGGGCCCCTCACCCTGTTACAATTAAGGCAGGCAGGGGTAGTAGCCCTTAGGATAGCGCCTCCTGGGGGTTACAAATTGGAGGCACCGCTAGGATTAGCGTCCCCTGGTGGCCGAGTGGGTGAAGTGCATAAATATGGATAAATTAAAGGAAAAACTGGAAGGGGATATCATGGCTAAGATTAAGCTGGACCCTATTAAGACGATGGTAAATAAACTGATGGGGTGGGGTGAAGCCGAAGAGCTGGACTCTCAGAGAATTGTGTTACTACTAGATGTACCTCTGGGGACAATGACCGCTGACATTATTTCTGCAGTGGAGCATGTTAAATGTTTTGGCAAAGTAGAGGTGAAGGGGCATATGGCTGACCTACTCGATCAGACTTTGCAGGTGTTACTCTTGTGTAGCATAGCCATCGACCCTGAGAGGGTACCCCCAGTGATCTACCCAGAAGGTGCCCAACAGGGGTGGAGAGTCATTCAAATTCGGAGTGGGTCAGTCACCCCCGGGATGTCTCCTCAGACTAATAGTTTCAAAGATAAACTGCTTAAATTGTTAGCTGTGGAAGGGAGGACTACCCAAGAGTTACTGCAGGCCTTGGACCTTTCCAGTAAGCCCACCCCTCTGGCTTCCCCTGGTACCTCTCCGGATCCCACCCAAGAATTCTATCTTGGCTCCACTGCCCCTAGTGGTTCCCTCTATACAGCTAGATTCTTACCGTAGGCTAAAACTTTTTTCTGGCACAGTACCAGTGCCTTCAGCAGAAGATGATTTGGAGGCAAGGATGGACTACGCCACCCCCCTAATCCAGGAGTGGCAATGCTCTGAGGGAGAGAAATGAAAGAGACTGATGGAGAGTCTGTGAGGCCCAGCTTTGGAAGCCATTAGGTTCTTGTGGGCCACTAGCCCGGAAGCCACCGCAGCAGAGTACCTTTCTGCTTTAGAGGGAGTGTTTGGGAGTACAGAAACTGGGGAAGACTTATTATGGAAATTCAAGTCTGCCAAGCAATGGAGGAATGAGAAGTTGTCTGCCTTTGTTACTAGGGAGGAACGGGCCTTGCAGAAGGCCTATTGGAAAGGGGGGATCACAGCCACAGCCTTGAACCAGGTCAGGTTGGAACATGTTTTGAAGTCTGCTAGATTTTCCAGTGTGATACTGTTAAAACTTATGTTACATGATAGACAGGCTACCCCGCCCGAGTACTGTCAGTTGATGAGGGAGAATCAAGAAGTAGAGACTGATGAGGAGGGTTGGGAACCTTATGTGGGGGCTGTGAATCTGTGCCAAACCCCCTAGCCTAGTGAACCGGATGAGACCCACCTTTCGAGGGGGCCTGATATTTCACCTGTCCCCCCAGAGTCACAAGGAGGGGTGGGGGTGCGTGCCATTTCCCCTGATCCTCAAGTAGAAAGTGAGTTGAGGGCCGAGATTAGAAATTTACGAGAACTGGTGAGGGACTTGAAGCAAACTGCTACCCATCCTGTTAGGTTTGAGGAACCAGAGTCATCTAGAACTAAACACCCTAGTCAGGGGGAGCCCTCTCGCCCCCAGGATGGCCTCCAGCAGGCGAGGTATCCCCCTCCCACTAAAAACCCCTGGGACCCCAAGTTCTGCTATCATTGTGGGGAGGATGGACACTTTCCGACTGAGTGCCAGTCGCCGGAGAATTTAAGGAAGGTAAATAGCAAGCTGATCACCTGGCACCACAGGGCCTACACCCGGCCCCCTAGGATGAGTTTTGTGACCCGGGCCAATGCCCAAGCAACTGCCAGTGCTGTGCCCCCAAATGGTCTAATGGTGGGGCCTCGGGGAGGCCCTGGTGTGAGTGAATGGATCCCACCCAGGCTGTGTGTGACAGTGATTCCCAGGTGACTATTATGTTCCAAGACTGGTATCAGACACACCTGCCTGAGGTACCTCTACAACCCTTGGACGGTCTACATGTATGAGGGCTGAGTGATAAGGCCTATCCGTATTTGGGGTATATTCAAATCTGGCTGTCTTTTCTTACTTCTGTTGCTGGGATGGATGAACAAGTGGAAACATTAGCCTTAGTATGCCCCTCCCACTGGACTGTATGATGGGGTGCCCTTGTTGATTGGGACAAATGCTCATATGTTTGGTTGATTAGCCCAATT
Source organism: Neoceratodus forsteri (assembly GCA_016271365.2). Lineage (NCBI taxonomy): Eukaryota > Metazoa > Chordata > Ceratodontiformes > Ceratodontidae > Neoceratodus > Neoceratodus forsteri. The sequence goes on from CM028133.1 coordinate 153,902,960, forward strand.
GTGTTCAGAAAAGCAAGTGTCTAGGACTGGGCGAGCCCTAAGAATACCCGCTTTGATCCAGAAGGCCTATGAGACTCAGAGGAAGGCTAGCCAGGAGGAACCTGAAGGCCCAGTGGGTGTCGTATGGAGAAAGGACCCGGAACTGTTGCTGCTTGCCCAAATGCCGAGTGTGTTTTGCAAGGGGAAGTCCGAATTAGAAAAGATGTTAAGAATAAATTATTGATGCTGGATGCACCCAGGGAGGGAAGATTGCCTGAGGGACTGCTGATTAAACCCAGTATCTTGCCTGCTAGAGCCCATGCTTACGCCAGGAGGGTGATGGTTCAAGTTCATGATGTGTCTGACAAAGAGATTTGAGTAAGTAGAGGTTGCACCATGGCAAGTGTACATTGTGCAGATACTGCAGTGCTGCCCAATAGCAAGGGTTTGAGGAAGGATGACAGAGTAACTCCCGACTTGTTTGATTTCTGTGACTCCCCGTTGCCTGCTGAATGGAAAGTGAGGATCAGTGAGAAGCTTGCCAAAAAAGACCAGGTATTTTCCCTAAAAGAATGGGACGTGGGATGTGTGCAAGGGGCTGAGCACCACATCCGGCTGCATGATGAAAGGCCTTTTCGAGAGAGATCTCGGCGCCTGGCCCCTGATGACATAGGCGATGTGAGGCGGCATCTGCAAGAGATGCTTGCTACCGGTGTGATACAAGAATCCTGGAGCCCCTATGCTTCCCCCATTGTAGTAGTGAGGAAAAAGAATGGGGCTGTTCCAATGTGTGTAGATTACCGTACCTTGAATCAGTGGACCTTCCTAGACCAGTATACCATGCCACGCATACAGGATGCCTTGGACTGTCTAAATGGCAGCAAGTGGTTCTCTGTGTTAGACCTCCACAGTGGGTACTATCAGATCCTGATGGCGCTGGAGGATCGAGAGAAGACTGTGTTCATTTGCCCCCTAGGCTTCTATGAGTTTATGCGAATGCCTCAAGGAATTTCAGGTGCCCCAGCTACTTTTCAGCACCTGATGGAACGTGCTGTGGGGGACATGAATTTGCTCGAATGTCTGGTTTATTTAGATGATGTTATAGTGTTTGGTAGCTCCTTGGAAGAACATGAAAAATTGATTGTTCAAGGTCCTGGATTGGCTGGAAGACTTTGGCCTAAAGTTATCTATAGACAAGTGCCAGTTCTTTCAAACCTCTGTAAGATATGTGGGGCACATAGTATCCACTGAAGGCACAGAGACTGACCCCAGCAAAGTGGAAGCTTTGACTACATGCCCTCAACCAAAGAATTTGAAAGAACTGCAATGGTTTCTGGGGTTTTGTGGATATTATAGGTGGTTTATCAAAGACTATTCTCGAGTGATCCGCCCCCCTCCTCAACCTTACTCAGGGGTACCCTCCCTTCCACAAAAAGTATTAGAAAGTTGTGCTCTCTGAGACTGAGAAAAAGTATTTTCATCTGCATGATGTGCTTGGAAACCGCTGGACTACTGAGTGTGAGGAAGCTTTCTATGACATTATATATCAACTTACTCATGCCCCAGTGCTGGCCTATGCTGACCCAGCCAAGCCGTACGTTCTCCTTACAGACGCCAGTCTACAAGGATTGGGGGCTGTGTTATATCAGGAGCACTCAAATGGGCTAAGACCTGTAGCTTTTGCCTGCAGAAGTCTGACTCCTTCAGAAAAAAAAACTATCCAGTGCACAAACTAGAGTTCCTGGCCCTGAAGTGGGCTATTGTTGATCAATTTCATGACTACTTGTACGGTGCCAAGATATTGGTGAAGACTGATAACAATCCTCTGATATATGTGCAGACCTCAGCCAAGTTGGATGCCACTGGCCATAGGTGGCTCTCTGCATTGGCCATCTACGACTATGCTGTTGAGCACAGAGCAGGCCTAAACCATATAGATGCGGATGCTCTCTCTCGGAGGCCTGTGCCCCGAACCAACTGGGTCAGGTTGTCAGAATCTGACATAAGAGCCATTTGCCCAAAATTTGACAAGGAGGAACAGGTGTCTCCTGATGCTGTGGACTGCATGGTGGATTGCTTGGGGCCATCCAAGAACTGCATACCTGCTGCTTACTGTCATTTTTCTGCATTAGACACTTGTGCGCTGCCCCAGTTCAACAATGATAGTCTCCAATGGGCTCAATCCTGAGACCCCATGATAAAAACTGCTTTGGAGACTCTGCAAGCAGGGAGAGACGTGTCCAAACCGTGTTCCACTGACTTGAGAACTGCCTTGTTATACAAAGAAGGTTCAAAGTTGAAACTGATTAACCAACTACTATACAGGGAGACTGTGGACAAAGAGGGCCGGGTAGACAAACAACAACTGGTGTTGCCCACTGCTTTTAGAGAACTGGTGTTGAAGTCCCTGCACAATCACATGGGACACCTCGGTATAGCCCGAACCCTTGACTTAGTGTGGTCCCGATTTTATTGGCCCAAAATGGGTGCTGATGTGGAGCAGTATATCAGGACTTGTAGCCAATGTTTACAAAGAAAGACCCTGCCTCAGAAGGCTGCTCCCCTGGGTAACATCACTACTAGTGCCCCTATGGAACTGGTCTACATTGATTTGCTGAGTCTAGAACCAGATCTGAAAAACATCAGCAACATATTGGTAGTCACTGATCATTTTACCCAGTATGCACAGGCTGTTCCTACTAAAGATCAGAAAGCAACCACGGTGGCTAAAGTACTTGTTGAGAACTTCTTTGTCCACTATGGGGCCCCCCAGAGAATTCATTCCGACCAGGGGAGGGACTTTGAGAGCCGCCTGATTAAAGAAATGCTATCCTTGTGGGGAGTACGAAAGTCAAGAACCACCCCATATCATCCTCAGGGAGATCTCCAACCTGAAAGGTTTAACCACACATTGCTTGATATGTTGGGCACACTGCAACCTAAAGACAAGCCTAGATGGAGCTAGCAGATTAGCACCTTGGTACATGCTTATAACTGCACCAAAAGTGATGCCACTGGATTTTCCCCGTAGAGACTGCTGTTTGGGAGATAGGCTAGACTGCCAGTGGATGTGTGTTTCAGGGTTTCCCCTGATGGGTACAAGCAGCAAATCATCTACAGTATGTACAGAAGCTGAAGGCCCAATTAAACCATGCCTACCAACTGGCCCAGACCATGGCTGCTAAACAAAACCTGGCCAATAAGGAGAGGTATGATAAGAAAGTGAAAGCAATGGAACTGAGAGAAGGGGATAGAGTGCTATTGAGGAATTTGGGACTGCATGGCAAGCATAAGATTGCTGACAGATGTTATCACCTCCCTCATATTGTTGTGGGAAAACTGGACGATTTACCTGTATATAAAGTGCGGCCTGAAAACAATTCAAAAGATGTGAAAACTATACACAGAAATCATCTGCTGCCAATCGGACAGATTTTGATAGAAGCTGAACCTCTCAATGCCCCACCCCTGGGCATGTAACTAGAGCTGCTGCCAAGAAAAAACTAAGATTGGTTGACTCTTCAGAAATCAAACTAAAGAGGCCTTCTCCACCCCCCTCTGATGAAGTTGATTGCCAATCTGTGTCTGAAGACAGTGAGAATAACATTAAGTATTACCCCTCTTGTGAACTGAGCCAACTGTTTAGGGGCAATCCCCTAATTAACTCTGGGGATGAAGTTGGGCTTTCTGGAGTGTCTGAGCCCCCAGCTTTTCTCCGGAGCCAATGTTCCCAGAGGATGAAGTGAGCAGCAGCAAAGCCGAAGAGGTGGGATCCTTGGGCCTGGCTGAACTGTCTGGCCTGGCTGAGCTATCTGACTTTTCAGAAGAAGGAAGTGATGTGGGGCAGCAAGCTAGTGATATGTCAGAACCTGAAGAATACTTTGAGTGCCCTGATAGCACCCCGCTAGTGCCCGAAATGTCCCTGGCTGAACCAAGCAGTGTGGCCCTGACATAGAGGGTCCTGTTCCCAAAAGTACTATGGGCCCTGGGTCCCCTTCACCTATGGAGGTTCCCCCTACTAATTTAAGTGAGGCTGAAATGGAATTAGGGCCTGTAGCAGGTTTTTCGGAGACCCCTAGATGCACCGGCCGAGAAGTACGGCATGTAGTAAGGCTGAGTTACGAGTCCCTGGGTCAGCGTGTGGACCTGCCTTTAAATGTAGTCCATAAAGGGGTGTATGTGTCCCCGAGCTCCTTGCCCAAGTTAGCCTTGGGAAATGACTCCAGACTGTTAGTATTGCCCTCTGAGTATGGTACCCCTGCCCCAGTTAGCCTGCAAGTAGCTGATAGGGAAGGGCCCCCTCTTTCCAGGTGTCATGGGCAGGAAGTAATGACCTGATTTAAAAAAGAAAAGGGTTGTCTGTATGTGTAATATTGCATAGACAATAGTAAACTGTGAGTACAGTGCCAATGTATGTAACAAAAGGTCTAATGTGCTGTCAATCTAAACTGTTTTACCTTAAAGTGATTTAAGGGTAACTACTTGGCATGGACGCCAAGTTCTTTCCAGGCCAGGAAGGGTGTAACCCCTTTACAAATGAGGGTTCCTAAAAGCCTTCCTGGAGCTTGCCTAAATGCTCCCTGCCTAACTGGTGTTCGGCGCTATGGCACCAAAATGCGGGCGTTGTGAATGCTTTTAAAGCCTCCAGTACTGTATCTTTAAGGGCTGCCTGCTCGCAGGTTTCAGTGGGTTGGTATGGTGGGGGACTGATGTTTCCCTGTTTGAATCCCGCCTGAGCTGCATTGTAATCGCCCCATCCTGTAGTCACTGAAAAGCACAAAGGGAGCCCTTCTGATAGATGTGACTGTTTGGCTATAATCCTTTAAAGTATTAGTGAAAATACAGTTGTCTAACCTGCTTTCATTGCAGCTGGGACTTTGTGTACTTGGCTCCCCCCTTTTGGACCTGGACTGCTGAGCTGGGCCACAGGGTAACAGGGTGATTGAAATGGAGTAATCGCACCAACCAGGATCTGGACTCTCAATGGAGCCTGCTGACCAATGGAGACTCAGCTTGTAATTCTGGGAAGTGAAATCTGGATTATGGCACCTTGTTTGCACCAATAGGGGCAGTATCAAGTAATTGGCATCTGCAGCCCACCTATGGGATCAGGTGGTGCCCGAATGGAGAGACTTGCCCTAACCGCTAAAGGGCAGAGACGTTGTGGCTGTGAGCGAGGAAGGAGCTCTGGGCTCCTGTGCCATTGAGTTTTCACGTGGGAAGCGCATCTGTGGAAGGCCAGATTCAGGCGGCTCAGTTGCCGGTGAGTATCAGACTAAATCCGCTGGGTAGCGGTCAGAGGAGGCTGTGCAGGAGCGCAGCTACCTACTAGGCTCACCCTGTAGAGGACTGGAGAATCTGCTGGATCGTGCTCGGTCTGTCAGGAAAAAGTGAATCTGCGCTGACTTCCCGATTAGCTGTGAGTTCGGTCAGGCCCTAGGAGCAGCTGCCTGGTATGGGACCCCTCTGTTGCTTTTCATATAAATGTGTGGAGAAGTGTCTGAAGTTCAAGCTCGGCCCTGTGAGTGGTGTGAGAGTGCTTTTCCGTCTGGAGTCGTGAATACTAAATCAGGGTAGCTCCCTGTTAAATGTTCCTAGCAAGGGCAAGATCTTCTGGTTACTTTGCTGACTACACTAACTGAGCCTGCTGGCTCCATCTAATCTTCGTAGGAATTAAATGCTCATTTGTGTTAGGGCCTCCACCAGTTGCATCAAGGAACTAGCCTTTAGGGCTTGGGTACCCATAGACAGTAACTTATAGGTTAGGCCTGTGCACAGAGCCCTAGGTAGATACTCATATATTGTAGTGGTAAGCCAATCACCCTGATTCCCCCCGGTCCTTGTTATTTCCCCTTAAATAAATCAGCTTGCTTGTTTTGCAAAAGTACACTGGCTAGTTTGTGTATTAATGGTGAGATACTGCGCAGTGAAAATTGTGTAATTGTACCTTACTTTTCAGGAGGTCCCCGGAGTGAGCTGAGTGGCTCGAGCTGGGGGGTAAGTGTCTATGGTAAGGACATTGTAACTGAACTGTGTGGGCCACTAGTGGGAAGAAAGGGGGGTTGCAGCAACCCAGAGGGCTGTGACCAAGTCAACCTCAACTGTTTTAACCCCGATCGCTGGGTGGAGGCACCCGCCAGTGGATCTGGGCCCCTCACCCTGTTACAGTTAAGGTAGGCAGGGGTAGTAGCCCTTAGGATAGCACCCTCTGGGGGTTATATCTGAATATCCCTACTGTTTACTGACCTATGTGCAGGTCTGATTATTGTTACCCTGCCCTACTGAACTACATCCACATCAACCCCTGATTATGCCATCATTTCTCACTGCTCCCTACCATCTGCCATCTGCAAAGTCTCAACACTCAAACCTCATTCAGCTCCTCATCAGTCCCTGGGGCATGCCAGCCATACCATTCTGGTGCAGGGTCCCCCCTGCAGCTGATGGTCTCACTTTGCACCTAGAGTCTGCAGCTTGAGCATGCAAAGCTTGGGGGGGGGGGCCTCTCACCTGGCTCATAGCTGGGAATGTCCTCACTCTGGGTGGCTTTCAGTCATCAACCGTACTGACAGCACCTCAAGTTGTAGAAGTTAAGACTCAGCTTTGAAAGGCTGGGGTTGCTTACGGGGGCCCCTTTAGCATCCAAGTGAGGAGGCACCCTTCAAAGCTATTCTCCCTCTAACTGCCTCTGGTTTACTTGGTTTGTTTTTAGATCGGTAGGCCAGGTGAGTGCCTTGGTGGTTATTACTCTTGTTGCGAGTGCAGCGGCTCACAACCCTCCACGGCATTCCTGTTAGAAGGATAGAGTGAGATCCTTTCTTCAAATTGGAATATTTTTCACTCCCCAATTGGATTTAGAAATAGCAGCAGCAGAGCCATCACTAAATAAATTATCCGAAGCCTGGAGGAAAGGCGACCTAGGCCTTGGATCCCAAGAGATTTCCTCCTCAAAGTGTTTTTTTTCTTTCCTCTGTGTCTCAGGTCATAACTGTTAGCGTAGTGTTCCTTAGTTTTCGTATGTAGGATTCTGCTGTTGGATAGAGGGTGATGATGTCCCTACTGCCATTCCTTCTCTCTTAAGGAAGTCCCCTCATTCCCTCACAACCCATCAAACCCATGCTATTGCTAACCTGCACATCCCATTGTGTTATCAAGGTGCCTGACACTTCATCTATTACTATGTCTCACAACTACCGATTGTTCATGCTTCATACTACTACTTCCTTTTTGGGGATCCTTCCTAAGGTACCTTTAGCTAAGGGAATCGCCCCGTAGCATCTCTGGGGTATTAAAACAGCACTGATACTGAAAACAGATGAAACACATCAACATTAAAAACAGAAACTGCATGGCAGTTTGAATTTCCAAATGTTGTCTTTGTGAAAGAAAGTAGGTGAATTCAGGTTGTACGAGTGTTCCAAACAGCTGTGGAATGGTGAGGTTATGGAGGGGGGCAGGGGGAAATGGACAAGAGAGAAACAGAAAGTGGTCCGTGTTCGCCAGTACTATGCATGCTGAGATTTCATCTCCCATTTATAACCTTGCTTCTCTTGTTAAGAAACACAAGGCTTACAGTCTGGGTAGCTTCAGGTAACAGACCTGTTGGTAATATTTTTTAATTCATGCTTTGCTTTATTTATCTGTGTTTTATCTGGGATAAAATAGGGGGAGTGTCTTTATGCAGCTCAGTGTTGTTCCCTTATTTGTGGACGAGCCAAAATGTAACTCTCTACTATTACTGAAATCAAATGTTTTTTGCCTATCTCGGGCTTGCTGTTGTGTAAGTTTTTTTTTATATATTCTTTAAGCTCTCTGTTCAGCGCTAGTTACATTTTTTATGACTGATTTGTTTTGCTGCGTTGGTAGTGTGAAACTGTAAAACTGGTCATACATGACAGATCAGCACTTAGCCTGTGACAAAATGGTTTCATGGGTGAATAGCTAAATAAAGAATTTATTTTAGCTTGCAGTTTAACATAAAACTGGGGTTATCCTGAGAAGAATGTCTGAAGAGAGAAACATATTTCTTGGTGTGAAAAACAGTATAACTATTGCTCTCACACCCAGAGAAATGGGTCTCTCTTCAGACATTTTTCTCAGGATAACCTCAATTTTGTTAGACTACATGCGAAAATAAATTCAATATTTATCTATCCCCCACAAACCAGTTTTGTCACAGGCGGAGTGCTGATCTGTCATGCATGACCAGTTTTCTAGTTTCATGCTACCAACTGTTTTCCCATATCATATATCTATTTCTGTGTGATCTCTTTTATCTCTGCTTCTCCTCCTCCCAGGTTTTTATTTTGCAGTTTCTGCTCCTTTGCTTATCCTTTCCTTTTCTGTGCACCTATTTCTGTGTACTCTTAATGTTCCTGCCCTATCAGCAGAGGAGAGGAAAGGGTTTAGTTAAAAGGTTTCTGTTTGTGTGACAGGGGTTTCCTTTCTCCTTCACAGTTTGGTATGCTGTTCAATATATTTCAATGGGGTTTACAAACCTTGGGGAAACTTATACCAAATCCAGCAGCATCCAGAACACACAACACCTCGCCTGCCTCCCCTGGCTTTATTGTTCACTCCTGATTCATCCACATTTTTCATTGCATTGTCTGTTTTTTCCTCCCAGATTTGCCGAATATGATTCCCTCACTGTATTCTCTCCCGTTGTTTTTATTCCTCTCCCATTTCCACTTATCCCATAATAACGCCTGTTATTTTTCTTTTATTCTGCTCCCAGATCTTTTCTCTTTACTAAATCCCTGTATCCTGCCTGGCTAACCAGTGCACATGTTTTTAAATAAAAATAAGCAGTAGATCTGTGGAATGCACTTTCCGAGTACAGTTTTTACAAGTGCGGTATTTTCTTCTTTCGTTATGGACAAAGTTATGACATACTTTGTGTCGCTATCCAGTGTGAAAACAATGGCCACCAGAACTAGTTACAGTAGGTAGTTGACAGGAATTAAACTAAGTGCACCGAATATCTCATTGTAGCCAGCAGAAATTAACACTGGTGCTGCCAATTTATCATTAGGGTCACTCAGCACAGACCACAGAATAAACTTATCGGTGGCCTCGGGGATTGGTAGGTTCTGTATAAATCTCTGTAACCTCCCCCCATCACCTATTTCTCAGATTGACTGAACTTACATACCTCTCAAGTGTTACAGTTTCAGACCCTCTGTTCCGGTACATCGGTAAATCCATCAGTGCAGGAATTTACATGTTTAAGGCCTTTCAAATGTCTTTTACCAGTTATGCCATCTATACTATTGAGGACAATTAAAAGTTGAATTTTAATTATTGCCAGTCTCAGAGAAGGTTATAACCCTTAAGTGAGTTCCTTAGTCCCTATTTTGTTTCTTACAGCATGCAGTAACTCAGCACATCACACTATTGAAAACCAAAGTTGAAATCATTAGGACAAAGGATATAGGATCTGCATGAGCTCATGGAGAGAAGAAAATTGGCTGGTGGAATTGAAAAAAGGCCCCTATCCGGCTTTGTTTTGTGGACCATAACACAATAAGGTGGACGATCTATTGTAGGGAACTATCAAAATAGAACCTGGATTGGACTGTACCTTGTATTAAAAGAAGATTGAATCTCTTTAAGAATCACTGTTTTTTTTTCTGCATGTTTGTTTTTTGGAAGGTTTAAAAGGGAAAGTTAAAAGTTACAAGCAATCACGTTTTCTTAGGGGTTCTTTGCCGTTCTCTTTTATATTTTAAAATACCTCAGAAAAATGCATCCCAAAGTATTTTTATCTTATGTTATCCATTGTATCTATTGCATGACATCATCATAGGTACACTGGTTTTCATAGTTATGTGGTCTCTGCTATTTTTGAAATTTATTTATTTATTTAAATTTTGGTGACTGAGTAGGTCCACTGAGACTGAAACAGTCCCTTTTTCAGGGGCACCCCAGAATTAATTACATACATCTATAAACATAACAAAATACATACATGTCATTTCATAATTAACATTCAATATAGACATACTGACCCAGTCAAGGATACAGTGACAGGTTAATTACAATCAATATCAACAGGAGTAGATGTACTATTATACACAAGACAGTCACAATCAGATTGATGTCCCAATAAGCTTAGATCAACAGCAGGGAGTCTGGTAGACTTAGCAGTAGCAGTTGCAGAGGCACAGATCCAACAGGTGGGCTGTAAGACCTTTCTTGAAGCCCCCAAGGGAGATACATTCCTGGAGACTACTAGGGAGACCATTCCAGATAGAAGGGATGAAGGCAACATAGGACTGAAATCCTAGGGAAGTCCTAACACTGGGGACATGAAGAAGCTGGCAGCCAGAGGATCTTAGTGTTCTCCCATTCTTTTTGGGAGCTAATGTGTTAATTAGGCTAGGAGGGGCACCATTTTGCTGGAGCTTAAATGCAAGGCACAGTGATGGATATGATAATCTGCCATCTAGAGAAGGCCACCTAAGAGATAATAGTACCTTGCAATGATGCTTCCATGGTGGCACCCTGCAGCTAAGCACCTTATCCTGTGATACAGTATTTTTTGACTTTGAATTTCAGAACATCTTACAGAATGTTGTAAATGGGTCCTATATAGCAAGCTTGGTAGGAGTGTACCAGTGGAAGCCTTGAGTTTGGATTCATGAGTGAGGAAACGGCTCAGGCGATATAATAGACCTAACTTTTGGTTGAGTTTCTTGGTCAGATGGTTGATGTGGCTCCTAAAGGAGCCGTCTTGGTCTAAGTATACACCTAGATATTTGATACAATCGATCACTTCCGTTTTTGAGCCATTGGAAAGAGCTGGGGACAATAAATGTGAATGTGTTGGGCCCAGGCTTTTAGGGCCAAATAGCATGGCTTTAGTCTTTTTACTATTTAGAACTAATTTATTAGCAAGAAACCAATTCTCAAGTAGACCAAGGTCTTGACTAAGAAGGTTGTGTAGTTGGACAGTGTCTCTGGAGGACATATTAAGTACAGCATTGTCTGCATATAATGTCACCTTGGCCCCTCCACAATGTTGAGGCAAATCATTAATAAATAAGGAAAACAGGAGAGGTCCCAATATCAAACCCTGGGGGACACTGTCTGTGATAGGGCATTTGTCGGACTTAGCTCCATGCCATCTGACAATTTGTGATCTGCTGTCAAGGTAGTCTGCGAACCATTGAGTAGACAGATGACCAAGACCAAGAGATGTTAGTTTAGTGATATGTTGCTGATGATTCACCTTGGCGGTGTTATGCAATGCCAGATCAATTAAGAACAAGACAGCTATTATTGCTGATCTTGTTGGATCATCTGATCTGACCTGCATCACCGAGACCTGGCTGGATGAAAATCCAGGCCCTGTATTGGCCTCGGCAACTCCAGCCGGGTTCTCGGTGATACACCGTCCAAGGCTGGATCATAGGGATGGGGGTGTGGCCATTATGTTTAAATCTGAGCTGGGCCTTGTGGATGTGCCATGGGGAAACACCAGTTCCTTTGAATATATCCTGGGAGAGGGTACAGGCTGCAGGATTCTCCTCATCTACCGTCCACCAGGTGACGGTGGAGTATTCCTGCAGGAGATAACAGACTTCATCGTCAACCTGGTGCTGAGGTTTCCCAGACTGATACTTCTGGGTGACTTCAATGCCTGGGTCGATGATGAACTCTCATTTTGGTCAAAATCTCCTCCAGCTGATGAACATGCTGGGCCTGACACAGGTTGTTACCTCCTCTACCCATATAGGGGGTCATTCACTGGATCTGGTCTTTCTCCTGGGTATGGAGATCACTGATTTGGGGGTGGAACCTGTCAGTTGGTCTGACCATTACAACATAAGGTTCAGCTTCAGGGCCCCCTCTAACAGGTCTGCCCCTACGGAGATGGTTCAGTACCGCCTTTTAAGGGGTGTTAACCCCAATGACCTAATAGCGGTGCTGGATCTATCGAGCTTGTCGGGCGAATGCATGAGTCCAGATGATCTTGTATTAGCCTATAATAAGGCTGTAGGAGATGCTCTGGACAAAATTGCTCCTGTTCATGTTCAGCCTCTCACTCTCCGTCCAAGGAGCCCGTGGTTTGATGGCTCCTTGAAGGAGTTAAGGCAAGTTGGCTGAAGGCTGGAGAGAGCCTGGCAGAAATCGGGCCTTGATGCCAACAGGCTTAGATTGATGGCACATTATGACAGCTATCAATCAGAAATCACTCATAAGAAGGCAGAATTCCTGTCCAGAGAGATTTCTTTTTTTTTTTTTTTTATTTTCATCTTTATCCCTCCTTACTGCCTCCGGTGCCCCCTCCTTCCGTCCGCTCATGTCCCCCAGTACCTACCTTAGGGATCTGCCCCTAGAGTGCCCATCCTCCTCTCCTCGCACATTGGGGTCTGTCCTGTAGGCGGTCTGGGTGGACTTAGGGCGGACTTCATCTAGGGCTACCGGAGGGTATTTCCGGTTTTCTCCCCTGACGTCCCCACTCCCCCAGGACGCCTTGCGCTAGGGACGTACATCCCCAAGTGGTAGCGTGCTTATGCATGCAGACCCTCATGCACCGAGACGTCCCCCCTCCCCAGCTCCGACAGGCGAAGCCACCTCCATCCCTTCCCTCTGCCGGTGCTTCCACTGGCTATGGAAGGAATGCAGAGTGCAATGCGCTCTTGGTAACCCACCCCTGAGGAAGGAGAGCATCTGTTGGGACGCTCGATCCTCCCTCCCCCCCCGCCGACCCCCGGCCACCGAGTCCGTTCCTGAACCCGGGTTGCCGGCGCAGCGTGAGGTGTGGCGTCTAGCACCTCAACCCTCAGCGCCAGAGATTTCTGCTGCACAAAATTGACCGGCTCTGCTTTTCCGGACTGTGGACAGACTGTGCAATCCAGTCTGTCTTCAGCCCAGAGAAGCTTTTTCTCAGCTAAGATGCAAGGAATTTGCTTGTTTTTTTGCAGATAAGGTTGCCAACATCAGGTCCGGCATCGGTCCGACCTCTCCTATGAGGGATTGCGGTGGTCGACTAGAAGTGGCCTGTCCTCTGTCTGTCTGGTTAGACTTTCACCGGCCGGAATTCGTGGACATTGTGAAGATCATACAAACAATGCGACCAACTAGTTGTAGTTTGGATCCGGGTCCTACACCACTCTTAGTAGGTTGTGTAGAAGCCATCTACCCAATCCTTGCAGACATTGTCTGGAAATCTTTGGAGAGGGGTTTTTTTCCTGACCCCCTTAAGGAGGCGATAGTTCGACCACTCCTTAAAAAATCCTCCTTGGATCCAGATTGTCTAGCTAACTACCGGCCTATCTCTAAACTGCCATTTGTTGGTAAGGTTATCGAAAACACAGTTGCGTTGCAATTGGATGATCACCTTATATCTCACAATGTCTATGATACTCTCCAGTCTGGTTTCAGGAAAAGGCATAGTACAGAGGCTGCCCTTGTCTGGGTATTGAGCGACCTCCTTATGGCCAGAGATTGAAAGGCGTATACCATTCTGGTCCTTCTTGATCTATCTGCTGCATTTGACACTGTAGACCATGGAGTGCTATTGGAGCGCTTGCGGGTCTTTTGTGGGCTGTCTGGTACAGTCCTCGAATGGTTTCATTCTTACCTCACAGACAGGTTTCAGAGAGTTGTCACTGGAATTTATTCCTCTGGCGCTCACTCCCTGTCTTGTGGGGTACCACAGGGCTCCATTTTAGCTCCCATGTTGTTTGCAGTGTACATGCTGCCATTGGGAGAAATCATCAGGCAATACAGTCTGGGTTTTCACTGCTATGTAGATGATACTCAGCTGTATTTGTCCTTTCTCCCCAGTCAGGGTGATGCACTCTCTGTACTTAACAACTGCCTCGATGAGATCAGACTTTGGATGAGTTTGAGCTGGTTGAGACTCAATCCGGACAAGACTGAGGTATTGATGGTGGATCCAGGTCATCCAGGGATGGGTGTGGGAGCTGGACAACCATCAGGTTTATTACTTGGTGGTGTACCACTCTCTACCTCTGAACAGGTGCAAAATCTGGGCGTTATTTTTGATGATGGTCTGACCCTGAAATCTCAGGTGTGAGCTGTTGTCAAATCCTCTTTTTACCATCTGAGGAATATCGCCCGGGTGAAACATCTGATCCCCCCGGGTGACCTTCCAACATTGGTCCACGCCTTTGTCACTACTCGTCTGGACTACTGCAATTCCCTCTACCTAGGGCTACCTGGGGTTGATATCTTCCGCCTTCAGCTAGTGCAGAATGCGGCAGCCAGGTTTTTGACTGGGACTTCTAGAACCAGTCATATTACGCCTGTGCTCCGTAAACTGCTCTGGCTGCCTGTTTGTTGGGGGATCACCTTTAAAGTTGGTTTACTAACCTTTAAAGCTCTACATGATCAGGGACCCGGTTACCTGAAAGATCTTCTGATTCCCTACTGCCCCCTCCGTCCTCTCCATCCTGCCAATGAGGGATTGCTGGAGATTCCCAGGGTCCGATTGAAGTCATCAGGACCTCGTGCCTTTGCTTTTTCGGCACCAACCCTGTGGAATTCTCTACCTCGCTGGTTGAGGGAATGTCCAACTATTGATAATTTCAAGGTCACCTTAAAAACATATCTTTTTGATTTAGCATATTCTTGTTAGCTGTGGCTGACTTTTAAATGTTTGGATATTATTAATTTTAATGTTTTGTACAGCGCCTTGGTCTTGAAAGGCGCTCTATAAATAAAATTGAATTGAAAGTTAAATGCCTTGGTGAGGTCTATAAAGATCGCATCAGTTGGAAGGCCATCATCTAGAGCTGTGAAGATAACGTAGTAAAGCTAATCAGGGCTATGTTGGTGCCATGATTTTTCCTAAAACCATGTTGTCGTTCAGTTAGTAAATTGTTCCGTTCAACATGTTCCTGGACCTGCTGGTATACAATCCTCTCTAACATTTTACTTAGAGTGCAGAGGATGGATATTGGTCTGTAATTCTCAACAAGCTCAATATCCCCACCTTTAGTGGGGACTTTGCCTTCAAGCTGCGATCTGTTTAGGAGCCAAGTGACTGGAGAGGCAATGATGTGGGCTGCAATTCTGAGGAGTTTGGGCTCCAGCTAGTCAAACCCAGCAGAACCAGAGGATTTGATTTTTTTGGACCTCAGATTTAGTTGCAAGTTTGAAGTGAAAATTAGGGTAAGGGGTTTCCTCTTCTAAATGATTCTGGGTAGGATGGAGGGGCCCAGAGGGATTATTTTAAATTTACCCAGGTCAGTGAGGAATGCATTTAGTGCATTAGCAGCATTTTGTGGGTTGGAATAGCGGACACCATTTGCTACTATGTCACTTTTCTCATGGGTGGTATTCCCCTTAAGGAGAGAGCTAATTTGGGACCAAAATTTTGTAGGGTCCAAAAGGTTTTTAGTTTGTAGGTTCTGGGGGTATTGTCTTTTAACTGATTTTAGTTCCTTTTTATGTTTGCTTGCGCGTAGCTCAAGAAACATATTTCGGCAGCTAGGTGCCGAAGCAGGTTCTGGAGGTGCGGCATTGTTGAGGCCAATACCTGCATGGCATTTTGGGGTTTGTGTGATGTCCCCCAATGGTGGGGGACACAGCTGGTGACAGTAGTTTGGAATGTTGCCACCAACTTGTGAAAAAATAGCCACTGCAATCAGGGGCTGCCTTGTCATTGCAGCATCAGCCATTTGCTGCAATGAGCAAGCGACCTGTCATTGTAGGTCGGGATGTTTACACACTGATATTGTTTGTGAACATG
Source organism: Neoceratodus forsteri (assembly GCA_016271365.2). Classification (NCBI taxonomy): domain Eukaryota; kingdom Metazoa; phylum Chordata; order Ceratodontiformes; family Ceratodontidae; genus Neoceratodus; species Neoceratodus forsteri. Next base: position 153,918,666 of record CM028133.1, read on the forward strand.
GCAGCAGTTTGCCCTTGTTCACAAACAATATTAACCCCTCCTGCTGAGGGGTGCCCAATCCCCTGGCAGCATGTGCCCCAACATGTTTGTTTGCCGATGGGGCCCCAATCCCCTGTAGGCAGCAGAGGCCCAGGATATGTTCGACGGTATGTAATGCCTCCCACTTTTCTTGTCTGCCGACGGGGTGCTCAATCCCCATTGGCTACAGTGCTTTCCAAAAGACTCAGTTGGCATACTGAGGCCCACCCCAGTGTGCCATATTATCTAATAAATAAAAACCGTCCTGCAATGTCTTTTTTTTTACCTGTAATGAAGGAAAATGTCCCAAGCGCCTCCCTGGCCCCCACAACCCGCGCACCCACTGACTGCACACCTGCCTCCCCACCCCCACCCCATTCTTATCTCCAGAGTCCGGCGTGACAATCTTCAGTGGACCGGGAACACATCTGCACTCTTCAAAGCTGACCGCGAACTGAGGAAATGCCGGTAAGCCGTATAATGGAATAAATAGTTTTTTTTCAACTTTGCTGCATATCTCAGGCATTTTTTGGAATCTTGCCACCAAATTTTTAACATGGGGTTTTTGGGACCCCTCTTCATGAATTCTATCACTGTCATGGCGTTAATTAACCCCGAAAGGTGATTTTGCAGTCACTGTGTGGAGTCACCTTTCAGGACTGATTAACAAAATGACAGTGCCAGTGTTCAGGTGGACTCTCAAAAGCCTATGTTACAAATTTCGTGGGAAAAATCCCAAAATGACTGCTTTATGAACGGCATCGTATAGTTAGCATGCCATTAATTTTAACCTTTAAGTAAATTGCAATATTTTCACCCTAGATTTTCAACATTGGCATTTTTCAGAGCTGCTTGAGAACAGTGCAGCTGTCATTTTTCACACCCTGGACAAAATGTGTTTTCGCACTTTCAGCACTGAATAGCGTGGTCGGTGTGGGAAAGCAGTGTTCCACACAGATTAAGAAACTGACAGTGGCACTGTTCATGAGCAGAGGTCCTAAAATGTCTATGTTGAAATTTTGGTGACGATACTCCATAAAATAACTGTGTTACAAGCATGCGCTGCGCTGTTCCTATGCACGCTCGTAAGTTTGCGAATTTTCTATATTTTCAGTCCAGATTTTAAAATTTCATTTTACCACACCTCCTTATGAGCAGTACAGCTGTCATTTTTCACATTTTGCCCAAAATGTGTTTCCACTCATGTAGCGCACAGTGGCATAGTCGGTGTGCAAAATCAATGTTTGGGACAGATTAAGAAAATCATAGTAACACTGGTCATGAGCAGAAGTGTTAAAATGGCTATGTTAAAAATTTAGTGAAAAAATTCCCCAAAATGACTGTTTTACTGGCATGCATTGCACTGTTCCTACGCATGCTCGTACGTTTGTGAATTTTCACTATTTTCACTCCAGATTTTCAACATTGCCATTTTACCACACCTCCTTATGAGCAGTACAGCTGTCATTTTTCACATCTCACCCAAAATGTGTTTTTTCGTGTGTAGTGCACAATGACGCAGTCAGTGAGAGAAATCAATGTTCGAGACAGATTAACAAAATCACAGTGACACTGTTCATGAGCAGAGGTGTTACAATGGCTATGTTAAATATTTGGTGAAAAAAGTCCATAAAATAACAGTTACGAGAGACCATTGCACAGTTTCTATGCATCCTCGTAAGTTATTGGATTTCTAATATTTTCAGTCCAGATTTTCACCACTGGCATTTTTCTACACTTCCTTATGGACAGTACAGCTGTCATTTTTCACACCATGGCCAAAATGTGTTTTTGCACTTCCAGTGCAGAAATGCGTGGTCGCTGTGGGAAATTACTGTTCAGGACAGATTAAGAAAATCACAGTGACACTGTTCATGAGCGGAGGTTTCAGAATGCCTGTGTTGACAATCTGCTGTAAAACATCCCCAAACTAATTGCATTACGGGTGTGCATTGCCCAGTTTCTACACATGCTCGTGACTTCCTCAGTTGTTTTAATATTTTCACTGCAGATGTTCAACATTGCCATTTTTTCCACCTCCCCATGAACAGCACAGCTGTCATTTTTCACATCCTGTTCAAAATGTGTTTTCGCACCTGTGGTGCCAAATGGCATAGTCGCTGTGCAAAATCAGATTTCAGCTAATGAACTGATATTGCCACTGTTCATAAGGTGGAGGTCCCAAAAAAACCATGTTGAAAATTTGGAGTGAAAATGCCAACGAACGCCTGAGACGTTAAGGTTTCCAACCATAACGCCCCACCCTGTAGAGATTGTCAGGCATCAGGGGTGTGACTTGGGATTCTCACATGTAATGCTCATACCATTCCACACCCTGCAGCCTGTGAGAGGCATCAAGGTGTGCCTTAGACTCTTCAGCCCCAAAGTTCACCCCATTCTCCGATACAGCACCCATCTCACTGTATTTCCTGATGGAATGGGGAGAGCATAAGGGCCAAAGAACCCAAGGCCCCTCCTTCCCCAACCTGCACAGACCCTCCAAGCACTTCACCTCCCCACACACCCCCTCACTCCATAATTACCTCTGGAGGTCCTGCGCTGCGATCTTCAGTGGAGCCGGAACACGCCTGTACTCTTCAAAGCAGAACTGCAAATGAAGAAATGCCGGTAAGCTGTATAATGGCATCGGCGGGGGTTCAACTTAGATGGATATCTCAGCCATTTTTTGGAATTTCAACATGGGTTTCTTGGTACCCCATCTCATGAACACATGCACTATCATCTTGTTATTCGGTCCTGAAAGATGATTTTGCGGTCACTGCGTGGAATCACTTTTTGGGATTGATTAACAAAATGACAGTGCCACAGTTGATGAAGTGGGGTTCCAAAGAGCCCATGTTGTAAATCTGGTGAAAAAATTCCAACAAATGACTGTGTTATGAGCGTGCGTTGCACAGTTTCCATGCACGCTCTTAATTTCGACAATTTTTATTATTTTCGCTCCAGATTTTCAACATGGTAATTTTTTCACACCTCCTCATGAATAATACAGCTGTCATTTTTCACATCCTGCCTGAAATGTGTTTTCGCACATTTAGCGCACAGTGATGCGGTCGCTGTGGGAAATCCACTTTCAGGACAGAGTAACAAAATCACAGTGACACTGTTCATGTGCACAGGTCCCAAAATGCCTATGTTGAAAATCTGGTTAAAAATATCCCCAAAATAATTGCATTACAGGTGTGCATTGTGCAGTTTCTACACATGCTCGTGACTTCACCAATTTTTCATATTTTCACTCCAGATTTTCAACATTGCCATTTTTTACACCTTCTCATGAACAGTACAGCTGTCATTTTTCACATCCTGCCCAAAATGTGTTTTTGCACCTGTGGCGCCAAATAGTGCAGTCACTGTGCACAATCACCTTTTGGCTAACTAACTGATAGTGCCACTGTTCATTAGGTGGGGTTACAAAAAGCCCATGTTAAAAATTTGGAGTGAAAATACCAACAAACGCCCGGGGTGTTAGGATTTCTAACCATAATGCCCCACCCTGTAGAAACTGACAGGTGTTGGGGTGTAACTTGGGATTGTTGGCTGTAATGCTCATACCATTCCACCCCCACCCTGCAGCCAGTGACAGGCATTGGGGTGTGCCTTAGACTTTTCAGCCCCAAAGTTCACCCTATTCTCATATACTACACCCTTCTCAGCATATTTCCTTATGGAATGGGGTGAGCGTAAGGCCCGAAGACCCCAAGGCACATTGCAACACTTATCAGTATCTGCAGGGTAGGGTGAGGTGAAATGGTGTGAGCATTATGGCTGATGACCCAAAGGCACACCCCAATGCCTGTCAGTCTCTGCAGAGTGGGGTTGGGGTTGGCATCAGTTCAGTACTTCACTGACATTCCTATTATGCTTCTCTCTAAGTTCTGCATTAGCAGTGCCAATGCCAGCAGGACAACATTTGGCATTGACAAATGCTTGTTTGATGTAAAGATGTGTTTTGTGGGTGAAATCTCATACTCTGTTAAACCATGTAATTGATGATTCAACTGCTACAGTGCATTTGCATTTTGAAAACAATGGTTGTTGTCTCAGTGTGATTCTTCTGTAAATCTGGTAAAATAATATTGATTATTTAACGCTCCATTCAGTATCAGTTCCTAGCAATAATTCTTCCATTTTATCTTCAGATTTTCTGTTGTTTTATGCTCATGCAGAAAATGCTATCACATTTATTACATGAGTAAGCACACAGATACATACAGGTTACTGGAAGATAAGGACTACTTGGCCCACCTAGTCTGCCCTGAATTCCCTACTTATAGTGCCATTGGAGACACTACTTGGACTCTGGCCTACATGCACCCCTTTGCCTCTAAGATTCCCTTGTGTCTATCCCATTCATTCGTAAATCTTGTTACTGTTCTAGCCCCCACCACTTCCTCTGTGAGGCTGTTCCAAACATCCACCACCCTCTCTGTGAAGACGTACTTGCTCACATTTCCTCTGAGCCACTCCCATCCAGCTTCTTTTATTCCTGTGAGGTAGTGTAATGACTCAGTGATATCCCCCCATCCCCTCCTGTCTTCTAAGGAGTACATATTTAAATCCCTAAGCTTTTCTTCATAGGGTTTCTAATGCAGGCCCTTCACCATTTTGGATGCTCTCATTTGCACTGCCTCCATCATAACTATGTCCTTTTGGAGATGGGGGCCTCCAGAACTGCACACAAAACTCAAGGTGGGGTCTCACCAGCGATCTACACAGGGGTATTATTACCTCCCTCTTTCTGCTGGTGATACCTCTCCATATGCATCAACGCATTCCATTAACCTTTACCACTGCCTTGTCCCACTGTTTAGCTTCCTACATGTCATCAGAAATTACCACCCTCTGGTCTCATTCCTGTTTTGTGACTGCTAATATTCCCCCCCTGAGTTAGTACATTGTCCTCTGGTTTTTGTGCTCTAAGTACACAATTTTGGTCTTTTGCATTGAATCTTAGCTACAAAACTTGTGACCATTCTTCTAACTTTTAGGTCCATTCATTCAACCCCCCGGTGGGTCAACTCTGTTGCAGATTTTTGTGTCATCCACAGATTGGCAAATCTTCCCCTGCAGTCCATCTGCAATGTCACTAATAAAGACATCGAAGAGGAGTGGGCCTAATACTGACCCCTAAGGCACCCCACTTGTCACCTTGCCCTCCCCAGAGTGTACCCCATTTACCACCACAGGAGTTAGATTTTTTAATATTTATATTTTGGATGTCTTTAACACTATGCCAACACATCTTTCTTTCTGGTAATTTACTGGATTTGTAACAGTCTCTGATTCAGAGCAAGGGGTGGGGGGGCGTTGAACAAATAACACTGCAGACAGATGTATCCAAATCCAAATGTATTCTTTTTTATTTTCAAAACTGCCAACACCTCAATGTTTCACTTACGAAAGTAAGCTTTCTCAAGAGTTGCCTTCTTCTAAACAATAAATAACCATGCATTAATTAAAATAATGTCCACAAACAACAGAAAATTCCATCAAAAATTTCAATCCCAAACAATCACTGGTGCTACTCACATTACTTCTAATTATTAAAATCTCCTTCATTCAGCTTCTCATTTCTTTATTTAAATAATCCTAAAGAATATGAAAATCATTATTCAGACCATCTCCTTTAAATCTAACAAAAAAATATTTCGTAATTAATATTATCCATCACCATACGCCATACAATAGTGTTATAACAGAACCTATACAGGACATAGAACATATTCTAGATACAGTGCTTTCATTATACCTGTATAAAACAGATGTAGAAACATCTAATATCTGTCACAACTCCATGCTATCTTGTTCATATTTCACTTTGTTCCAAAGGATTTCATTATTGGTCCCCTTAGGTTCCTATTCAGGGATCAAACAAGAACAACTATTTAAGAGATTCCCAACAAAATGCACAATAGCATCATAGTCATTTTATTTTGTTCTTCACTCACCCCCTCAGGGTATCATCTATATAAAATAATATGAAGGCTTGTTAGAAAATCCACAGTATGATATGCAGCAGCAGAAAAAACATTTAATTTCATTTTAAACCATGCTATTTTATATTCTAACTGTTAGAGTCATTGTCTGTTAGTTTCCTTTAAGATCAATTAAAGTCCACCCATTTTCATTTTTTACTTAATTCCATGCACTGTCATTACTGATCCCTTCAAGTTTCTATTTAAGGATCCAACAGAAGCAGATGTTTATGAAATTCACAACAATGTATGTGGTAATGTCATAGACATTTAATTTTGTTCATCACTTACCCCCTCAGGTTACCATCTATATAACATAATACAGAAGCTGTAAAAAATACATATTATATGCAGCAACACAGCAACCATTTCATGTCCCTTCAAATCATTTTATCTCATATTCTAATTGTTAAAATCACTATTTGATAATTTTTAAGTGAAATTCACTTGTCTCCTGACATACCATTTCTACCTTTTAAATGAAAATAAAACAGTCCTCATCCTTACTGCCACATTCCATCTGTGACTGCCAAAAGCAAATGCTTTCATTTAATTGTATGCAGACTGTTCATAATACTTACATGTTCTATTTTAAACAAACAAAACAGCAAAAGATGATTAATGTTCCAGCCACTGTCTCTTATCTCAGTTATTATCTCTTAGCAGTAAGTCTGTGTACTTTTTTATCAATCTGTATACAACATCACTATAACACCAGCTCTCATTATATCCTTTGAGCTTTAGTCTTACTATCCTACATATTTGAAATAAAAGGTACAATTTTCAGAATTCTTACCCTAATATTTTCAGTTAAAACCTTCTCCTGCATCAGGCGCTAGCTGTCTTTTCCTCGTGTGTTCTAGTTAGGAGCCGTCACTCTCTTTTTAGCTCCATGAGGCGCTAAGCCTATAACGTCACTCACTGACTCCCTTAAAGGTACAGACCTATAAAGGTCTGTTTACACATCATCTTACAATAGCTTCCATGTATTTCTTTCTCTGAGCATTAGTATTTTGAGATATGTTTCTTATATTTTAACTAAATCAAAAAGAGAAAAGAGAAAAAGAACACTCAGACACCACATCCTACATTTCTCAATGCAATATTGCCTGTTTTACTGTTATTATAATTTTTTAGGGCAAATTCTCATAGCATCTTATTTTGTCTGGTATCTTACTTTCTGGCTATATCCTTTAGGAAGACATCCTTTTATCTTTACTCCCACTGTAATCCATCCATTCTAGTGTTTCATTCCTTGACAATATCAAACATCCATAGTATCTAAATGCCAATTCTTTCATTTTTCTTAATCTTATTTTATAGGATGTCCTCTATTTCTTTTCAAGGATTTTGATTACCTGTATAACTATCACCTCCTAATTATTCTAACATCTTTTCATAAACAGTCTTTTCCTAGTCATAAATTTTCACCACATCTTGTTTTATCTGATGTCCTATATTGCTTTTACCTTCTAATTATTCTAATGTCCTTCCACAATAGTCTAATCACTTATGGCTCAATTACTGCAGTGTCCTAACATGAGACACATGTATTCATTACTTCTGTTTAGTCATGGAAACTGATTTCAGACAGACAGTTCAACTCATAATCTGAATAACTATCGGCAGCAGCAATTCCAGTTTATAAGCCTGATTCTAGAAGGGTGGTGCAAGTTGCCACCAAATGCAACTTGTGCCACCTGCAACTGTGACATTGACCCTGTGCCTTATTCTAGAAGGGGCAGGGCCATCACAACTAAGTCCTGCAACTTGTGAAATGTGGCCAGGTAGGCCGCACAGAGGGCTCACCTGGCGAGCATGTCGCAAGTTGCAACGCAGACCACAAGTGCCCTACATGCCCAGTTAGCCATGAGAGGCACCCCACAGGGCTACCCACACCAACTGCCCCTGAATCCCCATGTATTCACAGCCCTGCAGGGCTTCCCACTTCAAATGCCCCAGATCCCCATGCTTGTGCTGCCCATGGAGCTGCCAACTCTAACTGCCCCGAATCCCCATGTACTCATTGCCCCGCAGGGCTGCCCTCTCCAACTGCCCCCAAATCCCTATGTATGTACTGCCCGAAGGGCTGCCCACTCCAACTGCCCCCCAAATCCTCAAGTATTCACGACCCCGCAAGGCTACCCACTCCAACTGCCCCACCTGAATCCCCATGTATTCATGGCCCTGCAGGGCTGCCTACTCCAACTGCCCCTGAATCCCTATGTATTCACAGCCTCACAGGGCATCCCACATTCCCAGCCCTCGAATCCCCTGATGCAACATGCCCCGCAGGATGGTGCTGTCATCCTCCCACCTGTGCCCAATCCCTGAGTTGCCAGCTGCAACAGTGGCAGTCACCCTGCCCTGGTAGTCTAGTAGCCCCCCACCCAGCCATGCACAGCCTACCCAGCACCCCCCTCATCCCCAGCCGAGTTGGCTCCAGCCCACCTCTCACAACCACGGCCAGCCATCGACTGGAGTTCAGTAGGTGTATGGAAGAGACATGCTCAGAAATTGAATTTCTAAGCATGTCTGTTCCATACACGCCCTTACTGAACTCAGTCGGTGGCTGGCCATGGTGGTGAGAGGTGGGCTGTGCCAGTCGCTGACTGGGGAGAGGTGGGGAGGTGCTGGGTGGGCTGGCATGGCTGGGTAGGGGGCCACTAGATTACCAGGACAGGGTAATTGCCACTGTTGCGACTGGTGACCCGGGTAATCGGGGCACAGGTTCCTATGTATTCAAATCATAAACATATATGTCAGGATTACATCACACTCACTACTGCACTGTCACTTCTGTTATTATACTGCTGAGTGTAATCTGACAGAAGCATTCACACAAAGCTGCATTTGCAGCTACAACCTGGGGTCGGGGCACGGGTGGGGAGGATGACAGCACCGCTCTGTGGGGCATTATGCAATGGGGGAATCGGTGGGGAAGATGGTGTGGCCAGCCTGAGGGCAGTTATTGTAGTATATGGGGGCAGGGGTGTGGGCAGACCATGTGGGCCTTACACCAACAATGGAGGCAGTTGAGGGTAGCCCTGCCGAAACATACGGGACATGTCAGGGGTGGGGGCCACCCACTGGGGTATGCTGGACATGGGGGGCAATTGTGGTATTCCCACTGAACTGCAGGCAGGTCTACAGGACCCCCAGGGGGCGTCTGTAAGTTACACCAGCTAAATGCTGGTGTAAGTTACGTTGCCGGTTCTCCTCCGGGGGGTTCTTGTAGAATCCCTACTTTGGGGACTTTGAAGCTGCCCTTCTGGAATTGGGCGCAACTACTGCCATAAACCCCCTAGCACCATGTTGCAGGGGGTTTATGGCACAACTGCCGGTGTAACAGCTGTTTGGCACAAGTGTCCTGCACCATGACGCAGGCCACAGTGCAGAATCGCACATGTCGTAACTGCTGGTGTAAGTTGCTACATGCGCCATTCTTCTTGCCACAACTGCTGTTACGCCAGGCGTAAGTGTACTAGAATCGAGTCCCATGTCATTATTCAGTCCAATTCTTGATTCCAGTGCCCTCATTTCAAAGATCCAATGGATCTCCATTTTTTCCAACAACTTATTAAAGTCTCCTCCTCTTTCTGGAGGTTTGACCACTTCCAAACACCGGAATCTTAGAGACACCCCTGTATGTCCTGTCTTTAAAAAATGATCTACTAGTGGTGTAGATTTTTTATTTCTAATATTCAATTTGTGTTCCTGAATCCGCTGTTTTAGGGGTCTAACTGTCTTATCAATATAAATTTTGTCACATGGACACTGGAGGACATAAGTCACCCCCGCAGTGTCACAAGTGTCAAATTGCTTGATGTCATATTCTCTGTTCGTATAAGGATGTTTATATTTCTGCTTTTTACTTGTATGGCCACAAACTGAACACCTACCACACAGTGTCATACCAGGCTGTAGGGGTCCCAGAAGCAGCTGTTTATTTTCCTCATATCTGCCCTGTACATGCTTCTTATGGACCAATCTATCTTTCAATGTCATAACCTTCCTCTCTGCTGTCATTGGAGGTGACAGGAAGATATTGTTTCCCATGGGGAAGTCCCTCAAGATGGACCAATGCTTATGAACAATCTGTCTGATCTCATTCATTCTATGATTATGTTTAATACTAAAAACAACTGATACATCTCTCTGGTGCTCCCTGTTACCTTCTAATGCTTCTCTTTGTGTTATACCACATATACGTACTTGCGCCTGGCTCAAGTTCTTTCTTTTATATCCTCTTTTTTGAAATCTGTTTGTGGCCATCCTTATTTCTTTATGAAAATCTTGTTCATCTCCACAGTTTCTGCAAATATGCAGAAACTGGGAGAAAGGAATACTCTCAGCTAGTTGGTCTGCATGGAAACTGTGGGCATGAAGGATGGTGTTACGAGCTGTATCTTTTCTGTATAAGGTTGTTATAACTGCCTCACCAATCCTGACCCTAACATCTAAGTAAGGTATAGATTCTTCACTATAGTCCATAGAAAATTTTAAATGGACATTACATGCATTTAAATATTCCTGGAAGGCAGTGAGGTCTTCACCTGCACCTGACCACAGCATGAACAAATTGTCTATGTATCTTTTATACAGGACTATAAGTGTAAAGAATGGATTCTGTTGTTCAGTTAAAATATGAAAATACTCAAAATCAGACATGTATCCATTTCCATATCCAGGAGCCATAGCGGACCCCATGGCTGTACTCCTAATCTGTTCAAAATAAGTTTTCTCAAACCTGAAATAACTATTAGTCAGAATAAACTCAGCCAGCATCTGTAAGGTTGCTGTTTTGGGATGTACTCCTGGTTCCCTAAGGTCCAGAAGTTTCCCCATGGCTATTATCCCTTCCTGATGTGGTATTGAGGTGTAAAGATCCACCACGTTGAGGGTCACTAAGAACATTGATTCCCTTTCTGTCCAAGTCATAGTAACACCTTTCAAGATGTTAATAAAATGAGTTGTATCCCTGACTAAGGTTGGTATCAACTCAACCAAAGGTTGCAAGTGGTAATTTACATAATTTGATTTAGGTTCAAATAAGATTTCAACCCCAGATACTGTAGGACGTCATGGTGGGTCCATTAGATTCTTATGTATCTTGGGAAATGTATAGAAAATAGATATTTTAGGATATTTTTGTATAACCAAATCCCCCTCCCAGTCTCTCAAGAGACCTGATAATGTTAATTCCTCTACTAATTCACACAATTCCATGTTTAACTTCCCCGTAGGGTCACTGTTCAAATTAACATAACTTACTTCATTGTCAAGTAACCAAATACAGATATTCTTATAGCGTTCATAATACAAAATTACAATTCCTCCCCCTTATCTGCCAGTTTGATTATGATATTTTGATATTTTTTTAAAACTATTAAGGGCACATCTTACTACTTGTGTCAGATTATCATACCTCGGTTTTCTATCCATTTATGTTTTAAACAAATTGTGTATTTCTTTTTTCACTATTCCTGCATAGGTATCTATGGCAGAAAACAGTCCAGTCTGTGGGCTATATGTTGATTTTAACTTCAATGCACTCCTCAGCCCATGTTTGTAACTATCTGTTTATTGTTGATCACTAAATTGTGCTTTTAGTCCTAAAGATTTGAAAAATAACTGTAAGTCACATTCCATCTTAAACATGTTTATTATTGTGGAGGGTACAAATGACAGCCCCCTTGCCAGTACTCCAGTTTCAGTTTCATTAAGTTGTCTCTTACTTAGATTAAATATGGGAATTATTTCTGATGATACTTCTGCCTGGGGTGGGTATCTCCTCATCCTCTGCCTGTTCCTGGTCCTCCTCCTGCACCTGTTCTTGCCTGCTCCATGTCCACTTCTGTAATACCCCTGGTTCTTATAGTGTATCTCGGTTCTCTTTATTCTCCTGTTCTGGAAGGTCCTGGTGATTCCCTGTTCTCTGTCTTCTGCCTGGAAAAATGTTCTCTTGCATTGACTTCTTGATTTTGTCTGAACAAAATGAAATGTCTATGATGTTACCGCATACATTGTTGTGCATTTCATAAATAGCTGCTTCTCTTGGATACTTAAATAGAAGCTTAAAGAGATCAGTAATGACAGTGCATGGAATTAAATAAACAATGAAAATGAGTGGACTTTAATTGATCTTAAAGGAAAGTAACAGACAATGACTCTAACAGTTAGAATATAAAATAGCATGGTTTAAAATGAAATGAAATGTTTTTTTATGCTGCTGCATATACTACTGCAGATTTTCTAAAAAGTCTTCACATTATTTTGTATAGATGATACCCGGAGGGGGTGAGTGAAGAACAAAATAAAATGACTATGATGCTATAGTGTATTTTGTTGGGAATCTCTTAAATAGTTGTTCTTGTTTGATCCCTGAATAGGAACCTAAGGGGACCAATAATGAAATCCTTTGGAATGAAATAAAAATGAACAAGAAAGCATGGAGTTGTGACAGATATTAAATGTCTCTACATCTGTTTTATACAGGTGTAATAAAATCACTGCATCTAGAATATGTTCTATGTCCTGTATAGGTTCTGTTATAACACTATTGTATGGTGTACGGTGATGGATAATATTAATTATGAAATAATTTTTGTTAGATTTAAAGGAGATGGTCTGAATAGTGTTTTTCATATTCTTTAGGATTATTTAAATAAAGAAATGAGAAGCTGAATGGAAGGAGATTTTAATAATTAGAAGTAATGTGAGTAGCACCAGTGATTGTTTGGGATTGAAATTTTTGATGGAATTTTCTGTTGTTCGTGGACAGTATTTTAATTAATGTATGATTATTTATTGTTTAGAAGAAGGCATCTCTTGAGAAAGCTTACTTTTGTAGATGAAATGTTGAGGTGTTGGCCGCTTTGAAATTAAAAAAGAATACATTTGGATTTGGATACATCTGTCTGCAGTGTTATTTGTTCAGCACCCCCCCTCCCCTTGCTCTGAGTCAGAGACTGTTCCACATTCACATCACATTGGGAGAGGCAGCTTGTAGTCTTATTAAGGACTGTTCATTTCCTGTGGACCCACCCCCCTCCTTTTGCAATAATTTATTGGATTGTCAGAGACAAATCATTCCACATTATCTTTTAGTTAAAGGGACACTGTCAGCCTATTTTGCATCATATTAGTTTTAGTTAAAAACCCATATTTTATTTTTGCTTACCTTCTCTAAAATACATTGATGTTGCTGTTTGTTTTATATGGCTCCTTGTTTTGTAGAACTGGAAAAAACAACTTTGTTTTGTTTACAATCCTGGATCTGTTCTTTCTGCATACTCCCTGGCATTAGAAACACCCCCAAACAGTGCAGTCACTCATGAGGCAGTAGCCAGCTAAACTCCCACTGCATCATGAGGGGCTAGACTGTGTTGAAAGTGTTCCCAAGTCCAGAAAAGATGTAGTGGGAGGTGATCAAGGAATGTAAACAAACCTGTTTTGGTATGGTAATATCAGTATGGTGGACAGTCTGTTTTTCACATTTTATAAGAAAAAAAAGAATCAGAATCAAACTACTAGCTGCATCAGCAGTCTTTACACAAATTAATCCATCATAAAACGTATGTTTTAAACAAGGGACACTTTGAGGCCTAAGGGGGTTTACAGTGTCCCTTTAATGAGTAACTCAAACATGTCTAACTCAATTTCAAAAGTGCAGTGTTGGGAATTACAAAATGTATTCAAACAACCAGTCATGCCCACCCTACTATATGAATGTCTTCAATTTAATAATCACCACTATATTCTGGTAGCCTACATTTCCCACCTAAGCAGTTAATGCTGATCTCTTTGAATTCTTTAACACATTGCACCCTAGGTGGCCATTTTGTATCAAGTTAAGCAATAGATAGATTTGAATTCATCATTAGCTATTGGATATAGTGAGTTTTTAACTACCATACAAAAGACCACACCCAACAACTAAAATGTACTTTCTTGGAATTAAAGGGGATTCCTGGGCCATGGAAGCCTACAAAACAAATGAAATGTATTCTAGGATTTCTGAGTTAGTATCAGTATTGTCTGTCAAGAAATCATGCCTGAAGTAAGAGATGTATTTTTTTTCCTGCTCAGGCACTTCATTTTCAAAATGTGAATAATTATTTGATGAAGATAATTTATTATCTTGTAATATTCTTTCAAGGAACCACAGTTAATAAATAGAAGTCAGTTGTGGGGAAATGGATTTTGTGTGAAGCAATTGTACTACCTTAGAGAGGTCCAACCTCTTAGAAAGTCAGATCTTTCTTATACAATACGCTTATGTTGAATCTATTTTTATTTAAAATGTAATATGAAAAAATGAACCAATATACACTGATGTTCTGTATACCAACACATTAAAAGTTGTACTGATGCATTAAAACTGTATAAACAGGATTACCCCATCTCAACCTGACTACAAACATTCATTTAATAATTAAGTTCCTAGCCACATCTGTTAAAATGTTAGCCCTTCTCAATAAAACTATTAACTTTTGGTATTTAAGCAGAACAGACCCACAAAAGACAGGAAGACTATAGACTGCTAGAAGGGAGAAATAAATGTCTGTGATGTAATTAAGTAAGGAATAAGACATGATGAGGTGTGGTTTATGGTTTGATAAGAGCATGCCCCAGGTGTGTAATGAGGCACGAGGCGCTTGCACCGAGTGACTTTAGCACCTGGGAAGTGCTCTTATCAAGCCATAAACCATACCTCGGAGTGTCTTATTCCACTTATAAATGGGCCCCTGAAGTAATTATTTATTGAAAAAACAAAATTATACAAAAATTACAAAATATAAAAAAACATGATTTAATAACTTAAGTAGTAAAAAGTAGTCCCCCATGAAGTGACAGTTAAGTTGGCAGTACAGTGTTGTTACTGTGTTTACTGATTTAGATTGATTTAAATCCTCCTGTGACATTTTTGAAATGTTTTTTCCCATTAAATGGTGAGAGTACTGGGTTTTAAGACTGAGCTTGCAGTCACACTGACAGCTGCCCCATCTGCAATCTTGTCTGATGAGGTTGCTCTATCTGAGTCGCTACTCCGTTCCCCCCCCCCCAATACATGGCTGTGGCACAAACACAGAATAATTATTTTCTTTAGTTTTTTTAAAAAGGACAGTCAGAGCATGAAGCAACAGTAATATGGGGAGCAAGTGTGTTGTTTGTAAGATCGATCGAGGTGGATTGGGAGCGAGCGTGTCCCTCAGGAGCCACCATAAACAGCGCTTCCGGTTGTTCGGGTTTCGGAAAGTAAAACATTCAGGTTTTGCAGATTACACTCCTGTTTGTACCTCGAATTGCAGGTTTTTTTTACTATCACAGCGGCATTGTGTGGACAACCTGACTTCTTATATTAGGTTTGTTTGAAAGTGCGTTGTGTCAACCTGGCGCTGTATTGATTACCGGTGACAGTTTTGTGGAAGAGAGGTGGAGACTTTCAATAGGAAATGTGGGAAAGCCTTTTTGACATTTTTTGCTTTTATTTACAGGTTGTGTTGCGTCGCATCAAAGAGGTAGAGTGGGCAGACTGGCGCTCGGTCTCAGGGATGTCACACTGTGAGCTATGCCAGCCTGTGTTTGTCTTCGGCTGGCACAGCTCACTGATTCTGTGGTGTTGTGGGGCACAGGAGTGGAGGGTAGTGCCGGTAGGCTACTATATCATCTGATAAGGACACGGCTCAGATGGTGTAGTAGCCAATCAGAATGGTTGATTTCTTTAGCCCATTTTATAAAGGTAGTTATATCAAATTGAAGATGAAAACAAAACATAAAAACATTTGAAAAATACTGTAGAAAATATTTAAAAAGAAAACTACAGTACTTCTTATAGGGGCAATATTTAAATAAATGAGAGAAGCATCAGAGCTGGTGTTGGGAATAGGAAAGTTATCAGGGACATGAGAAATGACATTTGTTTTTATATTTTCTATTTATCTGCCTGCTCTCTCAGCCATATGCAGTCCTCTTTTTAGAGCCCAGACTGCTGCAATCTCATCATCTTCTCCTAGGACTTACTATGGCACCTGGAGATGCACTTCATGGTATCCCCTCCCCAACATGGAGGCCTTTGGGCTGGTGCAGTGCTATCAGGATTGAGCCATTTGTGTGTCAGGAGAGCGCAAAAGTTCATGAGCATGGGGCATGTGGGCTGTGCAGGCTTGCATGCTGCTAAGGGCAAGGGTTCTATTAAGATCTGCTCTCCTGTGATAATGCCAGCTAAGAACAGATACATGCATGTTGTGTGTCAGTGCTTACTTCAGCCAATCAGTGCTCCTTCCCTAGACACATGCACTGAAGCCTACACCTTCACCCATGGTCACCTAAGTGCTGGTCACACAGCAGAGTGTTCTCCCTCCCTCCCAGGGAAGGAGAGTGTCCCGTTGGACAGTCAATCCTCTTACCTTTGTCTGGTCCCCCTCTGAAGAATGAGGCTCATTCCTAAACCTGGTTGCCAGTATTGTGAACATTACTGTATCACTACCATTGTGCCAAATGGCCACCAAGCTTCTGTGAAATATTAATAAAATGCCATAATTTTCACTGAATTTTGTAGAACATTATCACACTCAAAATTCACAGTTTTTCAAAGAAGAATATTTGCATTTTTATTTGGAAAGGCAAAATGCCAATAACATATATCCCTCTTCATTAACATGTAAAGCTTTCAGTAGCTTTCATGTTTGCATGTCCTATATTATCTTACAATTTGGTCAAATAATTACAACATTTTAATGATTCTTTTTTTGAATTTTATCAGTGTGCCCTTCTTTCATTTTTTCTTCTTCTTTATTAAAACTTTGTAATGGAATATAGTGTTGTTGAGTGACTATCACCTTACTGTACTATAATATTACAGTAAAATTAGTTTTGTAATCCATCTCCTTACTTCAACAAATATGATTTAAATTTTTTGATTTTATTTGCATTATGATCTGTAATGAGACCTTCATCGAGCTAATTCTCCACTTTTTTGTTAGTAGTTTTTGTAAATTTATTATTGATACCATAAAGTTCTGGAACAATTTTAATGCCTATTTATGATTGCTTTAATCCATATGTTCAACCTTTTTATGTATAACATGTTACAGCATTTTTATAGAAAATACTTTACATGCAATGCATACTTAATATGTGTACTGTTCTATATTTTAATCATTTAAAGGTTCAATTCACTGTGTAATTATAGAAGAAATATCCTGCAATGAAAGCTTCTGATAGGGTTCTTTTTTGCTTCTTTCCCAGTAGGCCTGTACCCCATCCAGACTGATGCACCAGCTGCTCCTCAGGGTTGCAGCCATGAACAGCAGCAGGCTGTCCTTCCTCTCCTAAGAAAGCAAGCATCCTCTGGATGATACACCGTCCAAGGCTGGATCGTAGGGGCGGAGGTGTGGCCATTATGTTTAAATCGGAACTGGGCCTTGTGGATGTTCCATTGGGGAACACCAGATCTTTTGAAAATATCCTAGGTGAGGGTGCAGGTTATGGGATTCTCCTCGTCTACCGTCCACCAGGTGACGGTGGCGAATTCCTACAGGAGATTGCAGACTTCATTGTCGACCTTGTGTTGAGGTTTACCAGATTAATACTTCTGGGCAACTTCAATGCCTGAGTCGATGATGAACTCTCTCATTTTGGTCAAAGTCTCCTCCAATTGATGAATACACTGGGCCTGACACAGGTTGTTACCGCCTCTACCCATATAGGGGGTCATTCATTAGATCTGGTCTTTCTCCTGGGTATGGAGATCACTGACCTGGGGGTGGAACCAGTCAGTTGGTCGGACCATTACACCATAAGGTTCAGTTTCAGGGCCCCCTCTAATAGGTCTGCCCCTACGGAGATGGTCCAATACTGCCCTTTAAGGGGTATTGGCCCCAATGACCTAATGGCGGTGTTGGATCTATCGAGTTTGTTGGGTGAATGCATGAGTCCAGATGGTCTTATATTTGCCTATAATAAGGTTGTGGGAGATGCTCTGGACAAAGTTGCTCCTGTTCGTGTTCGGCCTCTCACCATCCGTCCAAGGAGTCCATGGTTTGATGGCTCCTTGAAGGAATTAAGGCGAGTAGGCCGAAGGCTGGAGAGAGCTGGAAATCGGGCCTTGATGCTGACAGGCTTAGATTGCTAGCCCATTATGGTGGCTACCAATCAGAAATCACTTGTAAGAAGGCAGAATTCCTGTCCAGAGAGATTTCTGCTGCAAAGAATCAACCGGCTCAGCTTTTCCAGACTGTGGACAGACTGTGCAATCCAGTCTGTCTTCAGCCTAGAGAAGCCTTTTCTCAGCTTAGATGCGAGGAGTTCGCTCGCTTCTTTTCAGATAAGGTTGCCAGCATCAGGTCCGGCATCGGTCCGACCTCTCCTTCGGGGGATTGTGGTGGATGACTGGTGGTATCTAGTCCTCGGCCTGTCTGGTTGGATTTTCACTGCCCGGAATTCGTTGATATTGTGAAGATCATCCAAACAATGCGACCAACTAGTTGTAGTTTGGATCCGGGTCCTACACTGCTGTTAGTAGGTTGTGTAGAAGTTATCTACCCAATCCTTGCTGACATTGTCTGGAAATCCTTGGAGAGGGTTTTTTTTCCTAACCCCCTTAAGGAGGCGATAGTTCGACCACTCCTAAAAAAATCCTCCTTGGACCCAGACTGTCTAGCTAACTACCGGCCTATCTCTAGCCTGCCATTTGTTGGTAAGGTTATTGAAAAGGCAGTTGCACTGCAATTGGATGATCATCTTACCTCTCATAATGTCTATGATACTCTCCAATCTGGCTTCAGGAAAAGGCATAGTACTGAGACTGCCCTTGTTCGGGTATTGAGCGACCTCCTAATGGCCAGAGATCGAAAGGCTTGTACCATCCTGGTCCTTCTTGATCTTTCTGCTGCATTTGACACTGTAGACCATGGGGTGCTACTGGAGCGACTGCAGGTTTTTTGTGGGCTGTCTGGTACAGTCCACAAATGGTTTTGTTCCTACCTCACTGGTAGGTCTCAGAGAGTTGTCACCGGAATTTATTCCTCTGACGCCTTCTCCCTACCGTGTGGGGTACCACAGGGCTCCATTTTAGCTCCCATGTTGTTTGCAGTGTATATGCTGCCATTGGGAGAAATCATCAGGAGATACAGTTTGAGTTTTTACTGCTATGCAGATGATACTCAGCTGTACCTATCCTTTCTCCCGATCAGAGTGATGCACCTCCGTACTTAATAACTGCCTGGATGAGATGAGAATTTGGATGAGTTCGAGCTGGTTAAGACTTAATCCGGTTAAGACTGAGGTATTGGTTGTGGATCCAGGTCATCCTGGGAGGGGTTTGGGTGTTGGACAGCCATCGAGTTTATTACTTGGTGGTGTACCTCTCTCTAGCTCTCGACAGGTGCGAAATCTGGGCGTTATTTTTGATGATGGTCTGACCCTGATATCACAAGTGTCAGCTGTTGTCAAATCCTCTTTTTACCATCTGAGGAATATCACCTGGGTGAAACATCTGATTCCCTGGGAGGACCTTCCAACTTTGGTCCACGCCTTTGTTACCACTCGGCTGGACTACTGTAATTCCTCTACCTAGGGCTACCAGGGTTGATATCCACCGCTCAGCTGGTGCAGAACGCTGCAGCCAGGCTTGACTGGGACCTTAGAACCAGTCATATTATGCCTGTGCTCATGAACTGCACTGGCTGCCTGTTCGGTGGTGGATCACCTTAAGGTTGGTTTACTAACCTTCAAAGCCCTACACGATCAGGGACCCGGTTACCTGAAAGATCTCTGCTTCCCTATTGCCCCCTCCGCCTCTCCGCCGGGCCAGTGAGGGATTGCTAGAGATTCCCAGGGTTCGTTAAGTTGTCGGGATCTTGTGCCTTTGCCTTTTCAGCTCCTACCCTGTGGAATTCTCTACCTCACTGGTTAAGAGAATGCCCGACCGTTGACAGTTTTAAAATTGCTCTAAAAACATATCTTTTTCCTTTGGCTTATTCTTTATAGTTATGATTGTTTAGTGTTAGATTTCCTGTTTTATTTAATTTGTACAGCGCCTTGATTTTGAAAGATGCTTTAAAAATAAACATGAATTGAATTGAATTGGATACACGATGCTTATCCTCTGGCCAAACTACACAAATGCAGGTTTTCTTATGAAACTGGGTCAACAGCATAACAACTGGTAGAGCTGCTGCCTTGCTGATGAGCTGTCAAAAGCCTATGGTGGCTGCATTTTTGTACAATAGATTACCTTCCTCTTGCTTTATTACACTTTAGTCACTTATACACTAATTTTCTTTTTCAAGCACTGTAGGATATCTTAAGTAGCAGAGTGCACATCACATATAGCAACACATAAAAGCTTCCCTACCTATTTCTTTCCGGCATTGGTCTGAAATAGAAAAAAAATATTAGCACAATTATTGCAGCCATCATCATCATCATCATCATAACTGACTTCATGCATTCTCTGATAATGAAAAAATAAATTACTTATATTTATGTTGCATACTTATTACAGTATATTGCTTATTTGTTACTGAAAGAAATGATATTTGGGTGGCATTGGAATCCCATTTAAATTTCAAATTATGTTAATTATAATTTTTTGGACACTCTTGAAGATTTGTACCTTTCATGACTTGCTATTTCTGTACTCTGTTATACACTTGCCTTTACCCATGCTATGGGAATCAAGTGAAAGTGTACTACCTGAGAGTAGTGGCAATGGGCTTTTTCTGTCTTCATTGCTTTCCCAAATCCCTTGAACCAGAACAACATGGTGCATTATAACATCAGTGATATACAGCAGATCCTTGTTATGTAGTAATCTGCCTGGTTCTCTGCTTGGGCATCTGTGGATAAAAAATGTCATAGCACCACCACCTGTAAGATGTGATGTGCTGCTAGGAGCAGCCTTGACAACCCCTCACCAGTGCTTGAGTCTGTTTCCTAATCCAGGTCACTGGAAAGTTAATATGATGTACTACCACTGGGTCATCAAGCAGCCCTTTGTGTTATGTAGTTCCCTTCAACAGTAGCATGGGTTGCTGTAGGAAACTGTGAGCATTTAATCTGACATATAAGTAGACCTATCCTAAATGAATTAATAGTAAAAAATCTAATCTTTGATACTGATCTAGGGGTTGTGTAACATTATACCTAAGGGCAGGAAAAAGGAACAAAATATGTTCTGACTCAGAAAATTAAACTCCAGAGGGCATCTGAGAGATGTAAGGAGCTCAGTGATAGGCAGGTCTGATTTCAATAAGTACTCAGTTTTTGAAATAAATAGCAAGTTGACTCAAAAATAGTAGGCAGACATTTTAATTTTTATATTGACTCGTGCATGCACAGCCAACATATTGCGGTAGCAGTAGATTTGGAGTCGCAGTCACTGTTGGGTGAATGCAGGTCACGCATCAGGAGGTGCGTCCCTCATTCCCCAATCAGCCTGCATGCTGGCACCACACCATGCATACATAATGTGGCAAGCACATCTAAGGAAAAGTCCACTGCAATGTGTGCAAAGCTCCCGATGTGCTTGCCCTGGTGAAAAAGTAACAAACATGGCAGCACACTGCCTGCCATAATCATGCCAACTTCAGGGATGCCCAATCCCCCTGTTGGCATGCCCTGCCCCAATGTATGTGCCAATGGGGGAGCCCAATCCCATCAGCATCATGCAACCCCCATTTGTTATGTGCAGAGGGGGATGCCTAATCCCCCTTGGCTCTTGCCCCTCTGCTTTCATTGTGTGCTGACTGGGGTGCCCAATCCCCCGTTGGCTACAGCAGCCCCCCAAAACACTTAGGTGGCATGCTGGGAGCCCAACCCAGTGTGCTGAATCCCCTGGAAAATAAAAACTGTCCCACAATGTTTTTTTGTTCCTTTTTATCCCTGTGAAAAAAGAAAACATTCCCTCATTGTCTCCCTGTCCCCTCCCACAACCTGCACCCACCCTCTGTGCACCCTGCCTCCCCACACCCCCTTCACCCCATACTTACCTCTGAAGTCTGGTGTGATGATCTTTGGTGGACCGGGAACACGCCTGCACTCTTCAAAGTCGACCGCGAACTGAAGAAATGCCGGTAAGCTCTATAATGGCATAAATAGGGTTATTTTCAACTTTGGTGCACATCTCAGGCATTTTCTTGGAATATTTGCACCAAATCTTCAACATGGGGTTATTGGGAACCCTCCTCATAAATTCAGTCACTGTCATGGTGTTATTCAGTCCCGAAAGGTGATTTTGTGGTCACTGCGTGGAATCACCTTTTGGGACCAAGTAGTGAAATGACAATGCCACTGTTCATGAGGGGGGCTCTCAAAAAGCCTATGTTGCAAATTTGGTGGAAAAATTCCCCCAAATGGATGTTTTATGAGCGTGGGTTGCGCTGTTTCCATGCACACTCGTAACTTCATGAATTTGTAATATTTTCACTCTAGATTTTCAAAATTGCCATTGTTCCACACCTCCTGACTACAGTGCAGCTGTCATTTTTTACATCCTGCCCAAAATGTGTTTCCGCACCTATGGCGTACAATGGTGTGGTTGCTGTGGGAAATCAACTTTTGGGACAGATTAAACAAAATCACAGTACCACTGTTCATGAGGGAAGGTCCCAAAATGCCTATGTTAAAAATGTGGCTACCAAACTCCCCAAAATTGGGTTATGGATGTGTGTTGTGCAGTTTATATGCATGCTCATGACTCACCAATTTTTCATATTTTCACTCCAGATTTTCAACATTGCCATTTTTTTACACCTCCTCGTGAACAATACAGTTGTCATTTTCCACATCCTGCCCAAAATGTGTTTTCATCCCTGTGTTGCCAAATGGCATTGCTGATGTGCCAAACCACCTTTCAGTCAACAAACTGATTGTGCTGCTTTTTATGACGTGGACTCACAAAAAGGCCATGTTGAAAATTTGCAGTGAAAATACCAACACACGCCTATGGTGTTAGGCTTTCCAACTGTAGCACACCACCCTGTAGAGACTAATAGGCTTCAGGGGTGTGACTTGGGATCATCGGCTGTAATGTTCACACTATTCCACCCCCATCCTGCAGCCAGTGACAGGCATTGTGGTGTGCCTTCCACTGTTCGGCCACAAAGTTCACCCCATTCTCCTATACTGCACCCATTTCAGTGTATTTCCTTATGGAATAGGGTAAGTATAAGGCCCAAAGTCCCCAACACACACCACAACACTTGTCAGTATCTACAGGGTAGTGTGAGGTACAATAGCATGACTGTTATAGCTGATGACCCAAAGGCACACCCCAATGCCTGTCAGTCTCTACAGGGCGGGGGGGTGGGGTTGGCATCACTTCAATACTTCACTGCCATTCCCATTATCCATCTCTAACTCCAGCATTACCAATGCCAGCGAGACAATATTTGACATTGACAAATGCTTGTTTAGAAGTAGTCAGTTATTTTTTTTCTGAAATATCTTTCTTTTCCATTTGCTCATTAGAGGTATGTATGCCTGGTAGGGTAGCCTGTGATATTGGTGCCTGAAGGAAGGTGCCATCTAAAAAGGTGATGCATTGTGGGAGAAAGCTCAAATGGTGATCAGGTGGTAGGGTGACTGGATGTGGTGGGGTGGGTGACTGCAGCAACAGGATGTCACTATATGTACACGTGCACAGGGGGGAAGAAAGCTCAGTGAGCATGGGCAGGGGGGGAGAGGATATAGGGGGTGGCACTGTGGTCGACTGCTGAGCTGCGATATGGCATCAAGGGTTGGCATCCAGTTGCAGTGCGGGAGGTACTGGGTTCGGGTCTGGGTCCAGGCGGAACTTCATTTTTGTTGCGCCCAGCCCAAAACTTGCTTTTATTTGCTTCCCCACGACATGCACCCCCTGGAGTTGAGAATCCTTTATTAGGGGGAGTGGAGGGGACAAAGTCCCCCACGTGGGAGTGGGGAGTGCAGCCCCCCCCCACAGAAACCAAAATAAGTAAGTCCCCGGCGCTGTTCTTCCAAGCGTCGAGGATGTTAGGGTGGTGAAAATTTTTTCGCTGCCCTGACATCGTGATATTGCGGCTCGCCATTCAGCAGTCACCATTATCACATTGAACCACCTGGTACTATTAGATGTGATGTGAAGAGCAATACTTTACCTGACGGCTAATATATCTAGCTCTGTTCCTCCCTATACCTCATCTGCATTGTGACCTCAGTTATTGTGAAATTACAAGTGACCAATGTAACAGCAGGTCATTGGTTCTTCTTGGTCAGCTGTGATGTCATAGTAAGGCCACAGGGCTGATGATATGTGAAGAGGAATAGAACTAGCTATGTCAACCTTCAAGTAGAGTACTGTACCACTCTTCACACTAAATATTGGTAAGAAGGAAAACTTCTAATTAATTAAAGGGAAAATACTTTGCATTGTATACTATAAGATTTAGCTCACTACTGTTAAAAAGTAATATTAAAGTATGGCAGTACACTATCTATTTTTAGGGAGCTGTGTTTTTCAGCTAGATGTAGAAAATGTACTCGATCAAGCTGATACAGAAAGTATAAGATAATCAGCCTCAAGTTTTGGGTAAGACAATCTCCATATATTGCTTGAAAGGCAGATTGGCCAGGACAAATGTTGTGTGTGGTACAATGCCTAAGCAACAATTGATGACTGAGGAGTACCACAACCAATGTCTCCGTCTAAAGTGTGAAGTAACTGTGGTGGGGATAGTGACTACAGCTGTGCATAATGCTGAATTCTACCAGTGGAAGAAATTCAAGCAGAATGACAATTCCAATTCCAAAAGGCTTTTTGGAATTTCTTTTTAAAGTCTATGGAGTTCTGAAAAGCATTTCTAAGTAAATCATAGAATAATATTATATGGATTGTGTACTGCATGGAATATTGTTCCACAGTCCATAGATAATGAATCTGTGGTACATAAATTTAGGAATACAATTGCACACTTAAAATTCCACATTCTGGATTTTGAAATTTTAATTCAGATGAATATTTGTGAAATTACAGTAGGTAGATTCTCTGAAATTCCATGGAACTCCATCAGAAGCCGAATTTGAAAATTATGCATAGATCTAGTAGTGACCCTACCAAGGTAAATGCTAGATAGGGAAATCTAGTCATGCCATGGCCACTGGGATACAGGATATCAGAAAGATGAATTTGTGGAGATAGAAGCCATGTTATACAAAAATCTAGAGCAGCACTATGAAGTTAATTATACAGATCACATATGGAACTCAATAAAGAGCATGCTCAAAGCAGCTACAGACCATTACATTCTAATAAGCAATAAAAGAAGATGGCAAAAATGAGATCCACCAAGCTTAACAGACACCTGCTGTAGGTAACTATTCCTTAAAAGATAAAGTCTATAAACACTGTAAAGAATGACTGCCTCAGTACCAGGAAGTAATACTGAGCAGTACTAAAGGATTCCAAGGCTAGAAAAAAAGACAAGAAGAAGATGGAATTCAGCAAAATAAATGGAGTTGTGAACACCAAAGCCTTCTTCCAGTATATAAACAAAATGGTCATAAAGGAGGGGACTGGACTGCTAAAGCGAATGGTTTGTGGAGGAATTTTGAAACAGTTGAGAGCGATGGCTGGGATGCTGAATGAATACTTCATTTTGTTTGTTCAAGAGGTTCCCCTTATGGAGGGACGGTGCTTACTGGGAGGGTTAATGGTACTGGGAGGAGCCATGTTACACCCTAGAGAAATCATAGTCACTCTGTTGGCTATCTACCTGGGTAAGATCAGGCAAGATCACAAGGGTGGAAAGGATATACCACCGTACCATATTGGAGCTAAGAGAGCAATTGTTGGGCCTCTCGCAGTCATTTCTCCGGTCAGCTTAGATAGGTGCTGTGCAATAGGACTAGAATATACTCAATGTGGTCCCCAGCTTCACAAGGGAACAAAATGGGACCATGGCAACTGCGGCAAGTTAGCCTGACAGATGCATTGGGCAAGGCCCTGCAACCAGTTTACAGAACGATGGTGCACTTCAATGAGACCCAGGTTCATATCTTCTCTTAGAATAGCTGGATGAGAGAAGAAAACATCATGCCAGACTAAACCAATCTGATTATCTTCCTGAGCAGGTGATCAGGAAGTTGGAAAGGAGCTGGACTATAAATACGTTTGTGTGTGTGTGCGTATGTGTGTATATATATATATATATATATATATATATATAACAAAAATATCTGTTTAATGCGTCAGTTAGGGTTGTTCTGCTTTGACAAAAGTGAGGAAATTTGGTGTTAAGGTTGCCACCCCTTTCACCCCACACCCACTCCGCCCCCACCAACAGGTATCGGGTTGTGAGCTGGGGTCATCAGTCCTAACTCACACCCCATTCCATGTGTAAATAAGCTGATGTGGTGCAGCATAGGAAAATGGGGTGAGAGTTAGGACCGATGACCCCAATGTACACCTCGATGCCTGTTGGTGGGGGCGGGGTGAGCGTGGGGTGCAAGGGGTGGCAATCCTAACACCACATTTCCTTGCTTTTGTCACTGTGGAACAACCCTAATTGATGCATTGAACAGAGTTTTTTGCCATGAATTTCCCTTCTTTTTGAGAATGTGCACTATAAATAGTGAATGGTATGTGGTGGTGGGAGCACAGGGCCCTCCCATCATGGTGCCCATGTCTGCATAATAACCATAACAGTAACACTAACACTAACAGTAACGGTAATGGTGAGTGAAACACAAACACTAATGATAAGCATAACAGCAACAGAAATACAAATGCAAATGCAAGCTCTAAGTGTTATGGTAATGCATATGGAAATGCAAATGCAAGTGGTAATGCAAATGGTATCGCAAACACAAATGGTAACAGTAATTGTGACACAAATGCAAACCTGAAAGGCAACAGTAATGGTGAAGGTACATGTAACCACCAACAGTAACAGTCATAGTAAAACCGATGCACATGTAAATAGAAACAGAAATGGTTACGGAAATGGAAGCACAAATGCTAACCGTAATGCAAACAGTGAGGGAAAATGCAAATGCAAATATAAACACCAACAGTAATGCACACAGAAACAGTAATAGTAAGGTGATGCTAGGCCCAGTAGTGAAAAGTCTGTATCTAGCTTCGTTTCTGAGATAACGGGGCAAAGGCGATGTGATCCAACAGTAGCGAAAAGTCTGTATCTCACTTTATTTCTGAGATAATGGCACAAAGACAATGTGAGACAACAGTAGTGAAAAGTCACAGTAACGCAATCAACAATGGAAATGCAACTGGAAACGCAAATACTAATGACAATGCAAACGGTAAGAAAAATATAAACAGTAAGAGTAACGCAATTGGAAATGCAAATGGTAATGGTATCACCAATGATGATGCCAAAGAAAACAGTAACACAAATGGAAATGCAAAAGCAAGCGCAAATGCAAACGCAAATAGTAATGCATATGACGAAGCAAAAGTAAATGCTAATGAAAACGGCAATGGAAATGCAAATGGTAACAGTAACGTAAATGTAACAGTAATGTAAACAAGTGCAAAGGGTAACGCACATGGTGACATAAACAGAAACAAAAACGCTAAAGTAAACATACGTGGAAACGCTAATGGTCACAGTACCACAAATGCATAAACTTTTTTCCCCCAAAACATGCATTTAGAAGCACAGTGAATACAAAGAATGTGGCCATAATAATGGCCCTTGGAGCAGAAAATGAGCACGTGGAATACAAAATTGCTTATATCTCAGGAACCGTGCAAAGTAGAAAAAAATGAAAATCTCATACTATTTATGACTTTCCAGGCTAGTTTTGTACTTAGCCTCTGAGCAGGGAGCTAAGCATTTTTCCTGACAAAAAATCCATATCTCAAACCATTTCAAGATATGGGCCCCGAAAGGTGCGGCGGGCGCTGTAATGTTATCCTATGGGAAAAATCATCAGCTTTGGAGTGCTGTAACTTTGCAGTCCTCTATTATTTTGTCACCAAACCAAAAGGCACATCTGTTGGATCTTGGCTTTCTTCCCTCCAAATTTCAGCCCAAAAGACCAAACCATTCTTTTGCAGCAGGGTGGCAAAGATTCCCTACTGGTTTGGTCATAGTGTCTCAAAGTACTTTTGTAAATCACGATACTTTTGCAAATGAAATCACAAAAGTGTCTTATATGTGAAGGTACTTTGTGACACTACTTTTTACAAAAATTTAAAAAACATATTTCTGGGGTATTTTACCCCCCTAGACTGCCCCTCACCACCCACCACTGCGACCTGTATAACACCCTTGATCTCCCCTCACTGCACTCCAGGTGCCAGCTTCATTGAGCAAATCTCATAGTGAAGCACTGGTCCAACTCCCTCCCCACCTATCTCAGCTCCGTCCTGTCAGCTCAACCCTCCCGGCATACTCCTTGAGAGGCTCAGACTCAAGACTTCTGCATATCCCTTTCATGCACACCTCAAAGGGCCAATCTGCTTTCAAATATAGACTGCCCAAACTCTGGAATGACCTCCCTGCTGAAATTAGGCAGTCCTCCACCCCGAGGACCTTAAAAACTCTCCTTCAGGAGCACTTCTCAATCACATGTAACTGCAACCTGCAGCCCAGTTCTGTTAGCAAGAGGCTTCGTAACATGCCATAAACTGTAAAATTGACTATAACTGTTGCCTCCACCAATGTGTCACTGTCTGCTTATGTTTTAGTAACTCATGTACTCTGATCTCCACTAGTATTTAAGTACCTAATGCATAGTCCAGCCTGTAACATTTCCTGGACCTGATGTTTCACCCTTTATTGTACTCATTCTGTACCTGCTGTATGCACCATTGTCTATGCTTCAATTGTATTGTATGTATGTAACTCCCAGGTCACATCTGGAAACGAGTCAATCTTGCTCAGTAGGCTTATCTGGTAAATATCTTAAATAAATAAATAAATAGACATAGCTAGCATCCTCAGGACTCAACTAGGTGAACACAACAAGGATTGCATCCCTAGAGGGTCCCAAATTTAAATGGCAAGCATGTCTGTGACCACCAACTGAAAACAAGATGGCCGATTTGCAACACTGCAAGGGTCATTTGTGAAAGTAAAAAGTGCATCTGCGACACTTTCACATAGTTTGTTAACTTTTCCTATTGACTATAATGCAAAACTTGTTTTTTGAATAACGTTTGAACCATTTAATATTTTTTCACGAAATCTTCAAAAGGCACATCAAGGGCCCCTGTTACATGTCCCCTAAAGATTTTGGACCAGTCGCATGAACCATGCGGGCTGTAGCCACAATCAAAGAATGTGCAAAAATGTGTGATTTATGTGTTATTTGGTGCTCTGTAGCTCAACAACCATACATCCAACCATAACAAAACTTGGCATATCCAGAGATCTATAGAACCAGACAGAGTGTTCCAAATTTCAGGCAAATCCATCATGTGGTGGCAAAGTTATTAAGCTGCCAAATTTCAGATTTAATCTTAAATGGGGTACTCAACCCTAACTATAGTGGCACTACTGTACCACTGTAATGTGTCTGTATATATGTGTGTATATATATATATATATGCAAAAACTCTGTTTAATGCATCAGTTAGGGTTGTTCCACAGTGACAAAAGCAAGGAAATTTGGTGTTAGGGTTGCCACCCCCTGTGCCCCACGCCCCCATCAACAGGTATCAGGGTGTGCGTTGAGGTCATCGGCCCTAACTCTCACCCCATTCCATGTGTAAATAAGCTGATGTGGTACAGTATAGGAGAATGGGATGAGAGTTAGGATGGATAACCCCAATGCACATCCCGATGCCTGTAGGTGGGGCAGGGTGGGTGTGGGGTGAAAGGTTGTGGCAACCCTAACACCGAATTTCCTCACTTTTGTTGCTGTGGAACAGCCATAAATGATACATTAAACAGAGTTTTCTGTCATGAATTTCCCTTCTTTTTGACAATGTGCACTATAAATAGTGAATGGAATGTGGTGGTGGGTCCCATGCTCCCACCATGTGAAGATTTGTCACTTCGCTGTGCAAAAACTGTATGACTGACTGAAATGAAACTTGGTGAATGAAGACATGTACCATAGTACGCCATATGTCAAGAATTGTGTGAACATCCTTTCCACGGTCACACAGAGTCACAAGCAAACAACTGTGCAGGCACAATTCAGCAACAGTAAGTGCCAGCAACCCAAAAATTGTTACAGTCACAAATGTTTTATAACTTTTTTCTGCATTCCAAATGCCAGGCAAATTGGACACACAGTTCAAAAGTTATTGAAGCAGAATGAACCAAATTTTCATTTGTCAGAGTGGCATAATTCCACACCTGTTAATGTTTTACACACCAAACCATTGCAAGTCCCCTCCATACCACTAGGGCTACCCACGGTATAAATTTCAAGCCAGTAGCTCCATGCAGAATGCTATGCGCAAAATGGTAATTGTGTCACACAGTATGTAAACAGTACATTTCTGCACCTATAAGAAGTCTTCCACCACAAAATAGCGGAAATCATGGAAGAAAATGTACTAGAATGGAGGATCTGGCAGCTGAAAAATCAGTAACTGCGAAGTGGGCTAACTTCATTTGGCAATATCTCTGGACTGGAGCAAAATTTATTCACCAAACAAAACCTGGCATGTTTCATGAAGAAAGGTCTTTCTACCTGCCAAGTTTCAGACAAATCAACCACACACTGGCTGTGCTATGTGTCATGGAAGAGAGTGCATAAAAATAGCAAAAACAATGTTTTGCACTGCACTACACAAACGCAAAAACACAAACTTTAACCTTAACGCAAATGGTGATGGAAACAGTGAGGTAAAAGAAAATAATAATGCTAATGGCAACGAAAATGGAAGTGCAAACAGTAAGGCCTATGGTGACGTAAATGGAAATGATAATGCAAACGGTAAGAGAAACGCAAGAACAAACATAAATGAAAACAGAAATAGTAATGCAAAAGTTAATGCAAATGCTAACAGCAATGGAAATGCAAATGCAAACAGTAAAGCAAACGGTAACAAAATTGGTAACAAAAATGCAAACGTTAACACAAACTCGAACAGAGATGCAACTGCAACTGGTAATGCACACGGTGACAGAAAAGTAAACACAAACACAGCAAGCATTTGTCAATGTTGAATGTTGTTGCGCTGGCATTAGGAGTGGGAGTGGCATAGCTGGAGATGCATAGTGCTGTGATTTTGTGAATGTGTCTCAAAAGGTGATTTTGCACAGCGAGCATGCCATTGTGCGCCACAGCTGTGGAAACACATTTTGGGCAGGCTGTGAAAAATGGCAGCTGGACTGTTAATAAGAAGATGTGCACAAATGTCAGTGGTGAAAATGTGGCATGAAAATGTTTCAGATTGACGAAGTTACAAGGGTGCGTGGAAACTGTGCAATGCATGCTTGCAACACAGTCATTGTATGGAGGTTCGGCACCAAATGTTCAACATAGGCATTTTAGAACCTCTCCTCTTGAATAGTGTCACTGTCATTTCCTCAAATTGTCCCAAAAACTGATTTCACACAGCGGCAGTTTAGTTATGTGCCAGATGTGCGGAAACACATTTCAGGCAGCTGTAGTGTTCATAAGGAGGTATGGAAAAATGTCAATGATAAACAGCTGGAGTGAAAGTATTACAAATTCAGAAAGCCGTAAACGTGCGTGCAAACTGTGCAATGCACGCTCATAAAACACTCATTTTATTAACTTCCGTTCCAAAATTTTCAACATAGACATTTTAGGGCATCTGCAAATGAACAGTGTCACTGTCATTTTCATCATGTGGTTGAACACGGACTTTCCACAGCGAGCATGCTATTCTGCGCCGGAACTGTGAAAACAGATTTTGGTCAGGATATGAAAAATGACAGCTGCAGTGTTCATTAGGAGGTGCAGAACAATGGCACTGTAGAAAATCTGGAGTGAGAATATTAGAAGTTTGTGAACGTACGAGCGTGTACGCAAACTGCACAACTTACACTCATAACACAGTCATTTTATGGAGCATTGTCACCAAATTTTCAACACAGGCATTTTAGGACCTCTGCTCATGAACAGTGTCACTGTCATTTTCGTAATGTATCCCAAACTGATTTTGCACAGTGAACACGGTATTGTGCGCCGAAAGTGTGAAAACACATTTTGGCAAGGACATGAAAAATGACAGCTGCACAGTTCACAAGAAGGTGTAGTAAAATTTCAAATTTAAGAATCTGTCATGAAAATATTGCGAATGTGCTACGTTATGAGCGTGCGTTTTACAGTTGCTATGCACCTTGTAAAACAGACATTTTATGGAGTATTGTCACCAAATTTTCAACACAGGCATTTAGGACCCCTGCATATGAACAGTGTCACTATCCTTTTCATAATGTGTCCTGAACACTGATTTCGCAGAGCGACCACGATATTCTGCACTGGAAGTGCGAAAACACATTTTGGGCAGGATAACAAAAAATGACAGCTGTATGGTACACAAGAAGGTATGGTAAAATACCAATGTTGAGAATCTGGCATGAAAAAGTGCGAATACACTAAATTATGAGCGTGCATTGTGCAGTTGCTATGCATGCTTGTAAAACAGTCATTTTTTTTGGATTTTCCCCACCAAATTTGCAACATAGGCTTTTTGAGAGCTCCTCTCATGAACAGTTGCACTGTCATTTTGTTACTCAGTCCCGACAGGTGATTCCTCACAGTGACTGCGAAATCACCTATCGAGACCGAATAATGCCATGACAGTGCAAGAATTCATGAGAACGGGTCCCAAAAACCCCATGTTGAAAAATTGGGGCCAAAATTCCCAAAAATGCCTGAGATATGCATTAAAGATGAAAAAAACATATTCATTCTATTATACAGCTTACCAGCATTTCCTCAGTTCGCAGTCAGCTTTGAAAAGTGCAGATGTGTTCCCGGTCCACAGAAGATCATCATGTCAAACTCTGGAGGTAAGTATGAGGTGAGGGGGGTGAGGGGAGTCAGGTTGCGCAGTGAGTAGGTGAGGGTGGGGGACGGGGCATTGATACTACGAGGGACTGTTTTTGTTTTACAGGTAAATAAAACAGAAAAAAACATTGCAGGACAGTTTTCCTTTTGTAGGGCATTTGGCATGCTTGGGTGGGCTCCCAGCATGCCACCTAACTGTTTTTGGGGGTGTCAGTAGCTGATGGGGGAATGGGCACCCTCATCGGCACACAACACGGGGAGAGGTGAAGTAATGCCAATGGGGATTGGGCACCCCATCAGCATAGAAAAAAAGTGGGGGTGTGAGTTGAGGGATTGGGCACCCCCCTCGGCATTCAACAACTGGGGGGGGTTATGCTGACGGGGAGTAAGCTCCCTCGTTGGCACACAAAGACATTGGGGGGGTTAACCGACACGGAAGTCAGCAAACATTAGGCGGCTGCCCGCTCGCCGACCATGTATGTAATGGCAGTGAGCATGGCAAGAAAAGGATCGCTGCATCTGATGAACTTTGCTCGGATTGCAGCAGACCTTTTCTTAGATGTGCTCACCCCAGTATGTATGCATGGTGTGGCGCCGGCATGCAGGTCGATTGGGCAATGCAGGACACACCTACTGGTGCGTGCCCTACATTCACCAAACAGCGACCGCGCCTTCAACTCCCCACACTATCAGAAGATGTTGGCTGCGCATGCACACCAACATAAAAAGGAATGGAAATGCAAATGGTAACAGTAACGCAAATGCAAATGGAAATGCATAGGGTAATACCCATGGTGATGTAAATGGAAACACTAATGCAAAAGGTTACAGAAACCCAAATGGTACCAGTAACACAAATGTAAGCACAAAAGCAAAGGGTAACACACACGGTGATGTAAACAGAAATGCTAACTCAACGGTTACAGAAACCCAAATGGTAACAGTAACACAAACATAAGAGAAAATGAAAATGCAAAGGGTAATGTACACGGTGACACAAGAAGAAATGCAAACAAAAACTGTAATGGAATGCAAACAGTAACAGTAATGCAAATGCAGGTGCAAACACAAACACAAATGCAAAGGGTAACGCACATGGTGATGGGAACGCTAACATAAACGTTAACAGAAATGCAAGCAGAAATGCTAATGGTAACAGTAACTCAAACACACACCCTTTTTTCCCAAAAAAGGAGCTTCCAGAGTTAGGCATGATGACCCCAACGCACACCCAGAAGCCTGTTGGTGAGGGTGGGGTGGTGGTGGGATGGTAGGGGTGGAAACCATAACACCAAATTTCCTCACTTTCCTCACTGTGGAACAACCCTAACTGATGCATTAAACAGAGTTTTTGTTGCCATGAATTTCCCTTCTTTTTGAGAATGTGCACTATAAATAGTGAATGGTATATGGTGGTGGGAGCACAGGGCCCACCATGCTTCCCATTTTGTGTAATAACCCTTACAGTGATGGTAACACTAACAGAAACAGTAACGGCAATGGTAACGGTACTCCTAATGGCAACATTGACACTAGCACTAATGCCAACGCTAATGGTAACAGTAACAAGAATAATAACGGTAACAAAAACGCACATGTAAATGGTAATGCAAAAGATAAGAAAAATGCAAACAGTAATGCAAACTAAATTGGAAATGGTAATGCCAATTGTAACATGAAAGGAAACAGTAACACAAATGGTAATGAACACACAAGTGGTAATGGTAATTCAACTGGAAATGCAAAAGGTTATGGCAACACTAATGGTGACGCCAAAGGAAACAGTAACGGTAACGGAAATGCAAGCACGTATGCAAATGCAAATGATAATGCACACGGTGACGCAAAAGTAAACGCAAACAAAAAAGATAAAATAAACACAAATGGTAACAGTAACACAAATGCAACGCAAATGGTAATGCCCATGGTGATGTAAACAGAAATAATAACACAAACGGTAAGAGAAATGCAAGCGCAAACATAAATGAAAACAGAAATGGTAACACAAATATTAATGCAAATGCTAACTCCAATGGAAATGCAAATGCAAATGGTAAAGCAAACAGTAATGAAAATGGTAATGAAAATGCAAACATCAACACAAACTCAAACAGAAACGCAAACAATAACAGCAACGGTGATGTAGAAGAAAACAGTTATGCACTCGACAATGGCAATGCTACCAAAAATGCAAATGCTAAGGCCAACACAAATGCAAACAGTAACAAACATGCTACTGGTAATGGTAACATAATTGGAAACACAAATGGTTATGGTAACACCAACGATGATGCCAAAGGAAACACAAACGCAAACAGAAATGCAAGCGTGTATGCAAACGCAAATGGTAATGCACATGGTTATGGTAATGCAACTGGAAGCACAAATGCTTATGGTAACACCAACGATGACACCAAAAGAAACATAAACACAAATGTAAAAGCAAGCACTTATGCAAACGCAAATGGTAATGCTCACGGTGACGCAAAAGTAAACACAAACAAAAAAGGAACGGAAATGCAAATGGTAACAGTAACATAAATGCAAACAGAAATGCAAAGGGTAATGCACATGGTGATGTAAACGGAAATGCTAATGCAAAAGGTTACGGAAACACAAATGGTACCAGTAACACAAACACAAGCGCAAACGCAAAGGGTAATGCACACGGTGACGTAAACAGAAATGCTAACACAACGATTACAGAAACACAAATGGTAACAGTAACGCAAACGCAAGAGAAAATGCAAACACAAAGGGTAATGTACATGGTGACACAAAAGGAAACGCAAAGAAAAACGGTAATGGAAATGCAAACAGTAACAGTAATGCAAGTGCACACCCCGATGCCTTTTGGTGAGGGTGGGATGGTGGTGGGATGGTAGGGGTGGCAACCCTAACCCCAAACTTCTTCGCGTTAGTCACTGTGGAACAACCCTAACTGATGCATTTTAACAGAGTTTTTTGCCATGAATTTCCCTTCTGTTTGAGAATATGCATTATAAATAGTGAATGGTATGTGGTGGTGGGAGCACGGTGTCCACCTTGCCTTCCATTTTGTGAAAGAACTCTTACAGTAATGGTAACGCTAACAGTAACGGTAATAGCAATGGTAACATAAACACAAATGGTAACAGTAACACAAATACAAACGCAAATGCAAATGCAAAGAGTAGCACACAAAGTGACGTAAACAGAAATGCTAATGCAAATGGTAACAGAAACGTAAGCAGAAACACTAACGGTAACAAAAAGTTGCACTCAGAAGCACTGTGAATACAAAGAATGTATACATAATGATGGCCCTCAGAGCAGAAAATGAGCACTTAGAATACTAAATGCCTTATATCTCTGGAACCATACAATGTAGAAAAAAATGTAAAATCTCATATAATTTATGACTTTCCAGGCTAGTTTTGCACTTAGCCCTCTGGTGGGGGACTAAGCATTTTTCTGATGAAAAGACCGTATCTCGAACTGTTTTCATGATATGGCCCTGAAGAAAAAATTACTCACCTTAGTAATGTTGTTTCTTCTAATGGAGTCTTGCTATATTATGACATATGAAGTGAGTCCCAACCTTCGAACTGCTCAAGAGGTGAAAGAGTTAACTTTCCATGCCAGGCATGGAACATTGAGCTCGAGCTCGGTTGAAACTCTGTCTGTTGTTCTTCAAACTCAAACCGTCATATCTTTACAAGCTAAACTCACTGAGGTCCTGTGTGGAAGCTGTAAACCTACACTAGCCAACTGGCTACTAAACATAAGAACACATTTTTTGGTCCCAAAACAAAGACTCAAGTCTGGAGACCCAAAAAATGAAAAACACAACACCAAGCCACCCCAAAAAAGGAGAGGTGAAACAACAAGGTGGGCATCTACTAAGTGCCAACACTGCACTGCCCACCCACATCCAAAAACAGAGGTTCTGAGAGGGGCAGGCGGGAGTCATAATATAACAAGACTCCATTAGAAGAAACAACATTACTAAGGTGAGTAATTTTTTTCTTCAAACAACATGAAGTCTTGCTATATTATGACATATGCAGACTACACAGCAGTACCTCCATGGAGGAGGGACAGAACCTACTTAGGAAAAAGGCACTGAAGCACAGCTGTGCCAAACCGAGCATCACTCCTAGCCTGGATGTCCAGGGAGTAATGCTTGGTAAAAGTGTGAACTGTTTTCCAGGTAACTGCTTGACATATCTCTAGGATAGGAAAGTCCCTGGCAGCAGCCAGGGAAGCAGCTGTACCTCTGGTAGAGTGAGCCCTCAGGCCTGAGGGAGGAACCTTACCCAGTTTTTCATAACAGAACTGGATACAAGAGACAATCCACCTGGCAAAGGATCTTTTAGTGGCAGGTTTCCCTTTGCCAACCTCACCATAAGTGAGGAACAGTTGGAGGGAGTCAAACCTGTGACCCTTGGTAAAAAACTGTGACCCTTGGTACGCTCTATGTAGTAGCTAAGGGCTCTCTTCATATCTAGGCTGTGCAGCCTCCTCTCGCCAGAGGAGGAATGGTCAGTGAAGTACACTGGAAGAGACATAGATTGATTAAGGTGGAAATCTGAAACCACCTTAGGCAAGAACTTCCTGTTAGTCCTGAGGACCACCTTATCTCTATGAAAGGAGATAAAATCAGGCTCCACTGACAAGGCTTGTAATTCACTTATGCGTCTGGCAGAAGTGATGGCTACCAGAAACACAGTCTTCCAAGTCAAGTACTTAAGCTCTGCTGACGACAAAGGCTCAAAGGGGGGTTGCATAAGCTGAGCAATGCAAACATTAAGATAACAGGCAGGGGCAGGGTCCCTGAATGGAGGGTTGGTGTGAAGCAATCCCTTAAAAAACTTGGAGAATACAGGATGAGCTGAAAGAGAAGAGGGTTTACCTGCTGAAATAAAAGCAGACACAGCTGACAAATGTACTTTTAGGGTGGCTGGTCTCAGCCCCAAGGTATTTAAATGGACCATATAATCCAGGACTGTGGGTAAATCAGCAGATTCTGGGGAAATATGCTTCCCAGAGCACCATATGGAAAACCTCTTCCATTTAGAATTATATGTAGCCTTGGTGGAAGGCTTCCGAGAAGCCTTTAATATATCCATTATGCCTTGGGAGAGGTGTATATCAGCAAACTCAAACTCTTCAAGAGCCAGGCCTTGAGATTGAGAGATTTGAGGTTCAGGTACCAAACCCTCCCCTGAGCACAGGTTAACAGGTTGTGATTCCTGGGAAGACACAGGGAAAGATGGACTGCTAAGGACAGTAGGCATGGATACCAGGGTTGTCTGGCCCAATCTGGAGCAATCAGGATCATCTTGCAGGATTGGGATCTGATTCTGACTAACACTTTGAACAGGAGAGGGAAGGGGGGGAAGCATAGAGAAACTTCCCTTCCCAATTGAGAACTAAGGCATCCAGAGGGACTGAGCCCAACTCTGGGGGCCTGCAGCAAAAAAGGGGAAGTTGGTGATTGTCTGGGGCTGTAAAAAGATCTATCTGCGGGGTGCCCCATCTGGCAAATATCACCTCCAGGACCAAGGGGTCCAGTGACCATTCATGATGGCCCTGGGAAATCCTGCTGAGAGCATCTGCCAGGACTTTGTCCTTGCCTGGGAGGTGAACTGCCATAAGGGAGGTGTTCAGGGAGTAAGCCAGAGACCACAACTTCATTGCTTCGGTGCACAAGGCCATAGACCGAGTGCCCCTTGCTTGTTGATGTACCACATTGTGGTGGTGTTGTCTGTTCTGACCTGTACAACTTTGTTCTGAACAGATTTGGAAAAAAACTTGAAGTGCTAGAAAAACTGCTCTGAGTTCCAACAGATTGATGTGGAGCAGAGATTCCTGAGGGGACCACAATCCCTGGGTATTGAGGTTGCCCATGTGAGCTCCCCACCCCAAGAGAGATGCATCTATAGTAAGGATTAAGGAGTGAGACTGAGTGACAAAGGGAACCCCTTGTCTCAGATTGCTCTGATACTGCCACCACTGTAGGGCCTGGATCAGGGTTCGAGTTACTGGAATCAATTTGGTAAGACGGTCTTTCCTTTGAGACCAAAAGGCTCTCAAATGGAACTGGATGTCCCTCATCTGAAATCTTGCTCCCTGCACTACTGCTGTAGAAGCAGCCATGTGCCCCAGGAGCTGTAGAAAATGCCTTGCTGGTTGAGAGACCTGCAGGGTGAATGAGGAGGCCAGAGAGACCAGGGTCCTTGCCCTGTCTAAAGGAAGGAAGGCTCTTTCTCTGTGTTCAGCTCTGCGCCTATGAAGGTGAGGAGCTGGACAGGCTCTAGAACTGACTTTGAAAGATTCAGAAGGAAACCTAGAGAGGTGAGCAGTTGCTGAGTTATCTGTAGATGTAGCTTGACTTGGTCTGTGGACTGGCCTACTATGAGCCAGTCATCCAGATAAGGGAAGATGGCAATTTTTTGCCTTCTTAGGGAAGCAACTGCTACTGCCAGGCATTTTGTGAATACCCTTGGAGCAGAGGTGAGGCCAAAGGGCATTGCTCTGAACTGGTAATGGCCTGAGGGCAGCTCAAACCTGAGGTACTTTTGATGGGAGCTTCTGATGAGAATATGGAAGTAGGCATCCTTGAGGTCCAGGGAAGCTACTCAACCCTAACTATAGTGGCACTATCGTGCCACTTTAATAGATATTCTTTGCAGAGAAAACTATGTTCAGAATAAAGTAACAAAATTAGGGAACTATGGCATTAGGGTTTTCAACCCTAACTCCACACTCCCACCTGTCAAGCAGTAAAAGGAAAACATTATGGTTTTCACTGTTCTGATTCTTGGTGAATCAGGGGTAGGGTCTTCCTTGGGGTTATCAACCTTAACACTCACCCCATTCTATAAGCAAATAAGATGACATGTGATCTGTTTTCTTCAGGCAGTGTCTACACTTTGTTGGCAACATGTTGGGAGAGAAATAGTTCTGTATGTTTGAAGAATATATCAGAATGTGGTGAGTGTTGGGGTTGAGAACCCAAGGAGGACCCACCCCCTAATTCAACAAGAGTCAGGACCGTGAAAACTACTTTTTTTTTTCCTTTTGCTGCTTAAGGGCTAGCCTGGTGGGGTGGGGGGGGGCATTAAGGCTGAAAACACAAATGCCACATTTCTCTACTTTTGTTGCTTTAATCTGAATCCTAACTGGCACACTAACAGTTTTTTTGTAAATAAGTTCCTTACTTTTTGAGACAGTATAACCATATCCTTATTCATGCTGGACCTCAAGGGACCCCATTGAACACATTCATTTGACTGTGGATGCACAAGGCCTTCTTTAGATGAACACACCCACTTGGGTGTGGAAGTGCAGGGTCATCTGAGCCCTGTTCTTCTTTTCCTCAAAAATACCAATTTATCTGCATTGTTGTCATTGCTTTTGTAGAGCGTGCTTCATAGAAAAAATGTATATTAAAGAGCACCTTTCATGATGGTCCAAAAGGTTACAGCTTGTAGTCATTATATGCAGTACTAGACCTGAAAGGGTGTGTGCATTTGTTATTTTTTGCCAAGGTTTACTCTGTCTTCCATATTTTGCATGTGTTTGTGAGCCCTGCTTTAGCCCTACTGCACTCTCCTTTGCTGTTCAGATGCTGGCCTGCTGGCTGTCTCTGAGATCACTATATTGCAGAAGAATGACTCACACTGTGCAGTACAGTGCAGTTGCAGCAGTTTTGCAAGGGAAAACTATCAGTACTATGTATACGTACTGTGTTTCCCCTTCCCCAAGACATCCTGTTAGCAGTGCATTATGCCAAAATCCCAATGTCTTGTCAGTATGTTTTCTTTTGTAAAACTGACTTACTTCTGCCTCTCTAGCAAAGCATGGGGAGTGAGAGAACATTGAGTTGCTGTCACTCAAGACAGCTAACTGTCAGTTTATGCATCAGTGTGATTAGTGTCTATACCTTGATCATTTGAAAGCAGTAATGCTTCCTTATTCATGCAATACAGGTTCCGTTCATGTCTTTCTGTAGTAAAGCACCTGGCAGTCACTCTGATCAAAAATCTCTTACTGCTTCTCTGTCCTGTGCTTTCTTGACATCAGTATGGTATCGCAGAATGCCGAAGACTAATTTTGGTACTATATAGTATCACCGGTTTGTGCATGTGAGGAATCCCAGTTTCACTTTTCAAACAAGAATTGCTCTGGAAATAACCGTCATATTTTTAAAACCACCTCTATAGTGCAATTAGCACATACAGCACATCTAAACACATTGGGCCCTATGCACAAATGGGTGGGTAATAAATGCCGGAGGTGCATTACCCACCAGCAGAGTTCAGCACCTGTGGACAGGTATGCACCACCCAGTATTTACTACTGGCCTCCACCTGTCTATGGCCCTGCACCCCCAGCTTACAGATGCATGGAGGACATTTCTGTGGGCCAGGCATGCATGCAATGGGATGCCCATACCAGGTCCACAAACAGATACCTTGTGGCCATCGAGCACAGATTACATCAGAATTCATGATGTGCGCCACCAACTAAGGGCAGGTGGGTGCCCTGTCAGGTGCCCCAGCCCTCCTTGTAGATTCATGAGCTGGGGCAGCATGTGGGGTGTCTGCAGTACCCCCACTTCAATGCCAAGGCCAGTAGCAGCATCCTGAGGGGCATATATGCCTTATGGCTGGGTGTTTCCCAGCATAAGATGTGCCCCTATGCCCAGCACTCTGCACATTTGTGAATGGTGCGCAGTGCAGGCATGTCCCTGGCATGGCCCTCACCCACTCCAGCATATTGCTGTCTGTATGGCTAGGGGATTAGGCCCATAAATGCCATGTGCACCCTCTGTGACTGCAGTATGGGGGTCCATGGGACCCACTCTGTGGCATTCCATCATAGCAATGCCAATGCACCCAGTGTACACAGCCCTGGCCTACTGTTATATTCTCTGTAGCGTGGACTTTCATTGAAGACTGCTGTATTGGTCTGGATTTTGTTCCTCTGGGTTATTGAAGATTGTCTTGTTACAGCGTAATTCTGACTATTCTGACTGGGTGGGATTATGATCCTGTACTATGGTCCATGGCTCCAGGAAGGGTCTGAATCTGAGAGTGATGGATTGTTTTGGGGGTGGTCCTTCCTCCTTTTGTTACTGTGTGACAATTAATTCTTACATTTTTTTTTGTGCTGTTGGTCCCTTCTTCCCCACTACATGAGAGGTGCTGGGGGTGATTTTCACTGATCATTGAACTGGAGTAGTGAGAGGACTCTAGTTTATTACATTATCTTTCTCTGCTATGTGACAGGCAGTGGAGATGACTGTTTTGAACAATTAAATGCTGGAGCTGTGAGAGAACTCCAGTGTAACATATCTAGTCTAATATTTATTATTTTTTGGAGTTTTTATTTATTTTTTATTAATTGGAAATTTTGGAGTAGGTTGGAATTTTTTGAGGTGGGGACAATACGGGTTACTGTTGATAGAAGATGTGTTGGCCTGTTGCTCTCATGGTCAGGCACTACTCCCCTGCCAAACTCCGGACCTTTTATTTTCCTCCTCTGCCTGCAGAGGTTTATAATCAATGTAGGGCTTTAGGTATTGTTAGTAGAAAGAGAAGGTGGACTGG
Source organism: Neoceratodus forsteri (assembly GCA_016271365.2). Lineage (NCBI taxonomy): Eukaryota > Metazoa > Chordata > Ceratodontiformes > Ceratodontidae > Neoceratodus > Neoceratodus forsteri. Next base: position 153,961,216 of record CM028133.1, read on the forward strand.
GGGCCCCGGACTCCGGGGGTGGAGAGTGGGGCGGCCGTATTGGGGTTGTATGGTCGAGGAGATGCCCTGGGGTGAAATGGTCTCTAGATTATGGTCCACCATGTCTGGTTACCATACCCAAGAGCAATTCCGGGCAAATAATTCGGTCAGCCCCGAAACCCCATCCAACTCAAGTGGTGTTGTGCAATGCCAGGTCTAATAGAAACAAGACAGCAATTATTGCTGATCTTGTTGGGACAGCAGACCTAGCTTGGATCACCGAAACCTGGCTTGATGACAACGTGGGCCCCATTTTGGAAGCGGTGGTCCCAGGTGGGTTTTCAATGATACATCACTCAAGATCAAATTACAGGGTGGGGGAGGGGCTATCTGTTTTTGATCAGAATTGAGCCTTACTGGTGTACCAGTAGAGGAGTTCAGATCATTTGAGTTTACTGTAGTAGCAGGTGTGGGTTGCAAGAACATTCTTATCTACCATCCTCCCGGGAGTGAGAAATTGTTCCTGCAGGAAGTGGCAGACTTCATCATTGATGCGGCATTGGAGTCACCTAGGCTGATGGTCCTGAGTGACTTCAATGCCTGGGTCAATGATGAACTCTTGCAGTTTGGTCAAGACTTCCTCCAGCTTATGATGTCACTGGGGTTCACACAGGTAGTTGCCTCTGCTACTCATAATCAGCGTTACTCACTTGATCTGGTCTTCCTCCTGGGGATTGAGTCCTCCACCTTGGTGGTGGAGCTAGTCATATGATCCAATCACTACACGGTGAGATTCAATCTCTAGCCCCTCCCTTAAAGGCCTGCCCCTGTGGAGATGGTCAGATACCGCCCACTGAGGGGTGTAACCCCACAGGGTCTCTTGGCATTATTAGACCTATCAGGAGTTCTGAGGGCTGATGAGGATCCTGAGAATCTAGTTTTGGCCTATAATAATGCTATCACTGAGGCTCTGGATGCTGTCAACCCAATCCATGTTCACCCCTCTCTCTCTGCCCTCGGTCCCCTTGGTTTGATGGGACCTTGAGGGAGCTGAGACAGTGGGATGAAGGCTAGAGTGTTGCTGGTGGAAAACAGCTCTTGATGTCGACCACCTTAGATTGATAATAATAATAATATTACGTTTTATTTATTTTGTGCCTTTCTAAAATCAAGGCACATTACAATAAAATGACAATCATAAAAACATCATAAAACAAATTAAGAACCAGATTAAAATACACAACATTAGTCAATATCCATATCACCTCCAAATGCCTTTTTCCATAAGAAGGACTTTAAGCCTTTTTTAAAACCCTCCACTGTCATGCACTCTCTAAAATTATGGGGTAGAGAATTCCAGAGGGTCGGCACCACGAACATAAAAGCTCAGGTGCCGGAAGATTTTAAAACTACCCTCAGAATCTCTAGCAACCCCTTGTTGGCTGAACAGAGTGGTCGCGTCAGAAGGTAAGGCACCAGAAGATCTTTCAGGTAGTCAGGGCTCAAGCAGTGTAGGGATTTATATGTCAGTAATCTGACTTTAAAGGTGATCCACCACTGAACCGGCAGCCAGTGCAGATCCCACAGCACCGGTGTAATATGGGAAGAACGTGAAGTCCACATTAACAACCAGACCGCTGAGTTCTGCACTAGTTGCAAGTGGTGGATATCAACCCCAGGAAGCCCAAAGTAAAGGGAATTGCAATAGTACAAATGAGAGGTCACAAAGGCATGGATAAGCGTGGGCAGGTTGCCAGATGGAACAAGGTGCTTGATCCTAGAAATGCTCCTTAGATGGTAAAAGGATACCTTAATAACCGCCAACACTTGCGCACACAATGTCAGCTGATTTTCAAGGATCACCCCCCAGGTCACGCACCCATTCAGAGGTAGGGAGCTCCACATCCCCCAGGATAAACCTGAGGTTTGATTTTCCCCCAGCCCCTCAATCCGGCGGCCAGGGTCCACAACCACACCTCCGTCTTCCCAGAATTCAACTTCAACCAGCTGGACCTCATCCAGCCCTGGATCTCGCTAAGACAGTTGTTGAACACTGAAAGTGCTCTATTCTGGTCAGGTGCAAAAGACAGATAGAGTTGGGTATCATCGGCATAGCAATGAAACTCCAGCCCATATCATCTTACAATGTCTCCGAGAGGGGAAGCATATACACCACAAACAACATGGGGGACAGCACAGAGCCCTGAGGCACCCCATAGGACAGAGAGGTAGGATCAGAGGAAAATATCCCCAATACCACCCTCTGGGTTCTACCTGTGAGGAAGGAGGTAAACCATCTGTGTACCAAACCCGACAACCCACAGATGCATCTCAGGTGCTCAAGCAACACCCCATGGTCTATGGTGTAAAATGCTAGTGACAAATCCAGAAGGACCAAAATGGACCATTTTTTCTGGTTTCTTGCCATCAGGAGATTATTAAGCACCCGAACCAGCGCATCCCAGTGCTATGCCTCTTTCAAAAACCTGATTGAAGAGGGTTGTAAATGTTATGGATAGATAAATGGTTGTATAGCTGGGCTGCTACCACTTTCTCGAGTACCTTCCCCACAAAGGGGAGGTTTGAGATAGGTCTGTAGTTGGCTAGGGAGTCTGGGTCCAAAGAAGCCTTTTTCAACACTGGTGTCACCACCGCTTCATTCAAGGAGCGGGGATATTCACCAGCTTCTAAGGAGCACCAGTCTATCCTAGCTAGAACTGGGACGATAACCTCACCACAGCCCATGATCAGGCCAGTGGGGCCCGGGTTTAAACTGCAGCTTGTGGTATGCATACCCTGGACAATCCTCATAACATCTTCGATTTCCAGCCTTTCGAAGGAACTCCAGGCAAACAGAGTGCTTGTAACTCCAGGCTGAACCACCGCAACTCCCATGGAGAGTGCGGTGCGAGACTCGGCCCTGATGTCGACCACCTTATCTGCAAAGAATCGAGCAAGCTCCTCACACTGCATTTGTGAAAAGGCTCTATGAACCTGCAGACAGGCTGGGTTGCACAGCCTGTCTATGGTTCGAAAGAGCTGGGCTGGTCAATTCTGTGCAGCAGCAATTTCTTCAGACAGGAATGCTGCCTTCTTAAGAGTAATTGCTGACTGACAGAGTTTATAATGCTCTAGGAGTCTAAGATGGTTGGCATCTAAGCCAGATTTTCTCCAGCACCTTTCCAACCTGTGTCGTAGTCGCCGCAGGGAGAGAGGATGCACATGGTTGGGCACAATTAAATCCAAAGCAGTGGTAACAGCCTTATTTTAGGCTAGCACCAGCACTTCAGGATTAGATAGATTATTATCAAAGCTATTAATCAGCAGTCTCATGTAAGAAGGCAGAGTTCCTGTCCAGTGAGATAGCTGCTGCTCAAAACCGACTGGCTCAGCTCTTACGAACCATGGACAGGCTGTGCAACCCAGCTTATCTACAGGTTTTAGGATCATTTTTGCAAGATAAGTGTAATGAGTTTGCCTGATTATTTGCAGATAAGGTGGCTTACATTAGGGCTAAAATCTGTTCAGCAACCTCGGTGGGGGTTAGTAGTTGTCAGTGTAAGGTCACTTTCCTGCAGTCTTCTTGGATATCCTTCAACCAACTGGAGATAGGGGACGTTGTGCAGATTGTCCAGAAATTGTGGCCAACTTGCTGTAATTTGGATCCGGGCCATATTATTAGGGTGTATGGAGACCACCGGCACGGTCCTCGCAGAAGTTGTTTGGTGCTCTTTAGATTTGGGAGAGTTCCCTAGCTCCCTAAAAGAGGTGGTGGTGACATCTCTCCTTAAGAAGGCTTTTTGGACCCAAGCATCTTTGCAAACTACAGACCTATCTATAATCTTCCCTTCATTGGGAAGGTGATTGAGAAAGTAGTTGCACTGCAACTGGGGGACCATCTTATCATCCATGACATCTTTGATCCTCTCCAGTCCGGTTTCTGGAAGAGACATGGTACCGAGACTGCTCTGGTTCGGGTGCTCAGTGATCTCCTGATAGCAAAAGACCAGAAGTGCTGCTCCATCTTGGTGCTTCTGGATCTCTCATCAGCATTTGACACTGTGGACCATGGCATTCTGTTGGAGCATCTGAGGGTCATCTGTGGACTGGTTGGTCCAGTTCTTAGATGGTTTCATTCTTTCCTAGCCAGCAGGTCTCAGAGGGTGGTTTCGTTTTTTTTTTCCCCTGAACCATTCTCTCTGCCACGCTGGGTACTTCAGGGCTTGATGCTGTCCCCAAATGTTATTCACAGTGTATTTGCTGCCTCTCAGAGACATTGAAAGATTATATGGGCTGAATTTTCATTGCTACGTAGATGTCATACAGCTCTGTCTGTCTTTTGTACCTGACCATGACTGTGCAGTCTCGATGTTTAACAGCTGTCTGGTGGAAATCCATGACTGGATGACGTTCAGCTGGCTGAAATTGAATTCTGGGAAGACTGAGGTGTTAGTTGTGGACCTGGGGTATCAGATAGAGAGGTCAGTGGTGGGGTTACATTCTGGGCTTTGGCTGAATGATGTACAACTGCCCACCTCTGAATGGGTGCGTAACCTGGGGGAGGTATTTGACGATGGGCTGACACTGTGGGCACAAGTGTCAGCAGTCATCAAATATACCTTTTACCATCTTAGGAACATCACCAGAATTAAGCACCTCGTTCCATCCAATGATTTGCCCACCTTGATCCATGCCTTTGTGACCTCACACCTTGACTATTGCAACTCCCTATACCTAGGTCTTCTGGGGGGTTGATGTCTGCCACTTGCAGCTGGTGCAGAACACTGCAGCACAATTATTGACTGGGACTAAATGTACCAGTCATACTACTCCCGTGCCGTGCAATCTGCACTGGCTGCCAATGCAGTGGCGGACCACCTTCTAGGTCAGTCTTCTGACCTATAAAGCCCTACATGGATTGGAACCGGGTTACCTGCAAGAGCTCCTAATCCCTTACAGCCCTGGCCAACCTCTCTGCTCAACTGATGAGATGTTGTTAGAGGTTCCCAAGGTGTGGTTGAAGATATCTGGTGGCAGGGCTTTTATGTTTGTGGCACCATCCCTGTGGGACTCTCTACCTCATCAGATTAGACAGTGCAGGAACGTGGAGAGCTTCAAGACCAGTTTAAAAACCTATTTATTCAAACAGGCATTTAATATTTGAAGTTTTATGAGTTCTGAGAATTTTTAGTTGAAGTTGTTGCTTTTATGTGATTTTAGTGAATTGTTTTTTGATGTCTTATATGTAAAGCACTTTGGTGTTTGAATTGCGATATATAAATACATATATTATTATTATTATCATACATAGGGGCCATTGTTTGTATTATATGGCACCAAAATTAGTCTTTGTCATTCTGTGGTGCCATGCCGATGTCAAGGAGGCACAGGATAGAGGAGCAGTAAGGGATTTTTGATCTGGATGACTGCCAGATTCTTTACTACAGAAAAACAGGGAAGGTACCAGTATGGCATGAGTAAGGAGGAATTACTGCTTTCAAATGATAAAGGTATAGACACTAATCACACCAATGCATAAATTGACAGCTGTCTTAGCTGACAACAACTCTATTTTCTCTTACTCCCTATGCTTTGTTACAGAGGCAGAAGTCATTTAGCTGTACAAAAAAAAAACATACTGACAAGGCATTTGGATTTTGGATTTTTGCATGATGCACTGCTAACAGTGTGTCTTGGTGAAGAGGGACTACAGTATGTACACCTAGTAATGTAGTTTTTCCTTGAAAAACTTTTGCAACTTCACTGTACTCCAGTGTGAGTCACTTTTCTGCTATGTAGTGATGTCAGCAGTATAGCCCAGGGTCCACAGCAACACCAGGCATGCAATAGAAGCTCTGGTACACCCTAGAGTTTTTAGCAGCTCAGAATGCAAAAACTAATGGCAGGGGACTGTAATGAAATACAATTCCAGAATCAATGTAAGAAAGGGTAATTTATGCATGAAAGTCAAACGGATTGGGAAAGGTACTCTTTAAGTGTATTTGCCAGATTTGTACACCAAATGTTCAGCATAGTCTTCTCATTTCCAAAACATTATTCCACATCACCAAAATACCATTCAGTACCAGAGATGTAAACACACAATTTGGCCAGGATTTGAAAAATGACAACTGTCATGGGCAGACTAGATGGGCCTAGCGGTCCTTATCTGCCGTCAAAGTCTATGTTTCTATGTTTCTATGTTTATGAGATGTTGTGAAAAAAATGGCTCTGTTGAAAATTTGGGGTAAAAATATTTTAAATTACCAAAGTTATGAATGAGCATAGAATATTTTCAATGTACATTCATAACATTTCCATTTTTTCATATTTTGACCCTACATTTTCAACATAGCCCTCTTATGACCCCACCTCATGAACAAGAGCAGAGAAAATGTTCAAATTCCACCTGAAAGATGATGTCCCAGAGAGATCTTGAAATTGCCTTTTGGGCCAGATTACCATAATTCCACTGCTACTGGTCATGAGGTAGGATCCCAAAAAGGTCATGGTGAATATTTAGAGTTACAATATTCAAAAATGACAAAGTAGTCATCAAACTTCAAATTCCCTCTGAAATACATTAAACTGCATTTAACTTATATTCTCATATTGCAGCTGCCAGAACCAGAAACAAGACATGTCCTCAACTGGTGAGTGGATCTACATTGTTGGGCTTCTTCAGGTGAGAGAAGGTGTGGTGTACATGTGTGTGTGTGTGTGGAGAGTGAGAGTGTTAAGTGGGTGGTCAGGATGGGTGGGTGGTGGGTGCTTGAGGGGTTCAGATCATTGATGAACTAGTTTATTAGTATTTTTTTTTTTTTGCAGGTTAAAAAAAGATTTATGAGGGATGATTTTCTTTATTACAGGGGAACAGAAGCCTACACTTGGGATTGGGCATTCTAGTGTTGGGAGGATCTCCAGCAGCACTGTGGATGGGCACCCTGGTGCTGCAACACTTAAGGAGAAGGGCAACATGGAGGGGAGCAGGAGAAGTGGTACTGGGAGTGGGCACTCCAGTCCACTTATTTAAAGGATAGGTAGATAGGTAGATAGATAGATAGATAGATAGATAGATAGATAGATAGATAGATAGATAGAAAGAAAGATAGGTGATTCCAGGCTTACATTTATAAGGTGACTTTTAAAGCTTGAGGTAAAAACTTAAAAAAAAATACATAACTGTTAACAAACTTTGTGTGTAGTGCTATTCTTGACTCCAGCAGGTATGCTTTATTATCCTGTGTCGGTGCGCCAAGTTAGGGGGCCATTTCTGTGACATTGTTGGATCTGGTGAGGATGGAGGTATGGTGCTGTTATGAAACCACCCCAGCCAGAAAATGAAAGGTGCAGGGTTGTCCACATGGGTTTGGTTACCATATAGTGAAGACAACTGTCCTCTTGACATAGGACCCTGGACTTCTGCACCCATGGGTGATAGAGGGCCTTTTGCAGTAGATGACAGATGCACTCTTTGTCCTGTGGATCTGTACCTGCAGCCACATGGAAGTGTATGGACTACAGGGCCATATGCTTCTGCAGCCCACCAGACTGCCCCATGAATTCTTCACATCTGATGCTGCACTTCTGTAGGTGGATTGAGTCCTCTCTTGATGCAGCACCTCTGTATCTGTACCTTCAGGACTTGAGTGACTGAGGGTATAATTCCAATCTCAAAAAAAAAAAGGAAATTCTTTGCAAAAATTATGTTAATGCCACAAAAGTAGGGAAATGTGTCATTGGGGTTTCCAACCATAACTCTCCACCCCCACTCCAAGAAGCAAAAGGAAAAAAATTAGGGTTTTGGGTCTTTTGAGTCTTGATAAATCAGAGGTAGGGTCATCCTTGGAGTTCTTAACTCTAATGCCCACACCCTTTCCTGAGAAACCATCACTCATGATCTCCTTTCTTCATGCAGGGCCCTGGGTGAAGTAAGCTACAACAAATTGTGTTGGCAACATGTGGTGAGACATACTTTACCTTTGAAGAGTGTATCACTATGAGGCACTGACTTGGACCTGTACCTTGTGCTTTGGACAGCAGGCTACAGTCTGAGTGGGAGGGGTGAGCATTATGGGACACAACCCTAAGCAAGACCCCACCACTACTTTGCCAGGACTCCAGAGAACCAAAGCCCTAATGTGTTTTCCTTTAAACAATTTTTTGAAAGAGTATACATATAGTATATAAATATATTAATTGCTTCACTCCCTTTCAATGGAACTGCATGAAATTTTGCATGCACAGTCTAGGAACAAGGTGTCTTGATTTGTCAAGTTTCATTCCAGTCAGATGTGTAGATTAAAAGATCTGATAGTGCAATTTTTTTATGAAAAATCGGAGCGGGGGGGTGGGTTGCAGTTTTTTTTGCCCCATTACTTGTAGCCCAGACAGTCTGGAATTTGGGTCTGAAATTCTCAGGGTATAAGGGGCTTGCCATTCCAAAGTTATAAGGATTTAAGATTTTGGATCTTAGTATGCTCAGTAAGGTAGCAAACGTCTCTCCAAAAGTCTTTATAATATGGAAACAGACTAATATTTTTTCACCAAACTAATGAAAGGCCTGGGGCAAGCCCTTTCTAACGTGAAAATTTCAGAACAAAATTCCAAAACAAATCAAGAGACCTTGCCCCCCCACATTGAAAATGCATAACTGTGTGCAATTTTGTTGAATAGGGCAAAGCTATTAAGGTACACATATAGGGGTTTAACATTAAATAGCCTACTGAACCTTAACTGTAGTGGTGGTGCTACCATGTCACTATAAAATACATCTATATCTAGTCATTGGGCCAGATATTCAAACTGTGCTATTTTGTGGAGCAAGCCCTTGTGCTGCACAAAACAGTTGTGCAGGGGTGTGGCCAGAGCAATATTCAAAGGAGTTGCACCCTTAAGCAGCTCCTTTGAATATCACCCCTGGCCACAGTCACTGTGTATGGCGCAGTGGAACTTGCACCACCGCAAGTGGTCAGAGTGGTGCAGTCAACTTGCGGTGGCGCAAGTACCATTGCGCCATGCACAAATTTCTGATATTCAAAAGGTGACATGCAAATGGGGCCATAATTCATGCAAGGCGCGGGGGGGCCATTTGCATCTGATTATGGCCCCATTTGCATGCCATTAGCATTTAGGTGTGCCAATCCCCGAGGACTTGCACCTGGCGCCCTGCCAGGCAGCAGCTGTCGGGGACCGATGCTCCCTGCAGCCTGATCGCGGGCAAAAAAGTAAAACATCCCCCCCCCCCATCGGCCCGATCGACGGCAGCAAGCACCCCCCCCCGGAACATATCCCTGGTGGTCCATTGGACCGCTAAGCCCGATCGTGGGCTGGAGTAGTAAATCACACACCCCTCCAATATATCCCTGGTGGTCCAGTGGACCGCAAGCCCGATAGCAGGCTGGAGTAGTAAATCACACCTCCCCTGAATATATCCGTGGTGGTCCAGTGGACCGATAAGCCCGATCGTGGGCTGGAGTAGAATCACCCCCGAACATATCCCTGGTGACCTAGTGTCCCCCACCCCACCCACCCATGAAGCCTCACCACCCCACTCCCCGCAGCTGGTGGGCAGCAGCATCCCACCCACCTGCTGCCCCGCCACCACTGACTGACTGCCCGGTAGGGCTACACACCCATTGGTGCAGAGCAGGAGCCAATGTATGCAGTTCATATTATGAGGACAAGTTCAGTTTTGTGAATGAATACATTCATTCACAAATCTGGACTGTCTTAGGTGAGAGGGGCTGCATGCCCATTGGCTCTGCTCTGCACCAAAGGGGTGGCGAGCCCCACCGGGCAGTCAGTTGGCGCAAGGCAGGCAGGTGGATGCTGCCGCCGCCAGCCGCGTGGGGGAGTGGAGTGGTGGGGCTTCATGGGTCGGGTGGGTGTGGGGACACTAGGGTCACCAGGGATATGTTCGGGGGGGGTGATTTACTACTCCAGCCCACGATTGGGCTTATTGGTCCACTGGACCACCAGGGATATATTTGGAAGGGGGTGTGTGATTTACTACTCCAGTCCGCGATTGGACTTAGTGGTCCACTGGACCACCAGGTATATATTCAGGAGGGGGGGTGTGTGATTTACTACTGCAGCCCACGATTGGGCTAATCGGTCCACTGGACCACCAAGGATATATTCGGGAGGGGGTGTGTGATTTACTACTCCAGCCCGCGATCGGGCTTAGCAGTCCACTGGACCACCAGGGATATATTCGGGGGTGTGATTTACTATTCCAGCCCACGATCGGGCTTAGAGGCCCACTGGACCACCAGGGATATATTTGGGGGTGATTTACTACTCCAGCCCGTGATTGGGCTTAGCGGTCCACTGGACCACCAGGGATGTGCTGGGGAGACACATTGCTGCCCGCTATTGGGCTGGTGGGGATTAAAGCCATGCCCGCGATCGGGCCAGTGGGGGTGGTGGGGATTTACACTCTTTTGCCCGCTATCGGGCTGCAGGGGGGGCACAGGGAGTGGATTGAGGAACAGCCACAGGTGGCAGCTGCTGTGTTGCGTCCTGTCATGCGGCAGCTCACCTGTGGGTGGCCCTCAACTTGATCCTTTTTTTTTTGGCTCAACCTTGTGCAGGCGCAGGTTGGGGGTTGCGCCTGCACAACTGTGCACAGCCCGGCTGAATATCAGGTTGTGCAGTTTATGCATGGTTCCTCCCCCTCCAGTTCAGCTTGCATTCATTCGCATTGCGTTGTTGCTCAGCATGTTTTCAGTGGCGCAACAGCCTCCTGCTGAATATCGCAGAATGGAGCAATTTCAGACTTGCGCAGGCGCAACCCTTTTGAATATCTGGCCCATTGTGTTTTTAGGAAACATCAGGGTCTTTTTGCTGTTTTTTTGTTATGTTTTCTATTTTTTTTCATCACCTACTGCCCAGAGAGTTGGAATTTTGATCTGAAATTTTCAGGGTGGAAACGGTTGCCATGGAAATGTGCCTTTCATTGATTTGGCAAAGAAGTATTCATCCATTCCCTAGTTTAAAGGATTTCAAATTTTGGATCTGAGCATTTATTTATTTAGTTTTTGTTGACTGGGTAAGTGCACTAGACAAATCCTGCCTATTTTTAGGCTCGACCTGTAGGAGGGGGTTACAGATGAATGCCAACTGACCTTGAATCAGATTAAGCTGTTGGTGGCATTTTTAGTGAATGAGGGAAATTTAGCCAGGACACCAGGGAAATTCCCCTACTTCCTGCTTCCTGTGAGCAGGGGGGACCCATTTTCTGGTGGGACCAAGATGAAGGAGGAGGAGACTGGAAGAGTGAGGTTGATGGATGAAGAATCAGTGGAGCTGCTTGGAATGGATATTGCAACTGAAGTATCTGTCTCTGTAGACGCGGCGGCTGGGGAGCACCCGAGGGGTGGCCAGCTTATTGCCTGCGATACCATTTCTAATATAGAGTCGGGAGACATACTTGATTTACACCAAAAAAAACAGTGTTTAGAAGAGGAATTGGTTTGAATTAAACAGCAGATGGATGATTCGCTAGCACAGCGAGATGACGACCGTAAAAGAAAATGTTCAGCAGTTTCTCTACTATTGGACAACTCTTTGGGTCCTTTGAAGGTGTTGGCAACTGTAGAGCATGGTAATCCACTTCCAGACCAGGAAGAAAGGCCCCCACAACACGACTGGAGTGAGGGTGATGACGCTGGCTGGTCACTGGAAAAAGCGCACTTCTCAGCTGGATGGATGTCCCCCGCACAAGGAGTCTGGCAGCCAGACCTGGGTTGTTTACCGGTAGGATCAACAAATCCATTGCCTTCCTCTCCTATGATGGATTCAGGAGGGACATTTGCTGCTTCAGGTACTGTTGCCTCTGGGGTTTCGGAAAAACAACAGGGGTTGGGGGTAACTTTGGATTCTTCACAATCTGATCAGAGGACTGTTTCACCAGGAAAACCAGAGGTGTCTGTTGTGGGCCCCCCCCAACTTATGCAAGCCACTTCCATAAAACTATCGATTAGGCAAAACATAGAAATGCAGTAAGGTTGCGATATGTGGGACAGAAGGAGTCACCACCTGATCGTTTTCATGTGGGGAAAATCTTGCTTAAACAGTCCATGGGGTTTTCCCCTTCAGAGGTTTATGCCTTAATCCATGCACCATGAGAAAGTACTTTTGATGTTAGTTTTCATATTCCAGCTTTGCTGGAGAAATTCTGGTGTAGATTTTCAAATTTAAAAATTAACCCTTTATGGGTAGATTTTCTGGTGATACCCTTGACTAAACAACCTTTTACGGTAATTACTATTCTTTTTCGCAATGAGGGGGTTAATATAACTGATGTGGTATACTAGTTAGAAAAACAATGTACTATTCAAGGAAATCCTTCCCAATTTTGGATGATGAAGGTTTTGGACTGGGGTTTGGAAGTTTAGGATTAAATTACACCAAACGGAGCAGGATGTTATTCATTTGCCTAATTGTTTTTTCATAGGTTGGGATAAGGGGTTTCTGTTTTATCCTGGGCAGCCTAGGATGTGCTTTAAATGTGGATCCACAAGACACATTATTACTACATGTGAGGTATTGAAATGTACGTATTGTGGGGAATTAGGCCATGTTAGTGCACATTGTTTTCAAGACCCCAAATGTAACCTTTGTGAGGAGGTGGATCATGTGTTTACTGATTGTCCTTGGGCAGCCAGGAACACAGAAAATGCTGATTTTGGAGTTCAGGATTATTATATTAAAGAGGCTATTACCCCCACTGTGTTTTCTGGGCCTCAACCTCCTGGTAAAAGACATATGCCGCAGATACCTGAATGTGGACCCCCCATTTTGGTTGTTGAAACAGAGGGTGTTTTAGCACAGTCCGCTGCACAGGAAAAGTTGGGGGACCATTATTTCATCAGATCCTTTACCTAGTTCTCAAGATTTTGTTGTGGTTCGTCCAAAGAGGGGGAAGGGTGTTAGGCCAAAGGGTTTGAAAAAAACATCTGAACCTTTGGAAGAGACGAATACTTATGAGGTATTGTGAGATGTTTCTTCAGATCAGGAGACAGAACATACTGAAGTGGCAGGAAGTCTGCTCTTGGGAGGGGATTTATTGGATCCAGGTGGACCACGGGCTGGTACCTCTGGGCCTAAAACTAGTGGTAGGATTTCCCAGGCCTCTAGCAAAATAAAGTGAGGTGTCTTCTTTTTCACTTTTTTGACTTATGATTGATCTTTGTTATCAGTTTCACATCGCATCTTTAAATGTAAATAGTATCCAGTCTGAATTTAAAAGACGGCTACATATGGGCTTTTTTTACAAACTGATTTAGATTGTATATTTTTTCAAGATGTCCGTCTGCATTCTCCAGGTCTTTTGGAGGCAGCCTCTGTGGGTTGGTTGTGGGGGGATAGCTACTGGTCACAGGGGTCTGAACAGTGTTCAGGGGTAGGGATTTGTCTTTTTCTCCGTTAAAAACAATTAGGCATTTAGAAATTTTGGAAGGGAGGGTTCTCATGTTAGATATTGTTTGGAAAAATTTACCTATGAGGTTAATAAACATATATGCACCCCAATTAAAATATGAAAGGGTAAGGCTTTTTCGCACCATACAACCTTTTTTGTTTACTAGTATGCCGGTTGTTTTTAGAAGGGATTTTAATTGCTCTTTCCCTCAGAGTGGAAGTAATATATTTGGGAAAAAACAATATTATGATGTCTCTTGTTTGTTGAAACTCATTTCTGAAGTAGGTCTCATTGATGTGTTTGGGTCTGGTAATATAGGAGCTTCCCACACATATGCTTGTGGCCCTCGCACATCGTGGATTGATTATTTCTTTATTTCTGCCAGTTTTAGCATTCATAAAGCCGTAGTTAGTGATGTGGCAACTTCTGATCATCGTATGTTAGATTTGATAGTAGGAAATCTACCTGAACAAAGGCAAGGTCCAGGGTTCTGGAAGTTAAATATTTCCTTGTTAGATTTACCCATGGTACAGGTAGGGTTTCAATATATCATGAAAGCTAGGAAATCTGTGTTTTTCCTTTATGAGGATAAAAATCAGTGGTGGGAAGATTCGAAACATGATTTTCGTTCTTATTTCCAGTCAGTGGGGAGGCTTAATGGTTTTTTTAAAAAACACACTTTGTGGCAATTTAGAGCACAGCTTTGGATTTTGGTGGCCTAATACTATGAAGAGGGTAAAGGTGATTTGGGTGCTATTAAGATTCTTAAAAATAAATGATCAGTTTTCCAAAAAGAACTAATGCAGAGGGTGATCAAACAGCAATGGTACCGGGTTTTTGGAAAAAAGTCTGATACCATTCCTTTTGACACCCTGGCTCAGGTTCGGGAACAGAGAATTATGGAGGCCTTGCAGCTCCCTAATGGTATGAAGGTCACAGACAACCCAGCTATATTGAATGAAATTGGGAGGTATTTTTCCAAAAATTTTCCAAGTACTGATTTGTCAAAGGCTGCAATATCAGACTGGTTGAAGGGATGTGACCTCCCTCATATTTCTGAGGAGTGTGGTCGAAATTTAGTTTCTCCTATCACTGCTGCAGAACTTAAGCAAGTTATTTGGACCCTTTCTAAAGGAAAGTTCCCAGGGTCTGATGGCCTATCACATGCCATTTATAAAGTAATATGGGAAGTACTAAGGGATGAACTTGTGGTAGTGTTAAATGATGCTCTTAGTACAGGAGTTTTACCACTCAGTATGTATGAAGGAGTTTTAGTTCTCTTATTCAAGGATGGAAATAAAGAAGATTTAAAAAATCGGAGACCAATCACTTTGTTAAATACCGATAGTAAAATCTTGATGAAGGTATTAGGGAATAGATTGATGAATACGTTAAATGATATAATTCACCCCACACAGTTTAGTGGGGTACCCTCACGTAAGATACAGAATGCCCTGATTCTTGTTAGAGAAATTCTGCATAAAGGCACTACTCAGGAATTATTAGGACATTTAGTTAGTATAGATCAATCTAAAGCTTTTGATAGGGTTGAATATACCTATATGTGGGCAGTTTTTTCTAAATATTGGTTCCCAGATAAGTTTATTTTATAGTTGCAAATATGCTATAAACAAATTTGTTTATTTCCTAGTATGAATGGATGGATAGGAGGTAAGATTTTAGTCAATAGAGGGGTGAGGCAGGGTTGTCCTCTAAGTCCTCTCCTTTATTTGTTGTCTCTGGACCCATTATTATACAGATTGAATAAATAGGACGATATAATGGGTCTTTCCATGAGTAGTGTAGATTAACAGATTAAAACTATTACTTATGCAGATGATTTGTGTTTAATATTGGCAGACAAATCATCAGCCTTTTTGGCTCAAAATGAGTTGAGAGTGTTTTCAGAAGTAACTGGTTCTGTAATCAACTACCAGAAATGTAGTATTTTATCCATTGGTTGTGAGGGTACAGTATGGAGTTCAATATGGCATTTTCCAGTAGTGACCTCCTATATTCGAATTTTGGGTATTTGTTTTGGTAGTCATGATCCCCAGTTTTATAATTGGGAAGAGAAAATTCGTACTGCACAAGGTTTGGTAACAAAATGGAATTCTTGCAATATGTCTAAACGTAAAAGGATATACAGTATATGATAAAATCACATCTGTTACCATTGTTTCAATTGTTGTCGGCAGTATTTCCTATCCCAAAAATACTGGAAACTTAAGTGTACAGTGTGTTTTTCCAGTGTCTTTGGGGGAGTCACCTAAACCCTATTAAAAGAGGGATTACCTATTTACCTATCACCCAGGGAGGCTTGGGAATGATTAATCCAATAATTTTTTTTCATGTTACCTTTCTTTTGCACAATATTGTCCCATTGGCTCATAATGAGGTTAGATTATGGTGCCCCTGGGTTATGGATGAGTTTGGATCCCTATTAACACAGTGGGCCTCTTCAGGCTCCCTTTCTAAACAGGTGAAAATTTTCTTTTTAGCTAATTATTGGACGGATATGGTGGGTAAACTCAAACTCTGGGAATTGCCTTATCGCTGTCTGACTACTGGCACTTGGAAAATGGTATTTGACTGGCTGTTGCTAACCTGGTTCCATGAGGAACCCTGGTTTATGATACTTCCCTCAGCTAATATACAAATTATGACAAGTTTTCTTCGTTGTCCCCGAATTCCAACATTTATGTGGGATTTTATATGCCTTTGCACCCACCAAAAATTGGGGTAAAAGGAACATGAAGCATAAGGGTGTAGTGGAACAGTGTGTCCTAGAATTGATACGTGGTAGTGGGTGGTTGAGACTATGCAGCATTTGTTTATAGATTGTCCCTATGTGGTTGGATTTTGGACTTCTTTTCATAAATATTGGGTCTCTGGGCCTTTTCAGAGGGAGGATCCGGATGCGTGGGTTAGGAACATTTTACCAGCTGCATGGGTCCAGTTTGACTCTGGGACATTATTGTTATTTATGGGACATGTCAAGTTTCCATTATGGCAAGCCCACTACGCATTAACTTTAAGACAGCAGGTATTGTCTAGTTCCTTTGTGTTTTCAATGGTTCAGAAAGAGATTTTTAGATGGAGAGACTATGAGCACAATACAGCCTCCCCTGATCTTTATAAATTATGGTGGAGACATATGTCTTGGCTGGATACTGGGTGAACATGATACTTTCTTTGTACCTGATAGTTAATTATTTTCTTTCTATAATTTTTTTTAAATAAGAATAGGATATTGGTCTTTTTTTGTATATAATACTGTTTTCATTTCTGTTTCATAACAATTTATATGATTTTGTCGATCTCCATTCTGTAGTTTTATGGTGTGCATTTGTTTCCAGTTAGTATTTCTGTATTAGACAGCCATTTCTGATGTAGGACTTTACTACTTATTTATTTTGTTTTGAGTTGTAATTTTTCTTCCTTTTGTGAGGTACTACTGTTTTTTGTATTACTTTGCTTTTTGTTCCTTGAAAAAAATGTTTTTCCCCTACTCTTTTAGTGTGTGGGGGGGGGGGAGGTTTCAGCTTTTCCATTTTGGGATTTTATAAATGAAAGTTTGTATTGTATGCTCGATGACATGCTTATTTTTTGTTTATTTTCAGTTTGTCTTATGATTTTGTGTGCGGTAACACTATTAAGTATGTATTTTATTTCCTTTATTTTGTGGATAAAAATTTCCCCTACTTTTTTGTGGGGGGTCCCTTTTGTCATGGGATTAGATTTGAGTTTCACTTCTGTATTAGACAAACCCTTTCGATATGTATGATTGTAATACTTATTTGCTTTTGTTATGATTTGTACTTTTCTTTTGTGTGAGGCAACACTGTTTTTTATTGATTTGTTTTGTTATTAAAATAAAAAATTCCCCTACTCTTTTTGATAAGTGCTATGGGATCTTTAACATCCACCTGAACTACCACAATCCAGGCAGATGGGACCTCGGTTTAACATCTCATCTGAAAGACGACACCTCAGAAGCACAGCACCCCTCTCATGCTGCACTACAGAGTCAATATTGGGATATTAACCCAAGTGCCAGATGTGGGAACTGAACCCACAGTCCTCTGATCTCCTGTCCTCAGAGGTGAGTGTGCTACCTACTGAGCCACTGACACTGATGCATTCTCAGCAGTGTATCACAAATCTATCCAAAAGACCGCACTGAGCATGTTCAGAGCCAACATTTCAAATCCTTATAACTTGGGACTGGATTCATATTTTTTCACTGAACCAACAAAATGCACCATTACTTACAAAGGCTCCAGAAGCTTAAAATCTATTCTTCCTCTTGCCCCATCACCAGCTGTCACAGGGCATTATTATTTGTTATGACCACAACGCAGTGTTAGTATGGTCATATTGTATGTTTTACATATTGCACCATGTCTACTCCTGTTCCTGCTTACTTGTTTGCCCACTTCTACCACAGAATGTTTTCTTTTTGCAGTGGGCATTCCTAGTCAAAACTTCTAAATAACTACATTTTCTCCTACAATACTTCAGTTTATCCCGAATCAGTACTTTTTATTGTTTTCACATTGCTATAGCTGGTGGACTCTTTACAGTATATTTATTCAAGATGCAAATCTATTAAATTGCTGGAACTAAGTATTGTTTGCAACTCATATTTAGAGGATTTTAGAAATCTGACCAGTCTTTTACTTCTGTTATTCACCGGTGTTAACTCTTTTACTGTACTTATTTGAAAAAAAAAATGAAACATTGTTTCTAACAGAATCAAGCAAGAGTGAAAATGTGTCATTCTCATTATTTGTAAAAAGTCAAATATATTGTTGAAAAAAGCTCACTTATTTCATCCTGAAGGCGTTTCGTCTCTGAAAAGTAAACAACAGAAAGAGAATGTAAGCACTTTATGTAGTAATGAGTTTGTATTTTGTAAACAAGGGTAAAAAAGAGAATTATTTATTTTACAATGCTTCTAAATATAGAAGTATGTAATGCATGAGGAAATAGCAAATGCCCATAATTGGTATATTTAAATTGCTGGACTATATGAGATATTTATATAGTGTACATAGAGGGTCAGTTAATAAAACCTGTTTTGTTATTTTGCCAATTTACGGCATGCACCCCCCTTCGCCTTTCTCTTCTTGCTGCCTCTTTTCTCTTCATCTCTACTCTTCCCCCCACCCACTTATGCTACTTTCTTCTTATAACTTACCACCTCCTTATCACCATTTCTTCTACCCTTTTTGTCGCTCTTTCACAAACTCAATATCTAAGCTTTCTGCCATTTTTACTAGCCTCCTCCATCTAGTCTCCCTTCACCTTGCTCCGTGCTCTTCTTCCATATTCTCAAGATTGCAGTATGCATCCCCTGACATGCACATAGACAACAGGAGCTGCATTAGACAACTCTGGCTATGACCCCCCCCCCCACACAATATTGTCAAGGTGTCATTAAAACCCTGTGTATGAGTTTCTATTGTCTCTGATGAGTGATTGTGTTGCCAAATATTTCACCATATTATAATATCCTGTATTATGTGTGTACTACTCATTTTTATCTACCACTGTATTGTTCTTCATGTATATTGTATGTACTCCTTTGTCGTTTGTATTGACTCTGTGACATGGAACCTCTGTAATTATTTCCAAAATTCTGATAAATAAATAAAAAATAAAGAAAGAAAGCAGCTAATATGCAAAATCTCATGTCAATGCATAATCATCTGGCGCGTGGACTGAAAATGAGGTTCAGACTTGTACACTGCAGTATCATATACATAACAGCAAACTACAAATAGCTGACTGAATAAGTCAGAATGTAAACTAAGCAAATCAGATTTTATACACAAACATAAAGTAGCTTTGAGCAGTTATACAATTCATTAAGGAATCTCACTGCTAGAAATGCAGTGACAATGATTTACACTGGTGAAATGCAAGTCAAGTTGCTAATTTTGCACTTTACAAAGCTTTCCTAAGTTCCCAACAGCTGCTCCAGGTTCTCCAGCCCACTTTATTTTTTTAAAAACAGTCCCAACATCTTAAATCTCCACCTCAGCTCTGTTCAATAAATACCCACCCCTCCCACCTCACAGATAGTTTAAAAATATACACCATGGCCGGGATATTGAAAGGGGTTGTGCCTGGCACAACAGAGATGCGCCGGTGCAACCCCACATTGTGCTCGATGGGATATAGAGAAGGCTGCCTAACACAGCACAAATCCTGATGCACTGGGGTGCAATGTAATAGTATGTGGCACAGAAGCAGGGGTCATGCTCATGCATATTCGGCACATCCCGATATTCAACTGGAGATGTGCGGCACATATACTGGTACAACCCTACAGTGTGCCACATAGGAGGGCTCAAATTTGAGCCCTTGAGAAGTGGGAACAAATCCAGGCCACCCATAGGCTGGCTGCTGTATTGCAGGGTGCATCACAGCAGCTGCCAGCCATGGGTGGCCACCCGCCCACCCAGAACACTGTCCCCAAGCACACACGTCACCCTAGTAGTCAAGTGGCACCCCCCACCCTCCTGAAGCCCCCAAACCCTGAGTAATATAACAGATATCCCTCCCTGGTGGCCAAGTGGTCCCCCCTCCTGCCCAACTCCCTGATTCCCAATACATGTATCAAATGACCATCCCGGTGGTCTAGTAGTGTCCCCTCTGCCCATCGCTGCAATCATGGTACATCACCATACGAAACATCCCTGGCAATCTAGTGACACCCCAACCCCTCCCACCCACAAAGAACCCCTTGCCCACCCCGCTTCCCCCCCCGTCAGTGACGGGAGGCAGCAGCCCACCCACATACTTCCCAGCCACCTGCTGACTGACAGGTACAGTATGGGTTATAAGCCTCTTGATTGCCAGTGTGGACCAATGGACTTGCAGGGCATACTGTACTAGACAGTCCCAAATATGTGAATAAAGCCAAGCATTTCTGTGACCAGTAACTGAAAAAAAAATGGCTGACTCACAACACTACAGGGGACATTTGTGATACTAAAAACTGCATTTGTGACACTGTTGAACTTTTTGTTAACTTTTCCCATTGACTATAATAGGAAACTTGTTTTTTGAATAAGTTTTGAACCATTTAATATTTTTTCACAAAGTCTTCAAAAGGCACATCAGGGATCCTTGCTGCATGTTCCCTGAAGGTTTCAGACTGGTCGTGCAAACTGTGTGACCTGAAGGCGTGAGCAAAGAATCCACAAAAAAGCATAAATGTGACACAGAATGGTGCTTTATAACTCTGCAACCATATATCTGACTGGGACAAACCTTGGCAGATCCAGAGATCCATGCCACTGCTCCATGTCTGCCAAATTTCAGGTAAATCTGTAATATGGTGGAAAAGTTATTAAGCTGCAAAATTTCACACTTTAACCTTAAATGGGGTACTCAACCCTAACTACAGTGGCACTACCGTGCCACTATAATATCTCTAGATATATATATATATATATATATATATATAATATATATATATATATATATATATGTGTGTGTATTTGACTAGTGGCCAAGTAGACTCATCAGCCCCAATTGCCCATTCTACATATATTCACCAGCTGTTCTACTGGACCCCAACCCAGAAGTGCCCTGACACCCCACTCCTCCCTTAACCCATAGCCGAGATGGCAAATGACACAGCCCACTGCTCACCACTGTAGTCAGTCATTAACTTATCTCAGAGTACTGTATATAGTGTGCACTCAATGACTGACAGCTGCTGTAGTAAATCTGCTGTAATAAATTTACTTAGAATGGGCGATTGGGGCTGGAAGGGCATTAGACTACCAGGGATGGGGAAATATAACAGGCAATTGTGACAGGGGACACTAGACTATCAGGGATTTATGCAATACAGTACATATAATGGGAGATCAGGGAACTATAATGGGTGATCAGGGCTGCACAGGGCACAGTGGCACATTGCCCACTTGGTACAGGCAGCCTGTGGTAGACCCAGGCTGCCTTTGTGAATCACTCCTGAGGCATCATTTGGTGCAAGGGGGAACTTTGTGCCACATATTGGGATGCAGTCCCCTTACACCACACAGGGAGCTATCAGAATCAGGCCCATTGTGTTGCCTTGAATTATTGTTGAAGTTCTAATCATAGGAGAGGTCCCAGAAGACTGGAGAAGGGCTCGTGTAATCCCAGTCCACAAGAGTGGAAGCAGGGAGGAGGCAGGGAACTACAGACCAGTCAGACTTACCTCAGTAGTGCGCAAGATTATGGAGGCACTCCTTAAGGAAAGGATAGTGCAACACCTGAAATCCATATGAGCATAGGATCCAAGACAGCATGGGTTTACAAAAGGATGGTCCTGTCAAACTAATCTCATACATTTCTTTGACTGGGTAACCAGGGTGGTGGACCAAGGGGGAGCAGTTGATGTCACCTACCTTGACTTCAGCAAAGCTTTTGATACTGTTCCACATAGAAGATTGATCAATAAGCTGGGTAGGCTCAGGGTGGGTCAGAAGTTGGTCAACTGGGTGGCAAACTGGTTGATGGGCAGAAAATAGAGAGTGGTGGTAAAACATATATAGTCAGAAGAGATATAAGTCACAAGTGGAGTATCTCAGGGATCAGTCCTGGGGACAGTCCTCTTCAATATCTTCATCAGTGACATTGCAGAGGGACTGTAGGGTAAGATTTGTCTGTTTGCAGATGACACCAAGATCTGCAACAGAGTAGATGATCCAGATGGGGTCGGCAGAATGAGAAGAGATCTGGATAAACTAGCAAAATGGTCAGAAGAGTGGCAACTGAGGTTTAACGCAAAGAAGTGTAAGATCATGCACATAGGGAAGAGAAACCCCAAAGCCACCTATAGGCTGGGAGGGGAGTTCTTGGCAGTCACAAGGGAAGAAAGGACTTGGGCATCATCATCACAGATGACCTTAAATCATCTAAGCAGACCACTAAAGCAGTAGGTAAGGCTAGGTGGATGTTAGGGTGTATTAGTAGGGGAATCACAAGTCAGAAGAGGGAGGTAATAATCCCTCTTTACAAGACACTGGTTAGGCCCCATCTGGAGTACTGCATGCAGTATTGGAGGCCGCACCTTCACAAAGACATTAACTAAATTGAGGCAGTCCAGAGAAGGGCAACCAAAATGGTGCAGGTACTGCATCAGAAAACATATGAGGACAGATTAATGGAGCTCAAAATGTATACCCTAGAGCAAAGGAGGGAGAGAGGTGATATGATCAAACCATTCAAACACCTTAAGGCCATTAACAAGGTAAAAGAGTCTAACATGTTTCAGTATAAGAAAAATAGCAGGACAAGAGGACACAACATGAGATTAGAAGGAGGCTAGAATTAAGGGGTAATGTGAGGAAGTTCTTTTTCATAGAAATGGTGGTGGATGCATGTTATGGCCTACCTCAGGAAGTGGTGCATATGAATTCAGTGAAGGGCTTCAAACAGGCATGGGATAGGCTTAAAGGGAGCAATACAGATGAGTATGAATAGATAGGCCATCAACAGAGCAAAGGCCGATGGCACATTCAAAAGGTAGAAAAAGAAATGGGCAGACTGGACAGGCCTTGCAGTCCTTATCTGCCATCAACTTCTATGTTTCTATGTAAGTGTCCTTTGTAAAGATACTGTAGAACTGTTTATTCTCTTGCAAATTATATTTAGCACATGGCATTAATTGGCTGCTATTGCACAAATTTAATTTCATGTTGTGCAGTTAGCTCCTAATTTACGCCCATTGAAAATATATAATTTTAGCCAATTAGCACCATTTTATTTGAGTGTAATTATCACTTAAGTACATATAGCTACAATCATTTTACATCCGATATCCTGTTCTATAGTAGGTTTTGGTGCTTGTTTGGCTGCATACTGGAAAGTTATTTGTGCAGCTTGAGGATTGCTGGAAGTCAAGGGGAGGGGGTTGTTCTCTTGGCAGTTTTCATACGTTGTTGGTGTTCTGTTCTGGTTTCCATTTGGCTGCATCATGCTTCTTGGTTCTGGTTTGGTGCTGTTGTGATCGCCAGTAAGGAGGATGGTGCTCCAGTGCATTCTATCAGTAAGTTTGGTACCCTAGTAACTTCTGACGGACAGTTCCAATCTGTGCCCCATAACTGCCATTATTTGGCAGGATTCCAACCTGGGCGTCAGACAGAAGCTGAATAGCCATTCTTGAAGGCTGTGATTTGTGTATGTTGCCTCAAGGTTTGCAAGCTTACATATTTGAGGGAGATTGCTTGCAGAGTAATTGACACTGATCAGTTCTAGAGTGTACCAGATGGGTTCTTGTTCTAGTTCTACTTGATGTTTGCAATGTGGGAGAAGGTACAGTGCTGGTGGTCCCGGGGATAGGTTTGATACGTATTTCTGAAAAAATCATACAGGGCACAGGAGATGGCCTGGTAGTTTGTACACTGCTCCACAGAGGTCTGAGTGATTCTTTTCTGTGTGGCTTGTAAGTTTGTTTGTTTTTTTCATATTACAACAAGGTGACAAGTTCGAGTCCATTTAGGACAGTTATTATTTTAAATGAGTCTGGCTTCAGACCTATTTGTCCTTCACAGCCCCTATGAGCAAGGTACAGCTGTAGCTCAAGGCAGACATGATGGAGTAGACCTGCTGCTGTGTCAGAATGTGGGGCTTCACTTTCCTGCAGTTGTAAGTGCTGGGATTATGTAGGGATGGTGTTTGGCTGTATGTCCCTGTCTTCCTAATTTTGTCAGGTAGCCAAGGAAAACATTTGATGTTTGGAAATCAGTGTCATTCATTAGATTTAGTGAGTGGCTCACCAGTATCTATCTATGCCACTTGAAGCCATAGATAACTTTATATGCTATAGGGTTCTCTGTTACTGTTACATACTATTCCATAAAATTCTCTCAGCATTTTGTTCAGATCACTTGGTGCTACTGTTTTAAAATCCAGTTGAAAATATTTTCCTGTCAGCCAGATAAAACTCTGAATCACCAGTTTGTCTGACATCAAGTATTTGCTTCTTTTCTGTCTGCTTCTAATGTGTCAAGTTCTACATCTGTCAGCTCTAAATGTCTTTTTTTTGTTTAGGTTGTTCAGTCACTGTGTCTGTAGAAGAGGTGCTGGCTGCTTCAGGATGGAACATTCTTGTTACGCTTTCTTCAGTGAAGATGCTGAAGCTGACTTCTGTGGGACTGTTCAGGACAGGAGTTTGACAGCTGTGAGTAGTGATATCATTTGGAATGTTTATGTGATGAAGTCATATGTGGTGCCTGCCCGTACTACAGTGATGCTATGCTGAGATAACGTCATGGCCACCAGGGCTAAAAAGCATATTACGAGGACTTTTCTTGCCATTGTATAATAGACATAGCTTAAGTAATTCAGTTTTTTCCCCCACCCATGCACCATTTAAACACACAACTCACCACGTCCCACCCAAATCCTGTGCCCCATGAGCATAATTATTAGATTTGTTAACCCCTACTCTAGTGCCCACCCTCTAGTATTTATTTCACTCCTATCCCCATGCCCCTAGAATAAATGTTTTTTTTCTGTAAAAAATATAAACAATCCCTAAAAGGAGTGAGACTAGTTCACTGTGTCAGTCAAAATCCACTTTTGAAATGAATGGATAAAAACATATATCCAAAAGTAACACCTGATCGTCTGGTGTGTTGACACTGGCAAAAATTACCAGTAGAGCTTGTAATGTGTACTTCACTGGGCAACAACTATGTGAACTGTGGCCACCAATGGAGCAAAGTTGAACTAAATTTACAAGCTGCTTTGCAAAATGAGTTTCACAAACTTTTCCTACATTTACAGCTTGCCATCTGTGGTTAGCACAGGGTCAGTTGCTTTGTACTGTGCTATCCACAAATGCCATGGGGAAAGTAGTACCACCTACCCAGCCCCTGCCTCCACACACTTCCAAGACTTATACTGTTAGGATCTCTTGTGGGCCACCATGTTAATAATATTTTGAGTCTCTTCTGGGCCTCATGGTGGTCTAGAGGTTCCCTTTCTAGTTCCTAATATGTTATATGTTCCCGGCATACTGTGAAACCCCAATACCTATTCTTCAACACAGACCATACTCTGGTTGGTCCATTGCCAGTCTACCAGTTACCCTGCCATATAAGAAATGTATTTCCTTTTCCTGTATCTGTACTTCTTACTAAGGATTTACAGTATGTAATTAATATAGTGGCTTATGAAATGCTACGCATTTAGAACACAAGACTCTTGTTACTATGTTATGTTAATTTTATGTTTTTTGATTTACTGCAGACACAGGAAGTATTGATTTTGCTCTGTCTTTATCTGGAACCTGCCCTGGGAATCACCTGACCACCCCACCACTACCTGCATTATAGATGCCCAGGGACATCCCAAAAGAAAAGAAGGGTAATAAGGGCAGGACTGTTTGTTTGGGGTGAAAGGGGTTCTTTCTAACCTTTCAGTTTACCTCTCCTTATAGTGAATTATTAGTAAATGTAATCTGTCTGGTTT
The DNA here is from genome assembly GCA_016271365.2 of Neoceratodus forsteri. Lineage (NCBI taxonomy): Eukaryota > Metazoa > Chordata > Ceratodontiformes > Ceratodontidae > Neoceratodus > Neoceratodus forsteri. The sequence continues at coordinate 153,987,107 of CM028133.1, forward strand.
ATATATGGAATTTAATAAGGAGCTTTTGAGCTTCTACTAACCATGTAAGACTATAATTTTTATAATGACATCTATTTTTGCATTTTTCTGTACTGTAATTGTTTGAACATTAGATTTGTTATCTGGTTTTTTTTTTAATAACAAACCTTGGATATAAGTACAACAGTAGCTGCCAATACAATGATGTCGTCTTTAAAGGACTATTTATGTGTGCTTGATTCTCTGTAACCCTGCCCCAAGAAGAGGTCCTTACAAGTGAAGCACTGGGACACTCGTATTCCCACTTGGTAACTGGGTCCTTACTCAGATATGCAAATGTTGTAATCGTGTAGCCTTGACAGTAAATTAATTCAGTAAGTTACTTGGAGTCTGATTTTGGTTCTAGTACTGCGAATAGCTGTGTGGCTAATTTTATGAGGCAATGTTAGTTAAGCAGGTATTAGCCCCCTTGGCTGTCATCAGTTTTTCCACTGTCACACATTAATTCTTTAGTCATTGGACTGCCATTCTCCAGCTCCCCACTGGCTCCTGTTGTTTGAATCAATTGCCCCATTGCACTGTTTCCAAAATGCTAGGCTTGGGTTGTTGATAATGATGCATCTGCATCTTGCAAGGATAACCAAGCTGTGTGGATGGCCTTCTGGAGAAACGCATCAGGGAGCATGGTTATGGTGAGAACACTATTATAAAAGCTAGAACAGAAGTGGCCAATGTACCCAGAGAGTCATTACTGTAAGGTAACCTAGAAATTGATGGGGCTACCAACAGGATGAATTTTGTGACTACTTTCTCTATTGATGCTAAGGTGGTACAGAATATAATTCACAAAATTGGGATTTTGTTAGAGCAGGAAAAAAGGGTAAGAGATGTTGTTATTGATCTCTCATGTACCACCTACTGTAGGGCATGCAACATCAGGGATTCGGCTGTGCATAGCATGCAACCAAGGATAATCAATGGGAAGGGTTTCTCCACCCAGTCCAGGGTGTAAGCGTTGTAACCACTGCAAGTACTGTAATGTAGAGACTAACATAAAGATGTTCCTAAATCCAACGGACAGGAGGGAATACAAAATATCTCGCCTCATCACTTCTGATACCAGTAATGTTATATATTTGGTGGTAATCAAGTTCAGAGTGTTCTATGTGGAAAGAACTAAAAAAAGATTCAAGGATTGCTTTGGAGAACACTTGAGGGCCATCGCTAACAACAATGACAATATGCTATGGCACTACATGTAAAAAAGGTGGGAGAAGGAGATGCACACTATCCAACTTTTATTGGTAGTGAAAAGGTTGTTTGGGGCCCAAAGGGTGGGGGCACAGAAAAATCATTGGCCATAAGAGAGGCTTTCTGGATTTATCAGTTGGGGGCATTACAATGGCTGGGCATCAATGATCAGATTGAACTAGCTAAATTGTTATAATAGGAACTCTGGACCTACCTACTCCCCTTCCCCCTCCTCTCATATATATTAGAGACAAAAACTCTGTTTAATGCATTAGTTAGGGTTGTTCCACAGTGAAGAAATTTGGTGTTAGGGTTGAAAGCCCCCCCTTGGATCCTCCCAGTCTAGCCCTCCAACTGGCATCAGGGAGCATGTTGGGGTCATCGGCCCTAACTCAAACCCCATCACATATGTGAAGAAGCAGAGGTATAGGAGAATGGGGTGAGAGTTAGGACCAATTACCCCAATGCGCACCCCAATGCCAGTTTGGGGGTGAATTGGGGGCCGTTGGGGCTTTCAACTCTAACACCGAGTTTCCTTGCTTTTGTCGCTGTGGAACAACCTTAACTAATGCATTAAATGGAGTTTTTTGCCTCTAATTTCCCTTCTTTTTGAGAATGATGACAAGAAATAGTGAATGTAATGCAGCGGTTTGGGCCCCGCACTCCCACCATGTGATATCTTGTGACATAGTAATAGGAACAGCAATGCAAACACAAGGTGGAAATGGAAATGGCAATAGTAAGGAAAACGCAAGTGCAGATGACAACACAAAGGGTAACACACACGGTGGCGTACAAAGGAACGGTAACGCAAATGGAGACATAAATGCAAGTTGAAACAGTAAATGTAACAGTAACGGAACTGCATACCCTGTTTTTGCTGGACAACTGCATAGAGAAACACAGTGTGCATAAAGAATGCATGCATTGTAATGGGAATGGAAGCTTAAAATGAGCATTGGAAGTACTGTACTTAATTGCAAATATCTCAGCAACCGTACAACGTAGAAAAACAATTAACATTTCACAGAAATCATTATTTTCCTGGTTACCATTTTGTATTACATAGGGCTATGTAGGTCATGATGAAAAATCTGTATCTTGCACCGTTTTCAAGATACGAGCCCCGAAAGGCACAGCATATGCCACCATGTTAGTCTATGGGAAAAAAATTCAACTTCAGAGAACCGTAACTTAGGAGCCATGCAATATTTTTTCACCAAACTACAGAAAGGCACATCTGTGAGATGTTGGCTGCCTTCCCTCCAAATTTCAGCTCAAAAGACCAAACCATTCTTTTGCAGCAGGGTGGCAAAGAAGTGTTGTCATTTTGGTCATAGCCTGGAAAAGTAGTGTCGCAATTTGTGACACTTTTCACAAATTTTGCGAAAGTGTCATGAGTGCGACACTAGTTTGCGACACTACTTTTTCCAGAAATTTGGAAAACATATTTCTGGGGTGTTTAACCCCAAAATAAAGACATAGCTAGCATCCTCAGGGTCTGGCTAGGTGAACACAAAAAGAATTGTGTCCCTATAGGGTCCCAAATTTAAATGCCAAGCATTTCTGTGATCACAAACTGAAGAAAAAAATGGCTGACTCGACACTACTGGGGTAATTTGCGACACTAAAAACTGCATGTACGACACTTTCACACTTTTTGTTGACTTTTCCCATTGACTTATAATGGGAACTTGTTTTTTGAATAACTTTTGAACTGTTTATTATTTTTTCATGAAATCTTCAAAAGGCACATTGGGGACCCTGGCTGCATGTTTCCTGACATTTTTGGACTGGTCGTGCAAACCATGCGATCTATAGGCAAGAGCAAAGAATTCGCAAAAAAGTGTAAACGCACATTTCATTGGTGCTTAATAACTCCACAGTCATATAACTGACCAGTACAAAACTTGGCAGATCCCAAGATCTATCATGCCCAATTATGCATACCAAATTTTAGGCAAATCAGTTGAACAGTGGCAAAGTTATTAAGGTGCAAAGTTTGACCCTTTAACCTTAAAATGGCTCCTCAACCCTAACTATGGTAGCACTACCGTGCTACCAAAATATATATATATATATATAGATATACATATACATACACATACATACATACATACACACACACCAGCCCTATATTACATGCTTTGAGGGAATGAACTAGATAGTACAGACATTCTTGTAAAGATTGTGGCCAGCTTCTTTTGTATTACGTTAGAATTAAATGAACATTCTCTACAAAAATATTTGGGCTGTATATGTAAATGAAATAGTACTCTTTGTGCCTGAACAGTAATGAGCTGTGTGGGACATTGTGTTCAATGAGCAATCAGTTGTGAAATTGAAACAGTACAAGTAATTTCCTCAAATAAAAATGGGTTGCTATCCACTACCACAGTCCCTCAGCCACCTTGTTGTCGATGTTTTTAAAATGGTGTTAATTGGAAATTTGATTTGTTTTGTATGCATTTCATATTTTTATGACAACCCTGCTTGTATACAAGTGTGCACTATGGGGGGGGGCACTTTAGCTTTACAAAAAAACAAGGAAGTGGTGCAAAACATTGCTTTTTTGGGTACCTCCTTGAGCTACACCAGGACTGCTGTAGTCCCACTTGTGGAGGCTCTTCGAATAAAACTGATTATATGAAGACTGAACCACAGTTTCACATGTTTTAACTGTGTGCAGCAGAGTGCTGAGTCCCCAACCCCCACCTGCAATGCTTTGTTTAGTGCGTACAGGGTGCTGTGTGAAGCAGGTAACGGGTACTATATGTGGCCATGTTGGGTGAATCTGCTGCTTTGCATGTAGCACCAAATCAAATAAGAAGCATATGAGGTATGGTCACATGCATATAGCTTTGCCATGGTTAAAAAGTACATTAAGATGATTGTGTTGCCTAAAGTAAAACATAGTCCATGTTCCAATTGATTATGAAGCCAGAAACAGGCAACTTTTTTGAAAAAGGCTTTGCTTGATTTGATTTGGTTTAAATAGTAGATTGGATTTGTACTGGTCCTGTGTAGTCCTAATTTCAATTTTTTTAATGGGAGGATTTAGGAGAAGCCATGGTTCTGTTGGATAGAACTTAGTCAAAAGAGAAAATAATTAAAAAACTACCAGATTTCACACATTTAGTAAAATGAAAAATACCAGCTATGAAAATGGTACAAATTTTATGATGTTGTCAGTTGTAACTTTTCATTCCTGAAGTATTTTTTCCTTTTTCCTTTTGCTCATTGGAAAGGTTTTATTGTGACAGTATTTTTCTGATGTGTGGAACAGCACTCTGCCTGTAAACTGACATACAGTATGTTATTCCATTCCTCACACTACATAATCAGCATTGCGACCTCACAGAAAGTGAGATCACAGGAGACTGACCTTGTAGCTACTGAGTAGCTCTTCCTGATTAGTTCTGATGACACTGTCAGTGAGGTCACAGTGAAGATGATGTTGGGGAGGAATGGAACTAGACATGCCAGCTGCCAGGCAGGGTGCTGCTATCCACTCCCACCTACTAACATCAGGGCAAAATTATTCTAATTAAGCAAAGGGGAAAGAAAAATCACCTATAAAAGGTAAATAGTACTCTTTAAAGCTAGTTTTCTTCATATAAGACTCCCTTGCAATTTTTTGTAACTCTAAGCTCTTACACTTAAACTACAGTGTTTTTATGTAGTGCAATTTGTTTACATACTATAGTTCATCACTGCACTGATGTTTTATTGTCAGCTGCTGCTGTCCTCCCCAGGGTCCCCATATAAAGAAGATCTTGCATCACACAGGGTAATTCAGGTTGGAGCAATTCCCAAAGAATAAATGTATATATTGATAAAGAAGATGGAATCATGCATTGAGCACAAGAAAGTCAGTCTGGTGGCTGGACTTGAAATACTGCAGAGAGTATAATTAATAATGGAATTTTAGTCATGGCATTGTATATTTCCTCTTTTTTAAACTTCATTCTTTATTGAAATTTCAAGTATAACAAACAGCAAAAGGAAAAAAAACAACAAAAATCCACAAATGTCAGTTAGCTACTACATCTAATAAGAACATACCACAGGAATACATCCCTAGTGAACTTACCAACCCAAATTCCCTCCTTCATAAGCCCCATTCCCCCCACCCACCTAGAGCAATAAGTTGAAAGCAAATAATACACTCTAAACATGATTTGACAGTGTGACATAAACATTATGCTTAGAAACCAAAAATAAACAATGTTACAGCTACCAACTTTAGAGTACCCAAGAGAACATTGAATCTTATGTATCTAATGAAGACTTAAGGGCTATGATCATTGGCTGCGTAAGACTTATAGTATATTATAAGGAAGTGACCAAATCCAAAAGGCCCCTCCAACATTTTGTAAAAACAGCCTGTTTATCATGAAAGTAGGAGATAATCCAAATTAGAGTTAAATTATATCTGAGCTGAGCCTTCCACTCTTTAAAGCCAGGGGGTAGATTGTTCTGCCCAATGTTTAAGTAATAACTGAGTTGTAGTAACCCCTGTAAGAGCTATTGTAAATTAGTCCACATGTGACAGATCATTTTTAAAGTTGCCTAGAAGACAAGTATTTATTTCTTTTTTTATTTATTTGTTCTAGGATTACAAATACCTTTGAGCCGAGGCTCTTTTACAAAGGTTCCACGTCATTGGTACAATTGAGACAAACATAAGCAAAGATAACAGTTTATAAAATTAAAAAAAAAACATAGTTTTGTAGAGGAAAAAAGAACAATAAAGTGAAACTTTGGGAAGGGGAAAGGGAAAGGAGGTGGGTGAAATCAGGGAGACTAAGTGGATGGGAGAAAAGGGGAGGTAGATGGGGGGGGGACAGAGAGAGGAGAGGTGGAAGGCGGGTAAGAATAGAGGTAATGCAGCCAGGTGGTATTTGTAATGGGCCAGCAGGGGAGGTGAAGATAGGAGGGGTGGTGCTGGCAAAGAGCAGAAGTAGATGTGGATCCAAAAGGGCATCTTCAGCTATGGAACCAAAAGACATGTTTAGCCACAACAGTCACAGAGGTTGGAGGCAGTAAGTGTTAGGCGGAGCCGAGTCTTAAAAGTGCTGAGCGATAGTAAGGATGAGATGTCGCTGGAAAAACCGTTGTACCAACTAGCGGCCTGGTAAGCAAAGGATCTTTGGCCTTGTGTGGCAATTTACAGAAGCTGAGATTTTGATCCCGTGATATGGCAGGTGTGGATTCTCGGTTGTATGAGGGCACAGACTACAGTTGGGGTGGGGCAAGGCCCAGCAAGATTTTCATAGTAGTAATACAAGTTTGGTGTTTTATTCTATTGGCAAGATTCAACCATACAGTTTGAGAATACAGGTCACAGGTGTGAGTTAGGCTTTGGGAGCCAGTGACAAGTCGACAGGCCTTGTTGAGGGTGGTGGATACACATTTGAGTGCGGTGGTTGTAGCAGAGCCGTAAATGATAATGCCATAATCAGTGTTGGATATGATGGAGCTCTGGACAGTGACAGCGAGGGCTTCAAGTGTCAGGTGTTTCCTGTGATGGAATAGCAGGCCTAGCCAGGAGTTAGTGGCTTTGGTGACATGGTCGATGCCGGCAGTGTAGAAGAGGTGAGGGTCAAGGGTGATCCTGAGGCATTTAACATTTTTGACCTGTTCCAGTACGGAACCTTCTCTGGTGATAATGGAGAGTTGGAAGTGCTTATGTTTATTATGGGAGCTGCTGAAGATCATGACCTTGTTTTTTTTTTGATTAAGGATCAGTTTGTGCTTTGTGAACCATTTCTCAACCGAGGAGAAGCCGAGTTGGAGATTTTCTTGCAATTTCTTTGGGTCCTGGTGTGTGGCAAGGATTATTGCATCATCGGCATACAGGGTGATATGTTCAGTGCAGAAGTCCAGTAGGATGTTAAGGAACAGGCTGAAGAGTTGGGTGCCCAGTACTGAACCCTGGGGGACTCCAGAGAGGACAGGTTTGGAATCAGAGTGCACACCCCCGATTTTTACATGCTGGGAGTGGTTTTCAAGATAGCTTTTGAACCAAGAGATTGAACCATTGGAGAGACTAGCATTTTTTAGTTGGCTCAGAAGGAGAGAGTGGTGGACAGTATCAAAGGCTTTGGTCAGGTCGATGAAAATAGCGCCAGTTAGTTGTCCATTGTCGAGGGAGCTGTGAATGGAGCCGGTGAATTCGAGTAAGGCAGATGTATACTATGACCTTTTCTAAAGCCATGTTGCAGTTTACAGAGAATATTATGATTGTCCAGATGCTTGGTAAGTTGGTCCGCTACTATACGTTGGAGTTGGTGAGGGCATTTTTATAGTAGTCAGATGTCTGTTGCCGAATGGATTTGGTGCAGTCGTTCCGTGCCCATTTTTAATTCTGGTTGTCGAGTTGCTTACCAGAGATTCTAGCCAGTTCCCAGAGGTGGTCCCTGGATTTAAGTTTTTTTAGGAGGTCTCCTGACAGTGAAGGTTTACTGAGAAATTTAACTTTATGCTTTTTGAGGGGGGCAAGTTTAGTACAGACTTCATTGAAAATGTGAATTAATTGCTTCAGTGCAGTATTAGTATCTGTTGCCTTGAAGATGGGGGACCAGTCCTGCAGACGGAGGTGCAATTTGAGGTGGGGTAGCTGACAATGGGGTAGGACTCTGCTGGTGATGATTTTTGGAGGGGGTTATAGAATTTGTTTGACCAGGTACAGCTGCTGGGAGAGTGGTCACTGAGTGAGTCAGGAAGGACTGAGGTTTTTGTGATCCGAGAGGGGTGGTTGGTTAGGATCCAGTCAAGTAGGGTGCAGGTCCCAGTTCTGTAGTTCTTTCTGGTTGCATATTCAACCATTTGAGTCAGGTTAGCTGATATAACAGAGTGCTTAAATGACCCACCTTCAGCTGAGAGCCAAATAATGTTAAAGTCACCAAGAAGGATGATTTCAGAGTCCGATGGGTGGGATTTGATAAAGTAAAGGACAGCGGTTAGACCAGGTCCCTATTCCTTAGGTATGTAAACAGTGACAACTGTGAGGGCCTTATTGTGGGTGCCTAATAGGAGTCTGATGGGAAGAATCTGAGCAGGAGTTGTTGGAAGATTGGGATCAATGGGGTGTCCTTGGATAGTGTCTTTCACATACAGTATAAGGCACACCCTCCACCTCTTTTGGACTTACGATCAACCCAGAAGACATTGTAGCCAGGAAGGGTGATTGCCTGGTCAGGAATCTTTCGGGTGAGTTAAGTTTTAACTACTGACAGAATATCTGAGTTGTGTTGGGTGGTAAAGGCTTGCAGTGTGTCAAGCTTAGAAAGTAAACTGCAGATGTTCAGGTACATAATTGAGAGAGTGCCTGTTGGTTTGTTTTGGTTGGAGGTGTTTGGTCCGGGGTTAAGGTGAACAGTCCCTGATAGCAGCAGGAGGAGTAGCACAAGTTTCAGGGTACATAGGCAGACTTTAGTCAGAGAGAGGTTGCGTTTCTTTTTTGAACAGTAGCATGCCAGGTGGTAATGCCGAAAATGCAACATTGGAATAGTTGTATACAGTGTGGCTAGATTAGCCCAAGGCTCACACATGAGCAGGGACAGATCAATTTTGGTGGTGTGCCTCCAGGGGGGAGAATTTGCCCCATTGCCAAATGACGTAAAATAATCAAATTCACAGGAAAAGGACAAGTAAACTGTTTGATCTACAGTAACAAGACAAGGCATGTGTTAAATTCCTGGAACACTGGCCTGGGACATATGCAGTAAGTTAAAACCCTTTGTCAGTGTCTTCCCTTTGTTTAAATAGTAGTATATATAGGTTAAAATCATAAGATGTAATTGTTTTATCCAAGATATTATGTTTGATATCTTTCCACAGCTCTCAAACTTGGTGGCAGGATCAAAGTAAATGGTCTAAAGAACCAAAGTCTTTATTGCATTTGTGATACATGTTGGTTTGTTTAAGACCCATTATATATTTCCTCTTAATAATTTTCTTGATCCAATTTATAAAGCAATACTATTAACATTGAATGTTACCTTCATCTGCTTCCTTTTTATCAGCATCTAAAGAAAAGATGAAAATAAAAGTTATTGTCTTACTATGCATCTTAAATGTTAGACTGAGGTAGAATACCATTTTGTTCTGATGATATAAATAGAAGGGGGTGTCCCATAGTCCAGTGACAGTGCACCATGCAACTCTGACCTGTGTTAGGCACTGATAAAGTTTTAACTGAGGGCTGGAAGAGTGCTGTGGACAGCACTGTGCCACAACTGGTGTTCTGCCACCACAATGACCTTTCTAGAGGGATAAATGTGGTCCTCTGCAGAGGCCTTCTGTGTGTGTGCAAAGCCTCTGAGCATACTGAAATAGTATTGGTAGGACCAGTGGAAACAAAGGAATCCCATCAGTAGACTGGTAGCCATTTGGATTCCACTGACCATGGTGAAGGTGAGTGGGGTGATCAGATTGGAAGGTTGACAGCAGGGAGGATGAGGACCGCTGACAAGGAGAACACCATACTGTACATCTGGAAATTAGAGTTGAGCAGATTCAAATGTGGGGGATCCAGGGAAACTCATTTCCAGGGGTGAAATTTAAAGTCTGACTCAGTTCCAAGAGCTAAATGGGAAAAACTGTTCCAGTGTAAAATATACAGCACATAAGGTATGAGACTGACTAATTATAGTATAACAGGAGGCAGTACAGTGCAGTGGTTTGTGACTCTGAGCTGCAAGCCTGAAGACCTGGGTTTTATTCCCACAGTCCCCACTTGTATATTGTGTGACCCTGAGCAAGTCACTTAACTTCCTTGTGTTCCTATGTTGCACCTGGAAACAAGTTTCAGATTAGTGTGCCTTACGCGTTTAAAAAATGTCCCCTCTCCCCCCAAAAATTCTAGACACAATGGAGATCTGTGTTCCTAGACTTTCCTCCAGTTATTTTTCTCTATTTCCTGAACGGTGCAGATTATAAAAATCTTCAGGTTGAATATAAGTGGATTTAAAATTCTGCTTCCAAAATGCCTTTCAGAACATTTTGAAAAATTCTGTGGGATTCCCAAAGTGTTTTAATTTAAACTGCCCGATTACAGTTCACAAAACTGCAGATTAATTTTCCACAGTTTGCTGAAAACTTATCTGTGTCTTACCATGATGGCCATAGTCATGTTAACTTGTGCCACAAAAGACACAACATGATGAAACCCAATACCAGAAAATATGTACTTAGATGAATGTGACTTTTCCAACTGATACTGGGTAATGTTGCAGCAGAGCCCATGCTATAACTACATATAGTGTATGGTTGAATGCTGTTGACAATGGAAATTCATGCTCCCAACAGCACTGTTATGCTGCACTAGCTACATCATCATTGCTATTGTGCTGCACTAGCTACGTAGCTAGTGCAGCATAACACCTAGAAGGTGGGTGTGCATGCATGATCAGGCGACCGGCGATGCACCAAGAACGGCCGTGATGGTGAAACAGGCCAGAAGAAGCAAAAACTGCACATAAATGTGGAAAAAAGTAACTGCAGTCTTTGAGTGACCATACACTATAAAAGACTGTGTATGATCGTTCATACACAACAAGGATATTTTTCAACTCTTGAGGTTTCCATGGTAACAAGACCTCTCAAGCTGCACTCTCGAGGTCTCCAGTTACCATGGAAACTTCTCAAGTGAAAAATACCCTTGTTGTGTATGAGCGATCATGCACAATCCTCTATGTAGCATTGGCTGGCATTGCACATAAACCTCATTCCACAGATTATGTAAACTGAGAATAACAAATCCTTGATTAACTAAATGCAAAAAACTGCATATTGCTTTCAGAATTTTGGAATTCCATTTTGAATAGTATTCCACAGAACAAGACAGACATTTCTGCAATTTCATGGAATTCTGCCTGATGCAAAACTGAAAATTCAGCACAGCTCAAATAGAAACAAAAGGGAGAAAGTCTTGAGAACATGGCAACATTTCACCATAGTATCTAATTCTTGCACTTGAAATCATGTTATGGAAATTGTTTTAGCTGTCTCAATCAATAATGAAGAGCTGACTTAACATGCCCAGTTTCCACAGGTGTAAAATTAGCAAATAACAACTTCCTAATTAGGATAAAAGGCACATAGACAATGTTGTCAACATTTTTTGAATACAATTGTAAATGTGGGCATGTGTGAAATCAGTTTAATAATACCCCACTGGATTGTTTTGCTGAGGCAATGTCACTGGGTTCTGTTTCATTGTAGTCTTTAGCTCAGCTGAGGCACTGGATTTGGAAGCTGCTAAATAATTAAAAATGAAAATATTTGGAGAGAAAACAGCCATATTATTATGGGGCCCCAAATAAGGAACACCTACCGGTAGGACTATTTGAAAAGAGATACAAAAATATCCACTGGGGCGATAAAACAAACTTCTCACATGCCCAAAATTTATGATTAAATAGAAAAATATAAGCACAGTTTTTTATGTTCCCTTTAGGACATATTGTAAAGCATGGCTAAAACAATGGTATACCGTGTTGCTCAATACTTGTCATTGAGGTTAGAATCATATAGAAGATACTGACATTTGATACTGACTGGCAATAAAAATTAACGGAAATTTGTACTGAGAAGTCATGCTTAATAAAGCATGTTTTTATTCTGTTAACTGTGTTGCTGATAAGCTAAAAAGTTTCAAATACTGTATGGTTCAAAGTCTGAAACACAAATGACAACTGAAACTTGCACTACCAACACAAGCAGTAGTTCCTAAAACAGAACACATAGTAAGAGCCACAAACTTAAGTGTGGAGCTGGTCCCAATTTCCACTTTGTGTTAAAATATATATATATATATATATATATATATATATATATATATGTATATATATATATAGTTAGTCACTTGTGTATAAATTTAATAATTACCAGTTTCCCTTTTTCCCATAGAAACTGTGGCGTAATTGCCGTAATGAAGGAGTGTTCATTACGGCAAACACGCCGCACGATTTCCTCACTGTGCGCTATAATTACCGCTTCACACACCGCTACGGGACAGCAACTGCCACCTTGACTAGGCGTGTAAGTACAAAAAAAAAAAATCTGCCTCACTCAATGCTATGCAAAAAATAAAAATAATTACAAAATCAAACTGCTGACTGTGGCCGTGCAATTCACCTTCGGCGAACCCGGCTGCACAGCTACATTTTATTTTATACAATTGCTGAGGTGAAAAAACAGAAACCCAGCAATTATATAAAATAAAATATGGGTCTGGGTGTGAAACTTGAATTTACACACACCCTCGGGGTTAGATGCTTCACATAAACCCCTCGGGTGTGTGTAAATTCTCATTACATGCCCAGACCCATACTTTATCCTATATTTTATACACACAGTTACTCATTTATACACAGAGTTACTATGTCACAGATCTCTTCAGAATTAATTTACAATGTTCGGCCTCAGAAGCAGTACTAACCATATACAAATGGTAATAACTTTAAAATGAAAAAGGATAGCATGGTACAGTGAGCACAAAAAATGCTCAGCGCACAATTATCTACCAAATGAGTGGTGTTTCATTTATAGATACCTTACAGATTTTTTTATAAATTAGCAAAAAAAAGAGAACATTTAATTTTTCGTTCACTTTTTTGACAAATAACTTTCAAAAAAAAAAAACATATCATGGTACTGTGAGCACAAAAATGTTCAGCAGAAAGATATCTAGAAAATGAGTGGTGTTTCATTTATAGATACCTTTTTAGTTTTTTTTTACAATTAGCAAAAAAAAAGTGTGAAATTCAATTTTCTTTTCCCTGTTTTGACAAACAAATGTGAATAACTTTAAAATGAAAAAGGCAGCATGGTACTGTGTGCATGACATTTATTCTGCAAGAAGTTTTCTACGAAATGAGTCATGTTTCATTTAATAGAAACCACTATGCTAGGTAGACATACTATAGGAAATAACCACAACTCTCAGAAATTATTATTTAAAAAAAGATGAACAGTCAAAACCAAATGTTCCTGCACTGATAGGAAGCATCCCTATTGCACAGATGAAGTATACAATGGTGAGCTGTCAGATAAATGATTTATCTACACTTGTGCTGTTTGACCTCGGACACCTTACTCATGGCTTATGCCACTCGTGAGATTACCAGAGGTCAAACAGCACTTCTGTAGATAAATCATTATATATATTTATGCAACAGGGGTCAGGATAAAAACTGGAGAATAAAACCATTTATCTTCGCTACTATGGTAATAAATTTATTTATCCACATAGTAACTACATCATCACCCATTTATTCACATAGTAACTACATCATCTATGTCTACACAGTTCTCTTCAGAATTCATTTAGAATGTTCAGCCTCAGAAGCAGTACTAACCATATTTAAATGTTAATAACTTAAAAATGAAAAAAGATAACATGGTACTGTGAGCATGGAAATTGTTCAGCACAAAATTATCTACAAAATGAATACTGTTTCATTTATATAAACCCTGTATATTGTATATGATTAGCAAGAAAACAGAAGAAAATGTCATTTTTGTTCACTTTTTTGACAAACAAATATAAATAACTTTAAAAGAAAAAATGATAGCATGGTACTGTGAGCAAGAAACATGTTCAGCTCAAAAATATCTACAAAATGAGTGGTGTTTCATTTATAGATACCATTTTGTTCTTTTATAATTAGCAAAAAACAGCATAAAATTCAATTTTCTTTTCCCTTTTTTTGACAAATTATTTACACCTACCAAAATCAAAATGTTCACACAACATCGAAACCTGTTGCATAAATGGAATATGCAGTGGTTCAGTGTGTGATAATGCATTTATTTTGTACAGTTTCCAGTGACCTCTTGTAACTCTCACTCGTAGCCTTGACTCTGGTGAGGAAACTTGAGGTCACTGGAAACTGATCATCAGAAAATGCATTATCACACACTGAACCGCTGCATATCCCTATATATATATATACACACACACACACACACACACACACACACACACATATACATATATATATTACTATTTACTACAGCATAATAGATTTATCAGACTGATTCTGGGGTCCTCCAAGCTGACATTTTCTGTAACTACATGTCCCAGAATCCTGTGCAGCTGACATCATAGCGGGCTGCAGAAGCGGGAGGGTCAGCAGGATGGAGATCAGGGGCCAGATTCTAGAAGGGTTGCAGCAGTTGCGCTAAGTAGAATGGTGCATGTAGCAACATATGCCAGCAGCTGCGACATGCGTGATTCTACAAAGTGGCCTGTGACATGTCATAGGCCATTTGTGCCAAACAGCAATTACGCTGCATAAATCCCCAGCTGCATGGCGCTAGGGGGTTTACAGCAGCAGTTGTGCCCCATTCTAGAAGGGCAGCCACAAAGTCCCCATGTCAGGATTCTACAAGAACCCCTGAAGGAGAACCAGCAATGTAAGTTATACCAGCATTTAGCTGGTATAACTTACAGATGCCCCCGGGGGTCCTGCAGACCCATCTGCTGTCCAGTGGTCAGTGCACAGTTTCTCTCACCTCCATGCCCAGCACACTCCAGTGGGGTCTCTCAGGACTACCCATACCCCCATGCCCCTGAAACACCTGTTGGCAGAAGCCCCACAGGGCGCCACTGCCATCCCCCCGTGCCTCGAACTGCAAGTCGCCGGCCACATATGTGGCAAAAAGTCTGCCCTGGTAGTCTAGTAGCCTGCCCAATCAGCATTAAATACAGTAAGAACCCCACATCCCCGGTAGTCTAGTGCCAGCCATCAATATAATGTTATGACTGTCCCTCAATGCCCTGGTAGTCTAGTGGTCCCCCCGAGAATTGAAATATAAGTGAATAACACTACCATGTCCCTGGTAGCCTTTTGGCCCCCCACCCCCCACCCATCCATACTAGCCCACCCCAGCACCCCTCCACTCATCCCAGCCGGCGACAGGCACAGCCTTCCTCTCACCACCATGGCCCAGCCACTGACTGGTCAATACCAGTGCGTGCTGAAAAGATGTCCTCGGATATTAATATCTGAGTGCATCTTTACTGTATGTGCTGATACTGAACTCAGTCGGTGGCTGGTCGTGTTGGTGAGGTGGCTGTGCCAGTCACTGGCTGGGATGGGTGGGGTGCTGGGTGGGTGGGGGGCCACTAGACTACCAGGGAATAGACTGACTTTTATTTATGTTGATTGTGGGGAGTGGCACTAGACTACTAGGGTATTAAGGACGTTAATTTATTTATTTATGATCAGGGTTGAGGGGCCACTAGACTACCAGGGCAGACTTTATGCCACATTTGTGGTGGGCAACTCAGGGATTGGGGCACGGGTGGAGGGATGACAGCGCCATCCTATGGGGCATTTAACAATGTGGGATTTGGGGGACTGAGGGTGTGGGCAGCCCTGCGGGGCATAGCTATGGGGGATTCGGGGCCAGTTGTTGTGGTCAGCACAGTTGGCATGTACTGATGGCTGGGGGGGCAGGAGGTGTAGGTTGTGGTTTGTCGGGCAGGGGGAGTGCACTTGCGACCTGCAGCAGCAGTTGTGACATGCTGGCCAGGTATGCCTCTGTGTGGCATACCTTGCCGCATGTCACAAGTCACAGGACTTTGCTGCGGAGACCCTGCCCCTTCTAGAATAGGGTGCAGGGTCACTGTCACAGTTGCGGGTGGCGCAAGTTGCATTCGGTGGCAACTTGAACCACTCTTTTAGAATCGAGCCCCATGAGTTTTTATAAGCTCTGGGGCCTGATGTTCAAAAATTGGCAAAGCAGAGTGCAAAGGTTTGCACTGAGATTGCCTATTACCCATTAACATAAGGATGCTTTATCCAGTTGGATAGTGAATGTAGGGGTATGCCAATGAACTGCTAAGCTGAGTAGTGCTAGCCCAAGATGGATCCCACCAGTGGGGGGGGAACAGCACCATCAGACCCCATAGTTCCAGCAGCTCCCAGTGCAATATTCTGACAGTCCCAAGTAAATGAGTCCATTGGGCATGCAAGGTACTAAGGGGCCATTTGTATGCCCATTATGGGCACATTTGTATGAGACATGGAGGCAGGTTTGCATCCCTGCAACTGTCTCCACTCCTGCCTGATTGTATTTTCCTATAGTCCCTGATGTCTAGTGGCACCCCCCACCCTCCGATTGCCAGCCCCAGTAAGAGAATAATCTTTCCCTGGTGCCCAGTGGACCCACCCAAACTCAAATCGCCAGTCCCAGTAAATGATGTATCTGTTCCTGGTACCTAGCAGTCCTTCCCACCCTCCTATTGCCAGCCACAACTATGAAAAGTCTGTCCCTGACATCTAGTGGTGTGCCTCCTTTGCACCATCGGCACTGATAAACCCATCCTTCCGACCCCCACTTATCTTTTGCAAATCCTGCAGAGCTCATGCAGTGACTACCACTACCCTCCTCATACCTCCTCAACTGGCTGCAGTATGGAAAGATGGAAGCATAATGTACAGTACAGGGACATGAGTTCATGGGACATTGTGCAGAGTGTACTGGCCTGTGTACTGTACAGAGAGCACACAGCCTGTGTACATTACATGCCTCTACCTGTACCGTACATAGACCATGCTCCCATTGGAGAGTGGTGGGGGAGAATACTAGGCACCAGAGATAGATACTTAATTTTCTGGGCTTGTTATTGGAGGGTGGGGTGTCCATCAGATGCTAGGGAAAGATACATCTTTTACCAGGGCTGGAGATCAGTGGATGGGGTGCCACTAGACACCAGGGGGTAGATGTGCTCCCCAACCACCAATTTGCTTATTTGCTGCAGTGGCTCTGGTGGCTATTAGGGTTGCCCAGAGTATGTTGGAGTTTTGATCGGGAGCATTTGTGCTACACAAAGTGGACAGTACTAACCCATTTGTGCGGCACAAATGCTTGAATATTGCACTGTACTGGTATTCCAGTCCCCACCACTCCCTTTGCCCACTACATACATTATTTGCTTTTTTTTGTGCACTAACTCTGCTCATGTACACAAAAGCCCCCTTTGAATATCATGTATGGGAGCAAATCATGGGCAAACAGGGCACAATCATGTTGCCCACCAGACAGTGGTTTGAATATCTGACCCCTGATCTTTGGTTTTCTCATACTTCTATCCTCCCTGTGTAAAGTACTGTCACAGTACTTAGCCCTAGGGGAGAGCAGGACTGGAAAACATCTGCTTAGAGCATATAAAAGCTATTACAGGAACTGCAGGCTACTGAATCTCCAACTGCTGCAGCCCCGCTCTGATATCAGCTGCAGTCGATCCTGGGATTTGTAGTTTCAGAAAATATCAGTTTGGAAGTCAGTAGAATTTATCTGATACAATCTACTGTACTGCAGTAAATAGTAAGTAAAAAAGTGTTTTTTGCACACAAAGTGCAAATTGAGACCATCCCCACACATGGGCAGTGGGCTCTCAGTGCTGACTATTCCCCTTTAATGATGTATAGTACATTGCTGTTTATAAAAGATGAATAATTAATTATCTACATGCCATGTTAAACAGAATAAGAAAAAGTGATAATTGCTGGCCCAGTGTGTGGAGGGTTGCGGCATCGTGTCTTACCCCCTACCATGCCAGCGACCCGTGTTGGCAGTGTGAGTGGGTCGCTGAGGTCTGCCAGGGAGGGAGTGGATCAAACATCCAGACGAAAGCTCTCATTTCTTTCAGAGGGGTGGGGACAGACTCCGCTGCTTGACTGTCCCCTAGTAGTGGCTGGAGGCCAGGGCAATGAATCCACACAAGGGGGGGCAAGACACCCAGCATGCCACGTACATAAGCATGCATGGCTCGGTCATTGGTGTGATTGCATGCTTTGGCTCTAAGCTCAGGGGTGGAACACAAAACAGCAGAGAAAAAGAAGCCAACTTGCAAGATGAAACTGGTCTCCTCTCCGCACTGTGCCAGCTGGCACCTCAGATTGGTAAGAAACATAGAAACATAGAATTTGACGGCAGATAAGGACCGCTTGGCCCACCCAGTCTGCCCATTTCCCTGCCTACTGGATAAGCTGCAGATCCTAGTTAACCAGCAGCCTACTTCTTTCTACCCCCACCCCCTAGAATTTCCTTATGACTGTCCCATGCATGCTTGAATTCCACCACTGTTTTGACTCCATGACCTCCTCCGAAGCCGTTCCATGCATCCACAACTCTCTCTGTGAAAAATACTTCCTTAAATTACCTCTGAGCTGCCCCCATCTTCAGATTGTGCCCCTTGATCTTGCACACCTCTTGTTTTGAAAGATGCTACCCTCTTGGACTTTGTTGATTCCCTTGAGGTACTTGAAAGTTTCTATCATGCCCCCCTTCTCCCTCCTTTCCTCAAGGCTATACATATTAAGCTCCTTAAGTCTCTCTTCATATGTCTTCCGGTGCAGACCCTGCACCATTTTAGTTGCTCTCCTCTGGACAGCTTCCATCCTGTCAATGTCTTTGCGAAGACTGGGTCTCCAGAACTGCACACAGTACTCCAGATGGGGTCTGACCGGCTGTCTGTACAGAGGGATAATAACTTCCTGTTTTTTACCGGTGATGCCTCTCCCTATGTATCCCAGTATCCCCCCAGCCCTCCTTGTTGCCCTCTCACATTGCTTGCCCACCTTTAGGTCATCTGATATGACTACCCCCAGGTCCCTTTCCATTTTTGTTGTTGTTAGTATCTCACCCCCCATTGTGTACTCTTCCCCTGGTTTTTGTTTCCCAGGTGCATTACCTTGCACTTCTTAGCATTGAATCTAAGCTGCCATACATTTGACCATTCCTCTAACCTTGCAAGTCCCTTTTCATCCTTTCCACCCCACCTTGTACATCAACTCTGTTGCAGATCTTTGTGTCATCTGCAAAGAGACATATTTTCCTTCCAGTTCCTCTGCAATGTCACTTATAAAGACATTGAAGAGGACTGGTCTAATACTGAACCCGTGGTACCCACTAGTAACCCCCTTTCTTCAGATGGACTCCATTTACTATTACTCTCTGTGTCCTATTCTCCAGCCAATTCTTTACCCAGGCTGTCATCTTGGGACCCACTCCCAGGCTAGCTAACTTGTATATTAATATTTTGTGTGGGACTGTGTCAAATGCCTTGCTAAAGTCTAGGTAGGCCATGTCCACAGCCCCTCTCTGATCTACTACTTTGGTCACCCAGTCAAAGAAATCTATCAGATTTGTCTGGCATGACCTTCCCGCTGTGAATCCATGCTGCCTTGGCTCCTGTGCCCCTCTGGCCTCTAGATACTCAACAATTCTTTCCTTCAGAAGTGATTCCATCATTTTCCCTACCACTGAGGTTAAACTAACAGGTCTGTAGTTTCCTGCTTCTGCCTTGCTCCCACTTTTGTGAAGGGGAATCACATCTGCCCTCCTCCAGTCCTCGAGTACCACCCCATCCTCCCATGATTTGTTAAACAGGGTAGTCAGTGGTGTCACTAATTCCACCCTTAGTCCTTTAGAATTCTGGGATGAATCCCATCAGGCCCCATTGCTTTGTCCACCTTCAGTTTTAAGAGTTCTTTCAGAACCCTTTCTTCTGTAAATGGGCTGGTATCAACTTCTGTATCCAGAGTGTTTCTACTGTTTGTTTTAGGTACCTCCCCATCTTCCTTTGTAAATACAGAGCAAAAATATTTTAGTAGTATCTCTGCCTTTTCACAGTCACCCTCTGCCCACCCTCCCCCCTTTATTAAGCCTCACTATCCCTCCCTTGGTCTTCCTTCGCTCCCTGATGTACCTATAAAAGGTTTTATCCCCCTTCTTAACTGAGTTGGCTATCTTTTCCTCAGTTTGGGCCTTTGCTGTTCTGACTGCCTTCCAGCTTCCTTTTGCTTTAACTGATACAGTTCTCTGTCCTGCTCCTTCTGTGATTCCTTGTACTTCCTGAAAGCTTTCTTTTCTCTTGAACCTTCACTGCCACTTCTTTGAGAACCATAGTGGTGTCTTACATCGTTTAGTTTTATTTATTTGCTTCTACTGGCAGCTGAATTACCTCTGTGATGGCAATTTTATTATTCCATTGCTCTTCCACCCCTTCTTCCTGCCCATTTGCTAGTGCATTCCTTAGGCACTCACCCATTTTGGCAAAGTCAGCCCTCTTAAAGTCCAGTACCTTTGCCTTTGTATGGCTTGACTCTATTGCTGTGTTTATTGTGAACCATACTGTTCGATGGTCATTAGTTCCCAGATGGCTACCCGCTTCTACATCTGTGATCCTCTCTTCATCTCCATTTGAGAGAACCAGGTCTAAGATTGCTCCCTCTCGAGTGGGCTCTAATACTAGTTGTCTAAGCATGCCCCCTGTAGGGCATCTAGAATAACCCCACTCTTCAAAATGGCTGCTGCAACTGCACTCCAGTTAACATCTGGCATATTCAGATCACCCATCAGCAATATTTCCCCTTTTTCTGCCTTACTAAGTATACTTTCTATCATTTCCTTGTCCATTTCCTCCCCCTAAGAAAGGGGGTCTGTATACAACCCCTGTGCGGATTGTGGTGCCATTGCCGGTCTCCAAATTTACCCACAGTGCTTCTTCTCCTCCCTGTTTTCCCTTTTGTTCTGCTGCTTTGATTCCTTCTCTTGTGTAAAGAGCTACTCCTCCTCCTCTAGTACCCTCTCTGTCCCTCCTGTAGCTAGTGTATCTTGGTATGTTTATGTCCCAGTCATGGTTTTGTGTGAACCATGTTTCTGTGACTGCCACAATATCCAGATGTTCCTCCTCCATCAAGGCCACTAATTCAGGAAGCTTGTTACTCAGACTACGGGCATTGGTACTCATTGCTTTCCAGAGGTGATTGCTGGCAGAGCTGCCCAATAATGGTGATGGGGGAGGGCCGGTGGAAGGGGTCCTGTCAGTGGAGGACAAACAGATTAGGAAAAAAATAGAAAACACAATTTTTTTCCTGTAGAATATGTGTTACCCAGTTATCAACATTTAGTTCACTAAGTGTTTCTACTTCTACCCATTAAACAGCTAAGATTTCAGAAGTTTTCCAGTTTAACTTGCTTGTAAAAACTTAGAATCTGTCTGAAATATTTTTAATTATTTTCTCAAGAACAAAAGTAATGCTACTTCCCTTGGATTAGATATCACATTGTGCACTTGAAAAGTGAAAAAAAAAAAAAAAAACTATGTACAGAACTGCTTAAGAAGCACCTAGAAAAACATTTCATAGATATTGTAATAGATTTATTAACACAGGCTGGAAACTATGTTTTGAAGAAAAAAGTTTTCGATGCACTGCCGCTTAAAGTGATTTGATAGTTTAATTTTCAATGTGTAAGTGACGTACCTCAAGGAAGATAGGGCATTGAATCCTAGTCTTTAGGTACCCAAACCTTTATTGTAACCAGTTAATCATGCAGTATTCGGCATCGCTTTGTGAGTGTTTATGAGAAACCACCAGTGGAAGTTGGACACTGTGCAGGATAGGGATTATGGACTCCAATATGCTATGGGACGTCATCCATGACTTGGCAACCTCTAGTGATGAGACTTATCACTCTTCCCAACATTCTTTGCCGAGGTTCAGGGCATATTATAATAAAGGTGCCTGCAACCAAAACTATACAGCTTGGTTTCTCAACGGTAATGTTGTGGCTAAAACACTTAAGTCAGCAATAAGACATCGGAGGAGGTTCACTCCTGCTCATGGTATGCATGCCCAAAAGCATAGATACATAGACAGTGTTGGCAGATAAGAGCCTATGGCCCACCCAGTCTGCCCATTTGAGCTTGTAAGTTCAGTTTATGTTTTCCTAGAAGTCTATTGCCCCTTAACCCTGACCTCCAGAATTCCTTTATGTCTATCCCATGAATTCTTAAATCCCGTGATTGTTTCGGCCCCCACCACTTCCTCTGGCAGGGTGTTCCACTTATCCACCACCCGTTCTGTGAAGAAATTCTTCCTCATGTTTCCTCTAAATCATCCTCCCTCCAACGTCATCCCATGCCCTCTAGTCCTGTAACATCTTTTTCACTTAAAAATAGTGCATTTCAAGTGGGTGCATACAACCACCTGGAAGAGTGGATTCACAAACATGAACCAATACCCGGGAGTGTCTTATTGTGCTTATAAAATGGGTTACTGTACTACAATTTAATTTAACTTTAATCTTGAAAGAGAAAATTTTTTTTCTAGCCTAAGAGTCCATTATTCAGTTGTGTGACACTAGATGAGTCTTCAAGAAACAGCATGACATTTCTTGGCAAAGCATTTTGATTAAGATCTTCTGAAAAATGGACTAAGTTCAGGGTGGACCTGTGTAGTCCTGGTTTAATTTTTTTTAATGGGATAATTTCAGTCTGGCTATAGTCCTGTATAGTTATGTTAGATTTAACTTAATGTATAACTTTAAACAAGTAGACTAGTGGGTAGTGGGGTACTCTAATTGACAACCATTCAACTTTTAAAATTGCTGGTTCAGTAGAATTCTCTATTCCATGCAAGAAAGCCACAGTTGAAATATTAAAACTTTATGATCATGCAACTTAGCACATTTATATGTGTTAACAGATGAGGTTGATGTGCAGTTCAAAAGTCCAATTTCTGCAGGAACAATTCATGCAAAAGCATCATGCTCAGTGCATGTGGTAGTGGGAAGTGTATAGAAGGAAGCTACGATCTTCAGTAGCCTTGGATTACATACCCGTGGAGGAGTGTCAGTGCAAGAAAGAAGACTCTAAATATTTTCTTTTTCTTTTAGTGGTTAGAAAGAGAAAGGAGAAATTGTGTGTAGCATGCTGTTTTGTTGTGTATAGAAATCTGGATACAAGGAAACTCATCAAGGTGCATAGGAGGCAGGCTTTCAAGTAACTATCAACAATGAGAAATAGACAGATATCAGCATTACAGCTTTTCAGGCCTGGAAAAAAGAAGAAGCCAAACTAGGAAGAGGGATTGATTTTTTGTTTTCTTTTCTAAATTGTAAGCATGTCCAAAGTGTAGGGGTGAGCATGTGGAGTATACAAATTTAGCATGTGCTTTCTTAGAAGCAGTGGCTAATGGGAGGTGGTAAGTTATTTGTTTTAACAGAATGGTTGCCAGAATTTATTTTTCAAACATTTATGGGAGGCGTGGATATATTGATCACTACATCATGGTTGCTGGAAGAAGTGAAAAGTCATTGGTTACCACTCCTGAATCCCATTGCCTTGAAACCATGTTGGCCATTCAGAATACATGAAATCATCTACCTACAGTGCTTTATAAAAATAAATTTTAGAATTATCTCCCAAGTATTCAACTGGGTAGTAGTCATCACAGTGCAAACTTGCGGCCATGTACGGCTGAGGTATCTGGATGGGAAACAGAGACATTATATATAGTTCAAGGAATTCCTCCTTTTAATTTGTGAGTTACAGGACACTATGGCATGTACTCCAGAAATATAACTGTAGTATGAAGGTTTTCAGTTACTGCTCTATACTACATATTTGCATCTGTCCACCAGAACTCATTAACAAACAGGTCAGGTGATATTTTAACATTTTTGGAATTGATGCACTTTTTTAAGTTACATCCCGAAACGTATTGATACAGAAACTCTGAACATGCTACAGAGCAGCATGCATTGCGTTTGCTAATGAGAATTAC
Organism: Neoceratodus forsteri; assembly: GCA_016271365.2. Taxonomy (NCBI): domain Eukaryota; kingdom Metazoa; phylum Chordata; order Ceratodontiformes; family Ceratodontidae; genus Neoceratodus; species Neoceratodus forsteri. The sequence continues at coordinate 154,010,932 of CM028133.1, forward strand.
TCTCTAAATGATTAATACCATGTAAAGAAAACTAAAGGAGAATCTTACCACGTTCTTGAAGCAGGCGTTCGTGTTCTGCAAAAAAGTATAAACAAAGTCATAAAAACTCATGTTTTAACATCATTCTGAAATCAATTCTTATGTTGTATCTTTTCAAGAAGATAAAAACAGAATTGTAAAAAAGAGTTTTTTTCTGCTGTAATGAACATACAGTATTTCTGCATAAGTTACATACATTTTGCACAGACCAGGATTGCTGCATTATGATCCCAGATGATATCAATGGCTGGACTGTTAAAGCTCCAGCTATAGGCACACATCTGCAAGATTTTTTTTTGACAGACTATCTTGATTTGTGGCACTTTAAATCAGTACATGCAGCAGCTCTGACTTTGCAGCTCTTTTCATCATTTATTGCCACAACTGTGGGTAAAAATGTGACTAACAGTCAGACATCAGTTGAGAACTTCTAGACTAGTTAATTACTGATCTTACAGTGCAGATGTTAAATTTCAGTTGAACATAGGGTGGGAGGGTAAGTGACAGATTTGCTTTCAAAATCCTGACAAAAATCTCAAAATTAGAAGCTTTACATAAGGAAAAGATAGTCATCATAGTACCTACTTTCCATCTCAACTAGTAGAACAGCTGGTACAGTTCTTGCATTATCTCCACATGAGGAATGGTGCCATGGATCTTAGATTTTTTTTTTAAAGAAAACTTTCTGAGCTGGTCTTGTGCTACCATGCTATCCCTAACAGATATTCCAGTTAAAGAGTGTACTTGAGGTGAGATCTTGTTTGAAAAAATAAAAAGGATTTATAAGTAACTAATTAAGATGTAAAGAATAAACATTAAAACAATTTTAAAATGTAAGTTATAACACTCAAAGAAAACAGGTTATGGTACATTATAAGGCTGCAGCTGCAGCATCCCTATTTTGATTTTTAAGCATTTATTTTACTATAATCCTATAAAGAGGAAGCAGGAAAGGAAGAGTTATGCTGGCTGTTCTATTAATTTAAAAGAAAAGCTGATAGTATGATGAGTATTGTTTTCTTCTCATTATAATAATTAAGCATCTAGTCCAACTCTTGCTGACTCTAAGCAGTACCTCGGGTTGGAGTTCTTTAGGATTACTTTAGAAATAAATTCTGCAGGACTTAAGTACCAAAGCTGGAATCCTCTCTTGCTTGGATATAAAGACAGTTCAATATTTATGAAATAGCAATGGGGTATATAGCTCTTGTGCGACGTGTAGTACTTTTTGTGGCTTTACTTTATTTCCATCCTTGAGTAATAGGTATGTAGGTGGTAATTTGTAGGGAATAAAAGGCCCATGAACAAGGGTAAGAAGAGCACCAAATAAGGAGGAGGATGGGATGGTGGTGGACAAAGAACACTTTCTAAGCAAGGGAGGTGCGTAAGTGGAGGGCTTAAATAGAGGCTGTGGGAGAAGCTATTCCCCATATTGAACCTCAGGCCAAGCCCTCCTATGTTTGTGGAATAACAATGGGGTATATAGTGCTTGTGAAACTTGTAGTACTTTTTGTGGCTTTACTCTATTTCCACCCTTGAGTAGTAGGTATGTAGGTAGTAATTTGTCAGGCACAGAATGCCAAAACGATATCTCCTCCAACTCATGGAGAGTATGACTGCCTGGCACTCAGAGGATGAAAAAAACCCAGATGGAGAAAACCTCTGAGGACCCATGGCCTGCAGTCTGCCAATCCTCTGGGCATACTAAGATAGAAGGACTTAGGTTCTAGTAACCAAAGCTAATTTAAGGGTGATGATCTTCATGGAGAGATGATGATCCATCCTCGATCCATATATAATGCAGATTGAATGATGATCCTGAGACTGGAGAGTAGGTCTTTTCTAAAGAAGAGATAGAATCCAAGTGTGAAATAGATCCAGGTGAAGGATACGCATGAAGTCCAAGTTTCCAAGATGATGAATGATGCTTGTCCCAAGGGATTGCAATGGTGTAATAAGCAGAGGGAACATGACTCGATCGATAAGTTACTAGACAGAGAAAAGAGGAAATGCTGTGGTACAAGGCATCATTGGTGAATGATCCAACTTGTGGAAGATTTGCCTGTCAAGGTACGGTCTGGAGGCAAGGAAGGAGTAATGAATGAGAAGTCACTAAGGAAGCTTCCATGTAGTAGAAAATGGGCAAGAGTCTTCAAGTGCCCTGGAGATGACAGTTCATACCTGATCCATGAACGATGCAGACCGAATGATGACCATGAGGATGGAGGGTAAGTTTTTTCCAAAGGGGTGGTAGAATCCAAGGTGTAAAGAGATCCAGTTGAAGAAGGGCTAATGTAGTCCATATTTCCAAGGTAGTGAAAGGTGTATGACCAAACTGACTGCAGAGGCATGATAAGTCGGGAGAGCATAATTTTATCGATATAGAACCAGACAGTAAATGGTGGGATTTGCGATGATTTGTAAAGTCATGGGTGAATGATCCAATTTGTGTAAGGTTTTACATTCGAGGTAGTCTAGAGGTAAGGAATGTATTAGTGAGTGATAAGTTGCTAATGAAGCATCACTTAGTAGAATGATAAGAGGAGAGTTTTGAGTGACTAATGGAGTGATGCCTTAAGTGATTAGAAAGTGAACAGAAGAAGATTTGCAGAAGCAGTCTGGATGGTAATCTACTGTATATGGGGAATGATTGGAAGTTCAGTATAAGGGATGGATGGCTTCTTGAGTCATGATGTTCATAACTTTATGTGTAAATACTCTGCTGGTACTCTGCTTGAAATAAGTGCAGGTATGTTTCAGGTGTGCTAGTCTGGGAGATGCACTATGTTGGCAAATGGTTGGTTGAGATTACAGGTAATCTGATGCTGAAATACTTGAAAGAAGCTTGGAGGTGAATATAAGGAAGACTCTATATGTTGAATTGGTAGTGAGGTTGATTAGTGCAGAATGCCATAGGATCTTGGTGCTATGGCTGATTAATAACAGTTGGGAGTTATGACTGAATTAGTGAATTTGCTTTGACTGTTAGAGATTTCCAAATAGAATGCAGGAGAGCCAGTTCACAGTGATAGTATTTACTGCAGAGATTAATGAAGGTAATTCATAAAGAAGTTGCTGTTGGGTCCACTGGAAGAGCAGTAAACTCAGCTGAAGGTACTAGAGGAAAAGATGCTGATAACTGTATAAGAAATGGTGACGTCCAGGAGTGAAAATGATGGATTTGGATGGTGTGGAATTCATAACCAGCTAGGTGGTGGAGGTATCACGATGAATGTTCTGGAAGGCATCTGAGAAACTCCCAAAATAAGCAGTGTCTGTTGAGAAGTAGGAGTTGAGTAACTTGATCAACAGAGCCAGTGTTGGAAGAAGAGGCTGCAGAAGGTAAAATGGATGATATCCATAGCTGAATGGGTTATCTTGTGATTCCCGGTATCCGTTGTAATGGGGTAATAAAACCACCTTTCTTATGTTCTTGTTGGAACTGCTCAAAAGTGAAGATACAACAAACAAGTGGTGTCCAACAGAAAATATGATTTATTACTGGTATATAAAGCAGTCTTATAATCAATGGTAAAGCCACCGGGAGAATGCATTCAGTCTTTCTTACCTATGTAGGTGGCAGCTAGTCTCATCTCAGAGAAAATGTGTAATGCAAAGGGTCTTATACCCCTGATAAGTGTCATAGCAACAGCTAAAAACATATGGGTCTATGCATGAAAAAGGGCTACCAAAGTGTGACATTAGTGTTTTTTTTTAACTCTATAATATATCGATTATTCTAAGCATTTCTTAATGCTTTGACTCACCTTATAAAAATGTAGTGTGGTGTGGGATAACTCCAATTTCAAGGTCTGAGAAGAAGCTTCCAAAAAGGTGCACATGTAACGGGGGACATAAAAGCAGGACTACACATGTAACAGGGGACATAAAAGCAGGGCTGCACATGTAACAGGGGACATTAAAGCACCCCAAGCAATCCACTGTCTGTCTCTACACAGCATGGAAGCATGCCACCACTCATCTATAGACTACATGGAGGCACACCACCACCCATCTGTGGACAACTTGGAGGCACAACACCACCCCTCTGCAGACAGTATGGAGGCATTCAGCTAAACACCTGATGGAATCTTTCAAAGAAGTTCATCATTAAAGTATGCATTCTAATCAGGACATCATCAGTCCATATCATCTAAATAATGGACTGTCCATGCAAACTGAACACAGACAACACCCGCAGAAAACAGTATAGTTGGTTTTCACAGTAAGCTTTTTTTTGCTAGGCAAAGTTGTGTAAACCCACCACACACATATATAATATGGCTGACCAAATGACCAAGAGAATAATGTATCCCAATTAGGGTACCACAACAAGCAGCAAGGGGACAGTACTTTTAACATTAAACTCCACCCCTCCAAAAACAGAGACCATATGGTTTTGTGCTATGATTAACAATATGCTGTGGTTACCCTGTGATGCAACCAGAAAATCCACAAAGGCATGATAATAAACACTATAAATGTGCAAAAAATTGAATACTGCAGGCAGCATCAAATGACTTAACTAATGCAGCAGCATCACCCAAACACCATCTGAATCATAGCACACAAACCAGCCACCCCACCAACATTAGTTGTTGCCTACTTAGGTGTACAACTCAGTGTACATGAACAGGTAATTGTGTGATGGTATAGCAAATGCATGTGTACTACGTATAACTTCTTTTTTTTGGGGGGGGGTGTTGTGGACAGTCACACACAAAATGGGTTTTGCCAAGATCACCAGCCCAGTACAAGCTACCTGTTTGAATACAAAAAGTGCATATCTGGGGTTGTTTGGGGATTTTGAAATTTAAACCATAATGGCAGGTAGGGTTACCATGGTGGTGGTGCCCAAGCTAAAAAAACAACAAAATAATAAAATTAATTTTGTTCATGTTTTTGTTTTCAAATACCAAAATCCTAATCCTATGTTCAAGCAATCACAAATGTACTAACAAAGCTGTTCAAATTACTAAATCACTTCTTAAGTGAAGACAAAAAAGGACAAAAACATAACACAATACGAGCCATGCATCATCCCATCTGCCCAAAAGAAAAAAAACGTCAGCAAGCATACACCCATCTGGTAACAAAAGGAAGCCATATATGCACACAGCTGCTGACAAAATGAAGGTATGCAGCCATCCATCTATAAACAAAATGGAGGCATGCATCCAGCAATCTGCAAATCAAAATGGAGGCAATCAAACACAAATCTGCAAACAAAATGGAGGCATGCATCCACCCCTCTGCAAATCAAAATGGAGGCAATCAAATACAACTCTGCAAACAAAATGGAGGCATGCATCCACCCATCTGAAAATCAAAATGGAGGCAATCATACACAAATAAGCAAACAAAACTGGGGCATGCATTCACCCATCTGCAAATCAAAATGGAGGCAATCATACACAAATCTGAAAACAAAATGAAGGCACGCATCCACCCGTCTACAAACAAAATGAAAGGAAGCATACACCCACCTGCAAGCAAAATGGAGGCACGCATCTAGCCATCTGCAAACAAAATGGAAGCATGCTTCCAGATGTCTGCTGCCCAAAACCGGAAGCACACTGCAAAACATATCACAGGGACTCAGTCAAAAACTGTCATCAGACCTGATACACACAGATCAAATAGTGCACCAACCTCACCTCAGGAAAAAAAATAATCAGTGACCACATGGTTTGGTGCCCTGATTAACAAAAAATGCAGTATGTGCCCTGTGATGCACAATGGCAAAACAGAAGTGGTGCACCCCACTAATAAAGAAGCCAGTAACAAACACATTATGCAATGCAATAGCCAATCACAACCAATGTCAGGATTGTACCAGGCAAACCTACCACTTCACCTAAATTTGTGCTTGCCACCAACCCAGTGACATGGAGGGCTGAGGCATCTGTGCTTTACCTACTACCACACTGGTGACCAGCCAGCGTGCCATGGGCAGAAGCATGCACTGCCATTGCCAACATTGCACGCTCTACCCATGGGGAAACACAGGACAAGGAATAAATGAGGTCCCAGGTCAAGCAGGATGATGACAGCCACCCACCACAGGCCCTGACTCTGAATGGCACCCCACAGAATCTAAATCCTAGTCAAGGTGAGTTTGAGCAAGGGGGAGGGCTCCTCACCACTCTGCCATGGAGGGTAGACTGTGGGGGAAGAAGAGGTTAGCTGCCTGATGTCAGGGTGTGGGGATGGGCGGGAGGCTGAATGATAGATGCCAACAGGTGGGGACCCAAAAGAGAATCAAATAAGGAAAAAATAATAAAATTTGTGGTTGCCTAATTTGGGCGCACCAAACTAACATGCACATCTGATCAAGTCACACCTCTCAGCTGTACCACATTATGAGGAACAGGTCCTCATTTTATGCACATAAGCCCCTTGTTACACATTGACAGGGTCTGTCCAATGTTCAGCAATAACATTATAAAGCAAAACTGCATAGCAGTTCATATGAAAAATGTACTAGTTACAGTATTTAACTGTGAACTTTGTGAACACAGAGGCACACATTTCAACAGTGGTCAGAGCTTCTGGATAATAGCTTTGATGAAGTGCTTCACATTCTAAGGGGCAGTGTTTCACATTTGGGGGATGTACTGAGGTACAGTGCTCATACAACTCTTTGGTAGGAAGATGTGCACATTCAGGAGTGTTGGTAGGTTGTACTGGCAATGCCCAGGTAAACACAAAAAAATGTTTTTTTAAAATACGAAAAATCACAATAAATATCAGTCATCACAATCAATCTTTTTAACAACCCCCGAGAAAAACAATAGTTGTAACAGCAGTATGTAAAATACCATCCCAAAATATGAAAAGCACATTTAAAATATAGCACTGGACCCAAAAACCAAATAAATATCAGTATCCCAAAAATAAAGAGCCAAGGATTAAATGCAGGTACCAAACCCTCCCCAATAACCAAATAGTGCAGTGTGCTAATCCCAGACACTCCACTTAATCTCCACCCCTCCCCATAATTCACTATAACAGCATCACGTAAAAAATACAGTCCCAACAGTCAAAATACAGCATAGTAATTTAGAAAGTTGATTTATGTAACCTCGTTATCAACTCCTTCAAGAAGACCTCATGGTGAACAGGGTCATAAAGAAGTTTAAGGAAATTCACATTTTAATTCAAATGGCACCCTTTACACCAAATCAAGAAGGCAAAAAGGGAAATCCAGGGTGTGGGTCCATCTGCACTAGTAATGAACCCCACCTATCAACAGCTCACTTACATTATTAAAACTAGTAAAAAACCAAAAAAAAGTATTTTTGGCAGCAGACATGATCTGTATTTACCTGCTTCAGTGAGGATAGTGATGCAACAAGGGTCACACAGGAAGACAAGAGCTCTTCAGATCAAGACAGTCAATCACAGGAAAGGGCTAGAAATTGCAAGGAATAGTCTTTTAAATTCCCCCCATGGCATGACCTACTCTCACGCTGATATAAGTGCCCAAATGTTTTTACAAGTGGCTCCCCGGACCCCTGCTGTCATGCGTGAACATCTGGTGGTGGGGACAGGAAAGGATCAGGTGAGCAAAGGGGACAGCTTGTGATCATGCTGTGTACTTAAAGAAACAGGGCAATGCACTGTAGTACTCTAAACAAATACAGCAAGTAAGCTGGGGACAAAAATACAACATAAATAGCACTAAAGTACAGATTATTACAAAAGGTCAGAGATAACACAAGGGGACATTAATAGTTACATGCAGGACCACATCTTTAGGACCCCCTTGAGGTAGGTGAGAATCAAGGTAGCACAAAAAGGAAGTGTGATAAATGAGAGCAGGACACGGAATTAGTTAACAAAAATATTTTTATTGCCAAAAAGTCTAGTTAAATGACACTGAGAGACTATTTCACACACATGGGTAGCCATGTCACAAATTAGTACACACATTTTCATGCATTTTGACTAATGAAAGTGCATTTTTTTTAATACGGAATCTTTTGAATCCATCAATGTTACCTTATGTATCTCTCCACATAGGCTATTTAAAAAAGCCCATATCAATTGCCATATTATACTCAAAATCCTGCATGTGTTCTGTATTACAACTTTAGGATCCATTGGTAACCCCTTTTCATGCATGGAGCCATATATAAAAACCTTACAATAGGACAAAAGCAAATAACCTGACTCCTAACTAGCCTAAGAAAGCTTGCTTAGCTTGCAAAAACAGATAACATGAGACAATAAGATTTTGTGCTTCTGTCAAGGACACTTGCGGTTACAGTTCTGCATGAGCACTAAAGATGGCAGTATTACCTAACTACTAATTATACAACAAAATATATAGGAGCATTTCCCAGTGTTACAATAAGAATATAGTAAGGCATAATTATACTTAGCAAAGATACAGTAGAAGTCAGATCCTGACACTTATGTTTGCATGGTAAGTGTCCATGTCCTAAGATTAGTACATATGAGCATTGCTGTCTGTGAGATTGGGACATTCAGGGTGCGAATCCATGGATAACATTCCCCCTTTGTTGCCTCTGAAGCAAAGATACAGTAGAGCTCAGATCCTGACACTTAAGCTTGTATGATAAGTGTCCATGCCCTAAGATTAATACATATACATACAAACATTGCTGTCTGTGAGATGGGGGCCAATCAGGAGTGCTGGTGCATGGATAACACCGTAGAAGTGATACTTATTATGAAGTCAGAGCATAGTAGAAGGATTTTAAGTCCTTTCCATGTATGGGGATAGCCAGTGAGATGAGGCAGACATGGACGTCACATTGAATGGACAGGAATTGAAGGGTATATACAATAGAGATGAAGAAGATCTTCCTATTGTGCAGGCAAATTGGATTCCATGAATGATGGTGAGGAGCTGATTGACCAGTATAAAAACTCTATGATGACATATGAGTCTATGAGGCCTGTTAACCGAAGGATGTTTGCTGGCAAGAGTATTTCTCCAGAGTTATGAATGAGTGATCCAATGAGTAGTGGAAGGGTACTATTAGAATGGCCAGAGTAGAAGTATGAGATGGGTACAAGGCCCAAAAAGAGCCACAGCAAACAGTATGAAGGCCCGAGCCTGCAAGGTGGAGATGAAAAGGCAGCCATCCAAATGGGAAGGAAATCCGGAGCAAACTCTTGATGAACCGAAGGTATGATCCAGGAGAGGTGATGGGCTAGGCAAAGCCATTGACATCCAGAACAGGAAGGTACAGGACCCGCTGACTCTTCAGCAAACAGCAGCGGAATGCAGAAAGGCAGAAGCAAGTCACTAGAGATAGTCCATGTAAGGCCAAAGAGTAAAGCCAAGTACCAAAAGCAACTAGGTTGAGGTACAAAAGTCTTACATCTGACGAAGGTTTCCAATGAGGAGTGAAAGGACAGAAGGCACTAGAGTGAAGAACAATGAAGTTCCCAGAGCCGAAGGAGAAGCCAAATTCAGACAGCAACTGGAAATAGTGACCTGCAGCAAGGTAGTCCCAGGGCAGTCAAACTGGATCAAGATATATAAGGAACCAGCTGGAAGATCCATTCATGAGGGAAAGGAGGCAGAGGAGTTCAAGTAAGATGGTCCATTGAAAGGAGGGATGGAAATTGGTAAGGAAGGGTGCAAGCTAGTAGGAGTAGAGGGGTCCTGACACTGGAGGGAAGTGGTAATTGGGTAGGACAAGTGCAGATGCAGGCTCCAGAGGTAGGTGAGGTGAAGTGGCAAGTCATGATGAGTCAGATAATGGTTGAGGGTGAAGGCACTGTAGGTACATGCCATGGGCCAGAAGGGAGCAACAAGTGTTGGTTTGGTGGAGAACAGATGAGACTGAAATAGGTGGTTGTGGAAATGAGGTTCCAGGCTTGGTAAAGTAGGAGAGAGAGAACTAGCATCTGATACCACTTGGCTAAGGTAGAAGGATGGGGGCAAACTAGTTAATGAGGTCCTGTTGCAGATGGGAAGCAGAGACTGGGCAGAAGACACAGGATACAGTGACCCAGCAAATCCATGAATGGGCTACCACATCTAGAGTCAGGATTCTCCAGATTTTTTTGATTCTAGTTCGGTTCTGGTTCTACAGTGTGGATTCTGGTTTGGTTCAGTTCTGCTAAAAAATTACATGTTTGGGTTCTGGTTCAGTTCAGCTCTAGGTTTTTTTTTTTTCTAGTTCTGGTTCAGTTCTGCTTCTGGATCAAGTTAAGTTTCACTAAATTCACTTTATCTTGCCAAATATATACACTATAAATCATGGAGACAAGACAACTGATTTCACATTGTTAACTTTATTGACATTAACATTACTTTTAGTAAAAGAAACTAAAAAGCTGGCAAGTACAAGTTCAACTGTAAAATACAAACATTCAAGAATTTAACAAAAACAGAACAAGCAAGTGTGTTAACTGATAGGTGAGATCTTCAGTCATCTAGACTTGGCTTGCAGAATGAGAACGCTCTCTCACAGCTACTGCTACTAAATGGTAAGCATAGGTACTTCTGTGCAAGCTTTGCTAATTTGGGAAACAGGTGTCTTCCTGTCTTATTCCAGAATTCAGTGCAGTTGTCGGTATAACTGTCATGTTCTAGTTTTTAGTTCACTAGATGACAATGATCTAGTTGCTGCTGAAGAAGGAGGCAGGACCACCTAGACTGGATAGCATGTCCTTGACATCATTTTTTGGCTTTTTTGCTGGTGGCTTATCATCACTGGATTTTGCTTTGATATTGACAGTCATTACTGCCTTCAATGAAGAAATCATTTCACAATCTGTAGGCATACTTCACACAGCTGGTGAAGTGTAGAATAGCATGGATAGACTACTGCCTCCATGTGGGTTCTCCTCATCTCACACCATCAGGGTTCAAGTTAATATCAGGGTCATCTGTTTTTTATTTTTAGGGTTCTAGTTTGGTTCAAAGTGGGCAAAAATCGAATAGTTCTGGTTTGGTTCAGGTTCAATTCTCAGAAGAACTCTGGCTCTAATCATGTCCAGTAGTCAATAAGATGATGTAGTGAAGGCTGCAGGTAAGGAATAGTGGAGAATACGAGCAGGACAAGGCCCAGTTCCAGAAGGACTGCAGCATCCAATAGCAGGTCGAGAATGGATCTGGGGAAGCAGTGTAATGTAAATTCAGGCATCCTTCCATGATGGTGGAAGCAAGATAATCCTGACTATATGTAGTTAGGAGAGATGGGACAATGAGTGCATACTTGAAAAGAATAGTTCCCAAATGGAAGTGGCAACCTCCAACAGGAATAAGATTCAGGAGGTACAAATAGTCAAATATGTATTGAGGCTTCTGGTTATGAAATTTAGCAGACTTGGATCATGTATTGAGGCTGCAGACTAGGTAGGATAGAGAAATAAGTCAGGCAAAGTCAACATGTTGAATGGAAGCAGCAGTCAGTATCACGCTAAGGATATGTAAATGCAGCTGTAGACAATGACTTAGGCATCTGTTGGGGACAGCTAAGGTGGGATGATGGTGGCTTGAGGCAGCCAGGCATAGTTAGAATGATAAGGTCATGAGGGGCATAAAGATTCCATTCCTGAAGGGGACCGGCAACTGGTATGAGGTAGATAAGATATTATTTAACTCTGTAGATTGTAGACATGGCTCCCATCCCTGGTAGCTGGGAAAGCTAACCTTCACTCAGTGCTGTACAGCAGAGTTAGGGATGGAGAATGTCAAGCTGGTAAGAAGTAGAAGGTAGTAAATGTAATGGAATCCCATCAATGGTAGACAGGGGAAGCCTACCTTCACTCAGCACCTCAGAAGGCACAAATTAGGGACAGAGTCTGGAGTACCTGCTGGTATGGGATGGTAGAAGGCACAAAATGCCACTGGAGAAAGTAAGTAGGTTAGAAACAAATAGGGGATAGGAGGATAAGGCAGTACGAGGACATGGGAAGAGACATGCAGAGAGGTAGCGATAGTAGGACAGTAGAATGGAAATAATAGTATGGGGAGAAGGAGACACACACAAGGTACATCATAGAAATAGTCATGAAGTGCAATACGATTGGCAAAAGTAGCTGGTGGACAAGGTGCTAATGGGTTTAGCAGGAAACGTGCAGCTGGCAGGGCTATAGTGGGGGAACAAGTGCTGTCAGGTTCAGAATGGAAGAGTGATGGCAAACCTGGGTTGAAATGAGGCCTGAAGAATGGCAGGAGAATCAGCATATAGGGAGCTATGGTGGTAGAATATAGACTGGGATCAGAGGCAACTGCAAGGGATCAAAATCAATGTTCTGAGTTCTGTTAAAGGGATGGCAGCCAAACAGTAACCCCCCACGCATGAGTGCATCCTTCGCAGTAGTAACAAAATTAACCAGTTGAACTAGACAGAGCATCTGAAGAGCAATGAAGCAATAAGTGCAAATGGCATGTAGGTTGTTGTGATCGAAGTACACCCCTCCTCACACTCAGCTCCACAATGCCAGCAGGATGAGTGGTAGTAGTAAACTACATGCTGAAATCCATTGAGTAATAGAACAGGTAGACATTCTGAAAATGTTATAATGTGGAGAGTAAGTGTGCCCCAATCTCCTGAAAGAAAAACTGTATGTGGTAAACCTGTTGAACTAGGAAAATGATGCATTCCATGAGAATGATAGGAGCAGGCAGTATGAAATAAAGGAGTTGTAGAGAGCATTCTAGCAGCTAAGGGTAAGGGTCATAATCATAATGGTGAGGTACTTTCAGGATACGCTGAGACACAATCTGCCAAAAAGATGGTGGAGGAGTAAGAGCTGACGGAAAAAAGGACAATGCAAGCATCCATGTGCTTGCAGTTGAGGTGGAACTGTGGAGCCAAATGAGAAGAGGAGAGGTAATGGGCTCAAACAGCAGATGGACAGGCAGTGGACTTGGACAGGAAGGGATGGGAAGAAGGTCTAGGAAAATGAAGGAGAAGGGGAATTCTGTGGAAATAAGGCTGTATGCTAGAGAAAATTGCAGCAGCTACTTCCTGTTATGTTGCAGGCCATAGCGGAGTGGCGAGCATTGGTACTCGACTCAGCAGTACCCACTGTAACTGAAGGGGTAGACAAACAGGAAGGAGGTTTATGTGTTTGTGTCATGCAGGGAATGAATATGCAGTCTTCGCAGAGGCAGCATAGGCTATAGTTGGATGTGTGGGGAGCATGGACTTGTGGAAGCACTGAAAAGGGGAAGCTGTGAATAAGCCCAAAAAGATAGATGGAGTGGAGGGGAAAACCTGGGCACAAACCAGAAAGGAGGAGCGGGGAAGCTGAGCAAGCATGAAGGAGGAAGACCAAACACACTGAGGAGACAAACGGTGGGTGCACAGTGAGAGAAGCAACAACAAGAGGGTAGGGAGAGAAGCAGGATGGAGGGAAATGGACCAAATGGCAGCAGGAGGAGAGGAAAAGGGGGTCAGCCACACAGCCACCTAGGGAGCACAAGGACAAAGAACACTCCTTAAACAAAGGAGGTGATTTAGTGGAGGGCTTAAATCGAGGTTGTAGAAGAAGCAATTCCCCACATTGAACCTCAAACCAACCCCTCCCATAATGAGATATGTACATTATGTGTGCATTGTTGACTATGTTGCAGCCCTGAACATTTCAGCTAGAGGTACATTTATTTGTACAGCTGATGATGCTGTTCCCTTGTGTTATGTGCTCTGATGCCATGTGCTGGCACTTTCCCAGCCACAGTATAGCAATAAGTAATAGTAGACTTAGTTCACTGAGAAATGATATGCTAGCTAGCTGGATGTCCCTGTGACACTCCTCAATATGAGACAAACAGTTGCTTATTGTCATCTATGACATCTTCAGTGCTGTTCTTGTTAAAACTGATAGCTTTCTTCACATGACAGTGGTATCAAAATAATAGACAAGGGGGGTCTCACATATGGAGATGGCAGCATTGTCTGCCAAGTGGGTTAGGGAGGTGTTTGAATATATGAAGCAGGCCAAATCACTAGGGTCAGATGGGATCCACCCAAGTGTGCTAAAGGAGCTGGTGTGGGAGTGGCTGGACCCATTGGCACACTTATTCAACCATTTGCTTCAGATGGCATCGTGGCAGAGTACTGGAGAAGAGCTGATGTTGTGTCTCTACACAAGGGGGGAAGCAGGGAAGAATCTGGAAACTACAGACTGGTTAGCCTCACTTCAGTAGTGGGAAAACAAATAGAAGTCCTGACTAAGCAGTATCTGGTAAAATATCTGGACAAAAATGGACTTCAGGATGATGGGCAACATGGGTTTTTGGCAGGTAAATCATGTTAGACAAACCTGATTATGTTTTTTGACTGGGTGACCAGGGAATTAGACAGTGGACATCAAGAAGATGTCCTCTACTTTGACTTTGGCAAGGCCTTTGACTTGGTGCCACACAGCTGTCTGCTGAAATAGTTGGAGGATCTGGGGGCTATAAAGAGCACTGGACCCTATGCACTAAAAAGACAGCCTATGCACCGTGAATCTGCAGCAACATGCTGGGGGTAGTTGGGGGGAGTGTTGGGGTGTGCCTACACTATGTGCTATTCACTAAGGTGCGTAGTGCCAGGCACAAGGGGGCATAGGGTACAGAAACCAGGACCTTGTAGTAACCTGGTGCGCACCCCCATGGACATCACCCACCGGTCGTGGCAGGACAAGAAAATGATCCTCCATGCTCCCCCAGATCACTAGGCTGTTGGGGAGGAACAGAGCAGCCATTCCAGTAAGGGCCCCTCCATATCATTATTTAATGCATCTGCATGGATCCACACATCTGATGAATGAATGCCCAATGTGCACAAGGGACTATGGGACCCAGGTCGGGCATCTGATTGGATGCCTGCCCAGGTCCACCCCTCTGCTCTGGGCTGCCTCCTCCCTGGAAACCTGCTCACTGGGGGGGCACAGATGGGTGCCCTGCAGGTGCTTGCAGTCATGTATATTGCACATCCTGTGCTTGTCTGGTGCCATGGAGCTATGCATATGGGGTACATGCTGTTGGCGCATACCTTCTGGCCCAATAGTGCATAGCCCACATTGTTAGGTGGGTAGGTAACTGGCTAAAGGACAGAAAGCAGAGTACAGTAGTCAACAGGGAGAAATCAGATGAGGGGGAGGTCACTAGTGGAGTACCTCAGAGCTCAGTCTTGGATCCGGTACTGTTTAACATGTTCATCATCAACATTGGGGTTAGTATTCAGGGCAAGATTGCCCTCTTGGCAGATGATACCAAGCTAGGTGGAAGGGTGGACAGCGAGGAAGCAGTTTTGAACCTTCAAAAAGATCTGCAGCGATAGCAAAAATTGTCTAGCATCTGACAGCTAAAATGTAATGCTGAGAAGTGTAGTGATGCACCTAGGTAAAAAGAATCCTAAGACAATGTGTTAGCTAAACAGGATCAGACTCTGCCTCTAAGGAGGAGTTGGACCAAGGCATTATCATCTATGACACCCCTAAGTAGACCAGGCAGTGCACCACTACTTACAGCAAGGCCAGCAAAATGCTGGGATGCATTGGGAGAGGATTTGACAGCAGGAATATGGAGGTGATTCTGCCACTGTTTAAGTCCCTTGTGAGGCCCCACCTAGAATTCTGTGTCCAGTTTTGGCACCAACACCGAAAGAAGAACATAAACAGACTGGAAACAGTGCAGAGAAGGGTGACAAAATGATATAGGGCCTAAAACGGAAACAGTGCAGAGAAGGGTGACAAAATGATACAGGGCCTAAAAAGGCTTTTGCATGAGGGGTGATTAGAAGCACTAAACCTATTCTCAGTGAAGACTAGGAGGGAGGAGGAGGGGGGACAGGATAGAGACCTTCAAGTTCCTGAAAAGAATAAATAGAGTGTCATACCCTGAGCTCTCCAGCAATGTTAACAGTTCCAGTACTAGAGGACATGAGTGTAAGCTTAGGGGGAGGTCTTCAAAAAAGATCTCAGGAAATACTACTTGTCTGTAAAAGTGGTACAGCCTTGAAATAAGCTGTCTGCTGAGTTGGTGTGCACCAAGATGGTGACAGCCTTCAAACAAGGCTGGGATAAGTTGAACAACAGTTTAAAACCAAGGAGAGTGATTGATGTTGAACTTAGTGTGGGCACTATGTCCAGGGATCAGTAATGGTCTTGGGAACTCCTGGGCAGACTTGATGGACCTTTCGTCGTCTCCCTCTGCCATCAACTTTTCTGTTTCTATCTTTCTGTGTAAAGCAAGTTCTCCTTTATTTGTGTGTGATCTCCTGAAATACACAGGCAATGTTACTGACTGGATCCAATGAAACTTTGATACCACTTGGGGAGAAAAGTGAGACTCTTCGTAATGTTACATTTTCTTTGTGGAAAACCAGGAATTCTGGCTCTATGCTGAGAGTCCAGAGTTCTCTTATTGTCGCTGCAGAGGCTATTACGGCCAGCAAAAGTGTTTTCCAGGTGACTACTCTGTAGTAGCCATAGGCTTGAAAGGAGGAAACAGTGGTTTGGAGATCACCAAAAAAGGTCCTAGGTTGAAACTGGGTTCGTCAAAGGTGGGTCTATATGGTTCAGACCTTTAAAAAACCCTTGTAAATATAGAACATATCAGCAATAATTTACTTTTTGTTTTGGATCCATAAGCAGCAAATGCTGAAATGTGAACTTTTAGTAATAATGGCATCAGGCTTCAGGCCTCAGCCAGTGATTTTAGATGGCTTAGATAACCCAAAAGCAAAGAAGTGTTTCAATTTAATGCAGTTACCGATTTATTGTTACACCAAATGGAGAATCTTTCCATTTTACTGCATGCATTTTTCTTGTTGATGGTATTCTTGATGCTTTTAGATTGAAAGGTTTAATTCATAAAATTCTAAGATTTCAGGTACTGTGTTCTCAGATGAAGAGACTCTAGGTCAGGATGAGTGGTCTGACCATTGGAAAGTGTTAGGGGATCCCTGCACATGGTAAGAGGGCAATTCTTTCTGGATAGTTGCAGAAACAGAGAGTACAATGCTTGTCTTGGCCAATCGGGTGTAATCAAAATCATTGTTATTCTGTTTAACCTCACTTTTAGGAATACTCCATGAAGTACAGGGCCAGGAGAAAAGGCATACAGCTATGTTACCAAACGCAGAGAATCCTCTGGAAAAGTTTTCCAAGATGAGTCCCTTCTAGCAGAATGTTGGCAGTTTTGTGTTATGCCATGAGGGGAACAGATCTGTTTCTGAAAAGAACAGAATGTTTGAAAATTGACTGCAATAGTGGTGGTTTCAATGGCGATTCATGGGTCACACATTTGCTCAGTGGATTTGCCACTACATAGTCCTTGCTTGCTACATGGACTGCTACACATCTATAGCTTGTGTGACAGATCCCAAATGTTTAGTGATTTCCTTCACAGTTCTGAAGTTCTGGCACCCCTTGCCTGTTTACATAACACATTCTTGTTGTGTTGTTTGTCCTGATTTGTAGGATCTGACACTTTAGAGACTCTGAGAAGTGTTGTATTGACAGGTACACATTTCAGAGTTCCAAAAGGTTTATGTGCTTGCTGACTTTCTGACTTCCTCAATGTTCCAGAGACTGTTTGGTCCAAAATACGATCCATCCATTCCTGTAGGGAGGAATCTGCTGGGCAGATCTCTGTTCCCTTTTGGAAAGTGGCTGCATAATTTATCAGTGCCTTTACCCTTTTCCATGGTGTAAAAAACTACCTTGCACAGTGTGTAGGTCTGCACATATGAATTTTACATATGTACATACAAACTTAAGAAAATGCCAATAGAAGAATGCCTCACTGCCAATCAAATCTGCTCATGGGGAACACATCACCTGTATTACATGGCACTCCACCCTCTCTAGCCAGTTACTTTTACCTTCCCCTTCACCTCATCTCACCCTCTCTTAAAATCCCAACCATTCTCTGGCTCACCACCTCCTCTGTTTGTCCATTCCACTCTGATCACTCTCTCTGTGAAGAAGTCCCTCTAGATTCCAACATCGACCTTCTTAATACCCATGAGATATCAGAAAATCTTCATCATGTCTTCTCATTATGTTATCTCTTTGAGACAGTACCTATTTAAGTTCTCCAGCTTCTGGTCATATGACAGCCCTTGCTGCCCCGAATCATCTTTTTTGTGCTCCTCTGCCTTTTAACAGTTGATGCACTTTTTGTGGTAGGGGCTCCAGTAATTCTCATAGTACTTCAGCTGCAGGTACACCTTTGACCTGTAGAGTGGAAGTATGACCTCTTTCCTCCAACTAATAAATGCCTTTACCTATGCAACCCAGTGTCTTATTTGCCATAACCCATCTTAATGCATTGTGCTGAGAGTTTCAGATTGCTCATGAATGATTGCTCCGATGGTATAGAAATATTTAGCCCTATATTCTGTACCTTTGTTTACATCCAGCTCATGCGTTTTACTTCTAAACCTGCTGAGAGCACTTCACTTGCTCTTACTCCAGAAAAAAGGAGATGTTTTCAGCTGTGCAACACACCAGGAACTGATGGCACCTCCACCCCCCCATAATGCTTTGCAGGGTAGAGACAGGCTAGTGAGCCATAGATTGCCTCCTGGTATCTAGGCAACGCTATCTGATACAACCTCTCATACTGCACACTGGGTTAAAACAGAACTTTAGTAAAATGCACTAATTGCAGTGAACAGCACAAGTACAGGAGACACACACCAGTGCTCTCCTAAGCAGAACTGTAATTATTACTTACCAAGCATTGCATGATTTTTTTAAATGAATAATACCAATTTATGCATAATTAATTTTATGTATTAAATGTCAAGTACTGTATGCAATTCTGAGATAAAGAAAAACTTCTGAATCTAACATGTCATCAATCAGTCTCTCACAAAATGGCATGGCTCTGAACAATTAGGGTAGAGACATCAGAAACAGCAAAACAGGATAGTCATGCAGTATATGTCAGTAATGGTAGGATTGATAAAGTCCTGCAGAGGCCTGGTGTAGTGAATGTGAAGCATTTCAGCAATTTGCACAGGAATGTTAGATCACCTTAAAAGAAATCCAGCTTTAGAGTTCAGAAAAGAATGCCTACATCAGAGAAATGACACATACTGTACATATTTTTTTTGCCATAAACCAAGGACACTATGGCAAATCTGTTAAAACTTTTGGAAAAACAGCATCTACATATTTTTATAAATTTTGTGTGATGCCAGCTTCATCCAGAATTGTTGTAATAGTAGTAGTAGTAAAATGTTTTATTCATTTCATACATAAGATGAATGAATGGGATCACTCAACTGAGACAGGCTCATTTCCAATGAGGTCCTTTGTGCAAAGTTACAAGAGTTACATAACATGCAAAGCAAAAATACATAACATGCAATGCAAAAATACAAAGACATACAGAGGCTGTACAGTTAAAAACAAGAATTGTAAATCGTCTCTCCATCACATCTTTTGAAAATACTGAATTTTTCTTTTACTGTAACATGTATTTTATTCAGACACTTATGGGAATTACTTTTAAGTCTGAATGAAGATTTAGACACCTCTTCAAGCATACAATAAGAATAATTTAGGGGTAAATACAGTGTTTTTGTTCAACATCCAGGATTTCATCCAGAATACTTCATGAACTATTGTAGTAGCATGATTTAGAATACGGTGCAAAGATAACATAAATGTTGGCAGGTGTAGCAGTGATGTTGCTAAAAATGTATAATTCTTGTCAATAACAGATTCTGGTATTCAGGTCTTATTTTCATCGTTCCACTCCCCTAAAGATATGCAGTTACATAGGCAAATTGTAATGCTCAATGGCACTAGAGAGTGAGGTAGTAACATATGTACTTATTTATTTAGCATTTGTGACTAGGAAAGGCACATTGAATCATGATAGCTCATTTGTAGGTGCATGATGGGGGGTGAGGGTGTATTACAGTACATTGATATATTTTATTGATGCTGGAAATGTTGACCATGACACTAGAGAAAAGACTCTTATGGTCATTAGGGCACGGGCATTACAGCACTGGGTCATTAAGGTGACAAATGCCTGATTCAACACCCCCTCCCCGCGGTCCACTCCCCTGGTGTTAGTATCATTAGAAAGGCAGGGTGGCTCCTGCAAAGAGAGGGGATGGTGACTTTTCCGCTTGGTGCCCTAATGACTGGGAGCACTGGCACCGGAATTCTGAATGGGTGAAACCAGGAAAAAATACCCTACTCTTACCATATGACACACTGGATCATTAAATTCCATTTCAACAGTCACTAGCAGCAGCAACAACATCAGGGAACTTTGTTTGCCATCTCATCAGAAGGATGGAACCTTAACAGTGCAGCATACCTCACTTCTGCTGCACTATAGTGCCAGTTTTGAGTATTAGTTCAAGTTTCTCATGCGAGACTAGAACCCCTAACCCTCTGAGTGTGAATCCTACTGAAGTACTGAGTCTGGAAATATTTCAATGCAAGATTGTTTCAATTAGGAAGAAAAAACCTACCTTGACTTGCATTCTTCTTTTCCCTGTCTGTATAAAGAGAACAAGATATTACAAATTCTGTGACTGATAACATAAAAAGGATACTTATTTTTTTAAGAATCTATTAAAGAAGCTGCAGGCACTTTAGATGAAAAGGGTAAAGTAATTTTCCTTTGACAAAGTTCACTGGGTCTTAATGGAACTTTGCTAGATTTTTCTATAGTTTTCATTGTGGAGGCAGGCCGAGGGGGACAGGTGTGTATATTTTCACTTAATTTGCAGTTTTCTCCATCATTTATGCCTCTCCAAGCAGATCAGTCTATCCCTACAGCTGTTTTTACTTGAAGAAATTAGGTCAAAATATTGAACTGTGCTGAATTATGGGAATGTAGACTTAATAACTTTTTAATGATTAATTATTATGAAACATTTGTATTGACTAATCCCCACCACAGAAGTGTTCAGTACAGTAATTTGTAATGAGGGTTGCAGTACAAAAGTCATTTGCAAAGGATAATTAATGAGACAGACTAACAATGGCAATCTGAGATTCTACTGTGAGGTTAGGGTCCAATAAAAAGAAGAAAGATCATACATTTGGCTAATAAACTATAAAGTAGAATGTGTGATGCTGAGCATTCATCCACAGCGGACATTTAGGGTGGTCCTTTGCAGAATCCATCTAGGGTGTTTAATAATTTTTTGAAGATTGTTTTAACTCTGTTTATTACAATAGCATAGTACATACAGTATACACATGTAGGGTGACATAAAAATAGACTAAAATGCAGAGAGTAAACTGCATTCATCGTTTTCATGTATTTAATGACTCTATCAGATAAGCATACAGCTGCATCTTGGGAAACAGGTCTAGAGATTTGAATCACATATTATAGCATAATAAAGTACACAAAAACTAAAGGTGAAACATGAGCAGACGTGCAAAATAAAACACATTTCAAAAAAGAGACACCCAAAGATCCAGCAGCAATAGGCCAGTGTGACTCATTCAAAGGTTTGTATTAAATTGCTGAGTCTATGTACATTAGAGGCATGCAAAGCACAAGCAATTTAATCAAAACGTGAGTGTGTCAGGCAATATTGCAGAGGGTAATAAAAAATGCATAAAATTGCAAATTGTTTGCCAGCTTTGCTTCATGGCTCCAACTAATCTACAGAGTGGGTTTAGTAGAGTTTATCCAGCTGCTTCTCATATGGTATGACTTGCCTGTGTTATTGTGCATATAATTGGTGTTGCTAGAAATAGTACAGAGATTTTAAGTCTTCAGGCTGTGTCAGAGGGACGTAGCAGTTGAAGTCTGAAATTGTGGTGAGGTTCTGGAAAGCTAACTTGTCATAAGTTTCTGTAAGTTTTCTTTGTTTGTGAGTTGTGTTTTAAAATTGGCCGAACTCCTTAAGAACTCTCTGGAACAGAGGGACACAAATCCTTAAATCTCTCTGTGCTAGCTGTAGACTGGGGGAGGGTCTTTGGCCAGTAACACAGCCAGCCAATTAAGGTTGTTTGCATTTCAGTTAATCTCTGTTTAAAATTCTCACTGAGGCATTTTAAGTCTTTTGGCTGTGGCAGAGGGAGGTAGCAACTGAAGTCTGAAATTGTGGTGAGGTTCTGGAAAGCTAACTTGCCATAAGTTTCTGTAAGTTTTTATTGTTTGTGAGTTGTGTTTTAAAATTGGCCTAACTCCTTAAGAACTCTCTGGAAAGCCCCCCCACCCACCTCTTGCATTTGTCTTTTTTAAATACAGAAGAGTCACTGGGTGTTGAGCTTAAAAGCTGGGAGGGAGGAGCTTAGGGAGTTGCAAACTTCCCCTGTGAGCAAACTCTTATGGCTAATAGTCAGGTGGAGAAAAGTTCAGCCACTCAAGTGTTGAAAGTTTAAAAGCCTTGGACTAGTGGGGAACTTGGTGGCTCACCCAAAGAAGCCTGCTTGGAGGGGGATGAGACCACATGTCATTAGGGCCAGCATCTTTGGGATGGTGGTGAGGTGCACAGGGTGTGGGGCAGCTATGATACTGGACTGGGCTTGGAGGTTTGGTGGTTGCCCACTGTGCTACCAGCTAGCACAACTTAGGGAAGAGGTTGAGGGGCTTAGGAAACAGCTGGGGGAAGGGGGAGGTATGGTTGGGGAATAGGGCAGGGCCTCTCCCACGGGGTTGCACCAAACACTAGGGGCAGGGGCATAGGGAAAGGAGTACAGGAGAGTACTCTGGGGTCACATAGGGATGCTGGCAGATAGGGCCCAAAAGGAAGATACTACCAAGGAAGCTGGCAGGTAACTGGGGACCCTCACAGACAGGGGCCAAAGGGAGGACATTCTCAGGGAAGTAGGCAGATGGCTGGGGCTGGACAGAAGAAAGAAATTGGGGAGGTGGATCAGACCTTAAGCTCAGTAACAAACAGGGGGGAACTTGGAATGCAGGAAAACGGGGGGAGCAGGGGATCAGAGCAGGAGGATGAGAGGGTAGAGGGAGGAAAGCACAAGGAAAAGGACCAGTTGGGGGAAAGGGTAAGGAGAAGAACCAGAAGTACAAGGAGGATACAGTACAGGGAGCTGAGGGTTTAGGCCAGGGGAGCACAACAAGCAAGGAGGGGCTGAACAGAGACGGGAAGGAAGGGAGTACAAGTCAGGCTAGTTCAGCAGATGGTGGGAAGGACCAGTCACGAGCAGTAATGGTGGGGGTAATGAGGTACAGAAGGATACTCAGGAGGACAAGGAGCATAGGATCGGAGGGAAGGGGGCGGCCAGGTTTAATAAGGAGGGCATGGCAGGTGGCACCCAGATAAGGGGGAGAAGCAAGGAGCTGGCTGGGGGAAGGGGCCAGTAGAAAGGATGGGGGACATGTAAGGGGGGGAATGGAGGAAAAGGGGCAGCCAGAGTGCTCCTGTTGGGTGATTCCATGATCAGGGGGATCAAATGGGATAGGAAGGGAGAAGCCTGCTCAGTTAGAACAAAATGCTTCCCAGGACTAATGGTGCACAGGGCCAAGCATGAGGTATATCAGCGGGCAAAGGATTGTGGAGGTTCCCCGGACATATTGGTCCACCTGGGTACCAGTGACATTGAGGGAAATAGTGAGCTAGAGATACAGGCAAGGTTCAGGGAGCTTGCCAGGGTCTGTCATGATATAGGATGCAAAATTTCCTTCTTGGAAATCCTGCCGGTGCCAAGGACTAGTGAGGAACACATGAGGAAGATTAGGGTGTTAAACCAGTGGCTCAGGGAGTGGTGTGGGGCCAGAGGGTATTGGTTGATAGGTGACTGGGGGGAGACCTGGGAGGATAAGAGGCTGTATGCTAGAGATAGGCTCCATCTCAATTCAGAGGGGAAGGAAATCCTTAAATTGAAAATAGAGGGGTTCATTGGTGAAAGGTGGCATTTAAACTTGTGAAGGGGGAGGGATGAGAGAAAAGGCTGTCAAGGGGGGGGTCCAATAAAGGAGAGATTCTGTCTCCACTCCCCTGTGGAGCTGGAGGAATGCAGGAAAAGGCTGACTGGTAAGGTGCGGACCAGGGGAAAACAGAATTCCCACAGGAACATGAGAAGGGGAAATGGAAGTATAGGGAAAGGATGGAAGATAGTCCAGCTAAATGCCAGGAGCTTGGGCAATAAAATGCCTGAGTTCCAGGTGATGCTAACTGAGGGAGAGGTGGATGTGGCAGTGGTCACTGAGACCTGGGCCACCATAGGGCATGACTGGGACCTGAACCTGGAGGGTTACACCATGTTCAGGAAGGACAGGGGGGAGTAAAGGGGAGGAGGGGTAGAAATAATAATCAAAAACTGCACTGCCATAGGAGGAGTGGAAGAGGTGGAGGGAACTGTGGATGTGATTTGGGTCAATAACAAGGGGAGGCAAGAGAGTAAAATTAGGTGTGGTGTATTGACCCCCTGCACTGGCGGAGGAGCTGGAGGAGAGTTTGGTGGTAGAGGTTGGGAGACAATGCAGATTGGTAAGGGGAAGGGTGGTGTTGGGGCATTAAACATGCCAGCAACAGACTGGGAGACTATGACATCCTTGGTGGCCAGGGAACAGAGGTTGTTGGATGTCTTTCGGGATGCATTCCTAACTCAGCAGGTGGGGGAACCGACCAGGGAGGAGTGGATACTGGATGTGGTCCTGGCAGACAGTGACCAGATTGGGAGCCTGGAGGTAAGGGACCCATTGGCGGGGAGTGACCATGCCATGGTCTGGTTCTGCCTGAACCTAGGAGGGGTAGAAGGCTGCACAAAGACGGAGGTAACTGACTTCTGGGGGCGGATTTCAAGGAAATGGGAAGGATCCTTAAGGAGCACTTGGATGGGACTTGGCCAGACATGGACACTGACAGTAGGTGGGAAATCATCAGGAGGGGGTGCAGGACGTTACCAGCACCTGTGCAAGAGTAAGACGAAAATGTGGTAGGGCCTGAAAACCCTGCTGGAGGACCAGGGAGGTTCAGGAGGTGGTGAGGGGAAAGAAGGTGGCCTATAGGCAATTCAAGTGCTCAAGGAGTGAAAGGGACCGAGGGGAGTATGAGCTGATGGCCAGAAGGGCCTCCTGGGTGGTGAGGGCAGCTAAGGCAAGGAAGAGGCAGAACCAGGCCAGAGAAATTAGGAGAGGGAACAAGGGGTTCTTTAGATACATTGGGAAAAAATGAAGGGTGAAGGGGCAGACTGGCAGGATTAAAACAGGGGAGTGATGGGCACAAGACCCGGGGGAGCAGGCTGAGGTACTAAATGAGTTCTTCACCTCAGTTTTCACCAAGGAAAATGGGGGAGGCTGCAACATACATGGGAAGAGATGGTGAAATTGAGGAGAGGGAGACCCCGTACCAATTGGTGGGTCTGGGGAGAGGGGGGCATCACTAGCAGTTGGGGGGAAGGCAAAGCAGGGGGACGAGGTAGCAGAGGTGGAAATCATGGCAGAGAGAGTAAGGGAAGCCCTCAGGTCCCTTAAGACGGAGAAAGCACCAGGGCCAGATAAATTATATCCCAGAGTGCTGAAGGAACTGGCTGATGTCCTGGCGAAACCCCTGGCGGAGCTCTTCAGCATCTCTCTGAGGACAGGGTGGGTGCTCCAGGACTGGAAGGTGGCACTTACAGTGCCTATCCACAAGAGGGGATCAAGGGAGGTGGCAGGGAACTACAGGCCCATCAGCCTGACATCGGTGGTGGGCAAGGTGATGGAGGGCATTGTCAAGGAGAGACTGGGGGGGACCTGGAAAAGTTGGGGTGCCTGGACGATAGACAGCATGGATTCATCCCAGGTAAATCATGTCAGACAAACCTTGTGGAGTTCTATGACTGGGTGACGAGTGCCTTGGACCTGGGTAGACCAGTGGACATCCTCTTTCTTGACTTCAGCAAGGCATTTGACTCTGTTCCTCGTGGGAGCCTGTTGGATAATCTGGGAGAAATGGGGGTGGGGAACCAGAATTGGCTCCAGAACCAGACCCAGAGGGTCATGGTTGGAGGGATAGTCTCATCCCCAAGGAGGGTCACTAGTGGAGTCCCTCAGGGATCGGTCCTTGGGCCCTTCCTGTTCAATGCCTACATCTCTGACATAAGGAAGGGTGTCAGGAGTAAGATGAGTCTCTTTGCCGATGACCATCTGGAGGTGGTGGATGGGGAGGAGGGGAGGGTGGCCATACAGGGGGACCTGGAGGCTCTGGAAAGGTGGTCTAGAGAGCGGAAGCTGAGGTTAAATGCTGGAAAATGCAAGCTACTGCACCTGGGCGCCAGAAACCCGGGCCAAATGTACACCCTTGGGGGGGAATTCTACAAGTCTCAATGGCTGAGAGGGACCTGGAGGTGATGGTGGATGTCAAGATGAACAACTTGGAGACTTGCAGGAGGGCAGTGGCAAAGTCCAACAGGATGCTTGGATGCATCCCAAGGGGGCTCACCTCCAGAAGGAGGAAAATGATACTCCCACTTTATAACTGCTTGGTGAGGCTGCACCTCGAGCACTGTGTGCAGTTTTGGAGGCCACATTTAAAGAGGGACACTGAACTGCTGGAGAGGGTCCAGAGGAGGGTAGCTAAAATTATTTGGTGCTTGGGGGATACAACCTATGGGGAGAGGCTCGAAGAGCTAAATATGTACACACTGGAAGAGAGAAGGGACTGGGGGACATGACAGAGGTCTTCAGGTACATGAAGGGGGTAAATAGGGGAGGAGCAGGCAGGGTGCTCCGAAGGAAGGAGGGGGGGCAACTAGAGGGCATGGGTGGAAGCTGGAGGGGTGGAGATTCAGGGGAGAAAGGAGGAGGTGCTACTTCATTGAGAGGGTGGTGGAGCCATGGAATGCGCTGCTCAGAGAGCTGGTGGAGGCAGAAACAGTGGAGGGATTCAAGAGGGGGTGCGACAGGTACAGATGAAGGGTTCTGGAAGCAAAAACCAATGCAGCGAGAATATCCGGGACTGGGAGGGCAGAAGCCAGGGGGGGCAGCAAGGTCAACTCCCAGGGTGGGGGCTGACCAAACGAGCAGACACGAAAGGCCGTTATGCCTATTCTGCTGGCATTTTAGTATGTTAGTATGTAATTGTAAAAGGTTTTACAGTTTTCATGGGACTGCAGTATAAAACAAAAACAATGGTGGCTGTTTAAATTTGAAAATTCTATATTATGGCACAAGGATTTAATGTATATGCTTCATCCCAGTTCACAGAGCATGTCTGTACAGTGCATTGTGCTATACCAATGCATGGATCCTAGCCAGTTAGGATGAAGGGATATCCCTACCCATTTTATAAATTAAAGTATGTACAAGGGACTAGTATATATATATATAAATATATATATATATATATTGAGGTAAAATCATTTAATGTTAGTTGTTAGCCAGCAAGTGAATTGTTGTTGAAAACTTCTTGATCTTTGCCACTCTTTCAACCGGTATTGGGATGATGCGATTGGATCGCAGCCCAACTCTCACCCCATGACATGTGTAAAGCAGCAGAAGTATAGGAGAATGGGTGAGAGTTAGAACCCACGATCCCAATGCACACCCCAATGCCAGTTGGGGTGGGCGTGGGGTCCAAGGGGGTTTTCAACCCTAACAGCGAATTTCCTCACTTTTGTCGCTGTGGAACAACCCTAACTAATGCATTAAACGGAGTTTTTTGCCTCTAATTTCCCTTCTTTTTGAGAATGATAACGAGAAATAGTGAATGTAATGCAGCGGGAGCGCAGGGCCCACTAATGAGAACAGAAAGGGTAACGCACATGGTGGCGACGGGAATGGTCTGCCACGGATGTGTTGTCACATAGTAACATGGTGCCTGCAAACAGAAATGTCAATGGGCATGGTGATGTAAAGTGAAACAGTAAGATAAACAGTACTGTAGACAGAAATGGCAAAAATAACAGAAACGCAAGCGCAAATGAAAACGCAAGGATAACGCATATGGTGGCTATGATGTCAATGGTAAGTGAAATCGGTATGGATCCGCAAGCGGAAAGGGCAACAGTAACAGTAATGTAAGTGCACAGGATGGTTTTCCCCAAAACCTGCATTGAGAAAGACAGTGAGTACAAATAATGTATGCAAAACAATGAGTATCGGCGCAGAAAATGAGATCTTGGAATACTAAATACATTATATCTCAGGAACCGTACGACGTAGAAAAAAAATTTAAAAGTCATATTATTTACAACTGTCCTGGCTAATTTCAGAAATTTTCCGACGAAAACTCCGTATCTCGCACCGTTTCCGAGATACGGGCCCTGAAAAGAGCGGCGAACGCCGTAATGTTATCCTGTGGGAAAAAAGAAAAGTTCAGAGCGCCATAACTTTGCCTCCCTGTAATGTTTTTTCACCAAACTACTGAAAGGCACATCTGTGAGCTGTTGGCTGTCTTCCCTCCAAATTTCAGGAAAAAAGACCAAACCGTTATTTTGCAGCAGGGCTCCAAATGATTTCTGTTAAGTGTCGGGCGCCGTAATGTTATCCTATGGGAAAAACCGTCAATTTTGGAGTGCCGTAACTTTGCTGCCATGTGATATTTTTTCACCAAACTACTGAAAGGCACATATGTGTACTGTTGGCTGTCTTCCCTCCAAATTTCAGGAAAAAAGACCAAACCGTTATTTTGCAGCAGGGTGCCAAAGGATTCCTGTAATGCTTTGGGCACCGTAATGTTATCCTATGGGAAAAACTGTCAACTCTGGAGTGCCATAACTTTGCCGCCATGTAATATTTTTTCAATACAACACTGAAAGGCACATCTGTGAGATGTCGGCTGCGTTCCCTCCACATTTCAGCCCAAAACTCCCAACGGTTATTTTGCAGTGCAGTGCCAAAGAATTGCTGTCATTTTCCCACAGACTAGAAAATTGCTGTCGCAATTTACGAAAGCTTGTTAAATTTAAAAGACTTTCATGAGCACGAAAGTAATTTACGAAAGTACTTTTTCCAGAAATTTGAAAAACATATTTCTGGGGTGTTTTACCACAAAATAAAGACATGGCAAGCATCCTCAGGGCCCGACTAGGTGAATACAAAAAAAATTAGGTTGCTAGAGGGTCCCAAATTTAAATGCCAACCATTTTTCTGATCACCAACTGAAAACAAAATGGCCAATTTGCGAAAGTAACAGGCCCATTTGCGAAAGTAAAAGTGCATTTGCGAAAGTGTTGAACTTTTTAACTTTTCCCTTTAACTTATAATAGGAAACTGTATTTTGAATAACTTTTGAACCGTTTAATATTTTTTCACGAAATCTTCGAAAGGCACATCGGGGACCCTGGCTGCACGTTCTCTGAAGATTTTGGGCCGTTCGCAAAACCGTCACGACCTGTAGGCGCGACCACAGAATTCAGAAAAGCGTAACACGCTGCAGCATAGATCATCACACTTAATAACTCCGTAGCTGTATATCCGACCAGTATGAAACTTGGCAGATCCCAAGGCCTATGGTTCTTGATCATAAATTCCAAATTTCAGGCAAATCCATTAAACAGTTACAAAGTTATTAGGTGCAAAGTTTTGGGGTTTAACATAGAAATGGCTCCTCTACCATAATACATATATATATATATATATATATATATATATATATATATATATAGTATATTACTAATGGAAAATGATTGGAGACTTCAATGGAATGATTAACTCTCATGTTACTGAAACACATTCTTTCAAGCCAATAGTAACACAAGGTTACTGTGCCATTATTCTACATTAACCTGTCAGTAGGCTTAGAAGAGTGCCTATGTGCTAATCCCTGGGTTTTGATTGGCTGTTGACTGCAACACAACAGTGCATCTGTGAGAAACCCCTGAACATTTCTGCTTTTCACACAGATGCACTGTAGCACTAGCAAGAGAGACAAAGAGACATTCTGGTGCTCAATTACACCTCCTTTTCCTGTTTCCATTGTAATAGCAATACCGTAATGGGGTTCTAGGTCAAAACCACATTTCAATAACAGCTCAGTCAAAGTAAGTGCAGGGAACATTGCAGGACTAAACATAGAAACATAGACATTGATTGCAGATAAGGACCACTTGGCCCACCCAGTCTGCCCATTTTGCTACCTACAGGATAAGCTGCAGATTCTAGTTAACCAACAGCCTACTTCTTCTTACTCCCATTAGAATTGCCTCATGTCTGTCCCATGCATTCTTGAATTCCCTCACTGTTTTTGACCCCATGACCTCCTCAGAAAGGCCACTGCATGTCTCCAACACCTTCTCTGTGGAAAAAAAACTTCCTCATATTACCCCTAAGCCATCTCCCCCCCATCTCTAAATTGTGCCCCCTATTCTTGCATTTCTCTTTTTCAGAAAGATGCTAGTCTGTTGGACTCTGTTGATTCCCTTGAGGTAGCTGAAAGTTTCTGTCATGTCCCCCCACCTCCTTTTCTCAAGGATATACATATTAATCTCCTTTAGTCTCTCTTCATATGTCTTCAGGTGCAAAACCTGCACCATTTTAGTTGCCCTCCTCTGGACTGACTCCATCCTGTGTATATCCTTGTAGAGATGGGGTCTCCAGAACTGCACTCAGTACTCCAGATGGGGTCTCACCAACTGTCTGCACAGAGGGATAACAACTTCTTGCTTTCTACTGGTAATGCCATTTCCTATACATCCCAGTATCCCCCCAGCCCACCTTACTGTTTTCCACACATTGCTTGCTTACCTTTAGGTCATCTGATATGACTACCCCCAGGACCCTTTCCATTTTTGTTATTGTTAGTACCTCCCCCCTCCTATTGTGTACTCTTCCCCTGGATTTTTGTTTCCCAGGTGCATTACTTTGCACTTCATTCCATTGAATCTAAGTTGCTATTTTTTTGACCATTTCTCCAACCCTGCCAAGTCCCTTTTCATCCTTTCCACACACACCCTGGTGTATCCACTCTTTGCAGATCTTTGTGTTATCTGCAAAGAGGCATAATTTTCCTTCCAGTCCCTCAGCAATCTCACTTATAAAGACATTAAAAAGGACCAGTTCCAGTACTGAACCCTGTCATTCCCCACTGGTAACCCCTTTTCTTCAGAGTGGACTCCATTTACTATTACCCTATGTGTTCTGTTGTCCAGCCAATTTTTTACCCAGGCTGCCACCCTAGGATCCACTCCGATGCTGGCTAACTTGTTTATTAATCTTTTTTGTGGGACAATGTCAAATGCCTTGTTATAGTCTAGGTAGGCAATGCCCACAGCCCCTCCCTAGTCAACTACTCTGGTCACCTAGTCAAATAAATCTATTAGATACATTTGACATGATCTTCCCACTGTGAATCCATGCTGCCTTGGGTCCTGTGCACCGCTGGCCTCCAAGTACTCAACAATTCTTTCTTTCAGAAGTGATTCCATTATTTTCCCTACCACTGAGATCAAACTAGCTGGTCTGTAGTTTCCTGCCTCTGCTTTTCTCCCACTTTTCTGAAGAAGAATCACGTCCACCATTCTGCAGTACTTAGGTACCACACCATCCTCCTATGATTTGTTAAAAAGGGTAGTCAGTGGTGTCACTAGTTCTCTTCATAGTTCTTTTAGAATTCTGGGGTAAATCCTGCCAGGCCCCATTGCTTTGTCCACCTTCAGTTTTAAGAATTATTTTGGGACCCTTTCTTCTGTGAATGGACTGGTAACAACCCCCCGATCTGGAGTGCTTCTATTGATTGGTTTAGGTAACTCCCCCTCCTCTTCTTTGTGACTACTGAGCAGAAGTATTCATTCAGTATCCCTACTTTTTCACTGTCCCTTTCTGCCCACCCACTCTGCTCTTTATTAAGCCTCACTATCTCTCCCTTGGTCTTTCTCTACTGTCTAATGTACCTAAAAAAGGTTTTGTCCCCCTTCATTATTGAGTTGGCTATCTTTTTCTCGATTTGAACTTTTGCTATTCTGC
Source organism: Neoceratodus forsteri (assembly GCA_016271365.2). Classification (NCBI taxonomy): domain Eukaryota; kingdom Metazoa; phylum Chordata; order Ceratodontiformes; family Ceratodontidae; genus Neoceratodus; species Neoceratodus forsteri. Next base: position 154,042,748 of record CM028133.1, read on the forward strand.
CTTTCCAACTTCCTTCTGTTTCAACTGGTACAGTTCTCTCTCCTGCTCATTTTGTGTTTTCCTTATACTTCCTGAATGCTATCTTCTTTTCCCTTACTTTCCCTGCCACCTCTTTTGAGAACCATTCTTCTTCATTTTGATTTGTTTATTTGTTTTACACAAAGGATTGTTGACTCTGTGATGGCAGTTTTGATTTTTTCCCATTGTTCCTCTTTTCCCTCCTTCTTGCCCATTTGCTAGTGCTTTTCTGAGGCACTCTCCCATTTTGCCAAAGTCAGTCCTCCTAAAGTCCAGTACTCTCACTTTTGTATGGCTGTGTTTATCATGAACCACACTGTTTGGCAGTCACTTGTTCCTAGATGGCTGGCCACTTCTAAATCTGAGATCCTCTCTCCATCCCTGTTTGAGAGTACTGTACCAGGACTAAGATTGCTCCCTCCTGAGTTGGTTCCAGCACTAGTTGTCTGAGGCATGCTCCCTGCAGGGCATCAAGAATGACCCTGCTCTTGGATGTGGCTACAGCATAGGTGCTCCAGATAACATTTGGCATATTCAGGTCCCCCATTGACAATATTTCCCCTTTTTCTGCCATCCTAAGGATGCCTTCTGTCATTTTCTTGTCCACTTCCTCCTCCTGAGATGGGGGTCTGTATACAACTCCAATGCGGATTGTGGTGCCATTTCCTGTCTCCAGGGTGTCCCGCAGTACCTCCTCTCCTCCCTGTTTACCCTTTAGTTCCATTGTTTGATCTCTTCCCTTACATAGAGAGCTACTCCTCCTCCTCTACCCACCCTATCCCTCCTATAGATTGTGTAGCCTGGTATGTTGACATCTCAGTCATAGTTCTTTGTGTACCAATGATTTTGTGATTGCCATGATATGCAGGCATGCCTCTTCCATCAAGGCCACTAGTTCAGGGAGCTTGTTACCCAGACTATGGGCATTGGTACTCATTTCCCTCCATTTTTTGATGGCCTTACTCCTTTTAGCCCCTTCCTTGTTCTTACTGCCTTTGTCTTTTTTCTGTATTTACCCCTGTCCTTGCCACTATGGACTTCTCTGCCTTGGTGTTTATCTTGCTAACCACTCTATTTTGTGGGAGGGGGGAGTTTGCTGGGATTTCCCTGTTCCATTTCAGTGCCTCGCCCCTTGGATAGTACTAATAACAGCAGTGATGAAAAACAGCAACCATAGAGATAGGGCTGCAACCAGTGGTTGGTAAATGTTGGTGGTGTGCACAAAAAACATAACTTGGCTGGGGAGGAGGAGGATGTGCACTGGACATTAGAGATGGGTGAAGTCAAAGTTTTCCAGGTCTGGGGGAGCTTCGCAAAGCTCCCCAAAGTGCAATTGTTTGGCACATTGTGTGAACTTTGTGGGCAAAAGTTTACTTCATCACATCCCTAGGGACATGTTTAGGTGGTGGGTTTTGCACCCCGCATCCCAGACACAGGGGGCTTCACCTTCTTGCACCCCCATACTTTATACAATCAACTCCAAGGTGGGAAAAACTCTGGGGGGGGTCAGGATGGGGGCATAGTATGTTTTCAGCAGCAAGGTTGTTGGGTTGACCTACAAGGCACAGTTTCAACTTTTGGAAAACAAATTACATGCAGATATCAAACATACAAATAAGATGAGCAAGGATGAGACTCAGACTGTTGCCACCTTGAGCAGCACTGCCTTTCAAAGCCTGACACATTGTCCTCTAAACCAAAAGGGCAGTGCGGTTCACTGCCACGCAGCTGTGAACTTATAGTAGTCAGCAAGTGTAAGCACAGCTACAGGTTCAGCACTGTAATGTCCGTGCTATAGTTTCCTCATATCTGTATTCACTCATGCTCTTTTCTCTGCATGTTTTTACCATACTCTTGATTAGCACTATTGACTGGCTACCCTATAATGGTATGGTGGTTGAGGTTTCACTTAGTAGTAATTGGAGGGATTGAGGTGTTAATAAACGCTGTGGCCATATTACTATGGTCAGGTTATTATCTTGTCAACGACAACTACTATACCACTATCACAGTAATTATAATTCAAATGTTCAAAAATGGCAGTTATTTGGGTCTGAACAATGTATGGGATGCTTTGCTTGTAAAGGAAAGACAACATACTTACTACTTCTCTACTAGTCAGTTCTGAAGGAAAGAATAGTTGAGTACCTAGAGGCCAGTGGAGCACAGGACCCAAGGCAGCATGGGTTCACAGCGGGAAGGTCATGTCAGATGAATCTAATAGATTTCTTTGACTGGGTGAGCAAAGTAGTAGACCGGGTAGGGGCTGTGGACATGGCCTACCTAGACTTTAGCAAGGCATTTGACACAGTCCCACACAAAAGTTTAATAGTCAAATTAACCAGCCTGGGAGTGGGTCCCAGGCTGGTAGCCTGGGTAAAACATTGGCTGCACAACAGGACACAGAAGGTAATTGTAAATGGAGTCCACTCTGAAGAAAGAGGGGTTACTAGTGGGGTACTGCAGGGTTCAGTATTGGGTCCAGTCCTTTTTAATGTCTTCATCAGTGACATTGCAGAGGGACTGGAAGGAAAAGTATGCCTTTTTGCAGATGACACAAAGATCTGCAGCAGGGTTGATACACAAGGAGGCATAGAAAGGATGAAAAGGGACTTGGCAAGGTTGGAGGAATGGTCAGAAGTATGGCAGCTAGGATTCAATGCAAAGAAGTGCAAAATAATGCACCTGGGAAACAAGAAACTAGGGGAAGACTACACAATGGGTGGGGAGGTAGTAACAACAACAAAAAAAGGAAAGGGACCTGGGGGTAACCATATCAGATGACCTTAAGGTTAGCAAGCAATGTGAGACGGCAGTAGGGAGGGCTGGGGGTATACTGGGATGCATATTTTACACAGAAGAACAAAATTGATATATTTAAGCAATAAGGCATGACAGAGTGTGAGTTATTGGGGGATTTACCCATGCCTTCTGTGGTGTGTCACGAGGCGTAGCTGAGTGACTTAACCACAGAAGAAGTGGGTAAATCCCCAAATAACCAACATCATGGAGTGCCTTATTGTGATTATACAATGGACCCATGTGTGTGAAATAAATTGTAAGTGTGTTTAAGTATGTTTTATATAAATGCCATTTCTCAGCTGTGGGTTATTACAGGATATACCACGGTCATGTGATGTGTTTTGACCAATGAGGTTACAGGATTTTCATACCCCATTGTATAATTTGAAATAAACCCAGTTTCTTTTTTTACATATCTGCTACAGACCCATTTAACAAGTGTAAAAGCACTAGGCTGTCCAATGGCCTGGCAAAAGCACTACATGCTCCTGTGCTGATGAACCTGGTTCAGGACTGAAGGCAGGGGAAGTTGGATCAGGTGGTTGAGGTAGAGCTGTCACTTAGCAGTGCTTCTAGCTGGTAGAGGGAAGGGTTCCAGATTCTGCTGCAGCAGTGACCTTTTGGAGGGCCAAAGAGAACTGCTTCTAACAGAAGGATTTTGCTATGTACACACAAGGGTCCGTGGATAGGGATGCCCAGTGTGACCCTGACAACCTGGGGAGCAAACATAAAAAACAATATCTTTCTCCTGCTGTCCAGGATGGCTGTGATGCTCTTGGGCCCTGCACTATGCGGATCTCTACAGGCAGGATAATGGGGGAGCAGTTGTCATGGTTGGGGGTGGTACAACATAGAGCCCAAAGGTAGGTGATTGGTAGTGGCAGGGGAACAAAAAGTTATATGTAAAAATAAAGGAAAAACAAAAAAATAAGAACACACTACGGAGTGCAGATCAAGAGAACTAAGTGACTTTCCTAGTTGTCTGAACCAAACCAGCTACACCTTGTGCCTCACATTGTACCTGAAACATGTCAAATTATCTTCCTCTCCATGCTGTCATGTGCTATTGTTTACTAACCTGCAGTACTACATATTGTTAACAATATTTTTGATTTCTCTCTTGGTAATTTTTTTTTTTTTGCAGAGGATACAAATTACATTTTTCCTGGTTTACTCTTTTTAATTTTTGAAGGAAAGTTACTGATATTATTTTTTTCTATACAGCTAAATCAAAGAAAATGTGTAGGTAAATTGTTCTCATTCAGCAATAGGCATTTCATTTTTGATGGGCATCCTTGATCTAATTAACATCTTTATTTTTCCATAATCAGATTTAAAGTCCAAGAGACCCATCTTAAAAGGGCTGACATAACCTAGGGAAGAAGTCGCCATGCACAGCTTGCTGGTACAGGGAAAAATATGCACACTTGCAAACATGCTGTTTCCAGCATTTTTTGTTCATAGGAACAGGATTTGTGTACAGTTGCACAAACAAAATCTGTGCAAACATCAACTTAAAAAAATATTCATTTGAAAAAATTGCAGTTGTGCAAGTATGCTCTTCTTTGTGCAGCATTTATTTGCCACATGGGTTTAATTCTTTCAGTTTTGAAAATCTGGCCCTAGATGATTAAGGTGTGGTCTGAAATCCCAGTATCTCTAGTTTCAGACTCCACTGCTCTTGTATCATTTCTGTGACAAATCAAACTATCAAATATTCTGCTGTATTGTGTGGAAAACAGTAGAATATACAGTAGACTCTTTCAAGACAGGTTCACTATACATTCATTTATCTCTGGTCTGTAAGGGATTTTTAAAGACCATTTGCCTAGTAAAGACACATATTGTACAGTATCCCAAAAAAATAGTTTTGTGCATTTTAATGCCTTAGTAAAATCTTACTTTTTTTTTCAACTTTTTCCATTCTTTTCTTTTCATGTTGCCTAATACCCACACAAAATAAAGTAAAACTGAATACTTTTATTGAGAAATCAGAAAATCTTATCACAACCTGAGAAATGTGTTTCAATGTAAAACTGCAAATATGTCTGCAGTTTTCTACAGAGAAATGCAGCTTTCATCAAATAAAACATTGCAGACTTTACAGAAATATGCTGTTTATTAAAATTTCAGAGCTTTTTATGATTTAGTATGTGCTGTTTTCTTAATTAACAGATTTTACATTGGAAAATGAAAATAGAAGACAAATAATTGTTTGATGTTACAAAAACCACATAGGTGGACAACATTTTTATTATTATTATTGTTATTAGCTAGTTCTACATTATTATTATTGTTGTTAGCTACTCCTACATCGTTATTATTATTGTTATTAGCTACTTCTACATTATTATTATTAGCTACTCCTTTTCCTTCCTGTAGAAACACATGCCCACTGCCATGGCAACCAGCCAGCTCTGTTTTCCAGTCAGGACCCTAAAGAGCATCTCTTACCTGCCTGGTGGGATAATCTTCCCACATTAGGATTAGAGATGGGTAAAGTGACCAAAAGTTCCTTTGCAAATAGATTCACAATCTTGGCAAAAGTTGTGAAGTACCGAGTTTATGAAGTTTATACAAAGCATATTGGACCTTTTTCTATCCAAATTCATGTGTCATCTGTCCTCTCCTAAAATAACCAGTTTTGTAGGAAAATGCATTGGAAAGTGGTAGATTGGTGACATGGGAACTTCATTAAGTAATTCACAAAGACAAATTTTGGAACTTCACCAGAACTTCAAAGAGGAAGTAAAATCCTCACAACATCTCTAGTTGGGGCTAGAGGGAAGGCAGCCAATTCCCCTGACCAGAGTTAACAGATGAGCAGGAAGTATAGGGCCTGATTAGGCCAGCATCATTCAGCTATGGGCTGGCAGTATAGCCTAGAAGTTAGAGGAATGAGGTGTGAATGAGTTTGGTACATCCAGCAGACCAGACCTGAGTTTGATTTTCACAACCTCCACTTGCATACTGTGTGACTCTGAGCAAGTCACTTAACTGTCTAGTACTCCCAGGTCACCCCTGAAAACAGGCACTTGTGCATAGTGGGCCTTACCCGGTTACCAAAGACTAAAATAAAAAATAACAAAAAATAAAAAAATATGCAGGCAGGGTTATTCTCCCTGTGGTGTCCCTCATTGAGATGTTGGGCTCTATCCCATAGCCATGCCCACAAGTGTCCATGCCACTATGCTCCTGCATTTCCCTCTCACTGCCATCCCTGTCAGACTTGCACTGTATTTGGTACCCCAAAGACTACATTAAAAAAATTAAGTGGAGCTTTTTTATTGACTGATCTGTTTGTGAGGGCTGTGGGCAGAGCCTACAGCCATTCTGTCATTGATCAGACTGTAGCTCTAAAATGTTTTTTTGTGGAACTCTCTTTTTAGACATTTGAACGTTTTCTTCCACAGCTGCAAAGTAGTGCACTCCCCCTCTGATTTTTGTTATTTTCTGCTCTATATTAAAGCCACCTGAATAGAAGGGGATGCTACTGTATTGTGCTTCAGAACATCTCATAATATTAACAAAAAAACTTTTCAAACTACTGTTTCTATCATCCGTCCAGCTCAATCTAATAGATGAATTTTAGTTCTTTAAGCAACCTAGGGGTTAACTCATTATATGATGTCTGTAGTCTATAGTGTCAGATTATAGACAGTGAACATGCAGTCTGTGAGCTATTTCATTCCAATGGGCATACATACAAACTGCAGGGTGGGGGGGGGTAGCTCCATCATTTTTATTGGGCTGAAGGAGCTTGTCCTTTAAACAAACAAAAAAAAAGTAAGCATAAACTAGTGTGTCGGAGTCAATTAAGTCCAGCTGCCCGGGCACACATAGAACAAAAGAGGTACTTGGTGCTTGTTTGATGTTTCTGGAGTCAGAAGTGTCAAGTGGGAAGTGCTTTTAAGTGAGTGTGTGTGTGCGTGCATATGTGTGTGTGTGTGTGTTTATGTGTATGTGTGTGTACAATCCTGCTTTGGGATGGGCCATGTGATGTAGACTGCTCCTCTCCTATCTAGGATTTATGGTCTGATGCTCAGCTACACTGTTTGAGTCAGCATTCCCTCCTGTGCAACAGAAGGCCAGTGTAAAAGTGCTATGTTTCCATCCTCCAGACAGACAGTTTCAAAACTAAATCAAAAGGGGAAAAAATAACAGATTTACAGAGAGGGACACAGTAGTTAGACGGAGTCACTTAGGGGAGTAGGGAGGTTGGTTATTGCACTTTATATGTAATTTAATACATTTATATATTTTTCCTTTGGTAACCAGTTAAGGCCAACTAATCATAGGTGCTTGTTGCTAGGGACAACCCAGGGACACTGGGGAGATTGAGCAACTTAATCAGAGCCACACAGTATGGAAATGGAGGGTGTGGGAATCAGACCCATGTCTGAACAGTATGAACTTGTCAAGAACTCACATTATTGGTACAATGCATCTGTGTTCTAATTTAGAATTCTTAAGTTCATGGGGACATAAATGACATCATACAGTTCTTAGATGGCACTTTGTAGCAGTGTGTAATCCATAAATATCCAAGGGGTTAACTAAAAGGCCAGCAAAAATGGGGCAGAAACAGAAGGAGACCCACTATATGAAAAAAAGCTACTATAGGAAACATTACTCACAAGTTCAACACAGTTCTCCTTTTGCTAAGCTTATAGGGAATCCCAGGTATTTTGTCTAAATGGTAAGGAACTCTGTTTACAGGGATTTTTATAGCCATCTCCAGGGACATTATTCCCATAGACTTGCATTAGTTATATGGGAAAGCAAAATAACGTGGCTTCCATTGGAAATAATGATCTACAGGAAAACAGTGGAAAATTGTACTGCAGTTACAGGAAAAAGGCAAACTTAATCCTGGAGCACTGACACATGCACACACACATGCACACACACGCGCACACACACACACACACACACCAGCAGCATGTACTCTGACTAAATAAATTCAAGAGGTCTGATTTAGCTGCATGGCAGTTTTTGATAATTGTGACTTAACAGCACTATATGACACCAACAAAAAAATAACTAGTCATTTTGTAGCTTTTCAGAGCCCTACTGGCTCTGGCTAGAGTTTGTTTTTTTTTAAAGATGGAACCTAAAGTAGCAGTACAAAAACTGCTGGTACAGCCCCACTAATTTTTGCATGCAAATACAACAATTAGAAAAGTAGAATATGTTTTAACACATAAAAACACAGCTAATGAAATGGCCAGTGTATTGTAAAACAGAAGAGAGCATCTCCTGTGCAAATTTAGAATAATGCTGATATGAGGTTTAGCAAAGCAGTGTAGTTTGACATTCCATTGAAACACCATACTCCATCCTACTTTTAACATGTGATGTGAAGTACAGTACAGTACAGTACCGTACTTGCTTACAAAATCCTCTGAATGTGTTTGTCACTTCAATACATTTAGGAAATTCAGAACTTCTATTTCAACATCAAATATTTCTCTGGTTTTAGGCCTTGCTCATTTGTTCTCCACAGTAAACTTATGATTAAGGTTCTGCAGTGTAGCAAACCATTTTGTCCTACTTAGTTTATAGAAGGTATAATAAACCCTCAAAAAGTTAATGATTACCTTTCAGTTTCTGCAGTTAAAAAGGTGTGTCTCTTGAAAGAAAATGAAACAATTTTTATGGCTAATCCCCTTGGTAATCATTTTTATTTGCATTTTGCTATTCAAGCCAAAGTCATTAACTGCTCAGTTATTATGGCAAAGAATATCTGATACGCTCCTTTGAAAAAAACTGATGGCCTGTATTTATAATACAATATTGCATTTTCCACAGGCACAATCAGAGACTTAATCAATTGCAAAACACAATGGATAGCATCTAGCCAGATGCCTACTTTCAATTTATGGGTAATTCATAAAAGACAGCATTTTCTATTTTATTCATATACATATATCCTTTATTAAGTTTTTATTCTCAAAAATATAATTTGGTACAAACAATACAATAATTTAGCATTTCATCTGGCTTTCTTTTTCCAACTGTTTAACCAGGAGAGACACACTAAGCTAAAAGCTTATTTACAGATGCAACCTGGGAGCATATGGAAGTTAAGTGACTTGCTCAGGGTCACACAGTATGCAAGTGGGGACTGTGGGATTCAAACCCTGGCATTCAGATTTGCAGCTCAGAGTCTTAAACCATTGTGCTATACTGCCACCTATAATATCCTCAGACATATAAAAGGTTTCTTCTTCTTGAATGTAATTACTAAGACTTTTAATAAGTCTAATAAAAATATTATATTTTAGCTACAATAAATGTTGCAACATCTTTATTACAGAGTTTCATGTGGTATAAAAAATATTTTCTCCCTCGGAGGTTTGATCAATTGTATGTTCAAACATCATCATATCTCTACACATTTGAGCCAATTTATTTATTTTCCACAAAGGTTTTTATCCTCCTTAGGCAAGTCAGGGTGGCTTATCAGGAATCTAGTCAAAAACCACTAAATTTTATCAACGTGGTTCAATACAGCGTAGGCAAAACACCACCAGGGAAAAACAGCGTCGAAAAATTTAAGCAAAGAAAATCTAAGCACACATCCCAAAGTACCACCCATGTCATGATCTATGCGGAAGTCTACACCCCCAAACTACTCATAATATATATGATCAACTCCTAGGCAGGGACAAACTTTGGGTAGGGGGGACAACGTTGGAATGGTGGTGGATTTCCCATTTGGCATGAAAGTTGGTGAAGGGCAACCACAGGATGGGCGCAACATGGAAATCATCCCAAGTCAATGAAACAACAACAAAAAAATGCAGTTATACTGTACAGTAATGTACAAATATACACACAAATATTGCAGGCCCTAGACTAGAACCCATGTCACCTTCAGAGTGCACTGCTTAGCATTGTCCATGATTCAATCCACTGAGCCATTAGGGCAGTGTGGCTCACCACCAGACAGCTGTAGACTAAGGGAGGTTAGTGAGAGTGCACATAGCCATGGAAACAGTGCTGTTATGTCCAGCACTATTGTTTCCCTATAGCTGTTTTGTCTCCTTGTTTTTTACCACACTGTAATTACTACACACTCTTGACTGGCTACTGCATATCAGCTGTGTCACTGTTCCCAACTGTCATCCACGTACATCCTCTGGGTACAGAAGCAGCTGCTAGCTTGGATTTCCATGTGCAGTGGAGAGGGATGAGAGGCCAATCCTTCCTCCCAGCCATCTAGTGTGACCTTGGGACCAGATTGGCAGGACAGATTGTTGGGACACAGGTGGGACATCACACAGCCCACACCTCCATGTTTTTCACTTTTTCTCCCCTGGGCCCGTGGATGTGCAATGAGCGTGATATGTGTGCTTCACCTCCATGGACATGCCCTCAGTGCTATGTACATGGGATCCCTTCCCATTGTTAACATCACATGCACTGCTACCCCAGGTACCTGTAGGTGTCAGTAAACAGTGAGGCACAGCATCACCCACTGAGGGAGGATAGCAGTCTTACAGATGCTTAGTCCTCCCTCATCTGACCAGCCACTGAGTGACATGCATCCTTTTTTGATCCTAGATCACCAACAGGGTGAGGCACTCAGCACCTCTGTCCTCCATGCCACTGGGCCATTCTATTTATTTTAAATGAAGTTATTGTGGTTAAGGTCTAGCTAGTTAGTATAAATTGTTTTGTTGACTTAGAGAGGCTGAAGCACAAGTTTTCTGCTCTCTTTTATTTAAATATAATTTCTGGGGAACAATGTATTTGTTTAGAATAATTTAATTCATTTTGGCATGTACTTGTTCCCACCATTTATTTAACTCTTTGCATTTCACAGAAGATGAACGTGATGTATTTTGTTATTACACTGGCAATGGTGCCGACATTCTGTTGTTCTTGATGAATTCATATGTTGTAATCTATTTGGGGTGGTGGATGGGAGGGCAGGAACAGCAAGATAGATGCACTGCTGTCCCACTCCACACCACACCTTACACCAAGCTGAACCTTTGACGGTTTTTGTGTATTCTAGACTGTAAGACTTGTATGTGTCCTTTACTTTTAATGACATTCATAGCGGGTGGTGTTGTAGTTTATTTCTCCAAGCCCCACTAAGTTACGTGTGCTTAGTCTGATTGAAAGTTCCCTGCTTCTATTTGGAAAACATGGGTTATGACTGGTGTTTGTGTTGTTTGAATTGATTAAAGGTGTCGAGATTTAAACATCTTTACCTTTTCCCGGCATGACATATATTAACCTAGCAGCTGGCTGTTTTCTGCTCCATAGAACCACTCTGACTTTTACATTGTTTGCGACCTTAATATTTCTTATTTAATTCCAAGTATTTGTTAATGTTTGCCACCGTGGCTACTGCTTAAATATATAGAAACAAAGAAACATAGAATCTGACGGCAGTTAAGGACCGCTTAGCCCACCCAGTCTGCCCATTTCCCTACCTAATGGATAAGCTGCAGATCCTAGTTAACCAGCAGCCTACTTCTTCCTACCCCAACCCCCTAGAATGGCCTTATGACTGTCCCATGCATGCTTAAATTCCACCACTGATTTTGACTCCATAACCTCCTCCGGTAGGCCATTCCATGCATCCACAACCCTCTCTGTGAAAAAATACTTCCTTAAATTACCTCTGAGCCACCCCCCCTCTATCTTCAAATTGTGCCCTCTTGTTCTTGCACACCTCTTTTTTTGAAAGATGCTATCCTCTTGGACTTTGCTCATTCCCTTGAGGTTCTTGAACGTTTCTATCATGTCCCCCCTCTCCCTCCTTTCCTCGAGGCTATACATATTAAGCTCCTTTCGTCTCTTTCTTCATATGTCTTCTGGTGCAGACCCTGCACCATTTTAGTTGCCCTCCCCTGGACAGCTTCCATCCTGTCTATGTCTTTGCGGAGACTGGGTCTCCACAACTGCACATAGTACTCCAGATGGGGTCTCACCAGCTGTCTGTAGAGATGGATAATAACTTCCTGTTTTCTACTGGTGATGCCTCTCCCTATGCATCCCAGTATCCCCCCAGCCCTCCTTGCTGCCCTCTCACATTGCTTGCCCACCTTTAGGTCATTTGATATGACTACCCCCAGGTCCCTTTCCATTTTTGTTGTTAGTATCTCACCCCCCATTGTGTACTCTTCCCCTGGGTTTTTGTTTCCCAGGTGCATTACCTTGCACTTCTTAGCATTGAATCTAAGCTACCATACATTTGACCATTCCTCTAACCTTGCCAAGTCCCTTCTCATCCTTTCCACCCCAGTGCATCAACTCTGATGCAGATCTTTGCAAAGAGACACACTTTTCCTTCCAGTCCCTCTGCAATGTCTCTTATAAAGACATTGAAGAGGACCGGTCCTAATACTGAACCCTGCGGTACCCCACCAGTAACCCTTCCTTCTTCTGAGTGGACTCCATTTACTACTACTCTCTGTGTCCTATTCTCCAGCCAATTCTTTACCCAGGCTGTCATCTTGGGACCCACTCCCAGGCTGGCTAACTTGTATATTAATCTTTTGTGTGGGACTGTGTCAAATGCCTTGCTAAAGTCTAGGTAGGCCATGTCCACAGCCCCTCCCTGATCTACTACTTTGGTCACCCAGTCAAAGAAATCTATCAGATTCTTCTGGCATGACCTTCCGCTGTGAATCCATGCTGCCTAGGGTCCTGTGCCTCTGACCTCTAGATACTCAACAATTCTTTCCTTCAGAAATGATTCCATCATTTCCCTATCACTGAGGTTAAACTAACAGGTCTGTAGTTTCCTGCTTCTGCCTTGCTCCCACTTTTGTGAAGGGGAATCACATCTGCCCTCCTCCAGTCCTCGGGTACCACCCCATCCTTCCATGATTTGTTAAAAAGGGTAGTCAGTGATGTCACTAGTTCTACCCTTAGTTCTTTTAGAATTCTGGGATGAATCCCATCAGGCCCCATTGCTTTGTCCACCTTCAGTTTTAAGAGTTTTTCAGAACCCTTTCTTCTGTAAATGGGCTGGTATCGACTTCTGTATCCAGAGTGTTTCTACTGTTTGTTTTATGTACCTCCCTCTTCATTTGTAAATACTGAGCAAAATATTTGTTTAGTATCTCTGCCTTTTCACAGTCTCCCTCTGCCCACCCTCCTCCCTTTATTAAGCCTCACTATCCTTCCCTTGGTCTTCCTTCACTCCTGATGTACCTATAAAGGTTTTATTCCCCTTCTTAACTGAGCTGTCTATCTTTTCCTCGGTTTGGGCCTTTGCTGTTCTGACTGCCTTCCCAGCCTTCTTTTGCTTTAACTGATACAGTTCTCTGCCCTGCTCCTTCTGCGATTCCTTGTACTTCCTGAATGCTTTCTTTTTCTCTTGAACCTTCACTGCCACTTCCTTTGAGAACCATAGTGGTTTCTTACATCATTTTGTTTTGTTTATTTGTTTCACACAAAGGCTCGTTACCTCTGTGATGGCAGTTTTATTATTCCCCATTGTTCTTCACCTTCTTCCTGCCCATTTACTAGTGCATCCTTAGGCACTCACCCATTTTGGCAAAGTCAGCCCTCCTAAAGTCCAGTACATTTGCCTTTGTATGGCTTGACTCTATTGCTGTGTTTATTGTGAACCATACTGTTCGATGATCGCTAGTTCCCAGATGGCTACCCACTTCTACATCTGTGATCCTCCCTCCATCTCCATTTGAGATCATCAGATCTAATATTGCTCCCTCATGAGTGGGCTCCAATACTAGTTGTCTAAGGCATGCCCCCTGTAGGGCATCTAGAATAACTCCACTCTTCGAAGTGGCTGCTGCAACTGCTCTCCAGTTAACATCTGGCATATTCAGATAACCCATCAGCAATATCTCCCCTTTTTCTGCCATTCTAAGTATACTTTCTATCATTTTCTTGTCCATTTCCTCCCCCTGAGAAGGGGGTCTGTATACAACCCCTGTGCAGATTGTGGTGCCATTGCTAGTCTCCAAATTTACCCACAGTGCTGCTTCTCCTCCCTGTTTACTCTTTTGTTCTGTTGCTTTTACTCCTTCCCTTATGTAAAGAGCTACTCTTCCTCCTCTTTTACTCTCAGTGTCCCTCCTGTAGATAGTGTATCCTGGTATGTTTATGTCCCAGTCATGGTTTTGTGTGTACCATGATTCTGTGACTGCCACAATATCCAGATGTTCCTCCTCCATCAAGGCCACTAATTCAGGAAGCTTGTAACCCAGACTACGGGCATTGATACTCATTGCTCTCCATTTTTTGATGGCTTTACCTTCTGTTGCAGCATCCCCCACTGACCTTTCTACCTCAATCTTTTTTTCATTTAGTACCCTGTTTTGTAGGGAGAGGCTGGGATTTTCTTCTGCTTATCAGTGCCTCCCCTAGCTAGTTTAAAAGCTTGCCAATGAAGCATTTAAACTGATTGCTCAAAGACTTGTTCCTTCCTGGACAGATGCAGACCGTCCTGCCAGTATAGGCTGGTGTCCTCCAAGTGAACCCCAGTCCCCAGTGAAGCCAAACCCCTGTGCTCACACCATTTTTCAACCATTCATTAAACTGCATGGTGCTAATTACCCTCCACCTCCCCATGCCATTGACAAGCAGCACCTCTGGAGAAGATACTGTGTGCTACTTGTCTTAGGCACCTCCCCAACTCTGCAATGTCCTCCTGCGCTGCTCTAATCTCATGATGAGCCAAGTCATTTGTCCCTAGGTGGACAATTACGTCCAACTCAGACTCCCTTGCAACTGTTCTCGTGATCCTGAGGATGCGCTTCCTGTCCCTCGAAGCCATGGCACCAGGCAGGCACTTTACTTCAGTTTTCCCAGCTCCCCCAGTTCTATACCCCTAATAATTGATTCTCCCACCAGGAGCTGCTTCCTTTCCCCTGTGATGTCCTCTGCCTCCTTCCTGTGGGCCTCCCTTGTGACAGTTGTCATCAGTCTTCTCTGCGGGTGCATCCATAGGGGAGCTATGCTCCCCCAGAATGGTGTATGGATTGTAGAGTGGAACAATTGACTGGGTGTGCCTCTGTTCCACCATCATCACCCTCTCTGAGCCCACTGTGGTCCTACCGCTGTGCTTTCTTTGCAAACTCTGAGGTAGTGGTGGTGGCGCTAGTGCTCCCTGGATGGGGGAGGTTCCCTTCCTACTGTCCAGCATGGCCTAGGGGAAGGTTTCCTTACTACTGTTCAGTGCAGCCTGAAGATGGGCAACTTCCTCCCTCAGGGCAGAGAGTTGTCTGCAAATAGGGCAGCATCTCAGCCTCCAGAAAGACTCCCGGAAGACTGCTGCCCCACAGTCATTACATTGCACTACTCCCCATATGGTTATCTACTTTTTTTTTGGTTTGTTTTTGTGTGTGTGTGTGTGTGTGTGTGTGTGTGTGTGGGCGCGCGCGAATGTGTGATTGGTTTGTTATATAGAAATATATATATATATTATACAACGTGTATGCTTATATTGTCAGTGCAGTATGCTAGAGAGGATATGACAGTAATATGCACCTTGCACTCTTGAGGAAATGATGTCAGAACCTCAGGTATAAAGGAACTATTTCCAGAGTATAAAGTGTTTCTAGACAGGGAAACTTGAGCACTATGAGTAGGTCAGCTGGCCTGAGAGTATGAAGCTAAGATTCACTTGAGGAGTGCATGGAATGGGACGGGTTTACTGAATTATTTGGCCAATGCCCCTCCTCCCCCAAAGCTGGTGGCTTTTAGAGATTCGGAATGAAACATCTGAAAAAAATCATCCCTGGACCCTTGCAACCTAGTCAGCATTGAATATGAAAGCCAACTGTTGATTAATACTGATGAATCTGGAAAACTACCAAAGATGGTTATAGAAACATAGAAACATAGACTTTGACGGCAGATAAGGACCACTTGGCCCACCCAGTCTGCCCATTTGCCTAGCTATTGGATAAGCTGCAGATTCTAGTTAACCAACAGCCTACTTCCTGCAACCCATCACTATAATTGCCTTATGTCTGTCCCATGCATGTTTGAATTCCCTCACTGTTTTAGACCCCACAACCTCTCCAGGAAGGCGGTTGCATGCGTCCACCACTCTCTCCATGAAAAAAAATTTCCTCACATTACCCCTGAGCCGTCCCCCTTCTAACTTTAAATTGTGCCGCCTTGTTCTTGCATATCTCTTTTTCTGAAAGATGCTACCCTCCTGGACTTTGTTGATTCCCTTGAGGTATTTAAAAGTTTCTACCATGTCCCTCCTTTCATCAAGGGTATACATATTAAGCTCTCTTAGTCTCTCTTCATATGGGTTTTGATGTAGACCCTGCACCATTTTAGTTTCCTTCCTCTGGACTGCTTCTATCCTGTCTGTGTGCTTGCATAGATGAGGTCTCCAAAACTGCACGCAGTACTCCAGATGGGGTCTCACCAACTGTCTGTACAGAGGGATAACCACTTCCCTTTTTCTACTTGTGATGCCCTTCCCTATGCATCTCAGTATCCCTCTGGTTCTCCTTACTGACTTCTCACATTGCTTACTCACCTTTAGGTCATCTGATATGACTACACCCAGATCCCTTTCCATTATTGTTGTTGTTATGGGGGTTATGACTATGTGACGATAAGCTCACTTAATCCAATAAAATATGCATCTGAATACTTCTGTCCATGAGGAAGAATGGTGGTACAAATGTGGATACTGTTGGATCCTGAAATTTTAGATGATTAGCAGTTCCTGCAAGTAAATCCTTTGATGGAAATATGTTCCAGAAAATGGTGGGAAACCCATGAATGGAATGTGGTGCTCCAGGTGGATCCTATAGATGCATTACAGTCCTTTTTTCTCAAAGTTCATGTTCTCTTAAACACTGGTATGTTTTACTTACTGAAGGAGGGATTGGACTCCCACACACAGGTAACATTTTTTCCCTCCAGTTAAAATTATAACGAACACTACGGATCCTAAAGCAGTTTACTCTGATAATGCTCTTGTTATAAATGAATTTGATCTAAACAAAATGCAGTTAAGAGCTTTGGCCTTTGTGTGGTGAGGACTATGGTAAACTAAAGGGCCCATAACATTATTATAGAATCCTGCCAGGAGACAAGGATCATTTAGCCTATCTAACCTGTCTGAAAAACAGATCCCCCCCTCCTGCCATATCTACCTCCCACCCTCCTACCCTCCCTCACCTCCTCGGTCAAGACCCATGTCGATATCCTATGTACTCTTGAATTTTTCCACCACATCTGCTTCCACAACCCAGTTTGACAATCTGTTCCATGGACCCACAGCGCTCTGTGTAAGGAAACATCCCCTTATGTCCCCACAAAATCTGTCCTTGTCCAGTTTGAGTGAGTGACCCCTGGTGGCTTTCTTCTTACTTAGTTTTACAATACTATCCCTTTTTACTTTACTTATTCCCTTCATGTATTTGAAGGTCTCAAAAACTGTCTCCTCTTTCTGTTCTCACCTCTAGTGAATACAGACCTAGCTCCTCCAGCCTCTCACTATATGTCCTTCCTTGCATCCCCAGACCATTCTTATTATCCTTCTTTGGACCCACTCTTGTCTGTCCTTGTCACCTTGCAAGTGAAGCCTCCAGAACTGAACTTTGTATTCCAGCTGTGGTCTGACCAGTGTTCTGTACAATGGCATGATTATCTCCCTCCTCCTACTTGTAAAGCCCCTCCCAATGCATGCCAGCATTTTTGTTGCTTTACCAGCCACTTGCTCACACTGGTACCTAGCCTTCAGATTACTAGTGATTCAAATTCCCGGGTTCTTTTCTTACTCCATGGCCTGCACTGCCCCCCAAGCAGTAATTAGCCCCAGGATTATTCCTTCCTAAGTGCATTATTTTGAACTATATGCATTGAATTGCAGTTGCATCTTTTCTGCCCACTGCTCCAACCTGACTAGATCCTGCTGCATTTCCTCCACCCCCTCGGCATGTCCACTCTGTTGTAGACTTTCATGTCATCCACAAACAGACATGCCTTTCCATTTAGACCCTCTGCCAGGTCCCCCACATATACATTGAAGAATATGGGATGCAACATCGATCCTTGTGGTGCCTCACTCATCACTCTTAGCTGTCTGGAGTGCCTCCCATTGACCACCACTCTGTGTGTCCTCCTTCCCAGCCAATCCTCCACCCACTTTGTGAGTTTTGCTCACACCTTCAAGAAATCTAATTTGCTTAACAACCTCTTGTGGGAGACACAGTCAGATGCCTTCCTGAAATACAGGTAGGCGTAGGCCACATTCAGTGCTCCCCCTTGGTCATACACTTCTGTTACATCCTCAAAGAATTCAATCAGGTTGCTCTAACATGACCTACCTCCTGTGAATCCATGTTGGTTGTCATCCATTAGTTATTCTTCCTCTAGGTGTCTTACCAGTCTCTCCTTTATGGAGGTTTCCATTAGCTTGCCTTACACAGAGGTGAGACTGACTGGGCAGTAGTTGCTAGGCTCAACCTTTCTTTCTCCCTTGTACAGTGATATCACCTTCACCTGCCTCCAGCTGCCTGGGACCTTCCCTGATTCAAGAGATATATTAAACAGTCTGGCAAGAGGGCCCCGCTAGCTCCTCCATTAATTCCCTAAGTACCCCTGGATATACCTGATCTAGATCTATGACCTTGTCATTTCTTATTTTTCCCAGTTCCTCCAATACCCTCACTTCCATGAAGGGGCTTGTGTCCACCTCCTTGCCCATCCTCCCCTTTCTAGATAATGCAGGTGCTCTTCCATCCCTCTCAGCCCTGAAGACAGATCTGAAGTATTTGTTGAGCAGGGTTGCCTTCTCTGCATCCCCTTCTACCATCACTCCACCCACTTACTGAAGTGTTGGAATTCCTTGCTCGCTTTTCCTTCTGTCGTTTGCATGCCTAAAAAATCTTTTGTGTCCCCTTTTCACCTCCTTAGTTATTTTCTCCTTCATTCATGCTTTAGCCGGTCTAATGGTCTTTCCCACTACTAAGAGCATTTCCTTGAAGACCTCCCTTTCCTCTAACTCTTGTGACCATTTGTAAGCTTTGAACTCTTTTCTTTTCTCCCTGATGACCTCCCTAACCCCGGCCATGAACCACAGGGAATTCCTCCCTCTCTTGGTTTTGCAGACGTACTGTTCCATGGCCTTCAGGATTCCACTCTTCATTGTTCCCAACAGCTGCTCTACCTCCCTAAAGTTTTGAGTCCCTTCAGTTCCTTCCTTAGGATGTCATTCATTTTCCCCAAATTTTCCACCTTGAAGTCCAGTACATTGGTGGCTGATCTGCTTTATTCTGATGCTATTCAAATGGAGAACCTGATCATCTGGTGGTCACTGGCTCCCAGGTTTTTCACCACCTGCACCCTCACACACTTTTCCTGTTGGTCAAGTCTATGTCCCGCATAGCCTCCTCCTATATGGGTTCATTTACTAGTTGGTGTAGGAATGAGACCCACAAGGATTCCAACAAATCCATGCTCCTATCTGATGTGACCGATGGTACTTACCAGTCCACATTGGGTAGGTTTAGATTCCCGACCACTAGGCTCTCCCCTTTACCTGCCTTTTCTTGTATGTCCTTAGCAATTTCCCTATCCACACCCTGATTTTGTAGTCTGTAGACCACCCATTTCCTTATTGTTCCTCGCTCCTGCCCAAGGTGACCCACAGGACTCGGCAAATCCCTTTTCCTCCCTACCCTCTATCGCTCTTATCCCCAGCCTCACATACAGAGCTACCCCAACCTTTTTTTCACTGCCTGTCCCTCCTAAACAGACTATACCCTTTTAACTCCACATCCCAGCTATTGCAATCCATCCAACATGCTTCTGTTACTGTGATTATGTCTGGGTCTTCCACACCCAACACCACTTCCAGATCTGTCATTTTATTCCCTAGGCTCACTGTTCCATCCCTCTCACTCCTTTTATCCCCTTCCCTTCTGCTGTCCCATGATGCTCCCAGTGGAAGAGTGCAGGCTAGGTTATCTCTGCTGGGCAGAGAATCTTCTTTCTCTTTTGTGCCACACTCTCCTCTGTCTAGTTTAAATTCACATCAACCCCAGTTCTTTCATCAATATACTCCAGATATTTTGCTCTCAGCAATCTAGCTCCTGCATCACTTCTATGTAACCTGTTCCTAGCATAAAGCTCTTTATCCCCCACACATCTCCCCAGTCTCCCAGGCATGAGAAGCCCCCCCACACCACTGCCTTAGCTAGAGGTCAAATTCCTATACTGTGAGTTTCCTGGCTGTGCTAGCACAATGCACTGGTAGAACCTCCAAGAAGGCCAGGGAACTAACCAACCCTCTACATCCCTCTGCTAGTTCCTGGAACCTCCCCTGAACCACCTCCACTTCTTCCCCAGCTAAATCATTTGTTCCTAGATGCAATACTAGGTGCGGCTTACCACCCACTAGATTGATGCAGTCCTCAATCCTGAGAAGCTCCCTTTTGGCCTGCAGAGGAAAAGATCACAGATCTCCATTTAGAAGGTCACCTGGGGGCCTGTGACCATTACCTGGTATGATTCAATTTGGCCACTACAACTAAATCATCCAATTCCAATGCATAAATATGGGACTTCAGAGGAGTTGACTTTGATAAGATTTCCTACAGATTTAAGCTATCCCTGGTTAGAAGTTATAGAGGTGAGGGGGTACAAGCAAAGTGGGCAAACATTAAGGATGCAATACTTGAAACAATACCCCATTGTGTTAGAGAGAAAAGCAAGAGCAAAAGAAGGAGGAAACCACTTTGGTTCTCAAAACCAGTAGCAGAAAAAGTCAGAGCCAAAATGCTGGTCTTCAGAAAATATAAGGGAACGCAGCAGCACAAAGATAGGGAGGTATACCAAACTTCCCTAAGGGAAGCAGGGAAGGCAATTAGGCAGTCAAAGGCCCAAACCATGGAAACACTAGCACAAACAGTAAAAGAAGGGGACAAGAAACATAGAAACATAGACTTTGATGGCAGATAAGGATCGCTTGGCCCACCTAGTCTGCCCATTTCCCTACCTACAGGATAGGCCACAGATCCTAGTTAACCAACAGCCTATTTATTCCTAACCCCCACAAGAACAGCCTTATGTCTATCCCATACATTCTTGAATTCTCCCACAGTTTTAGACCCCACAACCTCCTCAGGAAGGCTGTTCCATGCATCCACTACCCTCTCTGTGAAAAAATACTTCCTCACATTGTCCCTGAACTGCCCCCCCATCTTTAAATTGTGTCCCCTTGTTCTTGCACATCTCTTTTTCTGAAAGATGCTACCCTCTTGGACTTTGTTGATTCCACTGAGGTACTTAAAAGTTTCTATCATGTCCCCCCTCTCCCTTCTTCCTCAAGGGTATACATATTAAGCTCCTTTAGTCTCTCCTCATACGGCTTCTCCTGCAGACCCTGCACCATTTTAGTTGCCCTTTTCTGGACTTTCTATAGATACATTAGTGAAAGGAGAAAGTCCAGAGGGGGTATTACTAAGATCCAAGGGGATAAGAGGGAGTGTGTGGAGAAGGACTAAGGAAAAGCATCTGTCTTAAATAGATATTTCTGTTCAGTATTTATTATGGAGAAGGTAGTGCACAGCCCACAGCTCAGCACCATGGACACAGGGGGGAGGGAGGTGTGCACTAGTCCCTTCACAAAAGAATGGGTCCTACAAGAGCTCGCTAAGCTGAGAGTGGGGGCAATGGAACCTGAAGGCATACATCACAGGATACTAAAGGAGCTAAGGGTGGAACTAGTAGAGCCACTATCAGAACAGTTTAGTGAGCCTCTGAGCACAGGAGAGGTCCCAGAAGACTGGAGAAGGGCTTATGTGACTCAGCTTCACAGGAGTGGTAGCAGGGAGGAGGAAGGGAACTGCAGACCAGTCAGTCTTATCTCGGTAGTGGGCAAGATTATAGAGGCACTCCTTAAGGAAAAGATAGTGCAACACCTGGAATCCATAGGAGCACAGGATCCAAGACAGCATGGCTTTACAAAAGAAAGGTCCTGACAAACTAATCTCATAGATTTCTTTGACTGGATAACCAGAGTGGTGGATCAAGGGAATGCAGTTGATGTCACCTACCTTGACTTCAGCAAAGCTTTCGATACTGTTCCCTATAGAAGATTGATTAATAAGTTGGGTAGGCTCAGGGTGGGTCAGAAGTTGGTGAACTGGGTGGCAAACTGGTTGGTGGGCAGAAAACAGAGAGTGGTAATAAATGGTATACAGTCAGAAGAGATGCAAGTCACAAGTGGGGTACCTAAGGGATAAGCCCTGAGGCCAGTCCTCTTCAATATCTTTATCAGTGACATTGCAAATGGACTGGAGGGCAAGGTTTGTCTGTTTGCAGATAACATCAAGATCTGCAACAGAGTAGATGATCCAGATGGGGTGGACAGAATGAGAAGAGATCTGGATAAATTGGCAAAATGGTCGGAAGAGTGGCAACTGGGGTGTAATGCAAGGAAGTGTGAGATCATGTACATAGGGAAGAGAAACCCTGAAGCCACCTATAGGTTGGAAGGGGAGATACTGGCAATCAAAAGGGAAAAAAGAGACTTGGGCATCATCATTGCAGATAACCTGAAATCATCCAAGCAGACTACTAAAGCAATAAGTAAGGCTAGAGGGATGTTGGGGTGTATTAGTAAGCATATCACAAGTCATAAAAGGGAGGTAATAATCCCTCTTTGAAAAACACTGGTTAGGCTCCATATGAAGTACTGCATGCAGTACTAGAGGCCACATCTGCAAAAGGACATTAGCAAAATGGAGGCAGTTCAGAGAAGGGCAACCAAAATGGTGCAGTGACTACATCAGAAAACATGTGAGGACAGACAAAGATATATATGTATATTAGAGGTAAAAAACACTTTGTTTAATGCATCAGTTAGGGTTGTTCCACAGCGACAAAAGTGGGGCAATTCGATGCCAGGGTTGAAACCCCCTTTGCACCCCTCCAGCCCACCCCCCCAACTTGAATTGGGGTGTGCACTGGGGTCATCGGCCCTAACTGTCACCCCATCACATGTGGAAAGAAGCTGAGGAATAGGAGAATGGGGTGACATTTAGGACCGATGACCCCAATGCACACCCTGATTCCAGTTGGGGTGGATGGGGGTGCAAAGGAGGTTTCAACCCTAACATTGAATTTCCTCGCTTTTGTCGCTGTGGAACAACCCTAACTGATGCATTAAACTGAGTTTTTTGCCTCTAATTTCCTTCTTTTGAGAATGATAATGAGAAATAGTGATGTAATGCAGCGTAGCGGGAGCGCTGGACCTTCGGCCCTTGCGTTCCACCACATAATGCAGCAGCAGGAGTGCAGGGCCCTGTGGGCCCCGTGCTCCAACCACATGATGTCTTGTCACATAGTAACATTGTGCCCGCAAACGCAAATCGTAATGCGCATGGTGACGCAAAGCGAAACAGAAAGAGAAACAGTACTGTAGACAGAAATGTTAAAAACAATGCAACCACAACCACAAATGAAAACGCAAAGGGTAACGCACATGGTGGTGTAAACGTGAACAGTAAGTAAACGGGTATGGAACCACAAGCAGAAATAGTAATGGTAACAGTAATGTAAGCGCACAGACTGGTTTTCCCAAAAAGCTGTACAGAGAAAGACAGTGCGTAGAAAGAATGTATGCAAAATAATGACTCTTGGAACACAAAAATGAGGACTTGGAATAATAAATTGTGTATATCTCAGTAACCGTATGACATAGAAAAAAAATGTAGAAGTCATATGTATTATCACTTTCCTGGCTAGTTTAATACTTACCCCCATGAAGGGGCTAAGAATTTTTCAACAAAAAGTCTGCATCTCGCATCGTTTTCGAAATATGGGCCCTGAAAGGCGTGGCAAATGCCGTAATTTTATCCTATGGGAAAAAAACAGGCGTTCAGACTGCCATAACTTTGCCTTCTTGTAATATTTTTTCACCAAACTACTGAAAGGCACATCTGTGGGATGTTGGCTATGTTCCCTGCAAATTTCAGCCCAAAAGACCAAACCATTATTTTGCAAGCAGGGCGCCAGTCGATTGCTGCAATGTGTCGTACGCCGTAACGTTATCCTATGGGAAAAAGCATCAATTTTGGAGTACTGTAACTTTTCTGCCTTGTAATATTTTTTCAGCAAAACACTGAAAGGCACATCGATGAGATGTCGGCTGTGTTCTCTCCAAATTTCAGCCCAAAACTCCAAACTGTTCTTTTGCAGCTGGCTGCCAAAGAATTGCTGTTATTTTGGGTATAGTGTTGCAAAGTAGTGTCGTGATTTGCGAAAGCTTTCGCAAAATTTCATTACTTTTGTGAGTGCGACACTACTTTGTGAAAGTACTTTTTCCAGGAATCTGAAAAACATATTTCTGGGGTGTTTTACCCCAAAATAAAGACATGGCTAGCATCCTCAGGGCCCGACTAGGTGAATACAAAAAGAATTAGGTTGCTAGAGGTTCTCAATTTTAAATGCCAAGCATTTTTCTAATCACTAACTGAAAACAAAATGGTGGATTTGCGACAGTAAAAGGGCCATTTGAGACAGTAAAAAGTGCATTTGCAAAAGTGTTGAACTTTTTGTTAACTTTTCCCGTTGACTTATAATGGGAAATTGTTTTATGAATAACTTTTGAACCGTTTAATATTTTTTCACAAAGTCTTCGAAAGGCACATCGAAGAGCCTGGCTGCATGTTTCCTGAAGATTTCAGACTGGTCACGCAAACCATGTGACCTGTAGGCGCGACTGTAGAATTCCAAAAAAAGCATAAATGTGCACACAGATCATGCTTAATAACTCCACAGCCGTATATCCAACCGGTACATAACTTGGCAGATCCCAAGGCATATGTGTCTTGAGTCTGTATTCCAAATTTCAGGCAAGTCCATTGAACGGTTGCAAAGTTATTAAGGTGCAAAATTTTGGGTTTAACATGTAAATGGCTCCTCAACCCTAACTATGGTAGCACTACCGTGGTGCCATAATATATATATATATATATATATATATATATATACACACATACATACATATATATATATATATATATAAATATATGTATATGGGATGTTTACGGGCGCAATGTTACTACGTGACAAGACATCATATGGCGGGGAGTCGCAGGGGCTCTCACCGCCGCATTACATTCACTATTTCTCATTATCATTCTCAAAAGGAAGGGACATTAGAGGCAAAAAACTCCCTTTAATGCATCAGTTAGGGTTTTTCCACAGCAACAAAAGCGAGTAAATTCAATGTTAGGGTTGAAACCCCCTTTGCACCCCTCCAGCCCACTGCCCCAACTGGAATCGGGGTGCGCATTAGGGTCATCGGTCCTAACTGTCACCCCATTCTCCTATTCCTCAGCTTCTATCCACATGTGATGGGGTGACAGTTAGGGCTGACGACCCCAATGTGTACCTTGATTCCAGCTGGGGGGGGTAGGCTGAAGGGGTGCAAAGGGGGTTTCAACCCTAACATTGAATTTCCTTGCTTTTGTCACTGTGGAACAACCCTAACTGATGCATTAAATGGAGTTTTTTGCCTCTAATACATATATATATATATATATATATACACACACACACACACACACACACAATAATATATATATATATATATATATATATATATATATATATAAATGGGTAATAAAAAATGAATCATCTGGTAGGTTGAAACACATCAGATGACCATGCATATATCAGAGCATGACGGCATGCCTACACTTTCACCCCCCATCCAAATCAATTTTACCATTTTATAAGATACATAACCCACTCTAGGGTGTGCAGTCGCGCTCTGATATATGCATGCCTTGGGTGTTTGACACACACCAAAGCATGTGTATATCAGAGCATGACCGCACACCCTAGAATGGGTTATCCATTACATATATTAGTCTTTGGGCTCCCAAGCCAAAATGAACCTTGAATGCTGGACTAAAAAACATATGGAGTCTTGAGTACAGTGGAGACATAACTCTGTTCATCTGGAACTTATATTTAACATTCTATGCTAAAAGTTGTATGAATGGCTTAAAGCATTTATGCCTGTATGTTTGTTTAATAGTCTTCAAACATCTGTTCATTTTGACCACTTTTTAGTGGTCTGAATTAATTAGCATTTATTAGCATATTTGGATTTACAGGCAAAGGGGTTTGAACTATTAATCTCTTAACAGATACAGTTTAAACAGCTTGATTATCACCATCACAATGATAATCCACACTCAGTCATTTAGATTGCTGATATTAAGTGGAATTACTAGCTGGCAGGTTTGTTTTAGTGTTAATGTGTTGCTCTCTATCCCTGGATTAGGAATTGAAAAAAAATTTAAGACAAGGTATAATTCTCAGTGTCCTGGCCAAACATTCCCTTTCCCATAAACTGGATCATGAAATTGTCCAGGCTGTGTGTGGGTGTTGATGTACGATATGGCTGCCGCTACACATTCAGTCACTTCACTATCAGTCTACTATTGCTTGTAAAGTGTTTTGGGATACACTGTGTATAAAAAGCACTACATAAATGCTGATTCTTCTTCTTCTAATTTTTCTAATAATTATACAGCCTTTAAAGTGCTCACTGCCTATACTAGTATTCTTATGCTTACTGTATCGGATAATTGAGTCTGGATTGTTAATTAGAGTAACAGGTGTTTTGATTATGTCTCCTAAATCACTTGTATATGAGTATCACAGAGGGAGAATGATAAGGTCAATTTGAATTATTTTTATTATGTTGGCTCACGCATGCACAGCCAACATATTGAGGTAGTAGCAGAATTGGAGGTGCGGTCACTGTTGGGCGAATGCAAGGCACACACCAGTGGATGAGTCCTTCATTCCCCAGTAAGCCTGCATGCCGGCACCACACCATGAATACCTAATGTGGTGAGCACATCAAAGGAAAGGTCTGCACCAAGGCAAGCAAAGCTCATCATATGCAGCAGACCTCCCAATGTGCCTGCCCTGGTAAAAAAGTAAAAACATGGCAGCACACTGCCTGCCATAATGCCAACTTCAGGGGTGCCCAGTCCCCCTGTCGGCATGCACTGATGCAATGTCAGTGCTGATAGGGAAGCCCACTCCCTGTTGGCATCATACACCCCTCCCTTTTGTTATGTGCCGAGGGGGTGCCCATTCCCTCTCAGCTTGTGTCCCCCCCGATTTTGTTGTGTGCCGATGGGGATACCCAATCACCCATCAGCTAAAGCATCCCCCTCCTTCAGTATGTGCTGATGTGGGTGCCCAATCCCCTGTCGGCTAAAGCATCCCCCCCAAACACACTGGGGTGGCATGCTGGGACCCCACCCCAGCATGTCAAATCACCTGAAAATGGAAAACCATCCCACAATGTTTGTTTTTTTTAAACCCCTGTAAAAAAGAAAATGGTCCCTTGCGGTCAACCTGCTCCTTCTTGCAACCGGCTCCCACCCTCTGTGCATCCTGCCTCCCCACATCCCCCCATCACTCCCACACTTACCTTCAGAGTCCAGCATGATGATCTTCAGTGGACCTGGAACACGTCTGCACTCTTCAAAGCCAACCACAAACTGAAGAAATGCCTATAAGCAGTATAATGGTATAAATAGGGTTTTTTAAACTTTGGTGCATATCTTAGCCATTTTTGGGGAATTTTGGCACCAAAGTTTCAACATGGGATTTTTGGGTCCCCTCCTCATGAATTCAGGCACTGTCATGGTGTTATTCGGTCCAGAAAGGTGATTTTGCGGTCACTGCGCAGAATCACCTTTTGGGACTGAGTAACGAAATGACAGTGCCACTGTTCATGAGGGGGGCTCTCAAAAAGCCTACGTTGCAAATTTGGTGGAAAAATCTCAAAACAGACTGTTTTACGAGCGTGCATTGCACGGTTTCCATGCACGCTCATAACTTTGTGAATTTGTAATATTTTCACTCCAGATTTTCAAAATTGCCATTTTTCCACACCTCCTTATGAACAGTACAACTGTCATTTTACATATCCTGGGCAAAATGTGTTTTCACATGTCCGGTGCAGAATAGCATGGTCGCTGTGCGAAATTGGTTTTTGGGACATTTTGAGGACATGGCGGTGACACTGTTTATGAGCAGAGGCCCTAAAATGCCTACGTTGAAAATTTGGTGATGGAATTCCATAAAATGTCTGTGTTACAAGTGTGCATTGAGCAGTTTGCATGCACCTTTGTAACGTCACAAATTTGCAATATTTTCATGCCAGATTTTCAACACTGGTATTTTTTCACACCTTGTCAATAGTACTGCTGTCATTTTTCACATCCTGCCCTAAATGTGTTTCTGCACCTGTGCCGCACAATGGCGTGGTCACTGTAGGAAATCAGATTTTGGGACTGATTAACAAAATCACAATGCCACAGTTCATGAGGGGAGGCCCCAAAATGCCTATGTCAAAAATGTGGTTAAAAATATCCCCAAAATAATTGGGTTACGGTCATGTGTTGCACAGTTTCTATGCATGCTGATGACTTCACCAATTTTTCATATTTTCACTCCAGATTTTTAACGTTGCCATTTTTTGATGCTGCCTCATGAACAATACAGATGTCATTTTCCACATCCTGCCCAAAATGTGTTTTCATCCCTGTGTTGCCAAATGGCATAGCTGCTGTGCAAAAACACCTTTCAGCTAACAAACTGATAGTGCTGCTTATAATGAGGTGGGCTCACAAATAGCCCATGTTGAAAAGTTGCAGTGAAAATACCAACACAAGCCCATGGTGTTATGGTTTTCAACTGTAACACCCCACCCTGTAGAGACTGACAGGCATCAGGGGTGTGACTTGGAATCATCAGCTGTAATGCTCATGCTATTCCACCCCCCCCCACCCCCACCCTGCAGCCAGTGACAGGCATCTTAGTGTGCCTTGCACTGTTTGGCCAGAAAGTTCACCCCATTCTCCTATACTGCACCCACCTCAGCATATTTTCTTATGGAATTGGGTAAGTATAACGTCCAAAGACCTGAAAGCATACCACAACACTTGTCAGTCCCTACAGGGTAGAGTGAGGCACAATGGCATGAGCGTTATAGCTGATAACCCAAAGGCACATCCCAATTCCTGTTGGTCTCAACAGGGTGGGGGAGGGGTTGGAGTCACTTCAGTACTTCACTGCCATTCCTATTATGCATCTCTAACTCTGGCACTACCAATGCCAGTTAGCCAACATTCTGCATTGACAAATGCTTGTTAATATTGTATGATTCTCTATGCTTAAGACCTCATAACCAATGAACAGATAGGATAGCTATGTTGCTCAAGACTTCTTAGGCATTTTTAAATATTTGGTATACATGTTCAATATATTGATATAATTGGCATTCAGAAGCATTTTGATATGGAAATTCTTTTTTGAAAATGTCATGTTTTATTTTGTACATGTTGTGTTAAATTGTAAAGGTCTCAATGGCCGAACAATAAACCATTGAGTATTTGAGTTTATATATGCCCTAGCCGCAATCTTAAACTGAATCATTTTTTTTTTTTGCAAACGCAGAGTTTATTTGTATTAATATGTATTTATCCTCATTTTACTGAAATTATGATTTCATTCAGTTCTATGTTCCACTTTTGATTTTTTAATTAATATTCCTTATATCTTGTTGACTGAAATTTATGAACAACTCATAAAAATATGCTATTGTATTCATTTTATATTTTCTTTGTTGTTTGAAGTTATACTATTTTGAAATGTTGCTTCTCTTTCATTGTTTATTTCTCCAGTGTATGCTACATGTTTAATAAACTTCTCTTTCAACTTCAAATATTGCCTTATATTTTCTGGTATATGTTTCCTTTAAAATCTTCCCATGACACTTCTTTATTATTTGTTGAAAAATCCCCCCCAAGTCACTAAATTAATTCTTTTCAATTTTTTTGCAAAGCTGGTATTATCTATTACCCCAAATGAATACATTCTAACATATATTTGAAGTGGTTTTCGCATTCCTATGGGGAGAGAAGTATTGCCATTTATTGCAAATCATAATATGACAGACCTAATAATGTAATTGGATTTCATAGACCATTAAAGTTTTTGGGGTAAGGTAGTTTATTTTGGATTTTTAAAGAGTTATTTTCTTTTTTTACTGTTTCAGGTATGTGAGAGAAATGCTTACCCCCAACTATTTATTGTGGTATTTTTTCATTCATCCAAAATATTGCTTATTTGTTTTGCTGCCCAATAATATATTACCAGATCAGGACAACTCTCCCCTCCATCTCTGTGTAATATACTAGGTACATACTAGGTCAGTACAACCAGCAGAAGCCTCTAGGCCTATTAATGCAAGTCCCCTGTATTATCGCACATCAATTACCTTCCTTCACCTGAAGATATTTATCCAATCTATTTTTAAACATGTGGAAGCTCCCTTCCTCTACAATGTGTCTTGGGAGGCTGTTCCACATGGGGATTATTTTCTGAGTATAAAAAACACTTCTTAAGTTAGTTCTTGGATATTTAAGGTTAATTTGTCTTTTATGACTTCTTAATTCATCCAGATCTACAGATTGTTGCAGACAAAGACTTTGTGACAAATCCTTGTCATTTGAGGTCTTAAACATTTGCAGTAAATCTTCCTCTTATCCATCTTTTCTCCAGAGAGTACAGACCCAAGCTCTTAAATCTATTTTTATATGTTTTAGCTCCCAGCCCTTCCACATGTTTTGTCACTCTGTGCTGCACTGTCTCCACCCCATCAACATCTCTCCTCATATGCAGGCTCCAGAGAGTGGTACAGTAATTTAAATGTGGCCTCACAAATGCATGATACAATGGTAAAATACAAGCTCTATTCCTTATTACAAACATTTTTTTAATACACCCCATTTTCCTATTTAATTTTTTTTAGTTGTTTAACCAGGAATAGCACACTAAGCTGAAAGCTTTTTTACAGGTGCCACCTGGGAGCACAGGGAAGTTATGTGACTTGCTGAGGGTTACACAGTATGCAAGTGGAAGCTGTGGGATTCAAACCCAGGTCTGGTCTGCTGGATGTCACCAGATGTGCAGCTCAGAGCCTTAAACCTCTGCACTATACTACCTCCCAAATTTACTAAAATAATGTATTTCCACACAATTCTGTGAAGTCCCCATGCCACAAAAGTTTCTTAAACTTTTTTTTTTATTTTGTTCTAGACAACTTAATGGTATCTCCTCTTGTACACTTTGATGCAAGTATATCGGGTGAGGCATAATAATCATTTTCAGAACCTCTATTCAACATCACAAAGATAGAGCCTTGATTTAATTAAACAGTTCACTCTGTCTAGAACCACTGAAAGGTTGATTTCTATTGCATTTTTCTACACTATTTGTTAACAAAATGCGCAAATATTTTTATTATCAATTTTCCTTTCACATAATAAGGAGTTGGTTTGTATGGACATATTAGTTATTGGTAAGATTATAGATATAGACATATTTACACAGTAACCAGAGAGAGTGGGGCATTTACTAAATTGTTGCATTAATTCCAGGTATGTTACCCTTGGATCTGAAAGAAAAAACAGAATATCAGCTGCCTATACATTTAGGCCCAGATATTCAGACTGCGCTGGGCAATGGCGCAAGTGGGGGTGCAGTGCAACTGAGATGCATTGGGGCAAAGACAGGGAGATATTCAAAGGTGATGCACCATGGCACATCACTGTTGAACATGGCACAGACTGCACATGGCACAAGTACAATGCGCTGGTGCAGTCCCCCAACAGGGAGGACTGGAACTGCTCCAGTGCAACAGTAGTTGGGCTGGGTGCATCACCCATGATATTCAGAAGTGGGCATGCAAATAGGGCCATAATATGTGCATGGTGCAAATGGTCCAATTTGCATGCCATTATGGCCCCATTTGCATGCATTGCACAGGGTGTCCCAGCAAAATGTGCCTGGCACCCTGCGTAGCTGCAGTCATTGGGAGATGGGTCCCTGGTGGGCTACTGTATTCCCTCCACTCCTATATGCTTGATCATGGGCAGTTGTGTCAAAATCCCTCCCTGGTGGTCCAGCAGTCCCCCCTCCCACCCATATGCCTGATCGTCGGCATTAACTGTACAATAACCATCCCTGGTAGTGAAGTGGTTCCCCACTCCCCACCCACCCACAGAGGACCCCCAGCCACCCAGCTCTCCCCCCCATCATCAGCAGGCAGCAGCACCCCACCTGCACACCACTAGGCTGTCACTGATGATGGGGGGAGCCGGGTGGCCGGGGGTCCTCTGTGGGTGGATGGGGAGAGGGGTGCTCAGGGATCAGAGATCAAGGGGGCCAATATGCCTAACACAACTAGGGGGTCTTGAGGCATGCCTCCCAGGACAGCTCTGCAATATGCACCATAAATGGTGCATAATCCTGCATATCAGAATGAGACAGATGTGTGTTGATCCGATCGTCTCTTACAGAGTTACAGGGGCTAGTCTCAGACCAGGCCTTATTACATCTATGTGAGGCAGTCAGGTCAACAAAGACATGTACTTCCTATCCATGTCCTGACACTGCTGCTGCAGCTGTCAGTGCCTGTAAGCCAACCTACCCAGGCCGTGTGCCATGCAGACAGTAGCAGCTACCAGTCAGGCTGTCAGTCTGACTCCAAGTCCCATGATCCAA
Organism: Neoceratodus forsteri; assembly: GCA_016271365.2. Lineage (NCBI taxonomy): Eukaryota > Metazoa > Chordata > Ceratodontiformes > Ceratodontidae > Neoceratodus > Neoceratodus forsteri. Next base: position 154,075,151 of record CM028133.1, read on the forward strand.
TTATACATCCAGACCTATAATTTGGAAGGTTCAGAGCTGAACCTCTGTCCTTCCCCCGCACCCAGTGACATGCCCATGCAGTGCCACACTGCTGCAACAGCAGGTGAGCAACCTTAATCTTCCCCCAACCATTCAGTACACAGAGAAGGCAGCAGAGGAGCAGCATTGAAGGCCGTGAGCCTGTGACCACCTGTCACACATCTTCTGAGGATGCATAGATTGCACACACTCCCTCATCGACAGAACAACCACCAAGGCCACCAGTCCATCCCCACTGCACTTACCGCCACACCAGCAGCCATAATGCATGATGACTTGTTTGTCACCATTATGGAGAGTTCTCATTATAGTTCAACACCCATCTCCCCCAGCTGACTCCAACTGAGGTGGGCTGGGATGGGACATTCATGGACATTGGCAGCAGGACTCTCCCATAACTGGGATGTGCTCCAATTAGGTCCGATCATCAACCATGGTTGGGTTGGCAGCTACCACCCAACAGCCGGCAGCCAGCAGCCAGTTTTGGGTCAAGGGATGGCGCTGTCTAGTCACCACAGTCAATGAACTACAAGAAGTGGGGTCTGGATGCAGACCCTGGGCAGGGAGCGATCAGCGGCTATGATGGGAAGGGGTTGGGAATGGGAATAGGGATGTGGATGGAGGGTGATGGCCAGGAGTTGTCAGGTGGGCCACTCACAGCCATGCAGGGTGATGTTCCCTGGTGGTCCCAGTCTCCATCTCTACTACATCACTGTAGCCACTGGCCAGCTCAGTCAGCAGATGGACAAGCAGGTTGGAACTTGTTGTGGGTGGGTGACATGCATACAACTGCCATGTCTGGTGGCCAAGTGGCACTGTTGGGGCTCAGGATGGGTGTCAGGACTTTGGGAGAGGTAGTGCAACTCACACCATAACTGTTCAACTGATACCTGCAGCTGGTAATCCAAACCACATTTACATTCATGGCCGATTCCCTGCCCTGTCGGTCTACAGTACTAATAACACTAGCCTGCCAGGCTTTTAATGTAAAAGCCAGAGCCAGACAGGACCCCCCATGCATGCCTCTGCTGGCAGGTTATTATAGTCTATTTCAGTAGCCCATGTGTGGGCATACTGGTGGGAGAGGGTACCACTGGGCCACCAGAGGGGGGGTTTGGGTGCTTGTGGATGGTGTCCCTGCTAGGCGGGTGGCCACCCCCGGCTGGCAGCCACTGTGTTGTGCCTTGCAATACAGTGGCCCACCTGTGGGTGGCCAGCATTTGTACCTGGGTTTTCATGGCTCAAGTTTGTTCCTAGGTATGCAGCACATCTGGGGGTTGTGCAAGCAGATGTGCCACAAATACCAGGCTGAATATTAGGATGTGTTGGAAATGCATGGGCTCACCCCCTTCCGATGCACCACATACATTAACAATGCACCCTGGCACATCGGGACTTGTACTGCACAAGGCATCCCTTTAAACATTGCATTGGGGTGCATTGTGGGGTTGCGCAAGGTGCAATTCCTTTTGAATATCCAGGCCTTAGTATAACTTGACCATTTACAGATGGTACTACTGTTATGTTTTTGTTACTCCAGATTTGATTCAAAACAGGTTCTAAACTTAAGATGAATCAAATGGAGAACGCTTGGCACCCTTCACATACCCCATTCTGCATGCAGAATCTGTGTTATGCTAATTAATTTTGAATTGTGTCTTGGGGTTGCTTTACAATCTTTTAACTGACTGTATGACTATCCGAGTAACCTCCATATTTCTATTAATCTCTATTGATTTAAACATGAACTACCAACTTAAGAAGTCAAAGGTCTTGGTAGTGCCCAAAGCCAATGCCATTATTTCATTGTTTCAGTTCTGGATGGTGGAAATGACAGATCGCACATCGCTTAAGCCCACACAAATACTTTTGCTTCTTACAAATCCTTTGTAATCTGAGTGTAACACCTTTGGTATATGATCATGTGTTTCTAATACTATTAATTTAGCCATGATTTTGTAGTAAGTATTTAGAAGATTAGCGAGATGGTAGTTTTCCAGATATGCAAGATCTTTATAATCTATATTTAATCTACTAATTTATAATTCTATGTACATATGAATTTCTTTTTCTTCCTCTCTGTAAAGAGAGTTTTATCTGTATTGCCTTGTAAATTCCTGTGTTGACCTGTATATACAATTGTTCATGCTCCTATCAGGTCCATCTTGCAAATGAGTTTCTGTTCAATGATGAATGCCTGGTTAAATAAAGACTTGACTTGACTTTATTTTCTTCTGGTTATAGTATGGTATTTACTTTAGAAAAAGAGGAGGGTAGTTGAGAGCCTTTCATCATTTACTCCATCAAATGTTAAAGAAGCATAGCAACATTGCCTCTGTAAACTCTTAATTCAGTGGTATCTGATCCAACAGAAGAGTCATTTGACATTGTCTGACTAGCTGTCATATTTTTATTTTTGTAAACTTTCCAGTGGAAATGTTCATCGGTAGAGAAGTTGCTTCTGTTAAATGTTTCATATAAGCATAGTATTTGTTGGCAGATCTAGTCTGCCCTATTTTCCTTGCATACAGTATTTCTACATTGGACACTGTTTTATCACAGGTGACCCTCCTGCCCCCTTTCCTCTTCATATTATGTTCATGTTCCCATTCCACACATTCTTGAAGCTCCCCAATGTTTTCACCCCCTCACCTATTCTAGCAGGATGTTCTAGGCATCTTCCACCCTTTGAATTTTTTATTTATTTTTTATTTTAGTCTTTGGTAACCAGGTAAGGCCCACTAGGCACAAGTGCCTGTTTTCAGGGGTGACCTGGGAGCACTGGGTGGTTAAGTGACTTGCTCAGAGTCACACAGTATGCAAGTGGAGGTTGTGAGAATCAAACTCAGGTCTGGTCTACTGGATGTATCAAGCTTGTTCACACATCATTCCTCTAACCTCTAGGCCATACTGCCAACCCTAGAAACCAGGGAATGAAGGGAAAATGTATTAATAGGGGATCAGGGACAGGGAAGGGAAATGCACTAGACACCAGGGAGGGAAAATCATTTTAATGTTTTTTCTACATGAAGAAGTACGTATTTCATCACATCCCCTTTAAACTTCCCCCTCAAACTTCATTGCATGCGCCAATGTTCTGGTAGTTCTCCTCTAAAAGAGACTTAGAAGTGTGTGAAAAAAAACATTCCACCAGGGGAAATTTCTGCAAATGTCAGACTTTCACTTCCATGAACATTAAGAAATCATTTCACCAACTTTTGTGGAAATTCCACCTTAAAATAGCAGAATAAATGTATGACTAGTGGGTTAATGTATTAAATTGCTGGAAAAATTCTTCAGATCTGATCACTGTCAGTGTTCAGCTCTGCGGCTTTTCCCACTTAGTTTAATTCATTAACCCATTAACCCCACCGCTGCACCCTCCCACCGATCACCAACCCCAGGTAAAAAATTGTGGTTCCCCTGACCCATGGATTGCCGGCCCCATAGATAGAAAAAGAAATGTCAATGAATTATTGTGTGTTTGTACAAACATACGCTCATTCATTCAACTCAGTGGGCAGGCAGCTGCAGAGGAGAGAGGAGGGATGTGATGGTTGATTGCTGTGGTTTGGGATGCAGGCGGAGTGGGATGGTGGTGGACTACCTGTCAGCATGGGTGTGTGTGGGGTCCACTAGAAACCAGGGAATGAAAGGAAAATGTATTAATAGGGGATCAGGAACAGGGAGGGGGACTCCATTAGACACCAGGGAGAGAAATTTTTTTTAATGTTTTTTCTATAATGGTTCCAGAGTCAGCAGGTCTAGTGGACCACTGCATGACAGCTGGGATTTTCTTTTTATATGGGGTTGATAATCAGTGGGTATTGGGGGGTTCACTAGATGCCAGGTGTTTCTTTGTCAGTCTATGGGGCCAGTGATCAGCAAGCGAGGGGTCCACTAGACACCACATATTTGTTTTTCTGTCTATGGGGATGGCAGTCATGGGTGGGGGGCCACTAGACACCAGGAATTTATTTTTCTTTGGGGCCAGAAATCAGTGAGTGGGGAGACCACTAGACACCAGGGATTGATTTTACATGTGGCTAGTGATCGATGGGGGGGGCACTAGAAACCAAGGTCAAGGGGCCAGAGACCAATGTGGAGGAGGCCTGTATCATGAAATAATACATTAAACCATGGATGAAATAAATTATGCAGTTTAATGTATTATTTCACAGTTCAGCCCAAAAAGTCAACAAAAGAGAGTGAAAATCCACTGAACACAGTTGGAAGATTCAGATCTCGCTATATGCAAAGGTGTGATAACCTTCACAAAACTTCCGAAATTTAGTGAAGGTTCCACAAAAGCAGAATTCCCAGCTTTCATCCTTCCCTAAATAGATTCCTCTCCTACACCTTGCTCACTCCTGTGAGATACTGATAAGTCTCAATTATGTCCCATCTCACTCTCTTGTCCTCCAGTGAGAACATGTCGAGCTCTTGCAGCCTCTCCTCATAAGATTTCTTGTGCAATCCCTACACCATTTTGTTAGCCCACTTCTGGATCACTTCCACTCTGTCAAGGTCCTTGTGGAGGTGTGGCCTCCAGAAATGAAAACAGTACTCTACGTGTGGTCTCGCTAGCGAGTGATATAATGGCCACACTTCTCTTCTACTGCTAGAAATCCCCTTCCAAATGCACCCTAGCATCCAGCTAACCCTGCTTTCTGCATTGTCACACTGTTCTACCATCTTGAGGTCATCAGATATGATTACTCCTAGGTCCCTCATTTGCTTGGAGACTGTATCCCCCCATCTTATACACAGCCTCAGGTTCCCTCTCCACAGGTGCATAACTTTGGAGTTTTTGGCATTGAAACCCAACTGCCACACTGTAGGCCACTCCTCCAGTTTTCAAAGATCCCCTTGTCTCCCCCCCCAGTTTCCACCTGTTATAGATGTTTGTGTCATCCACAATGAAATACACCTTTCCCTTCAGCTCATCAGCAATGTTATTTATGAAGACATTGAAGAGGACAGGACCCAGTACAGATCCCTGAGGTACTTCACTGGTATTTCTCTTGTCCTCTGAGGGACTGCTGTTTACTGCCACCCTCTGCTTCCTATTCATTAACCAGTTTGACACCTAGCTTACCACCTTCTCTTCTCCCTACTCCACATATTTTTTTATTTAATCTGTATTTTTTTTCCTTATTACATATGGTATAATATTCATAAAATATTTTTTTGCAATATTTTCTTCTGTGATAAATTGTTTACCTTCTGTATCCTTAATATTCATAATTGATGTATATTCATGTTTTTTCAATGCATACAGTGGTATCAGGCAGGATGCAACACATGAATGCTGCAGTGTATCACAAAATGTGACAGTATACAGCAGGCAACAGTATAATTCATTGGCAATTAAGTATTTTTGACATGCATTATTTGTGACATGTCATTACTACAAGCTGTTGTGTTACATAGCAGCTGACTTCACTGTACTCTAATAATTTACTAGATTTGTCTGCATTAAAGCATAATTTGTTTTTGACCTTTATTATATGTTGTTTGTGTAGAGGGCAATATAACATAGTGGATAGGAGAACTGAGCTGCAAAGCTCGAGATCTGGGTCTGAATACCACAGCCACCATTTCTATACCATGTGACCTTCAGCAAATAACTTAACTTTGTCTGTATTACAAGGATATACCTGGAAACAAGCATCTAGTTAGTGTGCCTTTCCTGGCCAAAAGTTGTAAAATAAAAAAAAATAAATGTTTTACTTTTTTGTGAAATATTTTTTTCCTCTTTTTCTTAATTCTTCTTTAACTGATGTTTTCCCTCAACTTAATCTGTCCTAAATATCTGCAATCTCTGTTTCCAGTTTAAATTCCTGTTCTCGTAATTTTCTATTTTACTAATTGTGTGAGAGATCATTGCTCCTCTAAGTGAAACTTTGAAAGTGCCCTCTTAGAACACACTGATGTATTTTTTGATAGGTAAATTCCCCAAACTTCTTGATGTTTGTTTTGATGCTAGTGATTCGTTTTTTACCATGCAATAAAAAAATATTGACCCTCCATTGATTTATTCATTTCCTGTCTTTGGTGGGAGTAGAATGTAAGAATATGGGACTTCTGGTTCCATTTGCAGCCAATGAGGATGTGCATCACTTCAGCTCCTATCCCTGGTGCCTATAATTTATCTTAATTAACTGCCTAACCTCATCAAATTACTTAAAAAAAAAAACTGGTTGGTGTCTGCTCCACCTTTATCTGCAAACTGATGATGTTAAACATGAAATTTGGCTGGATGATCCCAAAGCCTGCCCATGCTCAATGGTTCTGAGATTTTTGGACAACAAACTAAGTTCTGTTTACTGCGTGGAGTTAGAAAAAGTTAATCTTTAGAAAGGGACTTTTTTTTTTTAGAACAGCTTTACCCATTCTCCACCCTTCTTAAATGCAACAATAAAGAGAAGAGAAGAGAGGGGTGACACCCAAGGTGGGAGAAATGGCAGATGCAGGGGGGGGGGAAGTGGTGACAGATGGGGAAATCATGGAGGGCAGAGTTTGAGAGGGTTTGAAGGCACTGAGGGTGGACAAGGCACCAGGCCCAGATGGCATCCACCCCAGGGCACTGAAGGAGCTGGCAGAGGTCCTTGCAGGACCTTTGGCAGACCTATTTAATGCCTCACTACATTCAGGGTGTGTACCTCAGGACTGGAAGATGGCTCATGTGGTGCCCCTCCACAATAGTGGCCCCAAGGATGAACTGGGAAACTACAGACCAGTGAGCCTCACATCCATCATGGGTAAGCTAATGGAGACTATCCTGAAGGAGAGGCTGGTGGCTCTCCTAGAGGCCAAAGGACTACAGGACAGCAGACAGCATGGCTTCATAAGTGGCAGATCCTGCCAAACCAACCTGGTTGAGTTCTATGACTGGTAACTAGGCAACTGGACAGGGCCAATGGCAGCATGCAGGATGTCCTGTATCTGGACTTCAGTAAGGCATTCGACTCGGTGCCATGAAGGCTGGAAGGAAGTTAGTAGCACAGGGGCGAGTGCAAAGCTGGTGAGATGGGTAGGAAACTGGCTGCAGGAAGGCAACAGAGGGTGGTGGTGGGTGGGGAGCTCTCACACCCAAGGGCAGTGACGAGCGGTGTCCCACAGGGCTCGATGTTGGGACCAGTGTTGTTTGGGATATTCATTGCAGACATATCATAGGACATCAAGAGCAAGATCAGTCTGTTTGCTGATGATACCAAGGCTGGCACGGTGGTGGATGACCTAGGGGGATGGCAGGGGTTGCAGGATGATCTGGCAAAGCTTGAAACCTGGTCAGACACCTGGCAACTGGGCTTTAATGCCAAAAAGTGCAAGGTGCTGCATTTTGGGATGAAGAACCCAAGGAGGACTTACCAGCTAGGGGGAGTGCAGCTAGCCCAGACAGAGGAGAAGAAGGATCTGGGTGTGCTCATTACAGGGTCAATGAACAACTCGGCACAGTGCAGGAAGGCAGCTGCAAAGGCCAACAAAATGCTGGGTTGTATTGCAAGGGGTATATCCTCGAGGAGGGAGGAGGTGATTCTGCCACTGTATTGGTCATTAGTTAGACCACACCTGGAGTACTGTGTGCAGTACTGGCATCCGTATCTGAAGAGTGACATTGAGTTACTGGAGGGGGTGCAGCACAGGGTGACAAAGATGATCAAGGGTCTGGGGGACTTATCATACGAGAGGAGGTTGAAGAAGTTGAACATGTACTCACTGGAGGAGAGGAGAGACAGGGGTGACATGATTGAAACCTTTAAATACATGAAAGGAATAAACAAGACAGGTACAGAGGGGCTGTTCAAAGTAAGGGAGGGAAGGGTCACCAGGGGCCATGATATGAGACTGGAGCAAGGAAAGTTCAGGAGGGAGATGAGGATACACTTTTTTACAGAGAGGGTGGTGGCTGGGTGGAATGCTTTACCTGCAGAAGTGGTATGCAGTAGAACAGTGGACTGCTTCAAACGAGGATGGGACAGGACAAGGGGGAGGGTTAATGAAGGGGAAAGGTGGAAGGGAGGGGCAGCTGCAGAATAAGGTGTGCTAGCTGCACATTCGAGCAGACTTGATAGACCTCTAGGCCTTATCTGCTGGCAAATTTCGTATGTTTGTATGTTCATAACAATACTCCAGCAGTCCGAAAGTACTTTTTATACAAAAACATCAAAATGAAGACAAGAGCATTGGTACTTATTTATATTCATTGAAGGACATTTTTTTTTTGTATTATTAACAGGCTTCATCCATATCAGTCATTTTGTCAGCACCGATATGGGTTACAGCAATATGCCACCTGGCATTTCTGTACCAGTCATTGCAGCTCACAAGACGTAGTGTGCCAAAGCCCCATCCATGAAAAAAGCAAGTTTTTGCAGGGGGGCTTTACTCCCAAACCCCCATAACTAAATATAACCTCCTAAGGGGTGAGCATGCACCAAAGTTGGCAGAAATTGTGTGGGTACAAAAGGCAGCATGACTGCAGGGCAATCTAAAATCAAGATCACCTCTGTCATCATCGCCCTTATTGTGGTGCCCTAAGCCAATGTCCTGCACAGCCAGTATAGTGTTATGCTTGTGCAACTGTATTAGTTTGGTTTTGGCTGTTCACACTCTCTGTTCCAGAGGAATTGTCACCCTGTAGGGGTACAAAAGGCAAGGAACCCTCGGAGAGGGTTCCAGCCCTAGAGGTGCCACAGGATAATTCCCATGGCTAAAGGTACCTTAGGAATCCCCAAAAGAAATGTAGTACAACCATATCCCAAGGAATGAGGTGATACAAAGCTTTCGAGCAAGCAGTAACTGTGACGTAGGAGCAATAACTATAACGTAATAGTAGAGAAGCATAGACAGTTTGATAACATAATGAGATGCTCTGTTTGATAACGTAATTAAATGCCCTGGTTTGCATAGCATGATACTAACAGTTTGCACAGAGAATGAGGGGATCCTCTAAGGAGACAGGGAATGGCAGCATGTCCTCCACCTCCATCCAGCAGCAGCAGAACCTACCTGAAGAAACTAGGGGACACTACTATGCTAACTAACAGTTATGACCTGAGGCAATGGAGGAGAGAAAAAAATCCCTTTGAGAAGGAAATCTCTGGGGATCCAATGCCTAGATCACCTTCTTTCCAGGCTTGGGATAATTTATTTAGTGTCAGCTTTGCAGCTGCAATTTTGAAAACCCAATTAAAGGGAGGTGGAAAATATTCCAATTTGGAGGAAAACTCTCACTCAAACATTCTAGCGGGAACACCATGGAAGGTTGCGAGAAAACTCTGCAACAATACATGCGACCAAGGTGGAGGAGGAGAGCAATGACTGCTGAGACACTCACCTGGCCTATGCACTCTAAACTCAAACCAGGTGAACCAGAGGCAGTTGGAGGGAGAATGCAGAGAAGGTGCCTTGCTAGGGGAAACCACTAAAGTTGATGGCTAACCGTTATAGTGGAATACTAGAACCAGAGGAGATCATTGTAACCACCCTTCACCGCTAGTCTTAAATTCTACACCAGGAGTTGCAGTCATGTAGCAGACAGCTAAAGCCAAGCCCAGGGTGAGGACATTCCCAGCTATGGGCCAGGTCAGAAGAATCCCACCCCAAGTTAGACAAGCTCACGATGCAGACTAAATGCAGACCAAGACCATCGACTGCAGAGACCCTGCACCAGAATAGAATGGCTGGCATGCCCCAGAATTAGACTGAGAGCTGAGAAGCTGGTGAGCTGATTCAGCACAGTGTGCTAATCATAATGAGCAGTGAGTGCTGAGACCTTGCAAGGTTGAAAGCAGATTGAGTGCAGCAGACATCCCAGAGGCTGAGGTTGAGAGGATGTAGTAGGCATTAGCAATCGATTGCATAAGCAAGCATGGACCTGTACGTAGGTCAGTAAATGGAGTAGTAAGTGAACCTGCATGCAGGTATACATAATGTAGTAGCAATGAAACAGCACCGAATAGTGGGGCAAACCAGCCAGACATTGAAAAGCCAAATCAAGGTGACAAATACTCTGAGAATTTCCAGCAGCGAAGGCAGGATTTAGAACAGAAACAATGAGCCACATGGGGCCACAACTCCCCAAACACTTCCCAGTCCCTGCCATAGGACAAACAAGAAAGTGATGGAAGGCTGAGAACCACATGCAGATATAAAGCTAATTTAACAGCCTCAGCAGGAGCTTTTTAGCTGACCTCAGAGTATAACAGAGTGAATAAATATAAAAGCAGTCTCTGTATGGAGTACACTGAGTTGTAACTACAATAAACAGAAATAAGGAGACACAATGCTCTGAAAGCAGGTGTAGCTAGGCAGTGCAATGAGGCTGTTAAAATGAGGTAATCAGAATGAGAAAGCATGATTGAGCTGCATAGCTAGGTTCAGTGTAAGCCTTAGTTAGGTGAAATCAATTGAGTATGCAACATGGAGCAGCTATGGTTGAGCTGAAACACACAAATAATGATTGCAGTTGCATCACAGTAGTTTGAGAGCTTAGTGACTAAAAGCAAGTAGTAGGAGCTCTGGAAAGATATGCTAGGAGTTCAGAAACAAAGTTCCCAAAACTAAACAAAACCAAAGACACACAAACACAGAATAGGAAACAAAGAAAGAAAAAGCACACATGCAGCCAAAGGCAAAATACAAACCAGAAGCAGGAAAATAAAGACAGAAATCCAGCAAAGACAAGCAGAAGCAGAAGCAGTGGAGGGAGGGGGGCACAGCTAGCCCTGCAGGCCCCAACCAGCTCAGAGGACAGATGGACAGAGACTTTGGCTGCAAAGAAAAAGTGTTTCACAATGAGGCTGAGAGGAACTGCTTATATAGCTCAGGAAGTGGGAGTGGCTGGCTGCTTGTCCATCGAATTCCAGGCATAGCCTTTCCAATTGTGGTGACAAAATTCAGCCACCATTCCAATGGTATGTAATTAAAAGTAAGCAAGTATTTTTCTTGATTTGTTGTAGCCATTTTTGTCCTTTTTTTTATAGACAAGGACATAATTGTTACTTGAATGCTTGTGCTGATCCCTATATCTATAACATATCACTCTTTGGCCATTTACTGTTCCTGTTCCTGTTCCTATTCCTTTTGGGACAGCATCCACCATTATACAAAACCCCTTTTCTCCCCTCCTTCTATGAAGAAAAGACACATTTTACAATCAACTCTATATCTACTTGGAAAAATAGTACAATATTTCTATATATTAAACTGTATTTAGTCAAGAATCAATTTAAGAGATATGTTCACTTTAGTGTATCATTCGGTAGCTGTAAACATTTCTGGATAATGTTCTCTCAAGTCTGTTTCAGCTTTTTCTGCATTTTCATAGTTCAGTAAGACAGGACAACTTTACAAACTAGGGCTTAACAGCCCAAAAGTTTATTTCTGTTGAAAATAAAGTTGTCATCCATCCATCCATCCATCTATCTATCTATCTATCTATCTATCTATCTATCTATCTATCTATCTATCTATCTTATCTCTCTGTCCATCCCACTGATGATCATTAATTAACACTTTCAGTTTGTGTCATGGATAAGAAATGAATTTGTGCCCATTCTGCCAAAGTTGAGTCATAATTCTGTTTCTATCTTCTGATTTTAAGAACTTTTCTATTATGGCTCTGGGAGGAGCGTCATCTACTGGTTGTTGTCTAAGGACATGGTACATTCTTTTGTATTCCAGTATCAATGATTTTTTTGGAATCTCAAGTAATGTAGCAAATATTTCATTTGAAAATCGTACAAGGGAAGCATGTAGGACCATACTTCAGGAACACCTGGAATCCATATGTTTTTCCAAACAGGTAGTGGTTTAATTGAAGCCCACTGCTGGCGCGAGAAGGATTTATGTGAAGCCAGCCGGTTTTTGTTTTATGGGTTGAAAGCAGTTAGTGGGGTCAAGTGGGGCCTGGGGCCATGTGGAGCAGAGCTGGTGAGCAGGACGAATCACCAGCGAGAGCGGAAGCAGGAACAGGTCACGATAAGAGTCAGACATCCTGGACAGAAGAAGTTGTGGATGGGACTGCACAGCCTGTAGTTTTGGGCTGTTTTTGTTGTGTTTTTGCCCTGAAGGGGTGGGCCTTGGGACACCGGGAGCTGGGACAAGGGGGAACATCCATGGTTATGGTTGGGTTTCAGGCAGAAGAGTGCCACAGGTTGAGGGAGGGTGTTTCTGCAAGGAAGCAAAAGGGAAGAGAAAAGAAACACGCAGCCACATGTTCTTGGTGGGATTGGGGCCTTGCCGGCAGGAGCAGAGAGCAAGTTTGGACATGGGGGGATTCAGCTTGTATGCCTGGGAACTCCCCTCGGGTGGTTTGCACTGTGTCTCCTTTGGCAGATGGATTTTGGGTACGGGGAAAGTGGCAAACAACAGAGTGGTACTGCCATTTTCAAGCTAAGCCACAGCTGGCAATACTCAGAGGTGTTGCTCAAGGCATAACCAATGCTTGATTTATTTTGGTGATTTTGCACTAGCAGGTTTTTCTGTTTGGGGGGGAAGAGGCACAGGGTAGGTGGCAAGATGGATGCTAAATTGGCTCATTTTTCAGCCCATGGCAGAATGGGGGGGCAGTGACGAGGCAGCACCAAAGGATTGTGGCCTGCATGTACTGGGAAGGGGTTAGTGGGGTGGGAAAAAACAGGGTTGGATGATATGCGCAGCAGGCCCAAGAGGGCAAGAGGGTGTGCCTGAGCAAGGCAGAATGCTGGGAGGTTTAAACGAGTGGAACTCTTGGGTCTCATAAGACAAAAGATGGGCGTGGGATGCTGGCAGGGGGCCAAGTCTGGTGGGGCTCAGAGAAGGGAACTTGTGAGCTGGGAGTGGGGCCTATGGCATGTAAAAGTTTGTGTCCTGACATAGGAAGTGAGTCAGCTGTTAGGACCCCTATTCATGGAAGAGGGGTTGGTGGGTTAATCCAGAGCAGGGAATAAGGGGGGTGCCAGGGGCTAGTGGGCCACTGCTTGGGGCCTCAGGGGGCCCATGGGATCTAGGCTGGGGAAGAAGTGGACCTTCAAAAAAAAAAAGAGGGGGGGGTGGAGTGTGTTTTGTGCATGGACACTTGCACATGGAAATGAAGGGTGAAAGGGGTCCGGGGCTGCTCTGGCTTAGCGAGGCACGTGGCGGGTGCCAGAGGGGTACAAGAGGAGGAGCAAGGCCCCATAAGGGCCAGGTTGGTCAGCAAGGTGAGGGGGCTAGGAATGGTTAGTGCAGAGGACTCACGTCTGTCAGTTCATTCCCTAGTATCACAGCAGGAGAAAGATGGCACCAAAGAAAGTGCCGTTGTCCAGAGCCAAGCTAATGGAAGAGGCATCCAAGCTGATGAAGAAAATGACAGAGCTGGTCAAGGCAGCCAAGTGGTGAGAGGAGGAAGAAGAGGCATCTCAGAAGAGGAAGGAGAGGGACGAATGGGCAGGCGGGGGCAGGGGAGAGACTAAGCCACAAAGAGTAGTACCAGCCCCTCACCCGCCCCACCACTGGAACCTGTACCTACACCAATTTGACCAGGTCCGAACAGGGGTAAGGATGACATAGATGTCACAAATCAAGGGAATCTGAAAGAGTACCCAGAAGGTCTGATAGGGGACATAGGGGACAGATGGGTGGAACAGATGGAACAGACATTACAAGCAAATAAAAAGTGGGGGCAAAAAGGTGAGGGGGCCATGGGTAATCGGGCGGGGGAAAAGAATCTATATGATAGGCCCCCAGATTTCACTTTGGATGACCATATAACATCTTCACTAAAAGAAAAAATCTGGAAGGGGGACTATGTGGACATTTTTGGGTTGGTGGATGAGGACTCACCTAAAAAGTATGAACAGAAGGAGTTAGTAGGAAAATCAGAGATGGCAGTAGTGTTGGTGGTAATGGAGCATAAGGGGGAAGAAGCAAAATTCAAGGGGAAGAACATAGACACATGGCAGGTGGGTTTCCTGATATACAGCGCATTGGTGTTGGAAAAACAGCCAGAGCTGGCAATCGCCCTCTTAACCTACACAACGATTATTAGGGACATGTATAAGGCGAAGCTAGGGTACAGATGGTTAAAATACTGCAAGGCATTCAGGAAATGGATGTAAGCAAAGGGTGACCTGAGGTGGGATTGTACACATTTGGAGCTGTGGGTTCAAACATTATCATGCCCAACCAGGGGGACTCAGGGGAGCACATTATGAAGGGCACCCCCTCCCTGGCAGTAAAGACATGCTGGGGGTACAAAAGGGCATCATGCACTTGGGCAAACTGCAAATTTAGGTTACTTCCGCTGAACAGGCCCACACCCAGCGTCAAACTGCCAGGAAGGGGGAAGGGGGGACACAGCAAGGGGCAGTATCAGGAGCAGTCCTTTGGGGAGAAGGGGGGGCATGGAGGGTTGGGGGGACAGAACAAGGAAGGGTACAACTCCAATTATGGTTGGAACTGATGGGGAGAGGGGGTGGACATGGGGTTTTCTCCTGGTGTGTACTCCCATAAGCAGGAGGGTAGTGGATGCCTCGATGCAGGAATACTCGGATATAAAACAGGAATATTTCCTGAGGGAGGATTTTGCAAAGAGTTTCCATTTGGGTTTTGAGGGGGGCACAAGGCAATGAGGGCAAAGAATTTGGGATTGGTGCGAGGGAAGGAGGACATCATATGGGCAAAGATCAAGAGGGAAGTGCAGACGAGTAGGGTAGAGGGACCTTTCACTGAACCCCTGCTCCAGCTTCTGGGTATTACCCTTGGGGGTGGTTCTGAAAAAAAGGGAAGGGGAATTTTGACTCATCCATCACCTCTCCTACCCAAAAGGGGCCTCAGTGGATGAGGGCATTCCAGCTGACCTACGTGCAGTCTTGTATGTGTCTCTGGACCAAGCGGTGTTGATGATCAGAGTGGTACAAGGGGTGTGGTTATCAAAGACATACATTAAATCTGCTTTTTGGCTGCTGACAATGAAGCCTGAGGACTGGGACCTGTTGGGTTTCCAATTTAAGGGCGGGCAGTATTTTTACAAGGCCATGCCAATGGGTTGCTTGGTAGCCTGTTTGAACTTTGAGGCTTTTAGTTCTTGGGTACAGTGGGTGTTTGGGTGGAGATATAGGCACAAGAGGGTGGTACACCATTTGGACAATTTTCTACCCATAGGTGGGAATGAGTTTGAGACAGGGGAGATGTTGCCAGATTTTAAGGAGATGTGTGGGTGCATAGGCATTCCGCTGGTGGAAGGCAAAAATGGAGGGCCCAGCCCACCAGATGGAATTCCTAGGGCTCAAGGCTGACATGGTTCAAGAGTGTTTTTATCTGCCGGGGGATACAGTGACCTGACTCAGGGATCTGTTATCGGACACAAAAGGGAGGAAGAGGGTGCCACTGGTAGTCCAACAGCTGTTGGGTCACCTTAATTTTGCTTGCAAGGTCATAAGCCCAGGCAGGACTTTCACCAGGATGCTGGCAAGGGCCACAGGTAAGACAAAGAAGCCACATCACTGGGTAGACATTACCAAAGGGGTACAGGAGGATCTGGGCATCTGTGAAGAGTTTCTAGACAGCTATAATGGGGTTACATTCTGGCAGGAGGAATGGGCCTACAACACGGACATAGAACTATACATGGATGCTTCAGAGGCATTGGGGATGAGGACCTACTTCAGAGGGGACTGGATCTCAGAGGCGTGGGAGAGTGACTGGGGGCAGGCAGGGCTACTGAAAGACATTAACTTCTTGGAAATATTTCCCATTTTAGCAGCCCTGGAGGTTTGGAGGACAGGATGAAGGGGGAGTACATACTTTTTGGGTGTGACAATAAAGGGGTGGTGGAAGTAATCAATAGGCAAAAGGGGATATGACATATTGGGGGGGGGTACTCCATAGGATGGTCCTGTTAGGGCTGAAACTGAATTTGTCATTTAAGGATGTATGGCATATTGAAGAGATTCAGATGGAAGTGGCTGACAGTCTTTCCCATTAACAGCTGGACAGGTTTTGGGAGCTGGTTCCACAAGCAGCAGTACACAGGACCAGGGTCCCAGATCATCTATGGGAGGTTGGAGGGAGAAAGCCAGGTGGTTGTGCAGGTACTCTTGGGCACTCAACACACTGAGAGCATACAAGGGGGTGTGGGGGGCATCTCAGGATTTCCAGGCTAGTTCAGGATGAGATATGGAGGAGCCAGTATCTGAGGACCAAGTGAGACAATACATAGTGGGGATGTGGGAAAGAGAGATGACCCACATTACCATGGGCGTTCAATTGGCAGGTGTGGGTTGGGTCTGCAAGGGCAGAGGTTGGCTGGATGCCACTACAGGGAGGACCCGGAGGCATATGGTCACAGGCTGGCAGAGAGGGCAAGGGGTAAGATAAGATAGGAGGCAGTCCATCATGGGGCATCTGCTCCAGAGGGTGATGGGGGTGCTACAGCATGTATGCTCTACAGCAAAAGGGGCATGCTTGTTTTGAGCAGTTTTTGCAGTCATAGCTAGGGGGGCCTTCAGGGTTGGGAAGACAGTGGCCCCTAGGAGGTCTGAGACAGCACAGTAGTTGCAGATGGAGGAAATCGCGTTGAGGCAAGATAGAAGTGGTCATTCACCTGTCTCAGTCGAAAACTGATCAAAGGGGATGGGGTGAGGCTGCAGTACTGGTCAGACAGGGGCCGCATGAAATGTGCACAGTTACAGAACTGGAGGAGCATGGGAAAATATGGGGGACAGGTGGTGGGCTATGGTTTCACCATGGAGATGGCAGCCCGGTGATGGGTTTTCAGGTTGGGGGACTACTCAAGAAGGCATTACCATTTGTAGGTGCAGACCTGGACAAATTCTTCACCCATTCCTTTTGCATAGGGGTGGTCTCAGAGGCTGCAGCCTGGGAAGAGTCCGAGGCATAAGTGAAACAGGTGAGGTGCTGGAGATCCAGCTGCTATAAGAAATAAGTGAGGTGTTGATGGAATGGTTATTCACCTTGTTTTTTGTTCTTTTCCTCAGCGGGAACAAAGTGACAGGTCTGGATTGTGGGACACTCTTTTATCTACTTGACTGAGAGGTGTGCAGTGGCCAGGAGTGGTGGGACACAGCTATGGACCAATGTGGAGCACACAAGGGGTGCAGTGGAAATGAATAAGAGGCATGAGATGGGCGCAGTTGATGCCATTATTGGAGGAACTGTGGTTCCGGTGGAGCAGACCAGATCTGCTTGTCATACATATAGGGAAGACCTGGGAGAAACACCTTGGGGGGCATTGGTACAGGCCATAACAGCGGATCTGGAAAGGATAAAGGGATAGTGGCTGGGAGTGGTCATCAGCAGGTCCAAGATCACATCTCATAGGGCATGGAGAAGGGCAAAAGAAGTTAATGTGCTGGAGAAGGCCAGGAAGCAACTTAATAGGAAGGTGGCAAGGGCGACAATTGAGATGGGGGGATACACATACAACACAAGGACATTTCCTTCACGATGTCAGATGTTTGTACGTCGGACAGGGTCCACCTGTCAAAGTTTGGGATGTGCTTATTCCTGAGACCTATCATATACGTGCTGGGAAAAATAGAAGAAAGGTGTCCTAGGTACTAGTCTGCAAGGGGGGGAGCAACATCTTCCATCGCTAGTGGGAGATTGGTCAGTGAAGAAAGATCGGGGGGCAAGACAGGGCAAAATTGGGGGTAGCGGAAAGGGGAGGATGCATCACAGCATGGGCTGGGGCCAAATGGCACCCAGGCATGGATATAAATGGGGGAGGGATACAGTCTATGGGTTGGATCATAGTGTCAGGACCTTGGGGGGTGGAGGTCCTGTTAAGTTGGTACCTGGTACTGGTGATAATGTGGGGGGATGGATCTGGGTGTCCAGATTCGAAGGCGAATCACACAGGAAAAGGAGGATCAGGAAGGAAGAAAGTTCCAGAAGGAATGATGGACTGATGTATTTACTGTTTGAAATGTAATGTTTTAAATGTGAAAGAACTGGGAATTGTAATTTAACTGAGTACCGAAATAAATTGCTGTCAACGAGTATTCAAACTAGCAGGTATGGAGAAAGTTTCATTTCTGAAGGAGATCAGATGGCTAATAGGGTTGCCAATAACAGGCAACCCAAGTTGTCAGATGGCTCCTAAAGAAAGAAGCCAAGAAAGGAGGGGGGAAGGGAGAGAGGGTGGGTCTGGGTGACGTCACCAAGTGTCATATGATGGGGGGACGGAGCCTGTCACCTATTGGCAAAGGGGCAGAACTTGGAGGGATCTTGGTTGAGGAAGCTGGAGGGGTATAAAAGGTTATGCACCCCTCCAGCAGCCCTCTTGCTAAGTTTTTTCCCCACCACCCACCATAAGGAGGAAGGAAGGAAAGAAGGAGGAGATGCAGGCTGGGAGAGGTAGGTTGATAGCATGGGGAACAACAAGGGAAAGTTTTGGTGTCAAGGGGGTGGGCCCAGTGTGGGCCTGGGCAGCTGCAGAAGGGCAGCAGTTTTTTTGGAGGGGCTGACAGAGCCCAGGACGGGGGGGGGGCAGCAAGTGGCCTTGGGGATTTTATTTTTGTTATAGTGTTTCTTCTCCTGGCACCCTAGACTGCTTCCTTTTTACCCAGCATCCTGTGGGATTCTGGCCACTGTCCATCACCACCACACCCCCTTAGGTCCTCGCCCTCTTCTCCTGCAGCTTACCCCGAACAGCGGGGCGGTGGGGAGTCCTCTACTCACCCACCCTGACTGGATGCAGTTCAGGTGACGCCACAGAGCCAGTGTTCCATTGCATGGCTATCAAACTGCTCAGCCAGGATCCATAATTTTTTCAATGGTTTTCTCCCTTTGAGCCAAACAGAGTGCAATGCCATCGGTGGACATACCAAGTGTGAGTCTGCCCGCAGCATGTCCGATGGCTGCTCCTCTGCCCCCCACCCGTGTAGACACAGCATTGGTATGCTAGCCCCCAGCAGCCGCTAGGGCCCAGGCAAGCAACAACTACTGGTAGACCCCCCCCCACCCTGGAGAAGGAGAGCTGTCTGAGGATGCGCCATCCTTCTCTACCCTGCCAACCCCCATCGAACCGTGCTCACTCTCAAACATGGCTCGCCAGCATGGAGTGAGGTAAGGCATCCAGTGCTTCAGCCCTCAGT
Organism: Neoceratodus forsteri; assembly: GCA_016271365.2. Classification (NCBI taxonomy): domain Eukaryota; kingdom Metazoa; phylum Chordata; order Ceratodontiformes; family Ceratodontidae; genus Neoceratodus; species Neoceratodus forsteri. The sequence continues at coordinate 154,094,278 of CM028133.1, forward strand.
ACCACCGGGCTGGCCTACCTCCGGATGCTGAAGATAAGAGAGACAAAGAAAGATCAGAGGGAGCAAGACAGGGGGGAAAAAAATGGGGGTAGATAGGAAGGGGAGAGTGAGGCAGAACATCATGGGCTGGGGGCAAATGGCTCCCAGGTGTGAAAGTAAATGAGGGAAGGAGAGGGATAGAGCCTAGGGGTCGGATCATAGTCTCCAGGCCTGGGGGAGTGGAGGTCCTGGTAAGTTGGTACCTGGTACTGGTGATGGCGTGGGGAGGTCAGATCTGGGAGTCTGGACCCGGAAGGTGAATCTCACAGGAAGAGGAGGATCAGGAAGGAAGAAAGTTCTGGAAGAAATGATGCACTGATGTATTTACTGTTTGAAATGTAACGTTTTAAATGTGAAAGAATTGGGAATGTCATTTAACTGCGTGCCAAAATAAATTGTTGCCAACGAGCATCCAAACTAGCAGGTGTGGAGAGAGTTTCATTTCTGATGGGGATCAGATGATAATGTTCTCTCAAGTCTGCTTTAGCTTTTTCTGCTTTTCCTGCATTTTCAAAGTTCGGTGAGACAGGACAGCTTTGCAAAATAGGGCTTAACAGCCCAAAAGTTTATTTTTGTTGAAAAATAAAGTTGTCAGCTATCTATCTATCTATCTATCTATCTATCTAGCAGTCTCTCTATCCATCCAACTGGTGATCATTAATTAACACTTTCATTTTGTGTCATGGATAAGAAATTAATTTGAGTCCATTCTACCATAGCATTTGTTTTTCTCAGTATGGCATATTCCTCCTTTCCAAAACCACTTCATTTGGTAGGTCTTAAAATATTAAAATAATTGTGCACCATAGATAGCATTTCTGTTTTTCCAAAGAACTTGAGTCATAATTTTATTTCTATTTTCTGATTTTAAGAACTGTTCTATTATGGCTCTGGGAGGAGCATCATCTTCTGGTTGCTGCCTGAGTATTCCAGTATCAACAATTCTTTTGGAATCTCAAGTAATGTGACAAATATTTCATCCAAAAATTGGGCAAGGGAAGCATGAAGGACCATACTTCAGGAATACCAGGAGGAATCCATGGCCCAGATATTCAAACTGTGCCAGGCTGTGGCGCAAGCTAGGGCGCAGCACGACTTGGCTGCGCAGGAATGTGGATTAAGCGATATTCAAAGGAGCTGCACCTTGGCTCAGCAGCTTTGAATATCACACCCTAGCCACCCCTACTGTGCATGGCGCAGTGGCACTGCACCAGCGCAAGTGGCCAGAGTGGAGCATGGAGATGCGCTAGCACAAGTACCATTGCGCCATGCACAGCAACCGCGATATTCAAAACTGAACATGCAAATGGGGCCATAATTTATGCAAGGTGTACATGGGGCCATTTGCATGTCATTATGGCCCCATTTGCATGCAGGTGCACCGATCCCTGACGACTTGCGCCTGGTGCCCTGCCAGGCAGCAGCCGTCAGGGACTGACTCCTCCTGCAGCCCGATCATGGGAATTTGTGTTAAAAAAGATCCCCGTCCTATATCCCTGGTGGTCCAGTGGACCACTTGCTGCCCGACTGCAGGCATATGTGTATAAACAAGAGAGAAGTTCCCACATCCCTGATGGTCAGTGGACACGCTAGCTGCCCGATCGTGGGCATATGTGTATAAAAAGAAGTTCCCATATCCCTGGTGGTCCAGTGGACGCTAGCTGCCGACTGCAGGCATTGTTAAAAACAAGCGTCCAATATCCCTAGTGGTCTAGGGTGCCCCACTCCCACCGCCACTGGAATCCCACCGCCCGCTCCCCCCCAGTCAGCGGCGGGCAGCAGCTCCCACCACCTGCCACCCCACGCATGCCGACTGACACTGTCGGTAGGGCTGTATCCCACTGGTTCTGAAGATCCAATGGGTGTGCAGCCAGTACCGTCTACACATTCCAGATAACGAATGAATCATTCACATATCTGGAATGTGTCTGACTCTGAGGACTACCGTCCATTGGCTCCGCTAATGAACCAATGGGTGTATACTACCCGACTGAAGTAAGTCGGCGGCAGCGCTGATAGCAGCAGGCGGGTGGTGCTGCAGCCCTCCAGCTGACTGGGAGGGACGAGGCAGTAGTCAGTGGGTGGGTGAAAGGAAGTACCCTGACCACCAGGATATTGACATGTTTCTTTTAACAATGCCCACAGTCGGGCAGCTAGCGGTCCACTGGACCACTAGGGATGTGGGAACTTCTCTCTTCTTTATACACATATGCCCGCGATCAGGCAGCTAGCGGTCCACTGGACCACCAGGAATATAGGACGCATTTTTATTTTTACACAGATGCCCGCGATCGGGCATGGGGGGGCTCCACTAGGCGTAGCGAGAACCCGGGTGTCCACCCACAGGTGGCAGCTGCCGTGTTGCACCCTGCAGTACGGCAGCTCACCTGTGGGTGGCCATCAGTTGTTCCTTTTTTTTGGGCTTAACTTTATGCTGGCACAGGTAGGGGTTGGCATGCATGGCTCTGCACATCCCGGGCTGAATATTGGGCTGTGCAAGCTATGCATGGGCATTCCCCCCTACCTGTGCCTGCATACAATACTGATGCGCTCCAGCACATCAGGATTTGTGCAACGCACTTTTCCCTTTTGAATATTGCACCGGGGCGCATCAGTGGGTTGCGCATGGTGCAGCACTGTTGCGCTATGCGCAACCCTTTTGAATATCTGGGCCCATGTGTTTTTCCTTCTTACTCTTCTCTCAGCATCAATTAGCTTCTCCTGAATCTGTTTTATTGGAATTTCTTTTCTGGCTGCCTGTCTTGACAACAATAATTCTTTTTCCTCTACTCATTCAATGCTGTTTTCAGCCATGTTCATTTTTGAGATTTTATTTATTTTGTGTTTATTTCCACATTGTTTTCCATTTAATAATTTCTACTTCTGTTAACATGTTCTCAATGGTGTTTATTTTGTCCTTTACTATGTACATTTCTTATAATATTGTTTTTGCCCAGCGAGGGGGTACTTCACTGTAGTTTTGGTTTTGTTTATTTCTGTTCTCACTGCCTTGTGATTGATTTTCATGTTGGTGATTACTAGAACTATTTGGATCACTATAGTTTTCCATTTTCTTTTATCTGCATTATTATTTTTTTTGTAAATGGCCTCTCTAGCTTCTTCATATTACTTGCCTTCTCCATCCCCCTTTTCTTCTTGATTTTGTTTTGTTTTGGCCTGTTACTTTTTCTGGTTGTGTTTTCATTAAAAGGTTTATTACTGAGGTAGCATTTTCCTCTATAGTCTTTTTTTGTTATGCTTCTTGAGGAAGCCCTTATGCAAAATGAGGTGATGGTGCCAGATGGGATTCATTAATGTGTACTTAGGAAACTGAGTACAGAGCTAGCTGCCTCTCTGATAATGCTATTTATCACCTTATTGGAGATGGTGGTGGCTCCAGAGGAATGGAGGAGGCTGATGTGGTCCATCCGCACATGAGTGGCAGTAGGGAGTTGGCCAGTAATTATAGAACAGTCAACATCACATCAGTGGTGGGGAAGTCATTGGAGACCCTGCTGAAGGAGAAACTGAAGTACTTGGAGACACAGGGGCTGCAGTACCACAGGCAATACAGCTTCACACAGGGGTGGTCATGTCAACAAATCACATAGATTTATTTGACTGGGTAATAAGGGTGGGTAATCAGGGGGAGGGCAGTGGATGTGACCTATCTGAACTTCATTAAGGACTATGACACTGTTCCACTCAAGAGGCTGATAAAGAAACTTAGTAGCCTATGGGTGAAGGAGAAGGTGGTGTGCTGGGTATCCAGCTGGTTGAAAGACAATGAAGAGGATGGTGTGGTACTAGGCCCTGTCTTCTTCAGCATCTTCATAAGTGATATTGTGGAAGGACTGGAGGGGAAGGTATGTCTCTTTGAGAATGACATAAAAATCTGTACCAGGGTGGACAGCTAGGAAAGAGTTGAGAAAATGCAAAGAGATCTGGGGAAGCTAGAGGAGTGGTCAAGGGAGTGGCAGCTGGGTTTCAATGCCAAAATGTACAAAGACATGCACATATGGTGGTGAAACTTATCAGCTGTGCATAAGATGGTGTGCGTGGGGGGGTATTTACAGTCACAGTGCAAGAAAGGAATCTTGGGGTTATTGTTTCTGATGATCTCAAAGCAGCAGAGTAGTGTGTCAGGGCAGCAGGCAAGGCAAGCAGGATGCTGATGTGCATAGGGAGGTGGATCTCTATCAGGAAATGGGAGTTGGTGTTGCCTCTGTATCACTCAACTGCAGGACCCCACCTGGAGTGGTGTCTAGTTCTGTAGACTGCATCTCTGCATGGACATTAACAGGGTGGAAAGAGTCCAGAGGAGGGCTACTGAGTTGGTGCAGAGGTTGCATGAGAAATGATACAAGGAGAGGCTGCAGATGCTCAACATGTACTCTTTAGAGGAGAGGTGAGCAAGGGGTACATGACTTAGATCTGTAAGTACCTCAGTGGGGTAAACAAGGTACAGGAGGGGAGTCTCTTAAACAGGAAGAGCAGCACTTATATTCAAGGACATGCTATGAAGCTTGAAGGAGGGAGTTTAAGAGGATATGGCAAAATACTTATTGACAGAAAGGGTGGTGGATGCCTGGAACAGCATGCCTGAGAAGATGGTGTGGAGAAGACAGTGGGGAGCTTCATGCATGCATGTGATAGGCTCATATGTATAATAAATTGAAGTAAAAGAGGATGGAGGGACACCTATGACCAATCTAAGCCTGATGTTCGGCAGGGAAAACAGGGCAGACAAGAGGAGCCAGCTGGTCCTTTTCTGCTAACACATTCTTTGCTTTTACTTTTCTTTCGTCCTCTGTCATGCTTTATTCCTGATTTTCAAGCTGTACAAGTTGATCGTCTGGAAGTAAAGGCATATGAACTTCTTTAAATAGAACTCTTTTATGTTACTGGTGGATTTTACTTGCTGTAGTTGTTTTAGTTGTTGTACTTTAATTCCTTCATACTTTTGTGTTGTATTATAATTAATTCTTCTGCTTACTTCTATTTTTAGATTATTGGGTTGCTCTGTTACTTCAGGTAGATTGTTATTTTTTCTGAGTTGTAACATCCTTCATCTATGTACAGGTTTCCCTCACCCGAGAGAGTTTATCAGCTGTTTGAATCCCAAGTGCAGTGCCTTCATTTAGAGCGTCTGGAATTCTTTGATCCATTACCATAACCAGACCACTAGTACTTTTCACCATTATTTGTCAGGAAACTGTCTCCTGTACTGTAAGTTCCAGACTTTTTTGTTGTATCTGACTTTGTTGATCCATTTTGCGGGCCATGATCACAATTTGGTTCTACTTCTCCTTTCTTTCCCTTTCTCTTACAGTGCTATGTTTGTTTTTTTCCAGCTCTGGATCTCCTCTTGCAAAAGTCCAGAAAAGTTTTAACATTCTGTCACCTCCTCCAAAGTTACAAAAGTAAGGATAGAACTTATTGGGACAGCGGATGTCAGACGTGGTGGAGAAATTTTAGATTTATCCAAGTTCACTATCACAACTATCAAGTTCAAACTGTTCTTTTTTTTGTTTGTTTTTTTTTGTTGTTTGGAAGCTCTGACTCTCTATTGTTTTGGCCGTAATCTCGCAGGGCTCTGTTCTGGAGAGTGATGGTTTCTCTGATTTCTCTTCTTCTGCACTAGAAACATTTTGTTCTGAGAGGTTGGAATATATATAGTATATATATATCACTATTTTTCTCGCGTCCAGAATTGTCTTTAAAAATGTTGACCAGTTCATTGTCTGTGACTCTGTGTAATATTACATTTTACAATTAATGAGGTTTTAATTTTTCATTTGAATATTAATTTAGTATCAAACTGTTTTCAGGCCTTTTTATATATCGTATGCCTAGCAGAGCTGGCTAAGTAAGTATATAATGACTCAAACTTATGATAGTAACAGTCCATGATTAAGTATTAAGGACTTACAGTTAGAGGTAGGTGAAGTGGATAAACTTCCCTCCATGCAATATTTTGCATATTGCATTCAGTATGCAAAGTGTGACACATGAATTTCACCTTATTCGCTGTGGCCAGATCAAATGCAAAGTGTGGAATTTTGCCCATGAAATTCCACACTTCCCAGACAAACTCTGGCCACAAGGTGTAGTGGACCCCCGGACATAGTCACAACAACAATCACCCTCTCACCCCAAACACCCACAGGATCGCTGGCCAGGCAGCCACAGCCTCAGGCAACCTACAGCCCATATTTGTAAACAAACATTCCTGGTGTCTAGTGGAGCTGCCCCACCCTGTCAGGTAGCACCACCACTCTGCCCCCCAACCAATCAGGAGTCCAAAATATCATTTATCACTTCTCTGGTGTCTAGTGAACCCTGTAAACCCCAACCCTGTCAGCTATTACCCCCCACCCCATGGCCACACCCCCCCAACCCCAAGTCTGAAAAATCATTTATCACCTCCATGGTGTCTAGTGGACCTCCCACCCCCAAGCCTGTCAGGTAGTACTCCACCCCGCTCCCCCCAACTCTGAGTCTGATCCATTTAAAAATAAAAAAATACAAAATCATTTATCACTTCCCTGGTGTCTAGTGGCCCTCCAACCCCCTCAATCCTGTCTGGTTGTGCCCCTACCATGCTCCCCCCATCCCCGATTGGAGAGGGCCACTAGTTCAGCCCTCCACACACCTCCATGGATGGCAGCCTACCCGACTAAGCTCAGTGAATGAGTGTGTGCTTGTACAAGCATGTGCTCATTCACTGACAATTTGCGATGATTTACTCATCTGTTTAGAGGTGTAGAGATGGGGAAAGGGCTGCTCCAGTGCCTCGCAGGGGGTGGGATGGGAGAATGGTATTGTGGACGGGGGTGTCCACAACACCATTCCCCCATACTGCTGCCCCCACCAGTGACCAGAACAGCCCCCTCCCCTCCTCTACACCACTAAACAGCTGAGTAAATCACTGCCAGTTGCCAATGAATGAGCACGTGCTTTTTCAAGCGTGCTCTCATTCATTGAGTTCAGTCGGGTGGGCTGCCAGCTGTGGAGGTGAGTGGAGGGCTGTGCTTGTGGCCCACTCTGTTCAGGGTTGGGGGTGGATGGGGTACTACCAGACAGGATGGGGGTGGAGGCCAATTAGACACCAGAGAAGTGATAAATGATTTTGTATTTTTATTTTTAAATGGATTGGACTCAGAGATGGGGGGAGGCGGAATACTCCCTGACAGAGTTGGGGTGTGGTGTCCAATAGACAACAAGGAAATGATAAATGATTTTTCAGACTGCAGGTTGGGGGGAGAAGGGTGGGGAGTCCCTAGACACCAGTGAAGTGATAAATGATTTTTCTGACTTGGAGTTGGGGGGAGCAGGGAGGCGGTACTACCTGACAGGGTGGGGTGGGAGGTCCACTAGACACCAAGGAAGTGATAAATGGTTTTTGAGACTAGAGGATGTTGGGGTGCAGTGTGGAGTATTACCTGACAGGGTGGGGGGACCACTAGACACCAGGGAAGGGATTAAATGAAATTCTTTGGTTGCATGTGGGGAGTAATATAAAAGTAAGAGCTACACAATTGGGCTGACTTGATAGACCTGTGGGCCTTTTTCTTCCAGCAATTTTGTATGTATGTTCATATGTATGTGATCAGTGGGGTGGCGGGGGCACTAGACACCAGGGATATATCATGGGTGGTGTTGGGGGGAATTCACGGTTTTTAACTTCATGTTGCTTTGGGGATTTTAAGTGCAATTTACACTTAAAAACCCCCAAAGCAAAGCAAAGTCATCAATGGTGAATTCTGGGTAATTTTTGAAAACTATGTGAAGTGCTATGTGGGGCGAAATTGCAGACTTTGCAGCAGTTTTGCCCACATAATAAAACTTCACTGCATCTCTACTTACAGTTTTTTACTTTTAATTGTTAAGGTAATGATTCATTCAGTTATTCAGGTATTCACTTACTTTCCTATTTTTTTCCACCACTTCCTCCTTTAAAACCTTGTTGAACTTCATTCTTGCCCAGAACAAACATTGTTACTTTCATTGCTTAATACCTGCAAAAGGTTCCCTGCATGCACTAACCATACAGAGACACCACAGTATTTGTGTGCAAAATAATATTTTGTTGTTACATTAAAAAGCAAACAGTGTGGATAAACAAAAGCCTGACTTGTTTCAAACCTGCAGCAGTTCTTCTTCAAAGACTTACTTTCATTGCTTTTGCTATTCTTAGGATAAACGCTTTTTTTGTGATTCATGCTTTTCTAATTCCTTTGAAAATTTTATTTTGAAAGAGCAGCTGACACTTTAGGGGCAGGCAATTCCTGACAAGGAGCTGTCTACCCGGACCAAAATTAGCATACGATTAAATGTTTTCAGCTACAGGTTGTTTATATATTTGACTTACTATTCTTGTGATCTAGCTTCCTAATTGGCAGCTTGTCACTGAGTGCCCAACACAGCCCCACAATGTAGGGAAGGGGCTGCCAGGCTATAGATAGCATTATAATTTTATTGGGTGCTAAGGCAGCCTTTATATACCACTTGAAGTTATTACAGTAGTTGTACATGTTATGGGGGCTAGCATTACATGGTGTCATCCCCCTTAACATGTATAAGTGCCTGTAAAAAGTTCAAGTAACATGTAAAGGCCACTGGTGCCCTATACAGCATTACAGCACTGCAACCCCTTCCCTACGTCACATCATTAAATTGCGATTTTGTGGGCAGGGCTGTGGCAGGTGCTCGGGAGCACGTTACCAAACATGAAGTTACAGTAGAGCACAAGAATAGTAAAGTAGCTGAAAAAATGTAATTGTGATCTAATTTAGGTCCTGGGGCAGGCAACTCCTTGCCATCCAGCCCCAATGAAAGTAATGTGTCAGTAGCTCTTTAAATAGTTTGTTCTACCTCCTGAGCAGTAAGTAAAAAATAAGCATTTGGCAATGCCGAATGTTGTCTCGCTGGCATTGGCATTGGTAGTGCAGGAGTTAGAGACGCATAATAGGAATGGCAGTGAAGTATCGAACTGATGCCAACCTCACCCCCACCCTGAAGAGACACATTTTCAACGTAGGCATTTTTGGACGTCTTCTCATGAACAGTGGCACTGTGATTTTGTTAATCTGTCCCAAAAGTTGATTTCCCACAGTGATCACGCCATTCTGTGCCACAGCTGCGAAAACACATTTTGGGCAGGATGTGAAAAATGACAGCTGCACTGTTCATTAGAGGGTGTGAAAAAATGCCAGTGTTGAAAATATGACAACAAAATCTTGCAAATTTGCGAAGTTACAAAAGTGCATGGAAACTGCACAATGCATGCTTTTAACACAGTCATTTTATAAACTTTCATCATCAAATTTTCAACATACACATTTTAAGACCTCTGCTCATGAACAGTGTCACTGTCATTTTCTCAAACTGTCCCAAAAACTGATTTCACACAGTGACAGCTCTATTCTGCGCCGGAAGTGCGAAAACACATTTTGGCGGATACATAAAATGACAGCTGTACTGTTCATAAGGAAATGTGGAAAATGCCAGTGTTGAAAATCTGGAGAAACTATTACAAATTCATGAAGTTATGAGTGTGCGTGGAAACTGTGCAGCGCACCGTAAAACAGTAATTTTTGGGATTTTTTCACCAAATTTGCAACATAGGCTTTTTGAGAGCCCACTTCATGAACAGTGGCACTGTCATATCATTAATCAGTCCCAAAAAGTGATTCCGCGCAGTGATCGTGAATTCACCTTTTGGGACAGAATAACACCATGACAGTGACTGAATTCATGAAGAGGGGTCCCAATAATCTCATGTTGAAAATTTGGTGCAAAAATTCCAAAAAATGCCTGAGATACGCATCAAAGTTGAAAAAACCCTATTTATGTCATTTTTCAGATTACCGGCATTTCTTCTGTTCACAGTAGGCTTTGAAGAGTGCAGACGTGTTGCCTGTCCACGAATCGTCTATACATACTCCGAACAAGTATGGGGTGATAGGAAGCGTAGGGAGGCAAGTGCACTAAAGGGTGAGATGCGGGTTTTGAAGGAGCAGAAAAGACCACGAGGGACCTTTTTTTTTTAACAGGTGCATTTGGCACACTGGGGTGGGCTCCTAGTGTGCCACCTGAGTGTTAGGGGGTGCTAACCAACAGGGGATTGGGCACCCCTGCAGCACATACTGAAGGAGGGCTAAAGCTGAGGGGGATTGGGCACCCCCCTCAGCACACAATAAATGGGGGGGGCATTATGCCGACGGAGAGTGGGCTCCCCCGTCAGCACGTGAACTGGGTCAGGACATGCTGACAGGGGAATTTGGCACCCCCAAAGTTGGCACTGTGGCAGGCAGTGGCAGCAGTCACTGCCACCATGTTTACTAGAATGTTTCACCAGGAAAGGCACGTTGGGAGGTGCCGCTGCGTGTCGAGCTTGGCTCTCATTGCAGCGGACCTTTTCTTAGATGAGCTCACCACATTACGTGTTGCTGGTGTGGCGCCTGCATGCTGCCTTACTGGGGAATGAGGGACGCATCTACTGATGCGTGCCCTGCATTCGCCCGCAGTGACCGCACCTCCAAATTTGCTACTACTGCAATATGTTGGCTGGTGCGCAAGCGCGAGCCAACATGAAAATAGGTATCAGCCAACAGAGTCTTGCTCAGAACAAACAGTGTTACTTTAATTGTTTTGCCTGCTTAAGTGCTTCAGGGATAAACAGCTTTGTGATTTACTCACTTGCACTTCTGGTTCCACTGAGAAAAGCTCTTATTTTTAAACAATACAATTTCCAAAACTGTATGTCAATCAGGAAACACCATATATAAGCTATCACTTGAGCATGGTTGAACTGCTCTTTGAAGCACAACAGACTTAATACTTGTGGCTTACAAACTGTTCGGTTTACCTCCCTTGTTTCTGCTTGTTTACTTTGCTTTAGCAAATACACATTTGTGTCTTTGTCTAGTTCATTTCATGCATTTCAGTGAAAGATGTTTTCCTGTTAGTTCAGTTTTTTTTTTTCCATTTGTCACTTGTAATGTTGAGACAGACTAGAAGTGCAGTTTCCAGGAACAGCTAGAGCTGAATTTAAAAGCTACTGTACATTCCTTTCCAGTCAGGGGCTAGATGGGGAGTAAACAACTGAGTCAATCTGGAGAAAACAGAAACCAGTTACCAGGTAGAATAACACAATGGGCCCGATTTTCAGTGGGATGCAGCAGACGCAAGGGACTTGCATTAAAGCTGTGTGATGCAAGTTGTGATTTGCATCACAACTTGTGTCAAATGGTATTATCTAACATGTCCTGCATCTGTTCCAGACATAGCTGTATTTTTTGATGCCCACTTGTACCAGGGCTGCATCCAACAACCCAGTGTGTCAGAGCGCAAGTAGGCTTGTGCCATGTCAGGGATGCCACATCCCGGTTTTTGTATTGTCAAAGCCCCACCATGGGCGCAGTAGGGGACAAAACTTAGGCCAGCCAGGAGGTGGTCTAAGTGTTTGTGCCATGGGCAGGGGAGGTCACTGGACAGTAGGGAGCAGTACCTGCAGGGGAGCAGCCAAGGAGGGGCACAGCTATCCGGTCCAGTAAAATCATGCAGGTAGGTGATAAACCATTTTCCTGTAGTGTAGGCCCCCCCATACCCACTGGTCATGACTAAGCAGTGATGATATAGTGGACCCCCCGTGATCCCTAATCTTCCCCAGGCAGACTAGAGCATTTGCCTTTTGGTATAGCACCCCCACACACAATTCCCAATCTCCTGGCAATAAAAAAACACTTTGGTACAGCACCCCCCCCCAGCAATCTCCAATCTCCTGCCAATAAAAAACACCATGCCCAGTAATACTCCCTGGTGGTCTAGTGGACCCCACCCTCCCCACTCTGTCAGACACTGGATGGCAAACAGTGCTTCCCTTCCAGCTAGTCTGAGGGGGCGGAGCAGCAAGATGGCCACACTACTACTCTGCTCCTCAGCATGCCAGGAGAACATTTTTTGTTTAAAGTCTTTTTAGCCTTCTCTGCATCTTTTTCTGCCATTTCATGAATGGAATGAATACTATTCTGGCATTGGTCACACATGGGTGAACTTGGTGATGGCATACCATTTGTAAATGGTGCTGAACAGTGTAGTCGCTAGTGTCACTTGATGGAGTTTTTGCTGGCCAGCTTCATGTTTTTGCAGAAGTGAACTCTGCTGGTTTTAGCGCTGAGTATTTAAAATCGTGCCCTGCTGCACACAGAGCCCTGAATGGGTGAGCTGGATATTTATTTCTTCCGAGAGTTAAAAAGGCCAGTGCTTGGTTTGAGCTACAAATCCTTAGTACACTGATTTCAACTGCTGCTCTTTTGGAAAAACCCATTTTCCCTTTGCTTCTGGGTTGTGCAGCCTTGATACTTATTTTTTGAATCTGCTGGTCAGTGTGGCTCAAACTGTTTGAGTGGTGCAATTTTTACGAATTGAGGGTGAAGTGACTAGATGACACACCAAAGCCAATGTCACAAAGGATGGGTGAAGCACAAAGGGTGCAATAAGGCATCATATGAGTGTGGGCTCTGATGGCATTGAGCCTAAACTTCTAAAACTAGTTGCAACATTCATTGCCCAGCCTTTGTCCAGGATTTTCACCCTGTCTCTTTGTAATGGATTCATCCCTGATATCTGGAAAATGGCCAAAGTCACACCAGTCCTGAAAAAAAGTGATAGCAGAGATATGACTAATTATCGACCAGTAGCTATGCTTTCTATCTTGTGCAAAATACCAGAAAAGATAGCATCAACCCAAATCATAGAATTCCTGACTAAATGTAATCTCCTCTCACCTATTCAACATGGCTTTCATAAAGGTCATAGCACCTCCACTGTCCTGTTTCAATGTACAAATGATATCTTAACTGCTATAGACTCTAGCCGGCCCGGTGGCACTGAGGGTTGAGATGCTGGATGCCACACTGGTGACCAGAGTTCGGGATCAAGTTCGGGCGCCGGGGGTCAGCAGGGACAGGGCAAAGATTGAGCACCCACAGGACTGCTTTCTTCACCCGGGAGAGGGGTTGGGGTTTGTCCAGTGTACCAGTGACTCCTAGTGGAGATCTGGGGTGCTGCAGTATGCAAGACAGCACATTAAGCAGCGTGGCTGACGTTGGCAGGGTTACCATATGCCATGGCATCAGGGTTGCCAACGCAAGGGGGGGTAGGGGAGAGCACCAGAACATGCAAAAAAAACAGCTCTGCAGGGTAGGTGATGGCACCTGACCCCCATGCACACCGCTGGATTCGTCCCTTCCAGTTCCTCCACCTGGGCCCTCACCTACAACCAGGGTTTGACTTCTAAGAGTGCCCAAATGAGGAGGGGTGGCCCCACCCCAGAGGGATTAAGCTGGGGGTACTGGCTGTGGGAGGAGTGGGGGAGAGTGGAGGCTTAGGTCTGGGAGAACCTCAGGTGGGCAGGAACAAGCAGGATGCCTGAGAGAGGCTCCGCAGGCCGTAACAGGAGGAAAAAATTGTAAAAAAAAAAAAAAACTGCTGTGGACTCTGGCCTCCTTACTGGTGCAGTTTTTATCAACCTGACTAAGGTGTTTGACCTTGTTGATCATCCTCTACTTCTGGATAGCTTTCTAGCCCTTGGCTTCTCCCCTCAATCAGTGGGCTGGTTTAACAGCTATCTAAAAGAATTCAGATCATAAAATTCAGCTCTGCCATGTCTGACCCCATGGCCGTAACATAGAAACACAGAAACATAGAAGTTGATGGCAGATAAGGACCGCAAGGCCCATCCAGTCTGCCCATTTCTTTTTCTACCTTATAAATGTGACATTGGCCTTTGATCTGTCAACGGCCTATTTAGTCATACTCATCTGTATTGCTCCCTTATGCCTATCCCATGCCTGTTTGAAGCCCTGCACTGTGTTCATATCCACCACTTCCTGAGATAGGACGTTCCATGCATCCACCACCCTTTCTGTGAAAAAGAACTTCCTCACATAACCCCTTAATCAGCCTCCCTCTAATCTCATGCTGTGTCCTCTTGTCCTGCTATTTTTCTTATATTGAAACATGGTAGACTATTTCACCTTGTTAATGGCCTTAAGGTGTTTAAATGTTTCAATTATATCACCTCTCTCCCTCCTTTGCTCTAGGGTAAACATATTGAGCTCCGTTAATCTGTCCTCATATGTTTTCTGATGCAGTCCCTGCACCATTTTGGTTGCCTATCTCTGGACTGCCTCAGTTTGGTTAATGTCCTTGTGAAGGTGTGGCCTCCAGTACTGCATGCAGTACTCCAGATGGGGCCTAACCAGTGTCTTGTAAAGAAGAATTATTACCTCCCTCTTCTGACTTGTGATACCCCTACTAATACACCCTAACATCCCCCTAGCCTTACCTACTGCTTTAGTGGTCTGCTTGGATGATTTTAGGTCATCAGTGATGATGATACCCAAGTCTCTTTTTTCCCTTTTGATTGCCAGTATCTCTCCTTCCAACCTATAGGTGGCTTCAGGGTTTCTCTTCCCAATGTGTATAATCTTGCACTTCTTTGCATTAAACCCCAGTTGCCACTCTTCCAACCATTTTGCTAGTTTATCCAGATCTCTTCTTATTCTGCCCACACCATCTAGATTATCTACTCTGTTGCAGATCTTGGTGTCATCTGCAAACAGACAAACTTTACCCTCCAGTCCATCTGCAATGTCACTGATGAAGATATTGAAGAGGACTGGCCCCAGGACTGATCCCTGTGACTTGCATCTCTTCTGACTATATACCGTTTACCACCACTCTCTGTTTTCTGCCCGTCAACCAGTTTGCCATCCAGTTGACCAACTTCTGACCCACCTCGAGCCTACCCAGCTTATTAATCAATTTTCAATGTAGAAAAGTATTGAAAGCTTTGCTGAAGTCAAGGTAGGCAACATCAACTGCTCCCCCCTGGTCCACCACTCAGGTTACCCAGTCAAAGAAATCTATGAGATTAGTTTTGACAGGACCTTCCTTTTGTAAACCTGTGTATCTTGGATCCTGTTCTCCTGTGGATTCCAGGTGTTGCACTATCCTTTCCTTAAGGAGTGCCTCCATAATCTTGCCCACTACTGAGGTAAGACTGACTGGTCTGTAGTGCCCTGCCTCCTCCCTGCTACTACTCTTGTTGAGTGGGATCACATGAGCCCCTCTCCAGTCTTCTGTGACCTCTCCTGTGCTCAGAGACTCACTAAACAGTTCTGATAATGGCTCTGCTAGTTCCAGCCTTAGGTCCTTTAGCACCCTGGGAGGTCCCATTGCCTTGTCCACCCTGAGCTTATTGAGCTCTTGTAGGACCCTTATATAGAAACATAGAAATATAGACTTTGATGGCAGATAAGGACCACTTGGCCCACCTAGTCTGCGCATTTCCGTACCTACAGAATGAGCTGCAGATCCTATTTAACCAACAGCCTATTTCTTTCTACCATTCACAAAAATTGCCTTATGTCTGTCCCATGCATTCTTGAATTCTCCCACAGTTTTAGACCCCACAACCTCCTCAAGAAGGCTGTTCCATGCATCCACCACCCTCTCTGTGAAAAAAATACTTCCTCACATTGCCCCTGAGCCGTCCCCTCTCTATCTTTAAATTGTGTCCCCTTATTCCTGCACATCTCTTTTTCTGAAAAATGCTACTATCTTGGACTTTGCTGATTCCACTGAGGTACTTAAAAGTTTCTATCATGTCCCCGCTCTCCCTCCTTTACTCAGGAGTATACATATTAAGCTCCTTTAATCTCTCCTCATGTGGCTTCTCTTGCAGACCCTGCACTATTTTAGTTGCCCTCCTCTGGACTGCCTCCATCCAGTCTATGTCCTTGCAGAGATGGGGTCTCCAGAACTGGATGCAGTACTCCAGATGGGGTCTCACCAACTGTCTGTACAGGGGTATAACAACTTCCTGTTTTCTGCTGGTGATGCCTCTCCCTATACATCCCAGTATCCCCCCCAGTCCTCCCTACTGCCTTCTCACATTGCTTGCAAACCTTAAGGTCATCTGATATGATTACCCTCCAGGTCCTATCCCATTTTTGTTGTTGTTACTACCTCCACTCCATGGTGTAATCTTCTTATGGGTTTTTGTTTCCCAGGTGCATTATTTTGCACTTCTTTGCATTAAATCCAAGCTGCCATACTTCTTACCCTTCCTCCAACGTTGCCAAGTCCCTTCTCATCCTTTCCATGCCTCCTTGTGTATCAACCCTGTTGCAGATCTTTGTGTCATCAGCAAAGAGGCATACTTTTCCTTCCAGTCCCTCTGCAATGTCACTTACAAAGACATTAAAAAGGACTGGATCCAGTACTGAACCCTGCGGTACCCCACTAGTAACCCCTCTTTCTTCAGAGTGGACTCCATTTACAATTACCTTCTGTGTCCTGTTGCCCAGCCAATGTTTTACCCAGGCTACTACCCTGGGACCCACTCCCGGGCTGGTTAATTTGACTGTTAATTTTTTTTGTGGGACTGTGTCAAATGGCGTGATAAAGTCTAGGTAGATCATGTCCACAGCCCCTCCCTGGTCTACTACTTTGGTCACCCAATCAAAGAAATCAATTAGATTTGTCTGACATGACCTTCCCACTGTGAACCCATGCTGCCTTGGGTCCTGTGCCCCACTGGCCTCTAGGTACTCAACAATTCTTTCCTTCAGAAGTGATTCCATTACTTTCCCTACCACAGAGGTCAAACTGACAAGTCTGTAGTTTCCTGCCTCTGTCTTGGTCCCACTTTTGTGAAGGGGAATCACATCCACCTTCCTCCAGTCCTCAGGTACCACACCATCCTCCAATGATTTGTTAAAAAAAGTAGTCAGTGGTGTCACTAGTTCTCTCCTTAATTCTTTTAGAATTCTAGGGTGAATTCCATCAGGCCCTATTGCTTTGTCCACCTTCAGTTTTAGGAGTTTTTTCAGAACCCTTTCTTCTGTGAAAGGACTGGGACCAATCCCCTATCCAGAGTGCTTCTGTTAATTGGATTAGGCACCTCCCCCTCCCCCTCCTCCTCTTTTGTGAATACTGAGCAGAAGTATTCATTCAGTATCCCTGCTTTTTCACTGTCCCTCTCTGCCCCTCCCACCATACATTCTATTCAGCCTCACTATCCTCCCTTTGTCTTTCTATGCTCCCTGATATACCTATAAAAGGTTTTATCCCCCTTCTTAACTGTGTTGGCTATCTTTTCCTCAGTTTGGGCCTTTGCTATTCTGACTACCCTCCCTGCGTCCTTCTGCCTTAAATGGTACAGTTCTCTGTCCTGCTCCTTCAGTGTTTCCTAATACTTCCTAAATGCTATCTTTTGCTCCCTAACCTTCACTGCCACCTCTTTTGAGAACCACAGTGGCTTTTTCTTTCATTTTGATTTGTTTATTTGCTTCACACAAAGGCTTGCTTCCTCTGTGATGGCATTTTTTCTGTTTTCCCATTGTTGCTTCACCCCTCCTTCAAGCATGTTTGCTAGTGCTTTTCAAAGGTACTCTCCCATCTTGCCAAAGTCAGCCCTCTTGAAGTCCAGAGCTCTCACTTTTGTATGGCTTGACTCTGTAGCTGAATTTATCATGAACCACACTGTTTGGTGGTCACTTGTTCCCAGATGGCTACCCACTTCTAGATCTGAGATCCTCTCACTGTCCACATTTGAGAGTACAAGGTCTAAGATTGCTCCCTCTCAAGTAGGTTCCAAAACTAGCTGTCTGAGGCATGCCACCTGAAGGGCATCGAGAATGACCCTGCTTTTAGATGTGGCTGCAGCAAAGGTCCTCCAGTTAACATCTGGCATGTTAAGGCCCCCCATCAACAGTAACTCCCCTTTTTCTGCCATTCTAAGGATGCCTTCTATCATATCCTTGTCCATTCCCTCCCCCTGACATGGGGGTCTGTATACAACCCCTGTGTGGATTGTGGTGCCATTTCCAGTCTCTATGGTGACCCACAGTGCCTCCTCTCCTCCCTGTTTACTCTTTTGTTCAGTTGCTTTTATCTCTTTCCTTACATAGAGGGTTACTCCATCCCCTCTTCTTCCCTCCCAGTCTCTCCTGTAGGTTGTGTGCCCTGGTATGTTAACGTCCCAGTCATGGTTCTCTGTGTACCATATTTTTGTGACTGCTATGATATACAGGCATACCTCTTCCATCAAGGCCACCAATTCAGGGAGCTTGTTGCCCAGACTATGGGCATTGGTACTCATCACCCTCCATTTCTTGATTACCTTACCCCTTTTTGCACTGTCCCTGTCCTTATTGCATTTGCCATTTTCTCCATTTACCCCTGCCCTTCTCCCTATCAACAACTCTATGTTTGTGTTTATCTCACTTAGTACCCTAATTTTTTTGGGGGGGGCTAGGATCTCCCTGCTCTTCTCCAGTGCCTCCCCCCTTGGCTAGTTTAAATGCTTGCCAATGAAACATTTAAACCTATCACCAAGATCCTGGTTCCCCTCCTGAACAAATGCAGACCATCATGTCCGTATAGGCCTACATCCCTCCAGGTGGACCCCCAGTCCCCAATGAAGCCAAATCCCTGAGCTCTGCACCAGTTTTTCAACCACTGATTGAATCCCATGGTGTGGAGCACCCTAGCCTCACCTGTGCCATAGACAGGCAGCACCTCTGAGAAGGTTACTGTGTGTGCTACTTGTCTAGGGCCCCTCCCCAACTCCACAAATGCTTCCAACACTGCACTGATCCCTTTCTTAGCCAGGTCATTTGTCCCTAGGTGGACAATGACATCCAGCTCCCTCCCCTGTGCAGCTGCTCCAGAGATTCTGAGGATTTGCTCCTAGTCCCTCCAAGCCATGGCACCAGGCAGGCACCTAACCTCCCTCCCTCTCCCCTTCCTTCCCCAGTTCTACCTTCCTAAAAATGGAGTCCCCCACCAGGAGTTATTTCCTTCCCCTGTGGGGTCCCATGTCACCCTCCTGTGGGTCTCCTTTGTGAGGTTCCCAGTATACTCCTTGGTCTCCACTGTGGGTGCCTCCATAGAGGAACCACACTTTGCCAGACTGGCATATGAATTGTGGAGAGGTACAACTGGAGGGATGCACCTCCGTTCCACCACCCTCACTCTCCCTGAGCCCACTGTGGTCCAACCACTCCTCTTTCCTGGCAACCTCTGAGGCAACAGCAGTGGCCCTGGTGGTCCCTGGGTGGGAGAGGAGGTCCCACAAATCCTGGCCAACTCAGCCTGGAGATGAGCAACCTCCTCCCTCAGCCCAGAGAGGTGCCTACAGATGGGACAATGCCGCATCCTCCAGAACATCTTCCGGAAGACTGCTGTTCCACAGCACTGCACTGCACCACTCCCATCATGTCTTATTTCTGGCCCCCTAACTGTTGTTTGGAATACTTACTCTTTCCTCTGTTTGTTTATTCTTTTTTTTCTCCCTACTTACTTACTTATTGTCTCTGTGTCCTTTAGGCTCCTGATCTTCCTGTTCTGAGGCAAGAAGTTCCTATATTTCTCAGTAGTCTCCTTACTTGCTCAGACTCAGACCTTCAGCAGCTGGGGTGGGGATGGAGAGCTACTCTTATCCTTCTAGGATGATGAGTCTTTGGTGGCTCTGTGACCACTCACTTCATGCTCCCAAATAGGAAGTTCCTGTTCAGTCAAATCCTGCCCCAATAAAAGTAGAACTGGTTTAGCGTGGGGGGGGGGCTCTTTTGTGAGGGGACTAGTGCTCACCTTCCTCCCACTTGTGTCCATGGTGCTGAGCTGTGGGCCCTGCCCTACCTTCTCTTCAGTAAATACTGAGCAGAAGTATCTATTTAGGATAGATGCTTTTACATGATCCTCCTCCTCACATGCCCCATTATCTCCTTTGATCTTAGCAATACCCCCTCTGGACTTTCTCCTTTCACTAATGTATCTATAGAAAGTCTTGTCACCTTCTTTTACTATCTGTGCTAGTGTTTCCTCAGTTTGGGCCTTTGCCTGCCTTACTGCCTTCCCTGCTTCCCTTAGAAAAGTTTGGTATGCCTCTCTATCTTCATCCCACTGCATTCCTTTATATTTCCTGAAGGTCAGCCTTTGGCTTTGACCTTTTCTGCTACTGTTTTTGAGAACCAAAGTGGTTTTCTTCTTCTTTTGCACTTCCTTTTCTGTCTAACACAATGGGATGTTGCTTCAAGTATTGCATCCTTAATGCTTTCCCACTTTTCCTGTACCCCTCACCTGTTTTTCTTTTTGCCAGGGCTAGCTTAACTGTTGGCCATCTTATCAAAGTCAGCTCCTCTGAAGTCCCATATTTTTATCTTGGAATAGGATGATTTAGTTGTAGGTGCCAAACTGAACCATACCATGTGATGGTCACTGGCCCCCAGGTGACCTTCTACCTGGAGATCTGTGATCCTTTCCCTGTTAGTCAGTACTAGATCTAGGATAGCCCTGTCTCTTGTGGGTTGCTGTACCAATTGTTTGAGGCCTTCCCCCTATAGGGAATCCACCATGTGTATAGAGGTGATGTGCTTATCAAAGTTAAGGCCATTAACCTAGGTGTTCCCCAGGGATCTATATTAGGCCCCCTTCTTTTCCCTATTTTTATTAATAGTATCTTGTCCAAGATCCCTGATTGCTCTGCTATTCTATATGCGGACGACCTAGTTCGGTACTGCAGTGATGAGAACGTACTCTACATCAACCATACCCTTGCTACTTCCTTCATGTCTATCTAATCCTGGCTCTTCCACCATAAGTTAATTCTTATTCCTGATAAAATTCAAATGATGTTGTTGGGCTCTGCTGTCAAATTAAAAAACAATCAGGACCTGTTTAAGGTATCTGGTCAGGGTGAGCTGGCCCTTGAATCTGTACGTTCCTTCAGATACCTTGGAGTCCTCCTTGATGAAAATCTTAACTTTGGTAAGCACATCACATCTATCTGTAAATCTGTTACTACTAAAATTGGTGTGGCCTATAAAACCAGCTATGTCCTAACGCAGTCAGCTAGACTAGCCATAGCCCATAGGATCTTGCTTCCATCACTATCCTATGAGTAGTCACTTATCTCTATACATCCAAACTCTCTTTATGAAGTGGGATACCACATACAACAGTATCTGTAGGTATGCCTCTGCCTCCCCTTGATCAGAACACCACTGCCAGCTTTATGCTGATCTCAATTGGCTACCACCCACTTCCATTCGAACTCTTGTCCTAGGATCCCTGATTGACAATGTTATTAGAGCAGGTATCCCCATCTCACTTGCCTCCCTGCTATCTCCTCTGCCTTCCTTTCATGGCCTTCGATCATCTGATAAATTTCTACTGATTGTCCCCAGGTGTAAATCTTCCAAAGGAGCCCTAGCCTTCTCTCACTCAGCGGCCAAACTCTGGAACTCCCTAACTCTGGATGTTCACCTTGCTCCCAATCATGCTCAATTCAAAAACAAATGTCCCTCCTTCCTTCTGAGCCAGGTTTCCTGCCACTGCTTCAGACCCCCCTGAATTCACACTCTTCCTGCTGTTTACTTCCCTCCTGCTGCTAGCCGATCTCCACTTATCCATCCATTGAGTTACTTTGTCAGGCACTTATGTCTCATTACTATTGCTACATCTGCACTTTAAACCAATTTTGTTTGCTATCTATTTATGCTATCATGACAACTGTTACTGTTTATGAACTCTTGCCCTATCTTGTTTATGTACTCTTATAGAGTTTGTTTCTCTTTGTAATTTTTCCCTGTATGCAAAATGTATTCCCCGTTTATCCTTCTCATTGTAATCTCCCGGGTCGTGCCAGAAAATAGTCATGTTTTGGCTATGGTACTTACCTGGTAAACAAAAACTAAGTATATAAATAAATAAATATGTTCCTTTCACGGGTATGCTATCTTTTGCCTAGGGCAGGGGATCCAGACTATTTTAATACTTTGCTATACCTAAGTTATTGCGCTTACAGGAGCGCATCTGTTTCTTTTTGTGTACTTATAGTTGCAGGTGTTTGGAAAAGCCTAAATGATGCCATGGGAGAACGTTCTGGCATAATATGAGGCTGGAAAAAGATGAAGTAAAGTAAGGAGCTGTAGGATATAGGTATGTGGAGAAGGATAATGTTTTCTCTACAAGAGCTGTAAATCTAAAGATAAGTTTTTTTTTATTTTGTTCACGTAAAAGAGACGCCATACATAAATGATTGTTGGAGCAAAACTTATTTTAAGCTTGCCCTTTTTGTGGTTGGTAACTGGTAAAGACACTCTGGATGATTAGCACACTGCTCTTTAAATTTAAAATTAGGGATGTCGAAATATACAGTTTACACAAATTATACCTTACCGTCCTTAAAACTTGTAAGGAAAGTTGAACTAGCTCATTAAAAGGGCATAAAGTAGGCATGTTAAATGTGCTGGGCTGCACTCTAATTCTATGACTCTACGCTATTTGAATGGGACGTCCTGGCTTTATTTTCCCTTCCTGGATTATGCTGCTTCGCAGAGCCAGAATGGAATATAAAGTTCTATAGCCTGCTGGATATTTTCTTAATTATCTTCATTTGACTGATGGGACTACAACTATGGAGTTTAATGTTTTTTATTGTAAATAAACTAGGTTATTTCTTTGAGCCTAAAATGTACAGTTCTTCACAATACTCCTTATAGGACTCCTTTTATGGAGCTAATCTAGCTGATTTGTGAAAGGAGTCTGTATATTGGTGGTGAAATGGCTCAAAGTGTTGCTGAATGTTTCTGTCTATTTACAGTGTGCCACTTCCTTGATTTAATCTGCACACCGAAGAAACATAGAAACATAGATTTTGATGGCAGATAAGGTCTGCTTGCCCCACCTAGTCTGCCCATTTCCCTACCTACAGGATAAGCTGCAGATCCTAGTTAACCAACAGCCTATTTCTTCCTACCCCCCCCACAAAAATTGCCTTATGTCTGTCCCATGTATTCTTGAATTCTCCCACAGTTTTAGACCTACAACCTCCTCAGAAGGCTGTTCCATGTGTCCACCACCTCTCTGTGAAAAATACTTCCTCACATTGCCCCTGAACCGCCCCCTTCTTCAAATTGTGTCCCCTTGTTCTTGCACATCTCTTTTTCTGAAAGATGCTACCCTCTTGGACTTTGTTGATTCCACTGAGGTACTTAAAAGTTTCTATCATGTCCCCCCTCTCCCTCCTTTCCTCAAGGGTATACATATTAAGCTCCTTTAGTCTCTCCTCATATGGCTTCTCTTGCAGACCCTGCACCATGTTAGTTGCCCTCCTCTGGACTGCCTCTATCCTGTCTATGTCCTTGTGGAGATGGGGTCTCCAGAACTGGATGCAGTACTCCAGATAGGACCTCACCAACTGCCTGCACAGAGAGATAACAACTTCCTGTTTTCTGCTGGTGATGCCTCTCCCTATACATCCCAGTATTCCCCCAGCCCTCCATACTGCCTTCTCACATTGTTTGCTAACCTTAAGGTCATCTGGTATGATTACCCCCAGGTCCCTTTCCATTTTTGTTGTTGTTACTACCTCCCCCCATTGCGTAATCTTCCCCTGGGCTTTTGTTTCCCAGGTGCATTATTTTGCACTTCTCTGCATTGAATCCAAGCAGCCATACTTCTTACCCTTTCTCCAACGTTGCCAAGTCCCTTTTCATCCTTTCTATGCCTCCGTGTGTATCAATCCTGTTGCAGATCTTTGTGTCATCTGCAAAGATGTATAATTTTCCATCCAGTCCCTCTGCAATTTCACTTATAAAGACATTAAAAAGGACTGGATCCAGTACTGAACCCTGCGGTACCCTACTAGTAACCCCTCTTTCTTCTGAGTGGACTCCATTTACAATTATCTTCTGTGTCCTGTTGTCCAGCCAATGTTTTACCCAGGCTTCCACCCTTGGACCCACTCCCGGGCTGGTTAATTTGACTATTAATCTTTTGTGTAGGACTGTGTCAAATGCCTTGCTAAAGCTAGGTAGATCATGTCCACAGCCCCTCCCTGGTCTACTACTTTGGTTACCCAGTCAAAGAAACCAATTAGATTCATCTGACATGACCTTCCTGCTGTGAACCCATGCTGCCTTGGGTCCTGTGCCCCACTTCCCTCTAGGTACTCAACAATTCTTTCCTTCAGAAGTGACTGCATCAATTTCCCTACCACAGAGGTCAAACCGACAGGTCTGTAGTTTCCTGCCTCTGTCTTGGTCCCACTTTTGTGAAGAGGAATCACATCCACCTTCCTCCAGTCCTCGGGTACCACACCATCCTCCCATGATTTGTTAAAAAGGGGAGTCAGTGGTTTCACTAGTTATCCCCTTAATTCTGTTGGAATTCTGGGGTGAATTCCATCAGGCCCAATAAAATAATATTGTAACCATGTTTTAACATATCATTTATTGATTTGATTTATCTGAGGCATTTGTGAAGTATATATTACTGGAGCCTTAGGTTGTTATTTGAAATAATGGATCCCTAAGTAATGGAGCCTGGATATTGATTTTAGGTGGATGGGCTCCTGGTATGAATTATGAAATATTTTATACAATTTATAAGATTCCTAGATAACTGATTTAAGTTCAAACTGTTTATGCAATATTGCTGAAAACAATGTAAAATTGTAGTAAGTAAGACAGGTAGCAAATCTGGAGTGTTCAAGTGATATGCCTAAATTACATGAATTTTCAGACAGCTGCCAAAGGCCTTGTACTGAGCTAGGTATTGGCAGCCACAGTGGGTCCCAATAATGGGTTCCTTTGGCCTGATTGCTGAAAGAAAAGTGTAGATAACTGGAAATACCGTAGGTATGGTCTAGAGTAACCAGCATATGATTTCTTATTTGTAGTTGGCATATAAATCCTCCCATACCTGGTGACGTTAGGAGCATGGGGCAGCATTGTTGCAGGTGCACCTTAGGGACTCACCAAAAATGGGAAGGTATTACTGACAACATGGGTCTTTCTAAATGTAGGTTCAGTGATGGAACCTTTCCATTTCATCTGTAACAAAGTAATTCATCAGGAGGTCTCTGTACCCTAAATGGAACCTAATTATTGTGGTGTTACCCCATTCTAGACAGGAATTGGTAGACACTAATGGCCCCAAAATGGGTTCCTGTGGCTTTAAGAAGAAAAGAAAACAAATAACAAATGCAAATAGTTATGGTTTCGGTAAACTCATTATTGATCCTTAATTGTAGTCGGTATGTAATTCTTCCCATACCTTGCTGACAAAAGGAGAATGGGGCAGCATGCGCTGCAGGGTGCACCTAGAAGTGTCTCCAAAAGGGAAAGGTATTACAGACAACATTGGAAACTTAAATGTGGTTCTAGTAACCAAGCGTTCCCATTGTGTCGGTTTCAAAGTATTTCTGAAGGAGGCCTTGGTACCCTAAAAAGGGACCTAAATA
The DNA here is from genome assembly GCA_016271365.2 of Neoceratodus forsteri. Lineage (NCBI taxonomy): Eukaryota > Metazoa > Chordata > Ceratodontiformes > Ceratodontidae > Neoceratodus > Neoceratodus forsteri. Next base: position 154,119,644 of record CM028133.1, read on the forward strand.
TTGCACCTCGATATTCCTCTCGGGATTAGCCTGAGGTAGGCTGGTGGAATAGTGATATGTGAATAGTGAAGGAAGTATCTTCCCTCTGATGGTAGCCGTACTATAGAAATGTGCCCCTAAATGTTAGATAACGCTGATCCATTATGCATGGGACATGTTATGTTACTGAGGGTCTATTTATAAGGAAAGTTTCTTTCAAATATGTTTACTAATAATTGATCTTTAGGTTGTTTTAATCAGCAGTTTTTTTGCCTGGACAAATAAGATCTTCTGTGTATAAAGTACCTGGAAAATGTGCCACCTGTGTATTTTCTGGGTCTCTATTTCAATATTGTATGTTGTTATTTGTAATTTGTAATGTTGCAATGGTTCCTAAACTGATCAATAAACAATAAACCACTTACTTACCACTGCTAAACTACCCACCCACCGTCCCACTTCTTCAAAAGCATAGCCCTCATCACACCACCATGGCCAGCCAAAATGCATTTGTGAGGGCTGCCTACTGTACACTGTATTCTATACAGTGTACAGCATGAGCCATACACAGTCTGCTGCTGGGAGAGGTGGTGTGAGTAGGGCTGTGCAAGTCACGGATGCATGTTGAGGATGGGGGCGACAGGGTGGGTGTACACTGCCTGTCAGGGTAAGGGGCTAGTAGACCACCAGATACTGTGGGCAGTTTGGTGTGGGTATGGAGGAGCGCGGGAGTATTTGGTGGGGAACATGGACTGGGATTGGGGGTTTTTTTTTTTTGCAAGCAACAATGGGGATCAGGTCTACTTGTAAACTGGGGGGACACTACTACCACTACATTGTAGCTAATTTGAGGAGTGGTTGGGGGGGGTTAGCAATAGCCTGCCACGGCAGGCATTCCATCATAGTGGCACATGGGTGCCCAGACAATTGTGGCACAGTGCCCTATTGTGGTAAGATGCCCGATGCCACAGGCTTGCAGGTCCTAACCCATTTGTGCCTAGGTTTGGTGCTCCTTAGGGCACTTTAGCTGCCCCCTGTTCACTTGTCTGGAGCTGCGTTCCACCCCTGCACCATAGCCTCTGACTGTGCCCCTCTTTCTGGTGCAGGACCACATGTTGTGGCTATTCCTGAAAGTTTGCAACTTGTGGCAAACTTTCTGGAATAGCAACATTTGCATGAGCCACTGCTGCATCAGACACAATTCTCTTTTCTCATGCAAGTTGTGTCTGACACAGGCAGCTTTGAAAATCAAGCCTTACGTGTTTTGAAAAAGCTGTGTTTCTATACAGCCAGAGGCAAACAGCTGAGCTAAAAGGCAGCTAAAGACAACCACAAATTAAAACAAAAAAGGCATCACGTCTTGGCTTTTCAACTAGTTCTTGATATATTTACCCTGTACTTTCATATCATGTTGAATTTTCTGCCCTTCTGTTATTTTCTTTTTTTTAATACTGCTGGTTCAGAAAACATTGTAGGGAGTGAAAGAATGCAAAACTGCCAAACCACCACCACCACCTCTAAGAGTCAGGAGAAGGCTGGAAACATGTCACACCTCATCACACACAAGCATCATCAGTAACCACAAAAAAAAATGTAATTAAACCACACACTAAAATAGATCACATTTTCTATTTTAGCATGGGATTGAATTTGCTTATTTTTTTTGTTTCATTAGAAGTCAACAGACTTATCTATCACCATTCTGTTTACATTTACATTATCTACTTACAGTATCAACCATATTCTGTTATTACCTGCTTTTTCTGTCTTCGTCTTAATTGCTAATAAAAAAAACAAAAACAAATACATTTACTAATGTATACTTTACTGTTCAGTGCAATATTTTTAAATCATTAGATTTAAGAAATACCATACAAATATATTCAGTTTCATTAGAAGAATTTTTCACCATGAAGGTTCCGGACCTAGAGGTCATCATGGCAGAGTCCAACCTGATATTGTGGCTATCATTGAGTCATGGTGCGCTGACAACCATAACTGAGGCTTGGCCATACCAACCTTTACTCTGTTCAGGAAGGACTGAGTGGGAAGAAGAGGAGGAAGAGGTGTGGTGCTATATGTGAGGGAAAGCACAAAAGCCATGGAGATAGAGGGAATACAGGGGGAGGCAGTGGTACCGTGGGTCTCCCTGGAGATGGGGAATGGAGCCACTATTCACACTGGAGTGATTTACAGATGTCTAGCACAGAGGTAGGAATTAGATAAGGTACTTGTGTTAACTATTGACAAGATGGCAGAAAAGGGAGAGGTGCTGTTGGCTGGGGACTTCAACCTGCCAGATATGGATTGGAGCCTCCCAACAGTGGCTTCAGTTAGAAGCAGGGACACTCTGGACTCTCTGCAGAGGCATTCCTCAGGCAACTAGTCAGTAAACCCACTCCTGATGGGGCAATACTGACCCTGGTACTCACTTATAGGGACAGCATTGCAGAGAGCAAGGTGGGAGGCCACTTGGGGACCAGTGATCACCATATGGTGTGGTTCAATATAAGAAGGACTGCAGAATCTATCCACACAAGGATAAGGATCCTGGACTTCAGGAGGACATATTTTAAAAGATGATGGGTGAATACCTCAGGGATGACCTAGCAGGAGTGGATGCCCTAGGTAAGATGAAGGATCAGTAGGTGAATATAACAGGGAACATAGTAAAGGCAACAATTCTCTGTGACAAACAAGTGAGCAAAAGCAAGAGGAAAAAGTGAACACTATGGTTCTCAAAAGAGGTGGCTAAAAAGGTAAAAGTTCAAAGGGTTGCATTCAGAAGGTATAAGGAGATGCAGAGGGAGGAGGATATGGAGGTGTATCAGGGGAAACAGAAGAAAGCAGAGAAAGCCATAAGGAGTGCAGTGGTGCAAACTAAAGAGGGAATAGCCCTGTTGATAATTGAAGGGGAAAATACATTTTTTAAATATGTAAGTGAAAAGAGGAAGACCAGGGGTGGGATTGTAAGGCTAAAAAGGGAAGGGGAGTCTGTGCAGAGGGTAACCAGAAAAAAGCAAGCATCCTGAACAAATACTTTTGTTCAGTGTTCACAGAGGAAGGGGAAGGGGAGGGGCCACAAAAAGTGGCAAAAGCTTTGGAGGAAGGGAGGTAGAGACTAGTCCTTTTATGGAGGGGAGCATCCTGGTGGGACTTGCTAATCTGAAGATGGGCAAAGCAATGGGGCCAGATGGGGAGCATCCAAGGGTATTGAGGGAGCTCAGAGAAATACTGTCTCCACTTCTGACAGTTCCATTTAACTGCTCACTGGAAACAGGAGTGGTTCCTGAGGACTGGAAGAGGGCAGATGAAGACTCACTACACAAAAGTGGTAGCAGAGAGGAAGCTGATAATTATATGTCAGCCTGACATTGGTGGTGGGAAAGTTAATGGAATCAATGCTGAAGGGAAAATTTGTAGAATTTCTTGAATCCAGTGAGTTACAAGACCCAAGGCAGCATGATTTCACAATGGGGAGTTCATGTCAAATGAATCTGATAGATTTCTTTGACTGGGTGACTAAGGAACTAGCTCAGAGTGGAGTGCAGGACATGGCCTGCCTAGATTTCAGTGAGACGTTCAACACCATTTCACATAAAAGACTAGTAGGAAAGCTGGGTAACTTAAGAGTGGGTTCAAAGGTAGTAAACTGGATGAGAACTTGGTTTGGGGATAGGTAAAAAAGGGTGGTGATAAATGGAGTTCACTCCAAGGAAGGTAGAGTGACCAGTGGGGTGCCTCAAGTATCAGTGCTGAGACCCGTCCTCTTTAATATTTTTTAAGGGACTTTGCAGAGAAGCTGGAAGGGAATATTGGCCTCTTTGCAGATGAAACTTAAATCTGCAATATGATGGGCACTCCAGGGTGGTGGAAAGGTTGAGCAGAGACCTGAGAAAATTAGAGGAGCACTCAAGGTATAGCAGCTGAATTTCAATGAAACAAAGTGCAAAATAATGTATTAAGGGTACAGAAACCCGACACGGAATGGTACTGATGATCACCAAGTAGGAAAGAGACCTAAGGGTAATCATATTGGATAAGCTAACAGTGGCCAGGCAGTATGACAAGGCAGTAGAGATGGTAAGTGGGATGCTGGGGTGCATAGGGAGGGGTATCACCAGCAGAATGAGGGAGGTGGTGTTGCCTCAGAATAGATCGCTGGTAAGACCCCACCTAGAGTATTTTGTCCAGTTCTGGAGACCACATCTCTGGAAGGACATAGACAAAGTGGATGCGGTCCAAAGGAGAGCAACTAAAATGCTGCAAGTCTGCATCAAAAGCTCTATGAAGAGAGACTAAAAGACCTCAATATGTGCACCTGGAACAGAGAAGGGAGAGGGGAGGTATGATAGAGACCTTTAAATACCTCATAGGGGTAAATAAGGTACAGGAGGGGAGACGCTCAAGAACAAGTGTACATGCTATGAAGCTGGAGGTGGAGTCGATTCAGAAAAGATGTGCAGAAGTACTTCTTCACAAAAAGAGTGGTGGATTCCTGAAACAGCCTTCCAGTAGAGGTGGTTGCAGCAAGAATAATGGTGGGTTTCAAGAATGCATGGGATAAACACAAAGGAATCATATTGGAAAGGAGGTGGGGGGGGGGAGAAAGACCTGTAGATCAGGCACAGTCTGATGCAATAATGTAGGTTGAGAGATATGGGCAATCTGGTTGGGCCAAGTTGTCCTTATCTGCCTTCAAATTGTTTCTATGTTTTGATTAAAAAGAAAATAGGTTTTGCAAAACTCAAATATATTAATTTGAAAACTATGCCGTTTGAGTTATCAATAGATTATTTTCAATGCAAATTCATGAATAGAATTCCGTGTTCCTTATCTGTGAGGGCTGACTATGTACATTGTATTCTATGCAGTGTACAGTAAGATTTATCTATTGGTTTATCTATTGGCTACCATTTGGCTTAAAAGCAACCTTTTGTGCTATTGTCCCAAGGGCTGGGATTTGAGAGTAGACACAAAGTGCACAGAATCTGCTGAAGAGACAGGAGTCATGGATTTTGAAATCCCTGTTGGCTGGGTGTGGGAAGCCCTCAGGTCCCTAAAAAAAGGAAAAAGCTCTGGGGCCAGATGGAATCTATCCCATGATGCTATGGGAATTGGCAGATGCCCTGGCTGCTCCACTGGCAGCCCTTTTTAATACTTCCCTCCAGACCAAAAAGGTGCCCCAGGATTAGAGGGTGGCCCACATCATGCCTATCCACAAAGAAGGCTCAAGGGAGGAACTGGGGATCTACAGACCTGTTAGCCTGATGTCGGTTGTGGGCAAATTGATGGAGGCCATCCTATAGCAGAGCCTGGGGGTGTTCCTAGAGGAACGGTGGTACCTGGATGATTGCCAGTATGGCTTCATCTTGGGCAGATTGTGTCAAACTAATCTTGTGGTAATTTATGATTGGGTGACGACAGCACTAGACCATGGTAGGCCGGTGGATGTCCTCTTTCTAGACTTCAGCAAGGCATTTGATTCAGTATCTCCCTCAGGGCTGCTGGAAAAGTTGGGGAAGATGGGGATGGGGACATGGATGGCCAGGTGGATAGGAAGCTGGCTATCTGGATGAATTCAGAAAGTGGTGGGTGGAGGAGAAGTCTCATCCCCTAGGAGGGTCATTAGTGGGTTTCCACATGGATTGGTTCTGGGCCCATTCCTGTTTAACGGTTACATCTCTGACATCAGGAAGGGTATCAGGAGTGAAATGAGCCTCTTTGTGGCTGACTTGAAGCTGGTGGTGGTGGTGGATGTGAAAGTGGGTAGAGTAGCCCTGCAGGAGGATCTGGAGGCTCTGGAGAGGTGGGCATGTACCTGGAGGCTTACGTTTAACTCTGGCAAATGCAGAGTCCTTCACCTGGGGCCTAGTAACCCTGCCCATGAGTACACCCTGGGTGAAGATACACTGCAGGCTTTGAGTGGGGAGAAGGATCTGGGGATGGTAGTGGATGTCAAAATGAATAACTGAACAATGTAGGAGGGCTGCGGGCAAGGCAAATAAAATGTGGGGTTGCATCACTAGGGGGATTACCTCAAGAAGCACGGAAGTGATTCTCCCTCTGTATAATTGTCTGGTTAGACCACACCTTGAATACTGCATGCAGTTTTGAAGTCCACATTTAAAAAAAGACATTGCACTCCTGGAGCAGGTGGAGTGGCCATCAGGGGCGCACAGTTGGAGGATGGAGGGGGGAGACATAGGTGGGAGAGAAGTAGGTGTTTCTTCACTGAGATGGTGGTGGAACCATGGAATGCACTGCCTGAGGAGCTGGTGGCAGCAGTAACTGTGGAATGGTTAAAGAGAGACTGGGACAGGTAGTAGGGGAGGATGCAGCTGAGTAATGCCAGCTATGGGTGGGAAAACCTGATGGATGGTGGGGGGATCCCGGGGGATGAGGAGGGTGGAAACAGTGCCTGTCATGGATACTAAATCTCAAGCAGACTCAATAGATCTTGAGGCCTAATCTGCTGGCATTTTAGTATGTTAGAATGGGTAACAAGGCTGGGAGACTGTGCTACCAGTAGTAGTGTTTCCCAGTCTGAGGAGGGAGTGGCACTATACCAGGTGCCACAGCAACTTCCACAGTGGGAGAGAAAGCCTGCTACTCCAGATGCTTCACTTTGGCTACCAAGGCCACCACCAAGCTTATAGTACCATAGTGTGGGTGTAGGGTGGATGGAGGAAAAATGGAAAACTCCTGTTGCATTGGAATGATGACCAGAGTACGATCATGCTCATGCAATGGAACCCGTTACTCACAAGATCTATTTTATTTTGGGGGGGACTTTCCTCCTGGGTCCCCACCATGAAAGCATGTCATTGAGAAAGCAAACAGTGGGTTAGGGGTTGATGGGGCCCCGTGGTGGTCCTTCAGGGGAATGGATGCCCCCTACCCTCTATAATGGAGAAACAGAGGAATAAAATCTAAGTAGAATTGACATTATGATAGTGTACACTTTGTAATAGGTATATTGCTGATAACAATAGACACTACATCTCCATGAAGGAGATCTGTGTTCAAGTTCTTAGTCTAACTGCCACAGTGAGCAGTAGCACTCAGAGGTTACTACAGGTGCACTACATCTGGACTCCTGAGGGATGGGTGAGGATGCCTACGGTATCAGTAACTGGCATACAGCTGCTGCTCCCTATTTACAATGATGATATTGGAGACTATGTGATGCCAGGTAGGCCCTGGCTGCAGATTGGTGTGCTGTTGAGCACCTTGCGTAATGGTAATGAAAGTGGGTGGGGAAATTTAGAGTGATTAAGTTTGTTTTTAATTGAATAAAAGACTGCAATGTTTCACTATCACAGGGATCATCTGTTGTAGTTGATATGGCAATGTGCAATCCCTCGTATGTTGCTAATGATAACTTTAGATGTAATACAATAAATAGCACCCCATGTATTCATTTATTTGTATGTGTTCTATCATTGTTACAGTATAGTCAGTAAAAGTGATTTAACAAAAGGAATATTCTTTGGAGTCACAAGTGATTAGTAATCTATGTTTTGTTTTTATTGATTGTGTATTCTACATTAAATTTGATTAGTGTGACTGGAAATATGAAAATTCAGTGCTGCGTCATTTGTGAAGAGTGTATTGTAGAAATCCTTTTAATCCCAGAAAATAAGTAAACAAATTATTAGCACTATCTGGGTGTCTCTTTATGGCAAATTGTGTTGTCTATATCTATAGGCACTATTATTTTTGCTGTGTAAATAAATAACTAAACAAACATAAAAAATAAATAAATAAATAAAATAGCCAGTGTGCTTTTTACTGGAGATAGTGATGCTGTCATTTCCTCTCACAGTATTCTTGCTATAGTTTATCAAAAGTTTAACACTTGTGTTCAAAAATAATGTATTGTATTGTATGGTATTATATCACATTTAGATGTCTAAAAGTAAGATATGAAATAATGCATTCTGTTTTTATATCATATCTTGATTGTCTAAAAGTATGACTACATCAGCATCTGTAATATGTAATGACAAAAGCTTACCATTAAATTTGTAAACAAAGGTTACAATTGCAGCTGCATAGGCAACAAAAAGAAGCCAGAAAAGCCCGACCCAAGCTGACACAGCAGGGAAGAAACTTTCTGTAAAGTAATTAGAAAACAATGTTACTTTTTTGCCAGCAGAAATTATGTACAAAACATTTAATTACAAGATAATTTTTGCTTGCATGATTATTCTCAATGTTTCTAGTGTAATTTTCAGTTCTCCTGCAATTCTTTAGAGTGGAATAGGAAAATTGTGTGGGTTTGGTTATATTTTACAGTTTATTTACCCAGGATGGCCCAGCTGAGTTTTAACATTTAATTTTCTTACTTCTAATAAGATCCACAGCTGACTGGACAGGCATTGGGAGGTTACATGTATTATACCAAAACAATGCACACTAAGCTAGCCACTCCTAAATGGCTTCTGATTATGGAAGCACAAACTGTTTTAACATGAATTAGCAAAAATAAGGCAAAGATGACTACGCAATTACCATATAACAAATGTTTATTTAACTTACTGTGCCAAGAATGGAATTACAAAAGGCACACCAAACAAGGCAAATCAGTGTTATAGTGTTATATGTACAACATGAGGTACATGAAAAAAAAATCATTGTAAGCAATAAATAAGTTAGCATTTACATTTAACATAAATAATTAAAGTGTAGAGTAAGAGAGGCAACATATCACGCAGTGGAGAGTAGACGGAAATCCCTTATGGCATTTTTAATTGGGGGTGATGGGTGGAGTTACATGATATGACTAAAGTCATACCCCGACTGATTATTTGGCTCTGAAGAGATTTGAGCTGATAGGGCAGGATTTTCTAAAGGATCCACCAATGAGCATTTGCAGCAATTTTCAAAGCAGAAATGTATCCAAGACTGACAGACCACCCGTTTGATGGCGTAACAGCTTCCGTATTTCCTGTCCAAAGTCAGACACAATTATATCCAGTCTGGACGCAGCTTGCAATTGAAACCTTTTTCTGATGTAAATTGTGACTTTTTGTCATATACTGGCACAACCCCTCCCCTCCCTCATCTAGTTCACACTCAGATACTCTAACCACTAGACCATAATATCTCATTGTCTTTTCAAGTTGATGATTTTTCCTGCTAGACAACATAGCTTCTCTGTTTTCACAAGTTGGTGTTCTAACCAAAAGAACACACTGTCTTTCTTACTGATAGGTATCCAAATTTAAATGTTTGCAATACCTGCTATATTTGGCTCTATCCTAGCAGCATTTTAAATATGAGTGTTCCTTATTAAAAAGGAAACTTTCTGGGAAAATACTACACGTATTATTCCATTTATTTCATTTTTACGTTCGCTTGCCCAAGGAACGTCTTGGGAGAATGGGACACTTTGGAGGTGTGCCTCTCCTGATCAGTCCCCTGCTCCCTTGAGCAGGCTTGGCGGTCATGCACCAATCCGCACCGGTGCTGTGTATGACAGCAGTGGTCTTCTCTTCAAAGAAAACCACCTCTGTGTGCTTGCACGGCTTCACACCCCCCTCCAAATTTTTGCTGCCACGCTGGGAGCCCACCCCAGCATGGCAAACGTCCTGCGTCATCTGCCTACGGGGGTGCCCAATCCCCCGTCAGCTCCACGGCTCCCCAGCCATTTTCTGCCATGCTGGGAGCCCACCCCAGCATGGCAAACGTCCCGCGTCATCAACTGTAGGAAAAAAAAACCCTGTAAATGAAAAACAGTCCCACGCAGTCTCCCCGCCCTCTCCTACAACCTGCACCCACCCACTGCGCACCCTGCCTCCCCACACCCCCGTCACCCCATACTTACCTCCGGAGCTCAGCGTGATGATCTTCGGTGGACCGGGAACACGTCTGCACTCTTCAAAGCCGACTGCGAACTGAGGAAATGCCAGTAAGCTGTGTAATGGGCTAGATGTTTTTTTTTTCCAACTTTGTTGCATATCTCAGGCATTTTTTGGAATTTTTGCACCAAATTTTCAACATGGGGTTTTTGGGACCCCTTCTCATGAATTCTGTCACTGTCATGGCGTTATTCGGGCCCGAAGGGTGATTTCGCAGTCACCATGTGAAATCACCTTTCAGGCCTGATTAATGAAATGACTGTGCCAGCATTCATAAGGTGGGCTCTCAAAAAGCCTATTTTGAAAATTTGGTGGAAAAATTCCTAAAAATGACGGTTTTCGAGCATGCGTTGCACAGTTCCTACGCAGGCTTGTAAGTTCGCGAATTTTCAATATTTTCACTCCAGATTTTCAACATTGCCATTTTACCAAACCTTCTTATGAGAAGTACAGCTGTCATTTTTCACATCTCACCCAAAACATGTTTCCACCCATGTAGCGCACAATGGCGGAGTCGGTGTGCAAAATCAATGTATGGGACACATTAAGAAAATCACAGTGACTCTGTTCATTAGCAGAGGTCTTAAAATGGCTATGTTGAAAATTTGGTGAAAAAAATCCTAAAAATGACTGTTTTACGAGCGTGTGTTGCGCAGTTCCTATGCACGCTCGTAAGTTCGCAATTTTTCAATATTTGCACTCCAATGACTTCCAAATACCTAAACAGCACTTAGAAGCAAGCAACATCTGACATTGACAAATACTTGTACTTCTTTGTCACTGATTTTTTTAAGCCATGTCCAAGTGCCAAATACCACTGCATATACCTGCAAGCGAACGTTCGGCATTGACAAATGCTTATTCATTTAAGCATGCACCCTGACTAGAAATGCAACATCTCACATTTCAGATGAACTGTAAAGGCAGATGGAAATTGACTGCCTCAGTCTAGAGGAGGATGGTTTTAATATTGAGATCTAGCCACTAAACCACCACTTTCTTAATGCAACAGTACTGTAAATTGTGATAAAGGGATTAGAACTGGGAATAAATTGCACATCTCTCCCTACACTGAAGTTCAATGTGTGGCAAATAGCTTGGTGCTTGTGTATGCTTATGAGCTGACTGGTATATGCTTGGTCTTTATAATGTGAGCTTTGGAGCTTCTCCACTTCCCACCCTGGGTAGGATAGTGGGTAGGTGTAGACTTAAGGCCCAGTGGAAAGGGTGAGACAGGAGTCCCGGAGAAGGAGGAGGAGGAGGAGACAGGGGAGGATGGAGGGCACTGCCGAAATGCTCAAAGCAGAACGGGAAGTGGCCTACTGTTTTTGTAGGGAATGGGGGAAGAGCTATTTCCCCCTTATTGAACAACAGGGTAAAGCCTTACAATTCAATGTGTGGCAAATAGCTTGCTGCTTGTGTTTACTTATGAGCTGACTGGTATATGCTCGGTGTTGATAAAGTGAGCTTTGGTGCTTTTCTGCATCCCACCCTGGGTAGGACAGTGGGTAGGTATGGACTTATGGCCCAAAAAGAAGTAGTGAATTTTGACTACCTACTGCTACTCTGGAGAGTGTGGTCTGTAACACACAGGAGAGGACCCCCCCCCGGGGGAAACCTCTGAAGACCCATGGCTACTGATCAGCCCATCTTCTGGGCATACTAAGAGGAGAATAATCCTAAATGCACTTAGGCTAAGGTAAAGTTATGTTCAGGAGAACGGTCTGATGTCACAAGTGGAAAAGTTCAGTTCATAGTTGGATGAGCAGCAGTCAATGTGCAGATGACAGCTCGAGCAGATGAAATATTCAACTGGAATGCTGATTGGATGCTGTGACAATAGTTTATCTGAGTCTGAATTAGATGAATGTTTTAGATCCATAGCACTGCCTTTGCATACTAGATAGAGCTGCAAGTGGGACTGTTTGTAGGGGATGACTGGACACTGAAGCGGGTTCACCTTCATTGTATTATGAGCTAATCTGGAGGAAAGGCAAATGCTGTAGTAGGAATGGTGGGACCCCATGTGATCCACCATGCAGTACGGAATAATGCCAGACATAAAGATGAGAGCTGATGAGGCTGATAGACATAACAGGAAAGTACCAGATAAGGCCCATCACAGGACATGAGTAAATGGGATGGCAAGACCACACATGGTCCACCATCGCCACAGAGATCTTAGGTGTTGAAATGTGATAATGATGGTAGGCTGAGATGTAGGCTAACTAGGGAATGATATTTCCATGGAGTCCTGATAAATGAAGGAGTCGTGTTTTGGCAACTGAAGTCTCTCATGGGTCAAAGTTGGGAAAGCGAAACCACAATGAGGGTCTGCCATAGTGCCAGAAGAAGTCCATTTAGTAGAGAAGATAACCTCCTGTTTGGGGGGAATACAACTGGTGGGAAAGAAAGACCACCAAGGGATCTATTATCACCATAGAATGATGCTTATGAAGTAAGGGGGTGAAAGTCCACCAAAACTGGCAATATGAGATATGTAGATGGAGAAAGAAGAGTCCAATGAGGGCATGTTGAGAAGAGATAGCAGAAGATACTTGCATGACTTGAATCACTGATTAAAACATGGTCCGATAGAAGTCCATTGACATTGTTCTACTTGCTATTTGAAGATAAAGTGAGGGTCACAGAAGTTGGAACGGAAGATAAAGAATAAGGGGAAAACTGTCAAAGGGCATGTAGAAGAGAGATGGTGGGACCCCACATGGTCCTCTATTGCAACAGTAAAGAATGATCAAGGTGGAAAGGGGTACCCTCAAGAGCAAGAGTCCATTGCAGTCCAAGATAAAGAAAGTGAAACCCCCTTGTATGCACTCTTGAAGTGAACAGGAAATACTTGAGGTATGGTAAGGCCATTTCCCAGGGCTCATATGTTAGGGAGGGCGGGACTTCATGTGGTCCGCCATCACCGAATGACTGAGTAGTGAATGATTGGGATGGCGAGACCTCTCATGGGTTGCTATTGCCATGGATTGGAGTAGAGAATGAGCAGGATGGCTGGACCCCACTTGGTTCATCATCACTGCAAATAGGCTGAATAAGGAATGGATGCAGGACTCCGCTGACTGTTGGACTGTGTAGCAAGTTCTCTCAGGTAGGGAGGACGAGACCCAATGTCAGCCACATTGCAGTACAGGAACTTGATGGAGCAATGAGTTGAATTCCTAGGAGCAGACATTGATTGGGAAGGCAGGACCCTCCATAGTCCTTCATCATGTAGTAAAACTCATGCAGGAAGCAGTGTGGAATAGGGATAGTAGGACCCCATATGGTCCACTATCACCATATAGATAGAGTAGTACCTGATTGGAAAGGCGAGACCCCACATGGTTCAGTTTCCCCATGATAACCAATAGTGCATGATATAGGATGGTGGGACCCCAAGTCATCCGCCATTGCCATATCTGAGTAATATGATTCCTTCCTTCAAGTAGTGTGCGACGGTGATGGTGGGACCCCACATGGTCTGCCATCGCCATATCTGAGCAGTACAAGCTTGGGAAGATGAGACCCCACATGGTTCACCTTCACAACGGAAGGGGTACAATTCTAGGAATCTGCCTGAAATTAATAGAGATTCTGCCTTCAGTAAATGCCTTCTTTGTTGCCAGTGATGGATGGTTCAAGGTAAGAAAGGGGGCACCCTGGGGTGAGGTGCAAGTAGAAACAGTTGTGGTATGAGAAGGGCCCCCTAGTGGCATGGCAGTATGGGAAGGGGACCCACTAGGTCAGGCATAGCCAAAGTTATCCGTGCATGTAGTGCTGCTAAAGTGAGGAACATGAATACACAGTGGAAGTCTGGTCATAGTATCCAGGAGACGGATTAGCTCCTAAAGTTGGAAAATAGGTTAGGCAGATTCCTGGAAGAACGCATGACTCATGACTGTACCAAGCTGAGCAAGGTCTGGCTGGACTGCAATGGGTTCTCTGAATGTGATGGGCTGAAGCCACAAATGCAGGAGAAGCGATAACCATCCCAAGCACAAATGGCTTTGCATGTTAAGGTAGCAGTAAATTATGTAGCCAGGAAATAATGGAGGTGAAGGCAAATGTTACAGGTCTGGTTGTCAAAGTAATATGTAGGGACAACAGTAGAGCATAGAGAATCCGTTGGACAGAAGAAGACAGTCTGCGTGTGTGGCAATACATGAAGTAAAGCCAGGGAATGGAAAAGGGGTTAACTTGGACTTATCCTGAGGAAGGGTTGATAGGAGAAACATAGTTGCAATTGAAGGCAAGGTCCTGTATAATGGCAGGTGGGAACTGACCTGTTGAGCTGTTATGCAGGGAGTGCCCCAGGAAGGATGGGAAAAGCACAGTGCAGGTGAAGGAAGGGAATCCAAACCTCCAGCGGGGATAGCTGTGATAGGCAACTGAAAGAAGGCAGCATTCATGTTCTGGCCATTGGAAAGAAGCAAAGAACTCGCAGACAACAGAAAGCCTGGCAGGAACCAGGCATCTATTGGAAAGTGGAGCTCTTGTCAACAGCGTGGTGTGTACCTCCCAAAGCTGCAGCAGTGGTAATGCGTGTGAGGGCCACTATGGCCAGAGAAGAGGAGGCTGGAATTGAGGGAGAACTAACAATGAAAATGAGATGAAGTGAAAGCACAGGCAGGAACAGAACAGCAGTGGGAGGAAGGCTGAATGTTGAAACTGCAGAAGTGGCAAGATGAAGTAGGAGGAGCCATGGGGAGCAGTGTCAGTGGACAATAACAATACAGAGGGAGTGAGGAGGCAGGGAGGTGGCAGAGAGGCAGAGGACTAAATAAAAAGCCACTAAAAAGAAAAACAAACAGAGAAAGCAGGCAGAGGACAAGGCCAGGGAGGGGAGAGGACAGAAGGCAGGAGCACTACAGGGATAAGGATGTGGGGCAGGACAGAAGGAAGAGGGAAACGAATGGGGGGGCTCAGCCAACCAGCCCTCCAGTGCCACTGAAAAGCTCGAAGCAGAGCAGATGGTGGCCTACTGTTTATGTAGGGAATGGGGAGGAGCTATTTCCCACCATTGAACAACAGACTAAAGCCATTCAGTTGAGGTAACATCATATAATTCAGTTTTCCTCAACTCCAGATATAGTTTTCCCTTTCAACAAATAACATAAATGACCCATTGTGCAATGCTGAAAACAACAGTGCTATTTTTGAATGTGATGCACATCTAGCTGGATTTAAAATGGGATCAATGAAATATTAGTCTGTCCTTATTTTCAACAGCTGACTTGCATCTACAGCTATTTGGAAGGTCTAAAGTGTCTGGTCAAATTTGCAAATGCACATTGCAGCTCAGAAGAAAATGTAATGCATATTAAAAGCCTGTGATGACTGGGGGCAATTTTGAATGTAGAGCTATAGGTAAGCCAGAATTTTCAATAGGCTTGCTGCAGGTACTAATGTGTAATTCACCTACATCTATGGCAGTCCAAATACCCCCACCCCCTCCCTTGTACTGCAGGTGATTTTCTTAAATGTGACCTGTTTATGAGCAGTGGTCTTGTTTTATAGCACATTCCAGACACAACTGACAGTCACAGCTAAAAGTGCCAGTAGTCCATACCTAAGTGTTTGACCACCTAGTAAATGGGTATTGAGTGATGATAGTAATTAATAAATGAGCTACTGTAAAAACAGTGCCTCATTTATAGCACTATCACAGGAGTTCTCACACTTTGTCATAGTGAGCCTCCCCCAAGCCTTAGAAAAAAACCTTAAGCCTCCTCCTAATATAGAAATAATTTTGGGCCTCCCCATAGTTAGTACAGTTATCATACTTTGCACATTACAGGAAGAATACAATGAAGTGCATTTGAGTAGTTGAGTTTATTCTCATTTTATTGAACTTATTATTCTCCCTCTGTATAACCCCCCTCCCCATGTCAACCTATTCGCTCCACACTTCTAGGTTTTGGACCCTATTTACCCCTCGTTGCAATACGTCCATGAGTCAGACTGTTTTCTTTGTCAGTTTTACCCTGCTCTTAAACACCTTCTCATGGACCATTTTGCTCCCTCCTGATGTTGATCCTAGTATCTCTCTGTTTAGCCTTTGTATTTGTGCTTTACTGCATCTAGTATAATGGGTCAGTTGTTACCTTGTTCCTATTCATTTGCATTATTTTGCATTTTGTTTTGCACAGTTTCCAAGCACTTTTATTTCCTCCTTTCAGCTTCCCCTGTCATACCAGGAAACACATGTTTGTTGAGCATTTTGTACATAAATTCATGTGCCATTATTCATTTTCACTTCACTGTATACTTTCACCCAATGCATCCAAAACTTGACATTTAAATATAGTACACATTAAGGCTTGCTTGAGCCTGCCCTGGAACAGCTTAGGGCCTCCCCTGGGATGCTGGCCTCACCATTTAAGAAACCCTGCACTATCATCATCAGCTACCCTGCAAGGGTAGTGATGGTATAGTGAGGAAATTGACTGGAAGGGGAGGGATAGGGAGGTGTAGGGGAGGGATAGGAGGGAGGGTTTGGATATGTATGGTATCCTGCTGCAGCTGAGCCAGCCCTGTGGTGTGGTGGTGAGGGTGGCTGGCCACAGTGCAGTAGGCACTGGGTTTGGGACTGACCAGGGGTGATTGTTTTGCCACTGCTTGCAGCTGCATGTTGGTTTTTCACCACCCTGTTTTGCCCCCTCCTCAACATGCACCCCGCTGGAGTTAACAATCTTAAATCAGGGTGGGGGGGCAAAGCCCCCCACAAGAGTGAGTGCTGGGGGGCACAGCCCACCCCGCAAGAACACTTTAGTATGCTGGAAGATGGGTTGCCGGGCTCTGTATAATATATTTGCTATGATTGCAATCGCTATCATCACATTGAACCAGTAAATGATGCAGCTGTTATAGAGTTTGACAGAGTGCCATAAGTATTGGTATCAGTGCACATTTCTGTTGCTCCAGTGGTTATGGGATACCCATGCTGGGTTATCAGTTTGGTTGAGTTGACTGATCCTGGGTGAATCTTGAAAACCTTGCTACTGCCATGGGTGTAGGCACATTGCAACTACTAGAAGGCCATACAACCCAGGTACAGTTAGGATATGGAACTCATGAAGTATATGGCAATGTTCCATTATTCTAGGAAGTAAGTAACACGTATGTGTTGTTTTTATTTGTACTCTATGCCCTGTTAACAGAGTGGTCCTAGATTGTGTGCATACAAAACATTGTGATTCACACATAGGCTATCTCAAAGTTTTACACTTACAACTAGCAAGTGCATGCAGAAGAGTTTAAAGACTTTTTAGCAACTCCACGAACAATTGGTGGGGAATAAAAACCATGATGGTTCCGGTTGCAATATGAGATGTTATGGTGAAATAGTGCTTAAGAGAGGGATGCTACTGGATTTCAAGAAGAGCACAGGGACTGTATCGTGAGTGTGTTGTGGGGCACTAGACAACAGAAATGATCACATTGGACTGGCAAAATAGGAGGGGTACTGGCCCAAAAGCAAGCCTTTGGGTATGGTGTGGGTCAATGGAGGAACAATTCCAACAGCAGTCATTAAACCATGAGCTCTGGGCATAGAATACCACCATAGAAATGGCATTTTGTCATACAGTGACCTCTTTGGGTTGGCCAACAGGCTGCACTTATTGCACCCAGAAATGTTACTGAACAAAAACCCTTTCTGCAGCAATAACATCTAGTGCCCCAGTTTCCATTGCCCCTAAATTATGGGGTGAGTTTAATCACCAGGACTTTGTACAGATTTGTGTTTTACCCCAAAGTGTGTTGGCACCAAAAGGCAACAGTTTGTATCAGATTTTGCACCATCCCATTTTATGACTGTGTATGATTCATGTTCTGTACAGTATGTGCAGGTAATGATGTACTGCAAGCCTCAAAAATGCCATAAGATCTTGTTAAAATGTATTCTGCAGTGCCTTCAAACTGATGAACAAATAGAAAATATCAATGAATGAATAAATGAATTCATTAATTTAGTAAAAAGCTAATAGTTTAAAATGTGTAGAACTTCTGATCTGAAATTAATTGATTTTTTTGTACATTAGTGAGGCAGCCTGTTCTAGTGATTATGACACAGGATTAGGAAGTGGTACAGCAAGATTCAGATCCCATAAAACATAATTATACAGAAAATGACCTTTGGCAAGTCACTTAACTGCTCAGTGCTTCCCTCCGCCTAGTTATAATAAACTGAGTGAAAGAATGACCCCATTAAACATGAGATATTGCATCACAGCTGGGTTGTCCTGAGTAATTAAATTTGTAAAACAAAACACTAGAGTTAAACGTCTGCCACAAAAATAATTATTATGGATGAAGGCTATTAAGTTGTGCAGAATGAAAATACAGTATTATGCTAAAAGAATTTGTGCAAGGTGGTAATTCTGCATCTGTAATGCTTTTTGAAATTTCTTCTTGAATTACTTGGAATTCAAAAAAAAAAGCATTTTTTTTGTAAATTGCAGGATAACATTTTGTGGATTACATAAACCATGGAATAATATTCCACAGATTGCAGAAAAGGAATCTGGAGTTTATGTAAACTGCATTACTGATCTGTTAAAAAACGTTCTGCTTTCAAAATTTCTGAATTCCACTGCTGATGGAATTCCATGGAATTAGGTGGAATTTTCTTGAATGCTGCAGAATTCCATTAGCTTGGAATCTGAAAATGTTGCAAAGCCCTTGTTTTATTTATATTATTCTGAAAAAAATGTTTTTATAGGTGCACTTGTAGTTATACCATTTGTCTTCTCTATCTTATGTTTTCATTAATGACATCAGTAAGCTTGGTGAAAGTATTGTCGGCTTTGTTTCCTGATGGGCATATGATTAGCAGTAAGTATGGCTTTTCGGGCTGATGATCCAGGTTTCCATCCTGTGACTAGACAGTGGTAGAACATACTGAATTATTCATAAAGTATTTTAAACATTAAAGATATCTTGGTGTGGTTCCCTTCTGATTGCCCTGTCCATTCCATTATGTTGACTACCCTGAGATCTCATGTGGCCCCACTACTGCATTTGGAACTCTCTTTCTTTTTTCATATACCTATTTGGCCTTGACTGCCTCCTGCCTGTGCCCATCTGGTTCCCTGCCAACCCCCAGCCTCAACTGCTGCTCCCCCTGCCATCAAAGCTGGAGGGGTTCCACACAGTGCAAGGCCCAGGGACTGTGGAGACCATCATAATGGTAGTTGCAGCACTTACAGTT
The DNA here is from genome assembly GCA_016271365.2 of Neoceratodus forsteri. Taxonomy (NCBI): domain Eukaryota; kingdom Metazoa; phylum Chordata; order Ceratodontiformes; family Ceratodontidae; genus Neoceratodus; species Neoceratodus forsteri. The sequence continues at coordinate 154,138,706 of CM028133.1, forward strand.
TTTCCTGGTTTTCTCCCTTCTTCCCAATTCCTGCCCATCACCCTGTGACATCAGGCATAGCTTCTATTGGCTTTGGACAACAGCAGCACATACTGGGCTGACACCCCCCCCCCAATACACACACACGGGAGCAAGCTCACTGGATCACCATGAGGAGACACTGCTGTGCCAGATGCTGGTTGTCTCCCTCCTCTTCTGGCCTACACTCTCCTCATGAGCAGTCTCCAGCTTGGACACTCAATTCTGACATACACAGGCTCACTACCAAACCAGAGTCACTAGCATGGCAGTGCAATGTGCTTCCACTTGAGCCATCATGTGCCCCACCCCAAGCTTAGAGTTCCACATCAGTGGAGGCATTTAAGAAGGGGCTTATGTATTACCTGTTTGTACAAGGCTATTGCACAGACTGATTTGCTATATTTATATTACATTTGTACTGTTTTTTATGATTTGCTTGTAGTTAGTATTAACTATGTTACTGTACAGTGATCTGCACCCATTGGACAGGGAACTATAAAAATAGAGTTCCACTTAGATAACATGAGCTGTGTCAGGGAAGTGCAGATCTTTATGACTAACCTGTTATCTGTTTTTATCCAGTGTTGCCCATCTCTTTCACAATGTCTTTCATCTAATGCACAGGTTTATTGCCTGAAATAAATTCTCAAAGAGTAACCTCAAACTCCTGCTACTTCATAGTACGGGAAAACTTTCTTCTATTTAACACTAAATATGTAATCCTTGGATTTTTTTCTGCAACTGTACTAATTACAGTTGCTATGATTTTATTAAATGGTAATGAAAATTCTTGTAATAAGTCCTGCATTATTTCATTTGTTTCATGATGTCTTTCGCCCACTCACTGATGCCACCAAATCTTAGCCTAATAACCTCTCAGTCATATTTGCCTCCCTTCTCTGTCACTTTCCTGGTCCCAGATGGTCTGAGGGCAATTTCCTACAAGACAGCACTTTCCCTTTATGGCTGGCTCCCTCCAGAGCACCATCAGCCTTGGTCTCTGTTAGGACCAATCGGGTAAAAGTGACTATTGACCAGTTGGGAGTGATGGGGCACAGGCTTTACTCTTGAGATTTATAGGTCATCACACATGGTTGTGTGTGTATAACAACTTCATAAAATACAGTCTGCTATGCATTATTCTTTCTCTCTCGATGTATATATAGCCATCGCGGCTTTTGCAATAAGTGTGAACCCTCAAATTAGCCCACTATCATGGCAACAGGGGGTTATGGGGGGAAGGGTTTATGCCAAACCTTTGTTTAATACAGAATTTCCTTAGACGCAAACTCCTAGGGGCTCAATTCTCATAGCTTCTTGACTGATGGAAGAAGCTTGTGCCGAAAACATTGGTGCAAGGCATGGCTTGCACCAGGAATTGTGGGGGGAGCAAATCACAAACTGAGCCTGTGGAGGTCTTGTTGCATTCCTGCAGCAAAAAAAGGGGCATGGCATGGCACAGTGAGCCATGCACCAGGGCAATGCTGCAACATCCCCTTTTCTTGTATTCTCTAAGGTGTAAAGTGCTGCCAGTACCAAACACACCTTAGACCAGCCAGTGCTAATCTAACATCTGTATACCACCCTTTGATGCTCATGTGCTACCCCCAATGGTTAGTTCAGCACATATGCCACACAGTGGCATGCAGATATGTTGTAAAATCCCACATATATCATCACTGATCATCAGGATGACTAACTGAAAGTAAGTACACATGATTTGAGCATTGCATCTAAAATACACTTCAGCAATGTCCAGAGCATCTGCAAACTACTGTCATGTCATCACCATGGTAATAATGTATATTATAGGTATGCTGCCACAACATACAGTAGTTAAGCATTTCCACTGCCTGATGATCTGCATGCCCGTGCACTATTGCTGCCCGTCTTGGAGAGCCATACGTCCACCCTGCAGCTTGCACCAACCCCCTCAGGTGCACCATCTCTTTACTGAATACACACCTTTTTCATAAGCCATGGGTCTTAGAAGCCAGAACTCTACTTGATAGAAAATCAGGCGCAGAGTCCCTGATGCACCAAGCATTACCACAGGCTGCCTTTGCCATGGCTTGCATCAATCTAAGGGCTCTTTGAGAACTGACCCCTAGAGTTTGTTGACTATATACAATAACTCATGACTTTTTGTGAAGAATTCCAGAAAATATTGACAACAATTTTGGAAACTTTGATAACAGAAAAAAATAATACACAAATGCCATATTTGTTATGAAGGTAGTTTTTTTCCACTTAGCACTTTCCTTTAATTAGCACTAAGTTCGAAAGTTGGGGGTATTTTCAGAACCATTTTCCTCAAATCTGAAACTCAATGAACGTATCGTATAGATATTTACACAATCCTAATTTTAAAATGAAAACTTTATGGGGTATAAATAGATAACTTTGACTACAATTACATCTTTATTTGCTAAGTTGTTTTTCCTTTCATTTTCTGCTATAATAAAATTATTAGTTTAATGGTTCTGCACCATTAAAACCATTGTCCTAAAATGGGAAATTAGAAGTACTTTATACCTTGGTCCTCATTAGTTGAGTCAAAGACAGCTTACTGGGCTCACCTGCAAGTCTAAAGCAACAATATGTACTGTTTCCAGGTAGCATATCTTCACAATAACAAGCATTTGTCAATGCCAAATGTTTGCTTGCTGGCATTGGCAGTGGTAGTGTAGAAGTTACAGAGCTGTGTAATAGGAATGGCAGTGACGTACTGAACTGAAGCCAACCCCACCACCACCCTGCAGAGAGTGACAGGCATTGGGGTGTGCCTTTGGGTCGTCAGGGGTAACGGCCACGCCATTTCACCACACCCCACCGACACTGACAACTGTCACGGTGTTCCTTGGGGTCTTTGGCCCTTATGCGCACCCCATTCCATTAGGAAATACGGTGAGATGGGTGCGATGTAGGAGAATGGGGTGAACTTTGGGGCAGAAGAGTCCAAGGCATACCTCGATGCCTCTCACTGGTATGAGTATTACAGGCAAGAATCCCAAGTCACACCCCTGATGCCTGTCATTCTCTACAGGGTAGGGCGTTTTGGTTGGAAACCCTAATACCTCAGGCATTCGTTGGTATTTTCGCTCCAAATGTTCAACATGGTTTTTTTGTGACCCCACCTCATGAACAGGGGGAATATCAGTTTGTTAGCCGAAAGCTGCTTATGCACAGCGACTACGGCATTTAGCACCACAGGTGCAAAACATTCGAAGATGTAAAATGACAGCTGTACTGTTCATGGGGTGTAAAAATGGCAATGTTGTAAATCTGCAGTAAAATATTTAAAAAACGGTGAAGTCACGAGCGTACACAGAAACTGTGCAACGCACTCCCATAATATAATTAGGTTGGGGATTTTTTTTACAGCAGATTGTCAACTCAGGCATTTTGGTACCTCCGATCATTAACAGTGTCACTGTGATTTTCTTTATCTGTCCCGAACAATGATTTCCCACAGCGACCATGCACCTCTGTGCTGAAAGTGTGAAAACACAGTTCGGCCATTTTGTGAAAAATGACAGCTGTACTGTAAATAAGGAAGTGTGGAAAAATGCCACTGGTGAAAATCTGGACTGAAAATATTACAAAGTCATGAACTTACGAGGGTGCGTGGAAACTGCGTAATGCTCACTCGTAACACAGTCATTTTATGGACTTTTGTCACCAAATTTTCAACATAGCCATTTTAAGACCTCTGCTCATGAACAGTGTAACTGTGATTTTCTTCATCTGTCCCAAACATTGCTTCGACACCAACAGCACCATTGTGCGCTACATGTGCGAAAACACATTTTGGGTGGCATATGAAAAATGGCAGCTGTACTGTTCATAAGGAAGTGTAATAAAATGGCAATGTTGAAAATCTGGAGGGAAAATATTAAATTCGTAAACTTACGAGCGTGCGTAGGAACTGCGCAACACACGCTCATAAAACAGTCATTGTTAGGAATTTTTTCACCAAATTTTCAACATAGCCATTCTAAGACCTCTGCTCATGAACAGTGTCACTGTGATTTTCTTAATTTGTCCCGTACATTGATTTCGCACACTGGCTGTCCTATTGGGCGCTACATGGGCGGAAACAGTTTTGGGTGAGATGTGAAAAATGACAGCTGTACTACTCATAAGAAGGTCCGGCAAAATGGCAATGTTGAAAATCTGGAGTGAAAATATTGAACATTTGCGAACTTAAGAGCGTGCTTAGGAACTGCGCAATGCACGCTCGTAAAACAGTCGTTTTTTGGAATTTTTCCACCAAATTTTCAAAATAGGTTTTTTGAGAGTCCACCTTATGAACACTGGCAATGTCATTTTGTTAATCGGTCCCGAAAGGTGATTTCGTGCAGTGACTGCGAAATCACCCCTCGGGCCCGAATAATGCCATGACAGTGACAGCATTCATGAGAAGGGGTCCCAAAACCCCATGTTGAAAATTTGTGCAAAATCCAAAAATGCCTAAGATATGCAACAAAGTTGAAAACCCTATCTAGCCCATTATACAGCTTACCGGGCATTTCCTTAGTTCAAGGGTCGCTTTGAAGAGTGCAGACGTGTTCCCAGTCCACTGAAGATCATCGCGCCAAGCTTCTGAGGTAAGTATGGGGTGGGGGTGTGAGAGGCAGGGTGCACAGTGGGTGGGTGCGGGTTGTGGGAGGGGGCAGGAAGACTGCGTGGGACCGTTTTTCTTTACAGGTTAAAAAAAGACAACGGGATGTTTGCCATGCTGGGTTGGGCTCCCAGCGTGGCAGAAGGAGCGGCTGGGCGTGGAGCCAGCTTGAGGATTGGGCACCTCCGTCGGCCATGGCATTGTTGCCATGCTGGGGTGCAGGCCAGCGTGGCACCTTGTACTCGGGGAGACAGTGAAGCCGATGGGACTGGGCACCCCGTCGGCTATACCATTGAGTTGCCATGCTGGGGTGGGCACCCAGCGTGGCATTTGGAAAGAGTTTTGGGAGGGGCGCAGCACAGCCAGCGGGGATTAGGCACCCCGTCGGCTAGAGTGTGTGCATGGGGGCCGCGGTATCTGCGTGCGTGGTGTGTGTGGTGTGTGTGTGTGTGTGTAGGGGGAGCTGCGCATGAGCAGGCGATATCTTATCGCTGCTCACTGAAGCATAGCTCCCCCTTTCAACTGTATGCCACTGCATTTTGGAACTTGTCATAGACAGCTCTAGCATACATTGGCAGACAGGGGCCGCACCTGCCAACACACTGACTGAATTGGAAGAGGGGGTGACACACCTCCGAAATCTCAGATGATGGCACTATGTCTCTTGCACATGCATGCAAGCAAACATAAAAAGGAAAAGGAATGCATGTTTTAACTGATAGATGGTATTCTGGCACCCCTTTTGAGACCTGTGAACTGGAAACGTGTTTATTTTGCCTGCTTGTTATCTGGTTATAATAGTATTGCCATAAATAATGATTACAGCAGCTGAGTTTGTTAGCAATCCTATGGGGCCCCATTTTCAAATGGGGACACAGGGCTTGTGGCAAAGCCCTGCGTTCCTGCAAAGTTTGCAGCACTTGCGGCCAAGGGTTTGTCACAACCTGCACATGATTTTAGAACCTGGGATTCAAGTTGCAGCAATACCCTCATTTTATGGCAGCTTGCATCAAAGCTGTGGTGCAAGACTCATAAACCAGTTCCCTGACGGACTCAAAGGTACAGCAGGAGGGAGCTGGCAGAACTCAGCTGCATCCCATGGGACTTGAGGCAGTGGGTGTGGGGCACATTTCTCTGAAAATAGCACCTTCAGCAGGATTTGACACAGGTCAGCACTTGCATCAGACTCCTGGCTGCAAGTCCACTGTGGCATCCGCAAACCTTTGCAAAATTGGGTCCATAGTTGTTTAGCAATATTCTTCTTCTGTCTAAAACATTAATACCTATACCAGTTTTTCCTTTTGTTCTCTTCCATTCCTGAATTTTAAAAGTTTTTTAAATCTTCCCTTTCCGGTGACACACTGGCCATGAGAATACTAAAATATCCTGGTGCATGCTGTGCGTTTGTCATAAGAATCATGTAGTATAAACATTATTTTTTGCTGTTAAACTTTTTATTGATATTTTTCTGCTTTGTAGGACAGTAATAAACATGTCAGTGTTGTCATACAGAGTTTAAACATTACCAGAAGAAGTTAGTTAATTCCATGACAGACTTAGAGATACATACATGTGCTTTACAATCATGCTGCAGGAGTACTATGCTGTGTGGACTTAGAATGTAAGATACAGTTTAATAAAGTCTAACCTAAACTTATCATAGCATTAACTATGCAACAGCAACCTGACATGGGGACAGCATTTCTCCACGGGAAGCCATTAAAAGCCACTGGACCATGCTCCAAGCCAACACAGCAGCAATCTGACCTGGAGACAGCATTTCTCCATGGAAAGCTATTAAAGGCCACAGGAAATGCCCTAAACCCACAAAGCAGCAACCTGACCTGAGGACAGCATTTATCCACAGGAAGCCGCTAAAGGCCATGGGACCCTACTCCAAGCCCACACAGCAGTAACCTTACCTGGGGACAGCATTTCTCCATGGGAAGCCATTAAAGGCAACTGACTCCCCTTCCACAGCTCTGTTTGAGAGGGGTGTGGGATTTTGTGTCCTCCTATTGTGACTGAGGGGGTTTATTTGGGACCTGTGTATCTACTGTACCTCCTGGATTGCCCCACAGAACAGCAGGAGCTTTAACAGCCGGTCTGTACCTCAGAACACTTGCATGGAGCCCGACTGCCTGCTTACTGCTGCTGCTAGTTTTTGACAGAGGAGAATATTGCTTTCAGAGCAAGTAACAGCTGACTAAAACTACAGCTTTCTAACTTGATAAATCACTTCAATCTCAGCAGGAGTCAGTGCCAGTTGGGATTAAGCAAACAGATACTTTATTAGAAGCAGGGGGTCTCATTTAAGTGAAAAAAAAAAGAAAGTCACTGTGTGTTTCTCTGTTTAAGGAAGGGGGCTGTATCAACTTAGTTGCTAAACCAGGAGTAGAGAAGTTAATTGAGGGTGTGGCCTGAGCAGTAGAAAATCAGCTGTCTCCAATTACAGCTTTCTGCTGCTAGTTTTTGACAGAGGAGAATCTTACTTTTAGAGCAAGTATCAGCTGACTAAAACTACAGCTTTTATTACTAATTGCCCTCCTTACCACCCTAAGCCAGTTCTACTTTTATAGCCACTGGATTTGACTGACAACAGGAAGATCCTGTTAGGCAGTAACAAGGGAAGGATCACTGAGGCACAATAGTTTCATCAACCTTGAAGGACACAAAAAAATAGCTCTTTCTCCCCTCCTGGCTGCCGGAAATCTGAATCTGAGCAATGAAGGAGGAGACTACTGAAGACTACAGAAAGTTCCTGTCCCAGAACAGGAAGGACAAGAGTTGTAAAGGCACATAGGCAGTAGGTGTAAAAATACATAGAGGGAGGAGAGAGTAAGCTTACAAATTGAAAGGAGAGGGGGCACAAAATAAGTCATGATAGGAGTGGTGCAGTGCAATGGCTGTGGGGTGGCAGTGTTCCTTGAGACATTCTGGAGGCAGCAATGCTGCCCTATTTGTAGGCACCTCTCTGGTCCAAGGGAGAAGGTTGCCCATCTCCAGGCTGACATGGCTAGGATTCGTGAAACCTCTTCCCCCACCCAGGGACCACCAGGTCCACTGCCGCTACCTCAGAGGTTGCCAAGAAAGAGGAGCGGTTGGACCAAGGTGGGCTCAGGAAGGAAGAGGGTGGTGGAACAGAGGGGCATCCCTCCAGTTGTGCCTCTCCACAGTCCATATGCTGTTCTGGTGAAGAGTGGTTCCTCTATGAAGGCACCTGCAGTGGAGACCAAGGAGGATGCTGGGAACCTCCAAAAAGGAGACCCACAGGAGGGTGGCATGGGACCCCACAGGGGAAGGAAACAACTCCTGGTGCTGGACTCAATCATTAAGGGGAAAGAAGTGAGTGAGGAAGGGGAAAGGGAGGTAAGGTGCCTGCCTGGCACCATGGCTTGGAGGGACAGGAAGCGAATCCTCCAGATCGCGGGAGCAACTGCACGAGGGAGGGAGCTGGATGTCCTTGTCCACCTAGGGACAAATGACCAGGCTGTGAATGGGATCACAGCAGTGCAAGAGGAGTTTGTAGAGTTGGGAAGGGGCCTCAGACAAGTAGCATTTATGGTAACCTTCTCGGAGGTACTGCCTGTCTATGGCAAGGATGATGCTAGGGTACTCCGCACCATGGGATTCACTGAATGGTTGAAAAACTGATGTGGAGCTCAGAGTCTTGGCTTCATCGGGGACTGGGGAGCTGTCTGGAGGGATGCAGGCCTATATTGGTGCAATGGTCTGCATCTGTCCAGGGGGAACCAGGATCCTAGGTGATAGGTTTAAATGCTTCATTGGCAAGCATTTAAACTATCCAAGGGGGGAGGCACTGAAAAGGAGCAGGGAAATCCCTGCCTCCCCCCACAAAACACAGTACTTAGAGAAGTAAACACCAGGGTAGAGAAGTCAGTAGGGAGCAGGACAGGGGTACATGCAGAAAAAGGCAATAAGGACAGGGATGGGGCTAAAAGGGGCAAGGCCATCAAATAATAGAGGGTGATGAGTACCAATGCCCACAGTCTGTGTAACAAGCTCCCTGAACTAGTGGCCTTGATGGAAGAAGGATGCCTGGATATTGTGGCAGTAACTGAAACATGGTACACAGAGAACCATGACTGGGATGTCAACATACCAGGATACACAATCTACAGGAGGGACAGAGTGGGTAAAAGAGGAGGAGAAGTAGCTCTCTATATAAAGGAAGAGATTAAAGCAACAGAACTAAAGAGTAAACAGGAAGTTAAAGAGTCACTATGGGTCACCCTGGAGACAGGAAATGGCACCACAATCTGCAGGAGGGTTGTATACAGACCCCCATCTCAGGAGGAGGGAATGGACAAGGAAATGATAGAAGGCATCCTTAAAATGGCAGAAAAAGGGGAGATATTGTTAACGGGGGATCTCGATATGCCAGATGTTAACTGAAGCACATTTGCTGCAGCACATCCAAGAGCAGGGTCATTCTAGATGCCCTACAGGGGGCATGCCTCAGACAGCTACTGTTGGAACCCACTCAGGAGGGAGCAATCTTAGACCTGGTACTCTCAAATGAGGATAGAGAAAGGATCTCAGATTTAGAAGTTGGTAGCCATCTGGGAACAAGTGACCACCAAACAGCGTGGTTCACAATAAACACAGCCATAGAGTCAAGCCATACAGAGCAAGAGTATTGGACTTTAGGAGGGAAATGAGAGAGTGCCTCAGAAAAGCACTAGCAAATGGGCAAGAAGGAGGGTTGGAGGAACAATGGGGAATAATCAAAATAGCCATCTCAGAGGCAACAAGCCTTTGTGTGAAGCAAATCAACAAAACAAAATGAAGGAAAAAAAAACAATATGGTTCTCAAAAGAGGTGGAAGGGAAGGTTAAGGAGAAAAGGATAGCATTCAGGAAATATAAGGAAACACTGAAGGAGCAGGACAGAGAACTTTGTCAGTTATAGCAGAAGGAGGCAGGGAAGACAGTCATAATAGCAAAGGCACAAACTGAGGAAAAGATAGCCAACTCTGTTAAGAAGGGGGATACAACCTTTTATAGGTACATTAGGGAGTGAAGAAAGACCATGGGAGGGATACAGAGACTTAATAAAGTGGAGGGAATGTGGACAGAGGGTGACAGTGAAAAGGCAGGGATACTGAATGAATATTTTTGCTCAGTATTCACAATGAAAGAGGAGGGGGAGGTACCTAAACCAAACAAGAGAAACACTCTGGCTAGGGTGGTCGATACCAGTCCCTTCACAGAAGAAAGGGTTTTGAAAGAACTCTTAAAAATGAGGATGGACAAAGCAATGGGGCCTGATGGGATTCACCCCAGAATTCTAAAAGAACTAAGGCTAGAACTAGTAACACCACTGATTACTCTCTTTAACAAATCATAGGAGGATGGGGTGGTACCTGAGGACTGGAGGATGGTGGATGTAATTCCACTTCACAACAGTGGGAGCAGGGCAGAGGCAGGAAACTACAGACCGGTTAGTTTGACCTCAGTGGTAGGGAAAATGATGGAATCACTTCTGAAGGAAAGAACTGATGAGTACCTAGAGGCCAGTGGGGCACAGGACCCACGGCAACATGGTTTCACAGCAGGAAGGTCATGTCAGACGAACCTAATAAATTTCTTTGACCAGGCGACCAAAGTAGTAGACCAGGGAGGGGCTGTGGATGTGGTCTACCTAGAGTTTAGCAAGGCATCTGACACAGCCTCACACAAAAGAGTAATATATAAGTTAGCCAGCCTTGGAGTGGGTCCCAAGGTGGTAGCCTGGATAAAAAACTGGCTGGACAACAGGACACAAAGGGTAATAGTAAACGGTGTCCACAGTGAAGAAAGGAGGGTAACTAGCAGGGTACCACAGAGTTTGGTACTGAGACCTGTCCTCTTTAATGTCTTTATAAGTGACATTGGAGAGCACCTGGAAGGAAAAGTATGTCTCTTTGCAGACAACACAAAGATCTGCAACAGGGTTGATACACAAGGTAGGGTGGAAAGGAGGAAAAGGGACTTGGCAAAGTTGGAGGAATGGTCAAATATATGGCAGCTCAGATTCAATGCAAAGAAGTGCAAGGTAATGCACCTGGGAAACAAAAACCCAGAGGAAGAGTACACAGTGGGGAGTGAGATAATAACAACAACAAAAATTGAAAGAATCCTAGGAGTAATTATATCAGATGTCCTAAAGGCGGGCAAGCAATATGAGAAGGCAGTAAGGAGGTCCGGGGAATACTGGGATGCATAGCGAGAGGCATCAACAGTAGAAAACAAGAAGTTGTTATCCCTCTGTACAGACAGTTGGTGAAACACCATCTGGAGTACTGCATGCAATTCTGGAGACCCCATCTCCGCAAAGATATAGACAGAGTGGAGGCTGTTCAGAGGAGGGCAACTAAAATAGTGCAAGGTCTGCAACAGAAGACATACGAGGAGAGACTAAAGCAGCTTAATATGTATACCCTTGAGGAAAGGAGGAAGAGGGGAGGACATGATAGAAACGTTCAAGTATTTCAAGGGAATTAACAAAATACAAGAAGGTAACATCTTTCAGAAAAAGAGATGTGCAAGAACAAGGGTGCACAATTTGAAGATAGAAGGGGGATGGCTCAGAAGTAATGTTAGAAAGCATTTTTTCACAAAGAGGGGTGTGGATGTATGGAACAGCCTTCCTGAGGAGGCTATGGAGTCTGGAACAGTGGGAGAATTGAAGAATGCATCGAGCAGACATAAGGCAATTCTAGTACGGGGGTAGGAGGAAGTAAGCTCTTGATTAACTAGAATCTGCAGCTTATCCATCAGGTAGGGAAATGAGAATACTAGGTGGGCAAAGAGGTCCTTATCTGCCATCTGCCATCAGATTCTATGTTTCTATGTCAAATTCTATGTTGCAATTTCTTAGAGTCTTGTAGTCATTTGTTAGTGCTAGTGACAACTGTTTTTTTAACTTTATTTTTATTAGAATTTCATCAATTTTACATACAAAATTCTACAAAGGATAGGTAGAATCACCAAAAGAAGATACCACATTCACATTATTATTACAGGTTAGATGGTGCACTATCCTTCATTTAACCACACTGGGGAGGAGACACATTTTCATTCACATCTTTCCACTCAAATTGGAGCATAATGCAGCCAATGCTATCTTATATTAATACAGCAGACATTCATGCAGGATATGTTTACCAGGTCAGTCTAAGCCTATCTTACTGCTCTATAATGTAAAGAACTTACTTAATGGTCCCCTGATAAAACTATTCCCTCTCAACAAACTTTCAAAAGTTACTTTGATATTAATTAAACAGTTTACCTAACTTGATGAAAGAATCTTAATTATCTTACATTGAACAGTTATCCAGTGGTATTATATTGCCAAACATTGTGTGAGTACAATAGCCTGTCTTATGCTTTTATTCATTCAGTTACTTCACAGCAACAATCCCCCTCTTGTATCGCACTCCCCAACTGCTCACTCACACGCACTTCCAAACTTGCACAGAGCAATTACCACCGCAGCATTCAACTTTAAACATATTTGAAAACTTATTTAAACACTCAAAGAGTATTTTAACAAATTGGTAAGTTAAGGTGGATCTTAGTTTACATCAACATTTCTGAGTAAAAAACATGATGCTCAAAGTTCAGCGAGGCCTAAGGACCTCGAGTTAGCTGACGCCATGCAGAATCTTTAATATCACCTTAAGGACAGCGAAATATCCCCATAGTACTTACAGTTCAGTCCCCAGTTTCAGCCAGCTTGTCATCTGAGTCAGAAATGTTCTGGACTTCCATTCGAGAGTGAGCTTTAGCAACGCAGGCCCCAGCTGCCTTGGGGTCTGTAAATACATACATCTTCTAGTGCAGGGTGAACTGGAGTCATGCTGGGAAGCCCAAACAATAGGGGATGTCCATTTCTCTTAATTTCTGGGTCACGCCGTCAAAGGCTTTTCTCCGATTTTGTGTCGCAAAAGAGTAGTCGGGGGGGAAGTATACTGGTGCCTTCATATTCAGTTCTTCCTCCTTGTTCCCTAACTGCCTTTAGGATCTTGTCCCTCAAATTGGAAGTTGATTCACCATCAGCATGGTGCGCAGGCCTTCCTCCAGGTTGCAGGCCCGTCTAGGAGTGATTCGATACACCTTCATGATTACTGGAGCAAACCCCAATCCCAGGGTCTCTGGCATCGATCTCTCCAAGAAAATAACCAGGTCGCCCCCTCTGATCCTTCTGGTAGTCCGAGGACTCGAATGTTCAGTGCTCTAACGGAATTCTCAAGCTGCTCAATTCTGGCCTTCAACAAGCGTTGCTCCTTCAATGAATTCACCACTGCTGCTAGGGCTTTGCCTGATGTCCGGTTCAATTCTTCCATTACCGGATTCATTGCCTCCACGGTAGATTCCACCTTTACCAGACATTCTGTATAAGAATCACATTTCTTGTGCAGTAGCTGAATAGATCTGGTTTGTGCTTTCACTGCTGTTTGTAGTGATTCCAGGGATACCGGAGATTCGCGTGTATCGATCTGTGGGAGGCTAGGGCCTTGAGCTGATGACGGCCCCACTACAATTTGGTCTTGTTTTGGGTTATTTCGAGTTCGGCCCATCTTTCAAAAGCAGGTTTTTCTTCACTCTAGATAGTAATAACTTTAGTTGAGTCCTCAAATAGCACCAGATCTCCTGTTAAGTTCCCTGTTTTTAAAGATTAAATTTTTGTTATGGAGGAGCTCACCAAGGGACGTCTTCCATGCTGGGCTGCTAGCTCCGCCCCCCCCCAGTGACTACTGTTTAATACATGTTGCAATGTGCCTTCTGACCAGAACCCTGTGCTAATATACGGAGTAGCTGTACTGTTCTACCCTCAGAGATTCATTCTGTTGTTAGCTATTGTACTCCAGTTTGTAATGTGCTGGCAGCTCACCTGCATGTTTGTAGTGCTGCAGCAGCAGTCCCATTTTGCGTACTGGGAAATCAGACCATTGTTCCCTGTCCTTCCCTCGGATGCCATGCATGAGCACTAGTGCCTCCTGCCCGCGCATGTGCAGTGGGATTTGGCCTGCTTGCAGCATCCTCAGCTGGTCTCCTGCTGCATACTAACATATTTCCTTTGCTCCCTTCCACCATATAGGCCATGGGACCCTGGACCCTGCCCCGAAGCCCCCCAAGCCCACGCAGCAGCAGCAACAGCAACCTGACAACAGCATTTCTCTGCAGGAAGCAATTAAAGATAACTGGCTCCCCTTCCACAGTTTGAGAGGGGTATTAGCCCATCAACACGGTGTGTCAACTGCCACTCCCACCCAAGGGCAGCCCTTAACTTAAGGATCACTCCCAGTCAGCCATTATTTTAAGTCCTCACTTTCCCATTTGCAGGTTATACACTTTCACCCCTTGGTGGCAGTCAAATATCCACTCTCCTTCCCATCTCTTGTCTCCTTAGTGCCCCCTAGGAGTCACTACTGGCCCCAGCTCTGCACCTCCTTCCCCCACACTCTTCCTGGCTCTGTCACCCTACTGTCCCATTTATCATAGGTCCTAACCGGGCCCTCCCACCCCAAGATTAGAACCTTGTACCCTTCGCGCCATAGCCCATGGCATTACCACTGTGCCAAAGTGGCTGCCACATTTTTGAAAGCAATGGTAACTCCCTTAACCTTTTGGAACATGTCCACCATACCTGTATTATGGGCACCCACCCATATGGTAATACTTGCTGTCCTCCTGCTCCACCACAGCACTCTCTCCCCCCCCACCTATTATACCACACCTATGCTTCCCCAATTACACACACACCTCACCCAACACCTTCCCAACTCCTGCCCATCACCGCACTTGCACCTCACCCCCCACATATCCCCCCACCCCACCAGTTCCCAACTCGCCCTGGACACAACACTATCTGACCATCCCAGAACTCCTCTTCCTCCCCACCCCTACCTCTCCAGGGGGTTGAACTCTCGTTGCAGATCGCGTTCTTGCCATAAACTGTGCCTGACACTTTTCAGGCTCATCTCTCTCTTCATCCTGCTATCGGACAATGTTCACCCCAACCCGGGCCAACCCACTGTGAACTCCAATCACCAACAAAAATCAGCTGGTCTCCGCCTGGCCTCTATGAATGTTTGCAGCCTCCTTAAGAAATTTCCTGACCTTCAAGCTTGGGTTGTCCAACATCAACCTGATGTCCTAGCACTAGTTGAAATCTGGCTCTCCAAGTCTACCCCAAACTCCTTTATTTCCCTGCCTGGGTACACACTCTTCAGGGAGGATAGAGTGGGGAAGCATGGAGGAGGTTGTGCCATTTACCCCGGGACACGCTGCAAGGAAGTGCCCTCCCCCTGTCCTTTTGGAACACGGAACACAAGCTCTCTCCATCAAAATCACACCAGGTGTCTCCAAAGCCCCTCTTATCATCACTACAGCCTATATCCCCTCCTTGGCTTCAAAAAGCAGCACCCCAGTCTCTGCTGCAGCACCTCTCCAACTTTTCCAGCAAGCTTGAACAGATCCCCATGGGTGATCTAAATATCAACTGGCTAGCCAGCTCTGCCTCCTATGCAAAAGATGTTGTTGCAGCTCTGGACCTCTGCCAGCTAGTCACACCCCCCACAAGGCCACACCATACCGATGGCAATGCCACACTACTGGACATTGTCCTTGCAAACTGACCCCACAAAGTCGCTGACATCATAGAACTGCCCAATGCCCTAAGTGACCACTCCCCCATCACTTTCACCTGGTCCTGTAAAATTAAGAGACCAGTTAATAAGGTCACCTTACAGCATCACCTGCGGCCTGGCAAACTGGACAAACTCAGGCAACACCTTGACAACTAGGATTGGTCTCCAATTAAACTAGCACCAGATGTAGATGCCACATTCAGCTTCTTTGTCCTCTCTTTTACCTTAGCTTGTGACATCTTTGCCCCATGTCCAAGCTGATCATAAAGAAGCATATTTCCCTGTGGATTACCCCCACCCTCATCAACCGTGTGCCAGAGATAACCTCTGGCATAAGGCCCTTGACTCTGGCAAACCCACAGATAGGCAGGCCTAAAGAGCTGCAAGCAATAAATGCACTGGGGCCATGAGAAAGGCAAAGTCAGAATACTATAGGTCCATCCTTGCCTCCACATGAGGGTCCTCCTGCAAATGTAGGGACATCATAAAAGAGCTCAATGGAAAGAACATATTCTCCCCCAGCCCAACTTGAGATCAATGACTCTTATCACTGATCCCCAAGTAATCACCGATAGTCCAAACCTCATCTTTACGGACCTCAGTGCAGTTCTTCCTCCAACTTAATTGACCCTGCTCCTGCCCACCCTACTGCACACAACACCTAACCCCCCTTCTACTTCCGGGCTCATGCACTGTACGAAGCCAAAGACTACATGCTCACTGCCATCAAGCACACAAATCAAAATAATGACACCCTGAATCTCAAGCTCCTAAGGTTTGTCCTGGATGTAGTGCTTATACCCCTCACAGACATTCTCAGCTTCTCCCTCTGTTGTGGCCAATTCCTCCAAGTCTGGAAAACCACCATGGTCACACCAATACACAAAGGTGGGGACATCACCTCCCCTGGTAACTACAGGCCAATATTAATCCTCCCTCCCCTCTCAAAAGCTCTAGAAAAAATTGTGGCAGACCAGCTAACAGACTACCTTGACAAACACACTCTCCTCTGTGTAGAACAACATGATTTCTGCAAAGGACACAGTACCTCCACAGCTCTCCTTGATTTCTCCAATTATATTCACGCAGCTCTTGACAAAGGGCTACTAGCTGGTGCAGTCTACATTAACTTATTGAAGGCATTAAATACTGGCAGCCACCCACTTCTTGTAACCACCCTATCTCAGCTAGGTCTCTCACAAGGCCCCCTTTACAGGTTCACTAACTATCTCACCTCCCTTTCACAGTGTGTGAAAATTGGAGACACTCTCTCCAGCTCTAGGTAAGTTTGTTTGGGTGTCCCTCAGGGCTCAATCCTCGGCCCTCTTCTATTTAGCTTATACCTAAACTTACTCCCTAGCTCATGCGCTGAAAAATGCTACTATAGGCAGACAATGCGGTCCTCTTCACATCTCACCATGACCCAGATCACCTCCAGAATGCATTCCAAGGTGCTTTCTACCAGGCTGAAAGCTAGTTCCTTGACAAGAGACTTGTCATTAATCTTAAGAAAACTAAGGTCTTGTTATTCTTGCACAACCAGAATAAACACAAGGACGTCCACCTTCACATATGATCCAGTACACACCTTCCCCTCCAAGAGTCAGCACCTACAAATACCTAGGCATTACTTTTGACACTGCCCTCACTTTTCATGACCACATATGTACCCTTGCATCAGCCATTAACTCATGTATTGGGCTGCTCTATCGCCACAAGTGCTTCCTCCTCCCTGAAGCCCTGAGCCTGGCCATCACCTCCACAGTCCTCTCCCTAGTGGACTATGGCCTACTAGTGTATAGTGCAGCAGACAAAATCTCACTCAACAAAATAAAAACAGCTCTAAACAAAGCCTGCTGGCTGCTCACGGGAGCCCCCTTACTCATCCACACCTGCTCACTATATGTACAGGCAGAAATTCCCAACTTCAATGAAAGGCTGCACTACCAAGCGTGCCTTCTCTCCAAGAAAATATTAACTGGGTTGATACCCCATGGCCTATCTGTGGCACTTAACCCCTTTGCCTCCACAGCTCTCACCCGAAGCTCTCGCCAAAGGACTCTACATATTCCAAGAGTCAGGATATCACTAGCCCAATGGTCTTTCCCATACCGAGTTCTATCCTGGTTCAACTTCCTTACCACCTAAGATCTCTTCCCTACAAAGGTCTGGCCCTTAAAAATCCACCTTTAAGCACCACCTGTTTGCCTCCCATTCCTGTAACTGCTTATAGATCCCTAGGACTCCGGCCACTCAGACCGTCCATTCTGTACCTCACAGTTCTGAAGTGTTATAATATCAGACAACTAATGGTACACAAATAGGTGTTTAGCTACCTACTTGTATAGGATATGACACACCTCCCTATGAATGTATATACTGTATTGTTTGTTACACCCACTGGCTTTTGTATTATGGTAACAGCTTATACATGGGTTTTATAAGATTTATATATGATTGTCTATTGTACCTGTCTATGTAACTTGATGAGGAGCCTTTGCAAATGAGTCTTCAGACTCAAAGGGTTGTAATTCCGATAACAGAAATAAATGAACAGCAGTTGGGGGGGGAGGCTAGGGCTTATGGGCAGACTGGCTGGACCACGCGGTCCCCTTCTGCCATCACTTTCTATGTTTCTATGTTTCTATGATCTGATAAACAACTCAGAGAAATAGAATTATTAGTGAGTAACAGGAATTACTTTAGATGTTGAGCAGTGCATGTTCTCTAGGTTCTTGGGCTATCAGGATTATACCCTCTAACCTATTCCTACTGCAGGATGCTGGCATGGCATTATGGATTATAAGCATGAATAGAAACTCACTAGAGTGTTAGTAGCTAGGTGAGAGAGGCAGTCCAAGGAAGCTGTATGGGCCAAGCCAGCACACACTTCTTGAAAGGAGGGAGTTTCTGGTGAGTGTCAGCAGCAGAGCAAAAGTCTCTTGGCCTAAATGCTGAGCTGTGCTAGACACCTGCATCCTGCATGTTGTACGTCTGGGGCTTCCGATGTGAGGCCTAGTGTGAGCAGGGCAGGTGATCCGAGTATCTGACATTTGAGGACCATATCTCTGCATTGGCATAGTCGGGACCAGAATTCAGTCAGGTGCGCGGACATGCTCATAATATGTGCACCAGGTCTGCTCTTGTGGCTTCACACCTCCAACAGCAATCATTCACGAGCAAATTCATTTTATAGAGGATAGATAGGGTCCTATATCAGAAGTGATTTTGTTCCCGAATTAACCTGCTGAGTTATTCTTTGAATGCCTTATGGCAAAGAAGCCAGCAACATTACAGTTCTCTAAAAATGTGTGTTTGGAGCATAGTAGACCACTTAACCTTGGAATGATCAGATTTCCTACAGATACAATCTCTACTTGCAAGATAAATCTTGCCTGTCAAACCTCTAGGTAGATGTTGCCAACTAGGAATTGTTGAGGAGTGAGCCATGTGGACCTTGGTTTGCCTAATGAGTGATTGAGCAGTGCTTAGAAGTTGTAAATAATGTCACAAATCAGACTGGGGCAATTTCCAGCTGTTTTGGAGCACTCCATCCCCTTGTGTCCTGTTCTGAAGAGTACTGATCCCCCTTTTCTTTCTAGTGTTCCATGCTAAATACATGCTATCCGCTTACAAACACTGGTTTCCCTGCAGTGGGATGTAGTGAACTACAGCTGGGTCAGAGCCCTGCTATTTATGTGGTTTGACTCAGTAGGTTACCAAGGTTGGGATGATAGGGTGGGTTTATAGGGCCTTGGAATATGGGAGTAGAGAAACAGGCTTGTGAAAAGGCCTTTGTTGAGGGTGTGTTCCATATTAACCTACTGGTGACAGGATGAAATTATAGGGTGGAGCCATTGAGGCACCTGGACAGCCCAAGATGCACAGAACTAGTCTGAGAACCAGAGGCGGAACCAGCCAGCCTGGTACCAGTGTGACCTGAGTTTATTATGGCTGCATCGAGAGAGCTGCCCTTCCCAAATGAAATTACCCAAGAGTTTGTCAATGAGGGGAGAATCACTTGAGGGAATACAGACAGACAGATGAAATAGTACATAAAACAGCTTTGGTGAAACCACCATTTTCAATGTGGCTATTTTTATGGCATGGACAGTGGAGGAAGCTTCTATCATAGACACATAATTAGTGTCAGCAGATAAGGGCCTATGGCCCACCCAGTCTGCCCATTTGAGCTTTTAAGTTCCCTTTACATATCAGTCACATTCTGCACGTAGTTCTCTGAGATGTGGGGGTGAAGTTGATATCCCACCAGTGAGAGATGAACCAATGGATGTATGGAGGAGGAGAGGGCATCCTCAAAAGGACTAGGATGGCATCTGCATACATCAGGGTGATGTATCCATCTGACCCTCTAGAGATGCCTATTATCTGTGCACATTGACAGATGGACACAGCCAGGGGCTCAATGGTGCTAAGCATAGGGGGATAGGGGATATGCCTGTCCTGTGCCTTTACAGAGCAGAAATGGATCAGAGAGGAGGGAATTTGTCAGCACTCTCACCAATGAACTGGTGTATAGTACTTAGGCACATGACAGGATATGTTGTCTGTCACCCAGGTGTGCCAAAACCTGGTGTAAATAGCCCTATTCCTCCAAATCAAAGGCTTTTTCAAAATCAATGGCAACTGCTGCTGCAGGAGTAGGGCAGGCTTTGGCCACCTGGATGAAGTTAGTGAGAGAATGAATATCATCTGAAGTGAGGCATTCCCTTGACAAAACCAATCTGAGGCAGGTGTGCTAGAGAGGAAAGAAATGGGTCCAGGCTTCTGGCCAGTGCTTTGGCATAGATATTTCTATCCACATTTATGAGGGAGATCGGACAGTAACTGGCACACAGGGTTGTCTCCTTACACTTTTTTGGGAGGACTGTGATGGTGGCCTTATGAAGTGCTGGAGGCAAGGAGCTGGAGTCTTCCTCTTCTTGATATACCTGGAAAAGGATGGGGCTATCAGGTTTGCCACGGGGTTTAAAAATTCCGCAAGGAAGTAATCACCCTCTGGGGCCTTCCCCAGGTTGAGAGATAATAAGGCTTGTTTGATTTCAGCCTTTGTGAGGGGGGGCATCCATGGATGCCGCTTGATCTGGTGTGAGCTTCGGCAGGGTGAGAAAGGAGAAAGTGGATGTAATAGCTCCAGCCTTTGGTGGGGGGAGGTTGGGAGATGCATAAAGGGAGGTACAGAAGTTGCATGTAATGGCATTGACATCATCTGGAGAGGTTTCTGTGACATCATCTGGGGAGAGTTTTTAATTGGCTGTCCTAGTGCTGAAGACCTGCAATAAGTCTGTTTGCCTGCTGCTTGCACATTTGTTGCGCAAAGACTTTCCCACTGCTTTTCTCACCTTCCCAGTATTTGTGCTTAAGACAGAGAATAAAAATGTCTTCTTTGTGAAGCAGGAGAGTATTTATTTCCAGCTATAAGTGGAGAATAGACCTGTTCAGGGCAGGGCAATGCCTTATAAGTGGCTTATTTGGCCACCAGACCACGCTTCAGATCAGCTAGCTGACTTTCATGCTGCTTCCTCCTGTGAACAACATGCCCTACTATTTTACATAGGATGGTGGCCTTGCAGGCATCCCAGACTATATAAGTTGCAGTGGGACCCACCTTATTGTCAGCAAAAAACTCTGCAGTCTGTTTTTGAATCTGGTGTAAATTCTGGGTCTCTTCTCAGGAGATGTCCAGGCACCAGGAGGGGATATAGGTGATAAAGGGCCCTATAGCAGGTGAAGTGGAACTAGCACATGGTCTCATATAATTAGTGGTGTAATGATGCAGTCCAACGCTCTGGAGGTAAGAGAGGCAGTGGTTAGCCACATATCATGATCGCTGCAAGTACTGTGGACAGTGGAATGGATGTGAATGCTTGATCTTGAAGGTGTAGCAAATGCTTCACATCTGAAGGTTATGGTCCTTCATTAGAAAGCCTAGGGTTTATGCTCCCATAGCACTGGGCTCCATGGTCATAATGCTCCTGTCCAGCAATGGATCTAGAGTGAAGTTAAAGTCCCCATCCTTCAAGATGGGTGTAGATGTGGTAGCAACTTGAGCCTTAAGCTAGTTGACGGCTGATGGAGTGAAAAACTCAGGGTCATCTACATTGGGGTACAAATTGGCCAATATGATAGGCCCAGATAGTGTATCCTTTAAGGCAAGAACCCAGCACCCCACTGGGTCATGCTCTACTTTTTTTTTTTTTTTAAATTTTCCTTTTTACTCCCCTGAGCCACCTGCCGCCTTGTCCTTCAGCCCGGTCACGGGCCGCTGGATTCTGCCCTCCAAATCGGCCACAGCCCACCGATACCCTGTGGCTTGCCCCCCACGGTGGGGCCCGCAGCATCCGGCCACATGCCGTGGGCACTGGGATTAGGTCGGGGGGCCTGGCCTGGAGGGCACATTGAAGCTGCAGTGAGCGTCATCTATGGCAGCAGGCGGCTCCTCCTTTTTCCTGGTTTTCTCCCCGAGGAGGCGGGGACGTGCAATGATGCCAGCGTCCTCCCGCCTCCCCCCCCATGATGAGCGTCGGCTGCGTGGGGACTCCCAGTCTCCACCAGGGGTCCCCAACGCACCGAATGCTGCCCGCACCCTCCCCCCGGAGTAGGAGAGCTGCCCATCGGACGCTCAATCCTACTCCCAGCCACCCTCCGACGACTCGGATCCGTTCCCGAACCCGGGTCGCCGGCGTTACAAGCGGAAATCCCACCACTGCGCCGACGGGCCGGCGGGTCATGCTCTACTTATTTGGTTCCCATTTTTAGGTTTTGTACAAGAGGATGGCAATCACTTATGTCTTGGAGGGTGCGGAGGAGTGCACTACCTAACCTATCCAATTCCTCTGGAGACATGGTGCATCCTTGACTAGTAAGTTGGTCTTTTGAAGAAAGGAAATTTTGCTCTTTGGCTTCTTTAAGTGTGACAAAATCTGTTTATAGTTGCTCAGTGAATTCAACCCCTGCACATTCCATGTATAGCAAGTCACATCATCCATTTTTACAAATAAAGTAAGCAACCTGTATATGTGGCAGTTGAGATAACCAACATGGGAATGTGCATGGGTGTCTAAGGACTGTAGTGCACAGCATACTGCATCTAACTGAGTAAGGCACCAAGAAGGTGGGAACCAGTAAAGGGGGACCACCAAAGGGGTTATGGGGGAACAAATTTATAGTAGTTTGGTTTAATGCATATATCTCTGAGTAGAACCAGAACACTAAGTCTAATGAGTACAGTAACACACAAACTGATAAACCAGAACATAATGAGGATGAGAGTGGACTGAGTCCAGCCCATAAAGAGACCCAATGCCCTTCATGCCCATCCTGAGGGCATGGTATACATCACATCAAAATAGTTCAAAACAGAAATTTTTGAAGACTGTATCAGGGAGAAGGGGATACAGCTTTTAAGGCTAGAACAAAACGACAGCCATCCCTTACTCCTCTGTAATCTGTGGCAGAGAACTATAACATATTAATTCTGATGAACAGTATTAACAAAACCCATGCTTAGAAGAGTGACAATTAAAAACAAGGTTCAATAAATGGCTCATCAAACATATCATATTGACACACTTCTCCAAGGGCTTATGATGGTATAAAAAACCCAGGCAGATTTCCCAGATGGTACCTGTGGCCCATTTGCCATGAATTCTTTCTGAAGCCCATGTGCTTGGAGTCACCTCAGGGTCATGGTTCTCTATGGTGAATTGGCCTAATGAGTTTAAATGTACCCCCTGGGACTTGGGTCAGTAGCACAGTGATACTGGTAAGCACTGCCTGCCTCTGTCTCATTCTCCCCTGGATAACCAAGGAGAACCTAGATGGGAAATGGTACTACTATGACATGGTATACCACTACTTGTGCAACATGTTAGGGATGCACCCTGCATTGCAGCATGGGATTTAAATGATGGCATTCCATCCAATGTGCCAGTTGAAGACCCTGCAGCTGTAATATTGAGGGTAAGCAATGCATGAGATCATTGCCAGAGGCTGCAATGTGGAGAAGCTCCTTCTGCTCCCACCTGAGGAAACAAAGTCCAAGTCTGACGCAGGAGGGATACCCATAAACATTTACCACAGTGCTGTAGATGAAGTATAAATACATAAATGGGTATTAATTCCTGGTTATGGCTGTAAAAGAACTCTGGTGGTTGGCCTGTGTAGGGTTATGTTAAATGGGAACTCATCACCTTTAGAAGTCCATAGTCCCAAAAGAGTACAAGTATAGTGTCAGTGTGGGGATCATGAAAAACCTCCACTGTGCTAGTTATTTTGTTCAGAAGTTCTTTATTTTTCTTCTAAGGTCTGACCTGGTGTCCCATTCAATGGTTGCTGTTCCTAAGGGTGACACAGTCACTGGCCATCAGCTGTAGTACAACCCTCCCATCCATGCCAGGAGTATGTTCATCCACATAAATGATAGTAAGGGAACATTAACTGGGCAGTCTGCATTTGACATTATTCATTTGTATGACTAAGCCTGACCCAGAGTCCCAAACAACCAAGTTTAGTAATATGGCTGGTTGGTATAATAAGGTGATGTGAGGCAGATTAAGTACAGATTGTGCAATGAGAGAAACCTGTGATATAAGCAAGAAGGACAGAGTTCATAGGAGACAGGAGAATGGATATTCATGAGGTGGCAGGTCCAGTCTTGTGCCCTAGTTGGCAGGAGCTGTCATTTCTATGGCACATGCCAGCAAAGTCAATGATTGTTAGATGAGATTTTTATATTCTGGAAGGGACCATTTCTACAACCTGCACAGGGTGTGAGGGAGGAAAATAGTAATGAGACATTATGGATAAAGGAGGTCCTCCCCTGAGTTCTGAATGATTGAGAGCAGGTCTCTCCCTTCCCACTGAATATGGAACAATCAGAAGTTCACCAAAGTACTATTTTACTTACAGTTCAGTGTTTAATCAGTCTCCAACAGTGTTAAGCAGTACCAAATTGTTAGGAGTGGAGGGAACAACCTGCACTTGATTGTGCTCTTTTGGCTCTGAGGAGCTAGACTTAGAAAGGGCACTGTTGCAGCTACCACTGTGGCCCAAGATTGAGCTTGCTGGTCAGCCAATGAGAATGGCTGGATCAAGAGTTCTTTTCAATGGATTACAGCCTATGGGTGGGTTGGTGGTGGATGGGCTATTATAACTGCATTGTCAACAGCTGGAGAGGGGGCTCTGATTGAAGTATAGTGGTTTCTAGCTAATAGTAACCCCAGGCCACCAAATGAGTAGTCTGACTCTTCTTCTTTGCTATTACTACATGATCTTTGAGTTTGACAGGAGAACTCCTTTCTTTGATTGGAGTGAAGAATTTACCTTCAGCGGGGTTTTGAGCGCTGGTGCCAATTGTCCAACTCTGTTAAGTGGTTCTGTCGGTAGGCGGGTCAGCTCACTGGGGATGCTCCCATCCATGTCATCCTGATCTTGTGAAACACTGACTGGTCTTGTCCTGTTAGGGTCCCTTATTTCCCTGGGGCCAATATGTGTACAAAAACAAAAAAAACATGAGGGCCTCAGGGGAAGCAAAATGTTCAGGACTCACATTGTGGCTGGGTATCCCATGGAGAATGTGAAGCCTATTTTATACATGATGTAGCATGCTTCTATGAAGGTGCTCCATTTGTTTGAAAATTTCCTTCAAAATGTCCTGGTAGCTATGCATGGTGTGGTCTTGTCAGCATAGTTCCCCCAGTTCCCTGGATCACCTTAAGATAGCCTCCTTAGTAACAAAGTTATGAAATCATATCAGTACAGGTCTCAGACGTTTGCCTTTCTTGGGGGGGGGGTTAAGGAGCAGTGGGCCTGTTCAATGTCAAAGCAATGATCCCTTTTTCAGTATAAAATGTTAGGCAGTACATGTTGTAAAAATACCACTAAGTCTTTGAGTTCTGCACCTTCTGGAAAACCAATGAACCGCAAGTTGTTATGGTGGCTGCAGTTTTCTAGATCGTCTACCTTATCCAGCAATGAATGTTAGATTCTGCCTTAATCATGGACCGTAGCCCATAGTTCACTGCTGGCCATCTCATGGCTTTCAATTTTCTGCTCCATCTATGTTCAATTTCTCTTCCCCCCTGAATATACTATAATATTTTATTATTGTCCCTCTCATGTAATATTTTGTGATAATTTCCCTCCTTTCTAACTCCCCCCTTCCACACCTCCCACTCCCCTCCCTGTTTCTGCCCCAAAGTTTTCCACAGCCCCCAGCACCTGCCTCAAATACACCCTGCCTGGGTGTTTTTCCGAAGCTTGTTCCCTATGACTGTTTGCCACTGTTATGAAATGTTTTCCCTGTAAGTAAACCTGCTGTAATTAAGTGTATCTGTATTATTTCTCACCTCACTGTATGATTTTTTAACTTATTTATTCTGTACTTTTGTGTCCAATTTTCTTTGTAAAACTATCTGTACAACTGGGCGTTTGTGAAAACGGGCATTTTAGTACACATACCCTCTAGTGTAAAATAAAAATTGATTGATTGATTGTTGACCTGGTGCCATTTTTGTGTGAATGCATCTGATGTGTGAAGGGAGACAACATTTACCTTCCACATCTCTTGTCAAAGTCTAATGGTGCTAGTGCTGAGGGAGGAATTACCATCCATTGCTATTTTCGCAGCTCTGGCTAAGAGATTCTTTCAGAGCGAAAAGTATTGAAAACATCTGTTGTCTTGGTTGTATTTTGGTGCTGCAGATGTCAAAAGACAGCTTAGGCCTTGTATGATCAGGATGATCAAACTATGTGTGATCCAACAAAGTTTTGATAGATGGGCTAGCAGATGAATGAAGAGGGATTACTGAGGAGTAAGGAGAGTAGGAATTATGCTGCTTTCTTGCCACAGTCAATCCACATTCCTCAGGGAACACCATTCTCATACAACCACATTATGAACCTAGAATGTACTTTATGTTTTTTGTATATATCCTTTCCTCCCTTCAGGGTTGCTGGTAGGTAGGCTATAGCACTTATTCATGAGAAGCTCATATTATGCCCGTGGCATGGCTCACTTGACCCCTGGGGACCCAGAAGTCGGGAGCTTGGCCGGGGCTTCAAGGAGCCCGCCAGCGACCCCATTTTCTATTTTCTCCCATCCCCCTTGGTTGGAGCATGCACATCGATGTGTGCATATTGAGGCATGCGCATGCTGCAGAAGTCCCACACCTCCCTCCCTTCTTTGGTGTCCTCAGACCCACACATCTCTTGGGCCTCTATCTGGTAGCAGTCATTAAGCAGGAACACCAATCTACCCTCCCTGGGAGAAGAGAGCAGTCCTCTGGACCCTTGATCCTCTCACTCAATCACTAACTGCTAACCCACAGCAACCAGTTTTCACCACCAAACACAGGTCGCTGGTGTGGCAGGAAGAAAGTTACCGATGCTCATCCCTTCACACCACTGTGCCGGCTTCTAGGGTGTACTTTAAACAGGTAATCTCAATGAAAGAGATTTTTAAAACTTGCAAGTTAGAGGTGTCTTTAATGACATGAGTCATTAGTTACATCCGCTATAAAAGGTAATTTAAAAATAGCTGAGAAAATCAAAAATATACTGTGGATGAATCTAGAGAGGTCAGCAATACATTTCTGCTAAAATAACTATTTAGTGAAATGTTTTTACAACAACAAATACTGCTGCTTTAATGTGGGCTGCCAAAGCTTTCTCCCTCTCTCATGTGACAAAACATTGGTAGCTATGCTGTGCTTCTTACAGTCAGTATTTGGAACAGAAGACTCTTTTTCTGCATATTCCAGATCTACATAACTTAGTTTATCTTCGCTGAATACATGTTAATAGTTCCAGTATTAAATAGTACTGTGAGAAATGTTCAGATTCTGTCGAAACAGAATTCTGCTGAATTTCTGAAAATTCTGCAGAATTCTTTTGGTAGCAGAATTCCAACATATTCCAAGCAAAATGTTTTTTTTTTTTTGTTGATCCACAGTTTCCACAAACTGCAGATTCTTTTCCACAGTTCATGGAAAATTATTCTGTGGTTTACACAGAAATGCTTTTCAGAGTTCAGCAGAATTTGAAAGGAAATTCTGAAAACCATTTCACTATTGCTATTCTGCAGATATTCCACTAGCGGAATTCTGCATTCTACATAGTCATGGCATTAAAATCAACATTAGCGTTTGCATTTTTAAGGCTGTGAAGCAATGTAGAGTATTTTAAAGAAAACCCAGGTTAAGTATCCTTGACAAAATATCATTCACTTCTCCTGTCCGCTGAAACTGATACAGTATAAATAAAATTCACCACTGCTGTAGTACACGTGAATTGGAAAGACATTGTATTCTTCATGCAACCATGTGATAATTTTCTTGAAATGGTTTCAGAATCAATCACAGCAATAGGTTTATGCAGATTATATTGCATGTGTGGTACTGTTTAGTTTACAATTTGTATAGCCATGGCTATTTGCATATTTTCTCAACAAATCATTTACCTGTATATTGCAACTTCTTTAGATGACAAGGATGTAGGTATCATTAATTATCCATTAACATGAATAGATACAATGATAGTGACTACTGGGTCAATAAACAGTTTAAAGAATAATAAGAATAAGGTTGTTGTTTAGAAAAAAATATTTAAAGTTAGTTAAATAAAGAAAGTTTTAAGTAGTGTATGTGAATGACAGAGATACATTTACAGGGTCACTGTCATTCAGAATCTCAAAACTCATATGGTGCCCACTTAGAAATGATATATATTGGATATTGCTAAGCAGTAACAACATCAGCCAGTCATGGATTGGGCAATCCATGTGGCTGCTTCAGTCAGAAGCACAGCCATTCTAGAATCCCTGCAGGGGGCTGGACTCAGGGAACTGGTGCATAAGCCAACCAGGGACAAGTCAGTTCTGGACCTGATATGGACCAAAGGGAAGAGTTGAAGAAATTCAGGCAGAAGGGCAACTGGGGTCCAGTGACCACCACATGGTGTGGTTCAGCATGGAGACATGCACTCAGTTAAGCCACACAAAGGTAATTTCGGGAGGGTGGATTTCCCTGAAATGGGTAGATATATATAGGCAGTCCTGGGGAAGGGTGGGGTAATAAAGGGGGTGGAAGAACATTGGGAGAAATTGAAAGGAGCCAGAGTGGAGATAACAAACCAATGCGTTAGGATAGTGGCCAAAGGGAAAAGAAGAAGGAAACCACTATGGTTCTCCAATGAGGTGGGGGGAAGGTCAGGGCTAAAAGGCTGAGTTTCAGGAAATATAAGGGGAGCCAAAGGGAGAAGGACAGGGAGAAGTACCTTGAATGTCTAAGGGAAGCAGGGAAGGCTGTTAGGAGGGAGAAAGTGTAGACAGAAGAGGGTTTATCATGGTCTGTAAACAAAGGGGATAAGGCATTTTATAGGTACATTAGTGAAAAGAGAAAAATTGGGGGAGGATTGTGAGGCGACGAGAGTGTAAGGAGGGGGATCTGGACAAGGCAGAAATATTGAACAAATACTTCTGCTGAGTATTCACTAAGGAGAGTAAGGGTCAAGGACCACAGCTGGGTTGCAGAGACAATGGGGGGGGGGGAGTGGACACCAGTCCATCCACAGTGGAGAGAGTTCTGGATGAACTCACAAAGCTGAAGGTGGATAAGGCCATGGGGCCAGATGGCATCCACCTGAGGATACTAAAAGAGATGTGAAAGGAACTAGCAACACCTCTGGTGGCCCTGTTCATATATTCACTCAACACAGGTGTTGTTCCAGAGGACTGGAAGAGGGCACATGTAGTCCCACTGCAGAAAAGCAGCAGTAGGGAGGAGGCGAGAAACTACAGGCCAGTCAACCTCAACTTAGTGGTGGGAAAGATCATGGAGACACTGCTGAAAGAAAGGATACTGGCACATATGGAATCCAGTGGTGCTGAGGATCTGAGGCAACATGGGTTCACAGCAGGAAGGTCATGTCAAATGGATCTAAGAGATTTTTTTAATTGGGTGACTTGGAAAATAAATCAGCGAGGGCTGTAGTTGTTGCCTACCTAGATTTCAGCAAAGCCTTCGACACCGTCCCACATAGATGGCTGATTAACAAGATGGGTAGGGGAGACAAGGTGATGAACTGGGTTAAGAACTGGTTAACAGACAGGAGACAGAGGGGGAGTGGTGGTAATTGGGGTACAATCTGGGGAGAGCGGGTGATGAGTGGGGTACTACAGGGATCAGTGCTAGGACCAGTCCTGTTCAATGTCTTCATAAGTGCCATTGCAGAGGGGTTGGAAGGAAAGGTCTGCCTGTTTGCAGGTGATACCAAGATCTGCAACAGGGTGGGTACTCCAGAATGGGTGCAGAAAATGAAGAAGGACCTGGAGAAGCTTGAAAGATGATCAGAGATGTGGCAACTGAGGTTCAATGCAAAGAAGTGCAAAATAATGCACCTGGGTAGAGAGAACCCTGGGGAGAGCTACAGGTTTGTGGGGGAGGAGATGACTGTCACCAAAGAGGAAAGGAAGCTAGAGATTATCTTCTCTGATGACCTTAAGGTATCAAAGCAGTGTACAAAGACAGCAGGGAAGGCCAGTGGCGTGCTGGGGTGCATAGTCAGGGATATCACTAGCAGGAGGTGGTGATACCATTGTATAAAACATTGGTAAGGCCTCACCAGGAGTACTGCATGCAGTTTTGGAGGCCACACTTGTGCAAGGACATAGATAAGGTGGAGACTATCCAGAGAAGAGCAACAAAGATAGTGCAGGGCTTGCACCACAAAACATATGAGGAGAGACTAAGGGACATCAATATGTACTCACTGAAGAAAAGGAGACAGCAGTGGGGGGGGGACATGATTGAAACTTTCAAGTACCTCAAGGGCATAAACAAGGTGCAGGTGGGGGACCTTTTCCAATGTAGAAAAAGTACTAGAACAAGGCGGCACAAATATGAAATTGGAAGGGGGTAGTGTAAGAGGTAATGTGAGGAAGTGTTTCTACACAGAAAGGGTAGTCAACACTTGGAATAGTCTGCCACAGGAGGTAGTGGGGCAAGCACAGTGGAGGGGTTTAAGCATGCTTGAGACAGGCACATGGGAAGCTTGAGAGGGGAGGATGAAAAGCCGTTGATCACATAGGGTCAGTGGCCACATACAATGTATAGGTCCTATGGGCAGACTGGATGGGCCTAGCAGCTCTTATCTGCTGACAATTTTTATGTTTCTATGTATTTAAATGTTTATTGCTTAAAAGCATAGATTTTCCTGATTTAGATTGACAATGATATGCTACAGTAGTTCTGGGAAGATGTATAGTATCAATAAAATATAAGTCCAGCAACCCCCACCATAAAGAGCTTAAAAGGTTCTGACACACACACACAAATCAACAAACAAACAATAGACATGCTTTTAAATGCTTTACTTGAAATGCATACTGTATCTGTAAGCATCGACCCCTTTCAGAGACACTGGTGGAATGCCCCAGAAACTGATCGGTTTTGCCTAAATCATCATGAGGGATTCCTAGATGACAGTTTAATTGAAACCGGTTGAAGTTTTTGTGGTGTTCACCAGTTTTTTTTGCAAGTAGTCGACACTTACAGGTACTGTCTACATTTCAGATAAAGCATTTAAAAGCATTTATGTTTTTTTTTGTGTCAGTACCTTTCTAGCTGTTTATAGTTAGTGCAGGATTTATATTTATTTGACTAGTTTGCATCTGATAGCACACACAGCAGTGAAGGAGTCTTGTATATTCTGACAAGATGTACAGTATATCAGTTTAGTTTTTCTCTGTCTCACTCTCTGTCTCTGTATCTCTCTCTCCTTCTTTCTCTCTCTCTCTCCCCCACCCCCTCGGGTCACTGTCATTCAGCTTCTCAAAACTCATAAGATGATAACAGAAACAATATATTTTGGATATAGCTAAGCAATAACAACATCATATTTAGATGTTTATTACTTTAGAGTATAAATGTTCCTGATTCAGACTGACAATGTAAATGCTAGTCCTGGGAAGAGGTACCGTATATCTGTTCAGTTTATGTCTTTCTCTTCTGCTCTTCCTTTTTCTCTTTTCACTCCACCAAACCTCCAGCAAAATATGTTACCAACCTGCAATTTCCATACTTGATCCCAGTTCTTTCCGTAGCAGTGGATTTCTTACCACACAGGTTACTGGATTTGGATCGCCATGCTTTAATATGATATCACTCCGAACATTAAATGATCCGTTTGGATTTGGTTCCTCTTCTGTGCTGTACTTGACTGTTAGGATCTGCCCACGAGTGTCGATCCACTGTAAACTGGGCTGTGGGAACCAGTTTTTAGATTTGCAAAGTACTTTAATCCCACCAGACACATATCCATCCATATAAAGAAATGGTGTTTCCCCTATATCTGAAAAAACAGTTTAATCAAACCCAATATATTACTGAAAAGAAGCCATGGGGAACCTTTCTTCTTTATATTTAATGTAAAGAATAACTGATTTATTATTCAAAAAGCATACATTATTTAATATTTAAATTTCATGTTGCATTTTTATAAGGTTCAGAGTACTTAAAAATACAGGAAAACACTAAAATATAGGACAACATAAAATAACTGTGAGATGCAACTAAATGTTTGTTGAAAATGCAACATATTTTAATTGTATGATGCACTGACAATGAGGACAGTCCTTACTGAAACATCTCTGGCACAGTATTCCACAAACATGGCACACGGTAACTATATTCATCAAATCACCTCCCAAATCATACAGTATACTACCCAAGACACTACTAAACAACTTCCACTTCCTCAATGGACTGTAAGGAAGCATCTGGGGGTGGGAGTGGGTCATAGCCTGTTAATATTTGCAACAATTCTTAGAGTTGTGGAGTCATCCAGCAAAGGAGGGCAGCTTGGAAATGTCCAAGTGTCTAGGTGGGCCAGTCGAAATCTAACATTGGTGCCCTAACCTTAAAAGCCATCAAATCCTAAACAGGCAGTTCTTATAGCACATCCAGCTGGAATACCTTCACTACAGCAACAATTTTACCAAGACTGATACTACAGCGACAACAGTGCCAGGTCACTGTGGTGTTGACATGGGACCCTGGCACTGCTTTCTGGGGGTCTTGTACCCCTTCCCTGAATCAAGTCTGAATCAGAGTTGATTATTTTAGTTATAGGAGGGTGCAGGGGCAGAGCTGCCCACATGGGGGGTTTGAGGAGCAAGGCCCCTGAATAAAACACAGTCCAAAGTGACCGCCTTTATGCTTACTGCAAATGTGGTTGACATAAAGGTGTCACTGTAACATCGGTCGACAACAAATTTGTCGATCGACTGTAATGGATCCCATCCAGCCTAGGGGCAAAATGATCTCAGCAATCATTCTAGTTGATATCAGATGTTTACCTGCTGCATACTATGTGCTGATTATTGTTGTTTTGGGCTTTTATGTCCTGTTTCATTGGGCTGGATTTTCAGAAGGTGTCACAGGGCTCATGTCAAGCTATGCACCACGGGAATTAGGATTTCACACTGCACCAAACCCCTTTGCCGCAACTGCACCTGTTTTTCCAATCTCGGGTGCAGTTGCGACAGTTTCTCTGATTTACGGCAGCTTGTGCTAAATATCTAGCATAGGCTCCATAACATAGAGCCCCAGGAGTGGCACATGCTAAACTACAAAAATGTTGTCTAAGGTTCCAGGAGTGACACAGGGGATGGAAAGTCCTGATTATGGGCCGAGGAATGTTACAAGTCCTGTGCGCCATATGTTTGGCACACCAGGGGCTTGCAGCATTCTTAAGGATTTGAAAATCTGGCCAGTTGTATTTTATTGTATTTTACTGTTTACTCTTACTGAATGTTTGACTTAATTCAAGTACCTCAGGGGACTCAACAAAGTCCAAGAGGGTAGCATCTTTCAAAAAAAGTGATGTGCAAGAACAAGGGGGCACAATATAAAGATGGGAGGGTGGTTCATGGGCAATGTGAGGAAGTATCTTTTCATAAAGAGGGCTGTGGATGCAAGGAACAACCTTCCTAAGGAGGTCTTGGGGTTACAAATAGTGGGGGAATTAAAGAATGCATGGGACAAATGTAAGGCAATTCTGGTGGGGGTTAGAAAGAAGTAGGCTGTTGGTTAAATAGGATCTGCAGCTTATACAATAGGTAGGGAAATGGGCAGACTGGGTGGACCAAGTGGTGCTTATCTGCCATCAAGGTCTATGTTTCTAATTGGGGTACCCTTGAAAACAGGCATCCCTTGCCCGAGGACCCTCCAGGTAAAAACAATAAATACATAAAAAGACACAGTTAAATAAACAAAATAAGTAAAAAAAAATTAATAGTTCAAGATCTAAATGGATCAGAGTTCATTTTCTTAATCGTGCCTCTAGAGTTAGTTGCAGTAGCCTCTACACATCCTGATAAATGTCTGGATAACAGGCCTGACATCCTCAGATTTACTATAATAATTATGCATGGGTATTCACTAGGTGACGAAAGTCACCTCTGACAACCTTTGATGTCTGATTAACAACCTTTGACACTTAATATTCTATTGACAGCCTCATGCCAAAAACATTAATATTTCTGTACCAGTGTCTATAGGCAATAAGTGTACCCCATAGCTTTTGAGCTATTGCTTTACTGTCTTATGGCAGGGACCTGATTTTTGAATCTGCAAATCTAACTTCATCTTCAACAAGCTTGTAGGCATCCTCTTGCTGATTTTGGATAAGCAGTGATCTGCAGTATCAGTGGAATGGGGGGTGGCATGTTTACTGTCTAGGGCAATAGAAAGGTACAAATATCACCTGCATGACAGTGAAACTCCTGTCTGTACTTTCTAATAATCTTCATACGTTGCATCAGATATGTGGTGAAGAACATTAGGTAATATTTGGTCCCTGAGATACACCAGAACATGCAAAAACTGTGCTCCAGAAAGTTTGCCACGCCACATTTTATAATAGCTGTAGGGTGACACCAGACAGTGGTTTATTGATCCATTATCCCACCTTACAGCAAACAGTACTTACTTTTTTAGCTTACGCTACAGTACTTGACCTGTAGACAGTGTGATTATATGATGGCAACCCCCATCCCTGACCCTTGTGCCTTACTGCTTAACTCAATGCTACTTGCAGTACACTACTAAGGTCAAACTACTGTATTTCACATTTCAAATATCTACATTATTTAAAAAAATGTTAGACCAACCTGCAATCTGGAGCTCAATACGTACTAATTCTCCAACAGACATTATATCACAGGTGTAATTCCCTTGATCTGAAATCATGGTTTTTTTCAGTTTCAATGAAACATTCCCTTGGTCCAGTTCTTCATGAAAGAGTTCAACTCGGTTTTCATAGTTTGGCTTGATCCTTGTCTCATTTGTATTGCCAACATGAGCTAAAATTTGTTCGTTAGATTTAGACCCTATTTTCATCCAGACAAGAACCATGTCTGGGGGTTGCGTCTCTGGTTCAAGATGACATGGTAAAATTATATCTTGACCAGTGGTTGCAATGATGGGTGCACTGGGTCCAATTAATTGAAAAGAGTCTAGAACATATAAATAAGAGATTTGTTTGTATTAATAAGCTAAAGTAACTACAGCTACAAGAAACACCATATAACCTTAAATTTCTAAATGAACTGCTGAATTCAAACAAACCCGTAATGTAAAGCTTCTGCAAAGTTAGTTTATAAAATAAGTCAGAACAGAAAAAACAGAATTTCAGATAAACATTTACTGTGGATACTGCAATTAACTGTCTTTATAATGGGGAAGAGGCAGTACATTGCAAAACCTCAACATTTATTTTAATTGTGTATCAGCATACTGTAATTAAAGCTTATATCCTTCTTTCTGTATCCCTTTTTCTACAGTGAATTAATGTCCAGCTTTTTTTTAAATCATATATTGAAATGCATTATTTAGTTGAGCCCAGGGGTATATAGTGGCTTGACTCAAAATATGTTATTTGTCTTCCTACAGTACTTGAAGAGTCAGAATCTTAGTAAATTATGAGGCCCCTACCCCTATCATATGATGATAGTATGAGTCATGTCATTATATGGTACTTTATGTCATGTTTATATCACACTTTTTCAAATGTAAAGCTTATTGTTTTGGGGAGTTTAATGTTGCTTTTGCTTTCACTTTTATGACTAGAATGTACAAATAACCTGATATATATTGTAGCTCCATTCTGATGTCATCAAATACTATTTACCTGTTCTCCAATTAGTGCAGTTGCCCTTGGGTAGCAAGCCAAAAATCTGAACATTCAAGATAACATAAAAGTAATGTGGATGACTTTTGGATAACCTTGTCTAGAGGTTATCTATGTCACTTGTCAAAATACGTGATGTCAGCTTTCCATTTTTGGGAAATAATTATGTTGTATAAATCCAATTGTTTCATTGGCCTTCACAGCCTATTTTCATGGTTGACCACACAATTAAAGATACAGACAGGCAAAACAATCAACATTACAGACAATATAATTCAGGTGCAATTGTAAACAGTATTTGACAAAAAACACATTCTAAATAATCATCTAAAATTAGACGTAGAAGGTACACCAGAGAATGAACTGAGGAAGAGAATAATATTGTGTCTGTGGGTATGTGTGTGTATCCACTCTGCTGGATAATCTTACTATGGTAGGAGAATCCTATAATTATCCTTTCTTATAGTACTTGTATTATGTGGATAATAAAGGGAATATCATCTCTGTTATGGAAAATCACAGTCACAGATACCAATGCCTTGATGCCTCTTGCATATTTGAGGTGGCACATTTAAAATGTCCTAATGATAGAGAAGCACTCCAGGAGGAGCAAGCCCCTCCTCCAAGGAAACAGTGCAAATGTATACTCCCAAACCTTTTTTTTTTCATGGCTGTAAAGAGCATTAAGCAAATGTCACAGAATTCAGCAAGTGTATAGAAATCAAACAATGTAGACAATTTTGTCATTGCTTTATCATTTTTATTTTTGCTTGCAGGCACAGCACACTGGAAACATATTGAGGTAGTAAAGCATTGCAGAGGTGTGGCAGTGTTGTGGTCAATCCAGAAAACGCTTTAATGGGCACATCTGTCAGCCACCAATTAATGCTGAAGTTGCCGATGATGGCAGTTTCAGAGCAAGTGCAGCACTTGAAAGAAATCTGCCACTGCAATCAGGGGCAGTTTCGTCATTGCAGTGGCAGTCCTCCCTTCCTCCCAACCAGTAACACAGCAGGACAACAAATTAGTTCCCTCCCACTGCTGTTGGTCACCCTGCACCCTCAGTGAAATCTGCTGCTGCAATCAGGGGTAGTTTTGTCATTGCAGTGGCAGCCCTCCCTTCCTCTCAACCAGTCACACAGCAGGACAACAAATTAGCTCCCTCCCACTGCTGCTTATTGCCCCACACCATCCAAGAAATATGCCACTGCAATCATGGGCAGTTTCACCATTGCAGTGGAAGTCCCCCCTACCTCCGAACCAGTCACACAGCAGGACAACAAATTAGCTCCCTCCAATTGCTGCTACTTGCCCCACACTCTCCACTCTTCATCCCCTGCCAACATCAGGGTGCTCAATCCCTATGTCAGCATGTATCCCCCCTCCTCCTATTAATGTGGCACACTGAGAGCCCACCCAGTGTGCCATAAAATACTTCCTTGATGTTTCTGACACCAGAATGCCCACTCCCAGTGTCGGATGCATGTCCTCCCCCATGCCAATATGTTCTCAGCCAACCTCGGGGGTGCCAAATTCCCAGGTTTGCATTGTTCCCCCTTCAGTATTCCGGTACACTGGAAGCCCACCTCAGGGTGCCAAAATTCATTTTGTAATATTTCACCTGTAAAAAAGAAACCAGTCCCACAACTTTTTTTAACCCCCCCAAAAAGGTCCCTTGTTGTTCCTGCTGGCCCCCCTCCCCCAACCTGCACCCTTCCTCTGCACACCCCACCTTCCTGCACCTCTCCTCACCCATACTTACCTCTGGAGGTCAGGAGCAGTGATCGTCTGTGGACTGGGAATATGTCTGCACTCTTCAAAGACCAACCAGGAACTGATGAAATGACATTAAGCCCTATAATGGCAGTCAATGGGGGGGGGGGTCAATTTAGGTTGATATCTCAGCCAATTCTTGGAGTTTTGGTTCCAAATTTTCCACATGGGGTTCTTGAAACCCCATCTCATGAACACTGCCACTATCACTTTGTTTGTCATCCTGAAAGGTGATTTCAAGATTGCTGCACAGAATCACCTTTTGGGACCAATTAACGAAATTACGGTGCCACTGTTCATGAAGTGGGGTCTCAAAAAGCCCTACTTGCAAATTTGGTAAAAAAAATTCAAAAAATGACTGCGTCACAAGCGTCCATTGTGCAGTTTCTATGCACACTCATAACTTCATCAATTTTTAATAGTTTCACTCCAGATTTCCAACATTGCCATTTTTTTATACCCCCTTATGAACAGTACAGTTGTCATTTTTTGCACCCTTCCCGAAATGTGTTTTTGCACCTGTGGCTCTGAATAGTGCGGTTGCTAAACAAAATCAACTTTCAGTACAGATCAACAAAATCCCAGTGCCACTGTTCATGAGGGGAGGTTCCAAAAAGACCATGTTGAAAATTTGGTGAAAACATTCCAAAGCAAGCATTTGTCAATGCTGAATGTTTGCTTGCTGGTATTAGCACTGGAAATGCTAGAGTTAGACAGATGCAGAGTAGGAATGGCAGTGAAGTACTGAACTTCATGCCAACCCTACCTCCACCCTGCAGAGATGGACAGGCATTGGGGTATGTGTTTGTGTTGTCGCCCATGATGTTTATGCCATTTCACCTCACCCTGTCCTGCAGACACTGACAAGTGCTGACATGTGCCTTGGAGTGTTTGGCTTTACAGTCACTCCACTCCATGAGGACATATGCTGAAATGGGTGCAATATAGAATGAGGTGAACTGTGAGGCCGACGAGTCGAAGGTACAGCTCAGTATCTATCAGTGGCTGGGGGTGAGGGGGTGGGGTTGGAATGGCATGAGCATTACAGTCAGCAATTCAAAGGCACACCCCTGATGTCTGTCAGTCTGTAAAGGGTGGGACGTTATGGTTAGAAACCGTAATGCCCCGGACATTTGTTGGTATTTGCAGTACAAATGTTCAACATGGCCATTTTGTGGCCCCCGCCTAATGAAAGCATTTGGGACCTCTTCCCATGAACAGTGGCACTGTGATTTTTTCAATGTGTCCCTAAATTTGAGTTTCCACAGTGAAACCAAACAACGTGCCATTGTGTGCCAGATGCACAAAATCACAGATTGGGCAGGATGTGAAGAATGACAGCTGTACCATTCATAGGGAGGTGTGAAGAGATGGTAATGTTGAAAATCTGTAGTGAAACTATTAAAAATGCTCAAACTTCTGAGTGTACATGGGAAACTGCGCAATGCATGCACATAACACAGTCATTTAGTGGAATTATTTCACCAAATTTTTAACATAGGCATTCTGTGACCTCTGCTCATCAATACTATCACTACGATATTCTTAATCTGTCCCAAACATTGATTTCCCACAGCAACCGTGGTATTCTGCGCCCGATGTGTAAATGCATATTTCGGGCAGGATGTGAAAAATGACAGCTGTACTGTTCATAAGGAGGTATGGAAAAATGGCAATGTTGAAAATCTGGAGTGAAAATACTACAAATTTGCGAAGTTATGAGAGTACATAGAAACTGCACAATGCACGCTTGTAACACAGTCATTTTATGGACATTTGTCACCAAATTTTCAACATAGGCATTTTAGGACCTCAGCTCATAAACAGCATCACTGTGATTTTACATACAAACATACATATGAACATACAAATCTACCAGCAGAACACACCAATCGGTCTACATAAGTCTGCCTGAGTGTGCAGCAGCTAGCATCCTAGATTGCAGCTGCCCAGCTTCCTCCATCTCAGTTCCTCCCCAGCTTTTCCCAGCCCCTGCCCCCCGACTCTTTCTCTTGCTTTACCCCATTCCTTCTTAAAGCTATTGACTGTCCTACATGTTACCACCCCCTCTTACAGTGCATTCCAACTGGACACTACCCTCTCAGAGGAGTAGTGCCTCCTCATTTCCCTCTTGAAATGTCCCCCTTCCAACCTTAGTCCATGCCCCCTTGTCTCTCTTCCACTCCTCAGTTTAAACACCCCTTCGGTGCTAGGTTTATTTACCCCCTCAGGTAGTTAAACACTTCAGTCATATTCCCCCATCCCTGCTCTCCTCCAGTGTGTACATGTTCAGCTCCATCAGCCTAACTTCATATTCCTTTCCTTCCATCCCCTGTAACATTTTTGTTACCCTCCTTTGCACCCCCTCCAGTAACTTTATATCTCTCCTCAGGTATAGCCTCCAGTATTGCACACAGTACTCTAGGTGTGGTGTGACCAATGATCTGTAGAGAGGTAGGATCACATCCCTGTATCTGGATGAGAACCACCTTGCGATGCATCCCAGCATCCTGTTTGCCTTTGCTGCTGCTCTCCTGCACTGGATCGAGTTGTTCATGCACCCAGTTACCAACACCCACTAGGTCCTTCTTCTCCTCTGTGATCCCCAACCAATAGCCCCTCTTCTGGTTCTTAGCCCTGAAGTGCATCATCTTACACTTCCTTGCACTGAATCATTGCTGCCACTCCACTGACCATGTCTGTAGTTTGGTTAGGTTCCTCTGCAATTTTTCCCATCCATTCTGTTTGTCCACCACCGCCCCGAATTTGGTATAATGTGCGGACAGACTAACCCTGCTCCCCAGTCCATGTACTATATCAGAGATAAAGAGTCCAAATAGCACCGGGCCCAGCACTGACCCCTGTGGCACCCCGCTTGTCACTGCTTTTGGTGCTGAGAGCTACCCCACCACCACCACCACCCTCTGCACTCTCCCCTGGAACCAGTTCTCTCTCCATTTAGTCAGACCACCTTCCACCCATACCCCTCCTTCTCCTCACTCTTCTCTTCCTTGACCTGTGTCCCTCCTCCCAGTAATCCGCACCCTTTCTCCTCCTTATTCTTATTGGTGGTGGTGCATTCTGTATTACACTCAGACCACTCTGCCTGCCCCCTCCCAGGGTCACTGTGCCTCCACCTTTACCTATATCTAGGGGGGTGAGCTCATTAGGCTCCCCTGTCCAGACCATTCTACCAACCTCAGTCTTTTGGCCACCCCCCCACTTGTTTAAATCCACCTTAGTAGAAATATACGCCTCTAATCCTGCTTTTAATACTCCCCTCCCTGCTCAAGTGTACCCTGTCCCCCATGTACAAGTCACTATTCCACCCAGACCCTACCGCAGTTAGTCACTAACCCATAATTTTTGGTGTGGCGCCAATCCCTCAACCACTCATTGAACTCCTCAAGCCTACCCTTCCTCCCCATGCCTGCACATGGTACCGGCAGTACCTCTGAGAATGCCACCAACTCCCCCACCCCCTCACACTGCCTGCCCAACTACTAGACCCTCCCCTTCACTACTTCTACAGTCCCTCCACCAAGTCATTTGTACCCACATGCAACACTAAATAAGATTTCTTCCTCCCCCTCACTGCACACTTGAGCAGTTCCTGCCTTGCCCCTCCTGCAGTCAACCTGGGGATGGTTTCAACCCAAATATGGCTGTGCCTTCCCCTCTGCCGCTTCATCTCAGTCCTTTCAGTATAGAATCCCTCAGGATGAGTACCCCCCCCATCCCTTACCCCCTTTCTCTTCTAATGCCTCTTCCACCACCCCAGTATTCATTCTTCCCTGCTCCTTACTCCCACCAGCTGCTCCCTCTGTGACTTCTATATCTGTACCCCCTACCTCCACCTCAACCCTTTTGTCTGCCTTATTCCTCCCATCCCCCTTGAACCCCTTCCCAGCCTGACTACTTCCTACTGGGCTTCCCATGTCAACCTTCCCTCCTCCCCAGCTGATTTCCAACCCCTTTTCTATCCCCGCTGTTGTCAATTTAGAGCCCCCATTCCCTTCTACCTCAATAGTGATGCCCCTCCCATCCTTCCCCTTCCCATAGCCTTCTCTCTTCCAGTCACTACCCCGCCTTCCTTGCTAGCCACCTTTCTACCCTTTCGTCTCTCACTTATCTCTTTCCCTACCTGTTGCCATCCTTCTCATGCCCGGCTTGTCCTGCCCCCTTCAGTATGTTCCTACTCCCCCTCTCTCTCCCATAGCTGAGGTTCAAATCTATTCCTAGTTGATATCCCCTCCTACATCTCTTCCCCTATCAGTTCCTCCCTCCTACTTGTTCCCTTCCATGCCACCCTGGTCCCACCTCGGTCCTCCTACCCATAGCCATCTGCTCTCGCCCCTGGTACTCCTCATGGTCTCTTCCTCCCCATCAGAGGCCCCTCACCTTGGGCACCCCTCCTTCTCCTCTCTTTCTGTTAGTGCCACTGATACTGGGGTCGGGTTCACTCCTAGTTGTTCTTCCTCCATCCCCTTGCCATCCTCTATTCCCCCAGCCAGGATGCCTGCCATGCTTATCTGCCCTGTGACTTAGACTCCTTCCTAACCTCCACAGTTCCTCCCTCAAACTAGCCAGTCATCTACAGACCATACACCCCCCCCCATCCTCCAAGCCCAGTCCAGGATCATGGCGGACCCATACCCTGTTCATCCCTCCACCCTTCCAAAGATGTCCGCCCTATTGACATGTGGCACCTGCCCCATTTTGGCCCCATCTTATGTTACAGGTTCTTACTCCCAGATTCTGTACCCTACTGCAACTGTTAGGCCCCTATTTACTCCAATTCCTGCCCCCCCACACTAATCCCCCTACTGCTCCCTTGCCGACTGGATTAATTCAGTCTCAAATCTCATCCTTTGGATCCTGTATTACTGTAGCAATCCTAAAGCCTTCTTGTCCATTTTTCACCCCTCAGCCACCATACTTTTTGTTCTCAGCTCTCATATAGTTTCACTTAGCCCAGTTAGAAATCCTTTTGCACTCCAAGTATTACTCAGCTCAGTTAGAGAAATAAACAGAACAAATAAATATGTATTATTACAGCAATCATAATAAGATAGCTCGATATTTAACTTAGAGAAATAAACAGAACAACTAAATCTGTATTATTATTATAGCAATCCTAAAAGTATCCAGTCATTGCTTTGTCTCTGCTACAGAGACTCTGCTGTAATATAGGACCACAGATGACCCTGGGTGGGAGAGTGGGCAACTCTAAAGTCCCGGCAGAGCTCCACTGAGCTCACTCACTCCCCCTCTCTCACTCACTCATTCTATTTCTCCCAGCGCTGCAGGCTGCCCTGTTGTACTAGGCTGCTGCCTGTGCTGGCGCCTTTTTCTGCCCACAAAAAATTCTGCAGCAGTCCCAACAGAGCTCCGCTGAGTGCATTCACTCCCCCTCTCTCACATGCTCATTCTGTTTCTCCTGGCGCTGCAGGCTGCCCTATTGTACTGGGCTCCAGCCTGCATTGCTGCCTTTTTCTGCCTACAAAGAAGTCTGCAGCAGTCTTGACCGAGCTCCGCTGAGCTGGCTCTCTCACTCTCCCTCACTCGCTCATTCTGTTTCCCCCAGCGCTGCAGGCTGCCCTTTTGTACTGGGCTCCTGCCTACATTGGCACCTTTTTCTGCCCACAAAGAAATCTGCAGCAGTCCCAATAGAGCTCCGTTGAAGTCTGTCACTCCCCTTCCCTCACTCACTCGTTCTGTTTCTCCCGCTGCTGCAGACTGCCCTTTTGTATTGGGCCCCTGCCTGCATTGATGCCTTTTTCTTCCCACAAAGAAATCTGCAGCAGTCCCAACAGAGCTCAGTTGAGCTCGGTCATTCCCCCTCTCTCATTCGCTTGATCTTAATCTGTCCCAAACACCGATTTCCCAAAGCAACTGAGCTATTCTGCGCCAGAAGCGCAAAAACACATTTTGGCCAGGATGTGAAAAATGACAGCTGTACTGTTCATAAGGAGGTGTGAAAAAATGCCAGTGTTGAAAATCTAGTGTGAAAATATTACTAATTTGTGAAGTGACAAGGGTGCTTGGAAACTGTTCAATGCACGCTCATAACACAGTCATTTTATGGACTTTCATCACAAAGTTTTCAACATAGGCATTTTAGGACCTCTGTTCATGAACAGTGTCACTGTGATTTTCCTAATATGTCCTGAACACTGATTTCCCACGCGAAGGTGCTATTCTGCGCCAGAAGTGCGAAAACACATTTCAGCCAGGATGTGAAAAATGACAGCTGTACTGCTCATAAGGAGCTGTTGAAAAATGCCAATGTTGAAATCTGGACTGACAATATTGCAAATTTGTGAACTTACGAGTGTACATAGCAACTGAGCAATGCACGCTTGTAAAACAGTCATTTTTTTGGATTTATTTCACCAAATTTGCAACATAAGCTTTTTGAGAGCCCACCTCATGAACACTGGCACTGTCA
Organism: Neoceratodus forsteri; assembly: GCA_016271365.2. Classification (NCBI taxonomy): domain Eukaryota; kingdom Metazoa; phylum Chordata; order Ceratodontiformes; family Ceratodontidae; genus Neoceratodus; species Neoceratodus forsteri. Next base: position 154,182,443 of record CM028133.1, read on the forward strand.
TTTTGTTAATCAGTCCCAAAAGTGAGCGCAGAATCACCTTTTGGGACCGAATAATGCCATGACAGTAGCTGAATTCATGAGTAAGGGTCCCAATAACCCCATGTTGAAAATTTGGTGCCAAAATTCCCCCAAATGCCCAAGATATGCACCAAAGTTGAAAAAACCCTGTTTATGCCATTATACAGCTTACCGACATTTCTTCAGTTTGTGGTCTGCTTTGAAGAGTGCAGACGTGTTCCCAGTCCACCGAAGATCATCGTGCCGGCCTCCAGAGGTATGTATGAGATGAGGGGGTGGTGAAATGCAGTGGGTGGTAGTGGGTTGGGGAGGTTGCAGACAGCAAGGGAACGTTTTCTTCTTTACAGGATTTTTAAAAACACAACGGACATCGTGGGACAGTTTTCCCTTGTACAGGTACATTTGGCATGCTGGGGTGGGCTCCCAGCATGCCACCCAAGTGTTTTGGGGGGGCTGTAGCTGATGGGGGATTGGGTCACCCCTGTTGGCACATAACACTTCGGGGGGGCTACATTTTGCTGACAGGGAGTGAGGTCCCTCATTGGCAAATTTAATGGGGGGTGGAGATTGAAGCCAATGGGGATTGGGCCCCCCATCGGCAAAGAAAGACTGTTGGTGGGTGCATGAAGCTGAGGGGGATTGGGCACCCCCTCGGCGTACAACAAATGGGGGAGGGGGTTACAGTGTGCTGAGGGGAGTGGGTTCCCCTGTTGGAAAATTACTGGGTTGGGAGGGCAAGGTACACCTTGCAATGATGGGTCGCTCCATCATTGCAGCAGAATGGCTGATGCTGCAATGTTGAGGCAGCCCCTGACTGCAGTGGCGAAAACCTTTCAACGTGGTGGCAACCTGGCTGAACTAGTGTCAGCAGCAGCATGTCACCGCATTGGGGAAGCAGGCCAAGCCTAAAAAGGCACCGGGGACATTGGCCACAACAGTGCCGCACCTCCACAGCCTGATTGTGCAGTAAGCTGCCGCAACATGTTTCTTGCGCATGCGCGCAAGCAAACATAAAAATGATTGTGTTATGAATTTGCATTACACAGTTTCTATGCACACTCATAACTTTCTCATATTTTCACTCCATATTTTAAACATTGCCATTTCTTTACACCTCTTCTTGAACAGTGCAGCTGTCATTTTTCACATCTTGTCCAAAATGTGTTTTCGTACCTGTGGCACTGAATGGCACACTTGCTGTGTGAAATCACCATTTGGGATTGAGTAATGAAATGATACTGCCACTATTCATGAGGTGGGGGTCCCAAAAAAGCCCATGTTGAAAATTTGAAGCAAAAATATCAACAAACACCTGGGGCTTTAGGGTTTCCAACTGTAATGCCCACCCTGTATAGACTAACAGGCATTGGGGGTGTGACTTGGGATTATTGGCCAAAATGGTCACCCACATTCCAGATCCACCCCCACCCTGCAGTCACTGATAGGCATCAAGGTGTGCCTTGGGGGTCTTCAGCCCTAACGTTCACCCCATTCTCCTATACAGCACTCATCTCAGCTTATTTCCTTATGGAATGGGGTGAACTTAAGGGCCGAAGACATCAAGACACACTGCAACACCTGTCAGTGTCTGCAGGGTGGGGTGAGGTGGAATGACAACGAGTGTTATGGCCGATGACCCAAAGGCACATCCCCAATGCCTGTCAGTCTGCAGGGTGGTGGGGGGGTTGATGTTACTTCATTTTTTCTCTGCCATTCCTATTATGCATCTCTTTAACTCCTGCACTACCAATGCCAATACCAGCAAGCAAACATTCGGCATTGACAAATGCTTGTTAAGGATTGTACACACTGCTCTTGTTAACTGTTTCTCCTAAATGCTATCTGAGTGCAATAAATATGAAACTGAATTCAGTAGAATTATAAAATGGGTCCAGGATTGTGAAAAGAGTCAAGTGATGTAACTGGCCAACAAAACCTCATCAGAAGCACTGTAGTATAATCTCTGAAGCCTGCACTCTTGTTCTTGTCTATCTCATCACATTACTGAAATTGATATACATGCTTCTTTCATAATTTTAGTTTTTGAGTGGGACATTACTGTATTTTTTCTACCACCTAGCCAACTATAGAGTTTCCTAATCTTTTAAAATTATAAACTATGTATTCTAAAAAAAATAGTGGTCCCCACCATGTTGTAGTCAGTATGTTTATGTGCTCTATTTCACTCAGCTACAGAAAAATGTAGAAGCAAAACCCCATTGGAAATAAAGTGTTGCATTACAACTGGACTATCCCAGATAGAGAAGTGTGAAGTCAGGAAACTTTGCTTTACAAAATACCTAACAAGAGTTTCTTGACTTTGCAAAGTGTGACTTTGTATATTTCTTCATGCGGAGAGGTGCCTACTTCACTCCTTCAAAACTGTACTTAGCAGCAGTACATGAGAGGCTCAGTGTGGCAGGGTATGTCTGCCCTTTGCCTCCCTGTCACCTTCAGAACCAGAGGAGGTTTTCTCTGGTCCTCTGGTGCGAACCAAACCAGAATTGGCCAAGAGATGTCTTTTTAAAGCTGACCTCTAAGAATGCAATACAAGAAGACCTACAAACTTGCTGTCATCCCTTAAAGGGATAATTTGGAGTAGCTGATAACTGGCAGCACATGTAGGCTAAAGAGCCAAATAAAAAAAGAACCTATATCAATGTGAAGGGTTTGTTTGCTGGACTCTGGAGAGAGAGAAAGAGAGAGCGAGAGATAGAGAGAGGTATATATACCCAAACAAAGAATAGAGTTAAATGGAAGTTCTGAAATACACTATAGCTCAAGGTATGGGGAGGACAACCCTGTAAGTCATAGACAAGTAATGCTTGGTTTAATTTAGTGTAGTTTAGTTTGATTTGATTTAGTTTAGTTTAGTTTAAATTTATTCAACACCACATTTCAGCCAAACAACCCTACAAGAGAGTAGTGGCTGAAGTTAAATACAGTTAGAACAAAAAAACAACTTTGTAAAAAAAAATACATAAAATTACAATGACAGATTTAACATATTACTATATACAAGGAGGCCTATGCATTATCGAAGAACATATATTACATAAATAAACTTACAATCATACTTTATCAGTCTCGCACAAACAGGGCATATAGAAAATGATTTATTCATCTAAAAATCACAAAAAGAATGATGATCTCTCTCTGTTCTAAAAACTGGTTTTCGCCATCTAACTTGCTTCCTTACATTGTACACAGCTACATCTTTTGGTGGTAACAGGGAGTGCAATTTTTGTTGGGGGTCACAGGTTTCCATGAAAATGTTATTTGTCATATCATTCCTTCTTTCATCTAACCTTACCAGATTACGCATTTTTAAAGCATCCTCATAAGAGGCCTCAGTTTCTAAAATTATTCATAATGACCTTTTTTGTATTCTTTCTAACTCTTTGCTTTCAATTTTTGTGAGTCCTGCATCCCATACTGAAGAACCATATAGAAGTATCAGCCTAGTTACAGTACAATAAGAATATACTAAGTCCTCTTGACTAACACCAGCCTTTTCAACACAGTCAGGAAATATACCCTTGAATTTCCTTTTTGTAACAGCCCTCCACCTATTCTTTCCATCCAAAATTGTGTTGAATGGTAATTCCCAAAAATTTTACACTGTCCAACCTTTTTACTTAAACCCCTTCAAAAGATAATGGGGGCTCCACTAATGTGTTTGTTTTCCCAAATCTAATTTCTTAAGTTTTATCTGGGTTTATCTACATCAGATTTACTTTGAACCACTCCTCAGTTTTTCTCAGGTAATTTTGCATAGTACTCGGGCTTATTTCACCATTCTATCAATTAGAATGGTATCATCCACATACTTAATACATGGTCCCTCAGTTTGCAAATCATGTATCATTATCAGAAACAATAATGATCTTAACTTTGTTCCTTGTGGCACTCCTCCACACATATACTCTACCTCTGAATAAACTCTCTCTGTTTCATTGGGGAAGAGTTCCTGGATGCCTGCTTGGCAGTAGTGGTGAGCGAAGTGGACAAAATTCACTCCGTGAAGTGATTCACAGAGTAATGTGGAATCCGCAAAGTACTCCACAATGCAAAGCAGAGTACTTTGCGTCATAATAGGAAATGCAAAGTCCATTGGAAACAATGACTTTGCCTTATTCCACCTTCCCCAAACCACTTCTCCACCAGTTTTAAGGCGAAGTACATTGAAATCAATGTACTTCGCCTCACTTCACCTTGTTTTTGAGTTCCAAAGGTGAATTTTGCAGTGCTTTATGGGATTGCAGGTCACATGGGCTCTAGATTCTTCTGCACAGCCTCTGTTATGTGTAGTGTGTGTGTAGTGGAAGATGGAGACATAGTTTTTTTTTTTTGCTCACAATTTAGTACATCGATTATAGAAAACCCTCCTGTGCTCATATCATCGAGTGTTTATTGTTTGTGTGTGGATCGTGAATTTTAATTTAGAACAGTCAGTCCATGTACTGTGAAGTGTGCTTTGGGGAGGGGCGTATCTGTGGTGTAGGTAGATTAACTGGGAGAAAAAGGCAGTCTTTCTGTTTTGGTTATATTTTTCTTGTATAACTGTGTCAATGTACACACAGTAATATTTTCAGAAATTCTTGACTTTTTTTGCTAATTGTTGTGATGCAGCAGCGTCTAATTTCAGTTTGTTTAAAACATTTGGTTATATTACTAAAGTTTCAATTTGCTACACATTACTTGTAGTGTGTGTGTGTGTGTGTGTGTGTGTGTGTGTGCATGCTCGATGCATGCCATTAAATCAGACACCTTTTATTGTGCCACTGAGTAATTGCAGCAGTGTGAACCTGCTATCCACTGTACCTGCATGAATTTTTATACTGCTTTGTGGTATCTTTACTGGTAGAGGACTGTTACTGCTGTGCACTACCCCCCCCCAACCGGCAAAAGGTATTCTTTTCCAGATTTGGATTTGTGACTTGTGAGCACTGGTTAGGTGTTATTGTGCCTTTGCATCTGCATCTCTTGAGTGCACAGCACAATCTTAATCTGTCTGTGCATTTGTAGTATACCATTTATTCTGGGAGACTTTGGATTTCTTGTTACACTCTCATTTCACTTTGTCAGCACTGGGAAATTCTCTGGACGCAAGACAGTAGCATTTTAGGGGTGCAAATTAATTCCGGTGACTCTGTGTGACCACTGCACACATGACAGAGTGCGCCATTAATTCTGGGAAACTTCGCATTTCTTGTTACACTCTCATTTCACTTCATCAGCACTGGGGAATTTTCTGGGCAGAAGACAATACCATTTTAGGGATGCACATTAATTCTGGTGACAGTATGTGACCACTGCACACATGACGGAGTGCACCATTAATTCTGGGAGACTTTTCAGTTTTTGTTACCCTCTTATTTCTCTTTGGCAACACTGGGCAATTTTCTGGACACAAGACAGTACCATTTTAGGGGTGCAAATTAATTCCGGTGACTCTGTGTGACCACTGCACACATGACAGAGTGCGCCATTAATTTTGGGAAACTTCGCATTTCTTGTTACACTCTCATTTCACTTCATCAGCACTGGGGAATTTTCTGGGCAGAAGACAATACCATTTTGGGGATGCACATTAATTCTGGTTACTGCGTGTGACCACTGCGCACATGACTGAGTGAGCCACTAATTTTGGGAGACTCTGCATTTCTTGTTATGCTCTCATTTCACTTTGTCAGCACTGGGAAATTTTCTGGACACAAGACAGTAGCATTTTGGGGATGCACATTAATTCTGGTTACTGTGTGTGACCACTGCGCACATGACTGAGTGCACCATTAATTCTGGGAGACTTAGCATTCTTGTTATGCTCTCATTTCTTTCATCAGCACTGGTGAATTTTCTGGACTCAAGACAGTGGCATTTTGGGGATGCACATTATTCTGATGACTGTGTGTGTGACTACTGTATGCATGACGAGTGCACCATTAATTTTGGGAGAAATTGCATTTCTTGTGCTGTCATTACACTTTGTCAGTTCTGGGGAGTTTTCTGGACACAAGACATGAGTATTTTGGGGATGCACAATCATTTTGGTGACTGTGTGTATGAAGGGCTGCCAATATTGTATTCACTTCACCTTACTTCATGTTAAGGTGAAATGGCAATGCAAAGCAATAATTACAAGGTGAAGTGAGCCTTTTGCATTGGCCACTTCACACAGCAGAGTGACAACGCTAAGTGCTCACTTCGCTGGCACTTCGCTGGAGGAATTTAAATTTGCTGCATCTCTACTGGGAGTAGGGAGAGCTGATGAAAGCTTTTAGAAAATAATTAATTCACTATAGGTTGATCTGGGGTCCTAAATTTGGGGGCAGAGAAGCTAAAGAAAAAACTGAGAGATAATCAGTTCAATATGGGCTGAACGGGAGCCCTACACATAGTGGCCAGAGATGATCAATCAGTTCTTGCTGTGTAAGGAAGGTAAATCCTGATGAAATATTTTTTTAGAAAGCTGTTTAAACACATGCAAAATAAAGTGTCTTGGTATTGGAACTTCAAAACCTGTCTGACCCATCATTTTGAAGATTCCTGAATTGCCAAGGCCACATGATTAAATGTTGCATGTCAGAGATGGTGGCAGTGGTGGGATTTGGATGCCAGTAGCAGTCTGGGGAAAATAGTTTAGGAACATTTTTTAGGATTGCTCTTGAGGTTAGGGAGTTTAGACTCTAGCTGTAAATAGTCATTAGGAAGAATTTCAGCATTAAAGCAGTGAGGTAGCTAGGGAAGCCCATGTGAGCAGCAGGACCCAGGTTCTTGTGTAAGACCAGGGGCCCAATATTCAAATGTTTGAGTGAGTGCTAACTGGTGTTTGCCTGTTCAAACTGGGTTTTGCTCTGGAGCCCAATATTCAAAAGGCCATGTTTTGGGGGTAAACAGTGTTTGTACCTACGCAAACCAAAAAGGGAAGGTATGTAAATGGTGGGGCAGGGACAGGAATGTCAGTGCATGCCAATATTCAGCAGATTTGTACCACACAAAAGGGATTAGTGCAGTCCTTTTGCACAGCACAAATACCACCAAACAAAACCCACTCTTGCTCTGTGCAACCCTAGTGGTTGCTGGACATAATGCAGCCAAGTAGCGGTTGGCCACTGGAAGAGCACACCCACCCCCTGTGCTCCTTGACACACACTCTCCTGATTGCCAACCCATATCCAAAAATAACTGTCCCTGGTGAAGTGGTCCCCCCTCCCTCCAGTCACCAACCTATATCCCAAAAGCATGCTACCTAGTGCTAGTGCTCTCACCCTCCCTCTTTTTGCTAGCCTATTTCTAAAAACAAATGTCCTTGGTGGTAGTGACCCCCCATCCCACTGATCACCAGCTCATGTTAAAATGTAATCCACCTTGGTGCTAATTGACTCCCCACTCAGATCATCAGCCTGTATCTAAAAATAAATGTCTCTGGTGCTAGTGGTTCCCTTCCCTTAGATCATCAGCCTGTGTTAAAAGGTAATCCTCCCTGGTGCTAATGGTCCCCCTGATCACCTACCCACATCCCAAAAGAATGTTCCCTTGTGCTAGTGGACTACCCTCTGATTTGGATGTATCTAAAAATAAATGTCCTTGGGCTAGTGGTATCCACCTCACTCTGATCCCCAACCCATATCTAAAAATAAATGTCCGTGGTGATAATGGTTCCCCCTACCTCCTGTCACCATCCCATATCCCAAAGAACTTGCCTGGGTCCAAGTGGTCCCCCTTCCCTCCAACTGCCAGCCGTAGTACAACTTACAGCACTCCTTGGCATCCAGTGGTTCCCTCCAGCACCAATCCATATCCGAATCATTGGTGTTTACTTGCCCACCTGTGGCACTGAGTACCCACCCCCCAGTAACCTTACCGTATCTTTAGTGTTGCAAGTGCATATGGCATCTGGCACAGTCTGCCTCACACCTCCTCAGCTGGTCACCGTATGTCTAAGCAAGGAGTGTGCCCCTTATTTACAGGACAGGGCATGTCATCCTGTCCGATAAATAAGAGGTGCACTTCCTGGCTTGACATATGGAGGCCAGCTGAAAAGGTGTGAGGGGAGTGTTCCAGTTGCCATATGTACCCACAGCAGTGAGGATACTGGTAAAGTGACTGGAGAAGTGCTTGGTGCCACACGGGGCTGCTAGAGGCTAGGGATTTGGACACTGTGAACAGCAGTACCAAAGATTAGTGCTGGGGGCTTCCACTGGATGCCAGAGAGGGTTGTAAGTTGTACTATTGGCTGACAATCATAGGGAAGGGGGACCACTAGCACCAGGGAGGATTGCACTTTAACACAGACTAATGATCAGAGGGAGGGGAACCACTAACACCAGGGACATTTATTTTTAGATATGGGCTGGGAAACGGAGGGAAAGGAGACAACTAGCACCAGGGAAGGTTGTTTTGGAATATGGGTGGCGATCACAGAAGGGGCCACTGGTAGAAGGAAGGATTACTTTTTAACATGGGCTGGTGATTGGAGGGGGAGACCACTAGCACAAGGGAAATGTATTTTTATATATGGGCTGGCGATTGGAGGGAGGGGGACCACTAGCACCAGGAACACTTATTTTTAGATGCGGGCTAGTGATCGGATGGAGGAGGAAAACTAGCACCAGGGAGAATTCTTTTCGGATGCAGTCTGGCGATCGGGGGGGGGACCATTAGCAGCAGGGAAGATTACTTGCTAACACAGTCTGGTGATCAGAGGGAGGGGGGAACACTAGCACCATCTGTCACCTGGGAACATTATTTTGGGATATGAGCTGGCAATCAGTGCAGTAGGGACCACTTGTACCAGGAAAGATTACTTTCTAACACAGGCTGGTGATTGGAGAGAGGGGGACCACTAACACCAGTGACTTTTATTTTTAGATACGGGCTGACAAGCAGAGGGAGAGGGGCCACTAACACCACGGAGTGTATTTTAAGTATGGGCCAGTGTTCAATGGAAGGGACCAACAGCGCTACGGATTGTATTTTAAATATGGGTTGGTAATTGGAGGTGGGACCATTACCACCAGGGAGTTTTTGTTTTCATTACAGGCCAATGATATGGATGGTGCCGCACTATCCTGCCTCAGCTACCCCTGCAAATAGGTCCATGATGGCCATGAAAATGGACCCTTAGTGCCTTGCTTGCCCAATGGAATAATTTGCATGGGTTCCTTTGAATATTGCAGATAGCACCCTGGCATTATCCACTCCTGAGGCCCACATCAGAAGCCATGTCTGGGTAGTGCTACTTGACATAGTGCTGCACCGACATGGCCCTGCATTTCTGTTGCAACTCCATGTACTTGTGTTGCTTTTGCTCCTTCCTTCATTTCTTTGGAGATCTCTCAGTACGGTCTTCGTTATGTTTCAAAATTTATTTTGTCTGTAAAAACCTAATTTTCTGATTATAATGTGTTTTTTAAAATGTTATCCTTGGTTTATATACAGCATCTTGCTTTTAGAAAGGCACTTTATAAATAAAGATTAATTCATTCATACCAGTTCCCTTTCTTTCTCAGTATATTCGCTCAGCTGCTGCTGTATTTAATCAGCATGCAATCGCACTTCATTATTTGTGCATACAAACCTATTTCAATGTGCTTAGCCGTTCAGTGTTACTAGCTATGCAACATGTTTATTTTGCACTCAGAGGGAATCAGGCCTGAGTCTACTCCAGTTCTATATTACTTCTCCATGGGATACAGTACCTGCTTTAATGCACTTTACCAGTGGCTCCCTGGTCTTAGCTGCAGGCCTTTAGCAGAATGTTTCTATATTTACCTATGTTGCCTTTGAGTCCTTATTTTGCTTCACCATCACCTTTGCTTTGTCTCACAGAGCTCTACTTGCATACAGCCCTTTTGGGGGGTTTAATCTGCTCAAACATGTTTATTTGCACTCAGTGTGACTCAAACCAGAAACTAATGCAATTCTATTTTACTTTTACCATATTATTCAATCCTGCATAAATGCATTTGTGACAAGCAATTATCCTCTATTGTTTCAGTGCATTACTGCCCATGCCTACAAAGTCTCATGCTTATTAAGCTCAGTTACTGCTGGACGCGATTCACTAATTGTACACTGCTTCACTGTACTCTAGAGATCAGCTCAGCTACAACTGTCACTGTATATTAATTTTTAAATCTGCATGTGGGTCACGGCACTTTACTGTAGCTTCTTATTTTTCCTAAGGTGGAGAACTGTGGGTTATAGTGGAGAGTCGTGGCCTCATGTGGCTCAGTTACCTCATGTTCATATACTGCCTCTGCTGCTAAAATCTTCCAGGTATTTGTCACCTTTAATTGACACTCATTGATGGATTGGTTGGCTAGCCTCACACTAACTAAAGGCCTAATTTACCCTGAGCTGGAGGTGCAGTTCCTATGCTAGTAGATTGGTAGGTCAAGCTAGCACGTTTCTGTGTACTATTTGTTTACCATGCCCTTCACTATAGGTGTTTACCATGCTACTCATTGCCTGTTACTTCCTGCTTTACAATGTATGGCCTATACCATTACTAAAGGTGTTTACTTTGCTGCATATTACCTGATATTGTCTGCATTACCTTGTATAGCCTGCTCCATTGCTAGAAGAGATTAGCGGTCTGTGCCCATCAATTCTGGCTGTGAGCTAGCTCTCAGCTGACAGCTTTGCTCTACACCCTAGTCTGCATCCTGATCTTGTGATGCCGTGAGTGAGGTCCTTCCTTTTGGCCCCCTGATATCATCAGTGCAATCCATTCTATGAGTGCAATCCTGACAACCTGTGCCCATAGTGAGAATGTCCGAACTCCAAGAGGAGCTTTAGCCATTTGTACACAGTGGCATCTCTTGATGTAGAATTTATGACTAGCTGCGAAGAGAGGATATATTGCTATCTTTTAGCTGCAGTATCACCTGCCTAGGCACCTTCAATGCATTCTCCCTATGACCGCTCTTGGTCTGCTTGATTTAAATAGTAGTTTAAAGCGAGTTCCTCAGTGGTCGTTCTCTCCTCCTCCCACCTTCGAGGCAGTTTGCTGCAGAGGCCAGTACGCACAACCCTCCACAGCGCTCCTGTTTAGAGGAAAAGAGGGAGAATTTCCTCAAAATTGGAATATTTTCCACTCCAATTGTTTGGGTTTCTAAATGGCAGTAGCAGAGCCATCACTGAATACAATATCCCAAGCCTGGAGGGAAGGCAATCTTGGCCTTGGATCCCCAAAGGTTTCCTCCTCAAAAGTTTTCTTTTTCTCTCCACCATGCCACAGGTCCTAATACCAGTTAGTTTTACTAATATTCCATAGCTCACTTAGGTAGGTTCTGCTGTAGGATGGAGATGGATGGAGATGAATGGTGGCCCTACTAGCTGTTCCTCTCTCCTTAGGAAGCCCCCACTGTTATCAGCTCAAGCTATTTTTTTGGAGCTATTATGCTAACTCGTGCATCTCATTTATGTTTCATCAAGCTACCTGTTGCTGTCAATCTGTTTCTCTAACTCCTAGTCATCGATCACTTCTACAATTCTTTTGAGGTTCCTTCCCAAGGTACCTTTAGCCAAGGGACCAGTTCTGCAGCACTTCTAGGGGTGGAACCCTCTTATAGAGTTCCTTACCTTCAGTACCCCTGCAAGGTGATAATTTCTAATGGAATAGAGAGTGCAAATGGCCACAAACATTGTTATACAGTTGCACAAGCATAACATTATTCTGGTTGTGTAATACATTGAACCAGTGTTAGAGGTTCACACCTCCTATGGAGCTCAGATGAGTTAATGGCTTGTCACCAGGCATGTGACCTTTCCTGGAGGTCGTTTAAATATCTGGCTCCACTCCTGATCTTATTAATTACTGGTTTTTATTTGTAATGCTTGTACTATAGCTACTATGCTGAATACTTCACATCCACACTCCAAGACAACTTTAGTAACCCCTACAAGTTGTGGAAGGCTATTAATTCACTTTGCTATCATGTGACCCAGTCCCTTCTCCCTGTTCTCAAGATGGGCAATACTCCTATCTCTGAGCCCACTGCAGTCACTTCTTCCAATTCCTTTTTCACCTCCTGTGCCCATTCTCTATTCTCCTCTTCTCCCCCTCATCCTTCTCCTCCTCTCTCTTCTTCTGTTCAGTCTCACTCTACTACTCTACTTGTCCCATGACCCCTTCCCCTCTTTTTGTCTTTTCTACCCATTACCACCCCTGTTGCTCTTAAGGTCCTCTTGGCTCTAAATCTTCTTAATTGTTAGAGTCCTGACGGTCTTGACCCCTAGACTTCTATTTCTCTCTGCTCATGCCATTTCCTTCCCTATTACCTACCTCCTCAACTCTCAGCCTCTCTTTCTCCTTATTCTGTGTCCATAACTCGTACAAGTTGGCTACTGTAATTCCCCTTCCCAAAGGTTGTGACCTTTCTTTCCATAGTAATTTCTGATCTATTTCTCTCCTTCCCACTCTGGCTAAGCTCCACAGACACCTTGTTCTGTCCCAACTCTTCCCTTTTCTTGAGTCTACCTCATTCTACACTCTTTTCCAGTGTGGCTTTAGCGAGTCTCATTCCACTTCCACCTGTCTCCTCCGGCTCACTGATGTTATCCTATCTGGCATGGATCAGGGCCTTGTCACCTCAGCTAGGTCTGTCAACATAGCCAAAGCTTTTGACACTGCAGCCCATCCCATTCTCCTGGATAATTTTAAATAGGGAGTTTGTCTGAAAGTACTACTTTGCAAAATTAGAATAAGTATACCCCCAACAAATCTTATACATGCCCTCAGTAAATCTCATACCAAAAAATCAGGTTTCTATGTTACCTAATTTTAATGTTATGAGCTATTTTGTAACCCTAACTTCACTACCTGTTCAAAAAAGCCAGTTTCAGGGAACAACCACTGAAGATCAGACTAACATTTGGTAAACAATTATTGTCATTTGGAGGATATAGACCTCTGAAATTTTTAAAAACCAAGATGCAGTCTTTATCTGACACTTTATTCCCCTATTCTACAATACATGAATTGCTCTTGTAAGGGAATTTTAATGAAGACTTGCTGGATAACAATGGACCTAATGTTTAGAGATGTGTAAAACTGGAAGATTTCACCCTGTGAAATATTTCGCGTAATTATTGCATTTCGCGAAATATTTTGCTGGGCGAAAAGCAAAATTTTGCCCTCTGTTGTGAGCAAAATTTCACCCCTAAGCTGGCAGAATTTCACTCACAGGCAAATTTTTGCCTCCTGTAAGAGTAGTTTTGCCTCCTGCAGTGAAATTTAGTGGCCACTGGCCACTTCCCACAGTTCTCCCTGGTGTCTAGTGGTCCCCCACACCCCCAGCTGCTCACTGGGACAAATTGTTTTCCCTGGTGTCCAGTGGCCTCCCTGGCAGATCACTGGCTGTAATTTCATTAGATAGGCACCCACAAGTTACCTTGGCCTGCTTCCATTGATTTATTTAAAAAACTCAACCCCAACTCCCTGGTGTCTAGCGGACCCCCCACCCCCACCACATCATTACCTAGCATCTCCCACCCAGCTCCCTCCCAGTACCCTGATTGGGCCACTGGCGCAGCTCTCCACTCACTTCCATGGCCAGCAACCTGCATGAGAATGACTGAGCACTTGAATGAATGACCACCTCATTCATTCTCTCTTCGCTCATTCATTTAAGCACTCAGTAACACTCAGTTAGGTTGCTGGCTATGGAGGTGAGTGGAGGGCTTTTCTGGTGGCCTGATCAGGGCACTGGGGGGAGCTGGGTGGGAGCAGCTAGGTATGATGGGGTGGGGGGTCCCTAGATGGCCAGGTAGTTGGGTTGAATTTTTTTTTAGACAACTCAGTGGCAGGGGACCAAGGTAATTTGGGGGGTGCCTATCTAATGAAATTATGGCTGGTGATCAGCCGGGGAGAGGGACCACTAGACTCAAGGGAGTGGGGGTTGAGTTGTGAGTCATACACCTTGTTTTGTAAGGATAAGTTTGGTAAAACAGGTGATGGCTGTGCCTTTAATTTAAAAGATCACATTATTGCTACTAGGATTACAACTAATGATATTAAGGAATATCACAACATTTTAGCTATAATTTTTTTTTTTAGCTGGAGTAAAGAAATTATTGACTAGGACTGCATGTGGTTCCCCATTCTTGCCAGTCACTACAGCTGGGAAAAGACTGTATGGTTGTGTGTCTTGGGGGGTTGCTTACTGCCGTGCCATTTGTGGTGGTTGTCAATGGCAGGTGAAATTACAAAATTTCTCCACAATTTGGCAAAACATTTCGCTTGTCGAAATTGTTGATTTTGATGATGAAATTCTATTTAGCTGCATCTCTACTAATGTTATGAAAAACATTGCTTTTAATCTGGGATTGGAACAACTGATTAATGACTAATATTAAAAAACCTGTTGACTCATCTGTATTAGATTTGATTTTGACAAATGCACCACATAATTTTTTGGAAGCTGGAGTTTTTGATCATAACACAACATGCTGTTTTAGTGGAAGAACCAGAGTTTTAAGATAAACCAAGGTTTTTTACTTTTTGTTTAGTTAAATATTTTGATTAAACAGCATTTGTAAAAGATTCAGATAACATAAATTGGGAGAGATTACAGTTAATTACAGATATAAATTTAGGGTAGAATCATTTAGTATCAGAATTAATGAAGGTGTATAATTTGCATATGCCAGTTAAAGCCAGGGAAATTAAAAATAAATCAGCCCTACTTTACTTTGGAAATTAAAAAAGGTGAAAAATGTATCATGGGATACAGCACATAAGACAAAGTTGCCTAAAAGCTTGGACAACTATAGAAAGCTAAGAAATAGCTATGTAGCTTCAGTTAGAGATGCCAAAAGAGTATTCCATTATGCAGAAACTGATGATTTAGCAGGTGACCCCCAAAAATGTTGGTCCATAATTAAAGAAATAAAGGGACAATTAAAAAAGATGACTAATGTGCACCTTTTTGAGACAACAGTTGGCATCAGTAGGGAGTCCACAGCTGACAAAGTTAATAAATATTCTGTGGAGGCTGGAAACTTTTTTGGCAACTCTGATTCTAGATCTGGTATACCTGGAGGCCAAGCGTGTGAGGAAGAGACCCAGTCTTTTACATTTAGAACACTAGAGGTTTATGAAATAATGGAATTTTTGTACAAACTAGAAACCAATAAAGGTAATGGACCAGATGGATTAACACTTTCACTCTTAAAATATTCTGCACTTCAGATTGCTGAGACATTTACTTATTTGTTCAACAGGTCTCTGTCCGAGGGGTGGTTCCACAGGATTGGAAACTAGCCAGGGTTCTTCCCATATTTGGGGGGGAGGACCCCAGCCAGTTAATCAATTACCACCCAGTATTCCTGTTATCTCAAGTTTCAAAATTATTTGAAAGGTTATTGGCCAGGCAACTAACTGATTTCCCATACAAAAAAATAATCTTCTTTACAAACATCAGTCAGGTTTCTGTAAAACTTATGGTACTGTGGTCTCCTTGGCAAGGGTCTTGGATGACATTAACAAAGCTATGGACACAGGGCACTTCACTGGGGCCATCTTTGTTGGCCTCTCCAGGGCCTTTGACATGGTTGACCACCAAATTCTACTAAATAGGCTTGCTGAAATAGCGGTTGCTAGAACAACCCTGAAATGGGTTTGTTCACACAAATCCAGGAAGCAGCTAACAGCCATAAATAGCATTGAATCAGCACCATTGCCTGTATTTCAAGGAGTCCCACAGAGTTCGGTCCTTGGACCCTTATTTGTGATTTACTTAAAAGGTCTTGGAGAAAGTGTACAGGTATGGCATACCATTTGTATGTCAACGATACAATACAGTATGTTACTGCACCATCATTGCCTGAAGTCCACAGTAAATTACAAACTCATTTTAATGGCCTCCAGGTCTACTTTGGACAATTCAAACTTAAAATGAACACAAGTAAAACTAGATGTATGCTGCTTGGAACCTCAACCAAAACTAAGGGTCAGATATTCAAAGCTTTGTACAGCATGCAAACTAATTGCACAGGAATAGTGTCAGATTAGCACGGGGACACTATATTCAAAAGGGCAAATAGCACGCACAAACTGCAGTAGCACTGGACAAATCCATAATGTATGCAAGGGGCAAAGTGAGGGAGCCGGAACATGCGTACAGGCACAATGGGATATTCAGAGGGATAGTGCTGCACAAGGCCATATTGCATGGCACATAGCATGGTGCTAGTTACCACCTATAAAAGGCAGGTCTCATTCCAGGACAATTCACATAGGGGGAGTGGCCAGACCAGGACATTATACATGGCAATATTCAGCAATGCAGTAGTCCTGCACCTCATGGAGGAGGTTGTGGAGGAGGCAGAAAGGGAGCAGGCACAACCAGGCCCACGCCATGGGCCAAGGAGGAGATATGCTGCACAAAGGTGGTACCAGCCCAGAGTCTCCTTCAAGACCTGGCCTGATGAGCTCATCATTGGCTGATACAGGATGGACAGGGGAATGTTGAGGCAGTTGTGCAAAATCCTGCATGAGCAGCTGTAGCCAAACACCAGATGCAGCCATGCCATGTGAGTTGAGGAGAAGGTGACAGCAGCAATGTGCTTCATAGCCACAGGAACCTTCCAGTGCCCAATGGGGGACACCACTGGGGTATTGCAGTCCACCACCTGGCACCTCCTGACTCAGTCCCTTGATGCTTTACTGCCACATGCTGGTGAGTTGATTGTATTCCTCAGCATGGCAGCTGAGTGCAAAGAAACCATGCAGCAGTTCTATTGAATTGCACACCCACCAACTGTACTTGGTGCCATTGACTGCACCCATGTCACCATCTGTGCACCACCTGGTGATGTCAGTGACACATATCTAAACAGGAAGGGCTATCACTCCATCAATTGCCAAGTGGTGTGCGATGCAACAGGGTGCATCAGCAATGTTTTTGCACAGTACCCCGGCAGTGCCCATGATGCCTTCATATGGCACCAGTCCTGACTGTGCCAGGCCATTGAGGAGGGCAGGATACTCAGTGGGCACCTAATCAGTGAGTATGGGTAGTCACTACAGGGAAACAGCACAGGGGAGGTGGAGACAGGCATGGGGAACCAGGGAAGGGGCGGGGCAGGGAGCAGTGATACATAGCAGCAATGGCCACATAGCTTGACTGCAACACTAACAGGTGCCATCTCTCTACAGGGGACAGTGCTATCCCCGTGACCCTGGCTGCTGACATCAGTACCCCAGACAGCCACAGTGGCCAAGGAACGGTACAACAAGGCACACGCTGCAACCAGAAACAACATAGAGAGGGTCTTTGGGATGCTAAAGATGTGGTTCTGCAGCATAGACTAGTCAGGTGGTGTCTTACAGTACAGCCCTCAGAAGGTATGCCATATCATCCTAGCCTATTGTATGCTAACCAACATGGCGCTCAACCATGGGATACATGCACCTGAACCTGAGAGACAGTCTGACAGTGAGACAGAGCCAGAGGTCAGGGGGATAGTAGAGCAACTTGAGAGGCAGGATCCTCGCATGGCCCGCAGTGCCCTGGAACACAGGAGCAGCAGCATCCAGACACTATCACAGAGGAGGCGGTGAGTAAACACAACACAGACAACAAACATGTCACAAACAGTGCATTTAATAGTTATGAAAACCCAGCACAGTATGCACAGTGTAACACACTGGTGATGGACACATGTGCAGTACAATGTAGTGACGTGCTGTGTTGTGTGGTGCAACGTGAATATCACACAGGGTGTGGAGTGTACAGCTATGGGGCGTGCACGTGTCGATAGGTGGTGTGACATGTGAGTGAACATGTGGTCTGGGGGTGTGCCTGCGGGCAGGAGACTGGGCATGTGTGAGCTTGTGTGAGTGTGCATGTGTGCGGGACATAGGGCACACCATGCAGGGAGGTGGTGCCCATCAGTGGAGCCTGCTGCCCCACACACAACACACCCCCTGTGTGCATGTCACTGAACTAGGCATGCTCTGTGCAGAGGACATGATCGGGGTAGACTGTGGTGAGGTTGGGAGGGCGGTATGCCTGCAGCGTCGCCGAGATACAGCCACAGGTGTGGAAGGAGGGCACCCACAATGCCGTGGGAGGCCTGTGGATGACCAGGATGCAGGTGTGGAAGAGCTGCCACCCACCCTACATGCACCAGTGGTATGCCAGTGCACATACGTGGCATGGCTGCGCTATACGCCGGGTGCACCCTGTAGGCCCACTGCATGTGTCACCTGCAGAACATCCATGAGGTCCTGCACATTGGCTGTGAGCCCCCAAAAGCCACGGTCGATGGAGGCAAGGATGCTGGTCATCTGTTCCTCTGCCCGCTGCTGGCCATGGGCAAGGGCATTGCCCACAGTGTCCTGCAGCTGTGACAGCTCATGGTGCACCTCATGGCAGAACTCATGCAGATCTTACTGGGCTGCATGCTGCGATGTCAGGGCCACCTGGAGCATGGGTTGTGCACTCTGGCTGTCCTTTGCCGGGTAAGCAGCGCCGACCTGCCCTGTGGGTGGAGGTTGTTGCTGCCATCAAGCATGGTGAGGGAACTGTGGGTGTGCTGGTGGTGGCGCAGCTGCTGGTAGGCAGGCTGCTGTTGCAACTGTGGGCCTGCAGGGGTTGGTCCATGCTGCAGGGCTGGCATTGCGACCTGTGGCCAGCAGGACATGTCCAGTGGGACACACTGGCCTACCCCATGGCTAACAGCCATGAATTGTACATTGCCATGCACCTGTACTTCCCCACCCCCAACGCTGCTGTGTGACCATCCCCCCGCTGTTCCCACCACAATGTCACCAAAGACAGGCTCTCCCACTGGCAGAGTGTCATAGTCCTCTGCATCCTACAAGCCACGGTAACTGGTAATGGTGAGTAACACCACCTGCTTGCCACTCAGGTCCTCCACCTGTGGGTCCTCATATCCACCTATGGCCTTCAGGTATGCTGCATCATCCTCTGACAATCCTGCATAGCCAACATCTACCTGTATTCTGTGGCCACATACTGTCCCCACCTCCAGTGCCACTGCAGGACCCCGCATGACAATCATGCCTGATGTAGAAGGCTGCACCTCCGCAGCATCATCCTCTACCTCCTGTACTGCTGTTCCAGGCACCAGCTGGGTCATGGCCTACTGGGCACCCAGTGCTGTAAAGGAACAAAGATGGTGTCAGTGTCCAGTACAGTGAACAGACTGCCAACACACCACCACCACCACATGCACCCCCAACAGTGTGTGCCCCACACCACGCCTGTGCACACCCCATAGTGCAGCCTATGCAAATGCAAGTGCTGCCTCCATGCACACACCCAGTCCCACAGTGCACATGCATTAACAACCTGTGCACCACCAAAACATGCACACCAGAGTGTAGCACCCACACTACAACCACATTGTGATGGAACCATGCGTGCCTCCTGGTGGTGTTTGTCAGGCAGTGGTGGTCACATGCTACAGACACACCTGGCCTAGGTGGCGTGACCAGTTTCTGACAACCACTGCCCTCAACCCCACCAACAGCCACTGGTCACAGGCTAGAGGCTACCATCACCAACAGTGGGTCCCGCTCCAGCTGCTCCATGGACTGTGGTCCATTGCCTGTCCATATCCATTCCTACAGTCTTTGGGCCTCCTCCTTCTCCTTGGCATGGTGAAGCAGGTCATTCCTCCTCTTCCTGACTGCGTCAGTGCTATGCCTAAGGCTACCCACAGTGTTGACCTCTGCTGTGACCTCCTCCGACATGTGCTGCACAACTGCATCTGTGGACTTATTCCTCTGCTGGACCATTTCCCTCTCCTGCACAGCATGTACAAGAGCTTTGAGCTCATCTCCAGAAAATTTGTGGGCCTGGAGCCACTCCTGTCCTGTAGCATCACCTGTGTGGGACAGTGGAAATGGCACAAGTTACACACAGTGGTGTACAATGTGTGCACAGCTGTAGCAGTACCTGCTGGTCATGGCACACTGCACACCCTCCAGGCATTGTCCACCCCTGCATGCAGTAGGCACAGTGCATGCAGACTGCACCATGCAGTGCTGGGGTTGCTTGCACACCACCACATAGGCTGCCCAGCAGTACCTGCACAGCCAGTGGCAGCACTGCCTATTCCACTAGCCAGTGGCGTGTGTCCCTGCCACACAGGATGCACATGGTTGCATGGACAGTGCAGTCTGTGCCTGTGTGGCATACCTGCATGCACACACTATGCACACAATGCCATGCATCATCCATCTGGCCCAGGGGCATGGGCAGGCAATACTGGATGGACAAGCCTATGCCAGAAGGACCCTCCCGGGACACGGCCACCACACTGGTGGACCTGGTCACACCCAGCTGTGTGCCCCACAGGCAGTGCAATTGACCACCATGGTGTGCACCCCTGGGATGATTTGCACAGCCGGAAGTCCCCACATGTGTCGACAACAGCACAGGCACAGTACTGTGGTACAGTGTATAGTGGACTGCTGTTATGCATGAAATCCCATGCCTGGAATATGCTTGTTCTGCTGCAGTAGTGCTGTCATCATGTTGTTGTGCGGCAGTAGTGATGTCACTACTGCAGCGTAACCACTTGGAATGCTGGCACAGTGTTGCATTCCTCTATCGAATTCTGTGGTGACAGAATTCTAGAACCTCTAGAGACGTCACAAGTCAATTTCCTTATGGAAAAGAAAAACAAAAAACCACACTGTACGCATTTCACATAATAGTACTATACACTGTACAAATACAGGATGAGCAACTGTATGCACAACCTGTGTGGTCTGTGACCTCGGGGTTCTGATTCCCATGGACCTCATGAGCTTCGCTCTCGAGGTCAGAGGGAATCAGAACCCCTCTGTGGCAGAACACACTGGTTGTGCATAGTTGCCCATTCAATACTCTCTACGTGTGTCTGGGATCAGTCCAGCATCTGGACTGTTGCAGGACCCCTGCACAACTGTATATATGTGTGGACTGTGTATGTCCTAGCCCACACCCCTGTACATTACCACAGCCTGGCCTGCACACTGTACAGACCTGCCTGCTCCTGCTGTCTCTCCTGAAGCATCCTGTTTCTGTGCTGTCTACTTCAAACTGCACAATACTGTAGTCCCAATCAGCAGCACAGGTGGAGCAACATTTGCCCATTAATAGCCCTGCCGGGCAATCAGGCCTCTTAGGCATGCAAATGGGCTGTAATGATATGGTAATTACTCTGTTTGCCCCCTGCATATACAAGTACCCTAATTTCCATAGCTGCTTTGACTATTGCTTGTGTTAGCACCGGGCAAGCATTTAGCACTGGGTAAAGGGCTAGCACTGGGCTAACTTGTAATGTAATTGTGACACGCTGTGATGTCTCTGCCATGCTGTGTGGCACTGTGCAAATGCTGCACATGCACAGTGGTCCCAAGTACTGCAATAACATGGCTGAACTGCATGGTGTAGCACTGTGTTTCGCCCATGTGTGTGGTGCCACTGTGCATGCGTGCCACTACTGTGCCAGGGTAATGGCAGGGTTGCACGGTGCTACTGCATATGACAGCATGGCTCTAGTTTATAGCTTTGGAGAAGGTGCAGGGTGTGTCCCAATACATTCCAGTTGTCACCACACATAGGTTAGAATGGCTGCACGACGTAGAAAGTGCACAGTGGTGCACAGGGACAGGTGGTGGGGTGAGGCAGAGACTGGCACCCTGATACAGCTGGTGCAGCAGTAGCACAGTTGCCTATTTGGGGAGGTCCAGGAGGGTGACCTGCCACGATGGCAGGTGTGGGCCTCGATTGCCCGCTGCCATCTGTCCACCAGGACTGGCATCCCACAGGATGGTGAAAAGTGCAGGCACAGATATCCTAACCTGAGGCACAGGCAGTGGCAGCAGCTGGACCACTACCACCAGATGGTGCAAGATGGGACAGTACCTGTGCCAGGTGGGTGTTGCTCTGCAGTGCACACACGCGTACCATGTGCATCTGTATGCAAGTAAGTGTGCGTGTGTGTGTGTGTGTCTCCATATGTGTGTGTGTGTGTGTGATTACCCAGGCGTGACTGTGTGGTGAGGGGTGTGCCTGGGCATGTGCATGTGTCACCTGACATATACCTGCCCAGGTGGCTTAGTTGGCCTGCCTGCTACTGTGGGTACCTTTGGTGGCACCGTGCAACAGGGTGGCTGGCAGGGGGCAAGGTAGCCATGCCGCCTCCAGTGATTGTGCAGTACTGGACACTACATGGTGCCTGTTGATGTATCCCTGGACGTTGCTATGCATTGTTGCTGTCTGCAACCATCATGCATGCCCCCAGCAATGTCTGCTGTGCTTGGGACTGCTGGCAGGGGGACCGACCATGGCTGTGCCCTGTGGCTGACATCAGTGTACTGCAGGAGGGCTGTTTCCTAGGCACATGGGTCACCCCCACCACTGGGGGTGTGGCATGCCACTGTCCACCTGCATGTGGCAATGGTCCACTGCACTGTCACCATGCCGATATGCCCTGTGTGCACAGTGTCCATGCATTGGGCCATGGTGGCATCATGTGACCAGGATACGGCATGCCATGGGTGGCACAGTGTGCCTGTATTGTGGGTTTGGACCATGTCTATGAGCTGTGCTGTGCCACCTGTGGCTGGGGGGGTTGCAGGATACCCTGGTTACCTTGGTCACTGCTGTGTCATGTACTAAATTTGCTGTACCCTGTTTCCACTGCAGAGTGAATCGAGTGGATCAACCTGGGGAGCAGAGGCCAGGAGGAGCCTCAGGCAACCAGCAGGAGCATCCCGAGTGTGCCACCCATTCCAGAGTGTGCTGAAGAGAGTGGACCTGATGACCAGGGCGTATTGAGTGAGTACATTGTTTGTCTACATATTGCTATGATTGTGGCTTGTGTGGGTCTTTCCATGGGCTTCCATTACCCTTCCCGTGAAGTGAACGGCCATGTGCATGGTACCATGGCATGTGCACCATTATACTGCGTTGGCCACCGGTGCGGCAGGTTACAGCCAGTGTATGGGTGGGTGGCTGCCATACACTGTGGCTATGGGAGAGCTGTGTGAGGCCTCTGTGCTGTATGGGCCTGTGATGGTGTGCCCAGCCAGTATTTCCATTCCCAATTTGTGCCTGGTGTTTCTGCTCTGCCATTCACATTGCATGTGTGTGTTCTGGGTGCATGCCACTGTAGTGCACATTGTACGGTACAGGGCTTTGGCATGGTGGCATCTAGTCAGCCTCTCCCTGCAGGTGTGTGTGCCATGCAGTGTGGCCACTGCTGTGGCATGGGGGGATCTTGGCTGGGGCAGGCCAGTGGTCAGACACTGTGCCTGCATTGGGGTGGTGTGGTGTGGTGCCTTAGTGTTGTCCCGGCATGTGTCGTTCTGCCTGTCATATCTGCCTATTGCATATGGCAGTGGAGGGGATACACTGTTCCCAACCAAGCTACTGATCCAGTGTCCCTGCTGTGCCTGGTGTCTGCACACCAGACATGCTTGAGGGGGTGCATGGGATGGTGGACTGTGGTGGCATGGTGTGCATTAGTACCACTCCTGTGTCTGTTGTGCCCACCAGTGGGGTGTGTGGCACCTGCCATATCATGGCAGCTTGTGCGGCATTGTACTGGGCATGTGTTTGGACCACTGCTGTCCTTCCACTGGTGGACCATGGCCTGTGGTCTTGTGTGCCATGGGTGTTGCCATGCATGCCTGTGATGTGCATGCTACTGCAGTGGGTGATGGCAGTGCCGCATGCCTTGCTGTGCTATCATACAAGCTGCATGCCATCATACCATGTTGTTGCTGTGCCCATTTCAGTTGTGGTTGTGCTCTGCATTGTGTTACATTGTTCCATTCCTATGGGCAGCATGTCCCAATGTGTGTTAACCCATGTGTATGTCATGGCGTGGCCCACTGTCACTGTTGTTTTGGAGCCTGGCTGTCTGTCAGCACTGTCACACTCTGTGCAGTGCTGGGTTGGGTGGTGTCTGCTATGCTGTGGTGTTGTTGGTGGCCTTCCACATGCATCCATGTTCATCTGGCTGTTGGTTGTTGCCTGTGTCTGGTGGTCCCATCCTGTAGGCACCTGTTGGGTGTTCATTCCATTGTGTTCAACATCGCCACATGGACATGGCTGTTGGGACATGCTGTCCATCTCTGGGTTGCTACCTATGGCTGAATTGTGCCTCCTTGTTGGTATCCCATTCTCACATGCTCTTTCTCCTGTAGGTCCATGGCATTCCTCTTTGTGGGCAACATGGCCAGAGGAATCAGAAGGCAGTGAGGACCTCCTGAGGTGGATAGTGCATTAGCAGTGAACAATCATTGAGCAGCAGGCTGTGCTCATCTCAGAGATGAGGAGGGTGACCACTGTACTGGAGGCACATCTGCTGGCTCCATCAAGCTCCCAGTCTTAGCCTTGTTCATGCCTTTGTTTGCTTTGCACCCCCCCCTTACTGGACTGATGGTTCTGTTGCTGCCCTTTTACCTCATTGTTCATGTCCACATCCCTGTCCCCTCCTGTTACATTGCTTTTCAGTTGCTTGTCTTCCTCTGTACATATGTTATGCATATTTCATACCTTAGGTGTTGTAGTTATAGTAGTCATAGTGGTAGTTGTAGGTTAGCCACTTTTGTAGCATAGTTTGTAGTTGTAGTGGTAGCACTGGTAGCAGTAGTAGTAGTAGTTCATGTTGTGTATTTTGCAGTTCTTGTAACTGTAGTGGTGGTTGCTGTAGGTTTTCTTTTCATGTTAGCAGTTTTTATTTTCATTACATTGCTGTTTGTTGTGTTTCGTGTTGTTGTTTACTTGTTGATTTACCTGTAGCCTTTACTTTGTGTTTGTCACAATATGCATTCCTTTATCATGATTTCACTGTGTCCTGTGTCATTTTTGGGTGCTTGGCTTTTTCTATAGGCTTGTACTGTTCTTTGGTTTCACTTATGGGTCCTGGTGGCCTCTGGCCATTTTCCTGGCTGGGTGTGTGTCAGTTTCTGGGTTCTACAC
Source organism: Neoceratodus forsteri (assembly GCA_016271365.2). Classification (NCBI taxonomy): domain Eukaryota; kingdom Metazoa; phylum Chordata; order Ceratodontiformes; family Ceratodontidae; genus Neoceratodus; species Neoceratodus forsteri. The sequence goes on from CM028133.1 coordinate 154,207,426, forward strand.
TGCTGTCCACTCTTGGGATCATTTTCCAGCCTGTGCTCCTTTGCATGTGGTCCACAGCATGGCAGCTCACCTCTGCACTGTATTCCTGTGAGTGTTTGCACTGCCTGCCTGGGTGCTATGTTCAGTGCTGTCTTATTTGCTATATTCAGTGCTGTCTCATTCCAGGGTTATTTTTGCATTGCACTCCCAGATGTTTGCCCAGCTTCCTTAGCATGCTATATTCAGCAGGTTTTGTACCAGGCTATTCCTTTTGAATATGGTGGGCTATTTGATCAGGGCAATTTTAACATACCAGGCAGTGCTAATTTAGCCCCAGGGCAAAATTTTGAATATCTGGGCTTAAGAATGGTGATCTGGCTATTTTCGACTCTGAAGGGGCATATTTGGAGCAGGTGGACTGCTAAACATATTTAGGATTCTGGTCAGACTTCTCAGGCTTTGGCAGTGTTCATGTAGACAAACTTGTTACCCAGATTCGTAGGAGACTGGGGCTTTTGTATCATAATCAAAGTTATTTTGGTAGTCATACTGTACAAAAAATAGTCGAAACTCAGCTTTTTCCTTTATTTGATTATGAGGACGTCTTCTATAACTATTCAAACAAAAGTAAAGGACAAAACCTAGATACGTTATATGACTGATTGGCCAGGTTGATTTGGAAATGTCCAAAAGAGACTCATCATTGTAGTATGCACAAACACTTAGGGTGGATTTCCCTTATGGACAAACGCCTCTTTCTCAAATTTGTCCTAGCTTACAAAAGTGGACTGGGTAACGTCCCGGACTATTTAGTGGCTAAATTACAGGAAAGGAAGGTAAACTATTGCAGTGTCAGTGGCTCAGTAGGTAGCACACTCACCTCTGAGGCTGGGAGATCAGGGGGCTGTGGGTTTAGTTCCATCTGGCACTTGGGTTATTATCCCAATTCTGACACTGTAGTGTAGCATGAGAGGGGTGCTGCACTTCTGAGGTGCCGTCTTTTGGATGAGACGTTAAACCGAGGTCCCATCTGCATGGATTGGTGGTAGTTCAGGTGGATGTTAAAGATCCCATGGCACTTATCGAAAAGAGATGGGGAATTTTGTTTTTATTAAGTATTGTACATCATCACAACAAAAAGTTCATACAAAAACAAGAAGAAAACAGACAATCACTACTTCACGTAACTGGAACATCTGAATCAGTTATCCAAGGAAGATTGTGCCATACAGTTTGAATATACCAAGCAGTTTGGTGAGCTTTTTCTTTATAATACAAACAATGCATTTCCTTACAAACACTTCCCACAATATCATCATATGTCAGCACTTTTTGTTGAAGTGTGGACAAACAACAGGCGTTCCAAATATACCATTTAATAATGGAAAATAACACAGATAAGGTTCCAGAATCCCAAGGAGACCATTCTCTGCCAAAGGTACCATAAAGCAATGTCTCATAAGACACTTTCTCAAAAGGTAACATGTTCCAACACGTAGCCACATAAGACCAAAAGGATTGAATAAAAGAACATGTAAAAAATGAATGAAACATAGTCTCAAATTGTGCCAAACACTGAGGCCTACTACAAAATCTTTCATTTAAAGCCTTATGTTTCTGATTAGCCTTAATATTTAACTTTTCATGGCAACAAAGCCACTGAACACCCCAAAATTTACAAGGCACTCGAGTGTTATGAAACAGTCGCATAACAGCAGATGTCAAAGATGAGGGGCATAAAGGCAGAGTGATGGGCTACCAAAAATGTTTATCCTGCACTACAGAATACAGTAATTTTTTTGAATAATGCAATAAAAGTTGAGATGTAATACCCCAACTTCTAAGGCGCACAAAAATAAATCTATAATAAACAGAAGAGAAGGGAACTGATTTATAAACTTTCATTGTATCTGAAAACCAACCACTATACCAGGGTCGAATCTGATTTTGGAAAAGGGTGACCAGACATTAACTGCTGACTACAAATAGGATGAAGATTAGTAAACAAAAACTGAATAAACGAAAATAGGATCTGATTAATCATGTTCAATCCACCATCCGCCAACTTTGAGGTACTATATGTTAAGTTTAATGGGGTTCAATCTACTATGCCAGATTGCTTGGAAAAATAAACCAGAAAGAGTAGCATCCAGCTCTTTAGGGGGAGGGAAAATCATACTCACATATAAAAATAAAGGCAACAAATGAGTCCTGATCAAGTGTACCCATTTAAGCTTTCCCATAGGATATTTATTCCAACCATCAACCAATGCCTTCCCTTGTGCAAGCTTTGAATCCCAGTTAACAAGATCCTGTCTACCAGTATTGAAGACAATCCCTAAAATATAGATAGGACCCTTTGTCACTGGTATACCAGCCATACGGGTGGCAGAAAAAGCCAATCCTAAACGTTTAAGGACACATTTGACTTTATTCAAATGTACACCAGAAGCAGTACCATAAAGGATACAAAACTCAAGCGCCCTATTTAAATCAGTTTCTGATTTCAGAAGTAGACAAATGTCATCTGCACAAGCGGCGGCAGTCCATGGGGCATGATGACCAGAAATTAGAACCGGAGTAAACAACTGAATATCATTCAATAACTGGAGTAAAGGATCAATACAAAAAATAAATAACAAAGGACTTAAGGGACACCCCTGATGGACACCCCTTTTTACTGGAACCAAAGGTCCCAAAAACCCATTTACCAATGGTTTAATAAAGATGCAATTATAAATAGCTTGTATCCAAGCAATAAACGAATCCGGAATACCATAGCAGTGGAGAGTCATCCATAAAAACCCATATTCCACAGAATCAAAAGCCTTCCTCTGATCTACAGATACCACCAGGCCAGAGATAGAAGCAAAAGAGCCAGATTCAAAAACTTCCCTCAGCACTAAAAGTTGGTCCGTTATCACCTTGCCCGGAATAGCACAAGATTGAGTACTGGAGATGACACAAGATGCAACCACAGATAAGCGGAGAGCTAATATCTTCATAAAAATTTTGAAATCAACATTTAACAAGCATATTGGTCTCCAATTATTTAAATCTTCCTTAGCACCTTTCTTATATAATAAGGTTACCACTCCCATAGTTGTGTGAATGGGAAAATAACCCTCATAAAACATAAAATTATAAACCTGGGCCAATTCTTGAGAAATATGAGGAATAATTAATGCATATAATTCTGAGGGAAGACCATCCAAGCCTGGTACCTTCCGCTTGGGTAATGCAGCGACTGCCTGCAAGACCTCTGTGGGAGAAATAGCTGACATAAGGGCAGTGACCGCAGACCCAGAGAGGGAAGGAATATCCAAAAAGGAAACCAGTGGGAGAAGGCAGTAGTATCAGTAAGTCATGTATCAAAATGCTGCCCCAAATACTTAGACACTACTGACATAATATCCAGTTGTTTCGTAGCAGTTGACATATCAGAATCCCATGCAGCTGACATAGTTTTATGCTGAATTCTGGAAGAGCAACTAAGAAAAGGGCAAACCTCCGCCAAAGACCCCTGTGTACCAAAATGCTGTTGCATAGTCAGGGATGCCATTTGCTTCTCATGAAATATCTGCATTTGCTGCTTAATAAGCCAAATCTGATCCCCATAATCATGTTTGGTAGTATATGCTAAGCTCATCAATTGCTGCAGCTGCTGTCTGAGTGTCTGATATTGCAACTTCTCAGAATCCGAGACATGTTTACTTTCACATAGTAAAAGAGTCCTCAAATCAGATTTAAGACTATCCCACCAGAGAAAAGTGTTATCAAATAACTGAAACAAAGTATTTTTCCCACCAATCAAATATAATATCTGCTGGAGTAACTAACCCCTGGAGAGTAATAATGTATTAAATTTCTAAAGGCCTGGGCCATGAGGGGGTTCCCATGCTCCTACTACCATGGAAAGAGTCTTGTGATCAGAATAAGTCACAGAGTCCACCTGTGCAGCTGGTATAGGAATCCGTTTACTGAGAAAAAAAATCTATTCGGGTAGCATGTGTTCCCCTCTGAAAAGTAGGTATCCCCCTAGTGTGGAGTGACTTATAGACATCTTTTAAATGAGCTAAGTGAACAATAGATTGTAAAGCTGACATGTCATAAAAAATCTTTCTGGTAAAGGTGCCACTACCAAGATCTTGAAGCCACAATTAAAGTCACCACCCTAAAGCACAGATTGTGCAGAGAAAAGAAAAGGCCGAAGCTGAAAGAAAATGTCCACCTGATCAGCTTTTAGTTGTGCTGCATATATATTAATTAAACGAAAATAGGTGTCACGTATCTTGACATCCAACAAAAGAACCCTCCCTGGCACCAAATCAATCAGTTTTATAAGCTGAAAAGGGAAACTAAATGAAATCCCAACCCCAGTACATGCACCCAAATCCATAGACCAGTAAGAAGGACCCCTGTTCCAGTCACATTCAGCATGGCTAACCTCAAGGGCTGTGTGCAATCTAGTGTCCTGTAGAAAAACAACATCTGCGTGGGTGGACATTAAGTGGAAAAAGACTCCACCACGTTTTTGTGGATTTTGAATACTATTGACATTAATTGTCAAAAATTTCAGCTGTTTGGAAAGCCTCATTTAAAGAAATCAAGGGGATTTAAGTGACTTTGATTTTCCAGTACCTGAGGCCTGTTTCTTTCTTTCTCCCTTTAGGAGTAGGCTTTCCTTCCAGGGGGCCTGCAATTTTCTCAGGAACATCACCTAATTCACTAGTTTCAGAATCAGGACAAAGATCAGTACAACGGGAACTCTCCAACGAAACTTCGGAGCTTTTATCCAGAAAATCAGCTTCCAAAAGCAATGGCTGAAAGTGACTGGAAGTTTGGGTTTCTGAGATTTTATGAACCTTGGGGGCTGGCTGTCTCCAACTCCGGCGGCGTGTTACCCATTGTTCGGGGTCAACGATCAGGTCATTGGGGTGGGAGGTGGTGGCATGGCAGGAGAAGAAGGGACAAGCAAAGTCTTTGGGCCTGCAAAGGAAGGGTTAAAGAGATAGGAGAGGGTTCAGCAGTCTCCACTGATGCAGGAGCCTCCTGAGGCATCTGAGCTACAGGAGGGAGGTCAGAACAGAATTCAGGAGGGGGGCAACATTGGCAGATCAGAAGATGGTTGAGAATCTGATGGCAAGGGGGTCCCCAGACTGTACATGCACCCTCTGGGCAAGTGCTACCATCAATCTTTGCTACTCTAAGTCCCCAGAACCAGATTTAGAAAAAGCAGCTTGTGTACATTCACCATAGGTATGACCAGAAAGGCCACACAAATTACAACTGACGGTTTCAGAACAATGCATGGACATATGACCTAGTTTACCACACAGGGAACAACAGATCTTGTCACAGGCACTACTAAGGTGACCTGGAGCACCACATTTATAAAAAGATTTGGGCTGGCCTGGGTAAAATAAAACACCACGGTCACCCCCCCCACCCAAAAAAAAGAATCGGCAAATGTTGTAAAGAACCATGCAATTCCTGAAGAATAACCCTAATCTTCCAACCCCCCGTCCAAATGTTTTCACTATGAAAAATAGCCTCAGGGGCTCCCAAAATGGTGCATCGTTGTTTCAGCCAAAAGAGTAAGTCAGTCACACTGACACCCTCATTGTGAAAAAGAACTGTAACAGACTTCTGAGCAGGTCTGGTAAGAGGGATGATCTCAAAGGGAGCCCACAGTGGGGTATTTTTCACCGTCCCACACCTGCTCCAAAATGCCTCTAGACCAGCTTGTAATTTAAAGCTGACGTCAAAGGAATGCTCCCCAGAGACATGTATGACAGCATATAATTCAGTGGCTAAAAAAGTGCAAGCTATGTTTAAGCAACATTTTCCCCACATATTCCCTATCTGGAAATACCTCAAGTCCACCTTAATACACAATACGCACAGCATTATGACGTCTAGCTAGAAGCACCTTTTTTTTTAAAAAAGAAGCATACGTTTTAGAGGAGCTGGTATTATCATCCCCTGAAGAGGTCGCATCATCACCCCCCAAGGAAGGGGTAAAAGAAGGAGCAGAAGGTGGGGGGGGCCCCGGAGGGCAATCATCAGAAAGAGCATGGGGCAAAGAAACAGGACACCTTGAAACCTGAGGAGGTAATACAGTCCGTAAAGGAAAAACCTGTTTAGGATCAGGGGATAATTCTAAATCAGTGTCTAGATGCAAGTCAGATACTTCACCCGAGGAACCTCACACAGACTGAGAAAGCACAGGAGTAGGTGATGGGGACTTCGTGGTGATTTTTACTCCAGGAATACGTATCAGGGCAAATCCAGAGGTCCATTGCTGAGAGACAGGTGAACTCACCCATCCCGCTGCCCTGAGAGAATGATCCACCAACCACTGTTCCATGTCATCCGGAACCGAGTCTGCACATCCCTTCCGTAGGACTGCCCGTTTAATAGTGCGTTGACGGGCAGTAAAGGAAAAAGTCGAAACACCATCCTGGTTTAGGGGCTCAGTCTGAAAGATTACTGGTGTGTGCACTAGAGCAGCTCCTGAGTGTTACACTGCCATGCCCGTCATGGGAGTATTCTGGTCTGTCAGTGTAACCTGACAACTCCTGCTAGACTCCGAAAGACCTCTCGGTACACCCGGGAGCCTAGGAGAAAGCAAGTCCATCAGTAAAGGTCGTGCCGCAGAAACAACAGCCGGAGAGGGTAAAGAAGCAACATCAAAGCTTGCAGTGTCATGCACAGAATAGGAAGGAGGTCCTGAGGTCAACTCTTCCAACGGTAAAACAACCTGATCCAAAACAGGCTCAGAAAGCTCTGCAGCAGCCACTGAGGTAATATCCTCAGCAGGAATCATTTTCATCGCAGTATTTTCAGATACAGATGGTGCAGGTAGTGCACCACACTCCTCCATGTCCTTCTCCATGATTGAACAGGTAGAGACTGACTCTGGAGCAGGCGGCAAAGCCCCCTACCGACAAAGTAGGGGGAAACTTTTATTGAGACAAAAATCGTACAATAGTACACAAAGCATAATACAAAACAAAGGAAAAACAGGACAAGTATTATAAAATCATTCAGATAACTGCAAAATCAGAGTCAGTGATCCAAGGAAGAGCTTTCCAAAGTTCCAAAAGTGTCATATCTGAGTATAGAGTACGTTCATACTCATAAATTTGTTTTAAATCTTGTACAATCCTTTTTTCGAGCTCCAAATAGAAGCAGTCCTTTTGCTGTAAAGAAAACATGCAACGCACCATCCAAATGTTCCATGGTGCCATTTTGACCACTGGGGAGAAAAAAACCAGTATACAAGATTCAAATAAGTAACCGACTGAAGCAAGGGGGTATCCCATGCCTGTGCCAAAAAGGACCACCAATTTTTGATAAAAGAACAGTCAAAAAATAAATGAGGGATAGTTTCAAGTTCTGTAATACATAATAAGCGAGAACACATTCTATCTTGGGACTGCTTATGTTTATGATTTGATTTTACATTAATCTTTTCATGGCATGAAAGCCAATGAAAATCCCACATTTTGGCTGGAACCCTCTTACATTTCCACAATAACAAAAGGGAAGGGAGGTGTTGACCAGGACACTTATTGAAGGGTACTGATACAGCACAAACTGTCAGGAGTAATTTCTTATGTAAAACTTTATGTGAATGATTTAATAACATCTAAACAGACACCTTCCATTGTTTGAGATGTAAAAACATATGTTTTATGTAAGTTGGTATACCAACAGTTTGTCTTAACACAGTTAAGAAATTAGATTCCCATTGATGAAACCAAATCCTGCAAGAGTCATAAAACCAAGGTTCCCACCCTCTTTGGTCATGAATCAATAAGGCCTAAGGTTTGCAGTGAAAAAAACACAAGAAAAAAAATACAAAGGGTTAACCATACAAACGCCACCCTCAGGGATAGGTAAATAAGTGATATTCCTCTTTATCGGGTTTAACCTACTACCCTAAAAAGCCTGAAAAAACAGGCTAAAAACAGCAGTTTCTAGCTGTTGTGGAATAGGGAATACATAACTCAGAAAAAGGAAAGTAGAGATCAAATAGTTTTTAATTAAGAAAACACATTTTTTTTCCTATCTGCCCCCAGTTCCAGGAGGCCACCTGAAGTTTACCTTGTTGCAGTTTAACATTCCAGTTAAACAAATCTGAGTCCCAGTCCCAAAACAAATTTCAAATGTAATAGGGCCCTCAACTAACCGAACGGGCCAACACGGTCCGAGGGGAGGTTACTGAACCCACCCAAATAACAAACTTTTAGTGTAATTTAAAACAGCACTAGTGAAGTTTCCAAAAATAGAGCACTCACGGAAAGAATGAACCACTGAGGCTGCATCAGCTACAAGAAAACAAACATCATCTGCATATGTGATTACCTTATAAGGCAAGCATAAGGCACAACTAGAAATAGACTGAATCTGAGAATTAGTATTCAGCCGACGGAGCAAAACGTCAAGAAAAAATACATATAACAATGGGCTTAAAGGACAGCCCTGATGAACCCCCCTTTTTATGGGGAACATGGGTCCTATCCAACCATTCACTACAGGCACAACAGTAGCCGTTTTATACAAAGCACAAATCCAGCGTACCATAACATCAGGTACATGCAAAAAACAGAATGCTTCCTATAAATATCATGCCTAACCAAATCAAAAGCAGCCTTCTGATCTATGGAGACAACAAGTCCCGAAGCCAGACCTGCATAGCCATGAGAAAATAATTCTCGTAAGGGGATCAAATGATCAGAAATTCTCCTTTGAGGCACAGAACATTCCGTGGGAGGCAGTGTTTTCACTTGTGTCATGCGTTTGCATTTATTTTTTTTGTGTGTGTGTTATGAGAAGTGAACTTAGAAATCATGGGTGGATTTACTGTGTGTGTGTGTGTGTGTGTTTGTGTGTGTGTGTGTGTGGATTCTGGTGGTGGGCCTTGGGATTATGAGTACGGTGGCAAAGCAGGGACCATTGAAGCTGCTCGTAGGCAGCAGAGTGATCTTTTTTAAACTTTGAATGTGGTCAGAAGTGTGCTGGGACTAGAGCCATGATGTTATGCCAGGATAACATCATGGGTCCAGTGCCAGCCTGACGAATCAGAGCATAGGATTCTTTCTTGCCATTGTATAATAATTAATATTCCCAGTCCCGAACAAGAATCCTGACCAATCGACCAAAAAGAAGGACCCAGTAACCAGTCCTGTTGTGCTTGTCGGATCTCATGTGTAGTATTAAGTCTTGTATCCTGTAATAAAATTAAACCCAAAGGCAAAAGCCGTAGAAAGGAAAAAATCAATCTCCTTTTAGCCATACGCTTCATACTATTTGCATTAATAATATGGCAAACAAAGTGAAATATAGCAACTAAAAAAAGGAAAACAGACAAAAAATACATTTTACAATTTCCTTTTCCCAACCACCTTCTTCCCCTTAAGTTTTACTCTGGCCTTTCGCTTCTGAGAAAGGCCAGTGCCAAGTTGCAACTCAGGGTCAGTGGTACCGTCAGGGAGAGAAGAAGCTATGGAGGAAGGGTCCGACTCACCTCCAGCACCATCAGAAAGGGGTTACAAACATACGAACATACGAAATTTGCCAGCAGATAAAGGCTAGAGGTCTATCAAGTCTGCTCGAATGTGCAGCTAGCACCCCTTATTCTGCAGCTGCCCAAAAGTTCAAAAGAATTAGATAAGGGCACTGGGGGGGGGAGTTATGGACCACTCACAGGAGATGGTGCAACCCGAGGGTTATTTCTCAGTGACCTTCTACGTATGACACTTGTACGCACTTTGGGGGGGCATAGTACTTGGACCTGGAACCGGGTACTGAACAGGAAAATTAGACTGGGCAGGATCAGGGACAGGAGAAATCTCAGGCAAGGGGTCATCCGTGAAGGAAACCATCTGAGGTACGACCTCAGAGGATACAACAGGCACTGAAACCTGCAGTAAGGAATGGGCTGCCCTAGGGGGAGGTACAGCCAAAGTGGTCTGGAGACAGGCCTTCTGTGCCTGTGTAATAATAAAGCACTGGTTCACTCCACCATCATGAAATTCCTGGTTATGCACAGCCCATTTACAATTCTGCAAGGTGTGTCCCTGTTCGTCACATAGGTTACATCTACATTCATTCAAACAGTGTGCCCCTACGTGGCCCAATTCCCCACAGATGTTGCATTTCATTTTATCACATACATTACTAAGATGTGTAGGTTCACCACACCGATAGCAAGCCTTCGGCTGACCCGGGTAGAACAAGACCCCCCTATCTCGGCCTATGAAAAAAGAGTTAGGCAGATGTACAACCCCAGAATCATTAGATCGTAACAAGACTTTAAACTTCCAGCCCCCAGTCCAAATGTTCTCAGTATCCAAAATGGCTTCAGGCTGTCCCTGGACATCACAACGCTGTTTCAGCCAATACACAACATCCTCCACCTCAACTCCCTCATTACAAAACAAAATAGTGATTGTCTTAAAAGTAGGTTTAGTAAGAGGAATAGCCTGAAATGGGGTCCATAATGCATTAGTCCACAAAGAATTACACTTTGACTAAAAATGCTCCAGTCCCCTAGATGTTTGGAAACTAATGTCAAATGTGGTTTCACCAGAGATATGAATTAACGCATATATTTCATGGGAAAATAATTTTAAAGAATCCTTTAGAAGTGTACACACCACATAGAACCAATCAGGTGGCTCAGGTACCCCCCCCCCCAGTATGCCAAGTGAACAGAGTTGTGTCTCTTTGCAGCCTGGATTGGAAATTTAAAGAAAGAAGAATATGAACTGTTTGGTCCCAACATTTTGGTGGGGGCTGTGGTGGTGGAGGAGCCAGAGGCTCTACAGAAGTAGTAGAAAGAGGAGTCTGAGATGGAGAACCCTTCAGATAATACAACACAGGGTTCTGTGTAAGCTCCAGTTCATGAGGGAGACACAAGGGGTCAGTAGTGATTTTTGAAGCACCTATCTTGCTCTGTAGCTCTGGAAAATCTTCAGGGCAGGGGAACCAAATTGGAGATGGACCAGACTTCCAACTTCCTGGGACAGTATCCTGGACCCAGCCAGCACCTCTCAGTGCTGATTCAACAGGCCAGGTAGGTTCTTTATTAATATTTACTGTAGATGATTCTTGTACATGTAGGGAGCTTTGCGATGAAATAGAAGCAGATAGTGAAAAGAAAAACAGATCTGTTTGTACTGCAGGTGGCAGGGGAACATTTACTGTAGATAAGTCTTGTACATGTGAGGAACTCTGTGATGTAATGGAAGCAGGTTGTGAAAAGGAAACCAAATCCATTTGTACTGCAGGTGGCAGGGGTGCAGGCAGTAGGGCTTCAGCTCCTGACGCACTAGTCAGGTCAGAGCCTGTCACAGCAACAGGAGGTAAAGGAGACAAGTCAGGTAAATCTTCAAGAACTTCCACCCAAGTAGAAGATGCATCTGTGCTGTCATCTCTCAGGCGTTGCATATCTCTGTGCATTTTCAGTTTTGCACTAGCAAAACAGCGCTCCACCATTGCAAAACACTCCTGGATCTCTTGTGCTGTCAAACAGTGGTTTTCAGAATCAGATGAAGTAAAATCCTCCAGTAAGTCGACTGTAGGCACACAAGTCAGCAAGTCAGTTCCATAAGAAGTAAGCAGAGGGCTAGGTATAGCAGCCTTAGTATGAGAAGCAGAACTTAAAGTTGAAGTAGGAACAGCAACAGGCAAAATATCAGTTGTTGGCATCATGGTCTAAATTTGTTCAGAGGTAGGAGCAGAAACCAAATCTCCCACCTCCATAGCTCCCTCCTCAGAAGGCAAGGGTGCATCCGTCAGCTTGGACAGAGGTTCCCCCTCTGATGAGAAGGGGCAATTTTTATTGTAATGAACACATAAATACAATTCCACAAATACATTGATTGATAAACAGAATACAGAAAGAAAGGAAGCCAAACATATGGAAACAAAAGATCACTATACCTAGCTCTACACATTGTCTACCCAAAGTCCCAAAATAGATGTCCCAAAAAAAAACCATAGTGTACCACAAGAGCCCCATATGGGATAGAAAACCAAGAAAAGGAAACTCAAAAAACAACTCCCTTTATTCAAAAAAAAAATCATAAACCAATCCCTCCTTCCCCCAGACCTTGTAAATAATTACCAACCCACCTCCCAACACCACCAAATGCAATTTACACCTCAACTAGAGAGAGAAAAAAAAGGAAAGGGAGGGGGGTAGGTGGGAAAACCAGTTTCACTACCTACTATTTATATTTAATAATATGTGAAAACCCCTTCCACCATAGCCTAACTTTATCCACATTGTACAATAGCATATCTGATAAAAAAACTTTACTCAAAACATTTGTCACATAACATCTAAATCCTTCTAAGGTGGTTTTCCTTTGATATAACACCCATTGACATCTTATTTGCCATAGACAATACCTTAAACATGCGAAAAATACTCACAAAGTACCCTTCTCATACCGTTGCAAGGACGGGGGAAAACTCCCAATCACCAAAATGTCATAGTTTAACTTGGCCAACCAAGGTAGTTCCCATATTTTTGCCAAATATACCCACAATTTAACCGGAAAAGAGCACTGTAGAAAAAAATGTTCCATTGTTTCCTCCTGGTTTATACATTCCAAATAAGGACAAGACCTCTCTTCCTTTGCTTTATATTTCACCGTTCCGCTAACATTTAATCTCCCATACATCATGAGCCATTGCACCTCCCACATATGAACTGGCAACCTGGGATTATTCAGTTGTTCCAATACGTCCGAATTCTGCCCTATAAGGCAATTTTTAAAGCTTGGCTCAGAAGGATAAATCAAGGTCATAAAATCATTATATAATGACCTTGGAGAACCCCTTATAATTTGATTTTTGGTTACTTTCCATTTATATCATTTCTGTGCCGCAGGCTTAAAATATTCTGGCAAAGATAAGTGTAGGGATAATTTAGGTGCACAATGCAATCAAGCTGTTAGATAACACTTCATTAAACTTTTAAATAAGAAAATCTCCTGAAACCCTGAAGGGCCTAAACCATATTTTAATGAAAAGGAAAAAAATAACGAAAAACAAAAAAACTACTGGATCCACCATTCCCAAACCTCCCAGTTTCCTATCCAAATAAGTGAAACCTCTTTTAACTGGGTTCAGTCTATTGCCCCATAACAACTGGAAACAAATACTATAAAGTCCAGTCTCATACTAAGCAGGCAGGGGGTAAATAACTGCCAAGTATTGTAGACTTGGCAAAATATATTGCCTTAAAACTTGAATTTGTTTAATTTTAGCAAATTTAAACCTTTTCCATCTATTTACTTTAGCTTCTATTTTATCCAAAACCAATTTCCAATTATCCTCTGGGCGGTTCTGGGGCCCAAAAAGTACCCCCCAAAATTGTCAAAGGCTCAGTAGCAATCAATATAGAATTAAAATACACTGGGTCTTAATGGGACATACCCAATAACAAACCTTTAGACTTATTTAAATTAATCTTTGCATTAGATAAACTTGCATATATATCAAACACGAGAAAAAAAAACTCTATTTGTGAGTATTTTGAAAAAAAAAAAGGCATACATCATCAGCATATGCCTGAATGGTGATAAATGACTTTGTACCAGGAATGCTCACCCCCGGCCACAAAGGAGGTGAGCTCACTGCTCTAAGCAGAGGTTCCAAAGAGAAATTATAAAGAAGGGGGCTTAAGGGGCATCCCTGTCATACTCCACATTTCATTTTAAAACCTCTCCCCAATTCTCCTTTGATAAGTGGGAACACCTGAGCAGAGGCATATAACCCTTTGATTAAATTCAATAATCCCCCCGGGACTTTAAAAAATTCTAAAGTGGAAAACAAAAAAAGTGACTAACTCTATCAAAAGCCTTTCCTAAATCCAACGACAATATATACCCTTTCTCCCTAAGTCATTCACCTGCTCAATTATATCCCTAATAAGACACAGAACTGACTGAATTCTCCTATTGGGTATACCACAATGCAGAACTGGAGTAAACATAACCTCAGACATGACTTTCAGTCTATTGTTGATCAAAGTAGTAAGAATTTTATAATCAGAGTTCAGCAAAGTAATTGGCCTCCAATTCTGAAACTCCCCCTTATCCCCTGACTTAAATATATATATATATATATATCTGCAAACCCTCTGAAAAGGACCGTGGACTCACCGCCCCTTCCAAAAAATAATTAAAGACCAAAACCAAACAATTCAATAATTCTGACTGAAAAATTTTATAAAATAAATTAGATAATCCATCTAAACCTGGGGATACATTGGATTTCAGAGTATTTATAACCTCCTTAATCTCGGAATAAGAAAAGGGTTGCTTAATGCTTTTAAGAATCTCAGGATCCAATTCTTTTGCTACAGGAGGGCCCAAAAACTGCTCAACCTGTCGTAAAGTAGGAGCATGATGGGAACCCAGCTCCCGAAAATGCTCTGTAATCTTATCCCCTATCGCCTGAACTGTAGACACTTTCCCATTCCCTTGATTTAAAAAATCCAAAGAGGCATGATCCTTTAAAGATTTACAAAGCTCAGAGGGGTCCCCAACCACAGATTTTGTCACATGATTTGAAATCACAGCTTGTAAAGTTTGTGTACAATCATATTGTAACACCCTCATTTGTCCTTTAATAGCTGCAATTTGTATCGAAAAATCCTCACAAGAGGAATTTGCCAATGTAAGTACTTGCTGTAATTGAGTCCTTAATTTTAAATAGGGAAAAAACTCAGTTTTCTGATGCCTTTTCCCATATTTTTTCAACCATGAAATACAATCATCCTTTGTTTCCTGCCACCATGTCCCCAAATCCAGATACAAAAAACTCACCGATAATCTGGCTTGTAAAATCAGTCTATTAGAATTCAGTACTAGTTTTTCTTGTAGGATGGAGGTGTTTAATGTCCACCTAGTCCGCTGTCTACCATGTCCCTCTATTTCTCCTACCTTTACCTGCAAAAGAGCATGATCTGAAAATTCAGCTGGAATAATCTGTGGACTAGATGTCGGAATTTTTTTGGAAATTAATAGATAATCAATTGTAAAGCTTTTCCCACCTTTAAAGAAGGTACCCCTAGGACCAGTAGTCCTGTTATCATTACAGGACACTAACTCTGCTGTTTTAATAATCTCCCTTAAACAGTGTGTGTCACAATGTATATTTTTTTCCTTCCCAACACCCCTCCCTGGCCCTCCCATGCTACAGTTGAAATCCCCCCCAAAGGATGGGGATAGTTGTCACTAAGAAAGGTTGGATCCCTTTCAAACAAGTTACCCTCCCTGACTTTGTTTGGGGGTTATAAACGTTAATCAATCGTAGAGTGTGAGTATACCAATTTCCCTCTAAAATTAGTACTCTGCCAGGGCTTAAATCGATTAATTTATGAAAAACCCAATTATAAGAATTGAAAAGAATCCCTACCCCATCTGCCCTATCTTCCCCGAATGACCAAGAGGACAGTCCCCATGGCCAATCCTTAGTAAAAGCAGCAATGTGGTCTTTGGAAAACATCCATGTTTCTTGTAGGAAGCAAACTGAGATTTGCAGATCATGTATTAACTGAAACACTGCCTGTCTCTTCTGTACCTTTAAAAGACTATGGGTGTTTAATGTAGCCCATGAAAAACCCATTACAAGTAACTGAACGACTCAACAACTCCTAAACTTCTGTTCATTTTTTCCTTCTTTTTTTCTTCTTTCCCTTATACTCCTCCCTAGGAGGCGCCAAGGCATCCTGTAATGACAATTATGAATCTGTATCCCCAATGTCCATTTCCGAATCCCCCCAAAATAAAGCTGCATAGGAGTTTTTAGTTTCAATGGACTCTGGTTCCAGAGGCAAAAGTGACTTAGAAGTCCTACTTGACCTTCTAGGGGACAATGGTGGTTGCAAAGGTGGAACCGAAACAACCGCTAAATCCTCATTTGGGGCTATGTAACACACCGGCTGCAATAGATCAGACACTTCCTCTACCAATTCCTTTTGCAGTACTTTAAGAGGAGCAGTTGTAGCCCTACTAGTCCCTACTTTTACCTGAGTTTCTACAGTGCTCTGAGGTACCGAAGGGGCCTTTACAATATTCCCTACCCCCTGCTGAGATTCTCTGGCATCTTGTGTTTTTTGGATGATCAAATCCAAATTCCCACAGCTGGTCTTATTCTGTGCCACCCATGGACAATTCCTAAAAGCATGGTTCTGTTCTTCACAAAGATCACATTTTATTGAGTTTACACAAAACATGGTGACATGACCCACTTCCCCACAATTATCACACTTGGGCTGGTCACATGTACTGGATAAGTGCGTCTGAGCTCCACATTTATAACATGCTCTGGGCTGCCCGCTATAAAGACAGACCCCTCTATCTCTTCCCAACAAGAAGGAGTTAGGGATATGCTCAACCCCCAAGGCTGTTTGCCATAATTTGACTTTAAATTTCCACCCTCCTGTCCAAAACTGCTCAGAATCCAAAATCAGCTCTGGATCAATCTGAACTTCACACTTCTGTGAGAGCCAGTATACAATATCTTCTACATGTACCCCCTTATTTCTAAACATTACCGTCACATACTGAATTAAAGACTTAGAGAGAGGAATAACCAAAAAGGGGGACCTTAAAGGAGAGAACTTTACCTGATTATACCTCTCTCAAAAAAGCTCCAACAAAGCAGGAGAACAAAAACTAATATCATAGTTATCCTCTCCTGAGTTGTTTATAAAAGCAAAAACATCCCGAGGGGAAAACATCAAAGACTCTTTTATTAAGGTTTTGCCTACAAAATACCTATTAGGCCTTTCCTTTAATCCACCCTTATATCTAATACGCATTGCATTCCTCTGGGGTGCAGCTTCCCTCTTACTCTGTGCAAATAAACTAGACATAAGGGGTTTCTCAGGAATAGGCCTTGACACATCATTGCTGTTCCCAGTACTTAGGTTTTGTAATGCTTCATGTTCACCCTGTTTAACTAAAATATCCACATTTTCCCCTTTGTTATTCTCCATTTCTGCTCTACTTTCCATAGGTTTCACTTTAACCTTCCGCCCCGCCCCCCCGGTTGCCATCCTGGAGATGATTTATCTAACTCTAGAGAAGGATCCCTTGCCAAATCTGGAGTCCATATCCCCCGCTCTAATTTCTTCCACCCTGCTGCCACCAAAGCTGATTGTGGGGACCAATTTTCATCATGAACTAAAGGTTGCATGGTTGAAACAGGATATTCCTTAAGATTTACAGGGAAAAAAGTATGAGCCTCCTCATCCAATTCCGGCACTCTTTGTCCCTGCTGTTCAGATTTTTTAAACTGAAATCCGTCAACCCATCTTGCACATCAGCCTTAGTTTGATAAGTCACTGGGGACTTTCCTTCTAATCCCACCACACCCACTTTAGCGGGTTTAAACACGAATCCAGTCTCTCTGTTGATATGAAACGTGGGAAAGCCCTCTTTGGGCCATACAGTACTCATGGTCCCTTGGCTGGGTGACAGATCCTTAGCTGCAATGGTCCCAGTCTCTTTCCACATCAAATGCCTTCGGATCTCAAAACGTCCTCTTTCCACCGCCTTAGCTGCTTCCTTATTCAGCCACAACGTAACGTTTCCAACTCATTGTTCCTTCGTCAGTTTCGGAGCCGTCCATGAAATCACAGATAAACAGGCAACCTCTTTCCAGCCTGACCGCCCTTCAGCATTCACTAAACCCAGCAAAACCTCGCAAGCCAGTTTTAAAGGCACAGCACTTTTCGATAACTGCAAACTTGCCAAGGGATCCACCGCATATTCAGCCTTGAAGGAACTCCCTGCTCCATGCGCCAAAACATCCTTCTCCAGTGCCTCCGTTGTAGCCACAGCATCGTGAAATAATTCATTCATCTCCAACTCCACTCCGGCACTCATACTTGCCGCCGAGTGCCGTTCCAGCTTCAGCTCCGTGTCCGAATTCGACACAACCTCCTCCTCCACGCACCTAGCCAAAGTGGCCATCCTGCATACAGAGTTCAGCTCCCCTACTGGCCACAGAGCGCCAGCTGAGCAGGGGAATTTCCCATGTGTCCTGGCCAAATTTCCCTCATTTGCTAAAAATACCACCAAGAGCTTAATCTGGTTCAAGGTCAGTTGGCATTCATCTGTATCCCCTTCCCCCCAGATTGTGCCTGAAAATATGCAGGATTTGTCTAGTGCACTTACCCATTCATCAAAAAATAAATAAAATAAAACTCTTCTCTCAGAAATTCAGCCAATTGAGAACTGACTGTACCAATAACTAAAAAGCAAAGGTCAATGCACTTCTCTAGTCAAATGGTGCCTCTTTTTTGTAATTTGAATTTTATTGAATATTTAGTAATACATACATAAATTTGCATCAATCAGAAAAAAAGAAACAAGAGCAGTATAATCTATAATACTAAAATTATCAACAAGAGCAGTATAATCTATAATACTAAAATTATCAGCAAAACCACTAACATTTTAATTGCAACAGATAACCTATGTCATGGATGGATAAAAAGAGAGAGAGAGATTATACATTTCTTCTACCATCAAGAAAGTAGTTTTTGCTGTATTAAATAAATATACTATAACATTTATTCCAAAGAGAACCTTTTTTTGGAATAATTTACCACAACAGTTCAGATTGTTTAATATCAAGCCCATTTCATTCAATGGAGTGAAATTATGTTTTTCAGACAATGGCCCAGATATTCACACTGCACCAAGCTGTGGCGCAAGCTTGGGCGCAGCTCAAGTTGGCTGTGCCGGGGGCGTGGACTAACCGATATTCAAAGGAGCTGCACCATGGCTCAGCAGCTTTGAATACTGCACCCTGGCCACCCCCACTGTGCATGACGCAGTGGCACTGCACCAGCACAAGTGGCCAGAGTGGAGCATGGAGATGCGCTAGCACAAGTGCCATTGTGCCATTCACAGCACCCACGATATTCAAAAGGTGACATGTAAATGGGGCCATAATTTATGCAAGGCTTACATGGGGCCATTTGCATATCATTATGGCCCCATTTGCATTCCATTTGCATGCAGGTGCGCCGGTCCCTGATGACTTGCGCCTGGCATCCTGCCAGGCAGCAGCTGTCGTGGACTGACACCCCGTGTAGCCCGATCGCTGGCATATGTTTAACATAAATTCCCTGTCCTATATCCCTGGTGGTCCAGTGGACCACATTCTGCCCGATCGTAGGCATCTGTTGTAATAAAGGAAACCCCCCTATCCAATATCCCGCTTTCTGCCAGATCGTGGGCATCTGTTGTAATAAAAGAACCCCCCCATCCAATATCCTGCTTTATGCCAGATCACGGGCAACTGTTGTAATAAAAGAACCTCCCTGTCCAATATCCCTGGTGGTCCAGTGGACTGCACTCTGCCTGATTGCGGGCATCTGTTGTAATAAAAGAAACGCCCCCGTCCAATATCCCTGGTGGTCTAGTGGCACCCCCTCCCCACCGCCCATTGAGCCACACCATCCCATTTCCCCTGTTCAGCCAGTGGGCAGCAATCCCACCCACTGCCACTCGCCTGCCGATCGACAGTTGTAGGTTGCACTCCCATTGGTTCACAGAGTGAGCCAATGGCGTGCAGCTCATACCATACTACACTTTCCAGATATGTGAATGAATCACATATTTGGAATGTAGTACAGAATAGGTTGCATGCCCATTGGCTCATGCTGTGAACCAATGTATGCAGCCCCCTACCTGCTGTCAGTCGCAGGTGGCGGGTGGTGGTGGATGGTGCTGCCGCCTCACCGGGCTGACCGGGTGGGGAGTGGGGAGTGGTGGGGCCCAGTGGGTGGGTGGGTGGGAGGAGAATACTACTAGACTACCAAGGATATTGGACAGGGGGTTCTTTATTACAACAGATGCCCGGACGAGCAGAAAGTGGATATTGATGGGGGTTCTTTATTACAACAGATGCCTGCAATTGGTCAGAAAGTGGATATTGACGGGGTTCTTTATTACAACAGATGCCCGCATTGGACAGAAAGCGGGATACTGGATGGGGGATCTTTTATTACAACAGATGCCTGCGATTGGGCAGAGTGCGATCCACTAGACCACCAGGGATATTGGATGACATCTTCTTTTACAAATGCTCGTGATTGGGCATGGGGGGACGCCGCCAGGTGCAGCCGGAACTCAGATGGCAACCCACAGGTGGTAGCTGCCATGTGGCCATCAGTTGTTCCTTTTTCTTTGGGCTTAACTTTGTGCTGGTGCAGGTAGGGGTTGGGCATGCATGGCTCTGCACATCCCAGGCTGAATATTGGGCTGTGCAGGTTATGTATGGGCATGCCCCCCTACCTGTGTCCGCATACATTACTGATGTGCTCTGGCACATCGGGATTTATGCTGCGCACTTTTCCCTTTTGAATATCATGCTGGGACGCATCAGTGGGTAGTGCATGGTGCAACACTTTTGCGCCATGTGCAACCCTTTTGAATATCTGGGCCACTATTTTTAGCACAACGAAATGATGCTGTGGTAAATCTTATGATTAATTGCATTGAATGGTCGTATAACTGTTGTATTTTATAATGCTTTATAAAATGTTTGTAACAAGTTTTATTGTTGCTTGTAAAAGGCTCATTATGAAACACCATTTCAAATGAGTTTGCTCACTGGTCTATCCCAAATAAAATAAAAAATGAAAATGTAATAACCTGAATTCACAGTGTAGTCCTTCCTGTCAGCAACCATATTGACCTATTTCTCCAGAGTTTAAGAAACTGTAGCTATAGTAATCATTAAAAAGAAAAAGAAAAAAAAAACTGGCCCTGGCCCAGTGGCGCTGAGGGTTGAGGTGCTGGATGCCACACCAGTGACCTGTGTTCAGAAGTGAGCATGAGTCACCCTGGGTCAGAAGGGAGAAGATCGATTGAGCATCCAACAGACTGCTTTCCATCTACAGGGAAGGGTAGAACCTGCTGGCGAATGCTGGGGGTTGGCAACATGGTACCCCAATTACAAGGAGTGGGAGCATGGCAGACATTTGACAAGGTGCACACAGAGGCATGCACACCCCCTTCGTAAGATTCACTGCCCACCATGCCCCCACTGGGCACAAAGGAAAAATTGAAAAAATGGCGTCCTAGGTCTTGGTGGCTTGATGGCCATCCAACAGGTGCCCCAGCTTCAGGGGCATTGCCAGAACTGGATCCAGACCTAGTGAGAGAGTTGAGGGCTCCCCACCACCCCACCATGGGGGGCAAGTCATGGGGAAGAAGACAAGGGCCCTAAGCGGCTAGGGGCAGAATGGATGGTGGCTGGAGACCAAGACAGAAGCGCAGATAAGGGGTGCTGACCAGGACCCAGCAGGAGACAAATGAGTATATATTAAAAAAAAACTGATATAGGATTGGCTGCAGTGCTTGCATTTCCAGAATGCTCAGACACATGGCACTGTACTTTAGAACACTTCAGGATCCGACTTTGGAAAACAGCACTGAACCAAATTGTAGAATGTCAAAATGGTGCAAAATTTTAAAATATTTGCAGGGAGTGGGGGGAAGACATGCAGTCTTGGAATGTGGCAGAGATATGCCATCTCAAGATATGGTGGGACGCTCAATCTCAGAATGCAGTAGGAACACGCATTGAGGAATTTGGCAGGGACTGGCAATTTCAGAATATAGTGGGGATGCACACTGTGGGAATGTGACAGGACAACCCATTTGTTCTGAAATTGTCTTTCCTTGACACATTGCAGAATTTTACACACCCATCATATTTTAAAGCCGTGTATCCCATCCCAACTGCATTTCAACATTGTGCATCCCAGCCACATTCTAAATTTACACATTCCTGCCACATTCCAATATTGTGCAGCCCCGTCACATTCCAAAGTGGTGTTTCAAAGCCACATTTTAGAATTGCCATTGCCACATTCTCAAAATGTGTGCCACCACCACATTCCAAAATTGTGTGTCACTAGCACATCCTGAAACAGTGTGGCACCACCACATTCTGAAACTGTGTGCGTCACCTGCACATTCAAAAATTGAGTTACTACCAGATTCTAAAATTGTGGGTTACCACATTATTACAAAATGGTGTGTTACTACCACATTCCAAAATTGTGCATCACCACCACTTTCTGAAGCAGTGCATCACAGCCACATTTCAAAATTGTGTGTCACCTTCACATTTCAAAATGTTGTCATTGCCACATTCAAAAAGTGTGCATCACCAAGACATTCCAAAACAGTGCATCACTGTCATATTCTGAAACTGTGTATCAGTGCCCCATTCTGAAACTGCATCATTGCCACATTCCAAAACTGTGCATCACTGCCACATTTCAAAACTGTGCATCACTGTCACATTCCAAAACTGCATGTCCCTGTCATATTCCAAAACTGTGCATCGCTGCACCATTGCAAAACTATGTGTCATCACCACATTTGGAAACTACGTCACCACCACATTCCAAAACTGTACATCACCCCAATATTCCACAATTGTGTGTCATAGCCACCTTCTGAAACTGCATCACAGCAACATTCTGAAATTGTGCATCACTGCCATGTTTCGAAAGTGTGCATTACTGCCACATTCCAAAACTGCATCACTGCTACATTTTGAAACTGTGTCACCACAGTATTCTGAGGTATGCATCACCACCACATTTAGAAACTATATCACCACTGCATGCTGAAACTAAGAAATCACCCTCATATTCTGAAACTGTGCATCAGTGCCACATTCAGAAACGACATCACCACCATATTCCAAAACTGTGCATCACTGCCACATTCTGAAACTGGACATCACAGTCACATTCCAAAATTATGCATCACCATCACATTCTGAAACTACACCACTGCCACACTTCAAAACTGGACATCACTGTCATATTCTGAAATTGTGTATCACTGCCACATTACAAAACTGCATGTCACTGGCACATTCTGAAGTTGTGTCACTGCCACATTCTGAAATTACATGTAAACGTCCACATTCCAGAATTGCCTGTCATTGTCACATTCTGAAAATGTGTAGCCCCACCATATTACAAATTTGTATATCCCCATTGCATTCTGAAAATAAGTGTCCCTGCCACATTTTGGTATTGCATGTCCAAGTCACATTCCAAAATTACACATCTCTGCCTCATTATGAAATTGCATGTAATTACTAAATTCTGAAACTGCATCACCACCACGTTCTGAGATTTTATGTCCATGCCACATTACTTATCCTTGCCACCTTCCACAACTGTGTGTCCCCTGCATTTCAAAATTGTGTTTCTCTGCCACATGCTAAAAATATATGACAGCACCACATTATGAATGTTAAGGTTTTTGCCACATTCTAAAATGATGCATCTCAGCAACTTTCTAAGATTCAGTTATTGTTGCATTCCACAACTGTAACCAGGTGACATTTCAAAATCTCATATCTGCAGTATTCTAAAAACTGTGCACAACTTTGTCATTCTAAAGCCACATTTGCTGTTGCAGTCCAAGCCCCTATCACAGAAATGCATGCGCTGACCCACTCAGTGTCAGTTTGTATACTGACAGCACAGCAGCAGCCCCACAATGACTCCACCACAGCAATGGACATTGCAGTGATTGGGGATATGTATCTATCTCCACTGTCTGTGTGACATGGAGTTAGATATATGAAGTAGGGAGGGTGTGGGGGGATACAGCCCCCCCACATTGATCCATCCAACAATGTCAGTCGCTGTCGCAGTATTGCTGGCCATCGTCCGATTGTAGCACTGTCAGGGATGCCGCCATGTGTCTGTCGCTGTGGGGGGATCGCAGTCAGGGATGCCACTGTAGCGACATGGAACTGTGTCAGTTTTCCTTTTTCAGATGTTTACTACAATTGCAGTTTGATGCAACATGGGAGAAACAAGTCATATATGGTAACTAATAGGGAGAACTAGGATATCTATTCAGGTTATGACATCATCAGCAGCTCTTCACTGAAACAGGCTTTTTTGAAAAGGTAGTAAATTTAGGTAATAAAATTAATGACATATCTTTTAAACAAAGTAGCTTAGATGCTGTTTGTCATTTTGGCATGAGGATGATTGGAATATGTTGATACAAATTCTGAATTTACTGATGCCAGAAATGTTGACCTAAGTCCCTCTTTAAGGCAGTTGGATTCTTAGTTTCTTAATGGAGTAGTTCTGCTCCTAGCTTGATGGCAGGTCACAAACTGTCCGTGGTACAGGGTCAGTATGTCATAGACAAAACAGCACAAAAATGACCATGCTGTTGAAAGGGCAAAGGTTTGTACAGTGATAAGGGTTTCTGAGCATATGATTACAACCACTACCCCATCTCTATACTCTCTCTTGGAGAAGCATCAAGTAGGCTGCCAATACAGTGCCTGGTCAAGTCACTCCTGTGGTGTAGTGGCTAGGGCAGCAGCACCTGGTAGTGTAGGAGACTTGGGAACATGGTTTGGTTCCCACCAGGTCCCACTGTATTGTGACCTTTTTTTATTTAGAAAACTTTATACCCA
Source organism: Neoceratodus forsteri (assembly GCA_016271365.2). Classification (NCBI taxonomy): domain Eukaryota; kingdom Metazoa; phylum Chordata; order Ceratodontiformes; family Ceratodontidae; genus Neoceratodus; species Neoceratodus forsteri. The sequence goes on from CM028133.1 coordinate 154,231,930, forward strand.
CTCCAGTGTTTTGCCCCTTCTCTGAAGTCCACACCCCCCCTCAGAGTTAATTCTATTTATTATGGGGGGATGGCAAGAAGCACTACAAAGCAGTGATGGCAACCATGCCAATATCCCACACAGTAACTCAGCTTAACCGATGCAGAGAACCCTGATGCGCACCAGCCCAAATGACAGAACAGCAATGCACAGCACCACACTCCCCGATGAACACCACTTCGACCAACCATACAGTGATGCACCATGTGCAAATACCCCTGAGCATGAGCTGCCAAGAACACACCCTTTTTACAGCATGGTGATGACAATGGATATTTCCCAAGCAGAATAACTGGGCACAGCACGTGACCGCAGTGAGCTTCATGGCAGTAACACATGACAGGGACAGAAAGCACAGCACACGAACAACATGCCACAGGCAGACTGCAGCCTGGAATCAGACCCACACCCAGGAGACACAAATTGGCAGCAGCAGGGAAAACACCACAGTGAAAGGGGAGCTGAGTCCCCCCCCCCACCTGGGCAGCTCAGACCTGCAGGGATATTTTCAGGGGCCAGTCCCATCAGGTAGTCCTGGTGACTATGGGCACCATACTGGCCAACAAGCTCCACCAGTCACCTGGCACTCTCACTCCACCAGCTGCATGACCTCCCAACCAGCTGCCCCGACACAACCTGCTGCAGCTTGACCTCTGTGAGCCACTGCAGCCCTGGTAGGATATCTAGGAACCACAACAGTGTTGGGTGTGCCATGTCCAGAAGGGAGTTGAATGCCCTGTGCCACCTTTCAATAGCATTGCTGGTACACAGCATCTCCTCCATGACAGAGGTGTGGCAGTTCCAGACAGGAACGGGTAACAGTGGTTTGTGGCAGTGCCCACTATACACAGGTCTGCCTAACCACATGTTCTCGAAGTACTTGAGGACCAGGGAAGCACCTCTTCATGTTCGGTGATGTAGGACCACTCACGCATCTCCTTATAGGTGACACGGGCATCATCGGGTGGCACAAATGCCAGGGCAGGCAGCATGCAGAGATGTATGGTGCATAGGTCATCAGCAATGTACATGCGTATGATGTTCGCATGCTGCTATTTCTTCTGCCAGACACACTGGCATAGGTGGAAGAAACCTCCATGGATATTCAGCTGCAGGAAGACAGTCCACAGCACCTTGCCTGAGGCCATCTCACAGTCTATGAGCATGTGCCATGCGTCACTCATGGGGCACAGCTCAGCCACCTTTCACAACACCTCTTTGTATGAGGCCACAGTCCGCCTGGTCATTAGGACATACATAGCTCATAGCATGGCAGTCCCCTCCACTCTGTGCAGCGTGTATAACTGCTGGTAGAGGTGGGTACAGCATTTGAAGGTGCTGTCTGGAAGCCAGGCAGGGTTACATGCAAGGTACTCCAGATTCTTGCTGGTGCTGAGTAGCAGGAAACAATCATCTGCACCCCTCAGAGTCATACAGCAGGAATGGCTCACCTGCAAGTGTTCTCCGGTACTCTTCCGGTATGGAGAGTTTGGTGATGTTCGGGTGTCAACTAGTGCCTGTTGAGCACCCATCTGCACCTGTTGAGAGGCTCTTTTCAGCACTGGGATAGGGGCAAACTGCCTCCTATGGTGTCTGTGACTCCAGAGCAGCAGGCCACCACAGTCTGCTGACTGCTCTCATTGGTGTCCAGTGCTCTCTTCTTGATGGCAGCCCTCTCCTACTGCACGCCCACTCCTGCAATATTGAGCATATGATTGTGTGAGCCCGACAATGAGGGTGTATCCCCACCGACTGTCAGCACTCACTCCTTGCATTGTGCTCCGGTGTACTCGCAGTACTTCCAATAAGTGTGGTCCCCATGTGTCCTTTCCTGCTGGTAGGTGTAGCCATATACTACCAGCAGGTTCTTCCCCTTGACACTCTGGACATATTCCACCACCATCACTCTCCTGTTCAGACACAGAAATGGGTGCCATCATGCTGGTACCGTCTTTGTAGTACACTGCTGGTGCACCTGTTGACTCTCTGGAGTGTGTGTCACTGTTGTCTGCTGGGCACTGTGGTTGCGGTCGAGTCGGGTGTGTCACTGTGGGGGGGGTCAGTGCATAGGAGTCACTCTCACTACATGTTTCCAGGTTGTGAAGCCCCCCACATTGGGGGGTGTTTGGTGGAGCCCCCCAAAACACAGATATTACTATACTTGTTAATGGTGTGCGCTCTTCATGTTATGATTGGTGTTTTGCCCAGACCTAGTTTTGGCACATGATCTTTTCTCTGCACTATTGTTGTCTTGCACGGTTTTGTGCATGACATAATGACCCCATGCTGCTGCCCATATTGAAGACTTCCTATAAACTCAGGCATCCCCCAAGTGCCTGTCTTGTGCCTAATTATTTTCTCTGTTTTTCTAAATGACCTCCCCAGTGTCTGCTCCTCTCTGTCATGTCATATGTATGCAGATAATGCAGTTCTCTATTCCTATGGCTCCTCTGTCTCAGACCTCACAAACCACCTCTAGCTGGACATAAACAACATCCTGCTTTTAGTCAGACATAATCAGTTATACCTAAATGCCTAGAAAACATTCTGTATGACTTTTGGCACCAGGCAGAGGCTTGCTAGAGTCCTCTCCCTTCCTTCCTTCCTGTACCCTCGATAATACTATTGCAGATATATCCTCCTTCAAGTACCACAGGGTAAGGCTAGATCACAACCTACATTTTACTGTTCACGTGGATGCTATCCACAAGAAGCTGCACCCAAAACTTAGGATGCTATGTAGAAATAAGAGAAATATTCCACTTCCTGCATGCAGAGAAATCCTCACTGAGATGTTTCTCCCCATTTTCGACAATTGATACATTGTTTATAGTGCTTTACCAAAGTCCACCTTAGCAAGAGTGGACTGTCTCTTTCACTGTTTCTGTTGTTTTACCCTTGATATTCCCATGCTTCAACATCATTGCACCTTGTATTCTTTCCTGTCCCCCCCCTTGCCAGGTGCCTTATCCACTCTGCTTCCTTTATCTCCAAATTTTGGTTTGTCTCTCTCCACTTGCATCTTGCCTATCTTCTCTCCTTCCATCCTTCATCCTCTTACCTCTTTTTGCAATGCTTGTCCTCACTCTGCTGCTCTCCCACAAATGAAATCTACTGCTGGCCAAGCTGCATCCTTGATTCATTTTTCTAAACTCTTGGGTTCTCTTCTCCCTTCTATGCACTCTGCTCCTTCCTTTCCTGCTCTTAAATCTCTCCTCTGTGAGTTCTCTATTCACTTCTGCAGTTGCTTCCGATATGGGGTTAGAGTCCTTTCACTTGTAACTCACCAGCCACAGACAACAGTACCTCCCCACTCCCTAGCATCAGTCATTCCCTCTGTTCCTTATTTTGTTATGATTAATTACTTTTTTTCAAATAAAAAAAAAACATTTTACAATATGGTAACTGACGGACTGCCATTTTATTCTTAAAGCATTCTTGTATTATATATATTGAGAAATGTATTTCCTTCTATGTATTTTATACACTGTATTTTGTATATGTGTATTTTCTATCTGTTCTCTTCTCCTCTCGTCCCCTCCTCCCAGGACACATCTGGAAATGAGTTGATATCAGCTTAGTATGTTTTTCATGGTAAAACCTTTGAAATAAATAAACAAACAAATAAGATTAATAACAACCCCTACCTGGCTACTCAAAAAACACTAGTCTTTTCATCCTACTGGAGTGCACACAAAAGCCCTTCTTCAGAATTATATTTTAATATGGCATCAGTTGGACACTGCCGCCTAGTTGCCAAGTACAAGCATTTTCAAACCAACATTCATAGAGTTGATGCAAAAGACATGATCAGATGTTTCCAGGCATTTTGTAGTATTTCTAAAGTAATTTTGTATGCTGGTCCTATAGTGGTACAGCAATTGGGCATGTAATTTCTCTAGAGAGATCACAGAAATGTCAGGAAACATCTGACCACCTGCAGACAGTCCTCACTGTGATACCAGATTCCTATTATAAGATGGCAAGACAAGGGTTCAATTGGCAGATGTGTGCAGGCAGCTTTCGTTGGTGATGAAGTCTAACAGCAGATCGGAAGTATGTGTTAAATTTTTCAACCATATTGGGTTTGGCACCCTAGTGATCAAGGGAGGTGGACAAAATATAAACTGATGGGCAAAATGGACTTGAGCCATCAGAAAAATAGGGTAAGTAGGTGAATTCCCAGCAACAGCCATGGGGACTATATTTTTTTAAGAAATATGTGTTAGGAGCAATCACCATGGTGGTTGACTGACTGGCCCCCATGAAGAGATTCCGCACCAAGGGGAGCTGCTACAAGTGGATCACCCCCAATGTGAAATATCTCATGAAACACCGGGACTCAGCCTGGAAGAAATATAAACTGTCCTCATCACAAGCTGATCTCACAATCTATAAGGCACTCCGAAACAGATGCAAACTGGCCATAAAAGTGGCAAAACGAGAGTATGTCACTAACCTACAAAAGAAGAACCTAGGCAACCCCAGACTCTTCTGGGCCCACATAAATGGCTACTAAAGGGCAGTAGGAAGACTGTGCATGGCCACATAGAGGTGAACGTCCATCCAATGAATGATGACTCAGTCATCGCTATGGCACTCAACCGACAGTTCACTAATCTGGAACAGATTAAAGCAGGTCTGCCCACCCACCCCCAGGCCCCTACAACCCCCTCCCACCATAAGAGACTATCCTCCTTCCACCTCAGGCTAGTTAGACCTAAGGAAGTCTTCCCTCTACTAAAAACCCTCAAAGCATCGGTATCCACTGGACCCAATGGTATACCCCCCCAAATTCTCAAGGAAGGGGCCTCAGCACTCACTAGGCCCCTAACCTGGCTCCTCAACTGTTCCATCCTTGAAGGGCTCATCCCAGGTACTTGGAAAATGGCCCACATAGTCCCTGTCCACAAGGGTGGAATGAGGGAATCACCCAACAACTATAGGCCAATCTCCATACTCTGTAGCCTTGGTAAGATCCAAGAGAGGTTGATATACAATCAACTCCGAGACTACCTAGAGATCCACCAACTACTAGCCCCCTCACAGCATGACTTCAGAACCAACCATGGGACTGATACTGCTCTCATCAATTTCACTACTGATGTACTCAGAGAACTGGAAAAGGAACCCCTACTAGAGCAGTCTTTATAGACCTATCCAAAGCATTCGACCTTGTCAACCACAACCTGCTGATCTCTAAATTGAGGGAGGTTGGACTAGACAGTCACTCCCTGTTGTGGTTCTCCAGCTACTTAACTGGAAGGTCACAGAAGGTAAAATGGAACGACTCCCTAACCGAGTCCCTTACTCTCACTGAGGGGGGTGCCTCAAAGGTCTATACTCGGACCTCTTCTCTTCTCGCTCTTCACCAATGACCTCTGCAACCACTGTGGCGGGAGTTCAGTGGTACAGTATGCAGATGACGCAGTCCTCTACCAGCCCTCCAACAACATGGGAGAACTATGTTCAGGGTTCCAAGATGACTTGGAATCCCTTGAGGAATGGCTAATCACCAATAGAATGGTCATCATTCTGAGCAAGACCAAGGCCATGCTGTTCGGCCCCAGATCCCTCAATCGGGATAGAGGCCAACTCCTCCAACTTATGACCACATCAGGCAAGAGGCTCGAGCTGGTCCCTTCTATAAAATACCTTAGTCTTACCTTGGATCAGGGCTTCACCCTCAAGGAGCATGTAGACCAAGTGACCAAGAATATCCACTCCAAACTTGGGACCCTTTACAGGCTGAAAGACCAGCTGATACCAGCGGCCCGGGTCTCCATCGTCACGAGCTTTCTGCTCCCCACCATCACCTATGCTGCCCCTGTCATCCAGGGAGCAGCTAGGCAAGAGCCAAACAAGCTACAGGTTCTCTACGATAAGATGGCCTGCTTCGCCACATTAAAGGTCCCGATGACTCACCACTGTGACACGCTGTCTCTATTAAACTGGCCCGCCTGGGAGGATAGACTTATTACCCCTCGCTCTGCCTCACCCACAAATTACTCCACTCCTCCCCCCACCCAGCCTCGCCGGGCTCATCGCCATCAAGAGCAACCCAAGGCAACTCCGTACGACCGACAGGACTCTCCTCTCAGTGCCCAGGGTGAGAACTAAGGTGGGCGGGAAGTCATTCACCTTTACCGCCCCTACCCTATGGAACTCCCTGCCACAATGTATTCAGGAAACCTCCTCCTCCTACAACTTCTGCACTAGGCTTAAGGCACACCAGACTACCTCCACATACTGCAACTGTTAAGTTAAGGGACTCCCAAACGTTAGCCAATACTCTGTGGTCCAACTCCTGTACTGTTGTAACTTGTTATATTCCTACCATGTTTACCCTGTAATGTATCTATGTGACACATGTTATGTATTTTGTTGCACTCAATCCTATGTAATAATCTATGTAATCCTCGGGTCGCCCCTGAAAAAGGGACTCTCGAGGCCCAGTGGGCTCACCCAACTATCAAAATTTAATAAATAAATAAATAATAAATAATATAAATAGTTTAGAAAACATTTTTTTCTAATTACTGTAAGTCTATCATATCAAATCTGAAAAATATTTATAAGTCATATGCAGACTCACAGTGTGCTATTGCTTTACAATATACATCATCAGTGCATTGACATGAAAGACATGTGTTTTGACACGAGCTGGCAGGGAGCCTAGAGGTTAGAGTGACAAGCTGTGTATGAGCTTGGCACACCCAGCAGTCTGGGTTTTGACTCTCACAACATCCTCTTGCATACTGTAATGAATTATGAATGGGCTTGGTACATCCAGCAGATCTGAAGCTGATTCCCACAACCTCCACTTGCAAACTGTGTAACCCTGAACAAGTCACTTAACCTCCCCAGTGCCTCTGTGTTACAACTGAACAAGGCCTTGAAATAGTGGGCCTTATCCAGTTACAAAAAGTGGGCTTTACCCTGTTACAAAAAGAGTAATACTAAAAAAGCATACCCATGAAGTGCACATACATGCTGTAATGCATCCGCATACCCCATCATGTATTATCCACTACTTACACTACTGTTGCCAATTTTCTACTCACTTATAAATGCCCTACATGAATGGTTATGTACAAATTGTATCAATAGTGTATAATTTTGTAAGCAATTTTGATGAAAACTACACTATTTTTTCATGCTTTTCCTCAGCATGGCTCAGAGCTTTAAAATGAAAAACCTCAAGGAGTATTAATGGATGCAGTTGAGGAAAGACATCAGACTCATTTAAATAACTGCTCACTGTATGTCATTCCAACTAATTTTTCCTGTGATATCTCCACCCACTACATTGAGGGGCAGAAGCATGTCTCGTCATCCTAGGAATGAGTAAGGTGATGTGCAGCCACCAACACTGCTAAGCACCCTACAGCATTAACATCAGCAGGAGTTACTTAAGATCACCAAGCTACTCAACTCATCACCATGTGGACTTGTCATCATCCTCCCAGCTGGCCCCTGCTTGTGATGTCCCAAGAACAAGTAGTGAACATGGTCACCAGCATGTCCCACTATTTAGTGCAATCTAGCTGGAAGTCTAGAATACTTTTAATTCATTCACAATAACAACCTTTGAATATTACTTATCCTTTAATAATTTCTGTTGTAATATGACAACACGACAATTAATAGAAACTAATATTTAGTATCTAATTGGTTTCTTCAAATGAGAAAAAAATGACACATAAAATCAAAAAGATATCCTACCTGATAAACATTGCTTATATAGGGAAATGAAAAAGATGGTGGAGATCCAAAGTGAAACTACTGAATTCATTTCTGTAAAAAAGACACAATTAATATTGTCAAAACATGTTATATATTAAGATCTTATGTATGGTTCTAGAACAAAGATTTAGTGAGGCATACAGTGTACAAATTACAGGGCTCATCTCTCATGCCACCCACTTCTCTTACAGTGGCTATTAATCATATCTCCATGGGTATATCCTGCATTTGGGTTGTTACTGGGTCATATCACTACAGCCCTCTGTGTCATGAACTGCAGTACTGCCCACATATTCTGACCCTACCATACAGCCTTTGAATTTATGCTTTCTTTATCCATGTATACCATTAAAATGATGTGCACTGTAACTGCTCTCCCTGCTTCTTTGAGTTTCTGTATATTGTTCTTTCTGGATAGTACCACTAGATTTAATGGTACCTATTTATATATATTTTATTCTGTATATCTTATACACAATGCATTATTTATTAGTTGCTCTTCCTCCTTCTTCTGTGTAATCACCACCACCAACATGGTCACAACTGTAAAATAACCCTACTTGGACTCTGTTTGCCTACTTGGTAAAATATGTTTCATGTAATTAAATAATAAATAAATTCATAAATAATGATCTACTGTACTGGGGCCTGATTTTCAAAGAACCAAAGATCATACAAAGGTGGCAGGTAACATTACATATCTTGGGTCCTGTTATGCTCCCACAATTTCGTGAATAATGTATTTGATTCTTTTTAACAGTGAGCTGTTTTGCAACATTTTTTTTATACCTTCTGGCACATCTGAGATGTTTTTAGATGTTTTGGTGCTCACAGGCTGCACTTGGTATGACCCTGTGCAGTATGTGTATATAGCAATGTTTTTTAAGATGTTTTGCTGTGCACAGGCTGCTTTTGGTATGACCTTGTGCAGTATGTGTGCAGAGCAAAAAAATAGTGCCCTTTTGGGGAGCATGTGAATGTAGAAGATTATCTCTAGGATCCTGGTTCATAGGATATTTTTCACAAAAGTGAGTTGTGCAGCACCCTGATCCTCTCCTGGCATTCTGACAATTGTGCCCTGATCATCATACCACATAAAAGGTACGTTTATCCACGTCAGGTCACACCATACAGGGAAATAAAGAATGCTAGGTTGAAAAATGTATTATATGTTATAAGCAAAGCTTGAAGAATTTAAGTTTATTCTCATGAGTAAAAACTAAAAGTCAGTGTGATTTGATAAAAAGTCTGTAAATCATGTGTGGGAATTGAGGAAATCTGAAATGTAAGGGACATAATTGCAAAGACTCACCAGGAAGAATTGGTACAGTTGCAGCCAAGATCAGGACATGGTCAGATATTTCATGAAATTTATGTGATAACTCCAGTGAAATTCTTTGCCTGCCTGCAGTTCTACTGTGGGCCACTAGAGAGAATCTTTTTAGATATTTTGTGAAATATTCTAAAATATCAGATGGTAGCGATGGCTGCTACTGAACTTACTGTAGCGTGCTAAAGAACAAGGTTTATATCTGAAATCTGGTACACCGCTTGGACCATCATGAGGCTGTTCAAGTGTCCCATAAGAGACTCTCTGGAGTGGGGCAAGACACAGCTAATGAAGCACACATGGTGCTTGGTGGTATAGTAAAGATAGAAAGTGTTTCAACAGAAAAGGAGTCATGAATGGATGAACTATGGTAGGTGGGTCATGTGACATTCTTTACAGAAACAATCCATAGTCAGTTGTTCAAGTGCCACAGGGAAAATAGTGACCCAAAAATTGAAATGATGCCAAGTTCTTGGGTAATCATCAATCAACATTTTCACCTACCAGGATGAAGCAACCATGGCAACAATGTCATAGTTGCATGTGTTTCAATTTGGAGTAACTGCTGTTGGATTGCATAAGCAATAACAAATGACTGGATGGGTGGTTTGAGGCTATACCTGCAAGCTCGGGGTCTGGGCGTGTTGTCGGCTGCTTTTGCTTTTGCAGCCTTGTGTTTTTAAAATCCCCAACTTTGTTCTCTTTGTTTGTACCTGTTTGGATTTTATCTACTCTATAGATTTGTTTTACTCCTTTTTGTTTTGTTTTGTTTGCTTAATGTGGACTACTCTGTTTTTCTCATTGCTTTGAGCTCCGAGTCAGTGTTGGAGCAAGTGGGTCGGTGGAGTGTGCTGGGTCTATGAGCAATATCGGGTGGCTTTTCAGACAGTCTCATAGTGTGCACTGGGGCTGTCATTTCTCTGCCCACTACCACCTGTGCACTTGGCTTGGCGGGCCTGCTGCTGTTTTGCTCCTGCAGACTGCGTGGGACAATTCACTGTTGGATGCTGTTTTAGATTTACTGGCAAGGATTTACTGTTATTGGTTCTGGCAGATTTGGACATAGCTGAGTTGGTATTATTATCTGCCCCTGAGATCCTTGGGGAGCTGTGTTCTAAGGGACCAGATATTTTGGCGAAAGGGAATTGGACTGTTTTAGGGAAGATCTTGGATTAATGACCGTGGATTATCTCTGGACTGCTGGCAGTTCACCTGAGGTTTCCAGGAGTAGTGGGCATATCAGGATAAGCTTTGATTTGGAGCAGGGAGTTGGTATTCTGATCCTGTCAGTGGGTTGGCTGCAGTGTGTGGCTGAGCAGCGGTCCCAGTCTCATTTTGTCAGGTAGTTGGCAACTTGGACTAGTGTACCTCTAGGAATTCTCCATGGGGCCTGTTAGTAAGTGGGCTTGGGCAGAGATCTGCAGCATTGGCCATAGGCTTGCAGTCTGGCCCCCTTGCTGGATTTATTGGGTCCTACTCCAGCTTCAGAGTAATATCTCCTGAAGTGGACCATTTTTAATCCTCCTTCCCTCAAGATATGGTCAGAATTTTTCATATCTCATGTTTAAAGTTTGATTAGAAGGCAGTGAGAGTGCCCTCTTATCCTTTAGTCTTGGAACTGTGAGAGGGCACCGAGTCAGTAAGGAGTTCAGTCATCATCAGCAAAGTCCCCTGGTAGTGAGAATATTTTGTGGACTGGAGAAGTAGTTGAGTTTTTAAACATTTATCCTGCCAGAAAGTGAGAGTCCGTGGGGGAATATGTTGGTTTCCTCCAATGCTGAGATATCCACTGGGAGTTGAAAAAACTTTGATTTCTCCCTGCTACTGGATTTACATGGACTTTAGCCTTTCATTTATTTCTTGAAGATTCTATTTTTCCTTACTTGAGAGCTGAGGGAGTTTTATGTTTTAATTTTGTTTTTAGTTTAATTTCTTTTCCTTTTTATTTCATTTTATGAGTATAATTTAGTGAATTGTTTTGTTCTCTTCTGTGGAGTGGTGCAGTTTTATTGTGGTTATTAAAATGTGTTGGAGGCCTGCCCCAAAGGTCATGCACTATTCATCCTCTGCTTTTTATGCCCTCTACCCCTTTACCTCCCCTCCATTGCAGTTTAACATCTACCAGTGCTGCAGAGCACTGGTTATTGCTTGCCGGTGGGGGGGGAGAGGAGTCGGGGGGGTATGAACAGTTGAGGTGAATGAATGCAGCCACCATATCAGGGTTGTGAGATCCAGGAGACACCCTGGGGTGAAATGGAACCCAGATCGTGGTCCTCCATGTCTGGTTTCCATACCCAAGCGCACCACCAATTTCGGTGGGCAGGTGGCTCGGATGGCCCTGGAAGTCAATCCAGCTCATTCGATGTTATGTAATGCCAGGTCCATTACAAACAAGACTGCAATTATGACAGATCTTGATGGTACAGTGGACCTGGCATGCATCACCGAGACTTGGCTGGATGAGAACTCTGGTCCCGTATTCGAGGCTGCAACTCCGGCCAGGTACTCAGTGTTTCACTGCCCGAGGCTGGATCACGCAGGGGGGTGCAGTCTGGTTTAAGACTGAACTGAGCCTCATGAGTGCAACAGTTGAGGAGACTTAGTCATTTGAATATACTGTGGTAGCAGGTGTAGGTTGTAGGATCGCCCTCATCTACCATCCACCCAGTGATGAGAAGCGGTTTCTTCAGGAAGTGGTGGACTTTGTGATCGACATGGCGTTTTGGTCCCCCAGGCTGATGGTCCTGGGTGACTTTAACTCCTGGGTCGATGATGAACTCTCACAATTTGGTCAGCACTTCCTACAGTTAATGTCATCTCTGGGCCTTACACAGATTGTTTCCACTGCTACTCATAAACATGGTCATTCTCTTGACTTGGTTTTCTTCCTGGGGGTCGAAGCCTCGGATTTGGGGGTGGAACCAGTGGGATGGTCTGACCATTACACCGTGCATTTCAGTTTTTGTAGCCCCCTTCATAGGCCTGCCCCTGCGGAGATGATCAGGTACCACCCTTTACGAGATGTAAGCTCTGAAGGCCTGGTGGTGGTGCTTGACCTATCGGTTCTTCCACTGGCAACCAATGACCCAGAAGCCCTAGTTGTGGCCTATAATGAGGCTGTAACTATGGCACTGGATGTCATTGCTCCTGTCCGAGTTCGTCCTCTCTCCCTTCACCCTTGATCCACCTGGTTTGATGGATCTTTGAGGGAGATGTGGCTAGGACGAAGGTTAGAGCATTGCTGGTGGAGATCCACCTTTGATGCCAATCAGCTTAGATTGATGGACTATTATCAAGCATATCAATCTGCAATCACCCATAAGAAGGCAGAGTTCCTGTCCGGGGAGATTGTGGCCACATGGAACTGACCAGCTCAGCTTTTTTGAACTGTGGACAGACTGTGCAATCCAGCTTGTCTACAGGTTCAAAGAGCATTTTTGCAAGCTGAATAAGTGGAGCTTGCTTGATTCTTTGCAGCTAAGGTGACTAACATCAGGGCAGAACTCCTACCGGCACACACACTGGTGCTGCTCTAGGCTGGCGTTTGGTCACTGTCCCTTGGTTTTCCTGAAGTACCTTCAACCGTCCAGAGCTTATGGACATCCTGTGGATTTTCCAGGGTATGCACCCTATGTGCTGTAGTTTGGATCCAGGACCAACGACCCCAATTTTGGGTTGTAGTGACATTCTTGGCCCGGTTCTAGCATGGATAGTCTGGTGCTCCTTGGGAAACAGGTGAGTTTCCTAGCTCCCAGGAGGAGGCGGAGGTGACACCCCTCCTGAAGAAAGCTTCTTTGAACCCAGACTGCATGCGAACTACAGACCAATCTCGAACCTCCCCTTTATGGGGAAGTTGATCGAGAAAGTAGTTGCCGTACAACTGGAGGACCATTTGACCTTTCCATGATGTCTATGAGCCCCTCCAGTCTGGTTTTCCAAAGAGACATAGCACTGAGACAGCGATGGTTTGGGTGCTCAATGGTCCTTACATAGAAACATAGAAACATAGAAGTTGACGGCAGATAAGGACCGCAAGGCCCATCCAGTCTGCCCATTTCTTTTTCTACCTTATAAATGTGTGCCATCGGCCTTTGCTCTGTCAGTGACCTATCTATTCATAGTCATTTGTATTGCTCCCTTATGCCTATCCCATGCCTGTTTGAAGCCCTGCACTGTATTCATAGCCACCACTTCTTGTGGTAAGCCATTCCATGCATCTACCACCCTTTCTGTGAAAAAGAATTTCCTCACATTCCCCTTAATCGGCCTCCTCTAATCTCATGCTGTGTCCTCTTGTCCTGCTATTTTTCTTATATTTAAACATGTTAGACTCTTTCACCTTGTTTATGCCCTTAAGGTGTTTAAATGTCTCGATCATATCACCTCTCTCCTCCTTTGCTCAAGGGTATACATATTGAGCTCCGTTAATCTGTCCTCATATGTCTTCTGATGCAGTCCCTGCACCATTTTGGTTGCCCTTCCTGACTGCCTCAATTTGGTTAATGTCCTTGTGAAGGTGTGGGCTCCAATACTGCACGCAGTACTCCAGATGGGGCTAACCAATGTCTTGTACAGAGGGATTATTACCTCCCTCTACGACTTGTGATACCCCTACTAATACACCCTAACACCCCCTAGCCTTACCTACTGCTTTAGAGGTCTGCTTGATGATTTTAGGTCATCAGTGATGATGATGCCCAAGTCTCTTTCTTCCTTTGTAACTGCTAGCAACCCCTCCCAGCCTATAAGTGGCTTCAGGGTTTCTCTTCCTATGTGCATGATTTTGCACTTCTTTGCATTAAATCCCAGTTGCCACTCTTCTGACCATTTTGCTAGTTTATCCAGATCTCTTCTCATTCTGCCCACCCCATCTGGATCATCTACTCTGTTGCAGATCTTGGTGTCATCTGCAAACAGACAAGCCTTACCCTCTAGTCCATCTGCAGGTCACTAATGAAGATGTTGAATAGGACTGGCCCCAGGACTGATCCCTGAGGTACCCCACTTGTGACTTGCATCTCTTCTGACTGTATACCATTTACCACCACTCTCTGTTTTCTGCCAGTCAACCAGTTTGCCACCCAGTTGACCAACTTCTGACCCACCCCGAGCCTACCTAGCTTATTTATCAATCTTCTATGTGGAACAGTGTCAAAGCTTTGCTGAAGTCAAGGTAGGCGACATCAACTGCCCCCTTGGTCCACCACTCTGGTTATCCAGTCAAAGAAATCTATGAGATTAGTTTGACAGGACCTTCCTTTTGTAAACCCATGCTGTCTTGGATCCTGTGCCCCTATGGATTCCAGGTGTTGCACTATCCTTTCCTTAAGGAGTGCCTCCATAATCTTGCCCACTACTGAGGTAAGACTGATTGGTCTGTAGTTCCCCGCCTCCTCCCTGCTACCACTCTTGTGGAGCGGGATCACATGAGCCCTTCTCCAGTCTTCTGGGACCTCTCCTGTGCTCAGAGACTCACTAAACAATTCTGCTAATGGCTCTGCTAGTTCCTCCTTTAGCTCCTTAAGTCCTTCTTTATCTCTCTTCAGCATTTGATACTGTGGACCATGGGGTCCTGCTCAATTGTTTGAGGTTCATGTGTGGCTGTCAGGTACAGTCCTCAGGTGGTTTTCATCTTTCCTGACCAGAAGAACTCAGAGGGTGGTGTCAGGGATTTATTCCTCTGACCCAGTTCTGTTGTCATGTGGGGTTCCTCATGGATTGGTGTTGTCCCCCATGTTGTTCACAGTGTAAATGCTACCCCTCAGAGACATTGTAAGAAGATAGGAGCTGAGGTTTCATTGCTATGAGATGACACCCAGCTCTACCTTTCTTTTGCACCTGATCAGGATAGAGCTCTCTCAGCATTTAATAACTGCCTCACAGAAATCCAAGATGAATTTGAGCTGGTTGAGGTTGAACTCGGCAAAGACTGAGGTGTTGGTGGTGGACCCGGGTCACCAGATAGAGTGGTCAGGATGGGGTCTCCCTCTGGACTTTTTCTTAGTGGTCTCCCACTCCTGACCTCTGAATGAGTGCGAAACCTGGGAGTAATTTTTAATGAGGGTTTGACACTTTGTTTGCAGGTGTCGGCTGTCATCAAATCATCTTTCTATCATCTGAGGAGTATCTCCAGAGTTAAGCACCTTGTTTCGTCCGGTGACCTTCCTATGTTGGTCCATGCCTTTGTGTTCTCTTGCCTGGATAATTGCAATGCCCTTTACCTAGGGGTCCCAGGGGTGGATATTCATCACCAGCAGCTGGTGCAGAATGCAGTGGTTCGGTTATTGATGGGAACCTCTGGGTCCTGTCATATTTCCCCGGTGCTGCGCTAACTGCACTGGCTGCCAGTACAGTGGCGAATCACTTTCAAGGTTGGAGTTCTGACTTATAAAGCCCATATGGACAGGGTCCAGACTACCTGAAAGAGCTTCTGGTCCCTTACTGCCCTGGGCGATCGGTCCGCTCGACTGATGAGGGGATGCTAGAGATCCAAGGGTTTGTTTAATTCTTCTGGGGCCTGCACATTTATGCACACATCCCCACCCTTTGGAATTCTCTACCCCATCAGTTACATGAGTACCCAACTGTGGAGTGAATTAAACAGGCCCTCAGAACTGTCGTATGGATTAATGCTTTTGGGGACTAATTTAATATAGTTGACTGTTTGTTATTTTACACTATTTATAATATACGTAGTTTTATGTAGAAGCTGTTTTAATTGTTATAAGGCACCCTGGTATTTGAAAGACACCGTATAAGTAAAATTGAATTGAATTAAATAGTGGGGCCCGATGACATAGATAGAGGGCCTTACAGTCCCTAGAACCACAAGAATAGCACAACACCTCAGACACTGGAGTATCTTATTGCACTTAAAAAATGGGATACAATCTAGCTCCATTTTATTTGTTTAACTTATAAAAAACACTATTTATTTTCAGTGTGAAAGTAATTCATCATTCCACAAACTGGGTAAACAAGCACAATGTGTTGGCTGCTCTCTAGAGCACTTATCACGCAGTACGTTCATAATCCCATTGAGAGTTACCAGTTGCTATCACTGTCAGGTGGTTGGAGGAAATGGCTGCTTTATCAAGTGAAACAGAGTTTTGTGGAGGTAACAGACAGCAGATAAAAAAAAGGGAACAAGTGATTTGAGCAGATGTAGCTAAATGAACTGCTGTGCGGGTGACAGTTTTGGAAGGCAGTGAAAACAGAATGGCAGGTACAGTATTTTAAACATAAGTATTTATTTTGTTTGAAAGGATGTTAGGTTTCACTGAACCTTTTTAAAGGAACACTGTTGGCTCATAAACATATGGGATGAATGCTAACATCCAATTAGAGCATAATATTGTTGCTCCCATGTTTTTAAATTGTGTGTTAGCAGGATTTTTCAGGATAACTGCCAGGAACTGTGATATGATTATTTGGCAGTAAAGTGCTTCATTCTACGCTGTATGTTGGGTCATGCTAGACACAATATGATGTAGTGACTTGCAATAAATGACACATCCAAAATACTGCATCATGAAAGGGCTTAACTGCCATTGAATTACATTGTTCCTTGCAATATACTACAGCATTACTGTGTTGCATTCTGGCTAGTGCCACTGTAATTAGAGATGAAGTAGAAGAATGTTTATGGGGGATAATCTCTGAGGCATGCAACAGTCACTACATCATGCATTGTGCTGCACATCTGACTTCTAAAGAAGTCCAACCCCTTTTCTGTAGGACCCTGTCCATTTTGGCCAGTTTCAAATGTGCTTCTGAACAGGTTGTAGCACATCTCATCAGATCCTGAATTCAAGTGCAATTTGTTACGGAAACAACAACATTCTCAACGTAAGCACTGGATGGCTCATGATTATTAGATCAAATACTAAAGCCACCTACATTTCACAGCAATATGGATACAAATTACTTTAACTTTTTATATGCATGCAGTTAATTAGCAGAGCAATGGATTGTCAGTTTTACAGTCAGCTCTAATTTCATATCACAGCTAAAAATAGCGATTTAGTTTACTGTGGCCAGACATGTGCAACAACAAGCCCCTGAGACCTGTGAACCCTCCAAGCAACCTCAGGCTCTCTCATTCTATCAACCATGATTACAGTGGGCAAACAATTGGCAGTAACATTCAATTTTTACGAACTAGCACACAGGGGTGCACTGGAATCCCTGCTAGCGATCCCAGAGCCAACCCCCAACAGTATGAGTTGCCTGTAGAGATCACACTTAAATCAGACAAAAGATGTTGGACTCTGCTGTCATATCAGACTAAAACTGTAATGTAGCCTAAGGGGTGTATTGGGATCCCTGTAAGTGATCCCAGAGCCAATCCCAGCAGTAGGATGTCCCTATAGGTAACAGCTCTAATGCAGGCACAGACCTTGGGCGCTACAGCAGTAAATGAATTTCAAAAACATGATGTGGTCTAAGGGGCACTCTGGTATTCCTATTAGTGATCCCAGAGCCAACCCTACACAATGACAAAAACTTCTCATACTAGCATGGCTCTTGTTGCAAAGTACTAGTTTTACCTAAGGGCTCATAGCATCCGGCGACTTCTGCTTCCTGGAGCTCCATATCAGTTCCACAGTTCCATGGTGTCCTCCTTGAGCATTCTTAAATGGTGCTGCTTTCTTTAGCTGGAGCCACCCTTCTTTTGTGTATTCAAACTCCCGTGGCCAGACCCCAGACTCCATTGATTCACTCCATGCACCTGTTCAGTTAATCTCCAGTCTACACACATGCCCAGTCTAGTGGCACCATCTTGAGCACAGAAAGGCAGCATTTCCATGCATGCATCGCTCTCACTACTTCTGTGCATGTACAGAGATAGATGAACATGAAAAAAGACAGCAAGGAGTTCAATATAACTCCTATCCACTACAAAATATAGTAATAAAATGCAATGAGGAAGTGATCCAAAGGCCGACTCCAAGACAAAACTCATTCTTTTAAAATAGAAAATTACACAGCACCAAGCATCTATTAACAGAGCAATGCCCCCTTCCAGCACCAGGCATCTCTCAAAAAGGCAATACTCCCTGACATATGAAGTACTGTAGTGCCAAGCAATCCTTAAAGGGGCTACTCACCTTTGCCCAGGAAATATAGGAGAGGCAACTAAATGATACACCATCTAGCCTTGGAACAATAATTAATAATTACAACAGATGTATTATATTAAGTTTAAAACAAGACTGCCCCAACAGCAATTTTTTTCTGTTGTTCCCTTTGCGCCCCCCTCTCTCATAGAACACTATGGCCAAGACTAAATGTCACTGCCACGTACCTATACCACCAGGACAACTAGGTCAATTATATGCCTCATGAACAGAAGAACCCCCTCAGAAAAATGATGAGGAGGATCCAGGAAAAAGCTCCAGTGGAAATCAAATCATCTCACCGCAGCCACAAGGCCCGACTAACAACACAACAATAATAACTCAAAATTCTGATGCCACTACTCTGCTCTTACAAAATCAGCAGGTGATGCAGGCACAGTAACAACTACTGGCAGCAATGCTGGACAAACTCTATGAGCTGATCGGCCCTCTACTACCCAGTCCACCTGCAAATGTGCCCACGACACCCGTGACAAACCTGGCTGCCCCGGCACCACCTCCAGTTCTCAATGAGCCTAGACCACAAACACCACCATCAGTCTCCGGAAACGACTTGGTGGGTGAGGGCAAGATGGAAATCAGTCCCCAACCTCTAACCATGAAGTGGTGTTTCTGGACCAAATTCCTGCACTGGTGTGCAGTATTATGGCCACTGTGGGCTTCAACACCCCATCACTCCCACCTCAATCAAAACTTCTGCCACCACTACAACCATTGTCGGAGAAAGCCAACTTAGTGATCACCTCATCTGTGAGTAAATAGATGAGGTGGTCACTGAGGAATGGGACTTGCCCCTCCCAGCCCACATTCCAGAGCGCAGGACATGGGGCAAAATGTATCCGCTGCAAGCTAATAGGCTGGCCCTATGGTGCAGTCCTCCAACAGTAGACCCTAAAATTGCCTCACTCATTAAGAAAACTGTACTTCCCACAGCAACAGCCTCAGGACTGAAAGACCCTTAAGACAGGAAAGTGGAGAACATCCTTAAGAAAAGTTTCAAACTTACAGGGCTGGGAGCAAGAGCATCAACAATGGCTATTTATGTCACCAGAGCACAAGTAGCCTGGCTACAGGAAGCAGTAACATCACTGACTCCTAAGTCTACAGAGAGTCAGTTACTTAAAAACGTAAAACTAGCCAGAAAATACCTAGCAGATATGGCCATAGACTCCCTAAAGATAAATGCTAGGGCAGCGGTGCTAATCAACAAAGTCAGATGAGCACTATAGATGGAGCTTTGTGATGCAGACAATGAATCCAAAGCCATGTTACACAACCTGCCATTCAAGGGATCACTTCTATTTGGCGAAGGTCTTGCAAAATACTTAAAAGGTAAAGAGGAACGCAAGGCCCTAGGTAAGGATCAGACCGACAGATCCACTTACCCACCTGCCAGACACAAGTCATGATCCCACTTCTTTTGTGACAAAAGGAGAGGCCACTATGGAAATGGGAAACACTTGTCACCACTCCTACCCTCACCCATACCTACAACATATATAGGGGAAAAGGAGGAGCAAATAGAGGCAGAGGTAAGAACTCTTACTCCCACAGAGTCCACTACAAGCAATGACTATGTTTACTTCAAAAACTCCCACAAGATCCCAGTAGAGGGCAAATTTTGGCAATTCGTCAATGCATGGGAAAACTCAACAGAGAACAAGCGGATGCTAGAAATCGTAAAAAAGGGCCATGCCATAGAATTGTGCCAATTCCTGAAACAATACAGACTAATAATATCCCTAGTCTCCAGACACAAAGTAAAGATATCCCAGATCCATCAGATACTAGAAGAACTACTACACAACAGAGCCATAGCTGAAGTACCACCACTGGAAAGAGGTCAGGGAATGTACTCGCTATTTTTCACAGTACCCAAAAAGACAGGGGGGGCTAGTACCCATACTGGATCTGAAAGCCCTTCACTAATCAATTCAGTACAAGCCCTTTGAAATGGAAACCATCAGATCCACCTTAAAGACCGTACACCCCAAAGACATCCTAACATCCATAGATCTAAAGGATGCCTACTTACACATCCTAATAAGGCCGTCTTACTTCAGATTTCTAAGATTCTTCATGCTGGAAAAACTCTTCCAATATCAAGTTCTCCCATTTGTCCTACCATCAGCTCCCAGGGTTTTTACCAAAGTATTGGTGGTTCTAGTGGTCAGTCTCTGAGAACAGGGCATACAGGTCATCCCTTACCTGGATAATTGGCTCAACAGAGTGAGATCAGTTCAACAATCCATTCAAGACACACATAGACAGCGGTACAATGCCTAGAGAGCCATGGCTGGGTGATCAACCAAGCCAAAAGCTGATTGTCTCCCAGACAGTCCATAGAACACCTGGGGGCTGTGATCAACACAGCAACAGGGCTAGTACACCCATCAGAAAAACAAATCAGCAATCTGATTGCCCTAGTCTCCAAGCAACAGCAACACAAACACCCATCCCTTCACTTAGTCTCACAAGTCTTGGGAATAATGTCCTCATGTATAGATATCATACCATGGACAAGACAGTAGATGAGACACTTGCTATCTGTCTTAATCAGAGAGGAACCTACAGTTGATCTGGACTTCTCCAAACCAGTTACTCTGACCTCACAAGTATCCCACTCTCTAACATGGTGGACAAAAAACATAACCTCTGCAAAGGCATGGCACTAGACATACGACCAGAGGTAGTAATAAACAGGGATGCAAGCTTAACAGAATGGGGAACCAACACAGAACAAAAGACAGAGTAAGGGAAATGGTTGTCAAATGACTCAAAACTACCAACCAATGTACTCAAGATGAGGGCAGTTTTACACTTTAGCCATCTGATCAAGGGCAAACATGTATTGATCAAGTCAAACAATCAAGTCACAGTGGCCTACATAAATAAACAAGGAGGAACCATGAGAGATCTGATGCAGAAGGAAGCAGCAAAGCTTATTCCATGGGTGCAGAAACACCTTGCCATCATATCGACAGTGCACCTAGCAGGCATACTCAACACAACAGTGGACTGGCTGAGTCAGCAACAGATCCACCCAGGAGACTGGAAGCTACACCCCCAAATATTCTGTAACATCAATAGATGTTGGGGCCCCCTGTAACTGGGTCTAATGGCCTCCAGCAAAAATTCACATCACAAAAAATTCTACTCCCATTTCAGAGACAATAAATCAATAGGAATAGATGCCCTATCATTCAAATGGACATTTAGCATAGCGTACATTATCCCTCTGATACTACTCAACCCTCAAGTACTGAAGAAAATATGCATATCCAGAGTGAGAGTGATACTCATCACCCCATACTGGCCAAGGTGATCCTGGTTCACCACAGTTGTGGCAATGGTTCTGGAACACCCATGGAGACTCACGTACAGACACAATATACTCGCACAAGGCTCAGCATGTAACTCAAGTCCACTAAACCTCAAACTAACAGCCTGGCTCCTAAAAGAGAGAGACTGCTAAAAGTAGGATATCACAAAATGGTTATCAACATCATGGCAAAGTCGAGAAGGGAGTCCACCACTACAGTGTACCAAAGGCACTGGAATATTTTTACAAACTGATGCTCACACAAGGAAGTGAACTCACAAAGCTCCTCTGTCACTGACATCCACCTATTTCTACAAGAGGGACTTGACAAAGGCCTATCAGCCTCATCACTCAGAGTACAAGCAGCAGCTATAGGTGCAGCCAGAGGATAACTCAATGGAGCTACTCCACGTATGCACCAAGACATAATACACTTCCTAAGAGCAGCATCTAATATACTACCAAAGATCAAGTCAATGACATCTCCATGGTACCTCAACCTCATGCTAAGAGCCATGATGACATATCCTTTCGAGACCCTGGATATGGTAGACCTCAAATGGTTAAACCAAAAAAAATAACCATGGTGGCAATCTGTTAGTCCGGATGAACTACAAACACTGTCATGCAAGGATCCCTACCTAATTTTGCACAGTGATAGAGTATCCCTCAAGACTATCCTTTCATTCACTCCAAAGGTAGCATCAGTATTCTGCACAAATCAAATGACAGAACTACCAACACAGATGCCAACTCAAGAAATGGAACAAGAGACGCAACTTCAGTCACTAGGTATGAAGCGAGTACTGTCCACATACATCAGCAGAACCAATGCCATGCGAAAGATAGACTGTCTATTCATTATCATTCAAGGATGTAAAAAGGGTCAACCTGCATCATGATCTGCCATCACATCTTGGCTTATGATCATGATAGGGGAGGTTTACAAATCATCCAACAGGTCACCCCTATCAGACATCAAGGCACACTCCACCAGGGCTGTAGCCACTTCATGATTGGAGAAAAACTTGGCTGTTGATGTGTCTTTAGACTCAAAGGCCAATTTCAGCTGCTCAGTTCTTCTAACTGCAAAAGTCAAGGCCACTGAAGGTGATGGCTCTATCCCTCCCTAGAAGGCTAGTACTGCTTTTTAGAATCTATGATGTAATGACTGTGGAGTGCCTCAGAGATTATCCCCCACAATGGTAGTTTATTTACCAGGTAAATGTGATTGTGGGGGTATATATCTCTGAGGCACTCCACATCTCACCCTGATAGACCATCACATTAGGCGTTGATCATGCATAACCGGCATGCTGTACTGGCCGGTTCTCTTTTTTGTAATGTATCAATAGTGAATAAATAGTGAATCTTACTTAACTACTAATGGCTTCAGTCTACATTGTATAAACACCAGTCAAAAGCATCCAGGTAACTCTCTAGGTACAGCTTTAAAAGACCTCAAAATGAACAAAATGGGCAGGTCCCACAGGAAAGGGATCGGACATCTTTAGAAGTCACACGTGCATCACACAATCTATCTGGGGAACACAACCCATGATGTAATGACTGTGGGGTGCCTCAGAGATATATACTCTAACAATCACCTTTACAAGGTGAGTAAACTGTCATTTTGATTGCTTAGTGCCTTCTGCTGGATTGTAATATGCCCCATTAGAGATGATTTCAGGGGCTGGAAAAATGGCTATGGTTACCTGTGGAGTGTAGCAGCTCAAAGTGGAATAAAGACTCACACTGCTGGGGAAAGATATTACATTTTTTGTAGAATTCCACTGTTACTCAGTCTTGCAAGAATAATAACTGAAGCAGCAGGAGATAAAGTTCCTCAGCCGTATACAGAAATTCAGTGTTCAATGTGGGATTAAGTATCTGCATCTCTAGTATCTCACTTTATTACTCTTATCATAGAAACATCGAATATGGTGGCAAATAAAGACTACTTGGCCCACCCAGTCTTCCCATTTCCCTACCTACTGCATAAAATCCAGATCCTATTTGATCTGCAGCTTACCTTCTCCTTCTTACCTCTAGGGTTGCCTTCTGTCTATCCCATGCATTCTTGAATTGACCTATCATTTTGCCCCATGACTCCCTTAGAGAGGCTGTTCCATCCATCCACCACCCTTTCAGTGACAAACAATCCTCACAATACCCCTGAGTCTCCCCCCGGCCGCATATTGTGACCCCTTATTCTTGCACATCTCTTTTTCTGAAAGATTCCACCCTCCTGAAATTTGTTTATCCCCTTGAAGTACTTGAATGCCTTTATCATACCCCCACACCTCCTTTCATTCAGGGTATAAATAGAGAGATTTTTCAGTCTCTCCTCATATGGTTTCTGGTATAGTCCTTGCACCACTTTTGTGCCCTCTTATGGCTGACTCTACTCTGGCTATGTCCTTATAGAGATGTGATCTTCAGAACTAAACACAGTACTCTAGATGAGGTCTCATCAATTGTCTGTACAGTGGCATCACCATCTCCTCTTTTCTACTGCTGATATCTCTCCCTGTGAATCCCCAGAAACCCTCTGGCTTTCCTCACTGCCATCTCACATTGCTTGGCTACCCTTAGGTTATCTGCTATGAATTTCCAGTTTGGTTGTCATCAGTATCTCCTCCCATTGTGTATTCCTCTCCTGTGCTTTTCTGCTACAAATGCATGATTTTGCACTTTTTTTGCATTGAATATAAGCTGCCACACTCTTGACTATGGCATCTCAGGATGCAGCTGCAGGTCATAACAGTTGATACTGCTTTGAATGATATGCATATACAAGGGTTTTGAGCTATAGACTCATGCAGTTATTGTTTAATAAGAAGGTTAACTTGCTGTTTTAAAGCATTTGCCTAAACCTTTTCTTTTTGGAGTTCAATCAGTCAATCAATCAATCAATCTTTATTTAGTCAGGAGGGCCTGGTAGGTACAGAATAAATAATACAGTAGCACAGTAGAACATATAGCACACATGGGCATAGTAATACAATACATAGCAATAAAAACAAGGCACAAGGATAATCAATGAGGCCCGGTCGTAAGGTGAAGCCTCATTCCAGTGAACAATACAGCAGAGAGGTGGAAGCAAGTCAGCACCAATGTGCCGAACCAGTAATTTTAGACAGTGATAGCTCTACTACGTCAATGTAGTTTCTAAACTGGCAATTCACTCATTTCTCCAGCAGTTTTGATAGCGTGGGGAGTAAGAAGAGTGGCCAGTAATTATTTGGGTCTCTGGGGTCTCCTGATTTAAAGAGTGATAAAACTTAGGCAGTCTTCCAGACAAAAGGGAGTTTACCCAAGCTAAGGGACCTATTAAAGAGGTGTGTTAATGGAGCTGCCAGCACTTGGTGACTGAGCTTTAGGGAAAAAAGGGCCAATGAGGTCTGCTCCTGCACTTTTTCTGGCATCCAGCTGAAGGAGCAGGTCATCCATTTCCTTGTAAGTTACCGGTTGGCAGGAGAAACCCCCTGACAAGAGTACTGTAGACAGGGGGAGGACTTATTGGTCCCTGTGATAAGAACTGGCTACGTAAGTTATTTACAGGTGAAATGTCAAAGGCCATACCTGCAGTAATAAAATGATTATTAAAGCAGTCAAGGATTTCTGCTTTCTCTGTAATGAGGGATCCTTCGTATAAGATCTTGGTAGGGAGACAACCTGATGAAGCATGTCCTTGAATATCTCTAAGGGTTTACCAGAATTTGGCAAGGTCCTTGGTGAAGGAGTCCAGAGTTGACTGGAAGTAGTTAGCCTTAATGTTTCTGACAAGCTTTGTGTAGAGGTTTCTGGCTGCCATAAAATCAGCTCAATCCAACTGAAGCTTTGATTCACGTGCGTTCTTCCAGGGCTCGTCCCTGTTGAACAAAACTGACTTCAGCCAATGTGTAAACCAAGGAAGAGACTTTTTCTTGGTATGTGCTTTGATCAAGGGGGCATGTCTTAGCTGGCCCACCGGTGCAGTGGTTGGATTTCCACTTGCGACGCCGGTGAACAGGGTTCTGGAATGAGCCCTGGTCATCAGAGGGCCGGCTGGGGGGAGACGGATTCAGCTTCCCTAGGACTGCTCTCCTTCTACCCAGGGTGGGGGGGTCTCTGCACTTGGTGCAGGATTGACACCTAGCGAAAGCTAGGTGCATCACCCTGAGCACTGATGCATGGTCAAGGAGCACTGGAGCAGGATAGAGGAAGGTGTCATTGCACATTTCCACCCCAGTCTATAGGGAAAAAATCCCTCCTTGTTGGACGTCTCTATGACACCCTGTCCCCAGGCTTCAATTAGCCACCTGGCTGAGGGCTCTCTCAACCAGTTATGGTCACACAGCACCGATACCTGCCACGGTGCTGTGCCCCGCCTCCTGGGAGGCAAGCCAGGAGTGACTGGGAGAGCAAGGGGCTCAACGGGCAGTGGAAGCTGCAGGGACACTTTGACCAGAGTGGAGCTCTGACAGATGGCAGGAGGACAAAAAAATGATATAAATATGTAAAAAAAAAAAAGGGGGGGGCATGTCTGTCAATAGCTCCACGGACAATGGTATGTAAGGTCTTGTATGCTGTCTCTACTGTCTTGGCTAGGTAGAAATCCTGCCATAGCAAGGAGTTTTGTAAGTCCAAAAGGAAGGCTTGTGGCACTAAATTACATAAACATCTCCTGATTGTGAACCTGAAATTAGAAATAGGCTTGGGTGCAGCTCTTATGTAAACAATAAAGAAGTGGTCACTGAGATCAGCGAAGAAGACTCCAGAATGAGAGAAGAGGTGTGGCTTGTTTACTAGAATAATGTCTATTAGGGATCTTTTATTTGGGTTGTTTTGATTTGGATGGGTCACTTCTGAGACAATTTGAGTAAGTCCGAATGAGTCACATAAAGATTTTAAGGGTTTGGAGGCATCTGAAAGCCAATTCAGGTTACAGTCACCCCAGATTATGACTTCTGACTGCAGCACACTGAGAAAGTGGGAAAGGTGACTTAACAGTTGAAGTCCTGCAGAGGGAGACCTGAAGCAACCTATGATGTGCAAGGCCAAGGAGGTTGAGAGATGGACTTTGATCATGAGGCTTTCAAACTCTTTCGGCAATGATGAGACATTAGTAATAGAAAGTTATATTTTCCAATACATAGATGGCAACCCCCCAACATCTAGTCTGTCTGTCTGCATGAAAGATATTGTATTCAGGTAAGTTGACCTCAGAATCCAGGGTAGTGCACTTAAGTCCGGTCTCAGAAACCACCAGGATGTCAGGTTTTGTGTATGTAATCCAAGCCTGAATGGCATCTAACTTACTTGGGAAGCTGCACACATTAATATGGAGGATATTCAGACCTTTTAGGTTGATAAGGTCACAAGGAGCACAGATATGTAGAGGGGGGGCCTGGGTTCAGTTTGACACTGCCAGAACAGAGTAGAAGCATAAATAGTATCATTTTAAGGGCTCTCAATGCAAGCTTAATGGATCATGCCTGAACATGTTTGTTCTGATGAGGTGGGCAAGGGATATCGTGGTTTAAGTGGATGCCAAGTGCTCCCAAGGTTGCATGTAGAAGTACCCTGGCCTGGTGCCATTGGGGGAAAAGGTGTAGCTGCTGGTATTTGCTAAGTCTAATGCACATATTAAACATATGTGATGAAGTACCAGTGTGCTATGTCAGCAGAAAAGGGTAGACCAATGATGAGGACATGAAAGAATCAGTAAAGGGGACATCATTACATGGTGGGGCATTCCCAAATGAAGGATGAGTCCCTACGCAGGAAGCTAGCGAAAAAGGCAAAAAATTGGCCATAAGGCCTATAAGCAGTAAGGGCCACATTTCTTCAGAGATAAGATGTGTACTAGTGGAATCTATGTATACCTTTGAACAAGGCAACTTAGGGCTTATGAGGTGGAAGGGGGAGAGAAGGCAGGAGTGAAAATACACTAATTGAGGAATACTGAGTAATGGGAACTGGCTAGATCTCTCTGGCTTGGTGCCAAAGACCAAATGGGTAGAGATTTGGGTGCTGACGGAGGGGCCAATAGGCAGAATGCTGGTGGCCACTAGTGAAGAGGTTTAGGGGCAGGAGGTGTTAATTGGTGGGGCCCAGGTGGGCAAGGAGCCTTACCCCTCCCCACAGACATGAAAGGCAGGAACAATGCCTTACAAAGGTATCAACAGATCAGGGGAGTGGAACACGATTTGCCTCATAAGTAGGGGAAAAGCAGTAGATCACCCTCCCACCTGTCTCTCCCCAAGCCCACTTTAGGTTAACAGAGGGAAGAGGATACAAGGGGCAATACACTTTAAGAGCTGATACACCTCTGGGACCCCTTAATGCCTCTCTCCACATAGCCAGTGTGAAGCAACTGGTAGGATGCAGGGGTACCAGAGTCCTTACTCACCAGGTGGCCCATAGAAGATGGGTGAGGAACTTACATGGGGGCATATTGACTATGACCACTCCTGATTGACTGTAAATATAACTGGGAAAAGAGGATATAGGCAGTTTGCACTGAGATCTCCAAGCCAGACCAGAAAAGGAGAAACCCTCGCTTTAACAGGAGTGGCCTGGAATCCTTAAGACCTTGATTTTCTGGAGGTAATGGAAAGAGAGCACCCCCACTGTTAAACACCAGACAGTCTTACAGGAGCAAAACTGAGCTTTCCCCATAGAGTGAGAGGCTCAGGAATCCAGAAAGGCAACCTCATAGTAGGTTCCCTAAGTCTCAACTATATGTTTCTAAGTAAGTTATTCTACATTCCTCAATATGAACTATAGTTCAAGGTTTCAGAAATGTCCATTTTTTCTCTCACCAGAGGGCTTCCAATACCATTGGCACATGGAGGGAGTAGTGGCCTGGTTACTGTGAAAAGTTTCCTCATCCCTTACTCAATCAGAAGCCCTATTCATTCGGTCACTTGCCCATGATACTCTTTTCCCCCAAAATATCATGGAAAGGGTTTTGTCTCTCTGGCATTCCCGTGGTTTGCAGTATGTCTCTTAAATGATAGGTTCATACTGTATTATTTCATTTACTCAGTACAAGCTACCTTATTCATTATCACAGACTTCTTTTTACAGATACCTACAGTTGCAGATATACAATACCTTAACCCTTTTGAAGACTCACTGGTCTCCATACTGAAGAAAAACCCTCTTCTGGTGTCTCTGATTCAGAACCACTGAGACGGGGCTTCAACAGACCATTTAATTAATCATATTTATGAGGTACTTTAAGAGCATCCAAGAGACTCTGTTGATTTGGTTAAGCTCAAGTTTGCGTAGAACTTAATGTTAGTTTATCCAGGGAGGCCTGGAATGCTTCTGCCCTTCCAGTTCTTAAAATATCCAGTTCACCGTATTGGAATGAATATGCCTGCAAACTCCGTATTCGATTTTTCTGTATGACGGTGGTAGTGGCTCAGTACATGGACCCATGGTTTGTCAGATGCTGGAGGGATTGAGGCCATGACTTTGCCAACCAGATGCATATTCTTTGGGCCTGCAAGTCCTTTTCTTCCTATTGGCAGGAGATTATATGTGAATTAACGGTTATATACAACTGTCCCCAATTATTTACCCCCACTTACAGTATATAGTGACAGCTGTGAAGCCAGAAGGGGTTAGGGTATCTAATCTTACATCTAAACAAGTCACATTGTTGGTTTTGCCAGCTAAAAAAGTTATAACCCACTTGTGGCATTCTAAGATCCTCCCAACATGGGAGTTTGGAGTGTACTGGTGAGAGAATTTATGCCTTGGAGCTGCTTTTGGCCAGACTTTCTGGCGAAGTGAAGACTTTTGATCTTCAGAGGAGTAAATGGTTGTGTTATCAACCTGATCACTATTCAGACTTTGTTCCATAATTCACCTTTGGCTACTGGGGATTTGTAAAGTCTATCCTTGATATTGCCATATGACTTATTGCCAAGATGTATAAGTTTGTCCGCTTCCCTTTTTCTTTTTGTTTAGCATCAGTTGCCTCTCTCATTGGTATCTAGCCTTGGGGTTTCCAGCTGATATGAGAAAGTGACTCTTCTCTTTCTGTACAAAAGTTTACAACAGGTGACTCGCACATGGGTGTGGTTTTTCATCTTTTTTTATATGGCCTGCTCTGTTTTCATTTTTTTGAGGGACTCTATAACATTTTTATAATATCAAACAACTGACTGACTTTTTTATTTAGGATTTGTCATTTATTTATTTATTGGAATTTAGGAAACAACCTTTGAGTAAGAACTCTTTTACAAAGGGTCCACGTCCATTAAACAGTACAAATACAGACATAGTTGAAATATCAGTACCTAACTGAATTCACAGTATAAATACATAGTTAAATTATCAGTACAGGAAGTAACAAAAAACATTGAAAACGGCTAAGAGTTTCTTATCAGTTTCATTAAGGGTTTAATATTAAGTGCTGAATGGCATAAGGAAGTATATGAGAAAGAGGAAAATGTAGGATAGGGAGGGAGTGGTTAGTGAATAGAGTGTGGAGAAAGATCAGCCGAGAAAGAGCATTGTCACATTGCATTACAGCTTTGGAGCTGAGGAGCTGGGGATGGTGCATGTGAGAGTGTGCTGTAAGGTGGGAGAAGGTGGTTAGAGAGAGAGAAAGAGAGAGAGAGAGAGATAGAGAGAGGAGGGAAGGGAAGAGAAGGAAAGGAGGGAGAGACCAAGCGGGAAAGGGGTGGTGGTATGAGAGTGGAGATTAATGGAGAAAATGGGGGTGGGAGGGGGTGAGGGAGGGGGAGAGAGTGAGAGAAAGGGGAGATGATGCATGAGGCAATGAGAGAGCGCAACTACTAGTGGAATAAGAGCTACGGAGAATGAGGTTAGCACTAAGTTTGTACATATCAATATGCTACCCTCAGGACTCATACCCTTTTATACTATGTAGTGCAGTGCTTCAGATTTACTTGGTCATGAGAACTGTTTATATTCATCAGTATGGACTTGACCGAGTCCAAGGGCACTCACCTCTTATCGCTTTTCAGAAGTGACTTGTACTTTCTCTGTTTTTGTTATTTTGTGATTGCCCCTGATTCTACCTGATAGATATATTTGAATGTTATAAGGGATGGGTCCTGAGGTTTTTTCTATGGTTGTTCATGCCTTGGATGTTACTATTACTATGTTTATATTCTTTTTGGCTATGTTTTGTTATGTTTTCTACTGTAATCCTCCTATATGTTTTTCATGTTTAATAAAAAGGCAACATATATAAAAAAGAAAGCTTCCTTATCCTTGCAATTGAAACTTAAGAGTGCTGAGCCATTTCTATATACCCATATTGATGAGTGTTACTTTTTATTCAGCAATTGTTACAAACTGTCATGCCAATGCACCTAGGGTAAAATATCTTTAAGAGGGAATGTGCAGTGTTGTTTGCTGAGGCTTACGTATGGCAAAGACAATGTTTTGTGTTTTGTTCAAAACAAGGGCTACAGAAAAAAGGTACTGGATCCAGAATTTAAGTTTAGATATTGTGACACTACAGGTGGCATCCAGAAGTAGTGGAGGTAAAGGGTATGGAGCTAGAGGTGGGAATGTGGGGCACATCTTTTGGCAGGAGAACTTCCATTGAAGAGTAATATCCTGAGATTGTGATTTGAAGACCTAAAATGTTACTATGGCTAGTCTAATGATATTGAAAGCTACCACATGGAATGTGAGGGGCATTAACTCGCCCATCAAAAGGAAAAAAATATTCTCTTCAGACTGAAGCAACTAAAATCACAGATTGCTTTCTTGCAAGAGACCAAACTAATTTCACCAGAAGCACATAAACTGGTTAGGGAATGGGTGGTCTGGGAAACACAGTACATCAAGCAAAGCAAGAGGGGGCATAGCTATACTTTGTAACAAACAGCTGAAGTGGAAATCCCTGGAACAAGTAGCAGATATGGAAGGTAGGTGGGTCATGGCCATAATAGCCATGCCAAAGGCCCAGTCCTGCTAGTCTACATTTACGCTCTGAATGAAGACTCCATCAAGTTCTTCAACACAGTCTCCCAGGCATTGATGAACTTGTCAAATGATGACCTGGACATCATACTGAGAGGAGAGCGTAACCTGGTCCTAGACCACTTCATGAACAAGTCCAATTCAAAGCCAGAACCGCAGGTAAGATCTCATCACACCTTAAGGGAGCTGATGACTCTACATAGACTTGAGGACACTTGGGATTTATAACACCTACCTGAGAGGGACTATACATATTTTTCAGTGACACAAGCAATGTCCAGTAGGCCAGATTACTGCCTCACCTCCCCTTGTCTCACTTCACAGATGGAGGATGTCTCCATAGAGCCACTATACCTATCAGACCATGCCCCTCCTGTCATGTCCCTAGTGACAGGATCCCCCTCTCCTAGGTCATCTACGTGGATGCTGGATTGGCTTCCTTAGCAGGACAAGGATTTCAAAGAGTGGTTATTTACCGCATCTAAGAACTACTGCCTAGATAATCCTCTGAGCTCCATCTCCCCACCCACGATCTGGGAAGCCTTCAAGGTGATCATACCTGGCAAGGTAATCAGCTACGCCTCCTACCACAGAAAACAAAAGGAGAGAGAAGTGGGCAGACTAGAGGAGCAACTAGAGAGGAAGTAAGCCATATACAAAAAAGACCCGGGGAAATTTAGTAACAAAGAATTGATTTATGAAATAATATCTTTGAGAGTCCAATCAAATATCCTGGCCACCAGGAAAGCTGAATTACAGAGAACGTAGTATAAATATTGAGCCTATGGGGAAAAATCAGTCAAGTTACTGTCATACAGACTTAAAAAATAACAGGCAGAAAAGTATATTGCAAAATTACAGGGTGGTTTGCACACAACTCCCAAGGAAGAAAACCAAATAATGCTTGAATTCTGTAAAAAAAAAAATACAGCTCACAAGTGCAATGGGATGGACAGAAAACCTTAGCTTTCCTGGCAGACCTGCACTTTCCAAAGCTGTTGGAGTCCCAGAGATCAGGTTTAGATACCCCTTTTACTAAAGATGAACTGGATGCAGCAATTCAAAATATGTCCCCACACAAAGCCCCTGGAGGAGATGGTTTCTCAGCGGACTTTTATCAGACCATACTAGAAACAGTGACTTCTTCAATGTTGAATATGTTGCAAGACACTTTACAGAAAGGAGTGTTGCTGGAGACCATGACGGAGGTGATCATTGTGGTACTTTTCAAGCAGGTGAAAGACCCCGTGCTGCCTGCAAGCTATAGACGCATATCCCTCATGAATACTAACACCAAAATACTGGCACTTTCCACCCAGCTAGAAAAAGTCCTCCCTGTCTTAGTGCACCCTTCACAAGTGGAGTTTGTAAATGGTAGAGCTATTGCAGACCACTTGAGGGCCTTGATTACGCTGATGCAGACTACGGTATCTCTTTCTCCCCTGCAGCAGCCATCATGGTGGACTTTGAAAAAGCCCTTAATCCTCTGGAGTGAGAATTTCTGCATAATAGGCATACAACTAAACTTCTCACCAATGAAACCCTCTCAGAACCATTCCAACTGTATAAAAGAACAAGTCAGTAATGCCTGCTACCACCCCTGTTATTTGTACTGGCAATAGAATCCCTGGCATGGGCAATCAGGGAGCACCCAAGAATACTGGATATACAAATGGGGTGTAGCTCCCATCATGCCATGACATATCAGAATGACTCTCTTATTTTCACTAGGGATATACGGTCCAGTATGCGTATATTCTTACTTTATTTAACACATTTGTGGACATATCCAGGCTCCGCATCAACACTGTCAAAACAGAGGTACCATCACTGAATGCCCAGAGTACCCCTGCACTTGTAGCCAGGTCTGGAATGGCCTGAGTCAAGGGGGAAATTTAGTATTTGGGGGGAATCGAGTATTTGGGGGTGAAAACCACTCCTGAGGTACAGTATCTAGTAACTAAAAATGTTGCACCATTGCTGGGTAACCTACAGAGGGAGGTACAAAGATAGATGGTTTTGAACCTCACAGTGCTAAGAAACATAGTGGCAATTAAAATGATGTTGGCTCTAAGGGTCTTCTACCTGCTGTCTTACCTTTTGGTATACCGGGGAAGTGGTTCCAGAAGATTGGCCCCTTGATAGGCAGCTTCCTTTTGGGAACTGCCATCCTGAGAGAGCCCCCTGGAATAAAAGTGGATGGCGCCTACCACATTTCTAACATTATGCATATGCCTAGTCGATGGCCGATACTTGCAGGCTGTTTCAAGAGCTGGGCCCAAACAGGCCAGCTTGGATTGCAATTTAGACTGAGGTGTTAGAACGCACTAACGTTTTGGCTTACGTTGGCTTTCCACTGTTGAAAAATCTGTCCAAATGGCTTACAGTTAAGGCAGCACACTCAGTCTGGCAAAAAATTAAGCAAATAACCAAACCCTGTCTCAGCCAAGGGAAATATATCTGCTTTTAGAACAACCCATTCTGGGTCATACATACTTGCATTTTGTTTACGAACATGGAACAGGCACAATACACATAGTCTAAAAGATGTCCTAACAAAAGGCAGACAAACATTTAATACATTTGTTGCCTTGCAAGAAAAATACCTACTGCCAAAAAGTGATTTCTGGAAATTTCTTAAGCTGAGGCACCTGTATCAGGGGTGGTGCAAAGAGAGGTGCTGATGCACCACATGCCATACCTTGTACCACATGTAGATTAGATGATATAGATCTCAGATAGAAATTGCCAATCTCTGCTTGGTTAAATACACCTAGGGGTAGCAGGTCGCATTTGCAGGCTATTGCGAGAATGGAGCAACAGACTCTTCCACTACAGCCAAACTAAAGTTAAAAGATTGTTAAACAGGCCCATCTCTGATGCAGAATGAAGAAGATGCTGGAGAGATGCACGTAAGGAAAGTGGATACCTGAACAGCCTCCTGATTAAACATAATATTTAACATATTTGACACCGCATCCCAGCACAGCTTAAAGTCATGGAGCTGCTACACAATGATGACCATTGGTGATGTGGTGCCTCAGGTGCAGAGCTGGTATATATTCTTTGGCAATTAGGCTCCTATGGGAAAGGATCATTAACTGTTGCTCAGAGGTACTTAAGTGCCAGAGTCCCCCTGCCCAGAGTTGCAATTGCTGGGCATTGTGCCAGCTAACCTACCATTACTCCTGCAACAGGAACTTTGGTTGATGCAAGCTTCACTAGAGGTTAAGAGGCTCATCCTGAAGGGATGGCATTTCACTGAACTCTCAACCCTCAGAGGGTGGCTGATGGTGAAGGAAAAACTCACCACACTCATGAGAATGGCCCAACTTGCTGCGCACACCAGTAAAAATTTTATAGAAAGGTGATTCCCATCCCCCCATCTCAGTCCGTACTCTGGTCCTTAGCACCCTGACAGACAATATACTCAGAAATGGCATCCCAACTTCGCTTGCCTCCTTGTTATCTCCGCTATCCTCCTCGCACTGCCTTTGATCAGCTGATAAATCACTGCTGCTTATAAATAGATGTAAATCTAAGAAAGGGATCCTAGCTTTCGCACACTCGGTGGCCAAAATCTGGAACTTCCTACCACTGGACATCCACCTTGCTCCCAGTCATGTCCAATTTAAAATCAAATATCACTCCTTCCTCTTTAATTAGGTCTCCTGCACCTGTTTCAAACCCCCCTAAACATGCCACTCTATCTCCAGGGTCTCTGTGGTCCTGCTGACCTACTCTCACTGCTACTAGAGTGCCCTACAACCTATCCAGCCAACCCAGTCCTGATATTCAAGGCACTTATGTCTCAACCAGTTATGCCACTTAGGCCAAACTGTTGTTTACTGTTATCTGAACCTTGTTTTGTATCCAAACTCTAAAACATTACTGTAAATAACTATGTTCTTGTGTACCTTGATTTCACTGGAGTACCATTCTCTTCCCTACCCAAATGTATTCCCATTAGTTCTACCTCTTTGTCAGTTAAAATATTGACTATTGTGAAGTATGTTATTATCAGTCACATCTGTTTCTGTATGCATTGATTGTACAGTACCCTCCCGGGTCGTGCCTGAAAATAGTCATTTCATGGCTAGTGCACCTTCCCAGTAAACAAAAATTAAATAAATAAATACATTTCTAAATTACATACAGATGCGGTTGAGGCTGCCAATGAGACCACATGGTAAAAACCTGCTCTAACCTCCTTGATGGGCTTTCAAATGATCAGATGTAGGATTTTCTGGCTTATGACCTGTGTTTCAATTTGTCCAGATGTTGGTCTTACTGTATCTAAGAAAAGGCCCCCAGAAGGGGACTACTCCCAGGTTCTCTACTATGTCCCTATGAATTTATGCTAAAAGCAATCTCAATAGGCTACCAGTTAGTTGTATTTTATATACCAGTAGTGACAATCATTCCTGATAAATGTGTTTATCTCACTCTCTTACCTCCAGATAAACATTTACTTGAAGGTTAAATGTGTCACAATGACTATTCTTAATGTAAGGACCATTCAAAGAACAGCTTTCACAATGCTGATGACATCACAATAGCCTTGTCCTGCTCTGAAGCTAGCTGCTGAATTCAAAGAATAACAGTTAATTCTTCACAAACCCCTGATTTGAATGGTATAACATATAAACTGATACTGTATAAATCAAATACACAGTGGCCTTACTCAAAATATGCATCTTATTTCCATTTTTGAGGGAGCAGGACTATCATAACTCACTCCTGGCTCTGTCACTCATAAATTATGGTCCTGTCCCCTCACTCATAAAGATAATTTCCATATTTGGAGTAAACCCATTGTTTATCCCCTATATGTACTGTATTACTGTCATATGTCAAATGGTTTATATGCATATATCTTCCAAGCACGCGGTAGCTAGTGAACATGTTGCAGCTGTACTTGTGTAGCACTTATGTTATGAACTTAATGGTATATATGTATACATATATATATATATATATATATATATATATATATATATATATGTTTGATAAATTTCTCTGTTAGGGTGGGTGAAAGTTGCAATTTGCTTTCATGGAACTTCAGCGAATTTCCAAAATTTTGCGTACATCGCAGAACTTTCGCCATAGGTGAAACTAGGATTTTCTGTGGATATTCATTGAGTTCTGCAGACTTTTTTTGTGAACTGTGGAAAAATGCCTATAAACTGCTGAATTTATTCTATCCACAGTTTAATGAACTGCCAGTGAATGAATGCCTGCTTGTACAACCACGAGGTCATTCACTGACAATACAGTGGGCCACTGGTAGTGGAGGACAGAGGAGTGCTGCACTGGTGGCCCGCTCAGAAGCAGGGTGGGAAGTGGGGTGGTGGCAAATTAACTAGCAGAGTGGTGGTTGGGGGGGGTCCAACAGACACCAGGAAATTGTGATTATTTTTTTATAAGGAATTGGGGATGTGAAGGTCCACTAGACACCAGGAATACTAGGGGGATGAGTTGGTGGACTGCTGGCTGTTTATTTGTGGATTAAGGAATCTAGGATAGGTCGTGTGGTCCACTAGACATCAGGGAAACAAAATATTTTGGAGGCCATGATCAGTGGGTAGGGGGGCCACTAGAAACCAGGAAGGTCCATGGAAGAGATTGAGGGTATTTACTGAGACCCCTGATCAGTGGGGGTGGATTAATGAATTAAACTGCAGTTAAAAAAAGCCTCAGAACTGACCACTGGCAGTGATCCTTTCTTCGGATTCTTTTTCTGCAGTTTGACAAATTAACCCACAGTATGCATATATTTTTTCTGCAGTTTTAAGGCAGAATTTCCACAAAAGTTCCAAAAATAATTTCCGAACTTTCATGGAAGCAAAATTCACACTTTCACCGAAATTCCACCAGCTAAAAAATTTTTTCGCACAACCCCTATTCTCTGTGGTTCAATAAAACAGATTAACTGTAAAAAAAGATCCCTCCGTTGGCCTTTTTTTCTGTCACTAATGTGCCTGACGGATGTTTTGTCTCCCTCTTTTAATGTCTGTCCTTTTCTTTCCTCTCTTTGCATTTTTGTACTCCTGACTGCTTTCCCCACCTCCCTCTGCTATGCCTGATATAGATCCCCATTTTCTTTCCTCTGTGTTCCTTTGTGCTTTCTGAATGCCAGTTTTTTTCTCTCTAACCTTCTCACCACTTTTTTGTGAAAAACCATGGTGTTATTTTCTTTCTTTTTACTGTGTTAATGTGCTTTACACAAAGGCTTGTTCCCTCTGCTATTGGTTCCTTTAAGGTTCTCCCAGTGTTCCTCAACCTTGCCTCCTTCCTTGCCAAGCTTCACTTGAGGCATTCCCCAATTTTTGCAAAACCAGTCCTCTTGAAGTCCAGGATCCTTGCTTTTGCGTGGCTTGACTCTTCTACTCTCTTCACCTTGAACCACACTGTATGGCGATCGCTGGACCCTAGATGGCTGCCCGCTGATACATTTGTTGTTCTGTCACCATTGGTAAGCACCAGGTCAAATAATGCTCCCTCATCAGTGGGCTCCCAACTAGCTGTCTGAGGCACACCCCCTGCAGGGCATCCAGGATGTCTCTGCTCCTTGTTGTGGCTGCACCATAGGTGTTCCAACTAACATTTGGCATATTTAGCCCCCTATAACCAACACTTCCCCTGACTCTGCCATTTTGTGGATGATTTCTACTAGTACCCTATCTATTTCCTCCCCCTGCACTGGAGGTCTGAAAGAAAACCCCTGTGCAGATGGTGGTGCAATTTCCCATTTTCAAGGTGACCCATAGTGCCTCCTCCCCTCCCTGCTTTCCCTTTATCTTAGTTGATTTGATCCCACTTTGATGTAGCTACTGTTGCTACCACTGCTCCCTTTTTGTACTCTCTGTTGTTCCTGAAGACTATGTACCCTGGTAGGGTAACATCACAGTCATGGTTATGGTGAACCTGAGGAAAGGGATAAGAGGAAATCCATATGCGAAAAATATATACTGATCCAAAGGTGTTATCAGCCAATGCCAGGAGTTTGATTAATAAATTTGATGAGCTTGTCTATATTTTGACCACTGAACGGAAACAGATATGTGCAGTTACTGAAACATGGTGGGATATGGAAGACAACTCTGATAAGCAAATACCAGGATACACAGTATACAATTAAGGTAGGAAATATAGGAAGGGTGGTGGTGTGGCCATGTAAGTAGCTGACAATATTATATCTGAACAAATTATTCTAGAGGAGGATGGTATTGAGCACATTTGGATTATGTTGCTACCTAAAGATTGTGCTAACATTATTTTGGAGGTAGTATATAGGCCACCATCATACAAGAGAGCAGGA
Source organism: Neoceratodus forsteri (assembly GCA_016271365.2). NCBI lineage: Eukaryota > Metazoa > Chordata > Ceratodontiformes > Ceratodontidae > Neoceratodus > Neoceratodus forsteri. The sequence continues at coordinate 154,270,791 of CM028133.1, forward strand.
CATTAAGTTATGTCAATATCTAAAAAGTCTAAATTCAGTAGACAATACAGTGTTACTAGGAGATCTTAATTTTTCTCAAATAAGCTGGGAAAATAATACATCAGAATCAATAACTGGTAGAGAATTCTTGGAAGCGATCATGCATTTGGGGATGAAAAAAGTTTGTGAACAAACCAATTAGGGATTCTAGTATTCTAGATATAGTATTAAGTAATATGGGGGGAAAATACAGGATTGTAAGGTGACGTCCTCTTTATGTTCAAGTGATCATAACAAAATACAGTTTATAATTTCAGGATTTAAAGTGACAGTAACGAGTACTACTAGAATTAAACTAGTCTCCAAGTCAGATTTCGGCAGCGTGAGAGATGAGCTTGAGAAATGGGACTGGGAAACCGATTTTAGAAATAAAACAGCCCATGAAATATGATACCTGCTGACCTATAAATAAATAAGGTTACAGAAAAGCATATACCTGAAAGAGCTAAATATAACAAAATTGGTTCGGTACCATCACGGACAACATTTAAAATTAAGAAACTAATAAATAGGAAAAAGAGAGCATGTGATAAGGCTAAGTCTAGTAATAATTCACAGAACTGGAAAAAACATAGGAAAAACCTGAAAGATTGCAAGAATGGAATTAAAATTTCCAAGAAAAGAAAGAGTTAGGATTAATAAGGAAATTGAAGGATAATAAGAATTTGTTTTATAACTCCGTAAGTAGAAAGAAGGGAGACATGCCTATGGTTACAACACTCTTCGATGAAAATGGAAATTTAGAAACTAACCTGAATGAGATAGTGGATATTCAAAACAAGGTGTTCACAGCTGTATTTAGTAAAGGCACAGTTAGGTCTAGGCAACAACATGAGGATGAGCATGTGGGTAATATTAATGTTAACAGAAGAGATGTTAGTAACAGGTTGGCAAAACTAAATCCTAATAAAGCGCAAGGTCCAGACAACATTCACCCTAGGGTAGCAACGGAAATGGCAGATACACTGGCAATACCTCTGACAGCTATCTTCCAGAAGTCATTGGATGAGGGGGTAGTGGTGGAGGCATGGAGCAGGGCCAATGTGGTGCCAATCTACAAGAAAAGTAACAGGAAGAATCCACAAAATTATAGACCTGTTAGCTTTACATCAGTGCTGGGAAATGTTATGGAGGGCATCATAACAGATTACATCATGAAGACATTAAAGAGATCAGGGGCCATAGGTGAATCACAACATGTTTTCACTAAAGGTTGATCTTGTCAGACAAACCTGTTGAAATTCTGGGGCAGATTTAGAAAGGCATTGGATAAAGGTACATCCATAGATGCGGTGTTCTTAGACCTTTCCAAAGCTTTTGATAAGGTACCTCGTGGTAAGTTAACTGATGAACTAATTGCAGTTCAGATCATTGGTAAGGTAACACAATGGATAGAGGCTAGATTGTCAAGTAGGAAACAAAGAGTGAGTATCAGTGGCATAGGAACACAGAAACATAGAAACATAGACTTTGATGACAAATAAGGACCACTTGGCCCATCTAGTCTGCCCATTTCTCCACCTACTCAATAAGATGCAGATTCTAGTTAACTAACAGCTGATACTTCACTTGGACTTCTGTGTCTAGCATGGTCCCTCAGGGGACTGTTTTGGGACCATGCTTATTTAATATCTATGTCACCAGTATGAGCAATGGGGATTGCCTCTGGAGATGAAGTTTGCTGATGATATGCAGTTGGAAACTAAGGTAAACAGTGATGATGATATGCAGAAACGTCAAGCACCCATGGCAAATTTAGTTAACTGGATCAAAGAATACGGACTAGACTTAAATCTGAGTAAATGTGCGGACATGCTTCATTGGGAGACATAATGGGGAAGTACAATATGCATTGAATAATCATACCTCAGGGTGGTAACTGAAGAAAGGGATCTAGGTATAGTGGTAGATAAAAAACTCAGTTTCAAAGGCTACTGTAAAGCAATTGTGTAGAAAACAACAGGCATTTTAAACTGTATAAGCAGACATATTAAGAGTAGGAGAAGAGAGGTGTTAGCATCATTATGTACAGCATTTGCCAGGCCTCATTTTGAATGTTTTGCACAATTTGGGGTACCTTGCAAAAAATATGAGATCAACTCCCTTTGAAAGGAACAGAGAAGGGCTACCAAGGTGATTTATGGTTTCGAGAACATGAATTATGAAGATAGTTTGAACAATCTAGATATGTTCCAACTAGAATATCATAGACTAAGAGATGGCACATGCCTGCTTTTCAGGGCAATGACAAATGATGATCTGTGGAATTGTCTAGAGTTAGAAATAAAGGAACAGATACTGTATATGATAGCCTGTCACATGTACTACAGGTGTTGGGTGAAATTTGCAGGGCCAACAAAAGAAAGCATTGGTTCAGTCAAATGGTGGTATCCACTTAGAATTCACTACCATCTTAAATTTTAGGCAGCATGAGCATGGATGTATTTAAGATAAAACTTAATAATTACTATAAGTCTGGCCACCATAAGGGATACAATGGATAGACTTATGGTGAGCTATATGGATATGTGTCTAGTAAGTTCTGTATGTCCATATATTCCATATGACCACGACAATGTCCAGGTCTACCTTTGTCATCAAGACTACTGTATTAGGTCCAGATTCTGGTTACCCAGGCTAAGGGCACTTGTACACATGGTCTTCAATGTTTTGATGCCTTTATCCCTACTAGTTCCCCTCCTATATCTATACTTTCTCACATGCCTTCCCTGACTTTACCCCAAATGTCAGTCCTTTTTGTTAATTCATCATTCTTAGGACCCTTTTTTCTGACCACTTTAACATTTGGGGGGCAGGGAGTTGGACTTTCCTTGCTTTCTCCTGCCATCCCCATTGGCTAGTTGAAATGCTCTCAAATGAAACATTTAAGCCTCTCACTCAGGATCCTGGTCCCCTCCCTGGATGGATGCAGACCATTACTCCTGTACAAGCTTGCATCCCTCCAGGTGGGCCTCCAGTTCCCAATAAAGCCAAATCCCACAGCTCTGCACCAGTTCTTCAGCCATTCATTGAATTCCATGGTGTGGAGCACCCTGGCCACTACTATGCCATAGGCAGGTTATCATACAGGTCACCTGTCTAAGGCCTCTTTCCAACTCCATGAATTCCTTTTACACTGCCCTAACCTCATTCCCAGCCAGGTCATTTGTCCCTAGGTGGACAAAAACATCTAGCTCACCCTCCTGTCCTGCTGTCCCAGTGATCCATTGGATTCACTTCCTGTCCCTCCAGGCTCTGGTGCTAAGTAGTCATTTGACCTCCTCTCTCCCTCCTCTCTCCCTCCTCTCCCACCCCCAACTCTATCCCCCTAATAATAGAGCCCCCACTAGGAGTTGCTTTCTTCTCCTCTGGTGTCCCATGCCACTCTCCCAGGGGTCTCCAGCATGGAGGTTCCTGCATCCACCCTGTCCACCACTGCAGATGCCATCATGGGTCAATCCTGTCCAACCAGAACAGCATAGGAGTTGTAGAGTGGAACCTCAGGTGGGATGTGCCTCTGCCCAACCTCCCTTGCCCTCCCCTAGTGCGCCATCATCCAACTACCCCTCCTTACCAGCATCCTCTGAGGCAGGGGAGGAGGCCTTTCAAACCCTATCCAACTTGGCCCAGAGACAAGCAACCTCCATCCTCATCCCAGAGAGGAGCATGCAGATGGGGCAGCAATGCAGCATCCAGCCTCCTATCACAAGAGTCACTGCTATATAATTTAGGATTTAGCACAAGACATGAAATCAAAGTATGTCTTTTTTTCCATTTAGTAATTTGCAGTGTGCATAAAACTGAAATGCAGTTTAAACCTGGTAGTTGACATGGTAAGAGATCTGGAATTAAACTCTGAGATGCCTTTAGTCAAAATAATAGCTGAGGCACATACTGTATTTCCTTCTCACTTCTAATTTGTATATCAAATATATCCACACCACACTATTCTAGCTTAAAACAAGTAATTCAAAGTTGTGTAGATCCAGGTTGTGCATTAATAAAGGGGAGTCCTTAACTGAGCCCAGGTTCTCTAGTTACCTTGGTAATGCAGCTGGTGAGAGTGGGGAGGTGGAGCAGGAAGATGGCTGTGAAGCTGCTATGCTCCCTGCACCTCCAAGCTCAACAGGGCATCTGAAAGTTTTATCAGTACAACTATATCACATTGGCTCTTGTTTTAAATTTCATGAATGAAATATATGTTGTTGTATGAAATATATATTATTCCAGAAAGTGGTTTATTGAACTAATATTACTTTATTCTGCTGAGTGCTGACCAATAGTAGCTGGATATTTGAACCTTAGGTCACCGATTTTGAGTATTGAGAAGGCTGTTAGAGGCAAACTATAGCAACTTCTGAATATCAATCAAGAGAGCTAGGGAATAGTTAAAGAGTATCCAGGTGCACTATACATGCTGAAAGGCCAATCCTTATTACTAAAAGGTATTACATCATTGCCTAATGCCAGGGATTCTTATAATCATTCAATGTATATTAAATTTACTGCATTAAATGTAGTGCTAGTATTTTTCTTTCTCCTCAGATGATCTGATACAATGGAGATTATTTAGGAGTGTGTTGGTTCTGAAAAATTAAATTGAAGCAGTTTATGAAGACCTGAAGGGGACTATTAACACCTATGAACCTTGGAATGCCAGAGGATTTGGAAAAGAGACGGCACGATTCAGTGGACTCCTAAAGGAGGAGAAAGGAGTTGGGCCTGGCACTTCATCTGGAAATGTTTTTTTTTTTTTTTTTTTTATATAAAAGCACTGCCTTTGTGACGAGCAGTTACTGAAGGGGTGTTAAACTTCTTAAAAGGTACTCTTTTAACGCTCTTCTTTCAGGGACAACAAATTACCTCACAGTATTGAATGGATATTTTCATTCTAACATTTTGAAGGCTGTAGGGTTTTTGTTCTGTGGAGTATAAACTTTTTTTCACCTAGTGGACCTTACATTTGCCGGTCTTGAAGGCCTGGGTGTTGTATCCAAATCCCCTTTTACAATGGTGTATTTCTCCTACTTAAATGAATGGCTTTGCTAGACCATGTTTAATGGCCAAACAAATGTGTGCTGAATCAGGTTATATGTCTGAACAAACGCCTGGCCGGATAAAACAAATGCAGCAACAATCATTTGTTACTTGGCCTCAGTAACTGGCTTTCTTGAATACTGTACTGAATTAGATCAAATTGGTAGAATGTGCTCATTTGACTTAACATTTTGAATTTAAAACTTGTTGTGTATTCTTCCAGGAAAATCCAAATAGAATCCCAAACAAAGTGGCAAATTATGGTGTTTACTTGGTTGTATTTTTTAGTACTGCTTTGGTGTATCACAAGGGCCATTCTAATGCATGCTCTCAACCTTCAACAGCCCCCATTATGCAGAATGCCTCTATTGATTTTGCTAACTTTGATGATTCCTAGATTTAACAGCACACTTATGAACTAAACTGGAGTGACTATCCTAATGAATGTTGTTGATAGCCCAATAGCAGGACTCCTCTATATAAGTGGTGCTGCAAATTCTGTTCTGGTTTAAATAGAGTTGTGTGCCTCAGCAGAGTGAAATGTGAAGTGCATGAATAAAGGGTAACTTTTATATGGCACTGATACAGGATATGTTTAATTCACAGAGAACTTTACTGGAGAGATAAGCAGCCACGAGCTGCCATAATACATGGTTTAAGTGCTTTTCCACAGTGTTCCCAATGCCTGTCTAATGGTCCTTCTAATACTTTGTACTGCTTTTATGCTACAAAAATGTTCTAATAGCACATCAGTTTCTACCTATTAGATTTTAAATGTGCTTTGTTAATTAAGACATAGAAACATAGACTTTGACAGCAGATAAGGACCACTTGGCCCCACCCAGTATGCCCATTTCCCTACCTACTGGATAAGCTGCAGATTCTAGTTAACCAACAGCCTACTTCCTGCAACCCCCCACTATAATTGCCTTGTGTCTGTCCCATGCATGTTTGAATTTTCCCACTGTTTTAGATCCAATGACCTCCTCAGGAAGACTGTTCCATGTATCTACCACTCTCTCCGTGAAAAAAAAATTTCCTCACATTACCCCTGAGCCATCCCCACTCTATCTTTAAATTGTATCCCTTTGTTCTTACACATCTCTTTTTTGGGACATATCATATCAATATTCAATTCAATTCAATTCGTGTTTATTTATAAAGCGCCTTTCAAAATCAAGGCGCTCTACATGATAATAAAACAAAGATCAACAATAAGCAAATAAACTATAAAGAAAAAGCCAAGTTAAAAAGATAAGTTTTTAAAGCAGTTTTAAAACTATCGACGGTCGGGCATTCTCTCAACCAATGAGGTAGAGAATTCCACAGGGTAGGAGCTGCGTAAGCAAAAGCACGAGATCCTGATAACTTCAAACGAACCCTGGGAATCTCTAGCAATCCCTCATTGGCGGAGCGGAGGGTGCGGAGGGGGCAATTGGGAATCAGAAGATCTTTCAGGTAACCAGGTCCCTGATCGTGTAGGGCTTTAAAGGTTAGTAAACCAACCTTAAAGATGATACGCCACCGCACAGGCAGCCAATGCAGTTCACGAAGCACAGGCGTAATATGACTGGTTCTCGAAGTCCCAGTCAGAAGCCTGGCTGCAGCATTCTGCACTAGCTGCAGGTGGCGGATATCAATCCCTGGGAGCCCTAGGTATAGGGAATTACAGTAGTCCAAACGGGTTGTAACAAAGGCGTGAACCAAAGTCGGAAGATCCTCCTGGGGAATCAGGTGTTTCACCCGGGCGATATTCCTCAGATGATAAAAAGAGGTCTTGACAACAGCTGACACCTGAGATTTCAGGGTCAGACCGTCGTCAAAAATAACGCCCAGATTTCGCACCTGTCGAGAGCTAGAGAGTGGCACCCCACCAAGTGATGGATGTGCCGCACCCGAACCCCTCCCAGAATAATCTGGGCCCACAACCAATACCTCGGTCTTATCCGGATTAAGCTTCAACCAACTCGAACTCATCCAAATTCTGATTTCATCCAGACAGTTGTTAAGTACAGAGAGTGCATCACTCTGATCGGGGAGAAAGGATAAATACAGCTGAGTATCATCCGCATAGCAGTGAAAACTCAAGCTGTATCTCCTGATGATTTCTCCTAATGGCAGCATATACACTGCAAACAACATGGGAGCTAAAATGGAACCCTGCGGTACCCCACATGGTAGGGAGAAGGTGTCAGAGGAATAAATTCCAGTGACAAGTCTCTGAGACCTACCAGTGAGGTAAGAACGGAACCATTCGTGGACTGTACCAGACAGTCCACAAAAAACCCGCAGCCACTCCAATAGCACCTCATGGTCTACAGTGTCGAATGCAGCAGAAAGATCAAGAAGGACCAGAATGGTATAAGCCTTTTGATCTCTGGCCATTAGGAGGTCACTCAAAATCCGAACAAGGGCAGTCTCAGTACTATGCCTTTTTTCTGAAGCCAGATTGGAGAGTATCATAGACATTATGAGAGGTGAGATATTCATCCAATTGCAGTGCAACTGCCTTTTCAATAACCTTACCAACAAATGGCAGGTAGTTAGCTAGACAGTCTGGATCCAAGGAGGATTTTTTTAAGGAGTGGATGAACAAATGCCTCCTTAAGGGGATTAGGAAAAACCCCCCTCTCCAAGGATTTCCAGACAATGTCAGTGAGGATTGGGTAGATAACTTCAACACATCCTACTAACAGAGGTGTAGGACCCGGATCTAAACTACAACTAGTTGGATGCATTGATTGGATGATCTTCACAATGTCTGCGAATTCCGGGTGGTGAAACTCCAACCAGGCAGGCCAGGGATTAAGTACAACCGGTTGCCCACTGTGACCCCCCAAAGGAGAGGTCGGACCGATGCCGGACCTGATGTCGGCAACCTTATCTGCAAAGAAGCGAGCGAACTCCTCACATCTAAGTTGAGAAAAAGCTTCTCTAGGCTGAAGACAGACTGGATTGCACAGCCTGTCCACAGTCCGGAAAAGCTGAGCCGGTCGGTTCTTTGCAGCAGAAATCTCTCTGGACAGGAATTCTGCCTTCTTATGAGTGATTTCTGATTGGTAGCCATCATAATGGGCTAGCAATCTAAGCCTGTCGACATCAAGGCCCGATTTCCGCCAGGCTCTCTCCAGCCTTCGGCCTACTCGCCTTAATTCCTTCAAGGAGCCATCAAACCATGGACTCCTTGGACGGATAGTGAGAGGCCGAACACGAACAGGAGCAATTTTGTCCAGTGCATCTCCCATAGCATTATTATAGGCAAGTACAAGATCCTCTGGACTCATGCATTTACCCGACAAACTCGATAGGTCCAATATCGCCGTAAGGTCATTGGGGCCAACACCCCTTAAAAGGCGGTATTGGGCCATCTCCATAGGGGCAGACCTATTAGAGGGGGCCCTGAAACTGAACCTTATGGTGTAATGGTCCGACCAACTGACTGGTTCCACCCCCAAGTCAGTGATCTCCATACCCAAGAGAAAGACCAGATCTAGTGAATGACCTCCAATATGGGTAGAGGTGGTAACAACCTGTGTCAGGCCCAGTGCACTCATCAGCTGGAGGAGACTTTGACCAAAATGAGAGAGTTCATCGTCGACCCAAGCGTTGAAGTCGCCCAGAAGAATTAATCTGGGAAACCTCAACACAAGGTCGACAATGAAGTCTGCAGTCTCCTGTAGGAATTCGCCGCCATCACCTGGTGGACGGTAGACGAGGAGAATCCCACAACCTGCACCCTCACCAGGATATATTCAAAAGATCTGGTGTTCCCCAATGGAACATCCACAAGGCCCAGTTCAGATTTAAACATAATGGCCACACCTCCGCCCCTATGATCCTGCCTTGGACGGTGTATTACCGAGAACCCGGCTGGAGTTGCCGAGGCCAATATAGGGCCAGCATTTTCATCCAGCCAAGTCTCGGTAATGCAAGTCAGATCAGCTGACCCAACAAGATCAGCTACAATAGCTGTCCTGTTTTAAATAGATCTGGCATTGCACAACACCGCCAAGGCAGGATGAGATGTCGGGGAAGACCTCGGTACCTGTCCGATATTTTCGGGACTTATGGGTATGGGGTCAAGATAGGAACAACCTCTATCTTGACCCCATTTTGCCCCAGGACGTCTTCTGGACCCTAAAACTCCAATCCACCCCCCCTCTCCTGTCCCCCACAAGGCCCAGCTTTCCACCTTCGTCCTCGCCTCTTTAGAATGCCCAATGCCTGACACCTAAAATAGGTGTCAGATGATAACAGTGGGCACTCAAAAGGGCAAAGTTCCCTGAGCCTGGTGGGGGAATAATGCCCAACTGTCATTATTAAACAAATTACAAAAATAAGACTAACAATAAACCTAAAAATATCACAATTATAAACTCACTCTCCCCACTCTCTCTCTCACAGAGGAAGGGAGAACAAGCCAAATAAACAAACATAAACCAAAAACAACTCAAAAATAACAAACAATAAAATAAAATACAGTAAATTTAAAACGTAGTAAAATAACTTATTAAATATTAAACAAATTTAAATTTTAAACAATTCTGTATCTTAAAATAATGCAGCACCTCTCACATGCAGCAAATATTAAAAATATAAAATAAACTCCCAACACCACCTCTCACATGGCATGGAGTTAAATTCAAATTTGTAATAATAAATAACAATCGCTCTTACTACCTACAATCCAAAGACTAAACCACTCACTCAGTGTTCGATCAATAGCGTCCAACAAATATGAGGCTGCCTTGGCCCAAATATAGTCCGCTCTATGTTTCGAAGCTCTTAAACCACGGCCGTTTGCAGTAGAACTCGCAGGTTTTTATGATATTTAAATAGCAAAATAAATTATAATTATGCAAAGGTTCAAGTGGAAATATGTGAATAACTGATGAAGTCATGTAAGGAATTGTTCTAACAGTGCTCAGGATAATTACTAATTGTGATCTGACCTGTTTAGGATATCAGGGAACTTAGCTCTGATATGTGAATGTGACCTCAATGGCAAAACAATTTATAGTTCATGGACAACCAGTGATGTTGTAAGGGATAACTAGCCAACACCTATTCTACGTTACATTGATCTGACCAGGGATTGATTATTTCATATGAACAAATCTAGAGAGGAAATCCAGAAGAAAATAGTTTGATAACCTTTATTGGACCAACCAAGATGTTACAAAAAAAGCACTTTAGCTTTTGGACCAATCAAGTCCTTCCTCAGAAATTCATGACAGTCATCCAGAAAATCACATACTATTAACAACCAGATCATGCAAAAAAACCAGAAATAATTCTCATTGGTTAAAATGCTAATTTAAACCATAACTGAATTGGTTAAAATGCTCATTTAAACCATAACTGAAGTTTGCATCAGAGAAACTGGATAACACCAGTTTGCCTTAAGCTGAAGAGTCTTTCAATGTGAAATGTTACCAGAATGAGATAAAACACTTTAAGCAGATAGCTTTATTAACATGAAGTTAGAATGTTCTAGTGTGTATTAGAATCCAGTCAAATGAAAAGCAAAAACTAGCCGAGGAGCCTTTCAAGATCAAATATCTTCAGAATAAGATAAGATCACTTCAAGAGAAAAGAGGACTAAAACAAAGTGATCTTGAGCTCCCATTGATGTTAGAATGTCACTGATAGTGTTGCAGCTCCACAACATATGAAATATCACCAAGCTGTATATACACAATTTGAAATACTTATAATAGTTGTCTAGCTTCTTATAAAAATGAATATAGGCATTGGCTGGATGCAAATCTTGCAATCTTTCTGAAAAAATAGACTACTGGAGCCTTCCATCCTTTGTTTATTAAACAGCAACAAAAACAGTCACGTTACATGTTAGACATCACCTGTCTGCTGTATTTCCTACTCTGAAGTCACAATTCTCTGCTTGTGATAGAATAATTTCTGTGGCAGCAGGTTATGACATGCTAGGCAGAGGGTTAGGATTTCATGGACAGAATAAGCATGGTAAAAGATAAAGGATGACTTATGCTTTTTTGTTGTTGTTGAATGCTGATCAATAATAAAAATAGAATGTTTTGACATTTTAATTGTCAGCACATTTCTTTGATCAGGAAGACATGCTCAGCCAAGTGTGACTAATTTCCGGGTTCATCCTTGGGGAAAGGGAAAATGAGATAGAAAACAGCAATGATACAGAGAAAACAACTGAGAAATGTAGTACACCAGTAATAACTTAATAATTTACAAAACCAATGGTGGCTATTTAGAACAGACTGTCAGAGCAAGAGTTGTCAATGGACACTGTGTCTGCTTACAAGCTTAAACTAGAAAAGAGGTGTAAGAGGTGTCAGGTATTCACACTGCATTGGTAGGTAAAAAAAAACACAGATTGACTAGTAGCCACCTTTCATTTTATAATTTATATGTCTGTATGGTCTCAAGAAACAAACTAGAAGGAAAAATCAAAATAAACCACACTGCCACTTTGGCACATAATTGTTTTATTTATCGTATTTTGTGTATTTACAGCACAGAATTGTTGTAATATTCTCTGGGTTAGTGTCTCCAAATGTTTAGGGATTTCTAATACTGGGGCAAGAATGGACCCCATTCTTTAGCCAGGGCATATTCAAAACTCAAGAAATTAGTACTGTATTAATCTTTGAAGTTTGCTGAGAGCGCTCTTCTTAGCACACGCAATGTCCCCAAAATGGCTTCCTTTTGAAGTTCATAAGGCGTCACAAGTATTTGTAGCATATTTAAATGTGCCTGAAAGTTATTTTTGATAAGTCCCATTGCTCCAAGCACTACTGGAACAATTTGTGTGTCCTTATTCTACATCAGTTTGGTTTCTGACTGCATATCTTAGTATTTCATGATTTTGTGCCTCTCTGTACGCAGCACACTGTAGTCACTAGAGGTGGCTATTTCAATCAGTAATGCTACCTTTGTTCTCTTTTCTTGTATTACAATATCGGGTTTTCTTGCTTCCACTTTCTTGGCTGTTGGTATTGGGTGATCCCATGTGATCATTACTTCTTCATTCTCTGTGATTCTTTGAGATTCATGTTTCCAATGTCTCTCTGCTACCTGTATGTTATAGTGTTTGCACAGTTCCCAGTGGATCAATCTTGCTACATTGTTGTGTCTTTCAGTATACAGGCCTTCTGCCATGAGTACTTCACATCTAGCCATGACATGCACAACTGTTTCTAATTCTGTACTACAGAACCTGCACTTGTCTGTTTCTCCAGTTTTTTCTATGGATTTTATGAACCATCTTGTGTAGCAGTCTGGTGATTTCTCTACCACATGATAGCACATCCTTTTTCATACATGGATATTGCCTGTTAGTCAAGCAGTCCCCCACCACCTTCTGATTGCCTTATCCAGTAAGACATGTTACATACCCCAGTAGTCTAGTGGTCCCAACCCTCTCAAAATGTCATCTAACCCCCCTCCCAACTCCACAAGACCTACTTCCATCACCCACCCTTGCCCCAGTCACTGATACCATACTAGGACATTGAAAATGGTGACTGGTGCAGCCCTCTGCTCCCAACCTTGGTTCCCCAAAGCCTGAATAACACAAAACAGTTGTGCATGAACTCTGAGCTAGCCAGCCTGGGAATATAACAGTAAGATATGGGATGTGCTAGCAGGGGAGAGGCACTGCTGCATGGGGATGAGGGCAAGGTTTCAGCAGCTTTAAACATCACTGTTGCAGAGGCTGTAGAGAACTGCCAAAACATATGAATATACCATTTCATCTTCTGTGCATGGGGGTCCCTCATTTGCATGGGTACAGTTTTATAATTTGCATGGTTATGCTGGTTATGCTGTCACATCAGTGTGATGCACCAGGGGACTTTGAATGTGGCCTCTCTCCTGTTGGTTGTTGCTATTCATGGTTAGTGTGGTACTAACCCAGTTAGTGTCAAATTAAATGTTTGAATGTGTGGACCTATGGCAATCATTCTGTGATGACACCTGGTGTTTTGAACTGCTATGAAGAGCCTAGAAACACTGCTGCCATCATTTTCCTTCTGCAATCAAACCCAAAGATGTTATTTTTGAAACAGAATTTAATGTTATCATTCATTTTTTTTTTGGTAAAGATAAAATTGCCTAAGACACCTAGTACTCTTCTTTATGGTGGTGCACTGGGTACTTAATCACTGGATTTATTTTGAACTCCTGCTTGGAGGCATAACTAAGCTGACCCTTTCTTTAAGTTTGAAGGGAATCCATTTGATGGAAGTCGCCTGAAAATACCCAGCTGTCCACCATACAACCTAAACAACATATCAACTTTACATGGTGGCATGAGACAATAAAAAACTGATTCTGATATGAGGAGTTATCTCAGACACCAGCAAAGACAGCCAGTATCCCTAAGGGGCAAAATGAAAGTTGCCTTAAGGGTGAGAGATCTTAATATTTAAGCCATGATATATCAGTGGATTCACTACAGAATGTAGTAATCTGATGAGGGGGTATATAAAAGCTGAGTATTTCCATGTGACACTCGGGTCCTTGATGAGGATACTTAATTTACAATAATATTGTTGCATACACATTATAATTGCTACTACATTACTTTTAAAATCTTATTTAGCATTTTTCGTCACTCTTCCAATTGTAAAGAAAGGGAAAACAATGTTATCACTACTGACAATTTATTAGCAATAACATTAGAATAATGATGCCACTTCAGTTAGTTTATTATTAATAAATGGCACTTGTCTTAGGGATGCACGGATACCAGATTTCTATCAGATACCGCTTTTCGGATACTTCTCTCTGACAACCGGATCGGGTTAGATATTAACAAATCGGATTGTTAGAAAAAAAAAATACCAAAACACAGCAAACAAACATCAATGGTAATGATTCATTATGACTGCCTGTGAATTTTAATTCATTTGGCTTTACTACAGTAATATAGAGCTCATTTTTTCACCCACTGTTGTTTCCTGTCTTTGTTTTTTTTAATTCTTCCGCATTGCATGTAGGACACTATCTGACCCGCTGGTCTTTTTTAAGATATCCTGCAGGGTCGGATATCTCAGAAATGCCAACTATGTGGTTGGATCCGGACCTCAGGTTGGAAGTCTGCGCATCCCTAGTTGTGAGTTTGTTGTAGGAGAAACTGTTTGGAGCGTTGCTTTTTGCTTGCTGCTAATGGTCTGTGTGCGATATTACTGCAATACTGTAAATCCAACAACAAATTAAGCTGTATGTCAGCAGCAAAGGTTAGCATCAGTTCCTCATTTAGTTAAGTATAGACTAGCCAACCAATGAAAATAATTTATTTAAATTTTGCTCAAGCACTGTAGTAGAGGCAACACCCCAGAAAACAGGTTACTACAAATGTGCAGGAGTGTTGATATAAGTAAATGATAATGATCCATAGTACAAGAGAAACCCTTCTCAAAGTGATACAACATACTAGTCAACCAAAGAACATTGTACAGGTCTGGAGATCATCATTTTTTTAAGTGTCTTCCTTAGGCACTGTATTTTTGTTCTTAAAATGTAGATCAGAAGACCCACAGAGAAAACTGCACGTAGCAACATAATTCACAAATATTTAAATCGTATCCACATCGAAACTCTCCCAAATTCTCACACCTGATTTTAAAGTAATATATTATTTCAGGCACACACACACCTGATTACTTCACGTTGTTTAATGTTCTGTAAAATGTTAGATGGCTGTCTAGATTCAGCAGACATTCATGCTTAATGTACTCAACAATGCAAAATAATCATCACTACTATAATTATTTTTGCACTAGTACAATATTAGAGGTCCCACAGGAGTGTAGCGGGCCTTATCAGTAATTGAAAACATAATGACCCACAGTGTAAGGGCAATCCTGCTTAAAATGACAGAAAATATTGCCCACCAGAAGACATTGGACAGGCCTCGTTATTTGGCAAAGTCTTCCTTAGAGGCTGTAGTGTATATCACAAGGCCCAGGAGAGATAAACAGACATCACTGCCACTTTGTTTAAAAATGATTGGGTTACATACACATCAAAGGTCTTGTGACCCAGTTCAAAGTAAAATATCTTTCAATCACGGTACACATCTTGGAAATAAGTCTTTTATGGTTAGTAATCTGTAAAATGCAAGTGATAACTGTACCAGTTCATCAGACCTTCTTGCTTAATGTACACAAACAAATTCACAGATTCACAGAAGTGTGTCGGCAGAAAAGGACCAACAAGGCCCACTGAGTCTGTTCATTTGTCCAGCTATCTGCTTGGACATGCCTCCCCAACACTCCCCTGTGGTTGTTACATGCCCTTTTGAATCCCCCCACTGTTTCTTTTCAAACAACCGCCTCCGGGAGTCTGTTCCACTTATCCACCACTCTCTCTGTGAAATAGTGCTTCCTAATGTTACCTCTGAACTGTCTCCCCACCCCCACCTGAAGGCCATGCCCCCTCCTCTGATTATCCTTCATCTGCGGATGCTTTCCCCTGGATCTTTAATTCTTAACATACAAAACATAAGGAAACCCTGCTTAAAATGACATAAAAAAAATCACTATCCACTGGCGAACACTAGACAGGTCCAGAGAAAATTCATTTTTTAAACTTTTGTTAGAGGCTATATTTCTAGGCATAAAATGTAGATCAGAAAAACCAAGAGGAAAAAAAAGTAGATCCAATAAATGTAAATCTGATTAAACAATATTCGTGTTACAGCTCTTGCAAATTGAGTTCAAAGTAAAATTATATGTTTCACTCTGGGTAAACACCTTCGAACTACTTAATGTTCCAATTAGCTAATGTTCCGTAAAATCTTAAAGAGCCACCGAGGCCTCAAGAAGAACTTTCAAAAACAAAATATTTGTTTGCTTATATTTTTCATCAGCTCAGTGTTCCATATCCACATTACTTATTTCTGAGGTAATTTGCTTCATAACAGGATAGTTGTTCCTTGAGGATTCATCAGCTCCAATTGCTTTTTCCCAAACTGATGTCATAATACTCTGCTTGTGACATCACAATTATTCCCAGGCAATAGACTGTGATGCCACAACAGAGCATTATGATTTCAAGTTGGGAATAAGCTATAGAGACAGATGAACTGTTAGTGATACTGATCTTGTTTTTGTGGGAATATCTTCAGTAATAAATAATGAAGAGGAAATATATGTACAAGGAATATGAAATACAGCCTGAATTGTGCCAAGATACTATGTTTTCCAAAGTTTTCTCAAAGGCATCAGCTGCTCTTTAATGACTGACATTTAGCACAGAAATGGCTGTCCACAGTCATCAGCCTTACTTGATGAAAAAGTTCAGGGAATGTGTACACATATCTAAACTCATCTGGTAGAGCTCTTTGACAACAAACAAAAAAAATACAACTCAGTCCTCAAGTGAAATAAAGCTTGAGTCTCATGGTCCTGTTGCGGTAACTACCCACACAAGCGCATCCACACTAGTCTTCTCAGAAGAAGCCTGTTTTTACTTAATATGACAAAGTGAACAAATTATTGGATAGTACACTGACTTTTTTAACAAGATAAAATAAAAACTGAGGTTAACATTTTAAAAAGAAAGTAAATTAATGTTGCCATATAAATAGCTTTAATCTGCCTTACCCCATACAGTAGTAGAGGACACATGCAGTTAGCTGAAACATCTACCACAAGCAGAAACACCAGCTCAAAATCTGTTTCCCCAACCCCTTTCAATTTCTGCTGTTATTTATGTAAACACCTTCAGTTAACTGATGGCTCTGTATTAACAACCTATATATATGACATTTTGTTCTGAAAAAAAAATCTCACATTTAGCCAGGCAAAATAGAAATTTTAAAACAAACTGCCTGTAGGAACTGATATCCTGCAATCTATTAGCAGCAGTGACTGGCTTGATCGGTTAATTATTTTAGAATAAATATAGAATGCCTCAATTATAGGCATCAGAAAAATGTGCTTAGGACAAAATGTAAATGCGTTATGGTTTTATTCAGTGCTAAACGCTTATAAGATTTGCCTATATTTTTCTTTGTTCGTTTTTATTGAATTTACTTATGCAGGAAATTATCCCGAGTTCGGATTAACAGTATAATAATTATAGAATATATGATCAGAAAATACTGAAAATCTGACTTATGTTCTGGTCTTTTAAAAAAGCTCAAGTTAAATGTGAAACGGGGTTTCTGTTTGTTGTGTTAATTGCAGCACACTCTGAGGGGTATTGCTTCAAAGATGCTTCTCCAATTTACTGTACTTTGGTAGAAAAAAGTCTTTTGAGAATAGATCATTGCAAAGGAGAGGAGTTAGTTCATCAAAACATCATAAAATTGAGGGGTGGGTACTGAAATGGAGTCTCCAAGGGGGGAGCAGCACTGTATGTGGTCGTGGAAGCATACAATACTGCATCAGGAGAAGAAATGTCGAGTGGGTAAAGAAGGATGAAAGTTTGGATGTTTTTTTCTGAGACGAGAAGACAAGTAAAGCTGAACATAGAAAACTGAGTTTCTCATGTAGTTGAAATGCACATCCTAACCATACTCCCTCGGGTCAATCCACAGCGTTCAATGATTGGGGAGGCATGCCGACGTTATTAACACAGGAAGATCATGCATCTAGTAATAGCTTCGCATTATCCCTGGAACTGCTACTTACTGGAATTCACAATAAAAAAAAAAATGCTCATTTCAGTTAGGGGCAAAGGCTATTCACGGGAAGAAACATTCACAACCTCAAGAAATATTGAACTGGTAGTAAGCTGTGGAAGTCACAAAAGTGATTAGAGTATGAAAGACAACTGCCATGTGGAGACCAGGATTTGATGTAAAAAAATGAATAGGACATACATACTGTATATTGCTATTTCCAAACAATATTAAAATTCATTTCAGAGTATTTACATCAAGTAGGAAGAAAGGGCACAATTCTGTAAGGGTGTGTAAACAAGTATATGCAAGTAGTCAACAACACTCAATTTCTTGTAATGAAACGACCTATTTAAAAGGCAACATAAAATGTCACACTGAAGGTCAAAATAGCAACCTTTGTTAAATCTGTAGCAGTCCCACTACTCTAACAACCTTCAGTGAAGAAGGAAGGGAAATCCACATTATATATATATATATATATATGTGTGTATGTGTGTAAGGTTAACACCTTTTAAGAAGCCCAAAGTGGGATATTTCTTACTGAAACATGATGTTTTGCAAGACACTATTTAACATGAGACTTGTTTTCTCTATATAATCAAAATCAAGGCCAAGTATGGCAGTTGCTTCTGTTGTTTCTTGTCATTTTAAGGTATTTTAGTTAAGGTTTTATAGTTCAGTACAACATTTAGTGGAACCTTAGAACATATTTATTCTACTACAAAGTCAGGGCAGTTTGTATTTTTCATGTTTTTTCTTTTTTTTTTTTGCAGGACACAGCTGCCCAAATCAAGATTGTCCAGCGAAAATCAGGACAGGTGGTAAGTCGTGTGTGTGTGTGTGTGTGTGTGTGTGTGTGTGTGTGTGTGTGTGTATGCGCGCGTCTGCGTGTGGGGTACCGCGCCATGGGACAAACAGCACATGCAGTAGGTATTAACAAAAAAAAAACTACTAGGTGCTCTGAACATTACGTAGTTTGAGAAAAAGGTTTATACTGGACATATTCAACTTACCCAAGAGCAGGTAACTGGCAAGTGCACTTTTTCTACTACGTCCTGTTGAATATATAAAACCAGCAACTGCTAACACATGGACACTATGTTCTCGTTATTTTCCTAGTTACTTAATTATAATTCAAACTAATGATCTACATCGACGTTAAAGCGTCAGGGTGAAAGACAGTCCAGCTCTTCCTGTATGTTATGGATGTTCTTCGACACACAGGTGCTAACCTCGTCAATTATTAACTGTGGAAGTCGAATGCGTGTTTTGCTTTTAAAATGCCGTTTATTTAAGGTGTTTGTTCCGACACATATTAAAAATATATAGTACTGTATTGGTATTAATCACATCGCTAGTCCAATCGCAATTGATTAATCATTGGCAAACGTAACAAATCACTAAAACAATCATACAGTGTGATCTGCCTTTCCTATACGCTAGACTATAAACATTGAACTCCAGTTTCTTTTTTTTTCTTATCTCGTGAGGGCGTTGAACAACAAGCACAGTACAGGCCACTGCGTGGTGAGAGAAGACTATCGGTTTCATTTTTGTTACAAGACTACGATGGTTGCACGTCAAAACCGTACGATCTTTATTCTGAAAAAAGTCTGGTCAAAACATCATATTCATGCAGCCTAGCACACTTCCTTTATCTTATTGTCAAAATATATAGCTGGTGCTCCATTTAAATCCAATGTATATATTTCGACAATAGACCAAAGGCAGTATGCCAAGTTGTTTCTTCTTGGGCGGCTATCAGAACGTGTTTTTCCACCAGACTTTTTCGAATCTGCGCTGCGGACTTGATAGATACCGGCTGCTGCAGCATACAGACATTTATAAGACACAACACCAGAATAAGGTGTTCCCTCAGATACTTTCTCAATTATAAATCAAGAGTTTAAGGGTTGTTTTACATATCAGCGCCAGTCGGTAAGCACCCCTCCAACCCAATGGTAGCTAATCTCTCCCCGGTCTGTTTTTTCCTGTACCCGCTGTAAACTAAAACAAGTCCATTTAGTGGACGAGAACGACGATTGTGAATAAAACGAACCCAGATTGTTTCCCACCACAGATGTGACTGTAATAACTCCAGGTTGAGCAGGCAGTACTGTCCAAATGAAACGCAATACAGTTGTGCACTTCTATTTTTTTAACAAACAACACTGTTAAAATTACACAGAATTTATGGTAATTTTCCACTGAACTTTCAACTTAATACTGTGCAGATTTTGCTGCGTTAGAAATGCATTACTCAACTGTATTTGAACCAAAACTCTCACTGGAATCATATAAGTGCGATCGTCAAGCAGCCTGGAATGGTGAAGCAATAGCTGTCTATTGGCCAGTGCAATACACCTGGTCCAAAAACTATACAGTTAAGATTGGAAAACTGCGTCTCAGCTGTAGTCCACGCTGGCCGTGGTGGTGGGCGATATGTCATGTCTCCGGACCGTCGCTAAATTGACTGGTAATACAGCTAACACGTTTTTACTTCGCATGATTACCTGTCACGTTCCCCCACACACACACACCTGGAGCGTTGGTAAAATTCTCTGTGCATATTATTCTATGTTAGGAATGGAACGCAGGCCCACAGTTATATGTTAAGTCAAATATAGTATTCTTGCTCAACAGCATTCTATTTTAGATTGTATGCAATGTTCCAATTTTCAGATAAACATGTCCGCCTAGCGGAGGGAGGGAGAAAAAGACCCAGCACTGATGGTCATACTGCCGAACAAGAAGCCGGTACAATTAGCGCAAAGTTCAGCAACGATTAAATTAATGTTTAATCTGTCTTCCTACCGTCTGACTCATTCAGAACTAACGAACATCATGCTGTTTTCTTCGGTATTTTTTTTTAAAGAAGCAGAACGTACATTACATCATTTGCTCACCTAAAATGTCAGTATGTGAAATATTTTAGGTTACAGTACCGACGATGGTATTATAATGCCATATATGCTGTGCTCGAGTCTGGGTACTTCTAGATGTCGCAATGTAAACCAACGCACCGGAACCTGAAAATGGCACAGTAAGGATTGGAACATCAGAAACAGATTACAAATACGAGTTTCAACACTTGCTACTATCGGAGATTAATACACTTATTTGAATATAGCATTGAAACTCTAATACGCTCGAAACTTTTTTTTGCAGAAGGTATGCAAACCTACAGCTTTAAAACAACGAACTGCCAGTTCTGAACACTGTAAGCTCAGCGAGGTAGGTGTTCTGTCATAATAATTACTTAATATCTTTAAACACAACATGCCAACACGATTTACAGGGGGAAAAATACATAATGGCACTGCCGCACTGAATATTCCTTAAAAAGGGGTTAGTTGTAAATACATCAGAGGTTTGTTCAGTCGAAATTATATTCTGTTTACGATCGGCAAGACAAGAATCAGTATGTCAACTTAAAATTTAAGTCAGAAAGAAAACATAAACCTAGTTTTTTTTTTCCAGTTTCCTTTTATGTGCTAAGATCAACAGGAACACCAAGCATTGCAGTGGTGTATGTTTAGAGTGTCTATAAAAGTTTATGTGCATTTTTTTATAAATTCCTTGATTTTTTTTTTAAGGCATAGGTCTTCACAGAAGCTGGGCCATGATGTTTTGCAATCCTGCGCTCTTCAACCGGTGTTGGGATAGGGGTATTTTTCAAAACTGAATTTTGCAATAATAAGCTTTTCAGCTTTTACTATTTTTTTTTGATTTTTTTTAAACGGCACATTGGTCTTTGGTTTGAACAATGGAAGTAGATAGGGCCATCTGATTTGTAGCTGGAGCCAAATGTTTTATCTGTTTAACCAGTTACAGTCAGGGATGAACAGAAGGATAAAATGTGTCCCACAACAATAACGTTTTAATATATGGATTTTTGAAATAATAGGGTTGAAAAGCATACAAAAAATCCTCATAATAGCATTGTCCATGAAGTGATAATACCATACTTGGCAGTTGATAATACTGTTCTGAGTCTGTAAAAGTATGGTTCGGTGCTCTGAACTATTATAAAAATGGAACTGCAAGTGTAAGCTCTCCCGCAGCATGCTATGTTGTCAGTGTCAATCAAACCCTATTGTCTGAAAAGGTGCCTCATGACTGGCCACTTTTCTCTTTCTGGGCAGGGGGAACATTTTGAATAACATGCCGCCATCTCTGGCTTAGTGAGACAAAATCGGGACCAAGATATTTATTTTGTTTTATTTTAATTCTTACTAAAAATGGAACTATCAAGTTAATCCTACGTTCTGGGGAAAAAAAAGAAAGAGAAGGTAAGTCTGCCTACCAAAAAAAAAAGCTTTTCCCCTCGATAGAGGAGTCAGTGCCTGGCAGTGGGACCGGTTAGAAGAGCAAGACAGTGCAGTAGCTGAGAGGAAGGAGACAGTGCAGCGGTGGGCCAGAACAGAGTCTTCCCACAGCAGCCGACTGCCCCTTATAAAAGAAACTGGATCCATATATTAAAAAAAAATACATAAGTGTTTATTGCCAGGCAGTAATCTTATCTCGAGGTTCTGGGGACTTTGGGAACCTCTCAATGAGGTTACTGCCTGGTAATACACACTTAGGTATCTATTATTCTATTTGTTATGGTTGGTCAAACATTAAATAAATAGTACTGTACTCCGATTACTACCAGTCAGACATTGTTACATACTGTGATGAAACAGATGTCTGAGCTCTGCACAAGTTGTCTCATATGCTCACTAAACCTTCTTGGTCTAGTCTGCTCCACCTGCAGGTGTCCAGAACCCCCTAAGACTGGTAACAGGGGGCTGGGGGTCATCCAGTTACTTTTTATTTTATTTATTCCTCTTTTTTGTAATGTAAATATCGATTTGGGGATATGGCAATAATCGGAGGACTGCCCTGTCCCAATATCTCCTGCAATTTGCAGAGCAGGGGGTTCATGGTGCCATGGGTCCAACATGCCAACCATCTAGTCCCCCCTCCTCCTTCCCAAGCACACCTCTGGTCCATCTGCACAGCTTTTTGTGGGTGGTGGTGGGATAGTTAGGACTTTGGATAGCAAGAAAGACTTGGAAATATGTGAATATTGTATTCTGCAGCCCAATATGTACCTTTGGATCACACCTGGATCATCTTGGTGGCGGACTGAGCCACTTGGTTATGGGTTTGGTTCATAAAAATCACCTTGATAAAGATCACAAGCATATACAGTATCTGGAATACATAGCTCTGTAGCCATGAATCCTTATGCCTGTCATGGCATTCACAGCCCCGATCTCCATGTCCTCAAACTGAAAACAGTATGGAAGAGCCAGGCACATGTTATGAGTGAAGTGAGACTGCCTAGCCCAAACCAGAGTTTATTCTCTGTTCTGTGTCAAGCATCTATTACAACTCAGAGGGTTTTAGGTATCCAGTGTTTGAGGGACAACTTTCCCACAGCATATATAGCAATTATGTTAATGTTCCCCTGCTTGCTCCACATTATGTCAAGGATGAGTACAATTTGTTGAGAATTGTGCCCAGCCCTGATCTGACTGCCCATGTAGACATGGTGCACAATCCTACAAGCCTCAAGGTGGTGCTTCCAGTTCTCTTGATTCCATTATGATGTACCCTAAATGTGTGAAGGTATTGTTTCTGGCCCAAGCAAATTTCTCCACACACCTGAAAAGGACTAATTTTTTTTATTTGTTTGTGGCTTAGGGGGCCCAGGTTCAGTTTTTAGTTTTAGATTTATTGGTTGGGAACAAATGCCATTACATATAGAAAAAGTTCAGTTAATGCATACACATCTATCATAATTAAAATACAATACTTGCCACATAACACAATAGTATAGAATTCAAAGGCTATGCATTTAATTTCTAAAGTTTGAGTAACATGTATGTGATTTCCTATGTAGCTTGCCATTTTATTACAGTAACAAGCAACCAGGAGTGGCACTAGGGGTAGCACAATGTAACATTTCATGAAATTATTTAAAGTTAATTTTTTATCTACATGAACAAGCATTTTATAGTCAGAAGGAGGATCTCCTTTTAGTATATAAACTATTTGGATTCATTATTTGTAATTTTTTTTTCTAATTTTAGTGATCTCCAACAAATAAAGTTCTAGATCATTTAAGATTTGTATTCTTTTTTGGAATTAAAAAGTAAATCCAAAATAAATCTAGATGGAAAGTACACAGTTTTAATATGTTCTGTTAGGTATTTTGTGCCCTATCACTGAACACTAGGGACATCAGAGTACCACGTATATTCAGTCCTCCTCCTCGTGCAGATTACAGTAACATATTGTCCCATGAGAAGTTTCTTTCTTGCATCTTTTTTCCAAAATGTTACTTGGGAAGACTTCAAATCTGAATTCCTTAAAAATGTTTCTACATTCTGGAGATTGGGCTGCCTCACCCCAAAAAATTAAAGCAATGCTCCTTCATGTTGTTGATAATCCATTTTGAGACTTTCAGGGTTTCTATGTCTTCCAAGTCTTTTTCTTTGGAACTCATCTGAATATACCTACCATACTTGCAGTTTTCATATAGGCATCATTAAGACAAATATTATTCTAGGTCCAGAATTTGAGGTGATCCAAACCATACTTCCGTAATATAATATTAATTGTATCCAACCAGTCACCATTATGGTATGTTAAAAATGCCCAAGTAAGAATATGGGACTGACATGTTTTTTTTTTTTCAAATGCTGTTAATTTCTGTGTGCTGCAGATAATTTTTTCCAAAAAATAATGAAATGGTTGATGAACTCTATGTCTGTGTTGCAGGTCATTTTTTCAATTAATAATTCAACATCACTTTAAAAGTAGACTTCTGAATTCAAGTAATATGGCATTTCTTATCATGACTGGACATTTTTTCCTACAAGAATAACTATGAAACATGGAAACATAGCAACTTTGACAGGCATGAGTAGATAAAGCAGTTCTTAATGGAACCCTACCTCAAAATTACCTTCTGTCTCCCCAATAGCCTCCCTTTGTCTAGCTCATTGAAACCCTGACAGTCAGTTTTAAACCCAGCTGTGGTACTAGAATTGAATAACATGCTAGGCAAGCTATTCAACTTTTTCACCACTCTCTGTGAAGATGTCTTGTATGTCCTTTTTATGTTTGCTTGCACGCATGTGCAAGAAACATAGTGCCATCATCCAAGTTTTTGGAGGTGTGGCAGCCCTCTTTCAGTTCAGTCAGTGTGTTTGCAGGTGCGGCCGCAGTTCTCCAATGCCTGCTCGAGCTATCTATGACAGCTCCAAAATGCAGTGGCGTACAGTTGAAAGGGGGAGCTACGCTTCAGTGAGCAGCGATAAGATATCACCTGCTCCTGCGCACTCCCCCTACACACACACACACACACACACACACACACATACTGTATACTGCGTGCTCACCCCCCCACGCACACACTGTGTAGCCGACGGGGGATTGCGCACCCCCCCAAAACAGTGTTCCATATGCCACGCTGGGTGCTCACCCCAGCGTGGCCACACATTGTATAGCCAATGGGGGTGCCCAATCCCCCATTGGCTCCACTGGTTCCATCCCCCAGAATACAAGGTGCCATGCAGGAGCCCACCCCAGCATGGCAACATATATCGCCAACTGGGGTGCCCAATTCCATTGGCTCCATGCCCCCAGCCCTCACTAGCCATCCTTGTGCCACGCCTGGGAGCCCACCCCAGCATGGCAAACATCCCATCGTCATTTAAAAAAAACAGACCTGCAACTGAAAAACAGTCCCTCGCAGTCTCTGCCCCCACCTGCACCCACCACTGCACACCCCATCTCCCCACACCCCCTCACCCCATACTTATCTCCAGTCTCTGGTGTGACAATCTTTGGTGGACTGGGAACACGTCTGCACTCTTCAAAGCTGACCGCGAACTGGGGAAATGCCAGTAAGCTGTATAATGGGATAGATAGGGTTTTTTTCAACTTTGCTGCATATCTCAGGCATTTTTGGGAATTTATACACCAAATTTTCAACATGGGGTTTTTAGGACCCCTTCTCATGAATGCTGTCACTGTCATGGCGTTAATCGGAGTTCAAGGGTGATTTCACAGTCATTGCATGAAATCACCTTTGGACTGAGTAATGAAACAACACTGCCACTGTTCATAAGGTGGGCTCTTAAAAGCCTATGTTGAAAATTTGGTGGAAAATTCCTAAAATGACGCTGTTTCGATTGTGCGTTGTGCAGTTCCTACGCACGCTCGTAAGTTCACGTATTTTCAATATTTTCACTCCAGATTCCAGATTTTCAGCATTGCCATTTTACCACACCTCCTTATGAGCAGTATGGCTGTCATTTTTCACATCTTGCCCAAAACGAGTTTCGGCCCATGTAATGCACAATGGCGCAGTCGGTGTGAGAAATCAATGTATGGGGCACATTAAGAAAATCACAGTGACACTGTTAATGAGCAGAGGTCTTAAAATGGCTATGTTGAAAATTTGGTGAAAAAATTCCTAAAAATTACTTTTACGATCGTGTGTTGTGCAGTTCCTACGCACGCTTGAAAGTTTGCAAATTTTCAATATTTTCACTCCAGATTTTCAACTTTGACATTTTATTACACTCCCTTATGAGCAGTACAGCTGCCATTTTTCACATCTTGCCCAAAACTTGTTTCCACCCATGTAGCGCGCAATGGTGCAGTCGGTGTGTGAAATCAATGTGTGGAACACATTAAGAAAATCACAGTGGCACTGTTCATGAGCAGAGGTCTTAAAATTGCTATGTTGAAAATTTGGTGAAAAAATTCCTAAAAATGACTGCTTTACAAGTGTGCATTACGCAAATCCTACGCACGCTCGTAAGTTTGCAAATTTTCTATATTTTCACTCCAGATTTTCCACATTGCCATTTTATTACACTTCCTTATGAACAGTACAGCTGCCATTTTCCACATGTCACCCCAAATGTGTTTCTGCCCATGTAGTGCACAATGGTGCAGTCGGTGTGCGAAAGCAATGTTTGGGACAGATTAAGAAAATCACAGTTACACTGTTCATGAGCAGAGGTCTTAAAATGGCTATGTTGAAAATTTGGTAACAAAAGTCCATAAAATGAATGTGTTACGAGTGAGCATTGTTCAGTTTCCATGCACCCTTGTAAGTTCATGACTTTGTAATATTTTCAGTCCATATTTTCACCAGTGGCATTTTTCCACACTTCCTTATGAACAGCACAGCTGTCATTTTTCACAACATGGCCGAAATGTGTTTTCACACTTTCAGCGCAGAGATGCGTGGTCGCTGTGGGAAATCATTGTTCGGGACAGATAAAGAAAATCACACTGACACTGTTCATGATCAGAGGTCCCAAAATGCCTGTGTTGACAATCTGGTGTAAAAAATCCTCAAACTAATTACATTACGGGTGTGCGTTGCACAGTTTCTATGCACGCTCGTGACTTCACCAGTTTTTTTTAATATTTTTACTGCAGATTTGCCACATTGCCATTTTTTACACCTCCCCATGAACAGTACGGCTATCATTTTTCACATCCTGTTCGGAATGTGTTTTTGCACCTATGGTGCTAAATGCCATAGTCGCTGTGCATAAGCAGCTTCCGGCTAACAAACTGATATTGCCACTGTTCATGAGGTGGGGGTCACAAAAAAAAGCATGTTGAAAATTTGGAGTGAAAATACCAACAAATGCCTGAGGTGTTAGGGTTTCCAACCATAATGCCCCACCCTGTAGAGAATGACAGGCATCAGGGGTGTGACTTGGGATTCTTGCCTGTAATGCTCATACCATTCCACACCTTGTAGCCAGTGAGGGGCATCGAGGTATGCCTTGGACTCTTCGGCCCCAAAGTTCACCCTATTCTCCTATACTGCACCCATCTCACAGTATTGCCTGATGCAATGGGGTGTGCATAAGGGCCAAAGACCCCAAGGCACACTGTGACACTTGTCAGTGTCTGCAGGGTGGGGTGTGGTGAAATGGTGTGGTCGTTATGCCTGACAACCCAAAGGCACAGCCCAGTGCCTGTCACTCTCTGCAGGGTGGTGGTGGGGTTGGCTTCAATTCAGTACTTCACTGCCATTTCTATTATGCAGCTCTGTAACTTTTACACTACCAATGCCAATGCCAATGCCAGCAAGCAAACATTCGGCTTTGACAAATGCTTGTTTAATTTACACCAATCAATTTACATTACACCATGATCAAATTATTTTTTTGTAAACATATTTTAATTAACGAAGCTTCAAACTTACAAAACATTTACAGTACAACCTAATTGCTCAGTATTCATTTATGTGAGAATTTGCATTACAGGCTATAGCAAATGTTCATACTGAAACCTAAATGTAAAAAGACATGACATTATTTGTAAGAGCAAGCCATGACATAAAGTGCAGGCAGAGATGTATGCATGCACAGCACCTGGACAACTACCATAGCTAAAAGGAAAGAGTGACCACACTTATATAAATAGCATATCAGTATTCAGTAGTTAACCTGTATTAATATCAAATGAGCAGTGCTAGGCAATCTTATGTTGTTTTGGTCCTTGTGTCTGAATTTCAGATATTTGGAATACTGTTTTCTATTACATGTATAAAGGGTTGCCAGGTGCAATGGAAAAGGCTTTCATGAGCATTTGCAATCAGCTGACACCTTTCTAGTTTCATATTTAACACCAGGTTATTTAACCAGTGTGCAGTGCTAGGTGGTGTGTCACTGACCCAGTGTTGGGCAGTTGTTTTCCTGGCATTGACCAGTGCTATGACCCAAAGCCTGTGCACATGTTGTTGGCCAGACATTCTGAGTTCATCCCCTGGCATAATCTCCAGAGGCGTGCTGGGCAAATATGTACCAAGCACTTCCTGCTGTATAGTATATTTACTGAGCCAGAATGGGGTGACTTTGGTAAACAACAAAGCCATGTGTATAAAATCCTCTTCTTCCACTTAGCATTTGAGACATAATGTACTTTAGATTTGGAAAGGCTAAATGTATATAACTCGTGAGGGGTTAAATAAGTTCTGTATGGAAAGCTAAACTGTATTCTGCAGAGTGTGCTAGACCTAGAATGGTTCTGGGTATATTGAACGTTCACCTGACATGTTGCTTATCAATTACAAGATCAAGGTCATTTTCCCTTATCTGTTCTAGCTTTAGTTCTCGAGGGTAGTTATAGCACCTATAAACAGTTTATACAATGCAGTTAAAACTGACATGCTTTGCTCTGGTCTATAAATTATTTCTTGAGCTCGGGACAAGGGTGGAGTTTGGTCATGTAGATATTTCCAGATTTTTAAGTAGGCAAAGCAATCTCCCATCTCTGTACTTTACTGCTGTCTCATGTCCATGAAAGACTAGAGGACCCCTCCATACTAAAGATTGTGTACATAATTAACTCCAGGCTTTTCCCATCAGAGTAAAACTTGGTGTAAAAACACATTGCATCACCTTTGATCAGCAAAGCCTGTGTATAAGATGGCAATGAGGGAAAGAGCCTTATTATAATCTGTGCATTGGTGTGCACCTCTCCATATTCCAGGCAACACATGTGTAAAAGGGTTTATTATCTTGAGGGGAATAGACTTGTTAAGGCTTGGTGATAAGAAGTGTAACCCCCCTATTCCCTGGGGTTGCTAGAATCCCATCAGTGTTAGATAGGGAAGGCAGCTGGTGATTATCTAGTTAAATGGATTTTCAGTTTGCCCTCTGTGCTGCTTGGTCACTGCTGACAGCAGAGAGGTGATATCTTTTTCAAACTCTCTCAGCAACATAAGCCACAGCTTGCGTGAGAGGGTTGCGTGAGAGGGGGAGAAGTTTAAAATTCTGAACTCAATCTGTAGTTGGAGTTCAGTCCAGCAGCTGAGAGAGTGAGCAGCTTAGGGACTGAGCAGTGTCTGCTTTTCTCACCGTAGTGGAGGACATCCTTTCCTGACTTGTGAAGTGGTGGAAACTGTCTCCAGGGCTTCCTGTGCCTTTTTCCCATGTGGGATGAGGGGGGACTGCAGAGGATCTGAGGGGCAATCCCCTGATCCAGCCTTGAACTTTGTGAAACTGCCTTGATGTACAAACTGTGAGTAGATTCTGACTGAGCTACCCAGGATATGTATCTACCTTGTTTCTGTGGGGTGACACCATGATAAAGGGACCCATTCACCCACTTCTGTGGGGATTTTCTCAGAAAAGTTGTGTTTTTAAAGTTGGCTGACAATAGTGGATGTCCCATATGTGACTTGCCATTTGTTCAGGACTTTAACATTACACCGTAGTAGTGTTCCTGATGTTAAATGTGAGAAACATTTCAAGATAGCAAACTGCTTGTTCCTCAGGCTGAGCCACCCATGGAGCTGCTCCTGTCCATCCTACCATCCCTGCTTAGCTTGTCCCTTGGGCTGCACCACCCATGAAGCTGCTCCTGTCTGTCCTGCCATCCCTGCTCAGCTTGTCCCTCCGGTTGGGCTCCCCGTGGAGCTGCTCCTGTCAGTCCTGCCATCCCTGCTCAGGTACACCCAGGATGCTGTGCCACTTTCCTTTGTTTAGAAATTTAAACCTGCCACTTTTTTTAGCTTGGCCACCAAGTTGCCCTTGGGGTCTTGCAAGAAAGGAATCCAGCAGAGATGGAGCACTTTAATTGCTGAATATCATGTCAGAGCACTTTAACTGGAACCTTAAAACTCTAAATAATTTTTTAAACTAAGTGAGACTATGAGACCCCAGAGATTTAATTCATTTCATCCTTGGGGGAGCCTCTGTAATTCTTCATACACTGTTAGCCATGCCACACTTAATATGGAGCCCTGCTACAGGGTGCCTTTAAATTGGAGCAGTTAGTGTAACTCTACTAAACCAGAACAAAGTATAGTTTTTAACTACAGAGCCACCAACCAAAATCTTGGTTGCTAATTGTTTAACTTAGTGGCTGCTGGCTTAGTTCAGGTGCTGTCAGGTTGATCCCCACAGTCGCTGTGCAGCTGCTCTCCTCCTGCCCCCAAATATCCTCCCAGCCTTTGCTGGTGTTTAATATATATTGTATGCTCTTGCCTGAGTTCATCCTGCTTCTCTTTTTCTGTCTCCCCTGATTCACATTTTCACTTTATATTTGATCCCCACTAGAGGTTGCCTGTACTCTTGTAGACCTAACCTTCAGTCTCTGCTCCCATTGCTCCTTCTTGCTTACTACTCCTCTTGGGTGATTTGACTCCCCCTCATCTGACTGTTCTCTCCTCCCTACCTACCACTTACCCCTACTCCCTCTCACCATGTATTCTAGGACTGTTTACCCCCTCCTGCCAGTTTAGGCACCATGCTTTTTCTATAAATATTAACTGGTCCTACTGAGTATCCCTTTTCTAGCCTTTTTTGTTCTCCTGACAACTTCTACTACTTCAACTTATGCCTGATCCCACCACTAATCTTTCACCTATGTGTGGGCTCAATAATAAACTCCTTGGGGTATTACTTAGGAATATCTTGTGTAAGTACGCTATCTCCCCTAGGTGTGCTTCTCATGCTGTTGTGATTTCCTCCTTTTGGAAAATTAGCCCATCGTTTACCCTAGTGGGAGATGTTGAGACCAATCCTGGGACAGCTATTGCTACAACTACTTCCCAGTCTCTCCCCTCCAGTTGCTGGCCTCAATCTTCCTGTTTCACCTTTACTCATCTAAAAATTAGGAGCCTTACTGCTAACCTCCCTGAGCTCAAGGCTTGGGTCAGTTCTAATAACCCTGTCTGAAACCTGGGTGAAACCCTCTATTGCTGACTCCCTCTGCTCTATGCCAGGATATAGTATGCTTCAGGTGGATCACTCTGATACCAAAATAGGGGGTGGACTGGCACTGTATTTCAAGTCTCATCTCAATGTGTCTATCACACAAGGTTCTCTGGCAAATTGTGAGGTGCCTCAGTCACTTCTATTACTTGGGGGTGGTAAAAATATCCACATCTTTTGCATTTACATTCCTCCTAGAAACTCTAGGTTAGGGCTGGAAGAATTCATTGAACTTGTGCCCTTTGTGTCTGGGAAAATGAGGTAATCTGTTTGGGAGATTTTAATCTGGATTGGGCTGGTCCTAGTTCCTCTCTCCTATCACTAGTAAGTTAAACCTTACTCAATGTATCCAGGACCCTACAAGTATCTCCTGTCAAGGTTCCTATACCACCCTCACTGACTGGATCCTGACAAACAGGAAGGAGAACTTCCCCTCTGCGGGAGTTCTACCTGACTCTGTAAGTGATGACTGCCCAGTCTACTGCATTTGGGACACCACTCCCCTTCATACCCATCTAAAGTCTTATCTTTCTCTAACATCTCTAAACTTAACCCTGCTGCATTTCTGCATGATCTAAACAGAAAGTTACAGTACTTTGTAGGGCGGGGGGAGAGCCTACATGGAAGTTGTAGTGTGCTGTGTTTGTGCACTTTGATAATAAAAATAGCACTGTTTCTGCACCTTGGACCAAGTCTTTCTGCTTCTGTTTGTGGACTAAGTGGGACACACAGTCTTAAGAACTGGATCTTTTAAACACTGTGAGTAGCCAGTGCCTACAAAACACTTTATTTACAGTCACATGTTTTATCTAGTC
Organism: Neoceratodus forsteri; assembly: GCA_016271365.2. Classification (NCBI taxonomy): domain Eukaryota; kingdom Metazoa; phylum Chordata; order Ceratodontiformes; family Ceratodontidae; genus Neoceratodus; species Neoceratodus forsteri. Next base: position 154,303,067 of record CM028133.1, read on the forward strand.
CAGCACAGCAACCTGGGTGCAAGCCCACACACTATCTTGGAGTATGATCTAAACATGGTTGACTGGTCCCCTCTACATAACTAATGACATAAACTCAGCAGCTGAATAATTCAATGATATCCTACTCTTTCTCCAGAATATTCATATCCTGGTCACTACCTGTAGGGTAAAAGGCAAAATCACTAAATGGCTTAAGCACCCCCTACTTCAGCTACTAAAACTCAGGGATAAACTCTGGTCAGTGTGGAAGTCCTCTTCACTTCAAGCTAACTTCAAGGCCTACAGGTCCTTACGTAACACCTGTAAAAAGAGAGATTCACTCGGCCAAGAGCATTAACTACCAGAACCTACTCAGTTCCTCTGCCTCTAACCCTAAACGTTACTGGTCTCAAATTAAGGAAATCCTGGGGAGCAGTAAGCCTATGGCTCCAAATTAAATGCTAATTAATAATACTCACTGCACTGACCCCCTCACTATTGCTAATGCCTTTAACTTCCTTTTTCCCTCATTTCCCATCCCTTCCCCTTCATCTACCATCACATCCCTGGTGTCCTCATCCCCGAGAGCAACTGCTCCACCTACCCTTGAGCTGTCATTGGTCACTTGTCAAGAAGTACTTCAGCTACTAAAGTCTATTCCTGCTAACAGTGGTGCTGGCCCAGATGGCATCCATCCTAGGATTCCCAGGCAGTTTGCCTCTTCACTGTACCTGTAACTAGGCTTTTCAAGCTTTCCATTTGCTCTGTCTCAGTGCTCTTGGTCCAGAAAGTTGCCAGAACTATACCTGTCTTTAAGAAAGGGGACGCCAAAATTATGTCAAACTACAGGCTCATTTCTCTCCTGGCCACGCTCAGCAAGCTACTTGAGAAACGTATTCTTCGACAGGTCTCTGCGCACCTTCTCAACTTTAACCTTCAATCTCCGGTACAACATGGTTTTATGGCTGGGCACAGCACAACTATAGCTCTTACTCAGTTTATCAGCTATGTTAAAAGTAACATGGACAAGGGATTTCTTACTGGGGCTGTGTTCATCGATCTCTCCAAAGCATTTGACATGGTTCATCACCCCCTACTATTGGCCAAGCTGCACTCCCTTGGTGCCTCTGTCTCCACCCTTTCCTAGTTTGGCAGCTACCTAGGAAATCACTCTCAGGCTGTCTCTTTGTAAGTCTCTCTCCTCCCCCACCCCTATCACCTGTGGTGTTCCGCAGGGTTCGATCCATGGTCCCCTACTCTTCTCCATCTACACTAATGACATCCCTACTCCTTCTTCCCACTGCAATACTATTATGCATGCAGATGACCTAGTGCTTTACTTGGCTGCCAAGTCTATTGTCGACATCAATCTGAATCTCTCACCCCCATTTTAGACCCTCCAATCCTGGTTCTCATCCAACTATCAAGTCCTAAACTTATCTAAGACCCGGGCCATGGTCTTTGGGTCCTCTAGAAAGGTGCCCACTGAGTTCCCTAAGCTCCTGGTGTGCTGCTGTGATGGGACTGCTGTCTCCATGTTATCCTTCAAGTATCTAGGGATCATTCTTGACCTGGTACTTGACTTTTCTGTGCACATTAACAAGGTGTGTCGCTCAGTTAATGCCAGAATTGGTGTGGCCTACAGAGTGCGTCACTCACTCACTCCTGCTTCTAGGATCTCAGTAGCGAGAGGTGTTTTACTCCCTCAACTGCTATATGCCCTTTCAGTGCTCTCTCATGCCAATGTGGTGGTTCTTTGCAAATGGGACACATCTTACAACAATATCTGTAGATTTCCCTATCAGCTCCCCATCTAACCCATCGCTGTCTACCCTATTCCACTTTAAACTGGCTGTCTCCTAATGCCCTTTGTTCATACACTTTTGGGTGCTTTGTAGACTCCTTACTCAGATCTCCTCATCCCTCTACACTGGGGGACATGCTGTCCCCTGTCTCTCACTCTCGCACCCTTGGGTCCTCCACCTGCCCCTTGCTTTCTGTTCAGCCATGCTCCATGAAAATGGGGGAGCAAGCCTTCTTCTACTTTGCTCCTAGGTTTTGGAATACACTCCCTGTCCATGTCAAGAACTCCTCATCTCACCTTGCATTTAAGCAAGCTCTATTTTCCTATCTCATCACTCTTGGTAACTGTAACTGCACTTAATTTCTGCTCTGTCCCTCTACTTTGTCCAATCAGCTTGTGGCCTGTCCATTGCTCAGCATTTGCCTATTATGACAGTTGTCTCTCTCTCTCTGTCTGCCTCTCCCATAGCTATGCTTTATGATTTGTTTACCTTACTATAATGTATTAAATGTAGTGTGCTTACCAGCCTGTTTTAACACAGCCAGGCCTAATGACCTTTCTATATTGCTTTTTTGGAAAAATTAACATGCGCATATTTTCACTACTGTTGCTGCTATCCATGTCGTGTATAATCTTTTATGGCTGCCTCTGCCATTGTATTTGTTAACATTGTTCTCCAGCATTATGTAACTGATTGTTTGTCACTCTTGTATTGCTGTATTGTACTTTCTCAGGTTGTGCCTGAAAATAGGCAGGATTTTTGCCTAGTGCACTTACCCGGTTACCAAAAGCTAATTAATAAAATAAATATATTTTCTGCAGTTTCAGTTGTTTGGTGAGGTGTAACTCTGAAAGAATGGCTGGGTATGGACGTGGAAGCAAAAGGTGGGAGACCCACTATCTAGAGTGACCAGTTCAACACTTTCAGTTCTGAACGGGAGTCTGTTTCTTCTAGTGCATGTGGCCAATTCCCGAAGAAGTTTACCCCTTGTATGTGGGTATTTTTCCTAGTTTTAATCCTTGAGTGCTCTATCATGGCCAGGCTGCCACATTTCTATCCTATACCCCATGGGAGATGTTCTAAGTACTGGCCTATGCACAATTTTCCAGATATCTAATCCTGTGTTATATGGAAACTGTTCTAAGTACTAGCTTAGTGCCGTTTCGAGGAAGATTTTGTGTATTCACTATAGCTAGTTCCACATTTTCAGATGTTTAATCCTATGCTACAAGGGAGGTTTCAGATTTCTGTTTCTATAGATGTGTTCTGCATTACCTTGTGCCATAAAGTGTAAACTCTTCAGGGTCCATCTTTGCTTTTCTGTTCCCAACTTTGTTTCAGAATAAAGCCACACTCTAGAATCTCAACCTGGTTTGGATAATTTATTTACTGCTTCTTGAGTGGATTTACTGGGTACCCCTGTCCAGAAGTGCAAACCTAGCATAGCCCTTAGTAAACTCTCTCTCATCAGGACCTGGGTTTTCGTATAGGTCTGTCTGTGTCTAGAAACACACACACACACACACACTTTTTGTTCTCCTGTATCGCAACTGCTTTGTACCTCCACCCCTCTCTATTCCCCTAGACAAGGGAGATGTGCCGACTAGTTAAATAAGTGGCCGGTGAGGGGTTAAAGAGGACTTTTAGCAACCCTCCTGATAGAGGCACCTCCTCTAATTGTCACCATAGGGGTGCCTGATGCTGGACTATGTAAGAAAGCCAATTGTGCTGCCCAGTAGTAGTATATTTGAAGTTTGGCATGACCATACTGCCTTTTTAAGGGTAATTTAGAATACTCTGTTTTATCCTTGCTGCTTTTCCTCTTATAGGAACCTGTGCAAAATACTGCTGAGCTACTTAAAAAAAATCAGGAACCCTGATGGAAGACTTGAAATAGTTACATGCATTTGTGGAGAATTTTCATTTTAATAGTATTTGCCCTTCCTGTAAGACTAATGGGAAGGCCTCCCATCTTTCACAGTCTTTTTTGATGCTGTTGAACAGACCAATGTAAATTTTTTTATATAAGTGTGATATCTTGCTAGGTAGGAAGATACATACATATTTCAAGTAGGTGACTTCTTTTGGTTGCAGTGGGGTGTTGGGCAGGGGGGTTGAGTCATTGTTGACTTAGATAAGGATTTCACTTATTGTCCAATTGATCTTATAGTTAACAATAAGTGTTGGGTATGTTACTTTTAAGAAGTAATAAGTTACAGTTACTAGTTACTTGCAAATAAATGTAAGTTGCAGTTGCTTATAATTTATATAAAAAGTAACTAGTAACTGTAACTGTAATGCATACTGTTTCATGCTGCTTTATGTTAATTTTGATAACATGGTTGTATTTATTCGCTGAACATAGCTATGTGCTCATAAAACCCCACAAAGTATAAAAAACCTAACAGATTCTAAAGACAATGAATATGTTGACTTATAATGCAGTATCCATCAGACTTTGCCAGCCACAGCAGTCCCTTTACATTTCCATAAATAAGCACTCGATTAAAAAAACACTCAAACACACACCCTGCATCTACTGCTGCCATCCACAATCTTTTCCTCCCACAGCTGAATCCTGACTTTGCCACCCACTGCTGTCCCTGACCTTTTTCATTTCCATAATGCCCAAACTCACCCCCCAACATATACACACCCTACATCTACTGCCAGTGCCCTTGGTGATCTTTCCAACCCAGCTGTAAATCCTGACAAGGCTAGCCACAACTACCCCTTTACATCCCACCCTAACCCTACCACCAAACACACCCTGCTGTATCTTCTGCACCCCCTGAGGAAGGGTCAGGAGTTAGACCCAAAGTGCCAGGGAAAGTAGCTGTGGGCTCCATGGCATTTATGTGGTGAATTTTTGCCATCTCCATTTATTGTCTACACAAGTTGCTTTCTTTCTTTTTTTTTTTTTTGTATTTTCTGCACTTGGCAATCTTTCCCATATTTAGCATGCATTCTTCTCTTGACTATGTAAGAGCCACAACTACCCCTTTAAAAAGCAACTTTCTAATATAATAAACAGTTTAAAAATACTAGATTTACACTAGTTATGTTTTAACTTTATTGTTTTCTAGTTCCTTGCTATTTTTATTTAACATTCCCCTACCGTGGCTCTACTAAATATTGTAGATAATGCAGCAATTATTTCACTGGGTCTTTCAAAAAATGGATCCAACTCTTCCCTGCTAACCACACAATTGCTCTTTGTGACATCACAGTCTGTTGTCATGGAGAGCACTATGATGCCATAAACAGAAACACTGTGAAGTTAACAGGGGAGAGGCAAATGTCTTCAAATATTTCTACACAGATACTTTAGATGGATGACTAACAAAATGTGCTGTGAATGTTGGAAAGAAAAATTGAAAATGAACAAATGTATTCTCTAGTAAACTGTAATGACTGAAACATCATATTCATAAAAGCCCACACTGAAGTGCAGAGTTGCTCTTCAATTTTCCATAATAAAATCCCACCATCTCATACTCCCCTACACTCACACACAAAGAAGTGCACTCCCAAATTGTGGACCAGCACAGAAATCTTAGAGTCCTTGAGAAATGTCAAAGATTTATTGTAGCACACTTGCTAACTTTACCAGATCCACCATTAGAGACAAATCTCAAGCAGGCATGACTGTTACCCAGAAGCCTCGGTGCTTCACTCATATGAGCTTCATCAGGAGGCCTGGTCAAGTTAGCAAGCATGTTACAATAAACCTTTGAAATTTCTCAAGGACCCTAAGATTTCTGTGCTGCTCCACACTTCTGGGGTGCACTCTTTTGTCTGATGTTGCTGTGAGCTTGCCTTGCTCTGAGTGTGCACCCTAACCTTCCTGGTGAGCACTGTATAAGTTTTGTTTCTTTGATCTAAACTCACACACATGCACCCCTCAGATCAACTGCCTTTCCTTGCCTTGGTGATCTTTTCTCATTTCCCCATGGCAGCCTGAATCCTAACTTTGACATTGCCAGCCACGGATCCACCCCATATCACATACAGTACATTCCACCAGCACACACCTGCTTTCCCCAACACTGAATTTTAACATGCTTTTCCACATCTGACACTTGACTTGCCACTGCCACTAAGACACAGTTATAATTATAACTAAGTCTGCTGTGACTATTATGCCACTGCCAGTATGCCACAATTGAAGTCAGACAGTGTCACTTTCAATCAAATTATGGCACAACACAACACGCTTGTTGCATTCCAGTACATGTCCCTTCAATGAGGATCTTCTTTGAGATGGGTTGGGTGATGGTGATAGACCTGGCAGGTGGGTGGGTGGGCAGATAGATGATCAAGTGGCCTGCTGTGGCAGTTTAGTGCATGTGGTGTTGGTGAATATATGCCATGAGACCTGCCTGCAGATAGACTACTTGCCTTTTTCCCTACAGTGGCTAGGCTGGCCACGATTCCCTCTGGGTTTACAATGGCTACTATAGAGGACCACAGCTGATGACATGCAGGGGTGTAGCTAATAATATATACATTGTACATCAACTGGCCAATCCATTGCCCCCTGAAACAAATTCCATCAATTCCTATAGTGCTTAGATGTACCATGTGCATAAGTAGTATAATTTGTATATCAAATGTTGCAAAATGATATATTTAATAATAAACCAACAAATAAAATGGTGTTTTCTGACTTTTGTTTGCACAGCATGTGTTACAGATATAGAACAAAGTGGCACAGTAATGTTAAATGCATGTTGAAAATAGAAAACTGAGTTAGAACTGATGTTTCAACCATAGGACTTCTTCAGGAATTATGTAAAAGAGAAAAAAACAGGTAAGGGAAATGAAAGAAATATATGTAAGGAAAGCAAATAGGGGGAGGCAGTAGGAGAAATAGTCATAACAGGTAAAGTAAGAATAGAATCTTGAAAATCGAAAGACGATGATAGGTATGAAAAAGTATAGCAGAAGTGAATGAACTGAGGAGTCCTTAAGTGGGGATTAATTAACAGTACCTAGTAAGAAGTCTGAAAGGTGAAAGCTATGTGTGCACACTCATTTAATTTTTTGCAGATCAAAGAAATACTCAGACTGGAGGGGCCAGTGGTTTACACTGGATCTGCTATGCTTAACATTATCCAACAGAAAAATTATTGCCAGGTAACATAATGAACAAATTGACATCAAAAAATGCAATACAAATAAAAGGCAAAACTTTTTTACTATTAGAACTCCTATGATATAGAATACTTTGCCACAAGATATTGTTGATTCACCTACTATTATGATTTTCAAAAAACAAAATAGACAAATGGTTATCAGAATAGTACCGCATACAATGATCCACAAATGTGGAGGACAATCTTGATGGGCTATGGCCTTCTTTTGTCCAACAAACCAAGTTACCAAGTTACTCTTGGTATAAGGACACCCAACACAACAACAATTCACCAGAACCATTTAGCCTAATAGCATTTTCTGTAATGAGACAACTAATAAGAAACCCTACACCCACCGACAGTGTGACTATGACTATGTAGAAAGCAGTGTTGAGATAAATGAGGCTACCTTGTAGTTGTATCCACCATGTTAGAGCAAAGACCTCACAGGGAAAACCAGGATTAGGTCAAAATTTCTTGGCTAAACATCACAAGGCTGCATGTCTTTGCTTTAGTTATCATGCCATAGGTATACACTACCCTGTAGCTCTGGCAGTTCATAATACCTAGACACTGCAACAACACAAACCTGAATATTAGCAAGGCTACAAAAAAATGACACTCCACGGCCATGAAATGTTGCCAAAACATTTTATTGTGAAAAAGGCAAAAAATGGTAGGCCACTTGTTTTCAATGTGCAAGGTGAAGATGCTGGGCACTCATGCAGTGCTTGTCAGAAGGCATTTTTTAGCCTGATTTTGTAATAAATTGAATATGCAGTCGGCTGAACAGCCTTTGTTTACACTGAAACCTGAAAATTAAAAGACACCTGCACAGTCTTCAGATTCCTGTGATGTCATAAACCTCTTGCACTTCACTCTTGATGCTACTGAAGTGACAGAAACCCCTTGATGGATTATAGTGACCATAACAGATGTATGCCCATCAATTATTCTATTGATATTACAGTAACTAGTTACTTTTAGGGACAAGTAATATGATTACAGTTACTTATTACTTTATTTTAAAATCATTTTAAAAGCAATCTATTACTATTACAGTACTAGTCACCTAGAAAAGTAATCAGATTACAGTTGCTAATTACAAGTAACTAGTTACTTCTCAACACTGCTAACAATGGGCCCTAAGCACAATTGGGGCAGAGTGGCTATGTGTGCATATCTGCTGCACGTTGCTACTCTGCACCCTACATGCCCCCACACAGGATGCACTAAGGGGTGCACAGGACCATCACACCCATCCTCCTGGGTACATGGACCATACTGTGCAGGGCAGGCTGTGGGCATGCCAGCAGTATGCGCCATGTACAATGACATGTAGTGCTGGCCACAGGTGTGCAGAGAGGGCACAGGGTACTCAAGGGGGAACCCTGCCATAAGCCCTCTATACTCCACATGCAACCATTGGGACTGCGTCGGGACAAGATGGATAGCCCACTCTCCCAGACTGCTGCCAGCTGTCCCTGCACATGTTGTTGTAGGACCCCTACTAGGTTCCACCCAACTCCACACACACCCACACAGGGGCACCAGACAAAGGTTGCTCCCCCCCACACCTCAACAGCACCGCTGGTCAACCCCCATCACTGGCCCCTATTGCTGTTGGAGGGATCAAGACAAGGGGTACAGCCCCCTGCACTGCCAACATACCCCCCTCCCTATCCCTGAGTACTGCTTTGGTGCCTCACTGGGAGGGCCATTGCCTTTGCCATCCTCTCACCACCACAGCTGCTGGTCAATGGTCATCCATGGGCATGCTACCAACATGCATTCCTCTGCAGAAGGGATTCACTGAGGGACCCAGACCAAGCATCTGATTAGATGCCCAGTGGGGTCTGCAGCCCCACCATCTTCCACCCTGAGGAGCCCTGCACACCGGGGGAGGGCATGGCCATGGACAGGTGGTGCATGGTGGTGAATATCACCCACACGCACCTGTCTGCAGGTGTGGCCCTATGCAGGCAGGATACATGCTTCTGACATGTATGTCCTGCCCATTCATACATAGGGCCCAATGTTCACATATTCCCTCGAAATATCCTGAAGGATGGTGAGACCCTTTTATGGGTCTTTCAGGTAAACTAGAAAATCATCAGTGAATAGAGTAACTTCATGAGTTTTCTTTTACATCTGCAACCCCTCTACTTTATAATCTTGTTATATCTCTACTGCTAGTGGATCTTAAGACATTACACAGAACAAGGAGAAAAGCGATCATCCTTGCCTTGTACCCCTAATCATTTGGAAGTGCCCAGTATTGGTGCAATTAAATAGGATTTCTGCAGATGTCTGGTTATATTGGCTGTGAATCAATCATAGAAACATAGATTTTGACGGCAGATAAGGACCACTTGGCCCACCCAGTCTGCCCATTTCCCCTACCTATTGGATAAGCTGCAGATTCTAGTCAACCAACAGCCTACTTCCTGCAACCCCCCACTATAATTGCCTTATGTCTGTCCCATGCATGTTTGAGTTCGCCCACTGTTTTAGACCCCAATGAGCATATTATCCCCTATACCAAATGTTTTCAGAGCATGAAACAGAACCCCCACTCCTAGTGGTAAAATGCTTTTTGTGCACCGAGTATTAGAACTGCAGCTCTTCCTCCAGCCACTCTCCTGGCCCATCGCCAATCAATATTTAAGGTTTTTGTAACATTTTGTTTCTCCTGCCTACCCTTTGCAAAACCAGTTTGGTCCTCATGGATTATCCCAGGCAGAAGTTTTTCTCACCTTCTGGCTATAATATGAGTTACTGTTTTATAAGCAACTATTAAGAGGGATATTAATCAGTAGGAGGAAACATATCTTGGGACCTTTGCCTAATTTAGAAAGAATGGTAATGGTCACAGACTGCATAGAAAAAGGGAAAGATCCCACCTCAAAGCTTTCCTCTATCTTTTCTTTTGTGGGGGCCTGTAACTCTTGTTGGAATACACTGAAAAAATCAACAAGAAAATCCATCTGGACCTCGGGCTTTCCTTATTTAAGGTGAGACATTGCTGCCTTTATCTCCTCCAATTTTATGGGCATCTTAAGCTGTCCTTTACTTTCCACAGCTAAAGTAGGTAAAGAGGCTTTAGTAAAAAAGTAGTTTATTTCTGTGGTGGAATGCTTCAGATGTGTATAAATTCCTCATTAAAAGTTCTACAACACTTCAATTTCCACATCACTGTGAGTCAATTTGTCAGCAGGAGTGTTGATTTTAGTCACATTTTTGGCTCCCTCCTTGCTCTGCAATTGCTATGCCAGCCACTTTACCTTGCATCTCAATCAAAGTCATTTCCTGCTTGTGTTTACAGTAGGGCTCTTTCTATTTTTGTATTGTGTGTGGTGTTATATTCCCACTTAAAGCATTGAAGTTATTTATAATTTTCACTGGCTAGAAGCTCCATATGTGCATTTTCAGTTGCCTGTATCTTACCCTCCAGGTCCACTAATTGGCTATCATAAGTATGCTTCTTATGAGATATATAAGATATAATAGAACCCCTTTCTCAGCTGTGGTAGCATCACACCTCACCACTGCAGGTGTCTGAGGTGAGGGATTGTTTACTAGATACTCTAGAATCTAATTTTTACAAAGTGTTGAAAGTAATGTTTTGTTTTTTAATGAGGGTCCCAGTCTCCATGCTCCATGTTCCATGCTCCAGTCTCAAGACTGGTGTACCCACTCCAGAAAATGTTATATGTATTGGAGGGTGATTTGAAATGGTAATGGAGCCATTGGTAACTGATCTTATGACAGATATTTGAGCTTTGGTGGTAATGGCAAGGTCTAAACAGGTATAAGCCTTAGTTGAGTGGGAGTAGGATGTATACTCTTTACCTTTAGGGCCTCTATGAATCAGTCGGTCATTATGCATTAGATTTAGTAAGGCTTTGGCAATCCTGGAAATGCCTGCCCCCCCCCCCAAGTCCTTGAGATGTGGTCCATAATATTATTAAGTATATACTTAAAATACCCACAAAGTACCCATGACCATTTAAAGCAAGAAAAATCCATCAAAAGCCAGTTGAAACATTCTGGTAAATCAATATTTAGGTGGATGACTAGGTTTGCTAGCAAAGGCACCTAGCTTCACCTGAGATCTTTTCTTCTAGGTTGCTTGTAAGGACAGGGCAAAGAACCTTACCAGAGCAAGGAAAATGATTAAGGCTCCTTTTGGTAAGGCAGATTTACTGTGTGTTATTATTTTCTTTTGGACTCACAGGGATTGTTACTTTTGTTGCTAACATTTAATTGCTTTATTTTTCACTGATTCAGATTGTTTTTGCTGGGTATACCCTCTGCTACATTATTAAAGGGTGTGCCTACAGGTGTGTGTCTACAGATTACTGCTGTAATCTTCTGATTCAGATTGTCTTTTGCAAGGTATATCTTCTGTGACTGCTTTATTTTTCTCTGTAGCAAAGTGTTTCTTACAGGGTATATCTTCTGTGAAATTATTACAGGTGGTGTTTTACATGTTTTACAGTTTTATCTATCATTAGGATAAGCTTTCAGGGCTACTGCATTTATTGCTGGCTGATTGTTTCTCTGCTCTTACTCCTTGTTTCTTTTATCCTTGGTTCTTTTTTTGCAGCAGGGGAAGGGACCAGCCACCCACCTCCATCCCCCAACCACCCCACACTACACTCCTTTTATAGGGTAACACAGTCATGACATTTCCTGTAGAACAAGGTTAATAAACAAATTAGCCAGCCTGGGAATGGGTTCCAGGGTGGTAGCCTGGATAAAACACTGACTGGACAACAGGACATAGCAGGTAATAGTAAATAGAGTCCACAGTGAAGAAAGGGGGGTTACTAGTGGGGTACTGCAGGTTCAGTACTGAGGTCAGTCCTTTTTAATCTCTTTATAAGAGACATTGCAGAGGGACTGGAAGGGAAAGTATGTCTCTTTGCAGATGACACAAAGATCTGCAACAGGGTTGATACACAAGCTGAGGTGGAAAGGATGAAAAGGGACTTGGCAAGGTTGGAGGAATGGTCAAATGTATGACAGCTTAGATTCAACACAAAGAAGTGCAAAATAATGCACCTGGGAAACAAAAACCCAGGGGAAGAGTACACAATGGAGGGTGAGATACTGACAACAAACATGGAAAGGGACCTGAGGTAGTCATATCAGATGACCTAAAGGTGGGCCAGCAATGTGAGAAGGCAGTGAGGAGGGCTGGGGGGATACTGGGATGCATAGGGAGAGGTATCACCAGTAGAAAATAGGAAGTTATTGGCCCTCTGTACAGACAGTTGGTAAGACCACATCTGGAGTACTCTGTACAGTTCTGGAGACCCCATCTCTGCAAAGACATAGACAGGGTGGAGGCTGTCCTGAGGAAGGCAACCAAAATGGTACAGAGTCTACACCAGAAGACATATGAAGAAAGACTAAAGGAGCTTAAGAGGAATAGCCTCAAGGAAAGAAGGGAGAGGGGGTCATTATAGAAACTTTCAAATACCTCAAGGGAATCAACAAAGTCCAAGAGGGTAGCATCTTTCAGAAAAAGAGATGTGCAAGAACAATGGGGCACAATTTGTAGATGGAGGACGAATGGCTCATAGGTAATGTGAGGAAGTATATCTTCACAGAGAGGGTTGTAGATGCATGGAACAGCCTTCCTAAGGTGGTCGTAGAACCAAAAACAGTGGGAGAATTCAAGAATGCATGGGACAGACATAAGGCAATTCTAGTGGGAGGGGTAGGAGGAAGTAGGTTGTTGGTTAACTAGGATCTGGAGCTTATCCATTAGGTAGGGAAATGGGCAGACTAGGTGGGCCAAGCTGTCCTTATCTGCCATCAAATTCTATGTTTCTATGTTACTGATATAAAGCACTGTGTTGTCTCTGAAGAGCTGTATATTAGCATTTTTGATATTGGCATCAATTCTTTTGATGTAAATTGTGAATGGAAGAGGGCCCAGTATGGACCTTTGAGGTACACCTCTCAGTAAGGTTTTTAGAGGTGATAATTCCCCTTGAGCTTTAACTTGTTGGAGCTGACCTGTAAGGTAATTAGAGAACCATCTCAGTGAATGGTGGTCTAATCCAATGTTCTGGAGGGAAGAAAGGAGCAAGACATGGTCGACCGTGTTGAAGGCCTTGCTTAAATGTAAGAAAACTGCATAAACAAAGTTCTTAGCATCCCGTTCATGTTGCCAGTCATTTGTCACCTTTGCTAGTGCAGAGATAGGACTGTGTTGTGGTCTGAAGACTGATTGTAAAGGATTAAGCAAATTTGCATTCTCCAAGTAATTCCTGAGCTAAGAACTCACAATTTGCTCTAGCATGTTTGACAGGGCAGGTAGCAGGGAGATAGGCCTGTAATTATTGAGGTCTCCAGATCTGAAAAAAGGGATCACATGAGCAGTTTTCCATATATGCGGGAGGTCTCCTTGAGAGAGAGAGAGATTAAAGAGGTGCATAATTGGTACTGCCAGGACATGATAACTGATCTTCAGGAAAAAAGGGTCAATGAGGTCAGCACTGGCACTTTTTTTGGAGTCAAGCTGTAACATAAGATCTTTGACTTATTTCAAGGTTACAGGATGCAGAGAGAAAGTAATGCTAGTACTGGGGACTACATATTCCTGTTCACCAAGTTGCTCACGAAGGTTGCTGGCAGGGAAGACATCAAAGGCTAGACCTGCAATAGCAAAGTGGTTATTGAGCAAGTCAAGGATTGCTTGCCTGTCAGAGACTGTTGATGTACCACTCATAATTTTCTTTGGCAAGGAATTTACTGATGGGAGGCCTTCTAACTCCTTTAGGGTTTTCCAGAATTTTGTGGAGCAGTTCATGGAAGAATTGAGTTCAGCACGGTAGAAATTTGCCTTGGCCTCTCTGATCTTCTTAGTGCAAGTATTCCTTGCTCTCCTAAAAAAGAGCTCAGTCAGCTGGTAGTTTAGTTTTCCATGCAGATTTTCAGAGCCAATCTCTAGTAACCAATAAGGCCTTCAGATCAGCAGTGAACCACCGGCAAGATTTCGTCCTAAATGGTCCACGATTATCCAGCACCTCTACTAGGATTTCTTGAAAGCTGTTGTATTCTGAGCACACTGATTTAGCAAGGTAGAAGTCTTGCCAATGGAGGGAGTCTTGTAGATCAGAGGTAAAAGCAAAAGGATCTAAGTTTTTCAGTATCTCTTCAAGGAGAACTTTGCAGCGGAAGGCAGCTTAAGGGTAGCTCTCACACAGGTGATAAAACAGTGATCACTAATGTCTGAAAACAATACTCCAGCATGAGAAAATAGATGGGATTTACTTACTACAGTGAGATCCAGCAGAGTACTATTATTAGGGTTCTTTTTGTTGGAACGCGTTGCTTCAATAATTAGTTTCAAAATATTTATACTCTGTATTGTTTAAATTGATTATATCAACTGAGGCTTTGGACAGAATTATTGAGGGAGTTTTTGCACAGTCCATTTACTCAAGCATTTTGACACTGTGTGCCAAATATTAGCTATTATACAATGGCAAGAAAGAATGCTGGACTCTGATTGGTCTGTCTGGGACCGGATCCGTGATGTTAACCCAGCATAATATCACGGATCTAGTTCTAGCACATGCATGACTGAATGACAACACTAAAAATCACTACTGTTTCTCCCGCTATTCTGTCATGGTGAGTATTTTGAAAGCAATCCCCATTCTCCTGCCAGTAACCTAACTGCAGTCACACCAAGCTTCTGTTTGAATGCCATGACATCAGCTTTACAGAACTCCCTTCTCCTCTCCTGCCACTCCCCATAACCTTGTACAACCAAACTCTGCCTGGTTTAAAAGTATACAGTTTACTCAGCCCATGTCAAAGAAGCTGTCACTGGGATCTGCTTCCGTGTTTCTGTACTCCCGTTTCCTGCCCAGAGATTAAACTCTCCCTCCCACTGTCAGGCTTTCTTTTTTGTGGATTCCACTTCTGTCCTTACAAAAATAACTAAAAACACAAAAGCCAGCATCACAATTGGCAATCGTGGCTTCCACACCTGCTTATGGCTTGAACACTTTAGCACGTGCATAGTGTCATCAGTGCACCACTGAAGAAATGGCACTGTCCATGCCTTTCCCAAACAGATTCTGACTTCCTTCTCTTAATAACAGTGAGCTTCTTACTCACCTTCCTCCCTTCCTTTTTCTTTCTTTCTTTCTTTCTTTCTTTCTTTCTTTCTTTCTTTCTTTCTTTCTTTCTTTTTTTTTCCAAAGACTGCAACTGCACCTGCACCGGTAGAATGACACAAGCACAAAGTCAAGTCCTCACAAAGAATCAGTGTGGGAGGTCGGGTGTCCGAATGGCTTTTACCAAGAGGCAAGAAATGGAGAGGGGGAGGAACAGAGAGAGAGAAAGAATTAGAGAACTGGAAAATGGGGGGGGGGGCTGAGTGTGAACCTGCTATCCACTGCAGCTGCCTGATTTTGTACTGTGATCGTGGTATCTGTTCATTGTTTTGCTGCTTGTACTGCTGTAAAAATCTGCACTGCAGTCAGTGCTCCCCCACCCCCACATGCAAAAGGTGTTCTTTACCAAACTGGATAGTTTTTGTGACCTCATCAGCACCACTGGTTACTGAAGTTGTTTTCATTGCATGACAGACTAGTCTTTTATCTGTTGCTGAAGCTACAGTTGTTTTTTTTGGCTTCACATCCAGCATCCCCCCAATCAGAGAGTGAATGTATCAGAATCTGAATTTGGTTATAATATTGTGGTTGATCTTCCAAAATGCCTGCAAAGAGACCTGCAAGCAAAGCTATTTCTTACCATGGCAATGCTGGCAGTAAAATAGTCTGTGGGTGTGGTAGTAGTACGCAGATGCAGAAGTGTATTGCTGATATGAGGAAAGGTATTTCTCCTGCATTGTTTTTTACAGCCCAATCAGTAGCTTCACTCATAGTTGGAGGAGATGATGTTTTCCCAGCTGGTGGTGTTAGTGTTACTGGTGTTTGTATTAGTATTGTTGCGTCAAGTTCTAATTCTGACCAATGTACCGTATCCAATAATATTGAATGTAAAGCAGTGCAACTGAGTGGCAGCGTAAATGATGTCATACTTCCCAGTAACATCCCAGTAACTGAACCTGGGGATAATCATGTCAGCGATAGCATGCAATGTGATAATCCATCCACCGTGGCAGTTAATGTCATGCATTTTGCATGCAGTGATTCACAGTGTGGTGAAAAAAAATCAGGTGATGGTGGTGTAGATGCTGATGATGAATGTAATGAAGACAATGATGTTGCTGTTGTTGCAACATGCAGTCCACATGCTAGCATCCAAGCAGAAGATGTGGATGTGTGTGATGTCGCTGATGAATGTGATGATGATGA
Organism: Neoceratodus forsteri; assembly: GCA_016271365.2. Lineage (NCBI taxonomy): Eukaryota > Metazoa > Chordata > Ceratodontiformes > Ceratodontidae > Neoceratodus > Neoceratodus forsteri. The sequence goes on from CM028133.1 coordinate 154,319,339, forward strand.
TGTAGTTGACTCCAGCTGAGAACCGGAGTAAAAGAAATTCAAAGTGGCTGTGTCTGAGCCCGTTTGCAGGAATCCCCCCCCCAATAAAAAGTTGTGATTTACTGGTTTTAGTTGATGATGATGACCCAGTAATCAATGTGATAGGTAGTCATGGTGGTCAGTTGCAGTTCAGGTGTGCAGTGCCCGAAACATCATGTGCACCCCCCCACTTCAGTGCTTAAAATAACGGACTTAAATAAGCCACATCATGGACATGTTAAAAGCAGAGCACCACAATCCCTTGTTTGGGATTTTTTTTGTTCAAGATGCAAATGATGAGTCACTTGCAGTCTGTCAGGTTTGCCATGTGTGTGTGAGTCGAGGTAAAAAGGGGAGCCATCTGGGCACAGGAGGACAGCATACGCATCTTAAGAATAGGCACTTGGCTCTGTGGAGCCAGCACAAGCTGGCAGCTAATACCACAGTGGGGCATTCATCCTCATCACTGGCAACCATAGCAAGCATATTATCCCCTTCCATGACTGTTAAGTCCAGTAGTAAATTAAACGTGTGCAGTAGTGAGGTAATAAAAGCAGAGAATTACTACGGGCATGATGAGGTGGAGGACCATAATGACTTTGAAATGTTATCCAGTGCTGGTGAGAGTAGACATTTTAGTGATGGTGGTGGTGGTGGTGAATGCAGTATGTCTAGGGCAGGGTTTCTCAAATGGTGAGGCCAGCCTCCCTGGGGAGGCCCCAACCTGTTCCAGGGGAGGCTCAAGCAAGCTTTAAAATGTACTATATTTTAATGTCAAGTTTTGGCTGCTTCATGTGAAAAGAGGCAGCAAACTGAAAGCGAATAATGGCATGCAAATTTATGTACAAAATGGTTACTAGGAAAGACACACTGAACAAACACTTGTTTCCTGGTATGACATGGGGAAAATACAATTCTTGGAAACTGTGCAAAACAAACTTCAAAATAAATGCAAATGAACTGGAACAAGGTAACAACTGACCCATTATACAGGCTGCAGAAAAGCACAAATACAAAGGCTAAGCAGAGAGATACTAGGAGCAAGAGCAGGAGGGAGCAAAATGGTCCCTGAGAAGGTGTTTAAGAGCAGGGTAAAACTGACAAAGAAAGCAATCTGACTCATGGAGGTATTGTGACAAGGGGTAAATAGAGTCCTAAAGTCAGAAGTGTGGAGCAAGTAGGCTGGCCTGGGGAGGGGGTTTATAGAGAGGGAGAATAATAAGTTCAATAAAATGGCGTAAAGTATGATAGTTGTTCTAACTATGGGGAGGCCCAAAATTATTTCTATATTAGGGGGAGGCTCAAGATTTTTTCCAAGGCTTGAGGGAGGCTCACTATGACAAAGTGTTAGAACTCCTGGTGTAGGGCAAGTGGTACATCAACCACAGTTGGCAAATCTGGCAAAATAACTACATTTCTGGGTTTGTCATTATCACCTGTGCAACCGTCTTCATCAAATGTCCACACTCCAACCCCTGCCAATGCCATTCATCACAGAGCACAACCATTTGTGATCACATCCCATGTAAAACATTTAAGTCAGCCCACGTTACAGAGTATTTTTGCGCATAAGCTGAAGTATCCCCGAATCATACCAGTGTCACGTGAACTTAATGTTGCTGTCGCGGAAATGCTGTCAATTGATCTTTTGCCCTTCTCCTTTGTGGAGAATTCTGGGTTCCAGTGGTTTGCTGCACATGCCTGTCCAAAATGAAAAGTCCCATCCAGGGCATACTTTTGACCCGTGCTATCCCCGAGTTGTTCCACACTGTGTCCCACTCAGTAAGACATGCCCTTCAACATTCCTCCTCTCCATTCATCCATTTAAGTATGGATATGTGGACAAGTGGCAAAACAGTGGGGAGTTCATATTTATGTATAACTGCACACTGGATGCAGGTGCCAGGGGTTGTTTGTGATGTTGGTGGTGTGAATAATCAGTGCAGTAAGGTGGATTGTCGCGGTAGCAATCTTTCAGGAATTCGACAGCATGCAACGATTGCTATGCACAATGTGACCCGTTCACACACTGGTGAGAACATGTTGGACAGGGTACTGACTGAAATTGACAAATGGCTAAACCCTCTGTCCCTGAGAGCTGGGTTCATAGCAAGTGACAATGGGTCAAATGTGGTGAAATGCATCACAAATGTTTTTTTTCGTGTTCCACTGTTTCAATCTTATGGTGCAGGAGTTTTTGCAGCACCCTGATGTAAAGGAAATGCTGACCATTGCATGACATATCTGCTTTACTTTTCAAGATCTGGAAAGGCCCGTGGCCAACAGCGGCAGTTGCAGATACAAAACAGCCTACCTCAGCATCGATTGAAGCTGGAAGTTGTCACCTGATGGAACTCCACTTTATACATGGCAGAGAGGTTGTATGAACAATATAAAGCCATCTCAGAATATTTCGTGATGCACACTAGCCGTGACAGTTTCAGGGCCTCCATGTCTATGACGACTGAACAGTGTCGCCTCATGGACTCTGTAATAACAATTTTGTGGCCTTTTGAACATGCCACGCAGGCAGTGAGTGGTGAGTGTGCCTCCTTTAGCCAATCAGTTCCACTGCTGCGGGTGCTGAAGCAGACATTGGTGAATGTACAGTATGGCCTTGATGTAGCTGGAGACGGCGGTAGCAGTATGCTGCTGCAACACATGCTGACAGTATTAGACCAGAATTGTCACATTGTGAGCATTCAGCATAATGACAACTTTGCCATAGCAGCAATGCTGGACCCATGATACAAACGTCGATTTGCATCAGTACTGGAAGGAGGGCGTGAACAAGTAAAAAATATCAGTGGTTAACTGGTGCGCTTGGTTCATGGGGCATAGAAGTCACATGCCAAGGTCAGCAAACCTCAGCAGCATAATCTGGCTGAAGGTGTACCTGGAGGACCATCAAGCTTATCCTGCAAAGGGAAGGGGACTGCAGTTCCAGGTGGTCTGTCATCCAAAGTGGCTGGCGTCAACCCGCTTTGGGAGACTTTGTCGCAAGTGGGTATTTGTGAAATAAATGATTCGGGAGAACAGGATGATGCATCGACAAATGGACTTAGTGCTGCACAGAGAATGGTTGAGTCATATTTGTCTGAAAACACGCATTTGACAATAAGTGAAGATCCTCTTTTGTACTAGAGTAGAAAGGTCAGTGAATGGCCAGAGCTGACTGCAGTGGCACTGAAGTACCTCACATGCCCACCCTCCAGTGTAAGTGTTGAGAGGGTATTCAGCTCAGCAGGTGCAATAGTCAGGGATCATCAGACAAACCTGTCTCCTGCAAATGTTAGTTTGCTAACATTCATTAAAATGAATGGGAGGCACATACCAGCACAGACCTTGGCCTTGTCTTGGAGGTTTTGGTGATGTGGAAATGGACCATCCTGGTGGCACTGGCAGTGGCTGCCTGAAACAGCACATCACTGATGTAGATGATGACACAATGGAGAAAGAATTTCCCAGTGGTCAGTCTTCAGACATAGATGACTGTGAGGGCAGCTTTCTTTATGAGGATGATGATGTGGTTAATGTTGGCAGGTTTTAACTAAAGTTGGTAAAAGGCAGTGTGCCACCCCAGACCACCACCACGGGACTGATGTTAGCCACTGCTACCACTGAGCCTGAGTCTGTTCAGCCCCCGGACAACCACCACTGGGACTAATGTTAGCCACTGTCACCACTGAGCCTGTCTGTCCACCTCCTGGACCACCACCACCGGGACTGATGTTAGCCACTGCCACCACTGAACCTGAGTCTGTCCGCCCCCCCGGACCACCACCACCGGGACTGATGTTAGTCACTGCCACCCCTGAGCCTGAGTCTGTCCACCCCCAGACCACCACCACCACCAGGACTGATGTCAGCCACTGCCACCACTGAGCCCGAGTCTGTCCGTACCCTGGACCACCACCACTGGGACTAATGTTAGCCACTGCCACCACTGAGCTTGAGTCTGTCCAGACCACCACATCCATCAGCCACAGACACAAAGCTTCTTAATATTTAAACCATAAAGTGAGTATGTGTACTCATGTTTGTTATGCTGCTTCACTTCCTTTTAGTTGTATGTTTTGTTTTCTGTAGCTTTTCAGAGCTGCAATGGTAAAACACATACGGTACACTTATTTTGTTTCTTTTACAGGTTAACAAAAAAAGTCTCCATCACTAAAACTCAGTGGGAATGGTACTGCAGCTGTACCGTACAGAGAGGAACTGATGGAATATCCATGTGAAATCCATTCTGGTAAGTATGAATATTTTATTTCATCCATTTCATTGTTTTGGAAAGACTGCAGCAAATATTGCACACAGGTTGTGTTAGTTGACAAGCTGTGGGTTTCAAAGTAACTTGACTTGAGATTCAGAACCAGGGAGGGACACATAACAATTAAGTTGTAAGAAGTCATTCATTTCTTTTTTTAGGAAACTTCCAGATTCTTTGTTGCTCTGTCAAAGTGGCCTTATCCAAAAAAGTTCTTCAACATCAGACACCCCCTTCCCCCTGGGATTGGGCACATATGCAACACGCAGAAGTCATTTCATTAGATGACCATGACCATCATTAACAGCCGGACTCCAGAAGGATGCAGATGAAATCTGTGAAGAAGTAACAAAATAAGAAAGCATTACAGACAAACCAGCAAATATGATTCCTCTCCCACCCCCCAAAAAAAAATACTTACCATCATGTGCTTGAGAGTTATCCATGTCCAATTTCAATGCAAAATATTCTCATTGAGCACTGGAATGTGCACACCAATAGTTTCTGTGACCTGTGCTGCAGAACAATACCATGAGTACATGTCCATGTCAATCCCCCTCCTCAACTACAAAATACAGAAACTACTCTCTCTCTCTCTCTCTCTATATATATATATATATATATATATATATATATATATATATTCACCAAGGCTACTATTAGTGTACAGCCAAAGAGCACCCTTCAATCCAGTTGAGATGATCACATTGCATTTGCTCGAATCGCCTCGCAGAACACATTGGACCAGCAACAAGATGCTCGTAGTCATCATTTTATACTGTGGGACTTTGTATGTGTTGAAACACTGTCATTTCACTGTGTTACCACTTGTCAATTTTCTGCACACAAGGAGGATGCATTTTGGGCCTGCAGAAAAAATCTGGCACTCTGTGCCACTACTGCACGCATGACTGAATGTGCCATTAATTCTGGGGGACTCTATATGTACTGAAACACTCTCATTTCACTGTGTTACCACTTGTCAATTTTCAGCACACAAGGAGGATGTATTTTGGGCCTTCAGAAAAAATCTGGGCACTTTGTGCCACCACTGCGTGCATGACTGAGTGTGCCATTAATTCTGGGGGACTTTGTACGTGCTGAAATACTCTCATTTCACTGTGTTACCACTTATCAATTTTCTGCACACAAGGAGGATGTATTTTGGGCCTACAGAAAAAATCTGGCACTCTGTGCCACTACTGCACGCATGACTGAATGCGCCATTAATTCTGGGGGACTTTGTATGTACTGAAACACTCTCATTTCACTGTGTTACCACTTGTCAATTTTCAGCACACAAGGAGGATGTATTTTGGGCCTTCAGAAAAAATCTGGGCACTCTGTCCATGACTGAGTGTGCCATTAATTCTGGGGTACTTTGTATGTGCTGAAATACTCTCATTTCACTGTGTCACCACTTGTCAATTTTCTGCACAAAGGAGGATGCATTTTGGGCCTGCAGAAAAAATCTGGCACTCTGTGCCACTACTGCACGCATGACTGAATGCGCCATTAATTCTGGGGAACTTTGTATGTGCTGAAACACTCTCATTTCACTGTGTTACCACTTGTCAAGTTTCTGCACACAAGGAGGATGCATTTTGGGCCTGCAGAAAAAAATCTGGGGACTCTGTGCCACCACTGCCCGCATGACTGAGTGTGCCATTAATTCTGGGGGATGCATTTTGTATGTTGTGTGATTATTGTGAGCTCATGATGTCATACTGACATTATCAATTAAAGCAGCATTGCAAGAATGTTGTGACAATGTTGAACTGTACTTTTTTATGCTACTTTACGTTGTCACAGCCACTAATCACTCCAAGTCATGACTTGAATGATACGCTTCTTTTCACAATTTCTGTCTGCTTCACTTAGTTGACTACTTTTTTCATGTATAAAAAAAAAGGAGCACGCCTTTCATTGTTCTGACCAGGTTTGTATTTATTTGCAGCTGCTTTTCAATAAATATTGTTCCGTGGTGTCATAAAACACTGCCTGCTGGCTGCATAACTCTTAATTTACAACAGAAGTGATATATAACAACTAAATGATGTGATGGAGAAAAGCAGAAGAAAACAATGGCAAAATCCTGGTCAGCACCAATTTAAAAGGAATGAACCTTTCATTATTTCACACATGAAAAAAGGTAGTACAGCAGACTCAACTACTGGAAATTCTTGTATCATTCCAGTCAGGATGTAAGTAAAAGAAGTTGTAAGATAGCATTAAAAATGATAGGTCAGACTTCTCAACAGATTGTTGTGCTGCTGCTTTACAGACATTCACCACGTTACATAGTTATGGTGATACACATAACCTAATATGTGGGGACCTTACTTCCAGTGGAATATTTCTTGCTCCACAGAGTGCAATATATTTCTGAGAAAACCGTCTGAAATTTCATTACAGTGTATCACGTGACACAGGAATTCCCATTCAGAAAAGCTGCCCACATTCTGCCCCCCTTTCTCAGCAACGTTAGGATGTGATGCCAGGGAGGAGTGCAGGTGCATAACTTTGACCCCAGCTGCACCCTTGGCTACTGCCACAGAAGGGCTAGCAGGTGGACGCCTAGCTCCTTCCGTTGCAGCCTGACACTCAACCTTGTGGTGGTTGAACATGTGGGTGCACTGGCTACTGGTCCCCAAATGGCTCCCCTGGGGGCCATGGTGAACCAGCACACCACACAGACAACACACCATGACTGTGCTGTCTCCCCCCACAGAGTTAAAAAACTCCCAGACTGGGGAGCTGTGGGGGGGACCAAACACAGTCCTCACACCACCTATGGTTTCCAGTGGCACCGCCTGTGGCTGTGGAGGTGGTGGAGGGGGTGCTGCTGGAGCCTCTACAGCTGCTACCTTTGGTGATTGTGGTAGTGCCAGAGAAGGTGGATGCACAGCAGCCACTGGTGACACTGGTGCTGCTGCTGCTTCCACTGGGGGGAAGCAACACCCAGGAGTTGGGAGCAGTCCAGCTTCACACAACCACCCCCACATGTCTGCACTCCCCTCCTCTGACCACACCCATGGCCAGCAACTCACCTTCTCCAGAGTCCACATCCATCCCTCCCACACAAGTCCCTGGCACGCACGCACACACACACACTCACACACAGTCACTCATACATGCACAAAACTAAACAAAACTTACAAAAAAGAATTCACTACCAAAAAAAAAAAAATCACAAACACAATACAAAAACTAAATCAAGATATAACTTTTAAAAGCTGTTTTTTTAAGGCATGACGAAATCAAGCACTAAGTTAGCACACTCTACTGCTCTACTCTCCAAAAAGCCTTCTCCCTGTACAAATGCAAAGGAGAAAGTGAAACTGCTTCTCTGACTCACTTCCTTCCTGCTTGGCTAAAGCATGTGACTTACAGTACTGTAAGCCATGTGATGTGTGGGGCTGCCTATTTACTTGCCACTTTGCCTTATTTCACGTTAAGGCATAATGGCAACATGAAGTAATATTAATAACGTCAAGTGAGCACTTTGCAGTGCCCACTTCGCATTGTGCTCCACCAACGAGAAGTACCCACTTCATGCCCACTTCGCCAGCAGATTAAAAATTCGCTGCATCTGTAAACGGTATGGGGAAACCCCAACTTTAAGACAATTGGTAAAGCACTTTCTCCTCAATGGCTACCTAAACTAGAGGTCTGTTTAATTACTCAGTTCATAAAGGGAGAAGGGACTTGGCTTTCCTCAGCAGAATTCATAAGAAAATTCAATATCCCTACCTTTATGGCTTTTAAAATGCTCCAACTCAGGCATCTCCTGCTGAAAGTCTTAGGGACAGTCCCACCACAGCGAGCAAAGTTTTCCTTCAATGAAAATCTGCTCCCAATAGCTGGATCTCCACATGCAGTGTCCAAGATGTATGGATATCTATATGATTTAGTTTACCCAGATTGTTTTGGTCCCTCTGGTTTTTTGGTCTACTTATTTTCCAGACTTAACCATAAACTGGTCGGTCTTGTGGCACAACTGTCACAAATTTGTCACCCAAGATAGGCTCTGTTTAATGCAACTTCAAATCTTGCACAACCTGTACTATTTTCCACAAAGACTAGCCAAACTAGGTTTGTTATCCTCATCTATATGTACAATATGCAAGTTAGAGGAGGGCTTATTGTTCCATATCTTCTGGTCCTGTCCCACAATTGCCCCCTGTGGGCTCTTATTAAGCAAAGAGCAGATCCACTTTTGGGACTGAATGACCTTTTTACAGTGGAGATTTGTCTTCTAGGAGACTTTTCAGGGATTTCAGTACCTAACCTTAAATACTACATGTCTTTTTTTTTTTTTGGAAATTGTATTTTATTGAAATATTTTCTGTATAAACCACTCTCCATACAAGATAATGGCTAGGCAGAATCAAGTACAGCAAATTGGTATTTACATGACTAGTTGTAAGAATTATCTTTTAACAAAGCTGGGTCTTTAAGCCAAGTCTACGTACAGTAATCTAATTTCTGCCTGCCCATGTCAATGACAATTTACATATTTCTTATTCCTACCATTAAATCAACACATATACAACACATTGATTCCCTTCCCTTCCCTTCCTCCCTCCCTTCCCCCCTCCCTAGACGGATGGTGAATGGTGTCTCTCCTCCTAGTAACAGGTCTGTTGCACTTTCCTATATCACCCTCCTCCCTGAAGTGGAGAAGGGTGCCCCCTATCGGGGGTAGCCCGTCCGTGTCTATTCCAGGGACTCCCCGGCTAATATTTCCAAAATGTTGACTCCTCCCCTTACTGCCATGAACTCAAAGAAGGGAAGCCACCAAATTCTGTATCTCTCCATCTTCAAGGTCAGATTGGCAGTAAGTCTTTCCATTAATTTTATCTGGTCACAGTTTACCAGCCAATGTTCTAGAGCCGGAGGAACCCTGTCCAGCCACAGCTTTGTGATTGCCTTTTGGGCCGCAGCCACCAGGATTGAAAACAAATATGTAGCTGCTGAACCCTTCACCCCAGGGGGTGGTTCCTCCAGCAGAAGATAACGGGGATGCTCCGGAATTTCCGCCCCGAGGATCTGGCCCATACCTTGAGCTACCTGGCTTCAGTAATTTTTAACCTTAGGGCAACTCCAGAAAATGTGTTCATGCGAACCCACCTGTCCGCACCCTCTCCAACATTTATCTGACCGAGTTTGGCTATAGTGTTTCGTTATTGTAGGGGTTCTGAAGAATCTTGTAAGAATCTTCCATCTGAACTCCCTCCAAGAGGGGGAGGCTGAGGTTTTGCTCACCATCTTCCATATCACCTCCCAACCAGGTCTCTCTTCCTCACAATTTAGTTCTCTCTCCCAATGAGTTTGCATTCTGATTCTGTGTTCTGGGGCCCCAGCTCCCCCTGCTGTATACAGCTTGGAGATTAGGTGTACCTGGTGTTTTGCTCCTTTAAACAGCTCCTGTAATAGGTCTAGAAGTGGGCGGGGCCAAACGGATCTGAACTCTAAACCTTCCTTCTCTACGGCCTGCATAAAGTGCCTGATCTGCAGGTAGCCATAGAAATCTGAAACCGGGATAGTGAACTCCCTCTGCAGTTGGGTGAAACTTTTAATAATGCCTCATGTGAGGAGCTGTGGGAATTCTTTCAATCCTAGCCCCCCCCCCAACATTTGAACAGAGGGTTTTCCTCTCCCGGTATAAAATCTAGACTTTCCTGTATTATCCCCTGACCTGCCAACCAGGGTTGTAATTTCAAATCCTTCACCATCTGCACCCATAAGGAAATCAGAGTCTTAATTCCCGGGTGACTTTAATTCCTGTATTAGTCTGGGGGGTATTTTATTAAATACAATTGCCAAAAATGTTCGGGGATTTAACGATTGTAATTCCATTTCGACCCAGCTTTGTCTTTTACCCTTAAAGGCGTAGACTGCCAGGTATTGCATCTGAGCCGCTCTGTAATACCTCTTTAAATCAGGGACCCCCAATCCGCCTTCCCCCTTAGGCAATTTCAAAAGCGCCCAGCTGAGTCTAGGCCTCTTCCCCACCCATATGAATTTACTTATCAGTCTCTGGACCTCCTGCCAGAATTCCCTTGGAGGGACCAGGGGGAGCGCATCAAACAGAAAAAGCAGCCTCGGGAGAATATTCATCCTTACCAATTCCACCCTGCCTGTAATGGATAGAGGCAGAGCCATCCATCTCCCACAGTCCTCTCTCGTATTCTCCTCAATAGTGTCCCATAATTACTTTGGAATAGTTTACTCAAGTCCCTCGGTATCCGGATCCCCAGGTATCTAAACTCCTTAGAACCCCACCTTAAATTCGTGAGAGACTTCACCTGTGCTGAAACCTCAGCACCGATTAACATTATTTCAGATTTGGATTTATTAACTTCGATTCCTGAGATTGTCCCAAATTCTTCCAAAAGACCCATGGCCGCTGGCAGAGAGGTGCAAGGGTCAGACAGATACAGAAAGGTGTCATCGGCATACAGGGATATGCGGTTGTCTACTCCCCCCACCTCGATACCTGAAATATTTCCCTGGGATCGAAAAGCTTCAGCCAGTGGCTCCATACTAAGAGCAAATAACAAGGGTGAGAGGGGGCATCCCTGGCGGGTGCCTCTTCTGATCTGAAATGGCTGGGAGAAAAGTCCATTTACCCTCACTCTTGCCGAAGGGCTAGTATAAAGTGCTTTTATCCAGGCCTGAAATCTTGGACCTAGCCCAAACCTCTGAAGAACTTCCCACAGATATCCCCACTCTAGGCGATACTGCATGTCTTTAATATCAATGTCCCTTAAAAAATTGGTATTGAGACACTGGAAAGACCAGGAGGACATTTCATATGTTGAATGGTTATATGAGCTCTTGGCAAAAATCACAGGACGGAGAAAGTATTAGCAAGCCTTCACAACAGATTAAAGAGATTGGCCAAAATATGGGGTCCCTTATATGCTCTTTATTGCTTAGGTTGTTGATTGCAGTGCCCTATTACATTAAATCAATTTATTTTATTTTTACAAAATCTGACTGCTCTGTGCCAGGGCAGGGAATGGGAGGGAAGATGGGGAAGGGGAGGGATGGAAGTTAGAAAGTTATTATCAGTATTATCCTGTGAACAGTGTCTAGAATACATGTAAGTTGTGGAACCTTTCTCTGTATTGGAAAACCTAATTAACTTTGAATTGAAAAAAAAAGAAAAAAGAAAGTGAACATGAACATGAGAGGAGTTGAGTTGCCCCAATCAGTTTCCCTGACTACTACCTTCCCAGAAATCCATCACTATCTCTTCCACTAATTCGTGCACTGCTGCTGCTGCTTCTGCTACCCTGGGTACTCTGCCCCTCTCAAGTAGTCAGCAATGGAGTCTAACCCACACACACACACGCACAACTTTTCCCAGCAAACCAGTCCTGACTGAGCTTGCTGGGGGATGAAAACTGATTGAGACTTACTTCAATGACTGCAGTAGCACTAGCAGCCTCATAAACTGTCCTACAATGTCCTGACTGGAGTGGACTGATTGTCTTGTAATTGTGCAGCTTGTGGAGGGAGGGAGGATTAAGTGGAATGGAAGAAGGAGACTATGTAGGTTGTGATGGCAGTATGAGTCTGATTAAGTATTTTTTTTTAAATGACATACAGTAATCCCCATCCAGTCGTGGTGGGGAACTGTTGAGTAAGGAGGTGGTGTGTAGAAGTCAGAAAGTCAGTCTGTCCAACTGCCAGTGATTCCTGCTGCTTCAGATAGAGATGGGCAGCAGGGATTAGCAACACTCTGTCTCATAAATGGCAAGGAAGGGTACATAGGAGCATCAAAGACCTGGGGCAGATAAGTGTTGTGGTGGCAGGGTCTCTGAGTGATGTTATGCTGGGGAGTAATGCAGGAATTCAGCAAGAACCAAGCCTCACAGCTTAATTCATTGGACTTTGTATGCTATGAGTTGGGTTAACCTGTGAAGGATGAAGCACTGGCAGTGAAGAAAGTAGGACTAAAAGACTAACAGAAGGAAATGGGAGCAAGTGTGTGAGAGAAGAGAATGTATGGTGTAGAGTACGAATGGCCAAATCCTAACCTAAATTTGGAAGCCTTTTACCCATTTTTTGCTTATTAGCATCTTCACCATGAGTTACTTTTTCATTAACTGGGGAAGGACAGTCATTTGGTCCCATCAGTTCCTTCTGCTTTGTGGACCCAGAGCAAGTCTCTCTAGTGTTACGTATATAGCCCATTGGTTAAACATCCTTCCCCCGGTCATCTCTTGCACTGCCCTGTGGGAGTGTTCAGGAGCAGAAAAGAAAAACAGAAGTGGCAAGGACAAGGTGAGTCAGAAGATGAAGTAATAGCGAGGTTAAGCCATGTTTATTGTGGAGTACAGGTTAAGCATGGGGCTATTCTAGCTTCCACCCCTTAAACAACACAAGACCAGAAAGAAGGCAAGGGTCCTAGTGGGAGACTGATACCAAAATGCCACACATGGTGGAGAATGTGACCTTCTTCTGCCCTGACCCCCATCTCACTTGTCTGTGTCATTGGGTACCCAAGTCATCACTCCAGTATGCCTGAACAGCCTGTATTTTATGTATACCACAGCCTTGTCTGCACAGAGAAACTTTAAACTGTTTCTTGTCTTGTACAGCAGCCTGTAGTCTTTCTACTGTAAAAAGCCTACTAAAAGTACCAGAGTTCATCATTGCTGGCAAGTGGCTCAATGAGTAAACTGAACTGTTCAAAATTAAACGTGTTAAACCCTGTATTCCACGGAGCTGGGAATTGTCCCTCCCCAAGATCTCACCTTGTGGCAGGACCTGATTCAACTTGTTCCCTCTTGCACGGCCAGCTCACTATAGAGTCTCTCTCTCTCTCTCTCTCTCTCTCACAGTGTGGATCAGGACTAGAGAAAAGAAACAAAGGCAAACATATTACTATTAATAATTTTACAACTAATCCCTCATGCTGCCTCCTGACTGTGGCCACAAGAACCAGCTGCTCAGTCCTTCCATACAGTCACACAGCCTAATGTCTTCCATACAGGAAATCTGGCTGCCGTTAACCTCTCATCTATGTGGCAGCAAGCCACTCCAGAAGGGACTGCTTAAGGCCTAAATCACAGGGAGTGAGAGCAGAAAAGTACACAAATAACTGCACCAACAGTGCACTTCTGGCTCAGCCCAGATCACTGCAACTGCTCACCTCTCATCCCAGCAGCCACAGAGTAACTAACCCTGCCTCTCGGCCCTCTGATATGCTCCCCAACCACAGCTCAACTCCTGGCATTGTCTGGGCCCTGTCCCCTCCTCACAATTGCAGCTCTGCTTTAGGCCACCCTCTAGTCACCCAAGTTGATGTGCGCTTCCCTTATGCCACATTGGACCATACAGCTCAGCTCCTCCTGAATGGCCCTCCAATTGGCTCCACAAATTTAACTTTCCCCACAGTCGTAGCTTCTCCTTGCCATGGCCACCACATGGACCCTCTGATCCCTGCTCCCCAACTCACCAGCCTACAAACAAGCTGCATGGAGCCTCTGCTCCTCCCAATCAGCCACTAAAGTCACAAATGGAGCAGTCTTCTTCCTGCTTGACCACACTCAAAAACAAATAAACAAAAAAAAAAACAGTCTTATAGCAAGTAATAAAACAGACAAACAGAAAGAGAAACAACACACTGTGCAAGACAAATGCTATACACTGGAGGACAGCATGGGAGACTGAAACAAAATAAAAATAAAGAAAGATATTAAACAGAGCCTAGGATCCGGAAAACAAAATGATGTAAAATGGAGCTTAGGATCCAAGGCAGGAAGCAATCAATAAATACAAGGAGTAAAGCAGTAAATGAAATACAAAGCACAGCCTGGGAGACCAAAACAAAGAAAAGAAAAGAAGAGAAAATAAAATACAGCTCATAAAGTAAAATAGGAAGTAATCAAATCTACAAAATTCCACAACTTTTTTTTTTTTTGTACTCACCAAACTATACTCAAATTTCAGTGGGGAGGAAGACCTGCTGCGTGGCAATTGTCATTTTGTCCTTGCACAGCAGCCTCGTGGGAAGAAGCCTCCATCTTGTGTGCATCCAAACAACAAAGAAAGTGATCCTTAACCCCTTCTGCTGGTGGCCCTCTTGCTACAGTCAAGGAACAGAGGAACTCTATGTCAATGTTCGGCAGCCATATTGTGAAGGACACTAAAATGACCTTACTCTGTAGGAATCAATGGCAAACCTATTGAAATGAATGGACACTGCACAAATAGCTGATATTTACAATAAAAACTTCATTTAAATAACAGACAACACAGAAATGAGTGGGAATTGTTTATTAAGACATCACTGAAAGGACTTTACTTACAAATAATTGTACTGTTGTCTATACAAATATTTTCTTCTAGGCACTTCATCTAATCCATGACATCCCATCTCCTGCATGTTGGCAACTCCTTCTCATCCTTACAACCTTTGCTCAATGAAATGAAGCTCATCTCTGACCACAGTGTCCGAGGAAGATGCTGCTAAGGGCATCGGAGTGCCTGGAGTTCCATCTTTGCTCACCTCAAGGGCGTGGGGCTACAAAACAGAAATCATCTTTCAGGACATCCAGTCTTTTCTCTCAGCTCAAGGAGCACTGACTATGAAAGCCATTCAAGATGATCTTGCCTACATTATGACTGTTTCATCACAGTCCATGGTCCATACCAGCCTACAGCCAGTACCCTTCTCAGCCTTACCTCACAAAGACCCTGTTGACTGGCATGAGCAATTCTGAGCCTGGATTTCCTTCAATGGTTGGACTGATCCTTTGGTTATTTCTAATGCCTTACGCTTGCTTCTGAGACAGACTGCCATTTCCTGGTTCAACACACTTATCTGTATGCAACCTTCAAAGACCATTTTGTCCAAGCCCATCCACCCTGGTTACTGGAACAATAGCTGTGGGAATGCACCATGTAATCTTCTGAGTCACTAGAAGCATTCATAGTGGACATTGAGTCACGCTGCAGATGTCTGCAGAAATCAGAAAAGGATCAAATCATAGCCTTGGTCTAGGGACTGCTTCCTTAGTTCCATACTTATGTCATTCAGCAAAAAGCCAATGGCCTGGATGGACACAATCCAAGCTGCATAACTTGCACAAGTGTCTATCTCAATGTTTCAGTCTACCAGTGTACAAGTGCTTCAGTCCTCAAAATTGGCTGCACTCGCAACATGTGTCCAACAGCAATAAGCAATGATTGATAAGCTCATCACAACTGTCAATAGCTTACACCTCAGCTCTACTGCTTCCCCTGCAACTTCTGTCAGTGATCTGTAACCACTTCAACAGCAACCTGAGCCACCTCTGCCTTCACAAGAACCAGTGATCTGCCAGTGGTGTGGCTTCAGGAGACACACTGCTGCTGTCTACCGAAAGCTGAAGTACTACAACAGAAACCAAGAGAACCAAAGGCACCCACTGCAGCAAAATCAGCAAAACAATTACAACTACTCCTAGGATCAGGAAAACAAGAGCTACCCAATAAACTAAGTGCTTTCATTAGACAGGAGATCACAACAACCCTTCTGACTCTCACAATTCAAACAAACAGCATCCTCTAACTGCTAATTCTGGAACTCTCTCACTTCCAGAAGCCAAGGTACCTGTCATCATATCACCACTCCTAGCAAACTATATCCCTGTAACCATTGGAGATTGGGCCACACATGCTTTGGTTGACACTGGAGCAGAAATCTCAGTTATCAATACCAATATTCTGGACACCCAACTATTCGTCATTTACCCAATATTGCTCCAGTAGACCTAAAGTACATTATCACAGCAAGTACCACTGCAGTACCTGTCACAGGTATGGTCCATCTCAAGTTACACTTTGGCTCACAACAAGCCACTGTCAAGTTCTACCTAGTGCCTGACCTACAGCCAGCAGTGATTCTTGGCCTAGACCTCCTGAAAGCTCACAAAGTCATCCTAGACTTTGCATCAGACAAACTGTCACAAGACCCTCAGATGCAACTCACAACTACAGACTGTGCCTCCTAAGACAGGGATGGTTTTGATTGCCAAGATTTGAGGTTAACCACTTCTACAAGGAGTTGTTGGCATTGTCAGGGAACCCCCCCCCCACTCTGCATTTGTCAGGACTTCTTCCAGGAAACACCTTGTCTGTGGTGCATGATGGTACAGTCTTCCAAAAATGCTGCAACTTCACAGATGAGCCAGTGGTCATCTCAAAGGCTGCCAACATTGGGAAGTTTGTCTGCTTGTCTGCAGGGGACCAGCTCCACCTCATGCAAGAACCTCAGCCTGGTTCCACCAACTCTAGTCCTGTCAGTACTATCACGACCACCCCAGCTTCAGCAGAGTTACCCCTCAGTCAACGACTATCCTCTTTAAGCTTCCAGCATCTCCAACAGAGAAATAGCAGCTTTTGAAATTCTTGGAGAATTACCTGGAAGTCTTTGTTGGTCCAGATGATAAGCTCAGATGCTGTAACATCCTGCAACACACCATCAAAGTGCAGCTCAACTAGTAACCAATCAGCACAGGGTCATCTCACCATACACAACAACAGTGCAGCAATGTACCATGCTGTAAATAACAGCAGATACATTGCCTGTACTGAAACACAATGCCAACAGGATCGTCAGTGCAAAACACAACAGACTTAAGTGTTTTCTGTGGGTGGCTCTGTACCCTGCACCCCTGTTATGGGGGTGTGTGCTGCCAAGCCCCCTATTAATATAATCAACTCTGGGGGGGGGTCACCATGAGGGTGTGGAGAAACACCAGCGGGGAGGCAAAAAAAAAACAATACTGTACTATGAGTCTGCAAAAGTCTGGGACTGGGATTCAAGCCAAAGTTGTGAATGGCAGCATGCAGTACATGCTGCAAGCCCATTGGTCAAAAAGGTCTACCAATGCGCTTACAGTTGTACAGTACACTGTCATTAATGGACAGCACAGTTGGTGGGCAGCTGTGGTGGTGTGCGGGTGGATTTCGCTGCCCGACAACATCCTTGGTCATGCTGGGATGGGGGGGAACAGGGTGGGGAGTGCATGTCTCAGTAGGTTGGAGATCCACTGGACTACCAGGGAAATTTGGGCTTACCAACTTTGGCATGATTGGGGCAGGGGGGCACCACCAGACTACTAGGTTATTTCACCGTAGGTTATTTGTATGGACGGAGTTCAGGATGGGAGGGGGTCCACCGGACTACCAGGGAGCAACCTGTATCACTGTGTACCTGCAATCAGGTTTGGGGTGGGAAGGGGGATGCAATATCATACCAGGGCAGTATGGCTTCAATATTTCAACAATACAGGGCTACAGGCAGGGAGGAGGGTGCCATGATCCAACCAGGGCTGTTTACAGGGCTGTACATATGTGATTGGGGTTCTGGGTGGGGGGCAATAGAAAAACAATGGTACTGGGTTTGTGGCTGTACTGCTGCACAGGCAGGGCACCGGGTGCATTCTGCTAGTTACATCCCTGCACTACTTATACAAATGGGCCAATAATTACATCCAAATGGCCCTATTGTGCCTTGCATGTCTAATGGTTCCATTTGCATGTTAATGGCTCTGAATGACAACTTTGCTCACAGTGAATTATGAGACGTGCTGCCCCATTGGAATCCCAGCCCAACCAGGGGGTTGCACCGGTGCATCCTGGGCTGAGTTCAAATTTGGTATTAACAGAAGGGACACACTGGGGGCATCCCCCAACATATCTTCTGTAAATACCACATTTGGTGCTCTGTGCATCTCATTTGTGCTGGGCATCCGACATGCATGAAGCGTAAGTCCTTTGTGAATTCTGCCCTTTATGTTTATATTGAAAAAATAAGCATATTTATTGGAAATAACTTAAATTTTCAAAATCTGAATTTTATTATTTTCTTGAATTATGCTCTGCCTTCACATAGTTATTACATTGCTTTTCAGCTGCATATTTTATTTGAAGGGCACTCAAGCGGGACTCAGACCAGTCACTACTGGGGTACCTCAGGGCTCAGTCCTGGGCCCCCTGCTTTTCTCACTCTTCCTCAATGATATTGCGGGAAACTGCTTACTCAGTAAGCTCATTTTGTATGTGGATGACACTGTCTTATATTGCAGTGACCTCCAACATAGTGTCATCTCCGCAAAGCTGCAGGACAGTCTCTCAAAGCTTGAGGCCTGGTTCACTGCGAATTCCCTCTTACTCAATGAAGATAAAACCAAAGCTGTGCTGTTTGGGTCTAGACACTTAGGCCTTGACAGAAGTCAGATGCTCCAGATCAACACCAACCAAGGAAAAAGAGCTGAGATATTGAGCAGCTTTAAATGCCTTGGAATACATCTAGACCAGGAGATGACCTACAAGTCCCACACTGACTCCGTAACCTGGGCCATCCAGCAAAAACTTGGTCTCCTCTACCGGCTGGGGGACTCCTTATCCCTGGCTGCACGATGGGCAATTGCCAGCTGCAATCTTCTCCCCACCATTCTATCTGGTGCTCCACTACTGCAGTTCCTCTGAGAGTCAGAATTCAGCAAACTGTCCGTACTCTATAATCGAGTGACACGGTTCGCCACAAGCTCCTTTCCTAGGAGGCATCACTGCGAGGCACTTAGGGAACTTAATTGGCCCACTCTGAGACACAAACTCGCATACCCCGTTGCTTGCCTTACCTTCAAATTCTCTACCCTGGGTCCCCCTCCCCATCTTAGAGGACTACTCTCCCCTAAAGAACAAACCAGAACCTTGCGATCATCAGCGAAACACCTACTGGACATCCCACGGATGCGCTCCAACCAAGGCAAGCGCTCTTTCAAATTTGCTGCCTCCCACCTATGGAACTCCCTTCCCACTAGTTTGACTGACTCTCCCACCCTCAACCAGTTCAAGTCTGGACTCAGACTTTATCTACTCAATCTCAGTCTCTGTGGCTGCAACTGTTAGCCCCCAAGCCTTGGTCTCATGCCTGCTGAACTGCTGTGAACCTCCCTACATCCTGTCTTTCTACCTAGCCTCATCTGTGCTGGCTAACACACTCTGATGGGTGCCAGGTGTCTGAATGTGAAACAGATGTCTACTACTGTATGCTGTTTACTAATGTTTACCTACGAAATTAATGTTATAGCTGTAATTCATGACTGAAGTCTAATTGAGAGCCTGATTGTCCTATCCCTGTATGCTGTCGTAATGTTTATTTGTGTACAATATGTAATTACTGTAAATATTGCCTATAAATGCCTCTTTATGTAACTAATTTCAGGTCGCCCCTGAAAAAGGGACCTCTGATGTTAGTGGCCTTACCCGGTTACCAAGATCCAAATAAATAAAAGAAATAAATAAACTGAAATTGTGAAAGCAAAGTTGCACATACTTACATGTCATACTGTAAAAAACAAACTGCAGGGACCTCAAGATAGTAATTATACAACCAACAGTATCCCAGAACAAAATATACATGATGCATTTTATGGGTTTCTAGTATATTTACTGGTTTCTGCCCTGTGTTCCTGCATTTGCTCAGTCACACAGTAAACAGAGTTCCACCAGCTGGAACTGCACAGCTGATTCAGAAGCAAATTGTTTCTGTGGCAACAGACTTGTGATAAGTTTGGTCATTTTTGCAAGTGGAATTCATTTGTTCGGCAAAGGAAGACTGTGCGGCTGCCAGAACAGATCAATAGAGCCCTGTTCCCTTAAGCCTAGGAACCAATTGCCTTGTGGGAAGACCCCACCAATCAGAAGGCTTTGTTTTTCACTGCAATGCACCAGTTGGGTTCTTCTAGGCAGAGCCCTGGTCCTTAAAAAGGGCCATCTGCTCTGCTACAAAACATGCTGCCACAGATCAGCACCAAAGGATTTTACTCTTTCAATATATTGCCAGAGCAGCTCCAGGAACCACAGGCCCATTAGCACTTCTTCCTTCAGATCTTTCCTGCATCACTGTAAGGCTCCTGTAACAGATCAATTTGACCCTTTCCTTGAGTTGTGGAAGAAAATTGTTTGTGCAACAACAGATTTGTGATGGGTTTGGTATTTTTTACAAGTACAATTCATTTGTTCATTAAGGAAAAAATACGAGGCTGTCAGAACAGACCAGTGTGGACCAGGTGGGGTGGAGAGAATGGGGAGGGACCTAGCTAAAATGGAAGAATGGTCCAGAGTGTTGCAACTAGGATTCAATGAGAAGAAATGCAAAAATCATGCACTTGGGGCATAGGAACCCAAGGGAGGATTGCATAATTGGGGGGAGATATTAGCGGCCACAAAACAGGAAAAAGATCTGGGGGTCATCATATCTGATGACCTACAGTAAATGTGGCCAAAAAATGTGCCAAGACAGTGGGAAGAGCCAGTGAAAAGATGGGATGCATAGGGAGTGGTATAACCAGAAGAAGAAGAGGTCATATTGCCACTATACAGGTAATTGGTGAGACCTCATTTGTAATGTATGCCGACTGCACAGCGACACACCGACAGCAAAACCCCCACAACAACACCCCAACGGCAGTGGACATTGAAGCGACAGGTGTTGCACAGCAATGGACTTTGTGATGTCGGGGGGACAAGCATCTAACTCCACTGTCTGTGCGACGTGGAGTTAGATATCTAAAGTAGGGAGGATATGAGGTGATCAGCCCCATGCATTGCTGTGTACAAGTCTGTCCATCATTGTTGGGATGCATCGGTGTCAGAGATGTCACTGTGGTTCCATCGCTATGGGGCAAGTCAATGTCATGGATGTTGCCGTGGCTTGGTAGCTCCCATTTGAAATACTGTGTCCAGTTCTGGAGGCCACATCTCCAGAAGGACATAAACAAGGTTGAGGTAGTTCAACGAAGGGCAACAAAAATGGTGCAGGGCCCGCAACACAGGTCATACGAGGAGAGATTGGAGGAACTCAATATGTACACTCTGGAGGAAAGAAGGGGAGCGGGGAGACATGATAGAGACCATCCAGTATCTCAAAGGGATTAATAAGGTACAGGAGGGCAGTATCTTTCAGAAGAGAAACTGCTCTAAAACAACAAGAGGGCATGATATGAGACTGGAAGGGGTAGACTAAGGGGCAATGTGAGAAAGTATTTTTACATGGAAAGGGTGGTGGATGCTTGGAATGGCCTGCCCCCAGAGGTGGAGGAGACAAGCATAGTGGAGGGATTTAAACATGCATGGTATAGACATAAGGGAACTCTGGATGGGGAAGAAGGAGAGGAAGCAGCCAACCAAGTAGGGTCAGTGACAGCTAATTAAAGGTAGGGTATATGGGCAGAATGGATGGGTCTGGCAGTCCTTATCTGTTGGTAATATCTATGTTTCTATGTGACCCTGTTCCTTTGGGTGTCTGGAAAAATTGCCTTGTGGGGAGCCCCCGCCAATCAATACTCTTCCCCTTGGATTGCAGCCCACCAGTTGCATGCTTCTAGACTGACCTATTGCTCCCTGAAAAAAGGGCTGCTTGCCCTGCTATGGATCACAGCAATGCTGAATGCCACCAAATTATCAGGTCACTACTCCAGAAGTACATCACCATTTGAATCTGTGGCTAGAGTTACTCCTTGAACAGCCTGTCCATCAGGGCCTCCTGCTTTGGACCTTTCCTAAACTCCTGTAATGGGTTGAAATTAAGTTTCCCAGCCACTAGCAAGCAGGGCTAGTGACTGTGAAAATCCAGTAACCCTACAGACTTATTCACTAGCCTAGCTGGTGTGCTTATTTAATTGTTACCTTCTCCAATACAAGCCCACTGGGCTAGGTGAAGGAAAATCTTAGCCCAAAACAAAAGCTACAAGCATCAATTGTTAGTTTTGACCCCTGCTGTAAGGCTTCCAGAATGGACCAGTCTTGCCCTGTTTCCTTTTTTCCATGCAGCTTTTTTCCTCATGGCTGCAGGTGGATCTTCAGTCTCTCATCGCACATACTGCCATCCCCTGTGATCCTGGATACTTACACACTTAGGTTCCCCAACACATTGCCCACCATGGTGAGGCTGGGGAGAGAGGGTCATCCTCCCTACACTAGAACACACATCTAGAAGCTGGCAGAAGAACTGAAGCAGTGGAGTGAGCAGGTGGTTAGCAAGGCTTCATATGCCTGCTTCAAATTTCCTCTATTCTTGTCCCTCCCCCAACCGGCAGTGTATAGTGATGCAGGGCATGCATTCATGTGGAAGCATACCTGCACTGCAGTGTCTGCTTTTGTCTGTCCCCTCATGAGTCATGCTCTCTGACCTGCCACCACACCTCCATGTGGTGGCAGTGTAGAAGTGGCATGGATAGACTTCCTCAAAAGAAGGAAAGAGAGCTGTCAGATGGATGCTTAGTCCTCTCATTCATCTACTGACCCCAGTGATCTGACTCCATTCTATAACCTGGGTCTCTAGCATGGTTGGAGGTGTGGTATTCAGTGACTCAACCCTCCATGCCACTGGGCTGTCCATTCCCTTTTCTTTTAAGCCTCTGGACCAATCACCTTCTCCACTAATAAGGAGGCTTCCCCCTGGACTGCAGCACACCAGTCAGGTGCTTCTAGGTGGAACCCTTAGTTGCTGAACAGGTCTGCCTGCCTTGTTACTGATCTCACCACTGCTGGATGCTGCCAAAGAATCAGGCCACATGTCCACTGCCCCAGAAGGATGACGCAATTCTAATTTCTATTCTGAGCCACTCCTGCAACTGCTTGCCCATCACTTGCTTAAGACCTTTCTTGCATGCCAGTGAGGCTTCCAGAATGAACCAGTCCAGTCCTTTTCCCTCACATGTGTGGATAAATTGCCTTCTGAGGAACCCCCATCATTCAGGAGGCTTCCCTTTGGACTGTAGCACATCAAATAGGTGTTTCGAGGTTAAGCCCTCATTCATTGAAAAGGGCCATTTCTTCTGCTTCTGATCATGCTCCCCATGGATGCTGCTAAATAATCAGCTGTATGCCCATTGCCCCAGAGGATGCTGCCATCTAATCTACAACTGGAGCCAGCCCTGGAACCACTGGTCCATCAATACCTCTTACTTTTGACCTTTCTTTCACTCCTTTGAGGCTCCCAGAATTCATTTATTTTATTTTATTCTTCGGGGAACTGGGTATGGCCCACTAGGCACAGATGCCTTTTTTCAGGGGCGACCCAGGAACACTGGGGAGGTTAAGTGAAGTGACTTGCTTAGAGTCACATAGCATGCAAGTGGAGGCTATGGGAATCAAACCCAAGTCTGTCTGCTGGATGTACCAAGCTCATTCACAGCTTGTTACACCAACCTGTAGACTATACTGCCAACCCCGAAAAATCTGCCCCATTCCCTTGAGTCTCCAGACCAATCACCAGGCAGGGACCCCTTCACAATCAGGATCCTTCCCCTCATACTGTAGGACACTAATTGAGTACTTCCAGGCAGAACTCTGGGTCCTTGAAAGGGGCAACCTGTGCCATGCAGGTCAGTGTATGTGGGTGCAGTGTGAGTGTAAAAGCTGGAGTGGGGGGGAATGAGATGTCACAGGGAACAGACAGACATATGCCAAGTCTTGCTTCTGCACTGAATCTGGGTTATACTGTAAGTACTGTGCTATGACATTTATGTATTTATTTATTAATGGTCTAGGAATTACAACCCTTTGAGTCAGAGACTCATTTGCAAAGGCTCCATGTCATACATTTACTGTGTGAATGAACTGACTCTTCACAGGTCTAGTTATAGGGAATGAAGTTAAGTGTGCATATTCTCCCATACTATCTAGCCTCAACTGCTGACCTGATCCTTTTGTGTAGCTTGCTAGTGGAAGCCAGTTTGGTCTTACTGTTTCTATTCCGCTAAAATGTCATTGTTGGCCAGCCTTGGTGTCATCCTGCTTGTCCTGCATGTCTCCATAATCCATGTCTTTGTCCTTTGGCCCCATAACTCATCCTAATTTTATGTTAGCCCAGATGACTTTTCCTTCTCAGACTTGGTTGCTTTATGTGAATGGTCCCTGAGCTAAATCTTTTTACTCCAGAAAAAATATGTTGTACGTCTCACCAATTTTGTTAAATGTAGACTGTGTTGACAGTTGTCCTACTCAGACGGTCATTCCTCTTGCATCCCCTATGGCTCTCAGTCCTGCAGACTTTGGTGGTTGGGGATGTGGAAACTAATCCTTGGCCAGTCTTCCCTTTTTATATGCAGCTCTCTCTGTCTGGCAAAACACTAGGGATCTTAAAATAGAACATCTGAAATGTGCCATCTAACTTGGCAGACCTCACTACTTGAGTAGGTCACTATAACCTGGATATACTGGGCCTATATGAGATCTAGCTTAATCCATGTTGCCTGTGCACTCATGGGCATCTACCTGATTATGACTAACCAAGCTGGTGAGAAGCATGGAGGTGGTCTTCTCCTGCACTATAAAAGCCATTTGAATATCTCCTTGGTTCAGCATGTTCTCCCGTCATCTTCAGTCTGTGAATTTATTCATGTGTTACATCTCTTGGGAAACACCAAGAAAATTCCCCTGGTGTGTACATATCATCCTTCCTCATGGGGCATACACAGGACTAACCTTTCTTTTAGAGGCTATAAGTACTAAGATTGACCCAAATTAGCTATTAGTCAAGGGGGTTTAAACCTAAACTGGCCCAGCAAAAATTTCAGGAATTTCTATTCTCTCCTTTGGGAGCTCAACCTTAAACAACTTCTTTCCCTCCTCCATCAGACCTTCCACTAATGGGGGTCAGCATTCTCTCTAGGACTAGATTCTGCCAAATAGGAGAGTATCCCCCTATCAGAGATATTCCCAGATATAATCACAGACCATACTCCTACCTTCTATGTGTGGAAAGTGAAGCTGCTGAGAGTCTCTCTCAAGGTCATTTCTCATCAAGAACTATCCAAACTTGATGAACACTCCTTTCTTTCAGTTGCCCTTTTCAGCTGGTCTGCTGTGTTTTCAGTTGCTGATACATCAGTTGCCATCACAAACTCTTCCCTCACAGGGCATTCAAAGGAAAATATTTTGTTTGGAGGCTATTAATACTAAGGTTGGCTCAAAAGAGCTGTTTGCCACCTGAACAGGCTAGGGAAAAATGCCACAAATGATGAGCCTCACCTTGGGAGTCTCATACTTCTTTTCCTCCCCCACCATGTTCTCCACTAATGTGGGTTCAACATTCTCTCCTGGACTGGATTCTATTAAATAGTGAGGAGATGATCCCCATATTTTTGAGCTTCCTGGATGCCATCACAGATTACACTTCTACCTTATGCACGTTGAAAGTGAAACTGCCCAGAGTTCCTCCCAAGGTCATCACCTTCCAAGACCTATCCAATTTGGATGAAAGCTCCTTCCTCAGTGACTTGCCCTCCCTGATTGATCTACTGTGTTAGTGGTAGCTAATTCATCAGGTGTCCTCAGCAACGTCCTGTCCATCTTCTCCTCCCCACAGGACAAAGATATACCATTTATAGAAAGGAGAATATGGGGTACAGTCACAGAACATCTTCAAACTGACCCGTTACCCTTGATGAAATCCAGGGAAAAGTCATGGCTACATTTAAGTCAACCCACACTATAGCCAACTTTCTTGAATACATGTGACTCAAGAATGTCTGCAAAAAAGGGCATACTGTACAGATGGCTAAAAATTAATTATTCATATCTACTCTTCTCATCTTAGAAAGGGATCTCAAGTTTCTGGCAGAATGTCAAAAATGTTGTTGGGCTCGTTACTTCTCAGGGCGCTAGCAGACTCCTTCAGGATAGGGTCAGCTGTAACTAACCACTCCAAATAGCCAGTACATTTTATAGGTAGTCCTCAAACCTGTCTTCCCTCACATCCCTTTTCTGTAGTTCCCCTACTCAGGGATCACCTGTGTTCCCTTCAATTCCCATTTACAGAACCTCTCTTCTACCTTGTAACTGTTACAGTAACTGAAACTGCAAAGCTTTTGAGGAGCCTCTCTCTTTATACTAATACTGGCTTTGATAACATGGAGCCTAAACTCATTTGTCTGGGTGCCTCTCTCCTTGCCGTACCTATGTCTCATATTCTTAACCTATCCCCTTCACACAGGGATTGTCCAAGACATGTGAAAGATTGTAAGGGTTGTCCCAGTATTGAAGCAGGGTAATTGTAAATTTATGGGAAATTACTGTGCAATAGCGATCCTATCTGTAGTTAGCAAGCTGCTTGAGAAGGCTGTGGCCTCTCAAATAACAGAGTAGTATGTTTTGCAGGCTGCAGAGCAGCATGCTTTCTGGAAAGGACACATCCTCTACACTGCCCTTACCACAGTTACTTCTGCTATAAAGACTGTTATGGACTGCAGCAAGCTTTCAGGTTCAACAGACATAAGGTAATTTGTGTGGGGGTAGAAAGAAGTAGGCTGTTAGTTAACCTGGACCTATAGCTTATCCATTAGGTAGGGAAATGGGCAGACTAGGTGAGACAAGCGGTCCTTATCTGATGCTAAAGTCTATGTTTCTATGTAATGTTTCTGTCTTCATTGAACTCTCAAAAGCTTTTGACATTGTTGTACCATAAGTCAGTAGTTCTTAAGAGCAGTGCTTCTAGTTTGTCTATTTATGCTGTTGTCTGGTTTTCTAGTTGAGTGCAGGCAGATATCACTTAGTTAACTGTAATAGGGCAGTATCTGAGCTCACCCCCTTCAAGCTTGATGTCACCCATGTCAAAATCCTTGGGTCTCTTCTACGTTCATTATAAATTAATGACCTTCCTTGGGTACCTGCTTTATGTAGGTCAACCCTATATGCAGAAGACCTAACTGCTAACCAGTTCAGACAATATCAGGACTATTAACTTCAAGTTAAATGATGTATTCTGCTACATCCAGTCCTGACTTACTGCAAATAGGTTGGCCTTCAATGTTCAGAATATGCAAGCTATGCTCCTTGGGTCACAAGGTAAACATAATTCCTGTCCAGAATACCTTACGGTCACTGGTGCTTATGGGTCCCCCATTACCATTGTGCTTAAAGTATCTTTGTGTGACTCTTGATCCTCTACTTGACTTCTATTTGCACATCTCTAAGCAGTGCAATAAAGTGTCATTTGGGCCTAATCTACAGGGCTAAACATATCCTTACCCTATGAGTCATCTTACCTATGCCAGGAGGGTGCTTTTATAAAGCCTTAATTATGGGCTACATCCTATGCCAGAGTTTGTGGAACTGTAAGAATATCTGGAGATTAGACATATATGCAGCACATCTCACACACCGCTGCAATCTCTACAGTAAACTGGGCTGGCGATCCCCAGCAAATAGTTGTTTATTTGCTCTGGGCTGTGCCATTAGAAGTGCTACCACTCCTATCTTTGTAACAACCTTGTAAACTGCTCCTGCTCCTCACCTGTTTGTGACTGAGGTAATCCCTTCCTTGTTTACAGCTCTGGAGGTGTGGCCAGACAGGTTTAAAAGCCAGCCTGGTTGTGAGTAGCACAGCGTATGGCGTGCAGACAGTGTTGGAGTCCAAGATGGTGTTGCAGCAGTGAGGACCAGCAGGCCACGGCATTCTGTCCATTTAAATTACTGTTTTAAAGATCAATTCAGTTTACTGTAGCTGTTTTCCTGCTTTCAGCTCCCTGTTTCCTAATGTGTTATTTGAACTAAGAGCTTTGAAGCATGCTTGCTCTCTGGTCCACCATTTTGGACCAAGTGTATCTTAATTTAGCTATCACTTTGGGAACTGTGCTTGTTTATCATTGTTTCATAAATTCAGAGTTTTAATATTTGTTTGTGGTAACTACCATTCTGGGTCTGGTTTAACTATGCTTTGTAACCTTTTTATTTTCTGGATCAATGTTTAATGCAAATGGAGTTGGGCCAGAGTTGTTTCAGTATTGGTCTGGGCTTTTCCTGATTGGATTTAACTGGGCTTTATTATTATTTTTTTCCATATAGATTTTTATAGTATTATTTTTTTGTCTCTTTCTTCCTAATCCTGGCCCTCTACCTTGGATGTGTGTGTTGATGTAGAGGCATGTGCTTGCCAAATCTCAAGGTGCCCTCCCTTCATGTCACCTCTGCCACCTATGCTAATCATTGGACCTCCACTCATGGGCAGTGGAACTATGAGGGAGAGGTGGCATCCACTCCCAGGAAAGGAGAGCTGCCTTCCAGCTTGCTCAGTCCTGCTCCAATCCTCCCCCTGTACCAGCACCCCAATAACTTGGAGTACATTCCCGAACCCAGTTTGCCAGCATAGCAGAGGTAAAGCATCCAGCGCCTCAGCTCTCAATGCCACCAGGCCAGCCAAACTGGGCTTTATCAAGTGACCTGTGCTTCATGTTTTATTAGTTATTATTTACTCCTTTTTTATTGTACTATTATTTTAATTTTATATATATATATATATATATATATATATATATATATTACAGGTGTATAGCACGCCTATAATTAAGGCTGAGTAGCCTGTTTAATTTTAAAGTCCTAACTTTGCACCTTAGTAGCTTTGCCCCTATTCAATGGAATTGCAAGAATTTTTATTGCACAGTCTGGGGGGCAACGTCTCCTAAGTGACAAGTTTTGTGATGGTTGGTATATGGATTGCAAGATACAGATAGTGCAAAAAGTGGAAAAAGTCAGGATTGTTTTGCTGTTGTTTGCATTCACCTGCAGACAAGATGGTTTGTAATTTTGTTCTGAAATTTTCAGGGTAAAAGGGGCTTGCTGTAGAAATGCACATTTCTTTGGTGAAAACATATTAATTCATTCCCAGGTTATAAGTATTTGAAATTTCAATTCTGATCATGCTCAGTTGGTCTTTAATTTATATGTTTGATACAAAGGAAGAATTCAGACCTTAAAAAAAATGTTCTCATGAAAGAAGAACTTCATTCATGACCTGAAATTCTTCTTTTGTGAAAGAAGAATCTACGTTTGCATGGCACCCATCTTGTTTGTTATTAAAAAATATGAAAACCCTTGAAAATGATGCCCTGGAATAAAAAACAGAAACATGAATCTAGCTAAATGGGACCAATTTTGCTAGATTCTAGTGTTTTTTTCTTTTTTTTAAAAAAAAAAGATCCTGAAATATGTTTTTTTGGGGCTATTCCTAAAATCCTAGCTTGAAGGCTTAGCGAAGGGTCCTAATTCTTCTTTCATGAGTTGAAATTCTTCTTTCATGAGTCTCAAAAAAGAGAAATCTTGGATCACAAAAGAAGGGAAGTGTTTTTTTCCATAGTTCTTTTGTGAGACAAACTTCTTCTTTCATGAGTCGCAAAATAACTCATGAATGAAGAAGGTCAGCTCATGAAATAACTGTGATAAAAACTGAGTCCCACCATCTTCTTTCATGAGCAGGATACTTTCTTTTATGAGTTCTTTCTTGACACACAAAAGGTTGGCTCACAAAAAAAATGAAGTCTTATGACCTTCTTTTGTGAACCAACCTTCTTCTTTAGTGAGTCACGAAAGAATTCATTACAGAAGAAAGTTGTCTCATGACAGAAGAAGGCGGGGCTCCATTTTGTCTGACAGTTCTTTTGTGATGTTATATGAAAAAAAACATTGTTCTTTCGGGTATTAAAGAACTGTCCATAATCCAGACATTCTTGAAATGTGAAGCTGCAGCTGGAGTCATGCTGCCAGCTTCAGTTAGAGCAGTGAGCTGCCAATCCACTCATTGATTGATCTATCTATCTGTCTGTCAGTCTGTCTATCTCTCTGTCTGTCTGTCTATCTATCTATCTATCTATCTATCTATCTATCTATCTATCTATCTATCTATCTATCTATCTATCTTTATATATCTCTGTCTGTCTGTCTGCCTGCCTGCCTGTCTGTGTATGTATCTATCTATCTGTCTATGTTTATATTTTCCTTAAGTGGACCTGGGTGCTCACCCCCAGTTCTGCTTCTTTCTCTCACCTCCCTTCCAGGTCACCAGCTCACTTATCAATGTTGTTTTGTAACTAGTAAGAGGACCAGGTTGCCATTCCCAGTGCCACTTCTCTTGACCCCCCAGGTCTTCCACCACCTTCCTTTAATTCTATATATCTGACAGCACTGATGTATCTAACCTTGGTGCTACTGAAGATCATTCTGACACTGGAGTGCTCAATCCCCAGTGTCAGCTATGGTCCCCTATGATAAAGAAAACAACCACTCATTGACCTTTTTTCTAATGTGAACAAAGAAAGCAGTCCATCAGTGATCATACCCCTTATACCCCCATTCACCCCACCTAACACTCTACTCAGCAACCACACCCCCATACACTCTCACTCACTTGAAAATATCCCACAGTGTAGAGCCACTTTCCAATTGAAAACATGCCTTGCTGCTGGAACCTGCAGCTGCAATATGAGAACATAAGGCAAGTGCATTTTTATGTATTTCAGTGGGGTTTGTATATTTATTGATAACTTTATCATTTTTGAACATTTTAACACCAAAATTGGCAACGTGGAATTTTTGGGACCCCACTTTGTGAACAACATCAATAAAATTATGCAAATCCATCACAAAAGGTGATTTCTCAGTTGCTGCATGAAATCACCTTTTGAAAAGGATTTGAACATTTTCTTCCCCCTTGTTCATAAGAAGGCTGTGTCAAAAATTAGGGGCACAAATATAAATAAAAAATATGACTGTACATTGAAATTTTTCAACATATGCTCATAACTGGTAATTTTCAATATTTTGACTCCAACTTTCAAAACGGCAGTTTCTTACACCACCTCATGAATATGATAGCTGTTGTTCATCCAATCCAGGCTGAAATGCTTTTTTTTTCTTTTGCACTTGTGGCATTAAATGATATTTTGGTCAGGATTCAAGAATTTTCACCTATCAGCTTCATGAGGTGGGGTCATAACATGGCTATGTTGAAATATTGGGTCAAAATATTTAAAAACAACAAAGTTATGAGCGTATATTGGAATTTTGCTTTCTTCATGCATAAGTTCATTAACTTTTAATATTTTGACCCCAAATTTTCAACATAGCCTTTTTTCACAGAACCTCATGAATGTCACAGCTGTCATTTTTCAAATCCTGGCCAACATGTGTTGTCATACCGTGGTGTGAAATAACATTTTGTTGGTGACTGGGACATTTTTCACCTACTGTATTCTTGAGGTGGGGTCATAAGAAAGCTATGTTGACAATTTGGTGTTAAAATATGGAAAATTACTAAGGTATAAGGGAACATTGAAATTTTTTTTTGTAGTTGCACAGTCTTTTGTACTCCACATTTGATGCAGAGCATGAAGGGCCCTGCTCATCTGTATCTGTAACCACATGGAAGCAGAGGGCCCCTTCCACAGCCAGACCAACTCCTCACTTGGCCCATCTACATCTGTAGCTACATAAAAGTGCAGTGCCTGAAGGCCCTGTACTTCTGTAGATACATGGACTCCTCACTTGATGTGGAAATGAAAAACCTACAGGGCCCTGAACTTCCATGTCCAGATGGCTCCTTCCTTATTGCAAGCCCAAAGGGCCCTGCTCATCTGCATGTGTAAGTCACATGGAAGTGCAATACTGAGAGGGTCCTGTGATTCTATATTCCGATGGACTCTACATCTGGTGCAGGGTCCATTGGGTCCTGTGCATCTACACCACATATCAAGTTTATGCTGGTAAGCTTAAAAAACCTTATTTCATACTTTTGTAGATAGTAATTGCAGAAATATCTAACAATTATGGTTTAAGATTTAAGATATCTATTTTTATTTATAGATGGTTGTGGTTAAGAACCTGGACTCAGATAAGTTTAGATTTCAGATTATCCAGGTATTCTATCATTTACAGAATTCTGATATTTGAAATGCATTTATACATGCAATTCTGTATATTTATAATTCTTGCAATTTTGTTTTTAGAGAGGTGCCAGCCTTAGATACGTTTTAAACGATGTGAGATTTTGTTCAGGTGTGTTCCCCCTGACTAGAAACTTTATTTCTGTACACCAAATTTTCAATATTTGTTATGATATTAAGACTCTATTAATTAATAATGTGTTTATTTGATTGTAGCACTTGCAATATATTGTTTGGGTCTGAGGAAGGAACACGAGTTCCGAAAACGTTCACCTAATTTCACAGCAAAGAAACAAATACAAGTGCTCCTGTTACTTAATTGTACAGCTAAGACGTGAAACCAATACAAGTGCTCCTGTTTGGAAAATGGATATTAAACTTTCAAGAATGTGGAATTAACAACCAATAGTCTTTATTCCATTTATATTTATGTGTTTTTCATTAATTAATTATTATTCAATTGTACGTTTATGGATAGAGAGTTTGCATTTTCCTTTCCTTCATCAGAATTCTCCAATTAGTAAACTCTCCTCATTATTGTTTGTATCTAAGTTATAAAAAGGGAACAGAGGGAGAATCAAAAATATTGTGATTTTATGCATCTACATCTGTAGCCATATAGAAGTGCAGGGACAAGAGGGGCTTCACTTCTGCAGCCTGATGGATCTGTTCACGTAAGTCTGAAAGGGACCTGCATGAATGAGGAAATTCATTGCAAAAAACTGCATTAATGCACCAGTTAGGGTTTATCTTAAAGTAACAAAAGTAGGACAATGTGGCATTAGGATTTCCAACCATAACTCTCCACCCCCCAGCAGCAAAAGGACCAGGTCACACAAGCAACTACAGACAGCCATCTTTAGGTAAGACAAACAACATATTGCTTTTTCCACATGACACAAATGCAGTGGCAATGATGTGCTACATTTGTGCATTGGTATCTGTGGCTGTACAAGCAAAGGCCCTACAAGGGGCATGTGATTATGAAGCCACACTTATGTGTGCATTTCATACAACATATTTTGCAGATAGAATGCCCCATGGGGCCTGCTGCTGTGCAGGTAGAAGCAGTCATGCATGCTGTATGAACTGTGATGCTAGACAGCATGATCCACTACTGCATGGTTTTCTAGATGCAGCTGTGTAATTGACAATGTGCTACCTCCTGAATAATTTATTGATCCCCCTGCTGAAACCATGATGCCCACATTGCAACAGTACTTCCATTTCCATGGCACCTGCTCTTCCTGATCCAGAAGTCAGTGTGCATGTCTTACACATGTGGATGAAGATGTTCAGGCCCCTGCAGACAGAAGTAGTGTTGCTTGTAGCTTCTTCATTTCTGCAGCCAGAAGTGTATGTCTAACACCTGTGGCTGCAGAAGCATAGGCCTATCAGTTGCATGTGTGTGTCTTATAGTGTCCATAAGTACCTAAGGCTATAGAAACCTGGACCCCTTACAGACCTGCATTTTTGTAGATAAAAAGAACTCTTGTAATTTAGGTATCGTGGATTTATATATGTGGGTACAGAGGCCTGTTTTTCTGCACATAGAAGCAGTGTTGTGATTTGAGTGTCCTGGATTTCTATCTGCCGTGACAAGTGAGTGTGTATGTCTTGTGGTGTGCATGCCACAGATACAAATCTACAAAGGTATCTGTCCTAGTGTATTTGTATTTTATGGAAACAGTTGTATGTTGTTTGTTTTACCTGATGATGGCTGTGTATGGTTGCTTGTATAGATTGTCATTTGCTGTTTCTGATGTTTTAATTTGAACTCTTGCTGGAGCATTAACACAGTTTTTGCAATGAATAGCTAGATGGATAGACAGGCAGACAGATAGATGCTATGCAGAAAAAAAAACAGTGCTATTTTAACAGGGATCAAGTTAATACCAAAATGGTAGGGAAAAGTGGTGCTGGGGTTTCCACTCCCCCCAATCAGCAAAAGGAAAAAACAATACAGTTTTGGATCTCTGGAGTTTTGGCAAATCAGTGGTGGGATCTTTGTCAACCCTAATGCCCACTCCCTCTCATGAGCAAGCAAGGACAGACATGGGCCCTGTATGAAGAAAGATACAACAGAGGCTGTTCTCAACATGTGGTGAAAACTACTTTAATACCTTTGAAGACTACTGTATATCACTATGACAGACTTCCATTGAGCTGTATGTTGTGCTTTGGACAGGAGGCTATGGGCTGTGTGGGGCGGGGGGAGCGTTATGGCAGACAACCCAAAGGAATACCCCACCACTGATTTGATAAGACTCCAGAGACCCAAAATACTAATGCTTTTTTCTTTTGTTGCATGAGGGTGCAAGTGGGGATTAGGGTTGGAAACCTAAGGTGACATTTTCCTGCTTATGTTGTGTTAAGTTGAACCCTAACTGGTGCATTAAAACAATTTTTTGAAAATAATTTATTTTCTTTTTGAGATAGTGGAATCATGTCCCTGTCCCTCTGTCATGTGGAGTTCCTCAGGGATCAGTGTTGTCCCTCATGTTGCTCGCAGTGTACATGCTGCCCTTCCAAGACATTGTAAGGAGGTATGGGCTGAGGGTTCATTGCTATGCTGATGATACCCAGCTCTACCTTTCCTTTGCTTCCAACCAGGATGGAGCTCTCTCAGTCTTTAAAAACTGCCTCACAGAAATCTAGGAGTGGATGGATTTGACCTGGTTGAAGATGAACTTGGGAAAGACTGAAGTGCTGGTTCTGGACTCAGGACACTGGATAGGGGGTCGGGGATAGGTTCACCATCAGGACTTTTTCTTTGGGGTCTGTCACTCCTGGCCTCTGAATGGGTGGGAAACCTGGGAGTAATTTTTGATGAAGGGCTGACACTTCACGCACAGGTGTCAGCCGTCATCAAGACCTCTTTTAACCCCCTGAGGAATATCTCCAGAATTAAGCACCTTGTTCCATCTGGTGACCTTGCTATACTGATTCATACCTTTGTGTCCTTGTGCTTGGATTATTACAAGTCCCTATACCTAGGGCTTTCTGGGGTGGAAATCCACCATTTGCAGCTGGTACAGAATGCAGCAGCATGGCTTTTGTCAGGAACCTCTCGTTCCTGTCATATTTCTCCAGTGCTGTGCAGTCAGCACTGGCTGTTGGTACAATGGCAGATTACCTTTAAAGTTTGTCTTTTGACTTATAAAGCTTACACAGACTAGGCCCTGACTACCTGAAAGAGCTTCTGGTCCCCTACTGCCCCTGGCAATCACTTTGTTTAGCTGGTGAGGGGTTGCTAGAGATCCCAAGAGTGTGTTTGAAATCATCTGTGGCCCAGACATTTATGCATTCTGCCCCCCTCTCTTTGGAATTCTCTACTCCACCAGTTATGTGAGTGCACGACCATGGAGGGATTTAAAAAAGCCTTAAAAACCTACTTATGGATCCAAGCTTTTGGTGATTGATGTATCTGTTTTAATCCAGTGTGTATTGTTTTACTTAGTTAATTCTGCAACATTTGATGTGTTTTTAAAACTGTGAGGCACCTTGGTTTTGGAAAAGTGCCATACAAATAAAGTTTTATTATTATTTTATTATTATTCATGTAGATTCCTTTGGGACCTGCATGAACAGATGCAGCCATGAACTGCTCTGTGGGATCTGAGCCAAAGAAGAATTCTGCTTGCCCATTGCTGTGCAGTGAAGGATGTCAAGAAGTCATCGGGCTGTCTATTGGGTTGAGGAAGGGCATGGTCCTCTGGAACCTGTACTTCCATATGGACTCATATACAGATACAGATGCACAGGGCAAAAGAGTCCACCTCTCAGTCAATGCACAGGGCCCTCTGCCATCCAGTGGTACAGAGGTTCAGGGGTTTAAGCCAAGAGAAGAGTTATCTTCACTATTGGATACCTTAGAATATGCAGGCAACCACACACCTGTCCTTCCCTGGCTGTTTGGTTGGGGTTGCATAACTGCACCATTCCCCAGTCTCTCCCCATCCAGCTGGCTCACTGAGCTCTCCTGTGAGCTCAGCTCACTGGCATGGGATCACAAAGCACTACCCGGTGGGGTAAATGCTGGCACTACACACATTTCTTAATCAATATAATTTTTTTTATTTTGATCCCATATTTTCAAGGTAGCCATTTTATGACTTGTCATAAATATGACATATGGCATTTGTAGTATATTGGCTGTAATATCACTTTTCACCATAAGTGCAAAAACATATCACATCCAGTATTTCAAAAATGACATTTATCACATTCATCAGGTGGCATGAAAAAGTGGCTATGTTGAAAGTTAGGAGTAAAAATATTGAAAATTAGTGAAGTCATAAGTGAATATTGTAATATTTTAATGTTCACTCATAGTCTTGTCATCTTACCTTATTTTTACGCCAAAATAGCCTTCTTATGACACCACCTCATGAACCTGGTAGATGAAATTTTCAAATATTGCCTGAAATGTGATTTTTGCACAGTGAATGGGAAATCATCTTTCAGCAAGTATTTGAAAAATTTCAACCACCTTGAACATGGGGATGAGTCACAAAAAGCTCATGTTGAAAGTTTGGTGGAAAAATATTGAAAATTAGTTAAGTTACAAGTAAACATTGAAATATTTAGGGTTCACTCATAACTTTCTCATTTTATTATATTTGTGCAACAAATGTTCAACATAGCATTCTTATGAACCCACCTGAGGAACTCAGTAGGTGAACATTTTTTCAATCTTGCCCAAAAGATAATATTGCACAGTGACCTTGAAATCATCTTTTAGGATGAAATTTAAATATTTTCACTTCCCTTTTAATGAAGTGGGCTCCCAAAAAGGCCATGTGGAAAATCTGGTGTAAAATTAAATAAAAAAATACACTATTTTAAATAAAAGTTCAAACCCTATTGAAATATGGTTTATTATTATTTTTTTATTATTTTCTTATCTGGGTAAGGCCTACCAGTCACAATGCTTGATTTCAGGAGCAACCTGGGAGTGATCAGTGAATTTCTGAGATCACACAGCATGAATTGGAGGTTGTGGGAATCAAACCCAGGTCTGCTTGTTGTAGCAAGCTCATTCACAGCGTATTACACTAACCACTAGGCTATACTGTCAGCCCAATTAAACTGTAAATTAAACTAAATTAAAAATGTAAAAAATTAAAATTATACATTAAACTGGACTTCCCTTATTTTCTCATACTGCAGTGACTAGGTCTAGCAGCAAGATGTGTGTTCAACTGGAGAATGGATCTACAATATAGTGCATGCTCTAGTGAGTGAGGGAGGGAGTATGAGAGTGTGGGGTGGAGGGTGCTGAGTAGGGGTGGGGTGGGGTGGGTGGGAGCCTGTGGGTCAGATCACCAATGAACCATTTTTTCTTACTGGTTTTACACTCAGTAAAAAAAGATCAGCGAGGAACAGATTTTTTATTAAACAGGAGGAACTGGCGCAGGCCCACTGATGCAGAAGAACAGTTTTCACTTGTGATGCAGGCAATCCAGGTTTGGAAACAAGCCTGGGTCACCAGAGGGCTGGCTCAGGGGAGAAGGATTGAGCAACCTAAGGGATGATGTTCTCTTCCAGGGAGGAAGGGTTGCCATACTCACTGCATTATTGCCATGTGAGTGACCATGGGTGGCAGTGCAGTGAGGGGCACCACAAGGGGCTGGAGGACTGGCTGGTGTCTAGAGCAATGGCACATCTCTGTGTGTGCATGCCTCCTTGGGCTTCAATGCACACTGTTGTCCTTGGGAAGGGGAACTGCACTGGGAAGTTGGAACCCCCCCGTTTGTTAGGACATTCTGGATCAGTGGTCATCCTGACTCCTGGCAAGACCACCACGGGTACAGTGTGGTATGGAACCATCCCTCTGGATAGCCCCACCATGAGGAGGTGATCTGGGGGTTGATGTCCCATGGCTGAGGTGTGCTTGAGTGTCGGGATGATACGGGGTGTAGCTGTGGCCAGGAAGAGAAACAATAAAAAAAAAAATCCAGGAGGAATTAGCCAACACTGGGGTGTTATGATCCTGTTCAGTGGCACCCAGGGTGGGTACTCCAGTGCTGCTACCTGTAGTCTTAAAAGAGGGGTTAGTGGAAGGAGTGTGGGATTACAGAAAAGTAGTAACAGGGGTGGGCACTCAATTTTGCCTAATGTAAACTTTTAGATAATCAAAACCCTGGGAAGGGGGCAAGCAAACTCGAGGAGAAGGCATGAGCAAGCAGTACTAGGGTTGGGCACCATTCTCCACTTTGAAGACTGAGGGAAGTAAGAGGTGGCTGATGGAGCTGGGAGAGGGAGTATTCTAAGAAAATAAACAGACAGACAGGATCGGTTAGGATAGGATAGGATAGGTTAGAAAGAGATTGGGGATCACCAGCTCACTGCTCCATCTGAAGCCTGTAGCATGACTCCAGCTGTGGCTTCAGAATTCAGGAAAGTGTTGCTGTTCTCATACTGAAAATGAAGGTGAACTGCTCCTCTCACTAAGCTGGGCACCCATGAAATTCAGGTGCCCTGTAACAATGCTTTCAGGCATGTTTTCAAAAAAACTAGGAACAGAATCTTGGTAAACGGGTTCCATTTTCCTGGTTTATGTGTTTGTTTTTTGAAAATACATCATTTGTCTTTATCTGCATTTTTTTAGTTAAAAAAAACAAGATGGCAGCCATCACAATTGATGTTTGTTTTCTCATGACAAATAGAGCACTAACTGTGCAATCCAAAAATGCTCATGATCAGTGTTTTTTACCATTTGTATCAGAGAGTTATTCAAAAACCATACTGAGTATGCTCATAAAAAAGCATTTAAGTGCTTATAACATTGGACCCATATGATATTTTTATATTTTTTCACAAAACATTTGAAAGGGACTACTTCAGCACAGGATGCTGAAAGTATCATGAAAACATTCTATACCATCTAGGCTGGACCCTTTTACAAAATAAGAGGTATCCAGATCTTGGAAGCTACACACAGTGCCATTATGAAATGTTCCATGTCTTGAGAGTATGCCAGCCTCACCATGCATGCAATTTTTGAAATATTCCATTGAACACAGCCAAAGTTATTATGGTGGAAAATTAAGGGTTTAACACAGCGCACTGTACTCAACTCTAACTATACTGCGGCTACCTTACCAGTATAACTTTGTTTTGTTTTGGGATGTATGGGAACTATATTACTTTGACAACAATTTGATAATCACAATTTAGTGCAAAATCTAGAATGCTTCACATTGAATAGTGTTAACTTATCTTCCTTATCTTTTTTGGCCAAAGCTTACCTAAATGATTTTAATTGGGTGTGTCACAGCTGAAGTGCTTGAAAACACTTTTGCACTGGTCCTCATTTCTGCTTCACATGTGTGGTATATCCCAATGTGTGGGATGGGCCTTAGGCAGAGAATTAGTAAGGTGTTATAAAACTGCCTCTGCCCTCTCCCTTACTCTTTAAACATTTTAGATGTTTGATTAGGGTTTGTTGCTTTGCGTTTGTTAAAAAACAGGGAAGTTAGTTTTAATTTGTGACTGGACATAACTGCCCTCAAGGATATATATGATCTTTTGTTTGTTCATGCTAATTTTGGAAGTATTATTTCTAAAATGGACTTGCTAAGAGATTTTGTGCTTGACTGCATACATCACTTTTTAATATTCATTGAAACTTGATTGAGCAGCAAAATTCAGGACTCTGATTTTCCATTCAGGGTTATCACTTTTTTTTGTGGCCAGTAGAATATAAAAGTGGAAGGGTGGCAGCAAAAATTGAATTTCAGGATAGACTTAAAGCAGCAGTTCAATATAAAAAAAATCATCACTTTTCGACTGGTTATTCCCTGTGCTCTGCTAAGCATGTTGCTGATTCTCCTTCCCACCGGCAATGTATTATCACCTTATATTGTGCTCAGTTATCCTTTGTTTATGTTTACATTTTTGCCACCCGCTCCATTGGCTAGATAGCAGTCACCATATTTTCTGTGGCACTACAACAGCTGTAACAGCTCACTTCCTGTTTGGGTAGTACTGCTGCTTTAACCCATGGCAGATAACATTATTATACAGTATATGGAAAACAGATGTGCGCATTTGGTGCTTGAATTTAGAAATAAGTAAGGGAAATCTATTCTTTTGGTTGGAATTTACAGACCATCCCCTTAAATCTCTCTTATAAAATGTCCAGCCTTTGCTGATGCTTTGTCACATTTTGTTAGATTCCCACAAAATACTTCTAATAGGGGATTTTAATGTGAACTGGTTGAATATGGAAAAATCTAAATATGAAGGAACTTTTCCCTACCATTAGACTTAGAACAAGTATTTGCTGATACTATTTGTACCAGTATTAATCAACCTGGTAACTGAGCTTTATGAGATTTAATTTTTACTATTTTCTCCCATCATATATTACATTTAGGAGTTTTACCTCATTTATTTAGCAGCCGTAATTTGATTTGTTTGCATTAATGGTAGTGAAAAAACTGCTTGGGTTTCTAAAATGACTGAATGCTGTTCTTTTAAATCATTTGATTTTTCTTTTTAAGTTTGTTTTTGATTTGGAAAATTTAAACAGGAATTTCCTGAAATTGAGCTTCAATGGGGTGGAACTGTTTAGTGTCTGGATTTTTACAAGTAGTCGTCAAGCATCTCCCAATTAAACACAAGAAGGATAAAAGATGTTCTGCTTTGTAGCATGCACCACTGTTGCCAAAAATTAAAAGGGCCAGAAACAAGGCATGGAGAATAACCCACATTACTATACTAAAGATGGACTGTATCTGCTATAGAAAACTCAATAAAGTTTTTTTTTGTGAGCACCACCATCTCAATGAACACTTTTATTGTGTGTTTTTCTTCTTTTTACATTCATGGCTGAGTCTGAATTTGGCTAAAACTAAATATATGTTTTTTGATCATCCTTTAAAATCATAAGAATCCAAATATATTTACACTGTTGCTAACAATGGAGAGATAGTGGAATCATATACATACCATGCATTTTGGCTTGATGCCCAGGGTTTTGGTAACAAGCATGTTGATCACCTGGTATGGATAACTAGCCCCAGGGGTGGGTCTCACTTATTAGTTTAATCACAGCTTGAAGCCTGCTACACTTCGAAAAAATAGGCAGGCTTACATTTCCCAATTTGTTATTATGCATATTTACTGTAAGGATAGATCTCATCTGATCTTACTCACAAACTAGTGGCACTGTATAATCAAGTGGTGAGATTAATCCTTGCCTGTCCATGTGAAACCCACCATTGTGACTTCAGTAAGAAGCTAGGTTGGACCTCACTGACAAATAGGAGGAAATTTCATAACTTAATTTTTGTCTTCAAATGTGTAATTGTCCAGGCTCCAGATTATCTAGTGGAGAGAATCAAATTCAGGATGGTTAAACCTCTTCTACACAATAGCCACCTCTGTGAGACTGAAAACCCTGGAGCTTTTAATTTTAATTCATAATATGTGCTTATCTTACCCATGATATTTTGATATCTCATGTATTTAATGTATTTGTTGTATTTGACTATGTTGTTATGATGTCTGTTTTTTGTGTCTTATATAATCTTTGCATGTTTTGGGGCAACTTGCTCTGTACAAACATAATGGATCTCCATTGCAAATGAGCATTGGCTCAATGGGTTCAACCTCTGAATAACAAGTTCTGTCAGAAGCCATGAGGGCTGCAGATAAGTGCAATAAATAACAGCTGTCACATTCATGAGGTAATGTAAAGAAATGGCTATGTTGAAAATGTGAGGTAAAAATATTGAACATTTTCAAAGCTATGAGCTTGCATTTGCAAAATTCAGTGTAGGCTTATAACATTGTTGCTTTTTAATATTTTTACACCAAATGTTCAGCACTGCCTTCTTAATGACCCAGCCTCATGAACAAGTGCAGAGAAAAGTTTCAAATCCTGCCCAAAAGATGATTTCACACAGGGACCATTAAATCACCTTTTACGACAGATATGTCTAATGTTACTGCAATTGCTTATTAGGTGTTTTCCCAAGGAAGGCATTTGATAATTTGGGGCAAAAATATGCAAAAATGGCCAAGTTATGCCACTAATTTCAAAACATCATTGAAATACATTGAACTGCATAGCTGTTTCCTTAGTTCTGTGTCTCGCTTTGAAGAATGAAGACGTGTCTGTGGTCCACAGATGATTACGGTGCTGGATGCCCATTAGGTAAGTAAGGGCTTGGGGGGTGTGGGGTAGTGGGTGTTGAGTGGGAGGGTTGGGTGGTGGGACAGTAATGGCAGCAACAGACATTGATGGACAGTTTTCTTTTTGCAGGGTTTATTAAATAAAAAAAAATGAGAGAAGGTTTTCTTTATTTCAGGTTGTGACACTGGGGGATTGGGCACCCCCAGTGTTACTGTTATGTTTGTCAGGGAGGGCTGAGAGTGGGGGTCAGCTGCAGGAGTCTGAAGAGAAATGAGGGCAAGGTGGAGAAGCTGCAAAAATATGTATTTAAAGAGCACCAAATTCAGAATGAAACTGCATTTATACATAATAATGACCCACCCATGAATATTGATAAACCCTGCCAATGAACACCAATGGGCAGAAGGCAGGCAGGATTCATTAATATTCATGGATGGGTCATTATTATGCATACATTCAGTTTCATACCACTCTTTGGCACTCTTTAAATACATATTTTCACAACTTTCCACTGCAGCCCTCATGTCTCTGGACCCCAACTAACTGATCTTGGGGTCTAGTACCACT
This sequence comes from Neoceratodus forsteri, assembly GCA_016271365.2. Taxonomy (NCBI): domain Eukaryota; kingdom Metazoa; phylum Chordata; order Ceratodontiformes; family Ceratodontidae; genus Neoceratodus; species Neoceratodus forsteri. The sequence goes on from CM028133.1 coordinate 154,362,069, forward strand.
AGGGGAGCACCTCATGTGCTACAATCATGGCAAAAAAATAAATCCATGCTACCACACATGCGCAGACCACCAGATGATGGGATAAAAATAGTGCTATGAGAAAAGTGCATTGACAATATGGAGTGTATCATGGAAACATAGGCAACTGTAATGCCACTGCTAAATGTTCTTCAGTAGGAAAAATCTCCTTTTTTGATCGCAGGAGGTCTGCAGGGCTCCACCCACTGCAACCATAAAAATGAAATGAAATGGACTGTGGGTCCATTAAAAGTGAATATATTTTGCATCCTAATTACTGTAGGTCAAAGGTCAGCCCCTGCTGATTGAACCTAAGACCTGCACTATCTCAGGCAATCAGGCCTTTGCTGTATGTGCTTCTAAGCTTTGGAACTCCCTTCAATCCCTGGTATATAATGCCACCTCCCATTTGCTCTTCAGTATGTCACTCTAGACTTCCTGAAGGCAAGCTCTGCCTGCATGTGCACTTATTCCTCACAGGAATTCCTACATATTCTGGGGTCTCCTGCACTCTTCTCTGCATATCCCTCCATTTGGTTTATAAACTGTGCACCTTATCTTAGTCATTGTGCTGTATAATGCATTAATCTCTCATGTTTTATTCCTGGTCACCATTGTAAACTGAATTTTCACTTGATATTGTATTTTCTTTTATGTTATGCTATAATTTCTCCAGCAGCCTGAAATCTTTTGGTACTATTGTTGTATAGTGGTCCATCTCCATTGCCTCACTTTGTAGCTCTCATGGGTTGCACCTCAAAATCAGCTTTGTATTTGCATTGTATGCTTAATAAGTCAATAAAAATTAAATAATAAACATGTCAGAGTATTTGTGGTGTGCTTGCCGTCCTTCTCAGTCAGATGAAAGTTGCAGCCATGATAACCCCCACCATTGGTGAGGGACACAAGGGATCAATGAACAAATGAGGGAGAATAATAAGTGACTTGTTTTTACCAGTTATCTTCAAGACTGGTCCCTATTTTTACATTTGTTGTGCAGAGCAGTAGATTGGTTTATATCATTACTGTTTGTTAAAAGCATGTACCTGATATTTTATGTCACCGTTTGGGAGAAATGTTCCAAATAAGGTGATAATATAAAGGTTAACATTCCTTTTATAAACAATGGGCTTAATTTTCTAACATTGGTGCAACCTGCACTGATCCATTGCCTGCGACAAACCTGGGTGTGCCAGGGACCCTGGGCCCAATTTTATAAAATGCAGGGTCATGGCACCAAAGTCAGCTTGTTTGCCACAAGCCAACAGCTGCATGGAAAACCTTGTGCAACTGATGGAAATGCCACAAGCCATAGAATGGGCTTGTGGCACCCAAGACAGTTATGGTGACCCACAAGCTGGTCACTCTGGTGGCTGGTGGGTATTCTTAGGCATTCTCAGGCTCCAAAGGGGTGGGATGGGTCATGCTGGGGGAAGGGGGTGACAATTACCCCTGACTTGGCAACAGCAGGACATCTTGGATAGATTGGGGAACATCAGTGCCACTATGGGGGCGTTGGAGTGCAGCCTGCCATGGACCACCAGCCACTCCAAAGGTAGTCTAACACATGTTGGTGGATGCATGGGCGCCTTCCCCAAGGGGCTACACGGTTAAGCCCCTACCCAGCCAATGTTGCAGCATTGTTGCCAGGCAGGTTAGACCAGCTCCAGGCTGGTCTAATGGCAGTCTCCGTGCACCCATGGGGGGCTTCCAGAAACACACCTAGCACCATGGCACACCCCCATGTTGGGTGGCAACCCTGATGTAGGGCCAGTTTGGAGCAAGGGGTTTGGTGTTGGACTCAGCCCACATTGGAGAAATGTGCTTGGCACAACTTTTGATGCAAGGAAGCACTTGTGTCAATTCAAATTCAACATTTGCACTTTGAAAATTGAACAAAAATGTTTATATTTCTAGCAATTTTTAATTTGTGGTTAAAAAGTGCTATATTTAATTTCTTTTCGGTTGTCTCAGAGTTTATTTGACAAGTCTTATGGATGAAGACAATTGCCATAATTTTCAGCTATACTGTTTATTTTAAATTTGCAGGAACACATTTGCTGTGAGTCTGAACAAACGCCATTCTTACAATTATGCAGCCCGCTATCCCTGCTGCCATTGCTGTAATTATTTCCACCATCACATTTATTTTCTATCCAAAAACTCCAGGTAAGCTGTATTGTATATTATATTCTAAAAATTTTGTAGGCAAAATCAAAAAATATTTGGGGTTGGTTTAGAATAGGGGAATTATCTGTTTTGTAATAAAGGCACTGTATAAAGTAAATGTGTACGTAAGTAACATTATTTTAGGTAAGCAATTGGACACAACTGTGTGTTGGTTGTACTTGGTTAACCACATGGCAAATGACACAGTAAGTCATGCTGCCATTGGCTGAGTGTCTTCTACACATGATACTGTAGTTTTCACAACAAAAACATACAAGAATGTCTTATTGTACTTATTAAATGGGTAACATATTCAAATGCTTCAAAGAAAATCCAAAAGTTTTAATATAACGATCTATTTATTTTGTTATTTATTAATTCATTTGGTGGCTGCTTAAATACACTGGACGAGAGGTTCTTTTAGAGGCATGATCCAGGCTGCTGTAGAGTAACAAATACAAAGAAACTTAAAGAACACTGAGCTAATTTATTTACAGAGTGTGAGACAATCACCAGTTGTTTAACAACAGATGCACTACTACTGTACATAATACCATTCAAAAAAGTACAGTTCTGTAGCCTGGGTACACAGTAAGGGAAGGATCTCTGGCACATAGCAAAGGAAGCAAGGCTGGATCTTATGGTCTTAATAACGTCCTTAGATTAAAAAAAAACTTATTTTTGTTCATGAAGTGTTTTGTCAGTTAAGTGGCCCAAGAAATAAACCTTCTAAATGAAAAACACAGAGAAGCCATGGTAAAGAGGAAGGAATACACAATCATTGGCAGTAGGAAGGTGTGGGGAGGTAGGGCAGGGACATTAGCTCAAGCTGTGGACCCTGCAATATGAGCAGACTTGATAGACCAAATGGCCTTCTTCTGCTGGCTTCATTGTATGTTTGTATGTTCATATGTAACACAATCCTTTTGCCTGTATGCTACCACAGCCTTTGTCTTGTGAGATACATACATATTATAGAGGCACAATAGTGCCTCTATAGTTAGGGTTGAGCAGCACTTTCTATGTTAAACCTGAAATTTTTTACTTTATTAACTTTGAAATCATTCAGTGGATTTGCATGAAGTTGGAATCTGCTGTCCTGTGGGGAAGATCTATTGTAGTGGCAAGTTTTGTTCAGGTTGGATGTGCAGATTCTGAGATCTAGAGAGTGAAACAAAATAAAACAAGCATTTGTCAATGCCGAACGTTCGCTTGCAGGTATTTGCAGTGGTGTTTGGCATGTATGGTGCTTTATCCTAATGCCCTGTGCGATTGCTGGTATTTGCACAATAAATTGTCAGCATGATCTTTTTGTTACCCGCATTTTGCGCTACATAGGTGGAAACACGTTTTGGGCAGGATGTGAAAAATGGCAGCTGTACTGCTCCTAAGGAAATGTGGTAAAATGCCAATGTTGAAAATCTGAGTGCAAATATTGAAAATTGCAAACCTACGAAAGGCGCTTGGTGACTGTGCAACACGCTGTAAAACAGTCATTTTAGAATTTTCACCAAATTTTCAACATTGCCATTTTAAAATCTCTGCTAATGAACAGTGTCACTGTGATTGTCTTACTGTGTCCCATACATTGATTTCGAACACTGACTGCACCATTGTGCACTACATGGGGGGAAAGACATTTTGGGCAGGAAGTGAAAAATGACAGCTGTACTGCTCATAAGGAGGTGTGGTAAAATGGCAATGTTGAAAATCTGGAGTGAAAATATTGGAAATTTGCAAACTTACGAGCGTGCATAGGAACTGCACAACGCACGCTCGTAAAACAGTTATTTGCAGGAATTTTTTCACCAAATTTTCAACATAGCCATTTTAAGATCTCTGCTCTTGAACTGTGACACTGTGATTTTCTTAATATGTCCCATACATTGAGTTTACACACCGACTGCGCCATTGTGTGCTACATGGGCAGAAACACATTTTGGGCAGGATGTGAAAATGACAGCCGTACTGTTCATGAGGAGGTGTGGTAAAATAGCAATGTTGAAATCTGGAGTGCAACTATTGAAATTTTGCAAGCGTCTGACGTGCATAGGAACTGCATAGCGCTGCGCTAATGCGAAAACAGTCAATTTTAGGAATTTTTTCACCAAATTTTCAACATAGCCATTTTAAGACCTCTGCTCATGAACAGTGTCACTGTGATTTTCTTAATGTGTTCCATACATTGATTTCACACACCGACTGCGCCATTGTGCGCTACATGGGCGGAAAGATGTTTTGGGTGAGATATGAAAAGGACAGCTGTACAACTCATAAGAAGGTGTGATAAAATGGCAATGTTGAAAATCTGGAGTGAATATTGGTGCACCGCGAACTTATGAGCTCTAGGAACCGCGCATGTAGCGTCAGGAACAGTGATTTTTGATATCACCAATACGGACCCCTCCTCATGACGTCGCGGCATTATTGAGGCCAGCGTGATTTCGCGACAGTGACCGCGCAGTGCCTGTGAAATCACCCTTGTCCCGAATAACGCCATGACAGTGACATCGTTTCATGAGAAGGGTCCTAAAACCCCATGTTGAAAATTTGGTGCAAAAATTCCAAAATGACTGAGATATGCACAAAGTTGAAGCCCCCTATGTAGCCCATTATACAGCTTACCGCATTTCCTCAGTTCGCGGTCAGCTTTGAAGAGTGCAGACATGTTCCTGGTCCATCAAGATCATCGCACCGATGTCCAGAGGTAAGTGGGTGGGTGGGTGGGTTGTGAGGGAGGTTGGGAGACGCCGCCAGGACCGCTTTTTGTTTTACAGGGAAAAAAAGACGACGGGACGCTTTACGCTGGGGTGGGCCCAGCATGGCAGAAGATGTGTGGGGGGGCCGAGGAGCTGATGGGGGATTGGGCACCCCCGTCAGCAAACTACGCGGGGAGGCTGAGGAGCTGATGGGGGATTGGGCACCCCCGTCGGCAAAACAAACCAACGGTTTGCCACGCTGGGGTGGGCTCCTAGCATGGCAGCAGGATGGCTTGGGGGGCTGTGGAGCCGACGGGGGATTGGGCACCCCCGTTGGCAAAACAAACAATGTCTGCCATGCTGGGGTGGGCTCCCAGCGTGGCAGGAAAGCTTTGGGGGGTGGCGTGACGGGTGCGGGGGGGAGCGCGTGATGGAGGGGACAGCGGTGGTGCTCAGTATGGCAGCAGTGTTTTCCTTTGAAGCAGAGGAACACCGCTGTCATACTGAGCTCCTGCACCCATTGGTGCAGGACCACCATGCCTGCTCATGGGAGCAGTGCATTGGATGTGAGAGGCACACCTCCAAGTGTGCTACTCTCTCAAAACGTTCCTTGCGCATGCGCGCAAGCGAACGTAAAAAGCACACCCAGTTTTGCTATTTTTTTTCCTCATTGCCTTGTAGCCTTACGGTGTGGAATGTCTGCCTGATTTTTGCAGGGTATAAAGAACTTTGGTAGAAGTTCATTCAGTGAAAAGTTTGCGCAAATCCATTGATAGGTTGCACATTTATATTTTTTAATTCCCATTATATCCTATGGGACTTTGCTGAACATTCCATTTCTCAGATAGAGGTGTTTCTCAAGAAGTGGGATTTGGTATCATGAGGAAGGATTGAGTCTTGTGAGATCAATCCTTCTTCATGAGATTTGGAATCCCTCTTCGTGAGAAAAAAAAATCCTTTTATGTGAGCCGCGATCTAGCTGTCCCTTTTCTTTAATTTGAAAACACACACAAATTAAGCTATCAAAATGCAACAAGGCATGTATCTTGTTCATCCCAACTCTCTTAGATGGATTCCTAAGTGGCTGCATGCAATGCAGCCTCTGAGGATGTTTAATTAACAGTTTAAATTCCTTTTTTACCACTTGCTAACTTCCCTTTTTGCTAACCGGAAGTTAGCGAATGGTGAAAAACAAATCCTTTTCACCACCCTCTGGTTACTTTCCTCATTTTTTTCACAAATAAAATGCTGATATTGGGGTGCCCAATCCCTGTGTCAGCTGTGGAACTCCCTCCCTGCTACTTTGGAACATTGGGGATCCCACTCCCAGCGCCTGCTAATATTTCTTTTTTAGTTTGCTGACATGTGGTGCCCAAGCCCCATGTTGGCACCAGCACCTGCCCAGCACTGCCAGGTTAGGACACTGGGGAGCCCACTCCAAGTGTCCTCCGTTGTCACCCCCACACTACTGTAGTACACTGGGGAGCCCACTCTCAGTGTACCAAAACAATGTATTGTCCATTAGTCCCTGTAAAAAAGAAAATAGTCCTCCAACATCTTTTAGTTTTTTAAACCTGTAAAAACAAAACCAGTCCCTCGTCATCTCCCTGTACCTCTTCTCCATCCAAACCCTCCCTCTGTGCACCCACCTTACAGCAGCCTCCCACATATCATACTGACTACCTGAGGTTGGGGCTGCAATCTTCTCTGGACTGGGACATGTCTGCCCTCTTCAAAGCTGAACCATGCACTGAGGAAATCAAGGTAAGCATCGCATAATGGCAGTCTATGGCATTTTTATGTTTGCTTGCACGCATGTGCAAGAAACATAGTGCCTTCATCGGAGATTTTGGAGGTGTGTCACCTCCTCCTCCAATTCAGTCAGTGGGCTGGCAGGCGCGGCCCCTGTAAGCCAATGCATTTTGGAGCTGTCTATGACATGCTCCAAAATGCAGTGGCATACAGTTGAAAGGGGGAGCTACGCTTGAGTGAGCACCGATAAGATATCGGCTGCTCACGTGCAGCTCCCCCCCATGCACAGACAGACGTGCGTGCCCCCATACTATATAGCAGATGGGGTGCCCAATCCCCGTCGGCTGAGCTGCATCTCCCCCAGTTGCTGAGCTGCATCCCCCACCTCCCCCAGTTGTAGGTGCCATGCTGGGATCCCACCCCAGCAAGCACTGTAGTCCTTTGGCCGGGCGAGCTCAGTCCCCGTCAGCTGAACGCCCCAAGTCCTGTGCCATGCTGGGAGCCCACCCCAGCGTAGCAAATGTCCCACGATGTCTTTTTTTAAACCTGTAAAATAAAACTGTCCTGCGGCGTGTCTCCCAACCCCTCCCACAACCCGCACCCACCCACTGCGCACCCAGCTCTCCCACACCCCCATACTTACCTCCAGACTCCGCGCGACGATCTTCGTGGACCGAAACACGTCTGCACCTTCAAAGCGACCACGAACTGAGGAAATGCCGTAAGCTGTATAATGGGTTACATAGGGGGTTTCAACTTATTGCATATTTTAAGAGTTTTTTTGAATTTTGCACCAATTAATGATGGTTTTGGGACTTCTTCATGAATGATGTTGATCATGACAAGAGTTCAGCCCGAAGGGTGATTTCCGTGGTGACTCGCGAAATCACCTTCAGGCCTGAATACCGCCATGACAGTGACATCATTCATGAGAAGGGGTCCCAAAAACCCCATGTTGAAAATTTGGTGCCAAAATTCCAAAAAATGACTGTTTTACGAGGGTGCGTTGCGCAGTTCCTACGCAGGCTCGTAAGTTCGCGAAATTTCAATATTTTCACTCCAGATTTTCAACATTGCCATTTTACCACACCTTCTTATGAGTAGTACAGCTGTCATTTTTCACATCTCACCCAAAATGTGTTTCCGCCCATGTAGTGCAGAATGGCGCAGTCAGTGTGCGAAATCAATGTATGGGACAAATTAAGAAAATCACAGTGACACTGTTCATGAGCAGAGGTCTTAAAATGGCTATGTTGAAAATTTGGTGAAAAATTCTAAAATGACTGTTTTTACTTAGCGTATGCTTGCACAGTTCTACGCAGGCTCGTAAGGTCGCGAATTTTCAATATTTTCACTCCAGATTTTCAACATTGCCTTTTTACCACACCTTCTTATGAGCAGTACAGCTGCCATTTTTCACATCTCATCCAAAATATGTTTCCACCCATGTAGTGCACAATGGCACAGTCGGTGTGCAAGATCAATGTACGGGACAAATTAAGAAATTCACAGTGACACTGTTCATGAGCAGAGGTCTTAAAATGGCTATGTTGAAAATTTGGTGAAATAATTCCTAAAAATGACTGTTTTTCGAGCGTGCGTTGCACAGCTCCTATGCACTCTCGTAAGTTCACGAATTTCAATATTTTCACTCCAGATTTTCAACATTGCCATTTTACCACACCTTCTTATGAGTAGTATAGCTGTCATTTTTCACATCTCACCCAAAACGTGTTTCCGCCCATGTAGCGCACAATGGCACAGTCGGTGTGCGAAATCAATGTACGGGACAAATTAAGAAAGTCACAGTGACACTGTTCATGGGCAAAGGTCTTAAAATGGCTATGTTGAAAATTTGGTGAAAAAATTCCTAAAAATGACTGTTTTATGAGGGTGCATTGAGCAGTTCCTACGCACACTCGTAAGTTCGCGAATTTTCAATATTTTCACTCCAGATTTTCAACATTGCCATTTTACCACACCTCCTTATGAGCAGTATAGCTGTCATTTTTCACATCTTGCCCAAAATGTGTTTCTCCATGTAGTGCAGGTACCAATGGCGCAGTATGTGCAAAATCAATGTATGGGACACATTAAGAAAATCACTGTGACACTGTTCATGAGCAGAGGTCTTAAATGGCTATGTTGAAAATTTGGTGAAAAAAATCCCTAAAATGACTTTTTACGGCGTGCGTTGCGCAGTTCCTATCAAGTCTAGTAAGTTTGCAAATTTAATATTTTCCTCCAGATTTTCAACACTGCCATTTTATTACACTTCCTATATGAACAGTACAGCTGCCATTTTTCATATGTCACCAGAAAATGTGTTTTTAGACATGTAGCGCCACAATGGTGCTGTTGGTGCGTAAAGCAATGTTTAGGACAGATTAAGAAAATCACAGTTACACTGTTCATGAGCAGAGGTCTTAAAATGGCTATGTTGAAAATTTGGTGATAAAAGTCCATAAAATGACTGTGTTACGAGTGAGCAATGCGTAGTTTCCATGGACCCTCGTAAGTTCATGACTTTGTAATATTTTTCAGTCCAGATTTCACCAGTGGCATTTTTCACACTTCCTTATGAACAGTACAGCTGTCATTTTTCACAACATGGCTGAAGTGTGTTTTCACACTTTCAGCGCCTGAGATGCATGGTCGCTGTGGGAAATCATTGTTCGACAGATAAAGAAAATCACAGTGACACTGTTCAAGATCGGAGGCACCAAAATGCCTGAGTTGACAATCTGCTGTAAAATATCCCCAACCTAATTATATTACGGGTGTGCTGTACAGTTTCATGTACGCCATGACTTCACCATTTTTAAATATTTTTACTGCAGATTTGCAACATTGCCATTTTTTACACCTCCCATAAACAGTACAGCTGTCATTTTTACATCCTGTTCGAATGTTTTTGCACCTGTGGTGCTAAAATGCCGAGTCGCTGTGCATAAGCAGCTTCGCTAACAAACTGATATTCCCCTGTTCATGAGGTGGGGTCACAAAAAACATGTTGAAAATTTGGAGTGAAACACCAACGAATGCCTGAGGTATTAGGGTTTCCAACCATAACGCCTAACCCTGTAGAGAATGACCGCATCAGGGGTGTGACTTGGGATTCTTGCCTGTAATGCTCATACCATTTCACACCTGCAGCCAGTGAAAGGCATTGAGGTATGCCTTGGACTCTTCAGCCCCAAAGTTCACCCCATTCTCCTATATCGCACTCCATCTCACCGCATTTCCAATGAAATGGGGTGCAAGGGCCAAAGACCCCAAGGAACACCGTGACACTTGTCAGTGTCTGCAGGATGGGGTGTGGTGAAATGGCGAGGCCGTTATGCCTGATGACCCAAATGCACACCCCAATGCCTGTCACTCTCTGCAGGGTGGTGGTGGGGTTGGCTTCAGTTCAGTACTTCACTGCCATTCCTATCACGCAGCTCTGTAACTTCTACATTACCACTGCCAATGCCAGCAAGCAAACATTCGGCATTGACAAATGCTTGTTTATTCTTGGGATGGAAACTAACTAGTAAGGAGTTCCACTCCCTTGGAATCATACTACTGTAATAATGAGTGGCCCTCAAAGTTATTTATAGTCTTGTTAGTTATAAGTCTAATTGCAGCCTGAAGCACTGAGGTAGACTAGTGTGAAGTTGCAAGAATTCACTCCGCATAAAAATGTGTACATTTCCACCGATCTGCGAAGTTTTCCACAGTTCGAAGTTGTACTTCACATACTATTGGCTGATTCATGAAATTTCAAAGTTGAAAACCTTGCCACATGTTAAGTTAATAGTGGAAGTGTCCCAGATCCACAAAACTGGAACTTCGCCGTCGAAGTTCAACATAAGATGCAAACTTTGCAATGTAATAGGAGATAGGAGGTCACATGTTGCTGAACAGCCACTGAGAACTAGTTTGGTAATTCTCTCTCTCTCTGTGTAGTGTGTTGGAGAGCAAGAGAAAGACTTAGAGAGCAGAGCTTGTGCTTGTAGCCTAGGGTCAAAATCTAAATACATGATATAAAAGATCATTTTGGTGCTCAGATTGCTTCAAAACTGTGTTTGCCAGTGCCTGTGCACACACAGTACTTTTTTGTGCTGATTTTCTCCTGTATTCTTTACTTGAAGTATTTACTTTTGTTTTAAAGGGACACTGTCAGGGCCCTCGGCCTACTCCTCTTCAGTTCTGTTGTCAGCGATTTAGAATCTAAGAGCGCATCGGTTCGCATCAGTGCGGTCAAGTTACCTGATTTCACGGTTTGCAGTTTTCTTCATATTCATTCTCGCCCTGAAAGTTCCATCCTCAGAAGCAGATGTCGCAGTTGAACGATTCATTGAAAGAGCTGAGGGTGCACCTTTTTAAACACAGCACAGCAGATATGTTATAGCTAGTATAAAATAACAGTGAAAGAGCTGCTGGTATGTACAATGATAATGAGTGCCGGATTAGTTAAAATCCTACTGGAGTCTGGGGCCGAAATTCCGAGCATGCTCACTTGCGGTCAGAGGAAAGATCTTGCGCATGCGCCAGAAAGTGCCACTAGTACGCATGCACAGGATTTCGGTGACAGACTCCGATAGGATTTCAAAGCTAATCCAGTGCTCATTTTAATGTTGTACATACCAGCAGCTATTTAATTTTATTGTTTATGCTGTATTACATGTCTGCTGTGCTGTATTTACTAAAAGGTGCACCTCAGCACCGAGTGAACAGTAGACGCGCATTTCCAGCGCGTTCCCGGCATGGCATCCGCTTCCGAGGGATGGAGACTTTCAGTCAGGAGGAATATGAAGAAATAAATGCAAAATATTAGAAATCAGGTAAACTGATCACTTTTACTTTGATGCAGGGCCATTCCAGAGCAAACATAATGCTCGTTTGTGTCCACAGGTCAGCTTTTGTTTTGTTTTTTTTGTTTTGTTTTTTTAAATTCAAGTTTATTGAAGTTTATTGTTTAACAAAACATAGATCAAAATATTATGTACTACATTATGGAGGAAATGAAACATTTTTTACTCCCCCCCCCATCCCTATGGTTATCCTGCCTTCCATCTCAAACCCACCCTCCCCTACAGATTAATATGTCATAAGAAGATCTGTTCAACAGTATGCCTACCAAATTGTATTACATTCAGGTAGAAGGCTTAGAGTGAAGCAAATAAAGCGTTTGGAAGGAATTCCATATCAAGTCATATCTTGCAAGACTATCCCTTCTCATAGCCCCAGATTTCTCCATATTCAAATTAAATAGCAGTTCTTGTAACCACTCAGTGCACGTAATTGGGATGTCATCCAACCAATGCTTTAACACCACTTTCTTAAGTAAGGATGAAATCAAGGCCATATAGTACCTCCTAACTTTAACTGTGATACTGGAGTAATCCCCTATCAGACAGACTTCTGAAGTAAAATGCTGGTCAATGCCCAAAAGTGGGTCTGCTTTACATTTAATTTGATCCCACAGTTCTTTTATTGGTGGGCATTCCCAGAAAATGTGATATAAATTCCCTTCTGCATGGTGACATCAAAAACATGACGGGTCAGGTCTGCGTCCAATTTTGTATAATTTAGAAGGAGTCCAAAACAGATTGTTTAAGAAGTGGAGCTGCATGACACGTAGCCTATCCTGAGTGACATATCGGTATGTGTGACACCAGATTTCATCCCATTTCCTCTCTTGGCTCCCTAGTTGACATAGCCAACAGGTCAGCATTTGTGAACTGAAGGTAAACTGAGGGGCAAAGCTGACAGTGCCCCTTTAAGAGAGAATCAGTGGTTTGGTGGTTTGTGTGGGGGAGGGTAGGAGCAATTTAGAAGGCACACTTGTTTTCAGCAAAAAATCAGTGGCCCAGTGCCCTGTCTTTTCTTAAGAAAAAAATCACTGTCCTGACTGAGCTATAACCAGAGTGATTGTTGTGTCTCTGTCAGCACACTTGTATTAGGAAAACAAATCACTGTCTTCCTGACTGCGCTGTAGCCAGACTGATTCTTGTGTCCTTGTCGGCACACTTGTCTTGGGGAGAAAAAAAAATCACTGTCCTCCTGACTGTGATTTAAGCAGAGTGATTGTTGTGTCCCTACTTTGGTTTTCGATGCCTTGTCTGACATGTGCAGGAACAGTATTTAACAGAAGAAAAGCAATTTCTCTCTGGGGACAGAGCTTTACATGTTTGACTAGCATAGAGGTAGTGGTGGTGGTGGCGGCACGGTGGCAGGCCCTAAAACTATAAATACCATAATTATGTTTATCTTCTCTTGTGATTTCCTACTTTGGTTTTCAGTGCCTTGTCTGGCATGTGCAGGAACAGTATTTAACAGAAGAAATGCAGTTTCTCTCTGGGGACACAACTTTACATATCTGACTGGCATAGAAATGGTGGTGGCGGGGGTGGCAGGCCCTGAAACCATAAATACCATAATTATGTTTATCTTCTCTTGCAATTTCCTAATTTGGCTTTCAACACCTTGTCTGGCATGTGCAGGAACAGTATTTAACAGAAGGAAAACAGTTTCTCTCTGGGGACACAACTTTACATGTCTGACTGGCACAGAGTGGTAGTGGTGGTGGGGTAGGAGACCCAAAAATCCTAAGTTACATAATTATTTTTAACTTCTCATGCAATACTTAACATTTGTAGATATCAAGAGGACACATGAATTGGTGTAAAAAAAAAAAGAAAAGTGAGGAAAGCAATTCATGTGTATTGAACATAAAAGGATAAAAAAGGGTAATCAGGGCAAGGGGAATGCAAATGTCTAAATCATGGAAAAATTCAGGGAGTGAGTATGGGAAATGATGGAATGAAATATGGACCATAACATTAAAGGAATAATGCATGACAGGGTGTGTGTTGTGCTGTAACGCTATGCCTGGGGTGGTTGGACACAAAGCTGCTGGATGAATGCATCTATTGCCCCAGGCATGGCATTATCCCAGCATGATACACACCCTGGAGTGTATTATTCCTATTATACGATGGCTCATTCAAAAAAAAATTAAGAAAAATAGTAACATTTTTATGAAAATGAAAATTTTCTGTCATTTTTTGAAAGGGTAGGAATACGTAGTAAAAAAGTAGTGCTGATTTTTTGTTTTGTCAAATAGGTAGAGCTGCTATGGCATTACTGTGAGTCTGTGTCTCTGCCTTCCACCCCTCCACCTTCCTTACTGTACACTTGTTATTTTCTGGCCCTCCGTGTGTCTGTATTTTCACTGTCTAACCTGACAGAACATAATGAAATGATGACCTCGCCATAAAGCCATCCCAACTGTGATCTGTGGGGAAGGGGGTGGTGGTGGCACTGTATTTCTGGTTTCCAGTTTAATGGAAAGTGCTCAGGGCGCTCTCTCACTCTTTCCTTGGTGGCAAACAAGAAAAGAAAAAATTATGGCTAGAGTTTGTGTGTTGGGAGACCGCTGCGGACTTCCTCCTTTGCTGAGGGCAGAAAATGCTGGTCAGGTAAGTAAGTGAAGTGCGGTCTGACTCGCATGCTCACTTACTTGGCAGCGGGCGATGCGAGACGGGTAGCGGGGAGGTATGTTGAGAACAGGAGGGTTTGTGATGGTTACGCTTCAGAAGTCAGGGTAACAGCATTGTGATCTTTTTCTTAAGAAAAAGAAAATTAAATAATGTTCGTGGAGTGGAGACTGTCACTGGAGCGGAAGCGGAGGCTGTCAGGATAGCGGGGACTGCTGTGAAGTCGATTGCAAAGATGGCTTTCACTTGGCTTGGTTTTGTTTTTATTTTTAAAATAAGAAAACAATACTTTGGGTGTTTGGGGGAACGTGTGAGGGTTCTGTGTTTCAGTTTTGCTGGCTTCTGTAGTGTGAGAGGCAGGAATTTAATTTTTTGCTATTTGACTACTGTGAGTATGTGTATGCCAATTATAGGCAATTTGCACATACCATGCAGTCATTTTTTTTTTTGTATCATGTTATTTGGTCATGTGTGCACTGGGACTACATCCTTGATGTTATGCTGGGATAACATCATGGGTCCAGCCTTGACTGACCAATCAGAGCCCAACACTCTTTCTTGCCATTGTATAATTCAAAATACATCTTGGACAGAACTAAAAAAGAGGATAGAGACTGACAAGACAGAAAGAGTTTTCTTTTTACTGTTTATATTTTTTCTGTGTTTATTTGGGGGGGGACAATTGTAAACACAGCTTGAAAATAATAATAAACAAAGAAAGTTGTTTGCAGTTACTTTGCCACACATCCACTTCTAGTGGCACTGCCAGGCCCACCACTGCCACGCAGCTCTGACTGGAAGTACAAGACCTTTTCTTTGCTGAACATCAGTATGTTCATACCATCTCTCACTTCTGCTGGAATTTGTTAAAATCTTAGTGCAGTTGTCGCACCTTGTCCCACAGGACAGCCACCTCTGCCTTTGTGACAGGTGCACTGGGGTTCATTGGTGGTAGGAAGGGTGCACTTGCTGCCCTCTGATGTACTTGTGGAGATCGATGCCGAGTATTGTGGTGTGTCTGCCCACCATGCCGACTCTCAGCAAGACAACAGCCAACCTCACACTGCCCCTCATCTGATTCAACATTATCCCCATAACCCACCACCATTACCATGTTTGGTTGCCCCCTTACGCTTCTTTGCCTGCCACTCAGCCATGTGGTGGATCTTGAGGTGTGTCCTCTGGCCACTGGTACTGAGGTGGCTGCCTTTCTCTCCTTGCCTAACACTACGGCCACAGATTTTGCAGATGATGACAGTGTCATCTGTAGGATTTAAGGAGAAAAACTCCCATACTACAGGTTTTTGTGGCAGTGGAAAGGGGGGGGCACCAGCAGTTGTTGCAGTGGGTTGGGCTACTATATCACCAGTGCCAGTGGTGGAGCTGATCGTGGTGGTACTGGGGTGATTGGTGGGTCATGCAGAGACCACAGGCTCCTGCTGAGGGGCAGGGACTACTGGGTCCTGCTGCTGCAGGGGAGTAGCAGAACTCCTTTCCTCACCTTGGGGGTGGAGGGGGTGTCAGTGCCTCTTCTGAACAAATGCCAATTAAGGTGAATAACTGTCCCACCCTTCTTCAGGCTTTCATCCTCCCTATTAACCTGGCCCTCCATTTTAACAAAAGGTTTTTGAAGAAAAAAAAATATAAAGAAAAAGAGACACACACACACACACTGACACAGACACACACACACACATCTAAACTGCCAAAAAAATAAAGATCGTACACTAACAAAAGTTCTCTGTACAGAAAAATAAAGATAAACTTTAAAACTAAATACTACTTTTGAGTCAAAAACACCGTCAAAAAATGAGATCTACTGCTGTTTGTTTCAAAACTGCTCTAACTGCCGAAATGAAACTGTAACATTCACTTCCTGCCAGGCTGGAGTCTCCCATATGACCTGTAGAAGGAGAATCACGTGATAAACCCTGTTTTTCATTAACTTCAAAGTCATTAAAAAAAGATGAGGTTAACTTCGAAATTAGCTGGTGAAGTTTTGTCATTAGAAGCCATTTTCGCTAAATGTTTCACTGGGCGAATTCAGCGACTTCACAGGAAATTCACGGGCAGAATACAAGTTTGCAACATCTCTACACTGGGATTCAGTGCCGTGGACTCAGGCTTATTTTCTGAAACCTGAAGCTGTTTTTTTTTTTATGTTTAATTACTTATTTTGATAATAATTTGTTGAGACTGATAGTGCCTTGAGTGCTGCCAGCTATGGGATTTCTTAGTTAATTATAAGTCTAATTGCAAGAGCAACTTTCATTTTTACTGTGTTTTTTTTTTTACTTACTTTTAGGTTTTGAGTGGAGTGGCACAAACCATGCCTGCTGCACAGTCAGTCAGCAGCAGGATCAGTCATTTTTAAGACATTAATGACCGATCCAGTAGCCAATCAAAAGCCTCACTAGGCTTATGAATACATAATTAGACTTATAATTATCAATGAAAGAGTAGTCTTTCATGTGTGTTCTTTGGGGTAAGAGAACAGCAAAATGAAGCTGTGCAGTTCTGTCACCCGAGGAACACAAGGGAGGTGACTCTTGTTCTGATAAGTGTAGATCCTCATGGTCACTTACCATAGTAGGGATCGAGTTTGTTTCAGTGAGAAAAAAAATTACCTTTTTTGGAAGAAAATCTGACCCGTTTCTTCGGCACAAGTACGCCAGCACGTAGTTAGTTGGCATGGCACCAGGCATCAGACATTCTTACAGTATCACAATAAGAGTGTCTCACGTGCCAATGAAAGAAAAGCTGTGTTTGATTTGGATAACTTGATCTCAAATTTATACAACAGTCCCCACACAATGAACTGCAGATCACTGCTCAATTCATACTCATTACCAAAAACCAGGTAAAGCCCACAAGGCCTTTTTTCAGAGGCAACCTGACAGCACTTGGGAGGTTAAGTGACTTGCTCAGGGTCACATACTGTAGTATGCAAGTGGAGGGTTGTGGAAATCAAACCCAGGTCTGCTGGATGTACCAAGCTTGTTCACAGCTCATTACTCTAATCTCTAGGCTATACTGCAAGCCCACTGAGCCACCGCCAGCCATATGACTGATGGGGACCTCTGCCTTCCCACTCTGTCTTATTGAGTGTCTTAATGAGTGGCTTAGCCTTAACCTCTGCCTCACTGGCCTTCTGATGGTACCAATCTCATGGAGCGGGTGGAGTGGGTCTATCAGGAGGACATTGCCACCTTTTCAATGCCCTAAGCCACTGTTCTGAGGGTCTCCCATTTTTAAAGGTGGGGAACAGGCAACTTGTGGTTAGACACTTCCTCAGAATCTGGGCCCAACTATAGACCTCATATAGATTCTGCCCTTCTTTCACAGTGTTTACCTCTATCTGTTGGAATTCATCTCCTTCTCGATTTTTTTGGGACACCGATTTCTCCCACAGGGAAGGTGGCATGTTAGCCAGGGTTGCTGGTTTAGCACTGGTTCCACTCATTATGGCATTTTTTTAGTCTTCTGCCCACTTCTTGGTGGAAATCCTGCTTGTGACAGCTGGTGACTTGAAAGGTTTAGTCTCCAGGCTTTACTGGACAAAGATAGCACAGGTCAGGGGAGGTGGTGGACTATGTCCACATATATGTTGTTTTTTCTCTTTCTATAATCTGTCTCCGTGTAGTGTGAATCTTCCCTGTTCACCATATGGCAGCAACATTCACTCCCCTCCAGCTCCTGCACTGAAAGATGCTTTGGCATGCAGTTTGTATGACTGACACTATATAAAACCGCACCCTTATTCCTTTTTGGCTGATCACTCTTGTGTCTGCCTCCTGGGGTCATATACATTTTTATGTTGTCTTGTGCACACGTGCAAGCTACATCTCATGGTAGTAGCACATTCAGAGGTGTGTCAGTGTTTTGGTAAATGCAGGGAACGCTTTACTGGGTGCATCCCTCAGCCACCAATTAGTGAGCATGCTGGCAATGGCAGCAGTTTCAGAGAAAGCCATGGAGTTGAAAGAAATCTGTCACTCCAATGTGGTGCAGTTTCCTCATTGGTGGCTCATGTGGTGCCTCTCCACAAGAGTGGCCCCAAGGATGAACCGGGGAACTACAGACCGGTGAGCCTCACATCCATTGTGGATAAGCTGATGGAGACTATCCTGAAGGAGAAGGTGGTGGCCCTTCTAGAGGCCAAAGGACTACAGGACAGCAGTCAGCATGGCTTCATACATGGCAGATCCTGCCAAACCAACCTGGTGGAGTTCTATGACTGGGTATCTAGGCAACTGGATAGGGGCCATGCAGTGGATGTCCTGTATCTGAGCTTCAGTAAGGCATTCAACTCAGTGCCACATGGGAGGCTGGGAAGTAAGTTAGAAGGCATAGGGGTGGGTGCAAAGCTGGTGAGATGGGTAGGAAACTGGCTTCAAGGAAGGCAACAGAGAGCGGTGGTGGGTGGGGAGCTCTCACGCCCAAGGGTAGTGGTGAGCAGCATTCCACAGGGCTTGGTGTTGGGACCAGTGTTGTTTGGGATATTCATTGCAGACATATCATTGGACATCAAGAGCAAGATCAGTCTGTTTGCAGATGATACCAAGATGGCAGCGGTGGTGGATGACCTATGGGGATGGCAGGGGTTGCAGGATGATCTGGCAAAGCTTGAATCCTGGTGAGACACCTGGCAACTGGGGTTTATTTTTTTTTATACTTTATTTTTATTATTTTCTTAAAGAAATATTCTTTTCATTACAAACAATGAAAGATCAAGAAAAAGAAAACATTTTTAAATAGATTAAATCAAGAGAATTTTAGCTTAATACAGCATCCTATTTTTAGGGGGAGATAAAATTCCAATATATCATTTTAAACTAGAGCTATAACAAGTCAAGTAAGAAAAAATTAATAAATTGTATGTATGATCCAAGCTATTTACATCCCAACGATTAGAAATAAAAAAGAGTTAATAAATCCAAAGTATTAAGATTTTTAAGTCCCAATCTATCCAGTCCACAAGCTGTAGTAAGAAAGAAATAAAGGGGGAGAAAGAGTTATTTATTCAAACTGAATGGTACTGTGTTACTTCTATCTCCTCCTGTTCAAAATCTGAACCCAAGTCTTCAGGCATCTTAATATTGTTTTCAAAAAACAGACGTGCAGTGTCTTGATCCTCAAAATAATAAACCTTCCCCTGGTAACTGGGGTTCAATGCCAAAAAGTGCAGGGTGCTGCATTTTGGAGTGAAGAACCCAAGGAGGAGTTACCAGCTGGGGGGAGTGCAGCTAACCCAGACAGAGGAGGAGAAGGATCTGGTGGTGCTCATTAAAGGGTGACTGAACAACCTGACGCAATGTAGGAAGTCAGCTGCAAGACCAACAAAATGCTGGGTTGCATTGCAAGAAGTATATCCTCGAGGAAGGAGGAGGTAATTCTACCACTGTATAGATCATTAGTTAGACCGCACCTGGAGTACTGCATGCAGTACTGGTGCCTATATGTGAACAGGGACATTCAGTTACTGGAGAGGGTGCAGCGCAGGGTGACAAAGATGATCAAGGGGCTAGGGGACTTATTATACGAGAGGAGGCTGAGGGAGTTGTACATGTACTCGCTGCAGGATAGGAGGGACGGGGGGACATGACTGAAACCTTTAAGTACATGAAAGGAATAAATAAGACAGGTACAGAGGGGCTGTTCAAAGTATTGGAGGGAAGGGAAACCAGGGGCCATGATATGAGACTGGAGGGAGGAAGCTTCGGGGGGGAGATGAAGAGACGCTTTTTTACAGAGAGGATGGTAGCTGGGTGGAATGCGTTACCTGCAGAAGTGGTATCCAGTAGAACAGTAGACTGCTTCAAAAAGGGGATGGGACAGGACAAGGGGGAGGGTCAATGGAGGGGAAGGATGGAAGGGAGGGGCAGCTGCAGAATAAGGGGTCTAGCTGCACATTCGGGCAGACTTGATAGACCTCTAGGCCTTTATCTGCTGGTAAATTTCATATGTTCATATGTGGGAAATCAACTTTTGGGACAGATTAACACAGTGCCACTGTTCATGAGAGGAAGTCCCAAAATGCCTATGTTGAAAATGTGGTTAAAAATATCCCAAAAATAATTGGGCTATGGGCATGCGTTATGCAGTTTCTACACATGCTCGTGACTTCACCAATTTTTCATATTTTCACTCCAGATTTTCAACATTGACATTTTCTGACACCTACTCATGAATAGTACAGTTGTCATTTTTCACTTCCTGCCTGAAATGTGTTTTTGCACCTGTGGTGACAAATGGCGCAGTCAATCTGCAAAATCACCTTTCGACTAACAAACTGATAGTGCCACTCTTCATGAGGTGGGGTCACAAAAAGCCCATGTCAAAATTTGGAGGAAAATACTCAACAAACACCCACAGTGTTAGGGTTTCCAACTGTAACGCCCACACTGTGGAGACTGACAGGCATCAGGGTGTGACTTGGGATCCTCGGCTGTACTGTTCAGGTTTGATTTAACTTGATCTCCCCACCCTGCAGCTAATGATACTTCAAGGTGTGCCTTGGAGTCTTCAGCATTATGCCTGATGACCCAAAGGCACACCCCAACATCTATCAGTCTCTGCAGGTTGGGGGTGGGGTTGGTGTCAAGTTCAATACTTCATTGCCATTTCTATTATGCATCTCTAACTCCTGCACTACCAATGCCAATGCCAGCAAGCAAACATTCGGCATTGACAAATGCTTGTTTAAGTTGTGGTGATACAATAATAATACATTTTTATTTGTAGGAAGCACAGTTCAATAGATATCAAAGCACTTGTACAGAGAATAAAAACCTTAAAAATATTAAACTATAAATATATAAATCCTCAGTTTAGCAAGAGACAAAGCAATTATTAATTATCTAAGAAAGCCAGTGAAAATAAAACAAGTTTTTAGAGCTCCTTGAAGTTCTCCACAGTCAGGCATCCTCTAACTCGATGAGGTTGAGAATTCCACAGAGTATGGGCCACGAATGCAAAAGCTCAAGCCCTAGAGGTCTTCAAACGAACCCTGGGAATCTCCAGCAATCCCTCATCAGTGGAGCAGAGTGGTCAGTAGGGATGCAAGAGATCTTGCAGGTAACTAGGTCCCTGTCCATGTAGGGCTTTATATGTCAGCAAACTGACCTTGAAGATAATCTGCCACTGAACTGGCAGCCAGTGCAGTTTGCACAGCACAGGTGTGACATGGCTAGATCAGGAAAGCCCAGTCAATGACCTGGTTGCTGCATTCTGCACCAGCTGCAAGTGGTGAATATCAACCCCTGGTAGCCCTAGGTACAGGGCATTCCAGTAATCAAGGTGAGAGGTCACAAAGGCATGGACAATAAGTCAGAAGTTCTCTGGGTGGAACCAAGTGCTTAATCTGGGAGATATTCCTCAGATGGTAAGATGAGGACTTGATGGCAGAGGACATATGAAAGTTCAGTATCAACCCCTCGTCAAAAATAATGCCAGACTTTGTACCCATTCAGAGGTCATCAGCTGGCAACCACCCAGCAAAAGCCCAGAGGCCTGCTCAGCCAAAGACACCTCTACCTGATAGCCTGGATCCACTACCAAAACCTCAGTCTTAGCAGGATTCAGCTTCAACCAGTTGGCACTCATCCAATCCTGGATCTTGGAGAGGCAGATCTTACTTCAAGAGGGCTCTTGCAGTAGGTAATTACACATAGGACTGATGCCGGCAGGCGGCAGGACCCCACGGAAAAATTTCTAGCTAGCAGTCCCTGACGAGGGACCACCCCCACGTCAGGTGACCAGCGTCAGGAGACGTCGGTATAAAGGGGTGGTCCTGGATGCCCGCCTTACAATTCTTTCCTGCTGTTAGCTCGTGCAGCACCGCACGGAAAAGTTCGCTTCGTCAGCCCTACCTTCGTCGTTTTTTTACTGAAAATAATTGTTTTTTTTGACTAACGTCAGTACTATCATCAATGTATGTCGTCCCCTACACCCTCCAAGCACAAGAATAAGTGCAATTCATGTGGCACCAAACTACTGCACAAGGACGGCCACTACCTGTTCCTGTTCTGCCTAGGCCATGATCACCCGGTCGAGAAGTGCCAGCACTGCTTCAATTTCAACGCGACTACCCAGAAAAGGTGGCAGCAATCCCTGGAAGCCCATATTCTAAAGAAGAAAATGAGTTCTATGGAGAAGGAGCTCAATAAACTGAGGCAGGCGTCCACTTCCCCTGAAGGCCATCGGAAGAAGAAGAAGGAAAAGGAGAGGCACCGGGACAAGGGCTCCTCCACCGCGTCTCCCTCGGGAGTCACTGGGACACAGGTAACATCCCATCTGGGGGATCGCCCCTTGACGGCCACCTCAGAGGTTTCCGAGGGGGGGTCAGCCCATCAGTCTGGCTCACGCTCAGGCCTTGCGGGTGCCTCCGGGCAGTTGGAGGCCTCCACCCCTGGTTCGGCCGCAAGCTCACGGCCTACCACTGTGGGTGGCTCTGGTAAGCCAGGCGTCGGCTCCTCTGACATCCGCCCGGAGAGGGCCAGTAAGACGTCTGACCCTCCAAGGTGATGCGTAGCCTTCACTCCACTGGACCAGGCAGATCACTCTACTAGGCCTGCCTCCAGTGATGGCTCTCTTAAGTCGGACACCAGCTACTCTGGCGCCCGCCAAGAGCTTGCCCCTAAGCCTCACATCGGCTTGTCTGATGTCTGGCTGGTGAAGAAACTGATGACAGACCCCTCCCCACGTCCATCATACCCGGTTCCCCACAGCCTTCGCTGCCATCTGGGGAACCAGATTCTCCCCAACTCGACCCCTGGGTCTTTTCCCCTCCATCCCTGGGTGAAGCTGGGGGTCTTTTGCCTCCATCAGTTCTTCCTCCACCTGGTGCACCGGACCTGACGTCGGCTCCCTGGATGCTGGCCCTGATGCCGGCCCCTCCGACATTGGTACCTCCAATGCCAGGGCCTCCGCCGTCGGCCTTACCAACTCCGGGAGACATTCTGCTCCCATCGGGCCCTCCGTCCTCCAGGCTCTCCACTAGGGACCCGCCCATGAGGCCACCGGCTGGGCCGTCTGCTCTGGCAGCCCCCCCGGCTCCCGGGTACCCTCCATCCTATTCGATGCCGGTGTACCCGGGACCACAGTATCTGGTGCCACACTACCCAACACTGGGCTTCCCGATGCCACAGTACTTGATGCCACAATACCCAATGCTGGGTTACCCACAGCCGGGTTTTGGATACGCTCCATCCGGTTACAACCCGTATCCTTATCCCCTGCCTCCTCCTCCTCCAGTGCCCTCGCGGCCGCCGGTGGAACTGCAGGAGACTCTGGCCTCCTGGTGGGCTAAGGCCAAGGCTCAGATCACCAAAGAGGTTGAGAGCCACCTTCCGGCAACTGTGCCATCCCAGGTTCCCATACGTCCGAGGCAGCACACTCCCTCACCACCTCTGGACTCCAGGATTCTTCCACCTGGATCCAGAGAAGGGCAGGACACGCTTCCCTGGGGACTTCCCAAGGGCTCCGTTCCTCCCCCAGGTTGGGAAAGGGAGTCTTTCTCCTCTTCATCCTCTTCTTCACCCTCGGACTCTTCTGATGGTTGCTCCCAGAGAGACGACGAGCCACGCTCTCCATCGAAGCCCATGCCAAGGACTCCTCCGAAGTCTCCTCCGGAGGATCCTTCTTTTACGGAGTTGCTTAGGAAAATCCAGGAGGTTCATCAGTGGCACTCCCTGGAACCAGAGCCTCAGCATCTGAAACTCGCTGAACATCTGGATCTGCCCGTGACAGCTCCTACCTTGGTGCCACCCTAGATATAACATCACGCCGACCTCATTACCACAATATGGAAACAGCCGTCGGCCTTAGCCCCACTTCCTAGGAAGTCGATCTGGATATATAAGGCTCCAGAGGGTGTTGATTTTCTGGATTCTCACCCTCGTGCTGACTCGGGTGTGATTAGCGCCGCTCACAGCCGGTCGGCGAACCCCAAACAGCTCATCACCACCTGATAAGGAATCACGCCTTCTGGACCAATATGGGAGAAAGATTTTTGCTTCCTCCACGCTGGGGATCAGGGCCCTGAACTATGTTGGCCATATGGGGGACTACCAGAAGACCATCCTGACTCAGGCGGAAGACAAACTGGACTCCTTGCCTGATTCCCAAGTCAAGCAGGAGTTGGTTGATCTCGTCCGCTCTGCTCATTCGGCCAGTCGACACATGCTACGTGCGACATACGATGCAGTGGACACTGCTGGGTGGAGCTCAGCTTTCGCTGTAGGCCTACGACGTCATGCTTGGCTCCGTGTGTCAGGTTGGTCCCGGAGGTGCAATCTGCTATCCAGGAAGCACCCTTCTGGGGATCGGTGCTTTTCGGGGGTGATGTCAAGGACATCATCACCAATTTGCAAGAGAAGGGGACAGCACTGAAGTCATTTGAGTCCATGTACCATCCCCATCAGCAGCAGCGCCGTCCCTTTCACAGACGGAATCGGCCAAAGGCGAAACCCCAGGGAAGGAGGGCCACAAAATGCTGGGCCCCTACAGCTGCCGAGCCCCCCTGCCCAAAAGCAGTGGTGTGCTTCAGCTGTGGCACTGCCCCACACCACCTGACTCCTTTCCTCCCACTGCCTCCAGACTCCCGGAGGAACCGGTAGGGAGGGAGGTTTCCCTCCACCTTCGGGATGGGAGAGGATAACCACAGATTCTTGGGTGCTCCAGCTCATAGCAGAGGACACTCCATAGAGTTTCTTCAGAAACCACCCTGCACCCCCTCTGAAGTCATTGTATTCACGTGGGAACATCTTCTCTTGTCCAGGAGGAAATTTCGGTCTTCTGCTGAAACAGCACAGAGCCCGTCCCCCTTCATCTGCGAGGGACGGGTTACTGTTCCCATTTCTTCCTGGTCACAAAGACGACAGGAGATCTCAGACCAATTTTGGATCTCAGTTCCCTGAATCTTTACATAGAATACTAAAGGTTCAGGATGCTCTCTTTGCAGAGCCTTCTGCCCCTCCTCCAGCTGGGTCAATGGCTTTGTGCTCTGGATATGCAGGATGCTTATCTGCACATTCCCATTCACCCATCTCATTGCAAATACCTTCGTTTTGCATTCCTGGGGGACCACTACCAGTTCAAGGTGCTCCTGTTTGGTCTATCCTCGGCCCCCCGAGTATTTACCAAATGCCTGGCAGTGGTGGTGGCCCACCTGTGTACCAGGGGAGTGCAGGTTTTCCTGTACCTGGATGACTGGCTCCTGGTGGCCTCGTCCAGGGAGGAACTCCTGTGTTTCCTCTCCCTTACCCAGCAGGTTTTTGCCTGCCTGGGTATTACCATCAACCATTCCAAGTCTCATCTGGACCCATCCCAGAGGCTACAGTTTATTGGGGTGATTCTCGATATGACCATGGGCAAGGCCTTCCTGCCTCCGGACAGGGTGTCCACCCTTCAGACCCAAATAAGTCTGTTGTCCGACCGTAGGATGATCTGTGCGAGGTCGGTCCTTCGCCTTCTTGGGCTCATGGTGGCTGCTATTCTGATGGTGCCTCGCGCTCGACTCCACATGAGGATCTCTCAGTGGACTCTAAGCTCTCAATGGGATCAGATAGTGGATGACCTAGATCACCCAGTTCTGATCTCCTTGCCGATGATTTGAGACTTGCAATGGTGGATGGTTCGAGAGAACCTGTTTCAGGGATTTCCTTTCCTTCATCCTCCCCCCTCCCAGACTCTAACCACAGATGCCTCCGGCGAAGGTTGGGGAGCCCATCTAGACCCTCATCGGACCCAGGGCTCCTGGTCCAAGCTAGAACAAGCTCTCCACATCAGTGTGCTCGAGCTTCGGGCAGTGTTGTATGCTCTCCAAGCCCTTCACCAATACATCCTTCCCAGCCACCTAGCCATCCAGATGGACAACATGTGCATGGTGTGGTACTTCAACAAACAGGGAGGGACTCGGTCCTACCCTCTATGCAGGGAGGCAATGAGGGTTTGGGATTGGGCAACACAACATGACCTTCACCTCATGGCAATTCACGTTCTGGGAGTCGACAACACCCTGGCAGACAAGCTAAGTCACTCTTCCGCTCTGACTCATGAGTGGGAACTGGGCCAAGGGGTCCTAGAAAATATCTTCCAACTTTGGGGAACACCGCAGGTCGACCTGTTTGCATCCCCCTAAACGCAAAGCTTCCCATCTTCTGCTCGATCGTTCCAGAGCAAGGAGCTTTTTGGAGCAACGCTCTGTCTCTAGACTGGAAGAACAGATTCATCTATGCCTTTCCCTCAATTCAACTTATCCCACGAGTCTTGCAGAAACTAGCTTCAGAAGGAGCGTGAATGATTCTGATCGTTCCTTTCTGGCCCAGGCAAGTCTGGTTCTCTCTTCTACAACAATATTCAGAGGATCCTCCTCTTCCTCTTCGTCTATCTCGAGGTTTGTTGACCCAGGATCAGGGGACCCTGGTCCATCCAGGCCTCAAATCCCTTCAACTGCATGCATGGCTCCTGCAGACATAGCCCAATCCTGTTTTGGAGTGTCTTCCAAAGTGGCAGAGATTTTGGTGGAGGCCAGAAAACCCTCCATCAGATCCACTTATGCCATGAAGTGGAAAAGATTCACTATCTGGGCCACTTCCAAGAATGTGGAACCCTTCTCCTGTTCAGCGGGGCTTCTGCTGGAGTATCTACGTCATCTGTTTGACCTGGGTCTCAGCCATTCTTCTCTGAAGGTACACATGGTGGCCATTTTGGTCTATCATGTTCCCTTCACAGACAAAGCTTTCGCTCCACTGGAGGTCTCTAAGACCTTTCTCAGAGGGGTCCTCCATCTGAGGCCCCCCCCCTTCTGTACTCCTGTCCCCCCCTTGGGACTTGAATTTTGTTCTCGAGAAACTTACTCTCCCTCTCTTCGAACCTGCAGCTTCTGCGGATTTGAAGTTCCTTTCATGGAAGACTCTCTTCTTAGTGGTCATTACTTCTGCTCGGAGAATCTCCGAGCTCCAGGCCCTGATGTGTAAAATCCCATACTTGATTTTTCACAAAGAAAGTGTTGCTCTTTGCACGAATCCTAAGTTTCTCCCTAAAGTAGTAGCTGAGTCTACTCTAAATCAGTCCATAGAGTTACCTGCCTTTCTTATGCAGTACTCTAATCAAGGGGAGTATTTACTCCATGCTATGGATGTTCATCGGATTCTGAGGTACTACACCAACAGGATGAAGGATCTCAGAAAGACTGATCAATAGTTCACCTCTTTTGCTCACAAAAGGGAAGGCAATGCTGTTTCTAAGCAATGCCTGTCTAAGTGGTTGGCTCATTGCATTACTTTCTGTTATGACAAATACAACAATACCCTCCCGGGTCAAGTCAGAGGCCACTCCTCAAGAGGAGTAGCTGCCTCAGTGGCTTATTTCAAGAATGTGTCTGCGGCAGACATCTGCGCTGCCGCCACCTGGACTTCCATCCATACCTTTACTAAACACTACAGTTTGGATGTTGCCTCTCGCCGTAGAGCAGGCTTCGGGCTGGCTGTTTTGCAAGGCCTTCTATCTTGAGATTTGCACAACCAGAACTACCTTTTGGAGTAGTTTTCCTCCTCCCGGTGCCTCTCTTTGTTCCAGACTGCTTGGGATTCAGTCCCATATGTAATTACCTACTGCAAGAGCCCTCTTGAAGTAAGATAGTACAGTTACATAAGAACTTACCGTAACAGTAGATCTTTGAGAGAGGCTCTTCCAGTAGGTAATACCTTCCCGCCCTCCATCCCCCTAGGTTTTTTCAGCTCCTTTTCCATTGAGGGAAATATCCACTTCTCTCTCGTCTGGCCTCTTTTGGCCTATGGCGAGAAAGAACTGGAAGGCAGGCATCCCGGATCGCCCCTTTATACCGACATCTCCTGATGCCGATCACCTGACGTGGGGGTGGTCCCTCGCCAGGGACTGCTAGCTAGAAATTTTCCGTAGGGTCCTGCCACCTGCCGGCGTCAGTATATATGTAATTACCTACTGCAAGAGCCTCTCTCGAAGATCTACTGTTACGGTAAGTTCCTACGTAACTGTACTTTATTAAACTGCATCACCCCGACTGGGTGTAAAGGACATGTATAACTGAGTATCATCTTCATAGCAGTGAAATCTCAGTCCATACTACATTACAATGTCTCCCAATGGCAGCATGCACACCGCGAATAACATAGGCAACAGCATAGAGCCCTGGGGGACCCCATTTGGTAGGGAGAAAGTGTCAGAGGAATAAATTCCCAGTGCCACTTTCTGAAACCTACTGGTGAGGAATGAATAGGACCATCTGAGGACCATCCCAGATAGTCCACAGATCATCTGCAGGTGCTCAAGCAGTATGCCATGCTCCATGGTGTCAAATGCCGCAGAGAGATCAAGGAGGACTAAGATGGAATGAGTCCTCCAATCTCTCGCTATCAGGAGATCATTGAACACCTGAACCAGGGCAGTCTCAGTGCTATGCCTCCTCCTAAATCCCAGCTGGAGAGGATCATAGATGTCATGGATAGTAAGATGATCCTCCAGCTGCAATGCAACCTCCTTCTCAACAACCTTAACCACAAAGAGAAGGTTAGAGGCTGGTCTGTAGTTGTCGAGACAGTCTGGGTCGAGAAGATTTCTTAAGTAAGGGAATCACCACTGTCTCCTTTTAAGAAGTTGGAGAACTCACCAGTCTCTAACAAGCATCAGACTATCTCTGTGAGGACCATGCCAATGACCTCAACACACCACACAAGGAGGCAGGTTGGGCCTGGATCCAAACTACAGCAGGTTAGCCACATACTCTGGATGATCTTCATGGCATCCATGATCTCCACCTGATCAAAAGCTGACCAACCAAACTGATGCTCTATGACCTACCACCAATCACAGCCCTGCCCATTGGTATAGGCTGTGCAGATTTCTGATCTAATGTTGGCAAGCTTATCTGCAAAGAAGCGAGCAAACTCATCACACTTATCTTGTGACAAGATTCTTTGGACCTGCAGACAGGCTGGATTGCACAGTCTGTCCACAGTTTGAAAAAGCTGAGCTGGTTGGTTCCGTGCAACAGTAATTTCCCTGGAGAGGAACTCTTCCATCTTACGGCAGATAACTAATAGACAGTCTGAGTAGTGGGCCATTAATCTAAGTCTGTCAGCATCAAGACCAGATTACCACCAGCAGTGCTCCCTCATTGGCCCCCTCTCCTCATCTCCCTCAAGGTCCCATTGAACCAAGGGGACTGAGGGTGAAGGCCATTTTTTGAGATTTTTTTTACCAAATTTCATCATGGAGTTCTTGGGGCCCCACCTTATGAACACTGTCACTGTCATTTCGTTACTCAGTCCCAAAAGGTGATTTTGTGGATGCTGCACAGGATCACCTTTTGGGACTGATTAACAAAATTACAGTGACAGTGTTCATGAAGTGGAATCCCAAAAAGCCCATGTTTCAAAATTAGTGAAAAAATTCCCAAAAATGACTGTATTACAAGTGTGCATTTCACAGTTTCTACGCACACTCATAACTTCACCAATTTTCAATATTTTCACTCCAGATTTTCAACATTGCCATTTTTTTCTCATCACCTCATCAATAGTACAGCTGTAGTTTTTCAAATCCAGCAAAAAATGTGTTCCACACCTGTAGTGCAGAATTGCTTTACAGTTGCACAGAAATACTTTTCAATGGGGATTCTAAAGTTTTCAGTACTGGGTACATGAGGTGAGGTGATAAGAAGGTTATGTTGAACATTTGGGGTGAAAATGACTTAAGACGGCACAGTTATGACTATTTGTTGCAATTGGGTGTGTGACAGGAGAAAAATTGACAGACTAGGTGGGCCAAGTGGTCCTTATCTGCTTGCAAATCCTATGTTTCTAGCAAGCAGCCAGTATGTGTAGCAGAAGCAGACAATTGAAAGCATTGTGAGTCCAGTATAGATATGTGAAGTGTTGACAAACTATGCTTTATGAATTAATTTGCAAAGTTTGCCAAACTGGAAAATTGCAAAGTAACAGCTTCACAAAGTTTTTGGTATGCAAGGTGGCCCTTTTTCAAGTGAAAGCATGCAAATTCCCTGACAAAGTTACAAGTTAGACATGACTTCACCTAATTTAATTTAAAACATGACACTTTCCAAGGAAAACTCACTGCAAAGTTGCAAAGCAGTTAAGTGGGAAATTCACAAAGTTTTCTGCAAACATGCATTTCACAGCTTCACTGGAACTTTGCTGGTGAAGTAAAGCTTCACAACATATCTAGCCCAGTATGAGTAGTGGGGGTATAACCTGAGTAAGTCAGATCTGATCCAAATTTTTCTATCAGTTTGAAACCATCTAATATAGAGTCAGGCTCATGCAATCAGCAGGAAAAAACATTTCTGAGAAAAAGCAGTTTGTGCAGTTCTTGCTAAAATGGGACATACAGAAAATGGAAATTGTCTTTTTGACAGCTGTGTGCCTTATACTGGCACAATAGTGCTGGTACAGTTCAGTTCCATGTAAGGTTCTTTGCTATAACCTGTTTTCCTTTCAGTTGTCAGCTATTCAACATTTAGTTGACAGTTCATCCTTACATTTTTAGGGCTTTGCATGAATGTTAGGCATTATGGCTCCAAAAATGTCACATTAGCTTGCCCAGTGGCATGGAGGACTGTGGCAACGTGCCTTGCCTCCTGCCACACCAGCAGCCCACATTTGGTGGTGAACATAGGTTGCTGGGAGTTGGCTGAGGAGGAAGAGGATTAAGCATCTGGAGGACGTCTCTCCTTTCCCAGGGAGTGTGGCTTGGCAGTCCAGCTTAATGACTACCTACAGTTGGAGACCTGAGGGTCATGTGAGTTTGGTACGCTGAAGGAAGTGAGGCTGCTGCAGGACCATGTAATGTGCATGTGCCTCCACATGCATGCACTGACATGCATGGCCCAGCAATAGGGAGGGACAAAAAGCAGAAAATGGGGAGTTCTGGCAGGCTAGATGATGCCTGGACTGCGTTCTCAACCCACAGCTCACTTGGCAAAACTGGATTTGAGCACTGGGGGAAGATGATCTTCTTCTCCCTGCCTAGGCAATGGAAGGGAAATTCTTGGGGTACTTACCAGTTATGGGCAGGGGTTAGGAGAGAGTAATGCAGCACCCAGGTGGATGTGAGCCCGCTTGAGGGGAGGGATGAATCCTGCCTGCCAACAGCAGTCCCCAGGGAGAAAGGAATGAAAATAATGTGACATTGATTTGTTCAGCTATGTTTGGATGGTGGCTACTATGAAAGGCAACCTACTGGGTCATAATGTCACATGCTTAATAGCATACGACATTATGGCTAAACCGGTGCAGTGCAGTATGCAAGCGCTAATGGTGCAATACCATGTATACTGTTGTATGTGGTATTGCACCATTAGCGCTTTCCAAGCAGAGCATAAGACCTCTGCTTGTAGTGGGTTCTGTCAGGCAGCTGCTGGGGCTCACAGGACTGAGCCACAGCAGCAGGAACCAAGGCGCTGCATCTGGGACTGGGTTTGATTCCCAGTCCCAGAAACTTTTATTTGTGCACTCCTCCAGTTGAGCCCCCACAGAGTTGACAATCTTTATTGGGGTGTTGGAATTTTCCAGCCCATAATGGGGATGGGTGGGAAAAGAGCCCCACAAAAAAGACTTATGCCTCATGACAGAAATTGCGCTGTATTGGCAGCGTGATTTTGCCATATGGCATAATGTCTTTCGACATTATGACCCCATGCTGAAAGACAAAATACTACTTTGTGAATTTTGTGAATTTATTTTACTCAAGGCTACTGGTAACTCATTAAAAGCACAATTCTAAACCTTGACAGAATGTTAAAGAATAGCATTTTAGAATTTAAACTCTTGGCATTTATGTATTGTTTTCTAATATTTATATGCAAGGGTTAATGTTTGAACAGTGAGTATAAAACAAGAATGTGCCATTTACAGAGAATCAAATACATGAACTGTACAGCATGTAATTGGGTTGGCATGTAAAAATGTAAGCCATTACATTATAAGACTTTAGTTTTGTATGCGTTGAGTGTGGGGGATGCAATTTTAGATATGATTACTAATTGTGAATAACTTGATCACTACATTACAAGTAAGGGATGGTTGTATACTTGTTATATCCACTTGTATATTGGTTTCAGATTTGTTTTTTTAATGCTTTTGTGTTATAACTCACGCAACTAAATCAAGCATACCATGTCATTTGAATGAGTTATCAACCAAGTCAGTGGCTTAGTTGTTTAATTCAATCTGTCTCTTGGTTAGTGGCACCCCTTTCCTCACCCATCAACATACTCTTTCAGGGGTCTCTAAAGTCTAGTAGCAATCCCTTCATTGCCCATCCTACAGCAGTACCAGTTAAATAGTCCATGGGGAGTAGTGGAACACCCCTCTATTTAAATTACCTATTGCAATTTAATCAGTACCAGGTGTGTATTAATAAAACTATCTCTTTTATCTCACACATAGTCCCATTGCAAGTAGCCCTTAATTTCTAATTGTGTTGCAGTTCCTTCCAATCACCCACCACCTCCCATGAGAATGACTGATGCAGCACTTTGCTTATCTGCACAGCCAATCACTGTACTGTATAGTGAACATTATTAAATGCTATGCACAATAAGTTGTTAGCCTGGCTTGGCTGGTAGCACATCCACCTCTAGATTGGCATGGGATCTTAATGTCATGGGCAAAACTGTGCACCACAACAATGCCACATGCAAAGCAGTGTGTGGCAAAATAATGTTGGCACAATATGCTGACCAGTGCACACTGCAGCAACAACTGAGTTTTTGAGCGGGGCTTTGGCACCCACACCCCTGGACTAATTATAATCAACTCTGGTGGGTGGTGGGTGTCAGGGGTAAAAGAGACCCAGGTTGGATAATCTTTTGTTTTGGGGCCAAAAAAAAAAGCCCCAGCAGTGTGGGATCCTGGGAGTACCGAACCACAGCCCCAGGTCCCAGATGCCAATGGAGGCAGGTGCTCTAGCCACTCCACCATGGAAGCAGTTCAGCCAGACACCACTCCGATGGCATTCTTCACCTTCCCTGCTGGCAACCCACAGCGACAGGAGTAGCAGTTTCTACTGCATGCTGTAAAAACCCCTGTTACTACTGAGCCATTAGCACTTCTTACAGTGCTATATTTCATGCATGGCTTTATCCACACTATCTTAACCCAGTACCCTCTGGCCCAAAGGGTCCTGATTTCTACTCACACACTGGGGTTGGTTCATACAATTAATGCTGTTACCCAAGTGCAGTACTGGGGGATGCTTTGTTGTTGGGTTTTTGCTGTCCCTCACATGACATGTTAAATGGAATTTCCATCTGCATGATTTTAGTTATATGTCATACTAATCACTATAGCAATTTACTGTTTTGTACTTCATTGATTTTCATTAGACAGCAGTTTACCAAGGAGGTGAGTAGAGGGCAGGGTTTGCTGTATGCAGTTATGGTATGCAGTGGATGATTTTGGAAGTATTTGGTGCTCCTCCAGACCTCACAGACTACTTGGCTATGAGCTACTTGAC
This sequence comes from Neoceratodus forsteri, assembly GCA_016271365.2. Lineage (NCBI taxonomy): Eukaryota > Metazoa > Chordata > Ceratodontiformes > Ceratodontidae > Neoceratodus > Neoceratodus forsteri. The sequence goes on from CM028133.1 coordinate 154,395,712, forward strand.
AGATAAGGGACCAGATCCCAAGATGGTTTTTATTTTCAGATTTCCATAGACACTATACAATTGATCTAAGGTCAGTTATTTTTCAGGCTAATTGTGGTAGAGGCATAAGTCAGGAAGCATACGCAAACTAGGAGAACTTGTAACATTTGCAAGTAGCATTTTATCAATAACAATACAATCAAAAATAATAAAATAGTAGAGGATAACTTTGCAGAAAGGCACTGCAAACAAAAATCCTTCATCTGATTCTACCGTATCTCTCAATTTAAATCTCACTTTCTCTATATAACTCTCTGAACAAAAGATTGCTCTTTTTATATAAGGTGTTTTTACTGGCAATTAGAACTCTGTCTCCTGTTCTTATCAGTTACATCTCCTGTTTCCCACAAAATGGCTCAGAACTTAGACATTTTCTTTCAGAAACCAGTCTAAAGTGTACATCTAGTTTCAACACATGAAGCAAAATTATACATTTTGTCCCAGAGCTGGTTTCCAGTTGACAGTTCTGTTAACAAGATTGTGGAGGTCAAAATGCATCTTAATGTCAACTCCTTGTGTTGCGGATTATCTTTTCTAATAAACCCAACTAGCTTTCTGCAATCATTTCAACAACATAATTCTGTACATTTGCAACCAAAGGGATCACAATTTAACATAAAGATTCGAACATACTGTCTTTAACCACAGAGAAATAAGGGGAGAAAGAAAGAAAGTCTAGAAACAGCCAGTGAAAGAAGGGGGATAACATGGGGAAATTGTGGGACAACCAGAGTGGCCAATTCCCAGGTAACACAAGAAAAATTTGATTGCACAGTCAGACAGGCAAGAGTTAGGCAAGTGGCAGAATGGGAATGGATAAAAAAGATCCTTATTTTTGCTTGTGTCTGTATAACAAATAGGACAGTGTCTTACACAGTCCTGTCACACTACTGGGTTTTATAATGGATTACCTATGGTTGTTACAAAATGCAACACAATTTAATCGTTTAAAAATCCCTGCTTAGAATTTTACAATCATGTAAGAATTGTATTGCAGCACCAGCAATGATACAGTGCAGTTATGCTGCAGTTTATCACAAAATGGTGCAGTATACTACAAGGAGCAGTGTAATTCAGTGGCTGTTAAGCCTTTTTGTCATGCAGTATTTTGTGATGTATCACTAATTGTGTAACCACATTGCATAATTACTGGCTCTACTGTATATGTTTCAACTAGTTCCAGTTGTTTTAAAAATGTATATGTTTCTCATAGCTCAATTGAAAATGTTTTTACTGCAGAGCCTGAAAGGATGCAACACAGTGTCTTAGGTTACTGCATAGCAAATGGGATTAGCTGCAATTAAAAATGCCTTGTTTACTGCAGTAACTGCTGCAGAATGGAGCAGCAGTGTGTTGCATCCTTTGGGGTGCCTCTGTATATTTAATGTTTGCAATACTGGTTATATATAAACACAGGCAATGTATTCATTATTAACAAGTCTAATAAACTGAAAGAAATGGAAATGAGATCTTACATGGCACAGCCAAGCAAGAAAAGGGTTAAAACCAGATGTTGAGCACAGGGCCCAGCACCACGGTTTTCCAGGATGATCATCAGTGGGTATGTCTCCCTGTTCTAGACCTTCTTTGGAGGATTTTAAATCATCATTTAACATCTTGCCCATGAATGAGGCAAAAGAGGAATGTTTCTTTACGGCAGTTAACTACAACAAATAACTGTCATTCTTCCCCTTCAGTGATACCTGAAATGATGGCTGATGACACATAGTTGAGGTAACCACTCATTTCATCTCATAGGCCACTACAGACATGTAATGGGAATGTCCTATAATTTTCCCGGGGTTTATGATTGGGGCTTCCACTAGATGTTGCAGTGGTTAGGGCTGTTCCAGAATAGTCATCAAAGATGACACTGGCAATAGTGGGGTCATATAAGTGGACACATAGATGCTGCTGTAATTGGCTGGAAAAGCCTCTGGGTATTTGTTGAACAATTGCTCCCATGTGGAATTCTTAATTCTGTGGTGTGCTCAGTGTTGGTGACAGGAGCATAAGGATGAGGAAAAAGAACTTGAAGATAGTCACAGTCAGTGATCACAGTGGCAATGCTGAAATCAGAATCAAGCGCATGAGCATGAGTGCAATATGACTGTGAACACTGATGATCAGGTTAATAGTGCTCTACCATTGTTAAAGTTTTCCATCCCACCAGGAGATTAACCTGCACTGATTGGGCTGTGGGACCACCCATGATAGCATGACCTGTAAGCTTCAAATGTGGGTGTTTAATCAGAACCATAATCACATTGTTCCCTTACCCAAGCTGCACTAGGATGCCAGTGTCAGAAACACTGCGTTACATGAGACAGAGGACTGTTCCCTCTTGATGTAATCATCATTATCTGGACTTGATGGATTATTCAACAATGCAACCTTATCTGCCCTGATGGAATCGTTTTTGACTGACAGACAGGTTCTATGGTTGGTTCTGGTTCCATGTCAAATGCGCAACGTAATAATAGTGATGCCAATTCAGGCAACACTATTATAGTGACTACAATTACAGCACCCCGAAATAGGGGTGACCACCATTAGGGCAACATATGGAAAATGCTTTTTTACTGGGGGGTTTTGCTCCTTACTAAAATAACCAACCCTGAGGTCGTAGCCCCTCAGGGAGGGGGGCATACATTAGTCGCCCTAATGGTAGTCACCCATATTTCAGGGCACTGTAATTGTAGTTACTATAATAGCATCACCCAAATTGGTATCGGTATTACTGCATCGTGCAATTGACATGTTACTGTTGGTTCTACCTCCTCAAAAGGCAGCCAGCTATACAAACATATAAGAACTTAAGATGTTTGCTGAATGTGGAGCCCATGTGTCTTACATTATAAGCTGCATGCCTCATCCATGGACACCTTTACCCCCCCTTAACTTCATTACGCACCCTCTTGAAGCCATCTATGGATTTCATGCTTACCACCTCCTCTGGTAGCCTGTTCCATCCCTCCACTGCTCTCCCTAATAAGAATGGGCCTCTAGGTATCCTTCTGGAATCTTCTCCATGCCTGTATTCAGCTGTTTCCCTTTATGCTTTTATTGTCACTGTTCCTAAAAAGTTCACTGAGTTCTACCCTATTGTTTTCATTTAGATAAAAAACATCTCTGCCATGTCCTGCATTCCCTTCTGTTTGCTAGTGAGTACGTAAAGAGCCTCTGCTGGCCCTGAATCTGTTTTTGTGTCTCTGCTTTGCCCTTCTTCCAGCTCTTTTATTTCTGTTTTGTGATAGGGGTTTCAGAACTGTATGCAGCTCTACAGGTGTGCACACACTATGGCTCTGTACAGAGGCAGTATGACCTCCTTTGTTCCAATGGTGAATCTGCTATGCATGCTACCCAACATCCTGTTTGATCTTGCCACTGCTTTACTGCATTGAGCAGAGAGCTTCAGGGTGGCAATAACAGCAATGCAATGTCTTTTTTACTTTCTACACATTGATGGTTAATCTCTTCAAGGTTGTGCTTCTTCTCTGGGTTCTTTCATTGTTCATGACTTTGTACTTCCTGGTATTGAACCCCAGTTATCACATTCGGGGCCATCTCTCCAGACATTTTAGATCTTTGCTCATATCTCTGAGCCCTTCGTCTGTGCCCACCCTCCCATAGAGCTTGTTGCCTTCCATAAAAAGTCAAAATGTGTAATTAATGCCATCCTTTATGTGATTAAAGAGCCTGTTAAACCAGTTGAACAGTACCAGCTCAAGCACTGACCCCTGTTGTACTCCAGTGCTAAGAAGCAAACACTTAGTTGGTGGGATCCTGATCACTGCTGCAGGTCGTGAGGGCTGTATCGGGAGAAGCCCTCCCTCCCTCCCCTGAAGCAAACACTGAGTCGGTGGGATCCTGATCACTGCTGCAGGTCGTGAGGGCTGTATCGGGAGCCTCCCCCGAAGCAAACACTCAGTCGGTGGGATCCTGATCACTGCTGCAGGTCATGACGGCAGTATCGGGAGAAGCCCCACCCCCCGAAACAAACACTCAGGTACAGATTGCAAGTCACTGGAACATGCGCCATTCGAATCTGAGCTGGTCCCACATCGCGCTTTGGCGCCTTTTTTAAACTGTATTATATGTCGACCCAACTGTGGAGATTGTTTTTTCACTGAGCAGTTTTCATAGATCGCTGGGTTTTTGCCTTACTTGCACATGTACTTTAAGAGGGATCAGCTCTATTTAATCTTGTTTTAGCCCTGTTTTGGCATGAACCTTAAGAGGGAGTTAATGTAATGAACTTCAGCCTGCTTTGTATTATGAGGGATTTAATGTTATTAATTTCAGCCTGCTTTATATTTAGCCTTTATGTTAATGTATAGGAACTTCAGCCTGATTTATTTTTTTTGCAGTCTGATTTATATTTTAGCCTGATTAGGAACCGCATTTAATACTAGTTTAAACGGCCTGCTGAAGCCTCACTCGGGTGTATGGCTACACGATATTTCCCTGTTACATCTTAACCTCATTGTGTGAGGCTTGCTATAAATGCACCTACCTGTTCTTCTCTCCTCAGTCGGTGGGATCCTGATCACTGCTGCAGGTCATGAGGGCTGTATCGGGAGAAGCCTTCCCCCCCAAAGCAAACACTCAGGTATGGATTGCAAGTCACTGGAACACGCACCGTTTGAATCTGAGCTGGTCCCACATCGCGCTTACCCTGCAGTCGCTGCATGACTGCTCCCCTCCCACCCCAATACCCTCCCACCCTTTGTTGGTGTTAGATATATAGCTGCAGGAGGATCTCGTGTTAGTGTAGTTGTCGCTCGAGTAAGGAGGGTTTCAATTTCTAAGTATAGAGTTTCCCATTTGCTCCTTATCATCTCCAGCCACTAGAGGTCACCCTCCCTGCCTACATCTTCTGGCAGTCTCTCTGTTCTGTTTAATTCTTTACTCTTTTGCTGCCTACTCACTACCCCCCCGATTATTCTCCTGTCTAAACTCCTCCCAATCATGACTCCCTTACCCATACTGTCCCTTCTCTCTATTGCTCTCTTGCTATGGATACTCTCTGTTCTCTCTGGCCAAATACTGCCTATATCACCCTACTCGTCATACTCTCTGGATAACTTCCACTTCTCTAACCTCCTATCTGACCCATTACCTATACCTAATTCTCTCCATAAACACGGGCTTGTCCTCAAACAACTGGTGTTCTTTCTCAAATACATCCTGCGCAGGTTCTCTATTTCCCCTGGACATGCAACTTGGGCCTATATCACTGCATCTCTCTGGATCGTTACACTATCCCTTACTCTTGCTGGGGATGTTGAGACAAATCCAGGTCCTACTCCGCCTAACAATACCTTCCAGTCTCTCCACTCTCATCGTCTGCCCCAATCTTCTGGCCTCTCTTTTGCTCACATTAATGCTAGGAGCCTACTGGCCAACCTCCCGGATCTGGAAGCATGGACTAGTACCAACAACCCAGATATCCTTGCCATTTCTGAGACTTGGCTTAAGCCTTCCAATGATGACTCTCACTGCTCCCTCCTAGATTATAACCTGGTCCGGGTTGATCGCCCAACTTCCAAAAGAGGTGGCGGACTTGTTCTCTACTATAAACCGCAGCTAAACATCACTTTACTGCCTACTCCCCCCCCCTTGCCAACTGTGAAGTATTCCATTCCCTACTACTGTTTGGGGTATAAAGAAACTTCACATTTTCCGCATATATATAATTCCCAGAAACTCCAGGCTTGGGTTTGAGGAGTTCATGGATTATCTACTATCCGTGGCTGGGAAAAATGACATAATCTGTCTTGGGGATTCCAATCTGGACTGGCTTGGCCCCTGCTCTGGCCTCCTGTCCTCATTGACTAGTAAGACTAATCTCTCACAGCTTGTTCAGGAGCCTACTAGGATCTCCCACGGTGGTACTAGTGCTACTCTACTTGACTGGATCCTGGCAAATAGAAAGGACGACTTTACCTCTGTCGGTGTTATTCCGGATACCATAAACAATCATTACCCTGTGTTCTGTATATGGGATACCTCTGACCCCTCTTTCCCCTCTAAAGTGTTAACTTTTTCCAACTTCTCTAACCTAAATATAGACAACTTTGTTCACGATCTTAATTTAGTTGACTGGTCCCCACTTTACACTACTGATGACATAAACATTGCCACAAACTATTTTAACAGTTCTCTACTCTAACTACAAAATAAAGATATCCCCATTACCACCAGAAGAGTTAAAGGGAAAATCACCAAATGGTTAAAATGCCCCCTGCTTCACCTTCTGAAACTCAGGGATAAAATGTGGTCCGTCTGGAAGACCTCCTGTCTTCCTACTGATTTCAATGTCTACAGATCATTACGCAACAATTGCAAAAAGGAGATTCGTCTGGCTAAAAGCTCCTACTACAGGAACTTCCTAAGCTCCTCCACTACATGTCCTAAAAAATACTGGTCTCAAATCAAGGACATTCTTGGGAACAACAAACCTACTACTCCCACTAATATGTTCATTAATGAGGTCCACTGCAACCACCCTCTCACCATTGCCAATGCTTTCAACTCCCTCTTCTCCTCCTCCCTACCTACCTACTTTCGCCCCCCTTGGGCTCTCCAAGTCCAGATCTGCCTCTTCTCCAAGCTCCCCTACTCCACCTACTCTGGAGCTGGCTCAGGTCACCTACCTGGAAGTTCTGGACCTACTCAAAACTGTTCCTGCTAGTGGCAGCCCTGGCCCTGATGGATTATACCCATGGATTATCAGGCTGTTTGCGGCATGGCTTGGTAGACCAATAACTAGACTTTTCAACCTTTCTATTAGCACTGCCACTGTCCCACTTATCTGGAAATCAGCTAGAACTATCCCAGTCTTTAAGAAGGGTGATGCTAAGCTACTGTCCAATTACCACCCCATCTCTCTACTCCTCACTCTTATCAAGCTTCTGGAAAAACCCGTCCATTGTCAGGTCTCTGAGCACCTCTGTAACTTTAATTTTCAATCCCCCTCCCAACATGGCTTTAGGGTGGGGCACAATTCTACCTCAGCACTGACCCTGCTTACGAGTGATATCAAAAGCAATATGGCTAAGGGCCTGCTCACAGGTGCTGTGTTCATTGACCTATCCAAAGCTTTTGATATGGGTCACCATCTGCTTTTACTATCCAAGTTAAGAGACATGGGTGCCTCTGACTCCACCCTATCTTGGTTTGGTAGCTACCTGGATAACCACTCCCAGGCTGTTTCCTACTACAAGGTTCTCTCCTCCCCCTATCTCTATTACCCGTGGTGTTCCTCAGGGTTCTATACTAGGTCCTCTTTCTCTTCTCCCTCTTCCTAAATTATATTCCTTGTACTTCCCTTCACAGCAGCCATCTCATGTACGCAGATGGTCTAGTGCTTTACCATTCTGCCAAGTCTATTGCTGACATTAACCTTAACCTCTCACAGGACTTTCAATCCATCCAATCCTGGCTCTCGTCTAACCAGCAAATCCTTAATTTAGGCAAGACTCGGGCTATGCTGTTCAGATCATCTAAAAAAGTGCTCTCGGAATCCTCTAAACTCCTTGTCCTCAGTTGGGAAGGGCAAAGCTGTCACTAACACTGTGACTTTCAAATACCTTGGGGTCACACTTGACTCTGCCCTCAATTTTTCCTTGCATGTCAATGAGGTATGTTGGGCTGTTAATACCAGAATTGGTGCAGCTTATCATGTACGCCACTCACTCACCCCCTCTGCTAGGATAGCAGTAGCTAGAGGCGTGCTACTCCCTCAACTCCTTTATGCCCTCCCTGTTCTCTTCAGTGTCAATACTAGTGTGCTTAGCAAATGGGACACTTCCTACAACAATATCTGTAGGTTTGCCTTATCAGCCCCTTGACTTACGCATCACTGCCTGCTCTACTCTGGCTTACACTGGCTGTCTCCCAAAGACCTCCTTTCTTACTCCCTAGGGTGCTTTATCGACTCCCTCACCTGACCACCCAGTCCATCCTCCCTGAGAGACTTGCTTACCCCGGTCTCAGACGTCCGCTCGCTCAGGTCCTCATCCATCCCCATGCTATCAGTTTGGCTGTGCTCTACAAAATTGGGGGAACAAGCCTTCGCATATTTGGCCCCTAAATTCTGGAACTCACTTCCCACCCTGGTGAAACACTCCCCCTCCCACCTCTCATTTAAACGTTCACTGTTCTCTCACCTCTATGCGCTAGGAAACTGCAACTGCAATTAACTGGGAGTCCCCTCCCTATTTCTCCTGTGTTCATAGATGTCTATCTTGGTGTATCTAGATTTTGTTATCGTATAATTTGTACTGTTTAGTATTTATATCATATGTGTCCTCCCAGACTGTTGAGTCTGTTGAGACTGAACCTATTTTTTGTTACTGTTTTGTCCAGATATCATCACTGTATTCTTCTTGTACTCTCCCGGGTTGTGCCTGAAAATAGGCAGGACTGTTGCCTAGCGCACTTACCCGCTTACCAAAAGCTAATAAATAAAATAAAACTTCCCTCATCTCTGAGTGTTCCCTTTCAATCAGTAAGTTCTAGATTCTTATTCAAAACCAGTTTACCACCCACCTAGATGGTTGCTCCATCCCATACATCATCCAATTTCTTCAACAATATTTTATAGGGACTAAGGCAAAGGCCTTGCAGAAACCTACTTTGACTCCAGTTTCTTTAGGAGCTCCCCAGGGCTCCATCCTTGTCCTCCTGTTTTTTCAGTTTGTTGCTAAATTCTCTTCCTAAGGTCTGTACAGAAAACAGCATTTTACTATACACAGATGATGCAATGATTTTCACAGACAGCGACAGTCTTGAGAAATTGAAGGACATAGTTTGGCATGATTAGTGTCCTGTACAGCAATGTTTTTTTGTCCCAGGAACTTTGTTTTGAATACAACAACAAAAAAACAGGCGGTTTTCCCTACCTCAAAGAAACAATTGTCCACAAATGTTAACACAGACATAAAAACATTGAAAGGTATTAGTATAGAACAAGTTTCAGTTTTCAAGTAACTGGATTTATACATTGATTGCTCTCTTACATATACTGTTCATATCTCACATATGACTAAGATCCTTTATCAGAGATTGGGTGCTCTCTATAAACTTAATTCATTTTTATTACTATTTGCAAGGTTTTTGTTGTCACACACTGTAGTTTCCTGCTGCCAATTATTGACTATGGTATTTTATTATGTTTTGTTGCTAGTGGAGTTGAAATTGCTAGTGTTAGAATTTTATATAAGCAAATTGCAAGGTTTGCCACTCAAATCCTGGTTCATACACATCACTATGAACTCTTAAATACATTACAGTGGCCTATTTTAAATCTTAGGTTTAGCATTCATCTTAATATAATTGCTAGAAAAGTGGTGTTAAAGAAGGTCCTGGAAGTCTTGTATTAGTACTTTCAACCAAACCTCCCATTGGTACGTACCAGATCATACCTGTTTTCTTATTTTAATATTCCAACAGTTAAAACCAGTTTAGGACAGATATCTTTGTTGTATCAGGTACCCAACTTTTACAATTCCCTACATCAAAATCTGACTGCTGAGACTTTAAGTCTGCCTGTCTTCAAATCTAGTCTTAAACAGTGTTTATTGGCTACTGAATGTTGTAATTGTGGTTGACAGTAGTGCAAGTGGTAGGCAACAAGTACAGGAACTCAGACACTGGCAAATATGAAATGCAGAATGAAGATCCTCAATCTGAAGGATAGCTGTGTCAAGAGACATCTATCTGTTTCGACATGAGCAGATTCACTTAGAGGTATTGAAGTATTTTTAGGAAAATAGAATTGTTGTACAAGTCAAATGTTATGGAAACCCTGATTTCAGATCACAGGCCCAGAAACTGTCATTATGTTGCTGGTTTAAGAATTCCAGTTCTAGTGGCAGTGGGAAGAAGTACAGGAACTGGTGATTGAATAAGCTGGTATATTGTACTTTACTGAGTGAACCACATGTGTAAACAGTTTTTCTGTGTGCACTGATTACTTGGTAGTCAGTTCACAAAAGTTCCAGGAATGCTGCAAGCTCCTGGTGTGCCAAACACAGTGCACGGTGCTAGCAGCATTCCCTGGCCAGCGATCAGGATTCTTGATCCTGTGCGCTGACTGCCACAGGTTAGATCAGCTTTTTCTGGTCTCACTTGTGGCAGGCTTGAGTACCCTTTCTATGAGGCTTGTGCCAAATACTTGGCACAAGTTGCCGTAAGTCAGGAAAAATCTTGCAAATGCACACAATCTTCCTGAATCAGGCACATTTTGTGGCAAACTGTTTGGCATAGGTGCACCAAAAAAACAGGTGTAATGCAGGGCTTGATGCAGGTCCTGGGTCCCCATTTTTTAATTGGGCCCTTGATGTTTGTATTTTATGTATGTATTTTATATCTGGTCACCCATAAAAATAGGCATTTTTCTCATGGATTTACCAGATCTTATATAACCAAACCAACCCCAGGTAGAGTATGTCTACTGCCTGTCCTGTATCCGCTGCCTTTGTGACCCATTCAAAACATTTAGCAAGTTCATCTGACCCGACCATCTTGTCATGAAGCCATGATTCTGGTCACCTTGCAGCCTGTTTGCCTCAAGAAACTCAACTAACCTTACTTAAAAATGGTTTTCATCAATTGCCAACAATCTCTGTCAAGCTGGTCAGTAGTTCTCCAGCTTGTCCCTAGTATTACTCTTATGCAACAACACTACTGTACATCCATATTTCTCCACTCTTGTGGCACCATGCCTAAATCTAAGGAGCTGCTGACCGATTGGCCAGTGGGGCTGCCAGAACCGCTGCCAGCTCCCTCAGTACCCTTGGGTGGAAGCCATCTTCCTTTGGAGATTTAGTTACCTTTAGGACTATTAGTCCATTCTAGATCCTCTAAGCAGTAATCAACTCCTTGCACATCTTTAACCTCCACTGTTCCCCTTTGCAAATTCTACCCTGTGGTATTTGTCCATCCTTCTCTTTAGTGAATACAGAGAAGAAGTATTTATTGTTCAATACTCTTGCCTTCCCTCTATTGTCTGCCACCCACTATGTCCTTTGTCTTAGTTTGATGATAGCTTCTGTCATAATCATTATTTTCCAAATCTACTGAAAAGGAGTTTTGTCCCCTTCCTTGACTCCCTCTAAAATTCTCAATTAAGCTTCTACTTTGCCATTTTTCACTTCCCTACTTGCTGACTAAAGTTCTTCCAGGTAGTCCACTCTGTCCTTCTCTTTTTTAGTCTTCATGAATCTTTCAGAGGAGGCCCTGTTCTCTCTCGCTGCACTTACTACCTCCCATATGTACCTAAGGGGTTTTATTTCTTTGTTTTTCATACCCTATTGCATCAGATAGGTATTACTGACTTCCTGGATCCCTTTCCTAATGATGGACCATTTTTACAGTTGCATTGGTGGAGTCCTGCAGACTCTTTTCTAGAAAAGAGAAAATTGACTGTGGAAGCATGTGACTGGATACGTCTGCTATATGCTTCCACAGTGCTGTGGTCAGTGTCCACAGTGCTGCCACCATTGCTCTTGCATTGGTTTACAACTGTCCTTCCCCTCTGTGGATGCACACTCCCCACCCTCAAGTTGGGGCACTATTTTATTCCTGTCTATCAACTTCCATAGTTGAGGGCAAAAAAAAAAGAGCTCACCATTGCCAAGATGGCTGCCGTGAGCTCATTTTGCATGCACAAGTATCACAGTATGCACAGAAAGTGGTAATTATGCATGTGCACTATTGTTATGGTGGCCTTTTTGGGCATGGTGGGCTCTTTCTCATGCATACACAATTATCGGTCACTGCACATGTGTGAGTACCATGCAAGTACCCCATCTGCTTTATCTGCAGCTCTGAGTACTCTCTGACTTGGGCTCACCACTCTAAATGCTGACTCTGACTAGATCTTGTTACTCCACTCACCTTTGCCACCCAACGTCAGTCCATCTGCACTCCCACTGTAGTAAAATCAATTTTTTTAAATAAATCCAGGACACATTTTTGTGTTTGTAATTCCCTTCCTCTTGTTAAACTGAAACCACACTAAAAGATGATTACTGCTTCAAGGGGCTTAGCTATGATGATGTTCCTGAAATTGTTCTAGTTTGCCAGTACTAGATCCAGTATTGTCAAACTATTGTTTTGCTCAATCACTCGCTGAGCACAACCTTTGACTATGCCCAGGAACAATTGGCTTCTGTTACTGCTGGTTTTATGGATACTCCAGTCTGCTCATGGTACTGTGAAGTCATTGGCTATTACTACCTCTCCCCACAATGAAGCCTTCTGATCTCCTTGCTGAGCTCCTGGATTGCACTTTCATTCTGATTCAGAGGTCTGCATACCACCCTAACACTAATCATTCATGTTCACATTTGCCATCATGAACACCAGACTCCTGCAGCCTAAGCACCTGCACCTCCAAGACTGCCTCATAAGGGTCACTGTAATGAAGACACAGCAGCTTAAAATCTTCCACCACCAATCATTTGCCCATACATTGCTTTGTTTGTCTCATGTTTTTCCCTTCCTTGTTGAGTTTTGGTCCCACTCCTAAAAAAATATGGTCCCCTCACCACTTTTGGAACAACTTGTTCAGAATGAAACAGATGTATCCCTATACCCTTACTGCTCTTCTTGATTGTGAATAATGGAGTCACACTGCACACAATAAAGAAGCAAGCAAATACAAATGTTTAAGAAAAAAATTTATGAAGATCATCTGGAATGGCCCATTGACCAACAGTGTTCCCACAACTACCATCAGCTCTTCGTTCACATGTGCTTAGTGCATTTGGGATTTATGTCATAAAATGACTGAAGGATTTACACAAAGTTGAGGAATCCATTATTATCCTATGTAGTTCATTCACCACCTACTCTTCTTCAGTAGTCAGCAAGACAAGAAGTGCAACATCTTCCATGAAGATCTGAGAAGCAACATCATCTTGGGCTGTTAGCTGTGTGGCTGAGCCCCTTTGGCATATAGCACACAGTCTATAGCCAGCCTCCCCTTCAAGATACATGAATAACAATCCTCATCTACCTCTGAGTGTGTCATCTGGCATTGATGGCACTGATCAAGATCATGTTTAATCCCTAAGCAGTGGTCAGAGGCCTCATGGCTGTTGGTAACAATCACGATGAAGCTAAAATCATGCACATTTTAAATCCTGACTCTCTTTTCCACTCCATGGTTGCAGTCAATGGAGTCATATTGCTTCTATTAGATCAGTATGAAAATCAAAAACATTAAGGAAAACAAAACAAATCATGAAAACTCTTCTGAATCCTAATTCCTATTCTGAAACTGTGAAGGTACAGACCCGTTGTTTCCACTTCATTCTGGGCTGATGCTCAATGTAAATGAGAAGGTCTTTGGCTAGTAAAAGCATTTGAGAAACAACACCAAACTAGTTCAGAAAAGCATGTTTTTCTAGAGTTAAGAAGCATTAAGTAAACTCAGAAATAACAAACTCTAGCTTGCTTGCTGACCTGATGGCAAAACAGTGTCCTGTGCCCAGGATGGCCACTGGAGTTCACACATGTGCACTGAACTCCAGTGGCCATGTTGAGCATGGTGGAATGTGAGATCAGTATGCATTCACAATGTGTGGAGGAAGTTGTGCTGCACCCTAAGCTGCAGTGGTCATGTTGATCACAGCAGATTGTTGCACTGTAAGCTCAGTGGTAATGTGTAATAAGCAGAGCACTTTCACTGTCTGACCAGATTGTGCTACAGCTCAAAATCTGTGCTGCATTCAGAATCCAGTCAGTCATTTTCCCAAGCTGATCGCAACATGGTTGCAGGCTCCACCCACTGTAGCCATAAAACTGATTATAAGTTAAATGAAGTTACATGATCCAAACCAGGTGAAGACCAGGACAAGAAGTTTTTTTCCTAACATGGAATTTGCTTTAATGAAATAAAACTTCACCCAGAAACTGCTTTGTGCCAGTACTTTCAACCTCTCTGGACATCCATCCCTTCAACTCGCCTACAACCAAACAGAAAGGTGGTTTTTTGATCACAGACTAGTCATAAACCTTAAGACAACCAAAACAATGCTCTTCTCTCATCACCAAAGTAAAGCTAGAAGTGCCCCCCTCCTGATTACCCCCATCTCTCAGCTCCCATTAGAGCAAATGCCCACATACAAATACATAGGCATCACTTTTGATACTGCCCTCACCTTCCACACCCACATCAACACTTTTTCCTCTACCATAAACTCTCAGATTGGCCTACTTTACTGCCACAGGGATTTCCTGCCCCTCGCTGCCTTCCGGCTGGCCATCACCTCCTCCGTCCTGTCCCTAGTGGACTATGGCTTGCCCATCTATGCTGCAGCTGATAACACCACCCTCTCTAAAATCCAGCTCTCCATCAATAAGGCCTGTAGGCTCCTGACTGAAGCCTCCAGCTGCACCCACACCTGCCTGCTCTATTCCTCCACCAACCTGCTCAACTTCAAGGAACATCTGCAGTATCAGACCTGCCTTCTTGCTAAGAAATCCCTGCTCGGACTCTCCCCCTGGAGTCTCTGCCTCCCTACCATGGTCATCCTCATCCATTTCCACCCACAGCTCTGTTAAAGCCACCTTCAAAATGCCCAGAACCAAGACCTCCCTCACTCCCAGAGGTTCTTCTTTTATCGAGACCCCGCCCGGTTCAACTCCCTCCCAACCTGCATCACCAACACTGCCAAACTTGGTCCCTTCAAAACCGCTCTCTGGAACCATCTCTTTAATGTCCTCTGCTGTAGGTGCAACTAAACCTGCCCCCCCAATCCGACTGCAGGACCTTTCCCTGCCTGGCCCTCCTAATCTCAACAAGGTCCCCTGGACTGCTTATCCATCTTTCCCCCTACCCCTTTTTACCTACCCCCTTAGGTTTATTGTGGTTAATAAATTTTATTGATTTGACATATTAAGATGATACAAACATTGAAACAGTCAGATACATTGCAAAGATCTTACAGACTGTTACATATGTCTGTAGAAGCAGAGAACGGAACATGTTGGCCAAATAGTAACGAACTGAATATACTAGCCAGGTAAGCAATAGCATAATACTCTGTGCCTGGATGTATAACACCTATCCAGCTGGAGATTAACTTTGAAAGTATTAGCAGTTGGTGCATTGCATTAGGCCCTATCCTGCTTGTTTCTGCAGTATTTGGCAAAGCATCAGAAATTATGAGAGGTCCAGGGCTGCTGTCCTCTACTTTAAGCCTACCAAATACAAGAGATCACACACACAAAGCAAACAGGTCTTCATTGACAGCATAGATACTATCATTTACTGATATTATACCATGTCATCTGTAGAGCAGGGTTCCCTATAACTCAATAACAATCTCTCCAGCACTTGCCCCTAAATGCACCATGAGAGGAGACCATTATAATAGCATAGTTGTGCCTATTCAGCCAATTCCCTCCCTAGGTTTCAAAAACAGAACGAAGGGAGTCCAGAGGGCAGTATATTTAAAGAGTGTATTGGTCACAGTATGTGATATTCTGGCCCAGTTGGCAGCTTGAGCCATGGAGGTAAGTACCTCGCCCAGGGAGGGAATTATCTGGGACCACCATTTACACAGTAGGAGTCTTTTAACCTGCATACTGAGTGTCAGAAGTAGTTTCAACTCAGAGAGACAAAGATGAGGGGCCGGAGGCTGGAGTCCTAATAACAGCAACTCAAGGGACTAAGGCACAGACTTCCTAAGTATTTTGGACCCCATCTCACAGGTAGCCTGCCATAGGGGCTGGATCAGCTTGCAGGACCAAAGTATGTGGAACAGGTCACCTGGGAGTTCCTGATACATCCAACACAGGTCAGACTGAGCCAGCTTTGCCTTGGCGAGGACTACAGGAGTCCTGTACCAGGAGTGAATTATCTTGTTCTGTATTAATTGACTACTGGTGTCAGGTTATGCCCCATGAGCTAGTTTTAGACAAAACTTCCACTCCAGGTTCGTAACAGGGGCATGCAGTGCTTTCTCCCATTTATGCTTGGATTCCTCTGCTTGGGACGGGATGGTGCTTCGAATGGCCGCATATACTTGGCTTGACTGTCCTCTTTCTAGGGCCAGCCATGACTCTACCTGGGAGATTTCTTGCTCTTGGTGCTGCTTATGCCTGTACGTAAGGATGGCACTTTTTGTTTGAAGGAATCGCCAGAAGTCTTTGGGAGAGATCCCATAAGAACTCCACAGGCCCTCGAAGGAATTAAGGGTATCTGTACCAGGAATGAGCATATCTTGAAGCAGTGAGATACCACCATGTTCCCATGAGGGCCATGCAATTGGTTGTTTATTGATGGTAATCTCATTATTGCCCCGTAGTGGGGTAAGTCTTAGGGGAGATGGGGAGGCGCCCAACTTCTTATGCACCTTGGCCCAATATTCCAGAGAGGGACCTATAGTAGGATGAGAGTGCTTGACCTTAGGAGGATGGTTAAATAACAATAGTACCAAGTGAGTACACTGATATACCTCTCTTTCCATATCCAGCCACTGGGGAGCATTGTGTTCAGGGAAAAGGAACCATGTTAATGTCTGAGCCAGCTGAAAGGCCCATTTATACCCCTCTAACCACGGAAGACCCCATCCCCCTTCTGACCAATGAGCTCTGAGCTTATTTCTACTGTACCTAGGTTTTGTACCCTCCAATAAAAAGGATCCCAGCAGGGAGTCTAACTTAGTAAACCAATAATGATGTATTTTCAAAGGAATGTGGGAGAGAAGATACATAATTTTTGGTGCTGTGACCATTTTAATTGCAGATATTTTACCTACAAGTGACAGTTGAAGAGATTTCCATCTGTCCAGTTCTGTACAAATGGACGCAAAAAGTGGTTTCATATTCAGGTCCCAGATTTCATGCAGATTAGGAGAGGTAGTAATGTCCAAGTAGGTAGTCCCCTCTGGTGCCCATCTGAGCCCATGCTGAGTAACCATTTGAGAGGTACACTTAGAGTTTAAAGGTAGGACCTCTGTCTTGGCCTGGTTAATCTTGAGCCCTGAAAATGTAGAAAAATCTGACAACGTGGACAGTAGGGGAGGGAGGGAGGTGATGATATTTGCTATAGAGAGCAACAGGTCATCTGCATACATAAGAGTAGGGTATGCCCTTGTTCCCAACTGGACCCCAGAAATTAGAGGATTTTTGCTGAATAGCGGCCACCAGGGGTTCTACTGCCAATACAAAAAGTAGTGGGGAAAGTGGGCAGCCCTGATGGGTACCCCTACCCAGTATGAATGGGGGAGACAGCATCGTATTGGTGAGTATCCGTGCAGCTGGGGATGAATATATTGCCCCAATCCAGGCCCGAAACCCATCCCCCAAACCCATAGTGCAAAGTACTTGTTGGACATAGTCCCACTCCAGGGAATCAAAGGTCTTTTCGAAATCTATTGCAATGGCAGCAGCGGGGGAAGATAATGTTTGGGCCTTATGGATTAAATTTACCAATGATCTAATATAGTCCATGCTAAAGTGACCCTTACCAAAGCCTACTTGGGATGGGTGGATCAAACTGGGAAGGAGAGGATAAAGTCTATTAGCTAGTATCTTAGCTAGCTTCTTGCTATCAGCATTCAGTAGTGAAACAGGGTGGTAGCTGGATGTTTTAAGAGGGTCTCTACCTTTTTTTGGTAGGATAGTAATAGTCGCCTCCCTAAGGGATGAAGGGAGAGACCCTGTTTGCAATGACTCAGTAAATACTTGTTGCAATACTAGAGAGATTATGTGATGCAACAGCTGCCACACTTCAATAGGGAAACCATCCCCCTCCTAGGGCCTTTCCCTTTTTAAGGGAGAGGGTGGTGTTTGCCAACTCCTGAGTTGAGATTGGGGCATCTAGGGCATTGGCCTGGGCTTCTGGGATTTTGGGGAGATGTGGGGACTCCAGAAATGGGTGGACCTCCTGGAGGTCTGGAGCTCTGGAGGATGTATATAACAAGGAGTAAAAATCCATCATTATTTGATTAATACCCTGTGCCGAGGTCTGGGTCCTACCCCCTGCATCCTCTAAAGCTGCTATATGCCTTTCGGCTTTCTGCTTTTTGAGATGGTATGCCAGCAGCTAAACCCACTTTTCTTCCCCTTCCCAATATTTATGCGTGAGTCTAATGATTGAAATCTCTGCCTTTCTGGAGACCAGCTCGTTCACTTACATTTTCAGAGAGGTGACCTTGTGACCTGCCTCTGACCTAAGGGAAGGGACGCGAAAGGCCTTAAAAGCAAGCTCCGCTTCTCAGAGTTGTCGTTCAGGCCCCCTCAGATGTTGTTCCCTCCTCTTTCAGTGCTGGCTCGCATACCCAATTATCGCCCCTTTTAGAGTAGCTTTGAATGCCTCCCATGTGGTACCTGCGGCGGTATCTGCTATGAGGTTATGCAAAAAAAATTCTGTTGCTTCCTTTTAAAGCCAAGGGGGAAAGTCTGGGTCATGAAGTAGCAATGGGTCCAGCCTCCATGCTGGAGACTTAGGGAGAGGGGGGCCTCATGTGAAGGCAAGATGCACAGGGGCATGATCCGAGATAACTAAGGGATGAATAAGGGTATTAACAGTGTTACTAGTAATAGTATGAGAGGTGAGCCAGAAGTCTATTCTACTAAGAGATCTATGTACTGGGGAATGAAAGGTGTAATCCTGCTGGGAGGGGTGAAATATTCTCCAGATGTCCGTAAGGGCCAAATCTTGTTGTAATTGAGCCACTGCCATTACAGCCCTGGAGTGGGGCTCAGTATTGAAAGGGGATCTATCCAGGAAGGGGTCCAGAGTAAGATTAAAATTGCCCCTAATAAAATGGGGGTGTCTTCCTGAGCTATGGATCCTAGTACCTGGGCCAGCTTGTGAAAGAAGGAGGGTGAGTCCTCATTCAGAGCGTATACGTTACCCAGGATCAGAGGGCCCTCCCCAGTATCCATGAATACCACCACCCATCTACCCTCAAGGTCGCTCACTTGTTTCTTCAATTTCCATTGTAGTTGCTTGTGAAGTAGAATCACCACCCCTCTCTTTCTACAGGAGGCCGAGGCATATATGTCCTGACCTACCCACTCCCTCTTCAGTCTCTCAGGATCCCACCCCCCCGGTAAGCTTGGTCTCCTGCAGGAAGGTGACCCTAACATAGAAACATAGAACTTGATGGCAGATAAGGACCGCAAGGCCCATCCAGTTTGCCCATTTCTTTTTCTACCTTATAAATGTGCCATTGGCCTTTGCTCTGTCAGTGGCCTATCTATTCATACTCATTTGTATTGCTCCCTTATGCCCATCCCATGCCTGTTTGAAGCCCTGCACTGTATTCATAGCCACCACTTCTTGAGGTAGGCCATTCCATGCATCCACCACCCTTTCTGTGAAAAAGAATTTCCTCACATTCCCCCTTAATCGTCCCCCCTCTAATCTCATGCTTTGTCCTCTTGTCCTGCTATTTTTCTTGTATTTAAACATGTTAGACTCTTTCACCTTGTTAATGCCCTTAAGGTGTTTGAATGCCTCGATCATATCACCTCTCTCCCTCCTTTGCTCAAGGGTATACATATTGAGCTCTGTTAATCTGTCTTCCTATGTCTTCTGATGCAGTCCCTGCACCATTTTGGTTGCCCTTCTCTGGACTGCCTCAATTTGGTTAATGTCCTTGTGAAGGTGTGGCCTCCAATACTGCACGCAGTACTCCAGATGGGGCCTAACCAGTGTCTTGTAAAGAGGGATTATTACCTCCCTCTTACGACTTGTGATACCCCTACTAATACACCCTAACACCCCCTAGCCTTACCTACTGCTTTAGAGGTCTGCTTGGATGATTTCAGGTCATCAGTGATGATGATGCCCAAGTCTCTTTCTTCCTTTGTGACTGCTAGCAACTCCCTCCCAGCCTATAGGTGGCTTCAGGTTTCTCTTCCCTATGTGCATGATCTTACACTTCTTTGCATTAAATCCCAGTTGCCACTCTTCTGAGGCATTTTGCTAGCTTATCCAGATCTCTTCTCATTCTGCCCACCCCATCTGGATCATCTACTCTGTTGCAGATCTTGGTGTCATCTGCAAACAGACAAGCCTTACCCTCTAGTCCATCTGCAAGGTCACTAATGAAGATGTTGAAGAGGACTGGCCCCAGAACTGATCCTGAGGTCCCCCACTTGTGACTTGCATCTCTTCTGACTGTATACCATTTACCACCACTCTCTGTTTTCTGCCCATCAACCTGTTTGCCACCCAGTTGACCAACTTCTGACCAACCCCAAGCCTACCCAGCTTATTTATCAATCTTCTATATGGAACAGTGTCAAAAGCTTTGTTGAGTCAAGGCAGGTGACTCCCCTTGGTCCACCACTCTGTTACCCAGTCAAAGAAATCTATGAGATTAGTTTGACAGGACCTTCCTTTGTAAACCCATGCTGTCTTGGATCCTGTGCCTCTATGGATTCCAGGTGTTGCACTATCCTTTCCTTAAGGAGTGCCTCCATAATCTTGCCCACTACTGAGGTAAGAGTGACTGGTCTGTAGTTCCCTGCCTCCTCCCTGCTACCACTCTTGTGGAGCGGGATCACATGAGACCTTCTCCAGTCTTCTGGGACCTCTCCTGTGCTCAGAGACTCACTAAACAGTTCTGCTAATGGCTCTGCTAGTTCCACCTTTAGCTCCTTAAGTACCCTGGGATGTACGCCATCAGGTCCCATTGCCTTGTCCACCCTGAGCTTAGCAAGCTCTTGTAGGGCCCTTACTTTTGTGAAGGGAGTAGTCCCACACTCCCAGTCTCTTAAGGTGGCCCAAAACTTGCTTCCTCTTGTTTGGGGTGTTAAGCCCTCTGATGTTCCATGTTAGACAAGTGATATCACCTGTTAGTAATAAGGAGCAAATATTTAATTAAGAGATATATCAAGAACAACCAGGAGATAGGGGATGAGGGCAGCCCAACCAGAAGAGGCAAATTTCTGTAGAGCGCCACCAGATATGGAGACAGTGGGTAAAGCTCATATACTCTGCCCCTACCAAATGATCTTATACTAACAAATAACAAAACATCTGTGTGTGTCTCTTGTGAAACAAACATACATAAACACATGAGCAAACTATATATGTTGTGCACAGTTTACCATGCAATTTGGGGATATATAGGCATCTCTTCAGCTGCAGAACCCTGCTGTAGGCCAGCCCCTATTCCCAGGACACTATCAAGTGGTATCCATCATTCCTTAGCACTACAGAGAGTGCAGGGGGGAAGGTTCCCTCCGAGAGAATTGAGCAACCCAATAAGAAGGTTGGACTACATGGCTCATTGCAACCCTAGAGGGCTGAGAGAGCTGATCCAGTGGTGTAGCTCAGAAGCTGGGATAGTTGAAGTGGGACTACACACTGCCTCTAATGAGGTGGGGGTTTGCAGGAAAGAAAGTGGGGGAGAACTGCTCACTATTTCTGTGAGTCTAGGGTTATTGCTGATGGGTGCCAATATGTTCTCACAACAAAAATCTTGGTGAGGTCAGGCTCGTCACACCTATGAAGAGTGTACTGTAAGCCACCCAATGCGGGGGCTGGGAGACCTCCCCTTGATAAAAAAAAAACACACTAGAGAGGCACAGGCCTGTGCCATTCACCACTTAGGGCCTCATGTAAAACACATCCTGGCTACCCATTCACCACAACAGTTTACGCATGCTGACAAATACTTTCATATTATAAGACACAGCTTCCCAGTGGACCTCACCCCCCACACACACACACAAGTAAGTGAGGTAGAACCCGCAAAAGTTCTGCTGTTTAATCAGATGGTACAAAAAATGCCTTCTTTGCCATCTAGACGTGCCTGGACCTTTGATCAGGATGTCGACTGAGAGCTTGTTGGTAGATCTCATTGACTCCCTCCCAGTATAGGAGTCAGGCATCTTCTCTGCCATATGGCAGTGCAAGTTGGGGGTCAAGGTTTGGGTGAAAAGCGGCTCAAAAGTTCCCTTACACAGGTAACATGGAGAAAGGGTAGCAGATGGGTCAGTCAAGGAGATTGTCCACTGACGATCAATTTAGACATCTCAAACTCGCCCCATACCTACAACTCCCCGGGGAGATTAAAAGAACAGGAATAGAAAGAAAATAGAAGGATGACTACTTATCTGACCACACCAATGGGTTTTCTCTGATCAGTTGCCCTGGAGATGTAGAGTGCTCAGGACTAACCACACTGAAGATGAGATCTCTGCTGGTAGAGGAGGCCTCCCTCATAGCCTTTGGTGGACGCTGCCCTCTACTATCTGTAGCTCCATTATAGATAGGGAGAAGGGCAGGGGTAAATGGGGAAAGTGACAAAGGCAAGAAGGACAGAGATGGGGCAAAAAGGAGTAGGGCCATCAGGAAATGGAGGGTAATGAGTACCAATGCCCATAGTCTGGGCAGCAAGCTCCCTGAGCTGGTGGCCTTGATGGAAGAGGGATGCCTGGATATCGTAGCAGTCACAGAAGCATGGTACACAGAGAACCATGACTGGGATGTTAACATACCAGGGTACATAACCTACAGGACAGACAGGCAGGAGAGAAGAGGGGGAGGAGTAGCTCTCTATGTAAAGGAAGGGATAAAAGCAACTGAACAAAAGAGTAAACAGGGAGGAGAGGAGGCACTGTGGGTCACCTTGGAGACTTGAAAGGGCACCACAATCCGCACAGAGGTTGTGTACAGACCCCCATGTCAAGGGGAGGGAATGGACAAGGATATGATAGAAGGAATTCTTAGGATGGCGGAGAAAGGGGAGATACTGTTGATGGAAGACCTGAATATGCCAGATGTTAACTGGAACACATTTGCTGCAGCCACATCCAAGAGCAGGTCCTTTCTCGATGCCCTACAGGTGGCAGGCCTCAGACAGCTAGTTTCAGGACCCACTCATGAGGGAGCAATCTTAGACCTCGTACTCTCAAATGGGGCAGTGAGGATCTCAGATCTAGAAGTGGGTTGCCATCTGGGAACAAGTGACCATCAAACAGTGTGGTTCATGTTAAACTCAGCTACAGAATCAAGCCATACAAAATGAGGGTACTGGACTTCAGGAGGCTGACTTTGGCAAGATGGGAGAGTGCATCAGAAAGCACTAGCAAACAGGCTAGAAGGAGGGTGGAGCAACAATGGGGAATCATCAAACTGCCATCACAGAGGCAACAAGCCTTTGTGCAAAGCAAATAAACAAATCAAAGGAAACAAAAAGCCACTATGGTTCTCAAAAGAGGTGGCTGGGAAAGTCAGGAGAAAAGATAGCATTCAGAAGTATAAGGAAACACAGAAGGAGCAGGACAGAGCTGTACCAGTTAAGGCAGAAGGAAGCAGGAGGAAGTCAGAATAGCAAAGGCCCAAACTGAGGAAAAGATAGCCAACTCAGTTAAGAAGTGGATAAAACCTTTTATAGGTATATCAGAGAGTGTAGAAAGACAAGGGAGGGATAGTGAGGCTGAATAGAATGAATGGTGGTGCAGGGGGACAGTGAAAAACAAGGATACTGAATTAATATTTCTGCTCAGTATTCACAAGAGGAGAAGTGCCTAATCCAATTAACAGAAGCACTCTTGATGGGAGTCAATCCCAGCCCTTTCACAGAAGAAGGTTCTGCAAGAACTCCTAAAACTGAAGCTGGACAAGCAATGGGCCTGATGGAATTCACCCAGAATTCTAAAAAGAATTAAGGGGAACTAGTGACATCACTCGACTACTATTTTTAATAAATCATGGGAGGATGGTGTGGTACCGAGGACTGGAGGAAGGCGGATGTGATTCCCCTTCACAAAAGTGGGACCAAGACAGAGGCAGGAAACTACAGACCTGTCAGTTTGACCTCAGTGGTAGGGAAAGGGATGGAGTCACTTCTGAAGGAAAGAATTGTTGAGTACCTTGAGGCCAGTGGGGCACAGGACCCAAGGCAGCATGGGTTCACAGCTTGAAGGTCATGTCAGATGAATCTAATAGATTTCTTTGACTGGGTGACCAAAGTAGTAGACCAGGGAGGGGCTGTGGACATGGCCTACCTAGACTTTAGCAAGGCATTTGACACAGTCCCACACAAAAGATTAATAGTCAAATTAACCAGCCTGGGAGTGGTCCCAGGGTGGTAGCCTGGGTAAAACATTGGCTGGACAACAGGACACAGAAGGTAATTGTAAATGGAGTCCACTCTGAAGAAAGAGGGGTTACTAGTGTGGTGCCGCAGGGTTCAGTACTGGGTCCAGTCCTTTTTAATGTCTTTATGAGTGACATTGTAGAGGGACTGGAAGGAAAAGTATGCCTCTTTGCAGATGACACAAAGGTCTGCAACAGGGTTGATACACAAGGAGGTGTGGAAAGGATGAGAAGGGACTTGGCAAGGTTGGAGAAATGGTCAGAAGTATGGTAGCTAGGATTCAATGCAAAGAAGTGAAAAATAATGCACCTGGGAAACAAAAGCCCAGGGGAAGATTTCACAATGGGGGGGAGGTAGTAACAACGACAAAAAAGGAAAAGGACCTGGGGGTAATCATATCAGATGACCTTAAGGTTAGCAAGCAATGTGAGAAGGCAGTAGGGAGGGCTGGGAGGATACTGGGATGCATAGGGAGAGGCATCACCAGCAGAAAACAAGAAGCTGTTATCCCTCTGTACAGACAGTTGGTGAGACCCCATCTGGAGTACTGTGTCCAGTTCTGGAGACCCCATCTCCACAAGGACATAGATAGAATAGAGGCAGTCCAGAGGAGGGCAACTAAAATGGTGCAGGATCTGCAAGAGAAGCCGTACTAGGAGAGACTAAAAGAGCTTAATATACCCTTGAGGAAAGAAGGGAGAGGGGGGACTTGATAGAAACTTTTAAGTACCTCAGTGGAATCAACAAAGTCCAAGAGGGTAGCATCTTTCAGAAAAAGAGATGTGCAAGAACAAGGGGACACAATTTAAAGATAGAAGGAGGGCAGTTCCGGGGCAATGTGAGGAAGTAGTTTTTCACAGAGAGGGTAGTGGATGCATGGAACAGCCTTCCTGAGGAGGTTGTGCGGTCTAAAACTGTGGGAGAATTCAAGAATGCATGGGACAGACATAAGGCTGTTCTTGTGGGGGTTAGGAAGAAATAGGCTGTTTGGTTAACTAGGATCTGTGGCCTAACCTGTAGGTAGGGAAATGGGCAGACTAGGTGGGTCAAGTGGTCCTTGTCTGCCGTCAAAGTCTGTGTTTCTATGTTTCTATGTCTCCATTCTTTGGCTGGTGAGGAGTTACTGACAGGGACAGGTAGCTGGGCTGCAACATAGGAATAGGCCTACCTTCCACAGTCGAATCCACAATGCCTGGGTGTTGATCCAGAGAGCTGGGGCATCTAGCTTCATATCTATTAGTGGTGTGGTAGGCCTGTAATGGATCTGGAGCTACAGTGTCCATGCTTGTGGCCTCCTCTGTGTTGTCTTGCCCTCTCTCTGAAGGATGATCCCGGCGGCCGTGTTTCTTTGAGGATTGCCTCTTTTGGTGTGCTTTTGGGGGGAGTTGCCAGTGTTGCTCCCTGAGGTCTTGCCAAACTGCAGGCCTGTTCACTGATGGAGAGGAGTGGCAATCCAACCTGTTGGTAGCAGTTTTGTCGACGGGGCTCCCTGGGTAGTGCTGGTGAATTCTTGTGGCCAGTTGCACCGTAAAAAACCCTTGAGTGCATCAGGAGATTCAAAACTATTTGGGACCCCATTATGTATAACCCACATCGTGGCTGGGTAATGCAAGGAAAAGGACAGTTCAATACTGTGAATTTTATGCCTTGCCTCAGAGTATGCTCAGCGTTTGTCTGACAGATCCTTAGAGAAGTCCTGAAAGATGTGGATCCTATTTGATCTCCACACTACATGCTGTAACTCATGAGCTCTAGCTAGGACCTTCTCTTTGTCCCTAAAATCAATAAATCAGGCTGTGATAGGTCGTGGTCTGTCCTGGGCCTGAGACATGGGGGCTAACATATGGTGTGTGCGTCCCACCTGGAGCAGTATCAGTGGGTCCAACTGCAGCATTTCAGCAATGGCTAATTGTAGAAATCCCTCAGTATCTTTGCCTTCTGCATGCTTGGGGAAGCCCGGGAAGCGAAGATTATTACTGTGACCTCGATTCTCAAGGTCATCCATCATACTGCACAGCATCTGTATGGTCCATTGTTGATCTCTTAATTCTGCCCTTAAGTCCCGAACATGACCCTCCATCGCCGAGACCTGCTGTTCGGTATGCAGCATCCTGGCTTCTTAATTTTGAACCACTTGCGTGTTTCGATTAGTTGCCATGATGACTTGCCACCTGGGCCATAAGTCGGCTGAACATCGTCTCAACTGACAGTTGCTCCCAGGTTTGTGGCAAGTGGTCTTCAGCTATATTTGCAGGCCTACCTCGTCCAGGAGGCTCTTCAGTAAAATAGTGATTTCCACACAGCAAATGAAGGCTTTTTGTATCAATGAAGCTAAATTAGTGTAGCTTGAGTATTACCCCACAAATTACAGTACAGTGAGGATAAAATACCAGCTGGTAGAAACAGGATTTTAAAAGATATTTCCCTCTGGGTTGTGGAGCTGATCTTTAAGCTGACATCCTATTTAGCCCCCCTAGTGGCAGGTCCCCCTAGGTTTATACAAGGATGTATTCAACTGCAACTCCAAAGAAATTGTACATCTTTAATTGTAAATCTGTATTTGATACCAACATGTAACTAAGTGTATTCTGTTTTCAGTGCCTGAACTTGTAATGTTGTCCAATGTTGTATCTGCACAATGTTCTATTGTCTTGCCCTCCCTGCGATGAGGTGCCTTTATAAATGAGTCCCTGACTCAAAGGTTGTAAATCCGACTTTTACAAATAAAGAAATACATACATAAATAAATAAATATCCCCATCACAGTACTAAAGGATCTGTACCTTCCCTTACAGAAATAAAGGTGTGCTATGTACATGCAGAATGCATGCCCCATGCTTAATTGTGCAATGTTTGCAAGCAGTGAGCATACCCAAAGTGAACCTCTGCTAACCAGGTCTAAAATGCAAATCAGGTTTGCATGCTGAAACTTTGACCAGTGTAGTAGGTAAGCTGGTGTGAACATCATTTAAACATCACATCAGGTTCACATGCTGCACACTTGCCATGTGTGCAGCAACTCAGCTGGTGCAAATCTCATCTAAATAACACATCAGTTTCTATTTCTTATACTACTGCTAGCAATTAGTCATTAAAATACATTCATTATCTGAATTCCATTAAAAATTAGGTAAACTCATTAATTCTGATCCTTCTGCAAGTTGTTTAACGGTTTCTGATTTTTGTCATTAAATCACCATTAATTTGTAAAGTATCATTTGCTTACTGCATTAAATGCCTAGGATATGGCCAGTTAACATCCCCCATTCCAGATATATGAAGAGGGACCTCTATGTTGTGAAGCCTATCCTTTTTGTTTTGGACCATGCAAATCCCTTATGCATATTCAGTGCTACAGATGTGTTTCTCCATGATTTGTATCTCACTTACTTCCCTTTTGTCATTCTGTATTGAGCATATACACTATGGCCATGCTCAGCACTCCTTTTTTTCCTGAGTAGGGTCTTGGAAGCATGCACCATACCTTACATTTTGTCACTGAAATGAGGGACATGGACACTCAAAATCAGGGACAATGAGGAACACTAACCCAGGACACATCATGAAACATGGAGAAACAGTACCCCAGATTACAGTGAAAACCACTGCATTAGCACCTGAGAATTAATTTCTACCATTAAGCAGGTGTGCCATTTAGTAAGGCAGAGGGGGACAGTTGCCCCCCCCCTTGTATTTTTGCCTAGGTTGTTCTTATGGTGTGGCAATAATGGCTTTAAATTTGGATTTAATCTTTTGCACAATAAATGCCCACCTGGCCTGTGTGTGTTAATGCTGTAGGTACTCTCCAGACATGACTGTGTCTGTATTGTGTTGCCAACTTTCTCCACCTATTAGCGGTGGCACAATCACATGTGATGTGGATGAGCTCCAGCCAAGAAAGAGCACACAATCCTTTGGTTAGTAGCTGGGTAGGTTTAAGCCCAAATCTGATGCACTGCTCTGGGGTATCTACAGATGAATCTTATACATTTGAATTTTTCCTGATTTGCATGTCACATTTCAGCCAATCCAAATAAGTTGTACCTTTTAGAGATGTTAAAGTCAAAAATGACCTATACTCACCAACCACAAATAATAGCTGCTCACAGTATAAGGTGTGTAGCAGACTGTCTTAATGGTGCCAATTTCACATGTCTTGATGTGTTTCAAAACAGATTCCTTTATCAAGTCTTTTGATAAAGCAATCCATTTCAGAACATATCAAGATGTGTGAAATTGGCACTGTGAAGATGGCAGCTGGTCAGAATGGTGACTTGAATTACAGCGCCAACATTTTTAGTGTCTGACGGTTCTCCCAATCCCCGAGGTGTGCCCCTCGGAGTTGGAATATATAATAGTGGGTGGGGGGGCACAGTCCCACACAAGGTGGGGTGCAGGGGGCAAAGCCCCCCACAAGAAAATATGTTTTTTACAATTGTTGCCTATGTGGGATTGGTGCTGTTTTGACAAGTTGCCTTACTGCAGTCACCGTTCTGACATGGAACCATAAAGTATATTGCACACCTTTTACTGTGAGCAGCTATTATTTGTGGTTGGTGAGTGTATGACAGTTTTGATTTTGTTTCCATTTCTTGTCCCTGCGACCATACTTGGTGCACACTCCTATTTTCTTATTTTGCTTTTAGAGATGTTACAGACATTCTAAAACTGTCCCTTGCATTCATGGACAGTTGCACAATATGGTATGCACAGACTATTGGAACCACACTATACTCAGGCTTATGCCCCCACAGAGAAGCTGACCTCCACATCCACATGCTCAGGCATATTATGACAAAGGACAAAGGGGACTGCAGGGGTGTGCACCATTGAAATGAATGGGGGTATTTTTTAATTACTGTTTTATACATTATTGATGGAGAGTTTGATATTAATGAAGGCCACCGCTCAACTAACAAGGGCCTTGTTAATAGAACAGTGGCCTTCATTATTCTCCAACTCACCATCATAATGTATAAAATAGTAATAGAAAATAACTCCATTCATTTCAAGGGGGTACACCCCAGCACTGTGACCCATGGACACCATCTCCTAAAGACTCCTGCCTCTGGTTCCCTAGTACTAAAGTAAGAGACTTTTTACTTATATCTATACTTGGTAGGTTGTCTGTAGCAGCATGGTCATACCCACTACAATGTGTGTGCATGTGGGGGTGGGGACCTGACTGTGTGTGTGTGTGTGTGTGTGTGTGTGTGTAGTTATTACTACTTTCGTATTTGCACCTTAAAGTTTGTTTGCATGAAAGCATTCAAAACTATGGAGAGTAAAAAAGTAGGAATACAGTCCAGACATAAGTAATTAAGTGGTTTTGTGGGTAAGTTTATGTATTGGGGTGGGAAAAATAACATGTGTTTCCATTGGTATATGTGCTACAGTTCAACTGTGAAAATGAGATGAAGGAGAGAAGAAAACTGAAAAGCATAACAATGGCTACAAGCATACCACTTGCATGCAGATGTATTCAAATACATTATGTATTGAAGTACAAGTCAGCCATATGTGTGCAGACAGTATGGCTTAGTGGTTAAAGGCACTGAATACAAGCGATGAGATTTGGACATACGAAGACCTGGGTTTGAATCTCATCAACCCCCACATGTGTATGGTATGATCCTGAGCAAGTCACTTAACTTCTATGTGTGCAGTTATCAGTGACCACTTGCTTTTTTGCCTGCATGCGGTCTTTCCCAATTTAACTTAAAAATCATGGTTTCCACACTTGCTTGTTGCATGCATGCCATATGCATGCAATCAGTTCCATTTTAACATTTAAATCATACTGGCAGCATGCATATCACTTGGGTCATTATATGTGAACAGCATGAAAACATTTCATATAATTATTTCTGTAAGGGTTTCAATAATGCAATGATTTCACAAGTATTACAGAGCAGTTGTCACTGAGAAAGCTTACATATGTTTGACCACACATCATTTTACACTACACAGTTTGCAAATAATGTTTTCATAAGGTTATTGGTTTACAAGCAGAGAACAATTTAATGTTTTTAAATTTTCCGTATAATTCTATAAGAAAATGATTCTGCTTGAAACTGGTTATCAGCAACATGTAAACTGCCAGTAAATGCCTTTTTACATCTAATGGGTGCTTTATGTATGTATGTACACTACTGGTCAAAAGTTTTAGAACACCCCCATTTTACCAGTTTTTATTGAAATTTACACAGGTTAATGTCTCAATGTACTCTGAAATTAAAGCATAGAACAAATAAACAATTGGAGATAAAAAAGAAATCATAGAATCATTTTGTTTAACAAAATTTAATCTAAATTTTGACTCATCAAAGTAGCCACCTTTGCAGATATACTGTAACCGCTGAACACACTCGTGGCATTCTTCCTACAATGGACATCAAATATTGTTCGGGAAGTTCTTCCCAACACTGTTGCAGAAGTTCCCACAAATGTGTTGCACTTGTAGGTTGCTTTGCTTTCACCCTTCTGTCCAGTTCATCCCAAAACAGCTCGATGGGGTTTAAGTCTGGAGACCGTGCTGGCCATTCCATGATTTGAAGCCTACCGTCTTGTTCTTTTCCTCGAAGGTAGTTCTGACATAGCCTGGAGGTATGCTTTGGGTCATTATCTTGCTGTAGGATGAACCCCTGACCAACTAGGCGTAGACCAGAGGGTATTGCATGGCGCTGCAAAATCCTGTGGTAGCCCTTTTGGTTCAGGGCGCCAGTCACTCTGTGCTGTTGTCCTGTGAGCCGTCTATCACGCAAGCTGTTGACTCTCAGAAACTTGTCTTCTGATTCTGTTGTGGCTTTGGGTCTGCCAGACCTCTTCCTGTCAGAGTTTCCTCCAGTTTCCAAGTGCCTTTTGATGGTGTAGGAAACTGTACTCACTGACACCTTGGCTTTCTTTGCAATTTCTCTAAAGCAGTTTTTTGCTAACGTAAACTTTTTTTTAACCTCTAGCAGTTTACCGCTTACCTTTGTACCATTTCAGGTTATTCACTGGACTGGAATTGCTTAAATTTCAATAAAAGCTGGAAAAATGGGGGTGTTCTAAAACTTTTGACTGGTTGTGTATGCATGTATGTATGTATGTATTTATTTATTCACTCATTTGTACATATCTGTATGTATTTATTTAAAGTTGATAACCGGGAAAGGAACACTGAGCCAGAGCTCATTTCCAGGTGCATCCTGGGGGAGAGGTAAAAGGAGAAACATGTTACAACTGCAATGCAGTATACAAAAATACAAGTAAAAAGTCAGGGGGAGTTGGTATGCTCTGGGCAAATAGCAAAACTCTGTTAACAGCAATCTTACTGACAGTTACAGTTTTCAGTAAACTTAAACTCATTCCTCTTGAAAACCCAAATCACTATGAATACATAAATTAAGAATGATGCTTGCTTTTAAAGCTTTTCTGTTAAATATGTTTTTACTTTTAGTGGCAAATATAAATCATGTATAATGCAGGGTGGAACATTGTTATATATGACAAAGTCTATCTTTTATCACGTTGGAATACCAACGATGTGACATTACTTTGTTGTTAACCCATTGATGGCATGTCACATCGATGGTATAACAATGGGTGTTGCTCTGCGCATGCGCACATCACGATGCAGTGGCCTTTCTGAAATGGAGGTGGTGATGAGAACTGGATGGCAGTGTAAGAAAAAAACTTAAAACTAAAATACCTGGTTCCTTTTTTTTTTTTTCAGTCTCTATGGGACCATACACTATAAAAAATAATGTATGGTCACATATTGGTAATCAGTTTGTTTAACCACCTCGAGGTTGTCATGGTGACTTAAACCTCTCGAGCTTCACTCTCAAGGTTTACATGGTTCCCATGACAACCTCTTGATGGTTAACAAGCCGGTTACTGATATATGCCCATACTTTATCCTCTATACAAGTAAAGTAGTGTAGAACTTTATAGCATCACATAACATATTGATGACTACATGTAATCACCCTCAGTGTTTACCACTTGCTCAAGACAGTTGATAACTGTAGAATCAGGCATATTTCTATTTTGCATATTTTAATCCTAATACACATCTGCTTTACAGGTGCAAGGGCAGCTGAAATTGTTCTCTGTTATTAAACACTGCATGTAAAACTGATAATGGTAAATAGTACAGATACCACTACTGGTTTGTTCTTAAACATTTTCAGTTATAAATTCCATGTCAACTTATGACTTTCTTCTGATTTTTTTTCTGGGTAATACAGATAATTTCACTGTCACTGGATCACCTCTATCTGTAATTGCCAAAACTGGAGACGTCATTATGTTACCATGTACACTTACACCAAGCACTCTTGCTAGTAATGTGGAACTGCACTGGGTCAAAGAAGTGCAGAACAACTACATTACTCTATTGTTCTACAAAGATGGACAGATTCAAACAGAAAAACAGAATGCCACATACCAAAAAAGAACAGATCTATACAAAGAAGAAATTCTGAAAGGAAACATGTCTCTTAAACTGCTTACTGCACAACTTGCTGATGAGGGGAAATATGTATGCTCTGTACACCGTGGCAATGAGACTAAGAATGTGTCCATTACTCTAGAAATGGCAGGTAAGCCTTCCTTAAGTACTGTAATTCATGTGTAAGTTTTGTTTTTGGTCATAGCATTTTAGTTATTCAACTATTATTTTACGTTTTCAGAGAAGAAAGAAAGATTTAACTGTGATAGAGCCAACATAAAATGTTGTGGATTTAAATATAATGTTAGCTCATTTGTTTTTTAAATCACAAACCTAATATCTAGTATGTGTTAATACTTCTTTTGGAGCCATTCGGTGATGTATAAGAGTGGTTTCACAAGCGTTTGGCTGCAACAAGAACAGCAAAGTGAAGCTGAACTGTTCTGGCTCAAGCTGAATGTAAGTGGATTCACTCTTAGACAGCAACAAGTGGTGACAAGGAACATATTAATATATTATTGTTTGAGCATGATCAATACAATTTGCCTATTTCTAGGTCACCTGCATGTGAGACACACTTCATGGAATAAGACTGTCTCTTTGCAGAAGAAAGGAGCGCTGTGATTGGTCTGGAGTACTCCTACAATCTATAATTAATTAATTAATCTAAAGTCGTCCATTTAGTTTTCCACATGCTTTGCATTAAATGATAGTTTTTATCAGTTCAAGCAGCAACATAAATGAACTTTTTCTTTGTAATACAAGAGTACTGTATTATTATATGGTATCCATTACATTAAATGTTGTAGTATAGAAGTATTACATTATAATATGCAAGGTGACTGATCAATGGTGATTTAAATACTTAAATTCCATTTTCATGACTTGAAATTCTGGGAATTGCACCAGCGATTGATAGTCTAATTTCCAGATGTTACTGGGATTCTGCTGTCATTCTTTCAGTATTGTGTATAATAATTAGAATAAATGAAGGCTTAATATACAAATCATTAAATAAAATAATTTGAAAATTGTAGAGGAAGCAATTATAAAAAAAACAAGTTCTGTAAATTTACTGATCTAGTCTAAAATGCCAAATTCCATGAAATTCTT
Organism: Neoceratodus forsteri; assembly: GCA_016271365.2. Taxonomy (NCBI): domain Eukaryota; kingdom Metazoa; phylum Chordata; order Ceratodontiformes; family Ceratodontidae; genus Neoceratodus; species Neoceratodus forsteri. Next base: position 154,429,390 of record CM028133.1, read on the forward strand.
TGTTTTACCATTGTGCAGGCAATCCAAATTCTGGAATTTTAAAAACTGAAAACCAGTGACTTGATAATATGGTATCCATGTTTAAAGTATAGTTTATCATATTAAATACATGGGAACATATTAATCTGTATGATAGTTGCAGAAAAAAATGCTATGTTCATCCCCTGCAATCAAATAGATGTAAACACAGCATAATTTTCTAATTCCAGTTCTTATAGAAATCCACAGAATTTCAAAAATTCTAATTCTGTAGAATTCCATAGGAGCAGGAATCCTGAAATTCTAAAGGTGGTATTTAAAATGTGGATTATTAATTCATGGTTTATATAATCTGCAGATAAGTATTCCATGGTTTATGTAAACTACTGATTAGGTTTCTGCAAATCGTGGACAGTGATTTCACACTTTATGTAATCTGTGGAAAACTAACCACAGTCTATTTCAACGGAGAAGAAAATTCACAAAAAAGTATGTTGTGCAGAGTGTTTTCATTTGTATGTACTCCTATTCCATCCATCCCTTTGTTTGCTGTAATTTTCTTTTTACCTTTTTCTACTAGTTTTATAGCCCCAATGATCTCTATATTTGTGTTTTTATGACTGTTGTTCTTTCTTACAACGTGTCATAACTAGATGTTTTTTTACTGCAATATTAGCCATTGCTAAACAATTTAAATCACAAATTGTAGTGAGAAAGAAATGAAGGCACAGGAAGCCTCCTCGGATTGTGAATGCACATCTAACAAGTATCTGTAATGGTGCCGTGATGCCTGCAAAACTTGTGCATGAATGAGATTTACTTTGTCATGACTCGGATGGGTGGATATCAAAATTTGACCAGATATGAGATCCAGATACCCTGCGACTACTATCCAATCAGATCTGGTTTTGCATCAGGTTGGACAGTAGTATGTTGTAAAAAAAAATCTTAAAAATTGTCTTAATCAGCAGCGCAGCGAGACAAAGGCTCTGTTAGTATTATGGTCCTGACTTAACTTTTTCACAGATGCTGCTCATACCGTAAATCAATATTTCCATAAGCACTCAAATGACCGCAAGACCTAATTGTGCTGCAGAACAGTAGTGCTCATAGAAACATAATGAAGAAACAAACAAAACATACAGTAATAATACAACCAACAGTTACTGGAATTCAAAAAAAAGTTTTCTGTCACAGATCACGTAAAAATACACATACATGCACTTACACACACACACACACAAATTTGCAGTCACACAAATGAATGCACACTCTGCTATCAGTTTCCTCAATGACAACAGTAACAGGAAAGCTAGAAACAGGGTCACTACTCCACACATTCTCCCAGATTAAAAAAAAAATAATCCAGATCATCACATAAAACATATTTTATTTTGCTGAACAGTACAAATTATTATCTTGCTTACCAGAGAAATGACATGGACAAATTGGTTGACACACACACCTCTACACAGAAATACCATGAAGATCTGTCACAGGAGTGGAGTTCTCAAATGGGTTAACAAGCATGAATGCAACCAAGGATTTTGTATCCTTCATGATATCTTGTGGATGTCTGAGAAAGAAAAGTGTCATCATTTTAATAAATGAAATGGGGACTATTTGGCCCAAAGTGATATGCTGTGCTCCATACCTGTAGATTTCTTGCTACCAGGGAGTATTTCAAGTCTTTGTAAATAACACATATGTCACTGTTAAGATAGCTGGGACAACTGGTGATGGACTAGACCTGTGAGTGAAAGTGTGCTTGTTTTCTGCTGGAATATAACCACTGACCCCTATCATAAACTGCAAAACCTGATTCTGTAATACCTCCAGATTTCTCAAATTGTAAAGACATCGGCCCGTAAAGGAGCTGCTTTTTATGTTGATTGTGTGCATGCGCAAGAAACATATTGCAGCAGCTTTCTCCAGAAGCAGGTTGTGGAGGCACGGCACTGCACTGTTATGGCAAATGCTCCCACAGCCTTTAAAGGCCCTCTTTCCCCGATGGTGTGGGACGCTGCTGCTGACACTAGTTCAGCCAGCATGCCGCAACTTTCTAATGTTTTAGCCACTGCAATCAGGGGCCACTTTGTCATTGCAGCGTCATCTGCTGCAATGAGGGAGCAACCCCTCATTGCAGGGCTCCCTTGCATTCTCCACCTGTTTGCCGAGGGGGTGCCCAATCCCTCTCAGCATCATGTCCCCTCCCCTGGTTTTTTGCTGAAGGGTGTGCAGCATCATGTCCCCTCCTGGTTTTTGCGGCCAGGGGTGCCCAACCCTGTGGCATAACATCACCTGCGCTTTTGTTTGTGTGCGGCGGGGTGCCCAATCCCGTCGAGCATGATGTGCCTCCTTTTGTTGTGTGCCAATGGGTGCCCAGTCCCCTATCGGCTACAGTTGCCCCCCAAAAAATAGTCTGTTGGCATGCTGGGAGCCCACCCCAGTATGCCAAATGCACCTGAAAACAAAAAAATGGTCCCACGATGTCTTTTTTTTTTTTGACCTGTGAAAAAAGGAAATGGTCCCTTGGCGGTCTCCCTGCTCTCCTCCTGCAACCTGCACCCACCCATTGTGCACCCTGCCTCCCCATACCCCCAACCCCATACTTACCTCCGGAGTCTGGCACGATGATCTTCGGTGGACTGGGAACACGTCTACACTCTTCAAAGCTGACCACGAACTGAGGAAATGCCGGTAAGCTATATAATGGAATAAATAGGGATTTTTCAACTTTGATGTGTATCTCAGGCATTTGTTTTGAATTTTGGCACCAAATTTTCAACATGGGGTTTTTGGGTCCCCTCCTCATGAATTCTGCCACTGTCATGGCGTTAATCGATCCCATCGGTGATTTCGATGTCACTGCAAGGAATTACCTTTTGGGACTGATTAACGAAATGACAGTGCAGTGTTCATGAGTTGGGCTTTCAAAAAGTTGAAAATTTAATGGAAAAATTTTTAAAAATGACTGTTTTACAAGCGTGCGTTGTGCAGTTGCAATGCACACTCTTAACTTCACGAATCTGCAATATTTTCACACTAGATTTTCAACCCTGGCATTTTTCCATACCTCCCTGTGAACAGTACAACTGTCATTTTCACAACCTGGCCGAAATGTGTTTTCGCACTTCTGGCACAGAATAGCGCGGTTGCTGTGGGAAATCAGTGTTCGGGACAGATTATGAAAATGACAGTGACACTTTTCATGAGCGGAAGTCCAAAAATGCCCATGTTGAAAGTTTGGTGCTGCTACTCCATAAAATGACTGTGTTACCAGCGTGCATTGCACAGTTTGCACACATGCTAGTAAGTTCACAAATTTATAATATTTTCACTCCAGATTTTCAACATTGCATTGTTCTGCATGTCCTTATGAACAGTATAGCTGTCATTTTTCAGATTGTGGCCGAAAAGTGTTTTCGCACTTCCGGCACAGAATAGCGCAGTCGCTGTGGGAAATCTGTGTTCAGGACACATTATGAAAATGACAGTGACACTGTTCATTTGCAGAGGTCCTAAAATGCCTATGTTGAAAATTTGGTGATGAAAGTCCATAAAATGAATGTGCTATGAGCGTGCAGTGCACAGTTTCCATGCACGCTTGTACGTTCACAACTTTGCAGTATTTTGACTCCAGATTTTCAACATTGCCATTTTTCCACACCTCCTTATGAACAGTGCAGCTGTCATTTTTCACATTCTGGCCAAAATGTGTTTTTGCTCTTCCGGTGCACAATAGCATGGTTGCTGTGGGAAATCAGTGTTCGGGACACATTAAGAAGATCACACTGACACTGTTCAAGAGCAGAGGTCCTAAAATGCCTATATTGAAAATTTTGTGATGAAAGTACTTAAAATGACTGTGTTACGAGAGTGCATTCTGCAGTTTCCATGCACCCTTGTCACTTCACAAATTAGTACTATTTTCATGCCACATTTTCAACACTGGCATTTTTCCACACCTCCTTATGAACAGTACAGCTGTCATTTTTCATATCCTGGTCAAATTGTGTTTTCGCACTTCAGGTACAGAATGCTGCAGTCGCTGTTGGAAATCAGTGTTTGGAACAGATTAGGATCAAGCGAGTGAGAGAAGGGGGAGTGGCCAAACTCAGCTGAGCTCTGTCAGGACTGCTGCAGATTTCTTTGTGGGCAGGAAAAGGCACCAACGCAGGCAGGAGCCCAGTACAAAAGGGTAGCATGCAGCACTGATAAACACAGAATAAGCAAGTGAGGGAGGGGGAGTGAGTGAACTCAACGGAGCTCTTTTGGGACTGCTGTGGATTTCTTTGTGGGCAGTAAAAGGCAGCAATGCACGCAGTTGCCCAGTACAAAAGGGCAGCCTGCAGCGGTGGAAGAAACAGAATGAGTGACGGAGAAAGGGGGAGTGTGCAAGCTCAATGGAGCTCTATCGTGACTGCTGCAGATTTCTTTGTGGGCAGAAAAGGGTGGCAGTGCATGCAGGAGCCCTGTACAAAAGGGCAGCCTGCAGCGCTGGCAGAAACGGAATGAGTGAGTGAGAGAGGGCGACTGAGTGAGGTCAATGGAGCTCTGTAGGGACTACTGCAGATTTCTTTGTGGGCAGAAAAAGGTGCCAACAGAGGCAGAAGCCTGGTACAAAAGGGCAGCCTGTAGCACCAGGAGAAAAAGAATGAGCGCGTAGAACAGGGGGAGTGAGTGACCTTAACGGAGCTGTGTCAGAACAGCTGCACATTTCTTTGTGGGCAGAAAAAGGTGCCAACGCAGACAGGAGCCTAGTACAAAAGGGCAGCCGCAGCTCTGGGAGAAACACAATGAGTGAGTGAGAGAGGGGGAGTGAGTGACCTCAACAGAGCTCTATCATGACTGCTGAGGATTTGTTTGTGGGCAGGAAAAGGTGGGAACACAGGCAGGAGCCCAGTACAAAAGGCCAGCCTGCAGCGCTGGAAGAAACGGAGCAAGCGAGTGAGAGAGGGGGAGCAAGCGAGCTGAACGGAGCTGTGTCAGGACTGCTGCAGATTTCTTTGTGAGCAGAAAAAGGCAGCAATGCATGCAGGGGCCCAGTACAAAAGGACAGCCTGCAGCAGTGGGAGAAACAGAATGAGCGAGTGAGAGAGGGGGAGTGAGCGAGCTTAATGGAGCTCTATCATGACTGCTGCACATTTCTTTGTGGGCAGAAGAAGGTAGCAAAGCAGGCAGGAGCCCAATACAAAAGCTCAGCCTGGAGCGGCGGCAGAAACAGGATGAGTGAATGAGAGTGGGGAATGAGCGAGCTCATTGGAGGTCCGTCGGGACTGCTGCAGATTTCTTTGTGGGCAGAAAAAGGTGCCAACAGAGGCAGGAGCCCCGTACAAAGGCCCAGCCTGCAGCGCCAGCAGAAACGGAATGAGCAAATGAGAGAGGGGGAGTGAGCCAGCTCAACAGAGCTGTGTCAGGGCTGCTGCAGATTTCTTTGTGGGCAGAAAAAGGCAGCAATGCACGCAGGAGCCCAGTACAATAGGGCAGCCTGCAGCAGCGGGAGAAACAGAATGAGTGAGTGGGAGAGGGGGAGTGAGTGAGCTCAATGGAGCGCTATCATGACTGCTGCACATTTCTTTGTGGGCAGAATAAGGCAGCAATGCAGGCAGGCGCCCAGTACAAAAGGGCAGCTTGGAGCGGTGGCAGAAATGGGAGGAGCGAGTGAGAGAGGGGAATGTGCAAGCTCAACGGAGCTCTGTCGAGACTGCTGCAGATTTTTTTTGTGGGCAGAAAATGGTGCCAACAGAGGCAGGAGCCCAGTACAAAAGGCAGCCTGCAGCACTAGGAAAAACAGAATGAGCGCGTGAGATGGGGGAATGAGCGACCTCAACGAGCTCTATCATGACTGCTGCATATTTCTTTGTGGGCAGAAAAAGGCAGCAATGCATGCAGGAGCCCAGTACAAAGGGCAGCCTGCATTAAAGGGAGAAACAGAATGAGCGAGTGAGAGAGGGGGAGTGAGTGAGCTCAATGGAGCTCTGTTGGGACTGCTGCGGATTTCTTTGTGGGCAGAAAAGTGCAGCAATGCACACAGGGGCCCAGTACAAAAGGGCAACCTGCAGCGCCAGGAGAAACAGAATGAGTGAGTGAGAGAGGGGGACTGAGCGAGCTCAATGGAGCTCTATCGTGACTGCTACAGATTTCTTTGTGGGTAGAAGAAGGTGACAGTGCAGGCAGGAGCCCAGTACAAAAGGGCAGCCTGCAGCGCCGACAGAAACGGAACAAGCGCGTGAGAGAGGGGGAGTGAGCAAGCTCAATGGAGATCTGTCGGGACTGCTGCAGATTACTTTGTGGCCAGAAAAATGTGCCAACAGAGGCAGGATCCCAGTACAAAAGGCAGCCTGCGGTGCCAGGAGAAAGAGAATGAGCGAGTGAGACAGGGGGAGTGAGCGACTTCAGTGGAGCTCTATTGTGACTGCTGCAGATTTCTTTGTGGGTAGAAAAAAGTAGCAACGCAGACAGGAGCCCAGTACAAAAGGTCAGCCTGCAGTGCCAGCAGAAATGGAGCGAGTGAGAGAGGGGCAGTGAGCAAGCTCAACGGAGCTGTGTCAGGACTGCTTCAGATTTCTTTGTGGGCAGAATAAGCCAACAACGCAGACAGGAGCCCAGTACAAAAGGACAGCCTGCATCAGCGAGAGACACAGAATGAGTGAGCGAGTGAGGGAGGGGGAGTGAGTGAACTCAATGGAGTTCTGTTGGGACTGCTGCGGATTTCTTTGTGGACAAACAAAGGCAGCAATGCACCCAGGGGCCCAGTACAAAAGGGCAGCCTACAGTGCTGGCAGACACTGAACAAGCGAGTGACAGAGGGGGAGTGAGCAACCTCAATGGACCTGTGTTAGGACTACTGCAGATTTCTCTGTGGGCAGAAAAAGCCACCAACAGAGGCAGGAGCCCAGTACAAATGGTCAGCCTGCAGTGCAAGGAGAAACAGAATGAGTGAGTCAGAGAGGGGGAGTGACCCACCTCAACAGAGCTCTGTCGGGCCAGCTGCGGGTTTCTTTGTGGACAGAAAAGGATGCCAACACAGGCAGGAGCTCAATACAAAACAGCAGACTGCAGCACCGGGAGAAACAGAACGAGTGAGTGACAGAGGGCCAGTGAGCAAGCTCAATGGACCAACGCAATCAACATTCGGTATTGATAAATGCTTGTTAATTTTGAATCAAATATTATTTTCATTGCTGTGTAAGAATCTCCTTGAAATTTAAAGGCAAATCATTTTAAATGTGATTGCAATTAGCATACCAACATTTCACTGTTAGTTTTGGTGTGGCATCAATCAGTTGCTTAAGTATGAGCTGTGTCTGTTGCATTCTGGTGGCTTATCTGGAACATGCTTCTATCTTTGCTGGTGAGGGGTTCTGCTTGGGAGTGGAGGTGCTGTCCCATCTGTCTGCTGTGGTGGGTGGAGGCTTCAACACTGTAGTTCTCTGGTGGCTTTCTTGGCTGTCTCAAATGTATTTTAGTAATCCCTGATTATAAGTGGGGGAGGTTGGTGAGCATGTGATTTCAATCAATCACTACCTGACCCGATATATACAGCAGTATCCAATCAGGTCGGATAGGATCAGAATGTCAAAAATCTGACTGGTTCAATTTATCAGGTTGGGTATCTGCCCACCCCTAGTCATGGCCCATATAAGCAACGGGTCAAGTCCAATACACCTGATCATTCTAAGCATACAGATATCTGTCTTAGACTAAAATGTGCATTAGAAGTGCTAAAACATGAGTCTAAAAAACTGAGCTGAGATCACAAGCATTGCACACTAATGGTCATTGCTAATGTACGTGCTCAGGATCTCTGTGCAGCTTTCCAGATTCATTTTGTAGTACTTCTAAGTACGTCTAATGCTCTTTTTAATGTGAACACATATCTGCATGTTCAGAATGGTCCACCGTATCAGACCCAACCTTTATTATGTTGCTTGCACGCATGTGCAAGAAACATAGTGCCATCATCTGAGTTTTCGGAGGTGTGGCACCCCGTCTTCCAATTCAGTCAGTGAGTTTGCAGGTGCGGCCGCAGTTCTCCAATGACTGCTGCAGCTGTCTATGACAGCAGTCAAAATGCAGTGGCATACAGTTGAAAGGGAGAGCTCCACTTCAGTGAGCAGAGTTCTCCCCACACACAGCACGCATGCAAGCACGCATATTGCGTGCTGATGTGCTCCTCCCCACGCACACACTGTATGGCCGACGGGGTGCCCAATCTCCCATCGGCTCCACCCCCACAAAAGCTGTCCATGTGCCATGCTAGAAGCCCACCCCAGCGTGGCAAAATGTTATAGCTTACAGGGGTGCCCAATCCCCCATTGGCTCCACGGCTGCACGCCCCCCCCAAAAAAACCTGTCCTGGTGCCACGTTGGGAGTCCACCCCAGTGTGGCAAATCTTGTTATAGCTGATGGGGGTGCCCAATCCCCATCAGCTCCAGCCCCCAAACAGTCTTTCCAACTGCCACGCTGAGAGCCAACCCCAGCGTGGCAAACGTCCCGCATCATCTTCATTAAAAAAAAACAACCTGTAAATAAAAAAATGGTCCCTCGCAGTCTCCCTGCCCCCACCTGCACCCACCCACTGCGCACCCTGCCTCCCCACACCCCCCTCACCCCATACTTACCTCTGGAGCTCGGCGCGATGATCATTGGTGGACCGGGAGCATGTCTGCACTCTTCAAAGCCGACCGCGAACTGAGGAAATGCTGGTAAGCTGTATAATGTAATAGACAGGGTTTTTTCAACTTTGTTGCATATCTCATGCATTTTGTGGAATTTTGGGCCCAAATTTTCAACATGGAGTTTTTGGGACCCCTTCTCATGAATGATTGCACTGTCATGGCGTTTATCGGGCCTGAAGGGTGATTTCGCGGCCACTGTGCAAAATCACCTTTTGGGGCTGATTAGCAAAACAACACTGCCAGTGTGCATAAGGTGGGCTCTCAAAAAGCCTATGTTGAAAATTTGGTGAAAAAATTCCTAAAAATGACTGTTTTACGAGCGCGCGTTGCATAGTTCTTATGCACACTTGTAAGTTCGCGATTTTTCAATATTTTCACTCCAGATTTTCAACATTGCCATTTTAACACACCTCCTTATGAGCAGTACAGCTGTCATTTCTCACACCCTGCCCAAAATGTGTTTCCGCCCATGTAGCGCACAATGGCACAGTCAGTGTTTGGAAATCAATGTATGGGACACATTACGAAAATCACAGTGACACTGTTCATGAGCAGAGGTCTTAAAATGGCTATGTTGAAAATTTGGTGAAAAAATTCCTAAAAAATTACTGTTTTACGAGTGTGCATTGCGCAGTTCCTACATACGCTCGTAAGTTTGTGAATTTTCAATATTTGCACTCCAATAACTTCCAAATATCTAAAAAGCACATACAAGCAAGCAACATTCAGCATTGACAAATGCTTGTTTATATGGGTCATGGCATAGTTAAACTCATTCATGAATGAGCTTGGCAAGCATCAAGGCAACATTACAGTTGTGTGTTAGATGCACATTCATAATCAGAGGAGGCTACCTGCATTTGTACTTTCATGGACCACTCAATGCGAGTAATATAATGAATTTTGGTTTTAAAAAAATCTTATTTTACATACTGTAGCCCAGAAACATAGAATTTGTTGGTTGAGAAGGTCCACCTGGCCCACCCAGTCTTCCCATTTTTCACTATGTACGTTATTACTACAGACCGTATTAGATCTACAGCTCTTTGTCCCTTCCCCTTTCCTTTCTATTGTGATTTACAATTGCCTATCTCATGCGTTTGTTAACCCCTCCACTGTGCTCACAACTTCACACCCGCCACCTCCATGGGAAGACTGCTGCAGCGATCCACCACTTTTTCTGTGAAGAATTACTCCCACACATCTACCCAATCTATCCCCCTCCAGCTTCATAGCATGTCCCTTGTTCTAGAGCACCTTTTTTTCTGAAAACATATTTCTCCCCCTGTACCTTCTTTACTACCATGAGGTAGTTAAAGGTCTCTGTCATATCCCCCCTCCCTTGTCTCTTCCATGGTGTACATATTGAGATCCTGTAGCCTCTCAGCATAGGCCTTTTGATATATACCCCTCACAATTTTAGTTGCCCTCCTTTGGACCACCACCACTTAATGTGATTGAATTTAACAATTGAGCGGGTCAAATTGGTAAGATTATACATTGTAACTGGTACCTTCTTCATACAGACAGATTTTTGGGGGAGGATGTAGGGGAAAGTCTGAGATAACTTTTTTAAGGGCTCACATTTGAAATATAGCTGGTTGACACTTAAAATTGATTCTGGCACCTGGCTTGGGGTTAAACCAAGTAGCATGTTTAATGCCAGAGAAGTATTACTTGCCCTTATTGCAATGTGGGGAAAAAATGTTTGCACCCAGGGACCACATGAAATATTCCATCAGGGCATTTATAAACTGTGATACCATTTTTGTGGTATATGTGTTGTAGTGCCAGTGCAATTCCTTATACATTGGTAGGACAACTAGGGCACTGAAGTCCAGAGTGCAGGAACACTTGGGGAACATCATTAATGGTACAAGAGATACTCCTGTAGGTCATCACTTTATGCAGCATCTCAATTCAGATCAAATGACCTTACTGTTTATGGGCATTGACTGTCAAACACCTTTAAGATATGGTGGAGATAAGGGTCAATGAAATTTTAGAAAGTGAGAGTGAGTGGATCTACAGGTTACAAAGTGTTAAACTTGATGGTCTCAATGACCAGTGAGACATTACGCCATTGTTGAAGAAACATTAGAGAGATTTCTGTATAGAAGATTTTTACTAAAAACTTTGTCTTTTCTCTCTTTCAAGGTCTGGTTTTGTTTGGAGAAGATGCAACTCTGTAGATCCCCAGGATTGATGAGATATTGGGATTGGGTGATCACATTATAGCAGAACTCCTTCCTTTCCAGTGCCCACCACTACCTCTCCTCTCTCCTGTAACCAATTTGGTTATTACTGTTGCTGTATTTTCATAGGCCTTATAATCCCACCCAACACCTCCCTCCCTTCTACTTCTACTACCTACAGTCTGTTTGCATCTGTTCTTATTTTACTTTTTGTTACTACAAATCCAAACACCCCTGAACTTCTTTAATATAATACATCTTTCTCCTCTACTGTTTTATCTGTCTCTTAAAGTATTTTGTTAGATGCTTTTCCTGTATGATTTAGTAGCTTTATGTATAGCCTTTTTTGACAATTACTGCATATATTCATTGCATATGCTTGCCTTTGCCTCCTTTATTTAAGATATGAGTACAACTGTGCATGAATTGATTTATGAGCATAGGTTAAGTATTTATTTGCTACAGACATACACACTTTCTATGAGCTATTTTAATGTTAGAATGTGTCATGGATGGTGATATTTATGGTGTTATTTAACTTGTTTTGCACACAGCACTTTATTTATGATGTAATCATGATGTATGTATATATTTAGGGTCATGACTGCATCAGGCCACACCCACTGACAAAGATCTAACAGACAAAGCACTTTGGGTCCATGATGTAGTTGGCTCACCAATAAAGTAGCATTTTGCACTGGAATATATGTTAGAGTCTCTTTTCTGCTGGAGTGCTGGTTTTCTCAATTTGTGGAGTGTTTTTGGGTTGGCAGCTATCTTTCAGCAGCCCCACCCGTGGTAGCGCATTACGATACTGGATTTGGTTGTGTTTTGCTTTGTTGCATTACCTGGTTTCCTTCAGGTCATCAGATACTGTATGATTAGCCCCAGTATTCCTTCCTGCTTTGTAGCTGTCAACACCACTCAACCCACTGTATACTCTAACCATGGGTTTCTGTGCCATAAGTGCATTATTTTGCATGTTTTGCATTAAAACCCAGCTGCCATGCCCTTTACCACTTCTGTAGTATTGTCAGGTGTCTTCAAAATTGCACTATCAAGTCTACCTCTTTTATTGCTAGAGTCTAACTGGACACACATGACCAAACATTTCAGAACAAAGCTGATAGTGTTCCTTTACCACTCCATACATTGTGGGGGCAATATATTTGAGGAATACTGCAGAATACTAAATTTTTGTGTCCCATGGTAAACAAACAAACCTTCTGCTGCATGTGTACAAAGACAAATGACTGACAGGTAGAAACCATCTGTGGAGGGACTTTTTACATTTTCTAAGCAATATTTTATTGTATTTTTGTGTCTTGTTTATCTTTTAAAGATATTGTTTTTATACTGTAAATATCCCAACCCATTTGCTAAGTGCAATATGACCGCTCAGTGTTTGGGGTGTTGGTGGATACCCACACTTTCAGGGGCTGTGAGGCTCTCCACCTCTAATGTTTGGCCTCATCACACCCTTGGGCATGTGGTATCCCCAGTACCCCACACACTACCAGGTCTTATTATTATGAACATATGAACATATGAGTGTGCCACTAGTGCCCCTAAGTTGCAGCTGCCCCACCCTCCTACCATTTTGTCTGCCCTCGGCTGTTCTCAGTCTCACCCACCCATACTCTCCCTTGTTCTCTGTCCCATGCCCTTTTAAAGCTACCCACAGTTTTGCATGATATCACCCTCTCTGGTAGGGCATTCCACTTCAACACCACTCTCTTTGTAAAGTAATGCCTCCTCATCTCCCTCCTAAATCTTCCCCCTCTATTCATAGCCCACACTCCCATTGTCCCTTCCCTTCCTCAGTTTAAGAACCTCATCTCTCCATCCTTGTTGACTCTCCTCAGATACTTGAAAGTTTGATCATGTCCCCATATCTCTCCTCCCCTCCAGGGTGTACATATTCAGTTCCCCCAGCCTGTTCTCATACTCTCTCCCCTCCATTCCCTGTATCATCCTTGTTGCACTCTGCTGCACTCCCTCCAGTAGCTTGACATCCTACCTCAGGTATGGCCTCCATAACTGCACACAGTACACCAAGTGCAGTCTGACCAGTGACCTGTAGAGGGCCAAGATCACCTCCCTCTGCCTAGATAAGAACCCCCTTGCTATACACCCCAGCATCTTGTTTGCCTTCGCTGCCACTTTCCTGCATTGGGCAGAATTGTTAATGCTCCCTGTTACCATCACCCCTAGGTTTATTTATTCATTTTTTATTTATGTGTACAATCGGATTTACAACCTTTGGGTCAAAGACTCATTTACAAAGGCACTTCATCACAGTGAGGACAAAACAATAATACAAAGTCCTAAATACAGACTGTGAAATACATAAAATACATAGGTAACAGTGATAAAAGCATTATTAGAGTGATACAGAGTATTATGTACAGTCAATTTATATAGGTAACGAGTGATACAAATTGGAGATATAAGTCCCTGCAATGCAGAAACATATTTTCAGGTAGGAGCAGCTAAGGAGGGTGGGGGTGGGGGGCAGTCCAGAGGATTTTGTTGAGGTTGGAGTGAGCAAGATGGCATGAGTCTTCAAAGACCCGAGGAGGGTGCTGGGATTTAGTTAGGTCCTTCTCCTCTTCGGTGATCCCCAGCTTCACCCCCCAACCAGTATTCTCTCCTTGTGTTCTTTGCCCCGAAGTGCATAACCTTACACTTCTTTGCATTGAACCCCAGCTGCCACCTCTCCGACCACTCTTCCAGTTTGGTTAGGTCCCTCTGCAGTTGCTTCCGTCCCTCCTCCTTGTCCACTACTGCACCCATTTTGGCATCCTTTGTGAACAAACTTACCCTGCTTACCACTCCATGCATAATGTCTGAGATGAAGAGCCCAAATAGCACTGGGCCCAGCACCGAGTCCTATGGCACCCCGCTCATCACTGGTGTAGGTGTTGAGAATTCCCCCACTGCCACCACTCATCATAGCCTCCAATGCAGCCAATTTGTAATCCAGTTTGCCATCTTCACCCCCAATCCCACACCAGTCAACTTACCCCCAAGGTGCCCAAGAGGTACTGAATCAAAGGCCTTGCTGAAATCCAAGTAGAGGACATCCACTGCATGGCCCCTATCCAGCTCTCTTATTATACAATCATAATATTGTATTAGGTTAGTTTGACAGGACTTCCCCAATATGAACCCTTGCTGCCTCACATCCTGGAGGAAATTGTCCTCTAGAAATGACACCAGCCTCTCCTTCAGTATCATCTCCATAAGTTTGCCCTCTATGGAAGTGAGACTGACCTGTCGATAATTGCCTGGTTCGGCCCTTTGGCTGCTCTTGTGTATCGGCACCACATGGGCCATCCTCCAGTCCTAAGCCACACATCTCGTATCCAGGGAGATGATGAACAGATCCATCAGCAGTTCCACCAGTATCTCCACCATCTCCCTCAGCACCCTGGAGTGGATACCATCTGGCCCTGATGTCTTGTCCACTTTAAGAGACCTCAATCCCTCTAATACTCTACTTCCCTCAATCATTCCAACTGTCACCTCCTCCCCCCTCCCCACTCTCCCAGTCCAAAGGTGGTAGTGGTCTCCCCTTCTCCTGCATGAACACTGAGCAAAAGTATTCATTTAGTGGTTCCACTTGTTCCTTTCTCTTTTCCACCCACTCCCAACCCCTCTTTATCCTCACTATGTTATTGCTGCACTTCCTTTTCTCTCTCTGACATATCTGAAAAAGTCTTTCTCCCCCCCTTAATTCCCTGTGCTAACCTTAGCTCCCTTGAGGCCTTAGCTTCCCTCGCCCTCTTGGTAATTTCCTTGAACCATCTTGCATACTCCTCCCTGTCCTCCTTCTTCCCCATTCTTCTCAGCCTCTGGTATGAGCTATATTTGCCCTCACCCCCTCCATCATCTCACTGTTCAACCAGCATGGTTTCCTTGCTCTGCTCCTCATACTCTGTAACTTGGTTTAAGCTTCCATTGCCTCTGTAATCCCCTGTTTAATATGGTCCGATTTCTGCTCCGCTTCCATCCCTGGCCCTATGCCCTTAAGTTTCTCTTTCAGTATCTCCCACATCCTCCTGAAGCCTGCCCCCCTGAAGTCCACCACCTTTGTTAGTGAGACCCCTGGCTCTCTGCTCCTTGTGATAGTAAACCACACCATTTGGTGATCGCTATCAGCTAGTGGGTCATCCACCCTTATTTCTCTCACTGCCTCACCATTTGACAGTACCAGATCTAGCGTGTTACTTAGCCTAGTAGATCCAGTGACCAGCTGTGTTAGGAGTCCTTCCTGGATCGCATCCAACAGCACCTGCTCCCCAGCACTGGAGGTGACCGGAGTGCTCCAGTCAACCCCTGGCAGATTCAAGTCCCACATTATGATCACGTTCCCCTTCCTACATACCCTCCTGATTTGTTCTGCTAACTCCCTGTCCAGCTCCTCTGCCTGAAATGGTGGCCAGTACACCACCCTGAACCTCAGCTTCCTACCCTTGGAGTCCAGGAGCTGCATCCAAATTACCTCCATTCTCCTTTCCTCCCCCTCTTCCCTTGTATATTTGATCCCATCCCTCACAGATTACCATCCCACCCCCCTCCCCTCACTACAGTCCTTCCTGTACAATTTATACCATGGGATTGCCAGATCCAAGTCCTAGTACTTGGTGGCCCACATTTCTGTGATGGCCACAATATCCACCCTACTCACTGCCAAGAGCACCTGTAACTCAGCTATTTTGTTACCTAAGCTTCTCACTTTCATTGAGACCACCATCCATCCTATCTCCTTCCCTTTCTTTCCATGCTTCTCTTCCCTCACATTCCAACCTGTGCAACTTCCCCAAATCCTTCTCTGCTAGCTTTAGGGGTAAGTTCATTTGGCTCCTTTCTTTGGGATCCCCACCTACCAGCTGTCATTCTGGGAAGACTGGTTCCCATTTTCATTCTTTTTGCCTGTTTCTTCTAACTCTCCACAATGTACCCATAATTACTTATTCTATTCTGGTCTGACTTTATTTCCGTTTAGCATAGATCCCTTTTTCACTGTGTTTAATTCATTTACACAGGATGATTTGATTTCCTCCCTTATGATCCTCACTCTATACATATTACCCCATTTCCTATCATATTAGAATCTCTGCCTGCAACTCTTCCTGCTTTCTGGGCCTGAATCCGCAGTTTGCAGACAGCTTTGTCCTAGAGACAGGAGGATAGGTAGACCATGGCCACCATGTGGATGGCTGTGCATAACGAAAGGGTCTGGGAGCACAAGCCTGCATGCCCTCTCCTCTGTCCTGTGTGTTGTGTGTGTTGCTGGGGACATGTTGGCTTGTGCTCCCAGCCCCTTTTATTATGCACAGCCATCAACATGGTGGCCATGGTCTACCTGTCCTCCAGTAGTTACCTCTGTGCACTGTCTCCATCACTCAGCATTCTGGATGGGGGTACCCCACTGTGTGGGTGCCTGTGCAATTAGACTACCATGGTAGATGTCCAGTGGCCTGCTTCCCCCAGTGGTGGTTGCACCCTGCCCTGTTCCATCTCCCTGCACCCCTGTGCTGTTACTGTGCACTGGTGTCTGCTGTTGCTGTGTGTTCCTGTGCAGTGTCTCCATGCGGTGGACGTTGTTTGCTACCTGTGTGTTGTATGGCCTGCATTGTTTTGGCATACTGCATTTTGTGCTGCCAGTGTTGCTGGTGACACTGTTTTTGCTGATTTATTTTTGTCTATTTTATTTTGTTCCATGATGTTACTGACCAGATCCATTCTCAGCTGTTCACAGTTTCCTGTGCTGTCAAGGTGGCCAGAGAAGAGACACATTAGAAAGTTATTGCTAGGCCTCCATTGAGATTATTTAAATGAAAATGTGTCTCCTATATACATGCTACTGGACTTTTTTATTTACTAACTTGATCCTGATAAAGTGATAGTCTTAATGTCAGTTTCACTGACTTAGTAGATAGCACACTCACTCCAGAAGCTGAAAATTGAAAGGTTGTGGATTCTGGCCCCACACTAGGTACTTAGGTAATACACATAACTGACACTGTGATGTGGTATGAAAGGAAACTGATCTGTTCAGGTGCCATATGTTTGATAAGTCATTAAACCAAAGTCCTTTATGCCCATATCTGGTCACTGTGCAGGTGGACATTAAGCATCCAATGGCCAATATTCCCCCTGTCAATAAAATAGGTCCATAAACCCACCCCCCAGATGCTCTGGGAAACAGGATAAAACAACTTAGTGGTACTTTCCTGCTCAACAAATATCATAAATAAATGAAGTGTTACAGCAGGGGCTAGCAGGGTATTGTTTTGGGGGCTGTTGGAAGTTTGAAATCTGGTTTGCTGGCTGTAAGTGGGCTTAATTGTTGGATGTTTCACTGTGTAACAGGCTGCACTGGTGGAGGCCTGTTTCTTCTGTTTTAAAACCTATTTGGTGGGATTTGCTTGGGGCTGGTTCTTTGGCTGCAGGGCTTGGAGGGCAGACACAGGGCTGATAGACTCTCTCAAGAGTCGGGTGTGAGCCCAAATCCCCCCCCACCCCTCCTCCCCAGAGCTCTGCTTATTTATAGGGAACACCTGCCCTGCAATTGGAGGAAAAGGCTGCAGGTACAGTTCGTGTAGTTCTAGCCACTGGTGGTTGGATTTAAAGCCTGGGAGAGAGAAGCTTTGGGAGTTGTTCACTTCCCTTATAAGTTTACTGTGTTGTACTGTGCCTAGTAACAGGGTTACCGGTTTACTGTGGGACTGTATCTAGGATTAGTGGGTGACCTGATTAGGCAGTAGGGGTGTATCTTGGACTAGTGGGGAACCTGGTGGCTCACCCAAGGAAACCTACTTGGAGGGGGATGGGACCACACGCCATTAGGGCTGGCATCTTTGGGAGGGTGGTGGGGTGCACAGGATGTGGAGCAGCCATGATACTGGACTGGGCTTGGAAGTTCAGTGGTTGCCCAGTGTGCTACCAGCTGGCACAGCTTAGGGAGGAGGTCTCTGGGATTAGGAGACAGCTGGGGGAAGGGGGGAGGTATGGTTGGGGAAGGGGGCAGGGGATCTCCCATGGGGTTGCACCAAGCACTAGGGGAGGGGGCATAGGGAAAGAAGTGCAGGAGAATACTCAGGGGTCACATAAGGACCCTGGCAGAGGGGGCCCAAAAGGAGGACACTACCAAGGAAGCAGGCAGGTAACTGGGAACCCTCACAAAGGGGGGCCAGAGGGACAACATTCTCAGGGAAGTAGGCAGATGGCCAGGGCTGGACAGAAGGAAGCAAGGCGGGGAGGTGGATTGGACCTTATGCTCAGTAACTGCTTCAATTCTCTTCTTCTGCTTGAGGATGAGGGGGGTGATATAGCTATGACAGGGGTGGTTAGAGATGGAAAGAGAGTAGGGGGCAGGAGGCGGGGACTGGATAGCAGGAGGAACGGGGGAACCTGGAATACAGGAAAATGGGGGAGCAGTGAATCAGAGCAGGAGGGGCAGGGGGAAGAGGGAGGAAAGCACAAGAAGAAGGACCAGTTGGGAGGAAAGGGCAAGGAGAAGGGCCAGAAGTACAAGGAGGATACAGTAAAAGGAGCTGAGGGTTTAGGCCAGGGGAGCACGACAAGCGAGGAGGGACTAAACGGAGACAGGAAGGAAGGAAGGGAGAATGAGCCAGGCTAGTTTAGTGGATGTGGGAGAAGGACCAGTTGCAAGCAGTGAGGGGGGAGTTAGCAAGG
The DNA here is from genome assembly GCA_016271365.2 of Neoceratodus forsteri. Lineage (NCBI taxonomy): Eukaryota > Metazoa > Chordata > Ceratodontiformes > Ceratodontidae > Neoceratodus > Neoceratodus forsteri. The sequence goes on from CM028133.1 coordinate 154,447,956, forward strand.
TACAGAAGGATACTCGGGAGGAGGAGAGGCATAGGATTGAAGGGGAGGGAGTGGCCAGGGTAAATAAGGAGAGGGTGGAATGTGGCACCCAGATAGGGGGAGGCACAAGGAGCCGGCTGGGTGGAGGGGCCAGTAGAAAGGATGAGGGACATGGAAGGGGGAGGAATGGAGGAAAAGAAGCAGTCAGAGTGCTCCTATTGGGGGATTCTATGATAAGGGGTATCAAATGGGATAGGGAGGGAGAAGCCAGGCCAGTTAGAACAAAATGCTTCCCTGGACTAACGGTGCACAGGGCCAAGCATGAGGTTTATCAGCTTGCAAAGGATTGTGGGGGTTCCCCGGACATACTGGTCCACCTGGATACAAATGACATTGAGGGAAATAGCGAGCTAGAAATACAGACAAGGTTCAGGGAGCTTGCCAGGGTCTGTCATGACATAGGATGCACAATTTCCTTCTCAGAAATCCTGCTGGTACCAAGGGCTAGTGGGGAACACAAAAGGAAGATTAGGGAGATAACCAGTGGCTCAGGGGTGGTGTGAGGCCAGATGGTATGGGTTGATGGGGATTGGGGGAGACCTGGGAGGATAAGGAGCTGTATGCTAGAGATAGGCTCCATCTCAATTTGGAGGGGAGGGGAATCCTTAAGTTGAAAATAGAGGGGTTCATTGGTGAAAAGTGGGGTTCAAACTTGTGAAGGGAGGAGGGATGGGAGAAAAGGCTGTCAAGGGGGTGTCCTATAAAGGAGGGACTCTATCTCCACCCCCCTGGGGAGCTGGAGGAATGTGGGAAAAGGCCAACTGGTAAAGTGCAGACCAGGGGAAAGCAGAATCCCCATGGGAACACAAGCAGGGGAAATGGAAGTACAGGGAAAGGGTGGAAGGTAGTCCTGCTAAATGCCAGGAGCTTGGCCAATAAAATGCCTGAGCTCCAGGCAATATTAACTGAGGGAGCAGTGGATGTGGCAGTGGTCACTGAGACCTGGGCCACCACAGGACATGACTGGGACCTCAACCTGGAGGGTTACACTATGTTCAGGAAGAACAGGGGAGAGGGAGGAGGAGGTAGCAATGATAGTCAAAACTGCATTGGCATAGGGGAGTAGAGGAGGCGGAGGGAACCGTGGAGGTGATTTGGGTCACCTTGATAACAAGGGGCAAGAGAGTAAAATAGGAGTGGTGATGACCCTGCACTGGCGGAGGAGCTGGAGGAGAGTCTGGTGGCAGATGTTGAGACACTGCAGACTGAGCAGGGAAGGGTGGTGGTGTTGGAGGACTTAAACATGCCAGGAACAGACTGGGAGACTATGACACCCCTGGTGGCCAGGGAACAGAGGTTGTTGGATGTCTTTCAAGACGCATTCCTAACTCAGCAGATGGGGGAACCGACCAGGGAGGTGTGGGTACTGGATGTGGTCCTGGCAGACAGTGACCAGATTGGGGGCCTGGAGGTAAGGGACCCATTGGCAGGGAGTGACCATGCCACAGTCTGGTTCTACCTGGACCTAGCAGGGGTAGAAGACTGCACAAAGATGGAGGTAACTGACTTCAGGGGGGCGTATTTTAAGGAAATGGGAAGGATCCTTAAGGAACATTTGGATGAGATTGGGTCAGACATGGATGCTGATAGTAGGTGGGAAATCATCAGGAGAGGGGTGCAGGATGCTACCAGCACCTGTGCAAGAGTAAGACAAAAATGCAGTAGGACCCAAAAACCCTGCTGTTAGACCAGGGAGGTCCAGGAGGTGGTGCAGGAAAGGAGCAGCCTATAGGCAATTCAAGTGCTCAAGGAGTGAAAGGGATCGAGAGGAGTATGAGCTGATAGCTAGAAGGGCCACTAGGGTGGTGAGGGTGGCTAAGGCAAGGAAGGAGCAGAACCTGGCCAGGGAAATTAGGAGAGGGAACAAGGGGTTCTTTAGATACACTGGGGAAAAATGAAGGGTGAAGGGGCAGATTAGCAGGATTAAAACAGGGGAGAGATGGGCACAAGACCCGGGGGAGCAGGCTGAGGTACTAAATGAGTACTTCACCTCAGTTTTCATCAAGGAAAATAAGGGTGCTGCATCATACATGGGAGGAGACAGTGATGCTGAGGAGGGGAGGACCCTTACCAATCGGTGGGACTGGGGAGAGGGGGAGGCATCACTGGCAGGAAGGGGGAAGGCTAAGCAGGGAGAAGAGGTAGCAGAAGTGGAAATCACAGCAGAGAGAGTGAGGGAAGCCCTCGGGTCCCTTAAGACAGAGAAAGCACCGGGGCCAGATAAATTACATCCCATAGTGCTGAAGGAACTTGCGGATGTCCTGGTGAAACCCCTGGCGGAGCTTTTCACCATCTCTCTGAGGACAGGGTGGGTGCCCCAGGACTAGAATGGTGGTGCATATAGTGCCTGTCCACAAGGGGGGATCAAGGGAGGTGGCAGGGAACTACAGGCCTGTCAGCCTGGCATTGGTGGTGAACAAGGTGATGGAGGGCATTGTCAAGGAGAGGCCGGGAGGGACCTGGAAAAGTCAGGGTGCCTGAACGATAGACAGCATGGATTCGTCCCGGGGAAATCATGTCAGACAAACCTTGTGGAGTTCTATGACTGGGTGACAAGTGCCTTGGACCTGGGTAGATCAGTGGACATCCTCTTTCTAGACTTCAGCAAGGCATTTGACTCTGTCCCTCATGAGGCCTGTTGGATAAGCTGAGAGAAGGGGTGGGAAACAGATGATCAGATGGATAGGCAATGGCTCCAGGACTGGACCCAGAGGGTCGTACTTGTCGGGATAGTCTCATCCCCAAGGAGGGTCATTAGTGGGGTCCCACAGGGATCAGTCATTGGGCCCCTCCTGTTCAACACCTATGTCTCTGACATAAGGACAGGTATCAGGAGTGAGATTAGTCTCTCTGTGGATGACTCAAAACTGGGGGCAGTGGTGGAGGGGGAGGAGGGAAGGGTGGCCCTACAGGGGTACCTGGAGGCTCTGGAAAGATAGTCTAGAAAGTGGAAACTGAGGTTCAATGCAGGAAAATGCAAGGTACTGCACCTGAGGGCCAGAAACCCGGAATAAGTGTACACCCTGGAGGGGGGAGTGTTACAAGTCTCGATGGCTGAGAGGGACCTGGGAGCGGTTGTGGATGTCAAGATGAACAACTTGGAAACTTGTAGGAGGGCAGCAGCCAAGGCCAACAGGATGCTGGGATGCATCGCTAGGGGGATCACCGCAACAAGGAGGGAAGTAATTCTCCCTCTATATAACTGCTTGGTGAGGCTGCACCTCGAGTATTGTGTGCAGTTTTGGAGGCCACACTTAAAGAGGGACATTAAACTCCTAGAGAGGGCCCAGAGGAGGGCAACCAAAATGATTTGGGGCTTGGGGGACAGGATCAATGAGGAGAGGCTCGAAGAGCTAAATATGTACACATTGGAAGAGAGAAGGGACCGGGGGGACATGATAGAGGTCTTCAGGTACATGAAGGGGGGGAAATAGGGGAGGAGCAGTCAGGGTGCTTCGAAGGAAGGAGGAGGGGGCCACTAGATCGCATGGGTGGAAGCTGGAGGGGGGAAGATTCAGGGGAGAAAGGAGGAGGTGCTACTTCACTGAGAGGGTGGTGGAGCCATGGAATGCTCTGCCAAGGGGGCTGGTGGAGGCAGAGATGGTGGATGGGTTCAAGAGGGGGTAGGACAGGTACATTGGAAGGGTTCTGGAAGCAAAATCCAGTGCAGCGAGAATATCCAGAACTGGGAAGGTAGAAGCCAGAGAAGGTGAGGGGGCAGCAAGGTCAGCTCCCAGGGTGGGGGCTGACCAAACGAGCAGACGCGAAAGACTGTTAAGCCTATTCTGCTGGCATTTTAGTATGTTAGTAAGTTGCAGGTATCTGAATCAGTGGGGAATTCCTTTTCTTCAGCTGAGTAAAGGTTTTAAATACTGCACCATGGAATATGGCTCATATCAGCTTCAACCCATAGTTCTTGACATAACTAAATCCTTGAATCTACCAAATTAGTTTTGACACCATTGTTGCCCTATAAATGACCAAATTATGGAATAGCTATTCTACCCCCTAGTTATAAGGATGCTTCATTATGGGTTATGTATGTATCAAAAAGCCCTAGGTCACAAAACCAGGAAAAAAGATCTTACTCAAGTATGAGATGCTTAAACACATTTATTGATAAATAAATTTCCAGCAAAAGTGGCAAACATGACTCAATGTTTTGCACAAATCACGTGGTTTTTCAAGAGTAACAAAGAATTTACATACAACATGTATAATGCCATTTATTAACAAATATTGTTAAAAATATGCTCATCAATTAACACCACATACACATGCACTTAAACATAAGAAAAAACAACTTTTAAAAGACAAATAATAATACAATTAAAATTGAAATCAAATGGGGAACTTCATCAAATGGAACAATGCTCAATCTCTGTACCGTGATGTAACTACTTAAACATGGAGAAAAATCTGACCCTAATGTAAAAATGAAAGTAAAACTGAATGAACACATCTATATTTACTAGCTGTAAGAAAGAATATTCTAGGAGGATAATGTTAAAGAACATTATTTAAGAAAGGGTGCATATACTAGCTTCCTCCATGATGCTTGTTTAATGTTTTTGTATATACTATGTACAGAACATATGCATTTTTAGGCTTAGGCACATCAATAAGTTGCTTTACTACATATCTATGTATATTTATAAAATGGGTAAAACATTTTCTGGATTTTAATTGCTTAAAAAGTATCATTTGCAATGCCCTTTATCAGGAAATAATCTGGCAACTGGTACTACTTGCACCAACAAAAACACAGCACGTTGTTAAATTAATGTCAGCTATCATTCTTCCATTGTTGCTCCACACCTTGCACAGGGGTGTAGCCAAGAATTTGAAACTTGTACTCAAAACTGATGCACTGTTGCCCCCCGTTATGTAAACATAAACCAAAATATGTGCTGCCATGCCACACCAACAATAGGCCCGCCCCACCCCCTCTGTTTGCTGTCTTTGAGTTCAAGTAATCAGTTTCTCCCTGTAATCCTCCTTCCTTTGTTTTTCTGCCTGCCTGGTAAGTTTTTTTGTTTGTGTATTTTGCTGGTGGCAACAGTGCCCCATAGCGAACATCAAAGGCAGAAGGGCTCTGCGCGACACAGACACAATGTGACTCACAATGTCCTTGCTTTATTCTTTTTGTTGCCCCTGCCTGATTTTTTTACTGTACACTGCTGAGTATAGTGTGTATGCCTGCCGACATCCCCGACCTAGCATATCACTAAACTGCAACAGCTGTACTAAGAGAACAGTGGCACTGACAAAACAAGTCACTGTGTACAACATCCCCCTTTCTGTCTGATGGGACATTATTAAATTAAGACAATATTTTAGTTTGATTTGATATGTACCTCTTATTTTATTCAGACCCCTGATCATTTGTTGGATCTGAAATCCACCACTCTCGTTCCCTTAGTACTGCTTCAATTTCAAAGCCACAAAGGGGAAAAGGGGAAAACTGCTTTCTACACTGGTCATTAAGTGACATGCTTGCTCCTGATACAGCAGATGGCAAGCAAGCAATCACACAAAGATGTGGTCCCTGATTTTATTGCCTGGAAGAAAAGGAGACAAACTCAATTGAAAAAACTAGACAAAAATAGGCAGTCTTTGTGAGTGGAGTGTGAGTGTGTGTGTAGGAGCTGGCATGCAGGAACTTCAACAAACACCCTCATACTGGCCACTTTGTGCTCCATAACAAAGACACGCAGAAAAAAAAAGAAACAAAACTGTTGGTGTGGGTGAGCTGGTGGTGGTGGCGAGGGGATGACAGACATACATCACCTCTCTAAACTGCTAAAATGGGATTAAACAAGTTCTGTAGCTCTGTAACAAAAAGGGCTATTTTCTTGAAAACTGGAAAAAAATTTAACAAAATGATTAAGAAATAATGGTTTGCTTTTTAAAGTACACTGACTTGCTCAGAATCTATGTTGAAAATGTTCTACCCATTTTATTAGTGCAATAAGATACTTTCAGGTATGGTATATCGGTGGTAATACGTCAATTCAGTGAGGCAAACGCAGCAAGGGAACTTCAATGAGTCAAATATAACACAGACAATAACAACGAGTGATACATTATAGCGACTGGTATTCATAGTGATGACAACGATGCTACTTACCCTAGTGTCCATGAGTGGTGTGGTGTTGTTATCCTAGAGATGGGAGGATCTGGGGGTGCAGCCCCTTGGGGGTGCAGCCCCCCTGTGTAACCACTAGCAATATGTGTGGGTGAGTCCTGGTTTCCTCATACATAAATTTCCAGGCAAAGATCGAGGAATCATTTCACTTTGGGGCAGAATCCCATTGTAAACTAAAATCCCATATCGAGACAAACTCCCTCATTGAAGATACAGCCTGCCCTTCAAATGACGATACTGTGTTCTCACTGAAACTATGCAGATGTCAAGCCAGACAAATAACACCAGCAATGATGAGATCGCTATAATTTGCTTATTTTGGCAGTCACTCCAAAGTATGGTCGCTGAATTTGGGCAGACTATAAAGGAGTCACTGAAATTGTAATCCAGCATAATTGCATTGCTGAATTGATATGGAGCCTTATTGCCTGATAAGAGCACTTCCCAGGTGCTAAAGGCACTCTGTGCAAGTGTTTCATGCCTCATTCTGCATCTGGGGCATGTTCTTATCAGCCAATAAACCACAACTTGTATCTTTTTCTATATCTTTATCTAGATTTACAACTGGGTTGCAATTTTTTGCTGCAGTTATAATTTATTTTTTCATTAGTTTGGTTTATTAATGAAAAAGGGAGGATTATTTTGTGCTCTGCTGTGTGTTACAGTACAGGTTACAAGAAGTTGCTGGGGATGCTAACATGGTTTCTAGGGACTCCATGTACCTACATTCAGAGTGCCTTGTTATTGTCTGTGAATTCTATGTGCGTGGACCAGACATTTTGAAAAACATGGTGGTTCCTTAGTTCACTTAGCAAGATCACATATTACCTCTGTTAACAGTCTGTTTGTCTGTCTGTTTGCGTTATTTTAAATGAAATGTAGTGTATTTGTTTGATCCAACCTTTATAGTTGGCTTGTATATTTTACTTTTTTTCAGTGAATGAGCCAGCAAGGTTTTGAGACTGAACAAATGGAACCGTGACCATGCCAGCAGTGTTAATTAAAAAAAATATATTTTCCATTTCTGTGGTCATCCAGTCTAACTAGAAGCAGAAACCAGACTGGAGGAGAAAACTGCTTTTTTTGAGTGTGGCGGTGGTTTTGGGAGCGAGTGTGAATGAGTGAGTGGGTGAGTGAGTCATTGAGCGAATGAGTGAGTGAGTGAATGAGTGAGTGAGTGAGTGAGTGAGTGAGTGAGTGAGTGAGTGATATGGATGGCAGATAAGCTCCTAAGATACAAGCAGGAACAGGGTTGGGAGTGATATGATGAGAAGATAAGATAAATGGGAAAATGGTACATTTTTTTAAAAAGCATCGGGCTTCAAAGACTGTTGTAGGCTGCCTTTGGGTGCAAGTTGGGGGGTGATTGCTTTGGGCAGAGCAGAAAATGGCTTTTAGAAACATGAATGCTGCTGGAGTCAAAGAGAGGAAGATGGTCATTTCAGCCATTGGAAAGTGGCTGTTTTTTTTTTTGTTTCATAAAAACAGAGTTGGGGGTTGCTTATACTGCGAAGGAGGAGGGAAGAAGAAAGAAAGATGAGTGAGCAAGGAGAGGAGTTTGACAAAGGTATGCAGGGGGATCTCTGAGTGTTGTAATAGCAATGCCCTTAACTACTAAACAAAACACTGAAAGTTGTGCTAGTGGGGCTTGGGGACATGTGGATGGCTGATGATGAAGAAACTATGTACAGAAATGTGGAATAATGGGGTAACCACTTGTTTAAAAGTAAGATTCTACATTTATACACAGTTACTCAGATGTATGTCCACCTTATTGCACTATTAGTTTAAATATTGAACACTGAGTGTGCTTAAACCATAGCCTTATCTTTTGATAAAAAATAATTTTGTTTTTTTTTACAGCTATTGGCTCAAAACCCGTGATTACTATCACTGTTGATGAGACAGAAAGACCAAGACTTATCTGTGAATCAGAAGGATGGTTTCCAAAGCCACAGGTTATATGGACTGGCAGGAATAGGTATGGAAAAATTCTGACTGCAAGTTCTGAAATATTTGAGGAAAAAGACAAAAATGGGCTAATTAAAATAAAAAGTTACTTAAACATTTTGGAAAAGTCTGACCAACAATTTTCATGCTCCATAAGAAATTCAAGGCTAAAAGAGGAGCAGGAATCATGGTTTCCATCTATAGGTGAGTATCATTTGTCTAATATATATATATTTTTTTTTCTAATACTATTGTCATATTGTATAGCACTGCTTACTTCTATAACTAATATCTTCAAGTCCTGACGTTTTCTTTTGACTGCAAACACACAGACCATGGTTTATCAGTAAAATATTGTAATAAAATGAATGCAGCACTGGTTTATCTACAACTAACATACTGCAGGTATTTTTAATTGCTTCATATATCTTGCGAATATATAGGCAACGCATTTCTGTTTTGTTTCATGTAAGTTGCAAAGTCAGATGGTCACAAACATAATGGATACAGTTAGAAATGAAAGGAATTTTATTAGGGATGAACAAAATTAGCAAGTCGTGGCATTTTCACAAAATTCTGCAAAATTATGTGAAGTTTTGTGGAATTTTCCAAAAGGTTTTAAGTAGTCCTAACTCAGTAAGTGTTATATCTAAATGTTTGTAATTTGGTATGGCTAGTGCTTGTACAAGGTCCTACAATTATGCCATGTTCCATGGCATTTGGATAGGGGAAGAGAAGTAAGTGGGGCTCAAAATACTGGCAATATATTATTCAAGTGAAAATTTCAGAAACTATTTCTATGATTACAAATCAATCACCTTTAGAGCTATATAATAGAACATTTATAAACATACTTTCTTGGAAAACTCATAGAACCTGCTAAATAGAGAGGCAATTGGTTGTGCAAATTGTAAGTAAAAGGGCCTAGATAGTCAAAGGAGATGCACCTGGCACAACTGAGTTGCACCGGCACATCTCCAGATTTGTGTCCCAGGGTCGTGCTGAAACCCAGGAGATGTGCTGCACAACTCCAGATGTGTGAAGGTGCATCTATTTTTTGTTATATTTTTTTATTGTCATTTGTCAGGTACATATATAGACATACGTACAAACATACCCAGGAGTACCCCAGGTCCATATCCCCAAACTGGATGCGGTTACTATGTACAACCCTAGAACTATGTTCATACGTAGTTGTCATACCATACTTTTACCATTATTCTATTAACATACAGGGGTACATTCTGAGCTGTCCAACCGTAACTGGACAATATCTTGCCCACTCTCTTATTGTGACTCCCCTTCAGTAAGATTCTAATTAAGTTCTACCCAGTTATAAATTATTTAAACCAAACTTTGGCAACCATGTTCCCAGGAAAGAGAGAGAATCCACCCTACACCCATTATTTTGGTAGGCCAGACCAACATTTACTGCAAGCTATCTACCCTTTCTAGATACTTCTAATATAAAGGTACTTACAGAAAAAAGGAAAAAGAAAGGGCTAAGTTCTTAAATATGGATCCTAGTCACTTAACCTTTTCCATAAACAAATATTGCTTAGCTACTCACAGTCAAACAGACAGATCTGGGTCGAAGTACTCTTGACCTGTATTGAGTACACTGCTTCCAACGGACTCCATCTTTTTTCATATATTATTTTTTTGTCCTCAATTACCATTTGTGTCTTAAGTCTATCTAGTGTACATAACAAGTCTTTTACCCATTGATCATACTTGTAAGCAAGGTCACTTTTCCAGTTTCCTAGGACAAATGCCTCAACCAGGGCGGATATCAAAGCTATATGATATTTAGCAGATGCCCTCGAAACTGAGTTCATATCCCCCAAAACACAGATCTCTGGCCTAATATATTCTGCATAATTAAATAAGGGATCCATGTTCTGCCCAATATGAATCCATAATGGATGTACCTTAGAACATTCCCACATCATATGTAACGGATCCCCTGTATCCATTTAACATCTAAAGCACAGATCCGTCTGTCCGAGTCCCCTAGAACATAGCTTAGCAGGGGTATAGTAAATGTTTGAAGAAATAAAAAATTGCATAATCTTATACTTAGGGACAGGTGAATATTTACCACACTTCCAAATCTCCTTCCAGTCAGGCCTCAGGGGGGTTATGTGTTTTTCCCAATACAAAATCTTAGTTAAGGAACCAGAGCTCAATAATTCTAGGAACACCCTGTAGACCTTTGAGAGAGGATGTTAAGAGTAATTAATCTCCCTTAGATTATCAAAAGTAAATGGTTTCTGTCCGGCATCTCTACAATCTCCTAGCAGGTGTTGTACCATGTTGGTAATTAGAATTTTTCTAAAGAAATTCCATTCCCTAGTCTGCGGTGGTAGGACCCTCCTATTAACAACCACAAAATCTGCCAAGGTTAGATCAGTTACGTGCGGAGCCCAGTAGTTATTTATTATTTGTCTTCCAATATGAAGATTAGGATTACCCTGTATAGGTTGATCCACAGCTCTCAATTGATCTCTCCTCTCTGTAGGATTTAAAAAATTCCACCATACTGACATAGATTTGGAAATTGGTGTCTGCTTCCCTTTCTTGGGTATTCTATCTGGATCTGCAAAGAGTAATGCTGCTGGGGAAATTTTCAGCTCCTCAAGAATTTGTTTCTCAATTTACAGCCAGGTGGGGATGTATCCCTCTTCCTCCAGATTTCTGTACCATCGCCCCATTAAACCTAATTGTCCCACCGCATAATATAAATGGAGGTCCGGAAGCTTAATACCCCCCATAAAATAGGGAAGGCATAATATAGAATGTTTTCTTCTTGGAGGTTTTGAATCCCAGAGGAATGCAGAGATTACCTTCTGGATGCCAATAAACCTACCTTTAGGAATACTATAGGGTAACAAATAACTTGGGTACAACAACCTTGGTAGAAGATTCATTTTGATCAATCCCAGTCTGGCAGCAAAATTCAAAGGGAGTTTGTTCCATCTTAAAATATCCGTTTTTATTACAGACAGCAGGCTATCAATATTTGCTTCCACTCCATCCTCTGAATTGGCCATAATCCAAATTCCCAAATACTTAATTTTAGTTGGAGCCCAATTGATTTGCAGCAATTCAGAGTCCACTGTATGAGTATAGGAAGTAAGAGGAAGAACCTGTGTTTTGCTCAGATTTAAGTTGTAATTAGAGACCCTTGAAAATTGCTGGATGATTCCCAAGGCCTTTTGGAAACTATTTGCTGGGTCCTGTAAATGGAGCATTATGTCGTCAGCAAAAACAGAAAATTTAAGCTCCCTCCCCCAAACCTTAATCCCTTGTATCGCAGGATTCAAAACAAGCACTCTTAGTAAAGGTTCCAAGTAAATGTTAAACAAAATTGGTGACAGAGGACATCCCTGTCTAGTCCCGTTCACCAAAAGAAACTCCTTAGATAGATAACCGTTACACATAACCCTGGCAGTGGGGTTTGTATAAAGGTTTCTCAGACCCCTGAGAAGGCCTTCTGAGAAACCCATTTTCTCCACTGTGAGAAATAGAAAAGGATGGGAGACCCTGGCGAAGGCCTTCTCAGCATTGAGTGCAATCAGAGCCACGGGTATCTTGGAATTAGAGGCCCTGCCCAAAATATGATGACACTTCCTTAGTGCATCATGTGCCCTTTGGCCTGGCATAAACCCAACTTGTTCTTCACTAATTAATAAGGGAGCAACTCTTAAAACTCTATTAGCCAGTATCCTCATTAGCACTTTAATATCTTGATTTTTTTAAAGCGATGTGTCTATAATTACTCTGAAGATCTTTTGACTTATCTGGCTTTGGGATAAGTGTAATATAAGCTTGATACAAGGGAGGGTGTGGAACCCCTTCTTGCATAATATGTGAGAATAAATCTTTCAATAGAGGGAGTATAGTTACTAAATGAACTTTATAGAATTTAGCCGTAAGGCCATCAGGCCCTGGTGTCTTACCATTTGATAGTGCTTTCACTGCCTGTCAGCAAAAGTATCAGCCATTTCCTGAGGGTCTGTAATAATATCTCCATTATATGTTATCGCAGGAACTGTCCGTTCTGCTTCCCATTCCCCGATTCTACTAGCCAGCAATCGTCCTGGGACATCCCCCTGCAATAAATATTTAGCTTGTAGTTTCTCAAGCCAGCGGTCTATCCTTTCATATAGGATACTTCTCATTTCCTCTCTTAACTCTTTAAGCTCCTTATCTAGCTGTCCAGAAGAGCCCTCCAGTGGGATCAGTGACTTAATGGCTCCCATTAGAAACTCTTCCCGGGCTCTATTCATACTGTTTCTCCGAGCAGTATATTCTTGGGCTATTCCTGCATATAGTACTTTACAAGTAAGCCAAACAAGTCTCTTGTCTTGCAGTGTTGGTAGTTGGATCTGAATTATCTCTACCAACATTTCCTTCAGCCTAGACACAGCCATATCTTTCCTAAACATCGTATCATCTAGTCTCCATCTATATGGTTTTGACGGAATATCATCTATTTCCCATAGTATTTGTACAGGAGAATGGTCGGACAATATTCTACTATGAGTTTCCAGGTCCTTCACTCCCCTTACTGCATCCCCATTAACCAAAAAAAAAATCCATTCGTGAGTAGGAATGATGTGCTACAGAATAAAAAGTCATGTCTGTATTCCCTTTGTTATACACCCTATAGGGATCTACTAATGCTGTAACCTCCATAGATCTAGTTAAAGCTGTCTGGACCAAAGAAGGTGGTCTTTTAGAGGGTGGATTCTTGTCCATCTAGTTATCCAAGCAGAGGTTCCAGTCCCCTGCCAGGACAAGTGGGTAAGGCAGAAGAGTAGCTATATCCACCTCTAGTGAGGCAAAGAAATCTGACTTTGGTAGCGTAGGGCCATATTTTGATGCAATAGAAAATACTTTTCCCAAAATAGTACCTGAAACATAAACCCCTCGACAATCCTCTCTTGTTTTAATTTGAGAGATAACATATGGACAGGTTTTTCTTAACAAAATCACCACATCCCCGACGATTTCGTCTTCTCTTCTCCAATTACCTGACCCACCCACATTCATTTCATTAGGTTTAATTCCTCTTTCAGTAAATGGTTTTACTAACATATTAACAAACTAAAATGCCAGCAGAATAGGCCTAATGGTCTTTCATGTCTGCTCGTTTGGTCAGCCCCCACCCTGGGTGCTGACCTTGCTGTCCCCCTCACCTTCTCTGGCTTCTCCCTTCCCAGTCCCGGATATTCTTGCTGCATTGGATTTTGCTTCCAGAACCCTTCCCCTGTACCTGTCCCACCCCCTCTTGAACCCCTCCACTGTCTCTGCCTCCACCAGCCCCCTAGGCAGCGCATTCCATGGCTCCACCACCCTCTCAGTGAAGTAGCACCTCCTCCTTTCTCCCCTGAATCTTCCCCCCTCCAGCTTCCACCCATGCCCTCTAGTGGCCCCTTCCTCCTTCCTTTGAAGCACCCTGACTGTTCCTCCCCTATTTACCCTCTTCATTTACCTGAAGACCTCTATCATGTCCCCCCGGTCCCTTCTCTCTTCCAATGTGTACATATTTAGCTCTTCGAGCCTCTCCTCATAGGTCCTGTCCCCCAAGCCCCAAATCATTTTGGTTGCCCTCCTCTGGACCCTCTCCAGGAGGTTAATGTCCCTCTTTAAGTGTGGCCTCCAAAACTGCATGCAGTACTCAAGGTGCGGCCTCACCAAGCAGTTATACAGAGGGAGTATCACTTCCCTCCTTCTGGAGGTGATCCCCCTAGCGATGCATCCCAGCATCCTGTTGGCCTTGGCTGCTGCCCTCCTACAAGTCTCAGAGTTGTTCATCTTGACATCCACCACCACCCCCAGGTCCCTCTCAGCCATCGAGACTTGTAGCATTTCCTGTAATGCAGCTATTTGAACCCCCAATTGATTGATGTACCGCAATATTATCAATCTTTTTTCCTACCCCTGAGGCCCTTAACATTCCATGAAAGAAGTTTAAGCACAACCACTGTATGTAACAATACTCCTGCCTTCCACCCTCAGATAGTCTGCCCACCATTTTAAACCCCCCGTGGATTCTCTCTCTTCCTTTTCCCCTGTACTCCCCCCACTATGACTCCCAATCCTCTGATCACCCTCCTGTATTGAATTGAGACATAGATGAGTTAACCCCATAGTGCCCCCAGACCCCCGATCCTCTTAGACATTCCATAGACCCCACCCTAAACTTCTTAGGTGGCCAAGTACCTGCTATGATTAGAGGTGCATATAGTCACTTTGCTCAATATATTCAATAATCTCTCCTCTAAAGACCATTCCCACAGGAATATCAAATAATAACAGGGATTTATTTAACTCTAAAAATTGATTAGCGTTTTGCTCATAAAAGTGCTAGATCTTTATGAAAATGCATAGCTCTTGCCTCACTGTGTTTAACAAACACAGCACTTCTAGAAAATCCATATAAATACTTTCTGTACAGTTAGTATAGTCCCAAGAAAAAAACTGCTAATCAATTATTTAAAACCCTGAATAACTAGGACAGTGCACTCCACCCCCTAACTAACCTGCACTCTTCAATCAGAGTTCAGAAAAATTAACTGTCCCTCGACCTTATGCAATAAATAAAGATAAGTTTATGCCACCATCTTAATATAATGTCCCCTATATCTGTTTCCCCTACAACCCCCGTTCTACTAGCCCTTGCAAAACAGTTATGTAATAATAATAAAAAAAAACTCTAGTACAGCTGGTGTTTCAATAAAAAAAAAATTGCTGCATATCTTACGCTTCCCAACATCCCAGGCACCTGTGAACAATGTCACCTCTCCCCCCCACAACACAAAGAAACTAACAGCAGTCCACTTTAAAAAGCCCTCTCTCCTTTGCCTGTAATTTAAAGCTATCTGATGTTGGAACCGAGCTCGTTATAAAGTTTATGGTACCCGAGCCTGTAAAAAAGAAAATCCACTGGGCTGATCCCAATTAATCCATAGATTAATATCATAAAATAATTCCCCCCCTCCAACCAGTCTCGTGCATAGCAGCTCTGGGTTAATTGATATACTAACAGTTCTCCAAAATATGTGGAGTAAAGCAAAGTCCAGGCATTTCAAACCCAAGATTTGCCTGCAGCTCCTACCAGGCAGTCCTTCTTCTGCTCTGCACTAACTCCAAACAAGGCCTCCTCCCACCTCGATTCTTCAAGTTCCCGACTTAAACAACTCCAGAAGCACTACTCTCAGGCCTTCTGTGGCACCAGCCGCCATTGCATATCTTCTCTCTCCAGATTGGAATTTCATGATCAGCGTTGCTGGATATTGAATTCTGAATTTTACCCCTGCTAAATAAAGCTTTTTCTTGATCTCGACATACTCTTTCTGTTTTTCCCAAACCGAAGGTATCAAGTCCTGGAATAACCAAATAGACACCCCGTTCCATTGCAAGTTCTTATTTGCTCTAGCTTTGTATAAGACATGAGTCTTTTCTTTGAAATTCAAAAAGTGCATAATCAGGATGCGGGGTCTGGCACCACGTGGGGGAATCTCTCTCAAAGAGCGGTGTGCCCTTTCAAGGTTGTAGGCATCTCCAAAAGGTGTTGGGCCTAATAGCTTCATAAGCAAGTCCTGCATGAAGGCTATCCAGTCGGATCCTTCAGTCATTCGGGAAGGCCAGCCATAATCAAATTGTTTCTCCGACTACAAGACTCCTTGTCCTGGAGTTGATCCTTCAGTCTCCTAACTTGTTTACGCAAGGTGACCACTTCAAGATCCATTATTGCAGTCCTTTTTTCTTGGGAGGCAACCCTGGCTTCCACATCCCCCACCCATTGTGTTAGGGCTTTTAATGCAGGCTTAAACAGTGAAAAGTCAGCAACTAGCTCTTGGAGTAAGTGCTTTATTTTGGAGATATCATCATCTGATGATTTTTGCCCTCCACGTTCCTCAGTCGGTGAAGTCATTTTCTTCAGGCACCGGAGAGTGAGATTTCGAGTGTTTACAGCTGGTGCTCATGCAGCTAGAGGCTTGGGGCTTCCACATTCCATCTCGGCCATTTTGGTCTGCTGCTCTGCCGCTCGCTTCTATACCCCAGGTGGGTAACTCTCCCTTTACTTATTTTTTTCTTTCCAATTATGCCCAAGTACTCTTTACCTCTTTAGTTATACTGAGCTTGCTTTTAAAATCCAAATTTTGTGGTCGAAAGTAGTTTTATACTCTGTATTGCTCGGCTCAGCCTGGGAGCACTACTGAGGATGTCCTTTCCTCTTTAACTCATCTCGTGATCCTCCAAGGTGCATCTATGATGTACGCAGTGCATCTCAAGGGGGTGTGCCCATGAATATGTGGCACTTACAAATATTCAGCCCAGGATGTCTGGCACATCTGTTGGCACATCCGAGAGATGTGCCACATACATGGGCACAAAGCTGAGCCTATAAAAAAGGCTCAACTGATAGCCATCCACAGGCGGGCCACTGTATTGTAGGGCACAACATTGCAGCCACCAGTTGTGGGTGGCTATCCCCAAACACTGTACACAATTACCCATCCCATGCCCTAGTAGTCTAGTGTCCCCCCTTCCAGCCCCATGTCCGATCCCCGTAGACTGCGTGAAAGAAATATCCCTGGTGGTCTAGGGTTCCCCTCTCCCCACTTTATACCTAATCCCCATAATAATAATAGTAATGTATCCCTGGTGGTCCAGTGGTTCCCCCACCATCCCGCCCACTCAGGACCCCATCCCACCCTGCTCCACCCAGTCATTGGCAACAGCAAAACCTGCCCACACACCTCCATGGCTCCCCACTAAATGACAGATACAATAGCACTAGCAAGCCCATTGGTAGACATTGTTGACCAATGGGGTTGCTATTGTTACTGTACCTGTCACCTGTGGGATGGGGTCCTAAGTGGGTGGGGGTAGGAGGAACAACTGGACCATCAGGGATAGTAATGCTGCATTATTCTGGGAATTGGGGTGTGTGATGGGGAGGGGGAATCACTGGACTACCAGGGATACATTACTATTTTTATTATGGGGATTGGGGTATGGGACAGGGTAGGGGGAACCACTGCACTAACAGGGATTCTATACAAATATAATTATGGGGATCGGGTACAGAGTGGGGAGGGCAGAACCCTAGACCACCAGGGATATTTCCTTCATGCAGTCTACTGGCATTGTACATGGAGTGGAAGTGGGGGGACACTAAACTGCCAGGGATAATTTCTTTTACAATTTTATGGGAATTGGCATACCGAGCTGAGAGGGGGATACTACCAGAATGCCATTGACAGCACCACAGGCCTTGCAGGGCACCAGGTGCATTTCACCAGCTGGCCCTACAAAACTCATGCAAATGGGGCCATAATGACACACAAATGGCCCCATTGCACCTTGTATGCATAATGACTCCATTTGCATGTTCAGGTCTGAATATCTGGAAATTGCACTTTGTGCATCTCCAGATGCACTGGTGCATTCCCATTCCAGATATTTAGACCTGTGTGGGGGATGTGCCAGTGCACTGTATTTGCACCGCCCACATTTTTGATATATTCAGAAGAGATGCACCATTGCACATCTCTTCTGAATATAGCCCTTTGCTTCTCTGGCACAACTCAGTTGTGCTGAGCAACCACTTGCACCATTGCCTGACACAGTTCTGAATATCGGGTCTCAGGTGTTCAAAATGTCACAGTTTTAATTATTTGTTAAATTGTGAGAACATTTTCAAAATATTTGGATGTTTTTAGCTACACTGCTACTGCAGGTATACACTCAAGATTTGGAATGCATACCAAAGTAAATATATCCTGGAATCTAATTAAGCTGGATAAATGTGGTTCAGTATGTTCAAATTTATTGTGGCTACTTTAGAAATAACTAATTGGAAAATGTGCAAAAAAATTAATGGCTGCATAATAGGTAATGCCACAACAATTCCACTTCCACAAAGTACTTATCAGCACTAAATCACCTTACCTACACTGCCATCAGGGCGCTGTAATATCTCCCCCCAAAAAAAGCTCCTGAGTCAGTGATGCTGCATCATTATCAAAGATATCCAGATACTCCTGTCACAATGGGTTAAGTCATAACTGGTCTTAAGGCTTGACATCACTTGGCGCCACTGTTTTCAATCAGTAAAAATATACATTGTTATCTACAGGGCTGTTAAAGAGCCAACAGGTGTCATTGTACAGAAACAATGCTGCACATACATATGCTTCCACAAGTCATAAAGTCAGTGAGCTCTAGTGGTTACCTGGCATATTGCAAGAATTCAGGTTAGTGCACACTGATGTCTATGATTATTCTTCATGGTTCGTCACTCAAGATAGTGACTTGACATTTAGTACCACTGTATATTTACTATTTCGCCTCCTATGAATGCTACCTTATTGTCACTTTATCTATTTTTACCTTCCGCTACAATGGCAACTCAAGTACAGTATATGATGTGCAAATCATATGGACATGGCTTTGATAAAAGTATCACAACATTCTGAAATTTCACAAAAGCTCATGAAATTCAACTTTAATTGCTGATGTTATTATGAAATCTTTGGCTACATATAACTTGGCCAGCCTTTGAGCAAGAGACTACAAAGCTGACACACACAGTCTTTCTTTTATATTGTTTTCTTTTATCCAGGCTGGTAGCTCATCTCAGGGATGTACCCTGTTCACAGGAATATATCCTGATCAGGAAGAACCCAGCCATCATTTAGCTGGGTACCAGGTTTTTCTCCAAGATTTTATTGCCTCCCCTCTCTCCTGGTGAGGGGGTGATATCTCTGTCAGCCTCGCATTACCATAACTTCCTCTGCAGCGGGAACATGCTCCCTGGCCAAGTGATGGCGTTGGTCTGTTGGTGGAACCTGCCACAACCCTCCCTAACAAAAATACACTGTTGAGTGGCAGCTGCCCTGGCTGTGACCTGCCTATTGATGTGTCTTCCAGGGCTAACTACTGAATTTGGGTCATTAGCATGGCAACAAAATACTCTCTGGCCTCAAAGCCTAATATTTAGGAACACTGAATCTAACACAATTGGTTATAGTCATTCCTCTAGTTTAAAATTTATAGGGGCTGAAAAGGCTGCAGTTTACATGACTTTGAAATGTAATTTTAACATTCTGAATCTATGGAGGCTTTTAACCCAGACACCTTTAAAGATAGAGAGCTGAAACTGAGTACATATCTGTATGAACCTTAGAACAGCTGTCACACAAACATTGGTGCAATTTGGGTAAACACTTTTTAAAGTACATGGATATAACTGAAATAAGAATTTTGGTAGACGTTCATGAATTTTTGCAGCAATTTAGCAAAGTTTCATGGAAGTGAAATTATAATTTCACCAGACTTCCTCTGGCAGAAGATACCCTTCACCCAGCCCTGAATTTTATAGATGGAAATTCCTCAGGTTATCTGTTACGAGGCTGTTGTTGAAGTATACCGAGGTAAATTCCTTTCATTCCCATAGGACATCCTAGGTTGCCACCCTTGGCTCCTTTAAGTGAAAGTTGCAGCAACAACTAGTTGCAAATGCCAGCTGTGACTGCTTCCTTTGATTAAGTCTATCATTGACAACCTGCATTTATCTTACCTGTCCACCCTTGCCACTTAACTGATTTGTGTGCATTTTGTTCGGCCCCCTCAGCCCTCCCCCCTCCCATTCCTCTCCCCTTTACTCCCTCAATGTTCCCAGCCCTCTCTGGCAACCACCCTCCCTATTTTTTTCTGCTGTATGCACTCCACCATATCCTGCGTCTGCTCCCCCCATCTCTTCCACCTCCTCCACCCTCCCTCCCTCTCTTCTTTCAACCCCTCCTCTCCCCTGTAAACCTTACTGATGAGGCATTTGGGCTGACCCTCTCTTCCCCTTTGTATTTCTTCACCCCCTGTCCCATTCTCCATACTTGTTGTTTTTGTCCTGTACTCCATGTCTCTGACTAGGCCTGTTGGGCTGATTCTCTTCTCCTTTGTGTAATCTAAGTCTCCAATTGCTTATTGCATTACTCCTCTGTGCATTCTATTTTGCCTCACCATGTTTGATTGCTCCACTACCTGTTTATGTTAGCTGAATTGATTGATTGCATTGCTTGTCTCACTTTAATGATTGTAAATGATGTTAGCCATTTGCTGGCTTCATTTTCCCTACCTGTTATTGTAACTCACCTGATGTGGAACCTATGTGAAGAGCTTTAGCTCAAATGATATTTCTGAGATCCTAATAAATAAATAAATAAATAGGTTCAATTGGTGGGGCAAGTATCAATGCTCACACAAGCATACTAGTACAATTTTCCCAGACATACCTACAAATGATCTTCCTGATATACAGTACCCAGCACTATATTTACAGAATTTGCCAAAATGCCATGTGTGCCATGGAGACCCATTGCATTTTGGCAAATTCCATAAAAATAGTGCTGGTCATGCGAGATATGGAGATTAGTAAATATCCATACATAAGGACACCAACAGGGAAGGGTCGGTGAAGCTTTATCATCTTGCATTATTAGCAGTGCAATCATGGGGGGGGCTGACGAGTGCCATATTTAAACATGCTAGCTGCACTGGAGGTCTACCTACTTTTTATGAGCATTCAGGTAAAAAAAAAATGTATGTGGCGCCTGCAGGGGGGATCTGTGAAGTGAAGCCTCAATCTGTGTATGGGTCAGGGCTTCAGAACTGCAGTAGTTCTCTTTTAACATAAATTTATTTATTTATTTCAGAAGTTTTATCATGAATGTGCAAAAGCAGTGCAAGTCCAGAGTAGATACAATACTGTAAATTGGGAAGGGGTATGCAGGAATTAGTGCTGTGTGGAATGCAGAATTTTGCCGGTGGAATTAGTGTGGAATGACCAGTCCGCAGGCAGAATTTCCACCAGAATTTTGCTTTTTCACCTGTGGAATTCTGCCTACTGTAATAATCAGAATAATATTTCACAGAACAGTACTTTTGCCGTGGAAAATTATTCCACAACAATTTCCGTGAAATATATTGAGATCTGCAGAATAATATTCCACGGAACAGTGATTTTTCAACGGAAAATCATTCTGCAACTATTGTATGCTGTGGAATTCCGTCATTCCTTTTCCAGTGAAATTTGGTGGAATTTTGAATATTCCACAGAATTTCATTCCACAGGAATTTGAAAATTCTGCACAACACTAGCAGGAATACACTGAAAATAGGAGAACCCCAGGAAGGGGGTATGTCTAATAGCAATATCTGACAGCATCAGGATAATTTAACAAATGTAACTAAGTTCGTGAAAAGATAGGTGCACCCCAAGATGAGAAGCTGCATTAAATAGCAGAATAGTTCATATGCAGGTAAGAATAAAAACAAAACCATGGCTGATTTGTAAGGCAGCATATAGACAGTGACCTGATCTTAAAGGGACACTGTTAACCTTTTTGCATCATATTATTTCTAGTTAATACCCCACATTTTATGAGTGCTTACCTTCTCTAAAATCCACTGATGTTGCTGTTTTTTATATCTGCCTATTTTGCTTAGTAGGACTGAAATGCATGCTAATGTATAGTTTTAAACAACTTTGTTTTGTTTTATATCCTGGACCTATTTTTATTGTAAACTTCCTGAACAATAGAAACACCCCCTTACAGTGCATCTCCCCATGATATAATAGTCTCCTCTACTCCCACTGCATAATGAGTGGCTAGACTGTGTTAGGTGTATTCTTAGGTTCAGCAACAATCCAGTAGGAGTTGATCCAGGAATGCAAAACATGTTTTAATGTGGTAACACCAGTATGTTGGGCAGTCTGTTTTCCATTGTTCAAAAGAAAAAACAAATCAGAATCCAACAACCACCTACATCAGCAGCCTCTACAGAAATGTGAACAATCATAAGATATGTTTTCATGGCTGTGGGAAGAGCCTACAGCCATTTTGCTATCTGTAGCTTGAAAATGGAGTTTCATAGAAGACATTCTTTGGACTTTTCAATGTATCCTTCCACATCTACAAATCACTATGATAACTAAAATGAAATAATCCTTTCTTTCTGTTTAGAATGTTGGAGACATAACTCCAAGCTGCTTATCTGATAGACATTAGGAAACTAAAATAGCTTGTTAAATATTGGTTGCCTACTAAACTGGAGATGTGTTTACCACCTTCGAAATGCAATGGCTTGCACATTTAAATGATTAGCATTTAAACATGTTTTGCTACTAAGTTCAGTTGGGGATGAATATCTTTCAAGAAAGATTCATACCGTATAAATGTTACCCTTTCCAGCAAATTTTATAAAGATTTATACTGTTTTTAACCTCTCAAGACTTATCTGATAAAATGCCAGGTCTTCAGTGAACTAGCCAGACTAAATACATAAATTTCTTTTTGACAGAAAGGGCTGCAGCCTGCTTCCCAAACATAACAGATAAGAGCTACTGAGATCTCTTATAGTAAGAGTGTATGTGTGTGTGTGTGTGTTTGGGGAAGGGGAAACAGTCAAACTACGGCAAGGAAGACCTCATCTAATGAATTAACTGCTGACAAACCACGAGTGGTACAGAAGCAAATGATCTGATACCTTTTATTGGACCAACATAGATGTAACAAAAATAACTTATACCATTTATAAAACTCCTGATCAGCTGCAAACAGAAGATTGTTTTTTGTCATTTTATAATATGATATACAGAGTGTGTATTTACTGAGTTGCTGGATCAGGGCCTTGATAAAATAATAACATTTACTTAACTCATTCAAGATTCCATCAGGTGGACAGAAAACATCTATAAGAATTTGTCTGAAAACTAACAACTATAAGATGCAGAAATAACATTTGTGTGTTATATATATTATGGTAGTACGGTAGTGCTACCATAGTTAGGGTTGAGTACCCCATTTAAGGTTAAATGGTGAAATTGTGCACATTAAAAACTTTGCCACTGTTCAATGGATTTGCCTGAAATTTGGTAGGCTCAGAGCGTAAGCATAGGTCTTGGGATCTGGCAAGTTTTGCACTGGCCAGATATATGGTTGCAGAGTTATTAAGTAACATTCTGGAGCACATTTACATTTCTTTGTGCAATGTCTGCTTACACCTACAGGTTGCACGGTTTGTGCGACTGGTCCAAAAACTTCTGGGAACATGTGGTCGATGTGCCTTTGAAGATTTCTTGAAAAAATATTGAATGGTTCAAAAGTTATTCAAAAACAAATTTCCCATTATAGTCAATGGGAAAAGTTAACAAAAAGTTCGACAGCATCACAAATGCAGTTTTTAGTGTTGCAAATGACCTCTGTAGTGTCGTGAGTCAGACATTTCTTTTCAGTTACTGATCACAGAAATGCTTGGCATTTAAAATTGGGACCCTCTAGGGATACAATTATTTTTGTGTTTACCTAGTTGAGCCCTGTGGATGTTAGGCCTGTCTTTATTTTGGGGTTAAACACCCCAAAAATATGTTTTTGAAATTTTTGGAAAAATAATGTCACAAAGTAGTGTCGCACCTGCGACACTTTTGTGATTTTTTTTTTTGCAAAAGTGTCGCAAATCACGACACTACTTGCAATACTATGGCCAAAATGACAGGAATTATTTGCCACCCTGCTGCAAAATAATGGTTTGTTCTTTTGAGCTGACATTTGGAGAGAAGAAAGCCAACATCCCACAGATGTGTCTTTTGGTGGTTTGGTGAAAAAATATTACAGGGCGGCAAAGTTACGGCACTCCAAAGTTCAAATTTTTTTCCCATAGGATAACATTACGCGTCCGCTGCGCCTTTTGGGGCCCGTATCTTGGAAACAGTGTGAGATACTGACTTTTTGTCAGAAAAATACTTAGCTCCCCAAATGAGGGCTAAGTACAAAACTAGCCAGAAAAGTCATAATTCATACAAAATTTTAATTTTTTTCTACGTCATACGGTTCCTGAGATATAAGCAATTTAGTATTCCAACTCCTCATTTTCTGCTCTGAGCCCCATTATTATGCATATATTCTTTGTACTCACTGTGTTTCTCTATGCAGCTGTTGGGGGAAACCAGTGTGTGGGTTTCCGTTACTGTTACCCTTACCGTTACCGCTGCGTTTCTGTTCCTGTTTGCATTACAGTTCCCATGTACACCACCATGTGCGTTACCCTTTGTGTTTTCATTTGCACTTGCGTTTGCGTTATTGTTACCATTTGTGTCTCCACTTCTGTTTGTCTTTGCATTTATATTTGCATCACCATGCGCATTTTCATTTGTGTTTGCTGCCACCCTTCCGTTTGTGTTTGCATTTCCATTTGTCCTTCATTTGGTGTCATCATTGCTGTTACCGTTACCATTTGCATTTCAAATTCCGTTACCGTCACCGTGCCCATTATGCTTTGCGTTTCCGTATGCACTTGCATTCCGTTTTCTTTCCATTGGCATTATTGTTGCTCTTAACATTACCATTTGCATTTCCAATTGCTGACTGTGACCGTGCGCATTATAGTTTGTGTTTCCGTATGCACTTGTGTTTCTGTTTATGTTTCCTTTGACATTATTGTTGCTGTTACCATTACCATTTGTGTTTCCAATTGTGTTGCCGAGACCGTGAGTGTTATGGTTTGCGTTTCCATACGTGTTTGCTTTTGTATTTCCGTTTCTGTTTCCTTTGGTGTTATTGTTGCTGTTACCCTTACCATTTGTGTTTCCAATTGCATTGCCATGACCATGTGCATTATGGTTTGCGTTTCCGTACATGCTTGCATTTGCATTTCTGTTTGCTTTGCCTTTATTGTTGCTGTTACCATTACCATTTGTGTTTCCAATTGCAGTACCATTACTGTGCATGTTACCAGTTGCGTTTCTTTTTTTTTAATTTTAACTCTTTATTCATTTTAACATGAAAGTACAACATCATGCAACATTGTACACATAATAAGGTAGAACAATACAATGTTCATCAGAGGGCAGAAAAGTACACATAAGTGGATAAATACAAGAAAACCACCCTACCACCCCTACCCAACCCCCCATAGGCTGCACTATACTACAAACCTTATATCCATAATTAACTACTACTCAGCTATGTACCTGGCGATTTCCATAATGACATAATAGCCTCAAGACTCCCCAGCATGCAGTAAAGCTTTGCCTCTATCCCGCATAGCTGCTATATGTCTTTCAACTGCAAAGCTAAAACACATTCCTGTACCATTCCATTATTGGGGCACATTCTCATCCATCCAGTGTTTCGCTAAAATTAACTTGGCAGTTGCAGTTACTAAGACCATATGTGCCTTCCTATTACCTGGAGTGCCATTCGGGAAAAGGTTTATTAGGCACACTTCCAGGGTAAAAAGTTCCCTCAAGCTGAGGATAGGGTCTAGGGAATCATTAATATTCTGCCAAAAGACTTTAATATGTGAACATTGCCATAACATGTGATAAAGGGACCCCACTTCTGTCTTACATCTTTTACACATTGGCACTTGCATCCGACCAAAGCTGTGCAACTTAGACGGGTCAAGTATAAGTCATTAAAGATATTGTAGTTAACTGCTCTAAGCCTATCCTGCTTAACAAACTTGTATAGGGTAGTCCAAATATTTCTCCACACGTTGACATCCTCAGAGATGCCTAATGCGTTCACCAAGTAGAAACAGATGCCTGAATATAATTTGCGATCCCAACCCAACAACGCTTTATATAAACTGGACACCTTATGCGACTGCGAAGTGACCTGAAGTAGCTCAATAGGGTCCTTTTCCCCTATATCTATTATTGGAGAACGCTGGTGAAACACGGATAGGGCCTTATTAACTTGCAAAATTTTAAGGAATTCTTTACTGGCAGGGCAAGCGGAGCAACCAAATTGGGTCGGAATAACCAACTTACCATTCCTCCAAACCTCCGAGACCTTACAAAGCTTCAACCTATGCCAGAATGCTTTAGTTATCGGAGCACCGCCAATTTTAAAATGCGGGTTATTAACAATTGGTTGGCCCGAGGACTGAGACCACTTCACTGACAATAACACTTGGGCCTGGTGAGAAGCTTTTATCGACCAACCCATAGGATTATTTCGAAGACTTTTGGGGATATGTGACGGAGAGATATAAAGCAAGGAACATAGGGAGCATCTTTCCTGAGACGCCAAGTGTTTCTCAATGTCTTCCCACAGAGGGGAGTAAACCATAAGGTCCTCCTCTTTCTGCCAATAATATAATTTACTCAGATGTTGCGCCAAGTAGTATGTAAAAAAGAGGAGCTGCCAATCCACCTAGCTTTCGGCACAGTTAATTTGTGATAGGATCTCGCACCCTCTTTTATTCCATAAAAAGACTCAACGTTTTCCTCAACCTGTAGAACCAAGCTTTAGGGATATATAATCCCAGCATACCCAATGGATACAATATCCTGGGCAAAGATTCATTTAATGACATTCAATCGGCCCCTAACGAGATAGGGAGGTCTTGCCATCTCTCAAGGTCCTTAGAGACTATTTTCATAAGACTATCAATATTAGCACTCGGATAGTACCAAGATCTCTACAGATCTTTATACCCAGATATACTAAAGAGTTCACTTCCCACGCCAAGCCTAGGGGGGCTAGCTCTGCCTTATTTACTCTGTGGTTCAGAGGAAAAATTCTCGTTTTATCTCGATTCAACTTATAGTAAGATATTTTAGAGAACTCCTCAATCTCTTCTAGAAATGCCGGAATTGAAACTTTGGGGTTCTCCAGATGCAACAAAATGTCATCAGCATATACTGACAAGGCATATCTAGCATTCCCAACCCGGATTCCAGTAATCTTAATATTAGCCGCCAGCCTAAGGAGCAAGGGCTCTAAATATAAATTAAAAAGTAGGGGGGATAAAGGGCACCCCTGTCTAGTTCCTAGAGCCAGCTTAAATGGAGAGGATAATAGCCCATTACACTTCACCCTAGCCATGGGGCAGGAATATAAAACTTTTACCCACCTGACAAAGTCTTCCGGGAAACCAAAGGAAATTAGGGTAGCAAATAAAAAATCCCAGGAGACTCTGTCGAATGCCTTTTCGGCATCTATGGAAGTCAACACCATTGGGATATCAGAATCTCTGGCCACCATAATGAGGTGCATTAATTTTCGCATATGATCTTGAGATGACCTACCAGCCATAAACCCAACTTGTTCATGTCCTATTAACTTATTTATAATTCTGGAAAGTCTATTTGCCAACACTTTAGCCAGGATTTTAACATCAGTATTTAATAATGAAATAGGTCGGTAACTACTAAGGCGCTGCAGGTCTTTCCCGGGCTTTAGAATTAGGGATATCACCGCCTTTAAAAAAATGGACTCTGACATTCCCTTATCAAACCAGTAACTGAACAAATCTTTTAAAATAGGTGCCAGAACATCTTGATAGGCCTTATAAAAGTTAGTGGGGAGCCCGTCTGGGCCGGGAGACTTATCCAGAGGTAACTGCTGAATTGCGACCTGTATTTCTCCTAAACCAATTGGGCAACTCAAGAAAGCAACGTCCTCTGCGGGAACCTTTGGTAGGACTACTGATCTAAGGTAGATGTTCATATCTGAGTCTGTAGAAGGGGCAGTCGAGACCACTGAATATAGCTCTTGGTAAAATGAATGGAACATTTCTACCATTTTACATGAATCGGTGATTACTCTGCCCTCTTCCTTGGAATAAATGCCAGCAACATACTGCGAAGCATCTAATTGATGGAGGGCGCATCGCCAGAAATCTACTTGCTTTTTCTCCTACATCTAAATATTGAAGCCTGGCCCTGTGCAAAGACAACTCAGCTCTCTGCGCTTGCAAACCTACATATTGGGCCTGTAACTGGTGCAGCCTAGACCATACTACATCTGGGGAGGAGAGGGACAGGGTGTTCTCTATACTTTTAATATTTGCTAGGAGTTCCTCCATTAAACTTTTCTGACGTTTAGCCTTGGCGGACGCCATTTTAATAAATTCCCCCCTCACAGAACACTTTAGGGAAGCCCAAACCAGGTCGTATCTTTCAAGCGTCCCTAAGTTATGGGCAAGAAATAAGTTAATGTACTCTTTAATATGTTCACAGGTGGCAGGATCTTTCAACATCTGGCTATTCAGTCGCCATTGAGGAGAGCACCTTAGTCCCGCTCCTAAACCAAATTCTATGTCCACTGGTGCATGATCAGATACAACCCTTGCTAATATACCTACCCGTGAAACCCCAGAGATCGCATGTAAACTCATAAGCATGTAGTCAGTTCTAGAATATGTTTTGTGCGCCGCTGAAAAAAAGTATATTGTTTCTCAGTGGGGTTGAATACTCGCCATATATCCACTAAAGCTGCGGTTTCAATAAATTCTCTCAGAGCCCTTTCAGCCGGTGATAGCCTAGCGAACTTCGGTCAGACCTATCTAGTTCAGTCTGGAGGACTAAGTTCCAGTCCCCACCTAATAACATAAACTTGGGGGGGCTCTCAGTTAAAATATTTAATAAATTTATGAAGAAGGAGGGCGAATCAGTATTTGGACCATATATCGATCCTAAAATGATCGGGCAAGATTCTAATAAGCCATGTACAACAATATACCTTCCCTCCGGGTCCCATATTTCCTTAATCAATTTAAATGGTATATTCTTAGCCAGCAATATTACTACTCCACCTTTACTTGTAGAAACCCCCGCTCCGTATGCTTGACCGACCCAAGCTTTCCTAAATAGAAGCACATCCTCCTTCTAAGATGTGTTCTTGTAGAAATACTATTTGCACGTATCAACTGCAAGTGCTTCAAAACTATCTGTCGCTTAACCCTATCTTTGGCCCCTTTAATGTTCCAACTCACAGCATGATATCTATTACCCATGCCACTATGAAACTTGAAGGATAACCAGGAAAGGTAAATAAAAACTCGCTCTTGGGAGAGTCATTAGATATATTATACCTTAAACTAATAAAAAGCATATCGGATATGAGATAACAGGTACCCCCATTAATTGAATGTAGAACCAGTGCAGCCTGTTCCCGTCCCCCCCAGAAAAATCCTTCTTCCATAATCTACAGCTGTACTTAAAACAACACATCCAATTCTCATAATACCCATTTACCCCAACCAACCTAGCACATCCCCCCAGTTCTAACAACTGCACCTCCACCCCAACTCGCCATGCAATGTTAAGGCTAGCCTACACAGTACTAGGTCTCCCACCCTCGGCTATGTTATACAAAACATATAGTTAACAATAACATCATAGAACAGTTTCCCTCACATGCTAAAACATGTAGCAAGAAAAAATCACTATTAGACTACACATTACCCCTTTACTAAGAGTTTTACTACACTAATGCAGCCAGCTTAAAAATTAGACAGAGAAAGACAGAAAGAAAAAAAAAAAATAAAAATTTTGTTATTGTTTATTCAGTCACAGTCTCATCTCTGATTCAGTCTCAGCCTCTGCTCCAATTACAGGGTCATGTAGTAAAGCAGGACCCCGGCCACAGTTCTAGATGCCACCTGCTACTCAAGGTACTTAATGAGATTATATTTTTCCCCCCAGAGATCTTCCATAAAATCAGATAAGTGTCCAACCCATGGCGAGCAGAGTGTCTGCCGATATGCCATACCAACGATAATCACATCCCAGGGTACTTCACAGGACACCATATTAATGCTCTGAGTCACTCTTCCTTATTAAGAATCGTAGCAGGACTTAACGAGCAAAGCCAGGCTAATCTATGACACAATCTCGTACTCATACGGAGCGTATCGTATCACTGTTGTCCATAAGGGGTAGGGCTTAGCTGGGCACACCGCCAACACAGCTTGCCTGAGAGGATTTCACATTGTTCTCCACATCCGTCAAATACTTATTCAGAGCTAGTCAGAGGAAGTAGTTATAAACTCTGGGCGGTAGCAGGTGTATCCTCAGGCAGTGAGATAACCAGCATAATTTATCGCAGCACTCGGCAAGAATACCCAAAAGTCCCACTTTAACACATTGACAGGGAAAATACCAGTAAGCACTGTATCTGGTACAGCACGAGGCAGAGCACGTAAGCACATGAAGCACCGCAATAAAACGTGACTCTCTCAGCAAGGAGAAGTGCGCAGAAAGCAGAGACTGTGGCAGGAAAATCCTTTAAACTTTGTACTCCCTGAAAAGGAGAAGAAAAGAAAAAAAAAAAAACGCATTCAAGGGGGATATTACAGGGGCATCCAGTCAGATCTTCAATAGGGCATCTCCAGGCTGACAGGAAGCAGCTTAGTACTCCATAAAACTAAAAGTATACCAGCAAATTCCTTTTCTTCTGACAGTAAACCCCTTACATGAACCACTAGCAAACGATCACTCGGTTATTGTTTAAACAGCTCATGCAGCGACTTGGATAGCTCCTGTCTTGCCACTTCTGCGCTATCAAAAGAATGCCACTGATCATTTAATTTAACTTGCAGCACTGCCGGGTATCTGACCCTATATTGAATACTTGCGGCAATCAATTTTGAAACAATAGGGTGAAGCTCTTGCCGTTTAATTCGCACCGGTTGTGGCAAATCGTGGGCAATACGAATTGGCTTTCCATTCCATGAGACCTCCTGTAAAGACCTTACTTTGCTCAAAATATGCTGCTTATCCAAAAAATTTAATAATTTGCAAATTATCGGACTCGGGGGAGTGTCCGATGCGGGAGGTGGCCGAAGAGATCTATGCGCTCTCTCAATGATGTAGGTTGCATTGTTTGGGGATGAGCCAGCAATCTTTTCAAAAAGTTTCTGTATAAACAGAATGGGTGTCGCACCCTCCTCTTTTTCCGGTATGCCAATAATGACAAGATTATTTTGCCGACTTCTTCCTTCTAGGTCCTCGAGTTTATCTTCGATTCTCTTTAACTTTTTATTAATTAAAACGGTGGCTAGCTCACTTTTGTCATTCTTGGCCTCCAAAGACTTGATCCTTACATCGTTGTCATCCACTCGAGTACTCAGCATTTTTAGTGTTGCCTTAAATCCATGTATTTCAGCAGAAATCTCCTCGATCGAGCTCTGCAGGGGCCCAATAATTTCGAGAAAGCGCTCCTCAGTCAACGCTGTTGTTCCCGGCGTAACCTTACTGGGACCCTGCCGAGGGCGTTTTGCGGCCTGCTCTTTTTCCGGAGAAGGAGGTGGCGTGTGCTTCACTGGCTGCTTTTTAATGAACGCCTCCATTCTAGTCGCTGCACCTGCAATAAATTAGTACACCAGGAATTTAGCTGACGCTATTAGCGGGTCTAAATCAAGATTTTAATGTTGAGGGTTAGAAAAATCAAGCCGAAGACGGAGCCAACTGAAGATACTGTCTTCCCTTAAGCTGCCATCACGTGACACCAGTTGCGTTTCTGCACCAGCTTGCATTTGCATCTCTGTTTGCTTAACTTTTCACTTTGGCATCACTTTGCACTTGCGTTTCTATTACCGTTTGCGTTACCATTTATGTTTGTGTCACCATCTGCATTACCATTTCTGATTGTGTTTGCATTACAGTTACCATTACTACGTGATAAAAAAAATCACATGGTGGGAACTCCCACCACCACATTCCATTGACATTTTATACGCCTCTTTCTCAAAAAGAAGGGATCTTCATGGCAAAAACTCAGTTAATGCATCAGTTAGGGTTGTTCCACAGTGACAAAAGTAAGGAAATTCGATGTTAGGGTTGAAAACTCCTTGCCCCCCACCCACCCCCAACTGGCATTGGGGTGTCGTTAGGTCATTGGTCCTAACTCTACCCCATTCTCCTATAGTTCACCACCTCAGCTTCTTTACACATGGGATGGGGTGAGAGTTGGATCGACGACCCCAACGCACACCTGATGCGGTTGGGGTGGGGTGGGGCAAGGGGGTTTCAACCCTAACATCGAATTTCCTTACTTTCTTCACTGTGGAACAACCCTAACTGATGCATTAAACAGAGTATTTGCTATGAAAATATATATATATATATATATATATATATATATATATATATATACATATATATATATGTTATAGTGGCACAGTCGCACCACTATAGTTAGGGTTGAGCAGCCACTTACATACTAAAGTCAAAAGTTTGGACATTAATAACTTTGGACCCATTCAATGGATTTGCCTGAAAGTTGGTGTATGCATTGGAGCGCACTAGATCTCTTGATTTTCCAAATTGCGTTTGTGTCAGAGTGCTGGTCTTTGTGTACAAAAGTGCTGAAAAATGTAAAATTATCCATTTTTGAAGGCACCTTTTGGCATTATTAATGTGGTCCTGCATGGCTGTCGTGTGGTGTGCCGCTCTGCAAGATGGCTTGTTTGAAAGAGCTTTGGTAGCTGAACATGCCACTTTTGTTTGGTGAAAACATATTAAGGCATTCAAAAGTTATAACACTTTTAAGTTCCCATTATAAGTCAATGGGAAAATTTATATGTATATCTTGTGATCAAAGAATGGGGGTTCTGGCCATCTGGTCTCACCTGGCGATCAAAGAATTTGCAGCCTCATGGTTCAAGAATCTTTGTTCCTGAGAAATTTTCAAAATTCTTTGACCGCGAGGTCCACCACCTTGTTTTCAGTTTTCCAATCACACAAACACAAATATCTCGGCTCAGGGGTCACTTCTGAAGTAAAACTTCAATGGGTTTTACTCAGGGGACCCTGATCTATCAAGCCATGGCTTTGGTTCCATCCAAATCGGTCAAAAAATAGAGTTATAAGCTTTTAAAATCTTAATTTGCAGCTCACTAATGATCTTTGATTGCAAGCCTGCAAATTCTTTGATCATGAGATTCTTTGATCGTGATCTTGCATCATGACCTGAAACACTAATATCTTGGCTCAGGGGTGGGCTAGGGACACAAATGAGGGCTTGTTTTGCTCAGAAGGGTCCATTCTGTTGAACCATGCCATTGGTTTGGTTCAAATTGATCATGAGCCTTCAAACTCTTTGATCGTGAGGCTGCAAATTCTTTGA
Source organism: Neoceratodus forsteri (assembly GCA_016271365.2). NCBI lineage: Eukaryota > Metazoa > Chordata > Ceratodontiformes > Ceratodontidae > Neoceratodus > Neoceratodus forsteri. The sequence goes on from CM028133.1 coordinate 154,481,031, forward strand.
TCGTCAGATTCTTTGATCGTGATCTTGCATCGTGAGCGAGGGATGAGATGGCCACATTTAAAAATCATTTTTCTCAGCCCATGGGTGCCCTAGGAAGTCAAATGAGGGTAGGTTTTACTCAGGGGGCTTCATTCTGTCAAACCATGGTGATGGTTTACTGCAATTCCTCCAATTTTTTGATTTATTACATTTCTTAATCTTTGTTCGTGAGCTTGCAAATTCTTTGATCGTGAGGCTGCAAATTCTTTGATCGTGAGATTCTTTGACCGCGATCTTGCATCATCAGCGAGGGACAAGATGGTCCAATTTAAAATTCAATTTTCTTTGCCCGGGGTGTCCTAGGAAGTCAAATGAGGATGGGTTTTACTCAGGGGGCTTTGTTCTGTTGAACCATGGCTGTGGTTTACTGCAATTGTTTCTATTTTTTGAATTATTAAATGTTTTATTCTTTGTTCATGAGCTGCAAATTCTTTGATTGTGAGGCTGCAAATTTTTTGATCATGAGATTCTTTGATCATGATCTTTGATCGCAAAATAGCGACAAGATGGCCAGATTTCTTATAATGGAATAGGTAGGGAAATTTTGCCAATCTTTGACATTGAATATCTCAGAAATGGTTTGGTCTTTTTATGTGAAATTTGGAAGGAAGAAAGGCAACATCCGACAGATGTGTCTTTTAGTGGATTGGTCAAAAAATATTACAGGGTGGCAAAGTTACAGCAGTACAAAGTTGGCACTTTTCCCATAGGATAACATTACAGCATCTGCCATATTACAGGAATTATTTGCTGCTCTCCTGGAAAATAACAGTTTGGTCTTTTGGGCTGGAATTTGGAGAAAAGAAAGCCAACATCCTACAAATGTGATTTTTGGTGGTTTGGAGAAAAAATATTACAGGGTGGCAAAGTGACAGCACTCCGAAGTTGATGATTTGTCCCATAGGATAACATTATGGCGTCCGTCGCATCTTTCAGGACCCTTATCTCAGAAACAGTGCGAGATACGGACTTTTTGTCAAAAAATGCTTAGCCCCCCAATAAACTAGCCAGGAAAGTAATAATTCATACAAAATTTAAATTTTTTTCGTACGTCATACGGTTCCTGAGATATAAGCAATTTAGTATTCCAAGTCGTACTTTTCTGCTCTGAAGTCCACTATAATGCATACATTCTTTGTTTTCAATTAGTTTTTTCAATGCAGTTTTTGGGGAAAAGAAGGGTGTGCCCTTTTGCTACTGTGACAGCTAGCATTTCCAGTTGCGCTTCTGTTGTCATTCAAATCACCATTTCTGTCTATGCCACCGTGTGCGTAACGGTTTGCATTTTCATATGTGCTTGCATTTCTGTTTCTGTTGTCTTTACTGTTGCTGTTACTGTTACCATTTACGTTTACTATTGCGGTACCATGACCTTATGTGTAACAGTTTGCGTTTTGTATGCACTTGTGTTTCTGTTTTTATTGGCTTTATTGTTGCTGTTACCATAACCATTTGCATTTACAACTGTGGTTCCATGAGTGTGTGCGTTATGGTTTGTGTTTTAGTACGTTTCTTGCATTTCTGTTTACTTGGGTGTTATTGTTGGTGTTACTGTTACCATTTGCATTTACAATTGTGGTACTGTGAATATGTGTGTTACCAGTTGCGTTCTGTATGCACTTCTGTTTGATGTCTCCGTTTACGTAACTGTTTGGTTCAGCGTCACTTTACGCTTGTGTTTCTATTAATGTTTGCTTTGCCATTTATGTTTGCTTTGCCATGTGCATTATTGTTGCTGCTTGCAATTGCTTTGCAGTTCCTGTTACTGTGTAACAAGACATCACGTGGCGGGAGTGCGGGGCCCTTTGCATTCCTTTCATTATTTATCATCCTCATTCTCAAAAGGAAGGGAAATTAGAGGCAAAAAACTCCGTTTAATGCATCAGTTAGGGTTGTTCTACAACAAAAAAAAGCTAGGAAATTTGGGGTTAGGGTTGAAAGCCCCCCCTTAGACCACCACAGCCCACCCCCAACAGGCACTGGGGTCTGCATTGGGGTCTTCGGTCCAAAATCTCACCCCATTCTCCTATACCTCAGCTTCTTTACACATGTGATGGGGTGAGAGTTAGGGCTGATGACCCCAACGCACACCCCGATGCCTGTTGGGGTCCAAGGGGGGCTTTCAACCCTAACCCCAAATTTCCTAACTTTTGTTTGCTGTGGAACAACCCTAACTGATGCATTAAGCTGAGTTTGTCGCCTACATATATATACATATATACATATATATATATATGTCTGTATTTGCAATAAATTTGTTTACAGGCATCACTAGTATCTTTTGAAAGATTGTCTGACTTGTGATTACTAATTCAGAGTATAGTTCATTAAATAATGAGCTTGATATTTGTTATTTTATGTAGTCCCCCATTATATCGTATGCATAGCATATACATCCAAATCATTCTAAAGCTGTTGTGACATATAATATTAATACTGAGCAGCAAATCAGAGCTCTTTCCCTGATAAAAGGCTGCTGATATAATAAATAAAGAACAACATTATAAATAAGGTACCAGCAGCTTATGGAAAATTCTACAGGGATTTGAGTCTGTCTTTGTGGGGAAAATACTGGGAAAATGAGGGTTTCTTACAGAGTAATGATTATTTGGATCTGGGAGCACTGAATATTTCTTATGCTACATTTTGTATCCTTGATAGGGCAGGGGAAAAGCTACATCTCATTGTCACAGGGATGTTCATTTACACATTTTTGCACTATATTTACTCAGACTGTCCCAGATTAGATGCAATATCTTGTTTTCAGTGGGGTCATGCTTTAACCATTTTTATAATGTATTTATTCAGGCTACCTAGTCCAGGACCCCCATATTCAAAGGAGATACACAGCACATCCCAGTGGAAAAGGGAGATGTGTCGCACAACTCCAACAATGCATAGCAGCATGATATTTAAATATGCGGGAAGCACCAGCCGTAAGGGAATGGGCCAGTGCACACACAAATTATATGCTGTTCAAGCTGATGGAACAATCCCATGCATATGCTGTGCTGCAGCATATTCAGTAAGAATGTGCCCCTCACAGTCCAGAGCTCTGCGGCCCACAGTTAGTCCTTGAATAGCTGGCCTAATCTGGCCAACCACCCACAGGCATGCTGCAAATGTGTGCCCAGTTGGACAGCAGCCTGTCAGCCCTGTTGGACTAGAGGTACCCCTTTCCATCCCCAATCTAACCAACTCCATACCTGAAGAGCTCCATAGTGTAGGACCCCCAGACCTGATTGCACCAGAGGAAACCATGGTCCATATCCATAGTCTAGAGGACTTCCATCCACTGCCCCTGTACACAGACACCCTCACTTCCCCATACCCAAACTGTTGCAAAGACTGGCACTGCTCTCCAGACCCTGCCTTGGCTAGCCATTGACTGCACTGAACCAGGGCTGAGGACCTACACTCTGGAATGAGCCAACTGGCTGTACTGTCCATTGGGGCATCATGCCAGCTGTGGATCCACCAGTGTATGCAGCCATGTGTATGTCCCTGGCAAACTGAAGATGGAATTTACATACCTCTAATGCATGCCTTGCCAATGCTGTATCTTCCTGCCATCATACACCACTGCAAGTCCACACTCTCCCCTGTTTTCTTGTATAAAATGCCACCTTCTGGACTGCTGAAGTGTCCTGGGTGCTATGGGGTGCGGTATCCTGTAATGCCATTTGCAGTGTACACTTCAAGCTATAGATAGTTCATCTGCAGTTCCCCAATTGTACAAACAAATGGGAGGTCACCTGTAACATGCCTGTTTTGGGACCTGTGTGAGTGGGCACAGCATCAGCCATCATCCACACTGAGCAGTGTAATGGCACCAGGATGATGGATCCACATGCCAGTGCCTGAGGAGTATGGCCACTGGGTGTTATCACCTACACATAGCTCATATCTATGTGTAACACATTCCAGCATCCTACTGTGAGTGGTCCACCACCCACTGATAGAGTGCTATGATCCCATTACAGAGCCAGTCATTGCAATGGGATGGTCCTGGGGGACAGGAAGGGGGTGTCTGTGCACTGTTGAGGAGGAGTGGGGACCACTACACTATGGGCATAGACTGTAGGTGTATTCACATGCAATTAGGGATGGCATTGGTGTCCCTACAATATGGAACTGTTAGAGCCTGGACTCTGGTACGATCAGGGCTGGTGGAATGGGTGGGGGGGTGCCACTATGCCACTAGAGACTTCAGGGCCTGTCCCACATGGGAGGAATTGGGGTTGGGGCTTGGGTGCGATACCTGCTCTGGCACATGCCTCCTAATGCCAACATGCAAATGGATTGGTAATGAGCATGCATAAGGCCCTTTTGCACCCTGCATGCTCAATTAGTTCATTTGCATTCCTCGGCTGAATATCACCCATGGGGGCTGCGGTGCATACCAGTATGTGCCACGCATTCCCCTGGAAGGTATTCAGTCGGGGTTACTCTCGATGCACCTGTCTTGGCAGCCACCTGCACTGCGACTCCCATCCAGGGTCACATTTTCAACAGGAACAATGAAGCCCACCAGGATGAAACACAGTCTCACAGGTTCACTTCATGACAAAAGGGATTAACTCCCTTTGAAACTGCATACACTACCTCTGGCCAAAAAGCCTTCTCCTACCACCTGCCTAAAATGTGGAATGTTCTACCTCCCCAAATCCATCTATCCTCCTCCCTCTATTCCCTTACTACTGTGTTGCACAACTACCTCACACCCTCTTGCACCTGCTCCTAACCTCCCCTTCCTTATCTCTCTCCCTCTCTGTTATTTCGCTCCATCTCCCTCTCCCCCTCCCACCCCTCCACTTGCACTTATACTTATAGACCAGCTCTTAAATAGGGGTGACTGGTTCCAATGTGCTCACCCTGCTGCATATTGCACTAGTGTACTGTCTATTTATGCATTGTCAACTGTGTATCGTATGTACTGATTCTACTTTGTATGCTGCTCCTAAGATCTGCTTACACTGAAACTCAACAATAACCTTTAATATCTCAAGCGCCATGTTCCTGTTCTATAACTGTATGTATAATTACAGCATCTTTATATATTTACCTGAACTTGTACTCTGTATATCTGTATATCTGTACTCTGTGTATTCCTTCCCCTTCCCCCAGGACGTACCATGAGACGAGCATTAAGTTGCTCAGTATATCCTTCCTGGTGAAACAATTCAATACATAAATTGTTTTCTACAATAACTCTACTGCAGAATTCTGTAGTGCTGTGCTTCATCCTGGTGGGCTTCACTGTATGCACACCCTGTACCGGTGGCACATTCTCTTTGAATATTGTATCAGTGCTGATTGGTGCACCCTCTTTGTGCAACACATCTTTCTGCTCATGCATCAATCTGGCACTTAATATAGCCCCCCAGATGTAAAATATTGTTTTCAGTGTGTTCTGATTTTAAACAATGCAGCATAATATTGTATAGCTGTACAGCCCCACTGAAAATAAGATGCCATTTCTTCTGTGAACTATTCAGGCTAAATATATAGCAGTCAGCAGGCATATGCCAGGAAAACACATTGTAAAAATGTGTTTAAGGAAGACCACATTGAATCTGCCTCTCCACAGATCTGCATTGTGCAATTCATTAGAAGTAATGGGTAAAAGCATCCCAAAAGCTTTTCACAGCCATAACGGCTCTGACTAGAGTTTGTTTAAACAAGGGACACTCCAAGGCCTAAGGGGGTTGGCAGTGTCCCTTTAATACAATAATTGTAAGCAAACTTGGCTACAGTATGTGGAGAACTTACAAGACACTTACAGTACATGTAGGCAGCTGTGTAGAAGATGTACAGAGTCTCCTGGCATTTTGGAGTCTCTCCTCTGGTGACTTCCCTCATGGACTCAAACTTCTGCTGTGCCACTTGTGCTATGAATCTCAAGTAAGCCTGCTAAAATAGTGAGGAGGTTTAAGGTTCAAAACTTGCAATTTTTAGCATGCTCTGCAACCAGATTGGTTACAGAATTCTAGTGACAGCAGCTACTTGTGTTGAGTCAGGGGCTGGCAAGCTATATGTCTAGTTGGGAAAGAAAGCCCCCAAAGAGCATGGCTTATATCCCTGAGCCAATGTGACATCTCTGGTGGCTTTCAAAACTCCAACAGTGCTGACAAGACACAGCAGCTGGAGGGATTGGCATCTGGATGCAAGAAAATTTCACCAGTACATTGAAGGGCAAGGGTCACTTCCCTTTGCTCCATACTCCGCCACCCAGTTGGTTTCAGGATCTGCAAGTAGGGAGCATATGCACAACTTTTTTGTTGGGTAGCAGGTGCATAGTAATTTTCTAGGTAGATCTGTGTGTTATTGTATGACACTAGTTTCTGCTTCCAAGCTTTAGCAAGAACTTGTTTCTTTGTAGAGTACTGGGCACTCCCGAGGTCCAGGAGTTGTACCCAATGCCCAATGCATCATTTCTAGCTTCAAGTCTGTTCTGTCTGGCAGCTGAATAATAGCCTTTAGTAGCTACATCACAAAGCCTGTAATTTTAGCTCCCTCTACTCTCTCAAGGACTCTGTATATATGGGGTTATTATGGCACAGCCTTCCTTCTGGATCTTGCAGTTTCAGTTCCATTTGCATTTGACAGTGGTGCAGATGAAAAAGCAAATCCACCATGTGCCCATGCAATCTGATTAGGAAAAGGTTGTGGCCTGCAGACCCCAATGGTCCATTTTCATTTTGTCCAATTTCTACAATGTCTAAGGGGGAGCTGCCTGCCACTGAACTGGGTGAAGAGGCTGTGCTACTCGATGTGGCAGAGACTTGACTTCATGATGGCAATACAGGGATCTGTGACATCACCAACTCTGCTTTTCTGGATTCCCAAGTCTGGTACCATGCTTGTTATGATAATTGTTGTCTATAAAATAAGTTTGTTCAGGCTTTTGGCATAGTTTAATGCAGATGGAACAGGACTACACAATCATGAGACCATCCACAGGCATGATGCCACCAGAAGTCCAATGTAGATGAGATTTCTGACCCTTGTGGAGTAGAAGTGGAGAAATATTAATGTCAGTCTGTCTGCTAGGAGAAACTTTGGAGTTTGAAAGCCACACTGTCTGGATGACATGGCCTATAGATGAATGAAAAAGAGACTGGAGTTTTAGTCTGGGAAACCAGTCTCTAAGATCAGTCCTGAGTGGAAGTCCTGTGTAGCACAACCCAAGGGATTTATGAGACCCTGCAGAGTTGTAAAGTACACTTAGGAATGAGGTGTTGTGTTGCTACTCACTGTAAGT